>OZ024814.1:138255534-139505534 GCA_964017055.1 Chloromyia formosa
CACGGAGGCTAGAGACTTGAATTTTAGCTTCAAATGCAGCCTGAACCCTGCCCCAAAAACCAAAAACACCATTCCGGACGAAAACCTGCGAAAAACCCCGAAAATTTCATGGCAAAGAGACCCCTCGACTGCCAAATATAAAAGTGCCTGTAACTTCGTTATTTGAGCAGCTAGAGGGGTCAAACTTGCACTTTTTCAAAAGGCTCCATCTCCAAAACCACGGAGGCTAGAGACTTGAATTTTTGCTTCAAATGCGGCCTGAACCCTGCCCCAAAAACCAAAAATACCATTCCGGACGAAAACCTGCGAAGAACCTCGAAAATTTCATGGCAAAGAGACCCCTCGACTGCCAAATATAAAGGTGCCTGTAACTTCGTTATTTGAGCAGCTAGAGGGGTCAAACTTGCACTTTTTCAAAAGGCTCCTTCTCCAAAACCCCGGAGGCTAGAGGCTTGAGTTTTAGCTTCAAATGCAGCCTAAACCCTGCCTCAAAAACCAAAAATACCATTCCGGACGAAAACCTGCGAAAAACCCCGAAAATTTCATGGCAAAGTGACCCCTCGACTGCCAAATATAAAAGTGCCTGTAACTTCGTTATTTGAGCAGCTAGAGGGGTCAAACTTGCACTTTTTCAAAAGGCTCCATCTCCAAAACCACGGAGGCTAGAGACTTGAATGTTAGCTTCAAATGCAGCCTGAACCCTGCCCCAAAAACCAAAAATACCATTCCGGACGAAAACCTGCGAAAAACCCCGAAAATTTCATGGCAAAGTGACCCCTCGACTGCCAGATATAAAAGTGCCTGTAACTTCGTTATTTGAGCAGCTAGAGGGGTCAAACTTGCACTTTTTCAAAAGGCTCCATCTCCAAAACCACGGAGGCTAGAGACTTGAATTTTAGCTTCAAATGCAGCCTGAACCCTGCCCCAAAAACCAAAACACCATTCCGGACGAAAACCTGCGAAAAACCCCGAAAATTTCATGGCAAAGAGACCCCTCGACTGCCAAATATAAAAGTGCCTGTAACTTCGTTATTTGAGCAGCTAGAGGGGTCAAACTTGCAGTTTTTCAAAAGGCTCCATCTCCAAAACCACGGAGGCTAGAGACTTGAATTTTAGCTTCAAATGCAGCCTGAACCCTGCCCCAAAAACCAAAAACACCATTCCGGACGAAAACCTGCGAAAAACCCCGAAAATTTCATGGCAAAGAGACCCGTCGACTGCCAAATATAAAAGTGCCTGTAACTTCGTTATTTGAGCAGCTAGAGGGGTCAAACTTGCACTTTTTCAAAAGGCTCCATCTCCAAAACCACGGAGGCTAGAGACTTGAATTTTAGCTTCAAATGCGGCCTGAACCCTGCCCCAAAAACCAAAATTACCATTCCGGACGAAAACCTGCGAAAAACCCCGAAAATTTCATGGCAAAGTGACCCCTCGACTGCCAAATATAAAAGTGCCTGTAACTTCGTTATTTGAGCAGCTAGAGGGGTCAAACTTGCACTTTTTCAAAAGGCTCCATCTCCAAAACCACGGAGGCTAGAGACTTGAATTTTAGCTTCAAATGCAGCCTGAACCCTGCCCCAAAAACCAAAAACACCATTCCGGACGAAAACCTGCGAAAAACCCCGAAAATTTCATGGCAAAGAGACCCCTCGACTGCCAAATATAAAAGTGCCTGTAACTTCGTTATTTGAGCAGCTAGAGGGGTCAAACTTGCACTTTTTCAAAAGGCTCCATCTCCAAAACCACGGAGGCTAGAGACTTGAATTTTTGCTTCAAATGCGGCCTGAACCCTGCCCCAAAAACCAAAAATACCATTCCGGACGAAAACCTGCGAAGAACCTCGAAAATTTCATGGCAAAGTGACCCCTCGACTGCCAAATATAAAAGTGCCTGTAACTTCGTTATTTGAGCAGCTAGAGGGGTCAAACTTGCACTTTTTCAAAAGGCTCCATCTCCAAAACCACGGAGGCTAGAGACTTGAATTTTAGCTTCAAATGCGGCCTGAACCCTGCTTCAAAAACCAAAATTACCATTCCGGACGAAAACCTGCGAAAAACCCCGAAAATTTCATGGCAAAGTAACCCCTCGACTGCCAAATATAAAAGTGCCTGTAACTTCGTTATTTGAGCAGCTAGAGGGGTCAAACTTGCACTTTTTCAAAAGGCTCCATCTCCAAAACCACGGAGGCTAGAGACTTGAATTTTTGCTTCAAATGCAGCCTGAACCCTGCCCCAAAAACCAAAAACACCATTCCGGACGAAAACCTGGAAGAACCCCGAAAATTTCATGGCAAAGTGACCCCTCGACTGCCAAATATAAAAGTGCCTGTAACTTCGTTATTTGAGCAGCTAGAGGGGTCAAACTTGCACTTTTTCAAAAGGCTCCATCTCCAAAACCACGGAGGCTAGAGACTTGAATTTTAGCTTCAAATGCAGCCTGAACCCTGCCCCGAAAACCAAAAATACCATTCCGGACGAAAACCTGCGAAAAACCCCGAAAATTTCATGGCAAAGAGACCCCTTGACTGCCAAATACAAAAGTGCCTGTAACTTCGTTATTTGAGCAGCTAGAGGGGTCAAACTTGCACTTTTTCAAAAGGCTCCATCTCCAAAACCACGGAGGCTAGAGACTTGAATTTTAGCTTCAAATGCAGCCTGAACCCTGCCCCAAAAACCAAAAACACCATTCCGGACGAAAACCTGCGAAAAACCCCGAAAATTTCATGGCAAAGTGACCCCTCGACTGCCAAATATAAAAGTGCCTGTAACTTCGTTATTTGAGCAGCTAGAGGGGTCAAACTTGCACTTTTTCAAAAGGCTCCATCTCCAAAACCACGGAGGCTAGAGACTTGAATTTTAGCTTCAAATGCAGCCTGAACCCTGCCCCAAAAACCAAAAACACCATTCCGGACGAAAACCTGCGAAAAACCCCGAAAATTTCATGGCAAAGTGACCCCTCGACTGCCAAATATAAAAGTGCCTGTAACTTCGTTATTTGAGCAGCTAGAGGGGTCAAACTTGCACTTTTTCAAAAGGCTCCATCTCCAAAACCACGGAGGCTAGAGACTTGCATTTTAGCTTCAAATGCAGCCTGAACCCTGCCCCAAAAACCAAAAACACCATTCCGGACGAAAACCTGCGAAGAACCCCGAAAATTTCATGGCAAAGTGACCCCTCGACTGCCAAATATAAAAGTGCCTGTAACTTCGTTATTTGAGCAGCTAGAGGGGTCAAACTTGCACTTTTTCAAAAGGCTCCATCTCCAAAACCACGGAGGCTAGAGACTTGAATTTTAGCTTCAAATGCAGCCTGAACCCTGCCCCAAAAACCAAAAATACCATTTTGGACGAAAACCTGCGAAAAACCCCGAAAATTTCATGGCAAAGTGACCCCTCGACTGCCAAATATAAAAGTGCCTGTAAGTTCGTTATTTGAGCAGCTAGAGGGGTCAAACTTGCACTTTTTCAAAAGGCTCCATCTCCAAAACCACGCAGGCTAGAGACTTGAATTTTAGCTTCAAATGCAGCCTGAACCCTGCCCCAAAAACCAAAAACACCATTCCGGACGAAAACCTGCGAAAAACCCCGAAAATTTCATGGCAAAGTGACCCCTCGACTGCCAAATATAAAAGTGCCTGTAACTTCGTTATTTGAGCAGCTAGAGGGGTCAAACTTGCACTTTTTCAAAAGGCTCCATCTCCAAAACCACGGAGGCTAGAGACTTGAATTTTAGCTTCAAATGCGGCCTGCACCCTGCCCCAAAAACCAAAATTACCATTCCGGACGAAAACCTGCGAAAAACCCCGAAAATTTCATGGCAAAGTGACCCCTCGACTGCCAAATATAAAAGTGCCTGTAACTTCGTTATTTGAGCAGCTAGAGGGGTCAAACGTGCACTTTTTCAAAAGGCTCCATCTCCAAAACCCCGGAGGCTAGAGACTTGAATTTTAGCTTCAAATGCGGCCTGAACCCTGCCCCAAAAACCAAAATTACCATTCCGGACGAAAACCTGCGAAAAACCCCGAAAATTTCATGGCAAAGTGACCCCTCGACTGCCAAATATAAAAGTGCCTGTAACTTCGTTATTTGAGCAGCTAGAGGGGTCAAACTTGCACTTTTTCAAAAGGCTCCATCTCCAAAACCACGGAGGCTAGAGACTTGAATTTTAGCTTCAAATGCAGCCTGAACCCTGCCCCAAAAACCAAAAACACCATTCCGGACGAAAACCTGCGAAAAACCCCGAAAATTTCATGGCAAAGTGACCCCTCGACTGCCAAATATAAAAGTGCCTGTAACTTCGTTATTTGAGCAGCTAGAGGGGTCAAACTTGCACTTTTTCAAAAGGCTCCATCTCCAAAACCACGGAGGCTAGAGACTTGAATTTTAGCTTCAAATGCGGCCTGAACCCTGCCCCAAAAACCAAAAATACCATTCCGGACGAAAACCTGCGAAAAACCCCGAAAATTTCATGGCAAAGTGACCCCTCGACTGCCAAATATAAAAGTGCCTGTAACTTCGTTATTTGAGCAGCTAGAGGGGTCAAACGTGCACTTTTTCAAAAGGCTCCATCTCCAAAACCCCGGAGGCTAGAGACTTGAATTTTAGCTTCAAATGCGGCCTGAACCCTGCCCCAAAAACCAAAATTACCATTCCGGACGAAAACCTGCGAAAAACCCCGAAAATTTCATGGCAAAGAGACCCCTTGACTGCCAAATACAAAAGTGCCTGTAACTTCGTTATTTGAGCAGCTAGAGGGGTCAAACTTGCACTTTTTCAAAAGGCTCCATCTCCAAAACCACGGAGGCTAGAGACTTGAATTTTAGCTTCAAATGCAGCCTGAACCCTGCCCCAAAAACCAAAAACACCATTCCGGACGAAAACCTGCGAAAAACCCCGAAAATTTCATGGCAAAGTGACCCCTCGACTGCCAAATATAAAAGTGCCTGTAACTTCGTTATTTGAGCAGCTAGAGGGGTCAAACTTGCACTTTTTCAAAAGGCTCCATCTCCAAAACCACGGAGGCTAGAGACTTGAATTTTAGCTTCAAATGCAGCCTGAACCCTGCCCCAAAAACCAAAAACACCATTCCGGACGAAAACCTGCGAAAAACCCCGAAAATTTCATGGCAAAGTGACCCCTCGACTGCCAAATATAAAAGTGCCTGTAACTTCGTTATTTGAGCAGCTAGAGGGGTCAAACTTTCACTTTTTCAAAAGGCTCCATCTCCAAAACCACGGAGGCTAGAGACTTGCATTTTAGCTTCAAATGCAGCCTGAACCCTGCCCCAAAAACCAAAAACACCATTCCGGACGAAAACCTGCGAAGAACCCCGAAAATTTCATGGCAAAGTGACCCCTCGACTGCCAAATATAAAAGTGCCTGTAACTTCGTTATTTGAGCAGCTAGAGGGGTCAAACTTGCACTTTTTCAAAAGGCTCCATCTCCAAAACCACGGAGGCTAGAGACTTGAATTTTAGCTTCAAATGCAGCCTGAACCCTGCCCCAAAAACCAAAAATACCATTTCGGACGAAAACCTGCGAAAAACCCCGAAAATTTCATGGCAAAGTGACCCCTCGACTGCCAAATATAAAAGTGCCTGTAAGTTCGTTATTTGAGCAGCTAGAGGGGTCAAACTTGCACTTTTTCAAAAGGCTCCATCTCCAAAACCACGCAGGCTAGAGACTTGAATTTTAGCTTCAAATGCAGCCTGAACCCTGCCCCAAAAACCAAAAACACCATTCCGGACGAAAACCTGCGAAAAACCCCGAAAATTTCATGGCAAAGTGACCCCTCGACTGCCAAATATAAAAGTGCCTGTAACTTCGTTATTTGAGCAGCTAGAGGGGTCAAACTTGCACTTTTTCAAAAGGCTCCATCTCCAAAACCACGGAGGCTACAGACTTGAATTTTAGCTTCAAATGCGGCCTGAACCCTGCCCCAAAAACCAAAATTACCATTCCGGACGAAAACCTGCGAAAAACCCCGAAAATTTCATGGCAAAGTGACCCCTCGACTGCCAAATATAAAAGTGCCTGTAACTTCGTTATTTGAGCAGCTAGAGGGGTCAAACGTGCACTTTTTCAAAAGGCTCCATCTCCAAAACCCCGGAGGCTAGAGACTTGAATTTTAGCTTCAAATGCGGCCTGAACCCTGCCCCAAAAACCAAAATTACCATTCCGGACGAAAACCTGCGAAAAACCCCGAAAATTTCATGGCAAAGTGACCCCTCGACTGCCAAATATAAAAGTGCCTGTAACTTCGTTATTTGAGCAGCTAGAGGGGTCAAACTTGCACTTTTTCAAAAGGCTCCATCTCCAAAACCACGGAGGCTAGAGACTTGAATTTTAGCTTCAAATGCAGCCTGAACCCTGCCCCAAAAACCAAAAACACCATTCCGGACGAAAACCTGCGAAAAACCCCGAAAATTTCATGGCAAAGTGACCCCTCGACTGCCAAATATAAAAGTGCCTGTAACTTCGTTATTTGAGCAGCTAGAGGGGTCAAACGTGCACTTTTTCAAAAGGCTCCATCTCCAAAACCCCGGAGGCTAGAGACTTGAATTTTAGCTTCAAATGCGGCCTGAACCCTGCCCCAAAAACCAAAATTACCATTCCGGACGAAAACCTGCGAAAAACCCCGAAAATTTCATGGCAAAGTGACCCCTCGACTGCCAAATATAAAAGTGCCTGTAACTTCGTTATTTGAGCAGCTAGAGGGGTCAAACGTGCACTTTTTCAAAAGGCTCCATCTCCAAAACCCCGGAGGCTAGAGACTTGAATTTTAGCTTCAAATGCAGCCTGAACCCTGCCCCAAACACCAAAAACACCATTCCGGACGAAAACCTGCGAAAAACCCCGAAAATTTCATGGCAAAGTGACCCCTCGACTGCCAAATATAAAAGTGCCTGTAACTTCGTTATTTGAGCAGCTAGAGGGGTCAAACGTGCACTTTTTCAAAAGGCTCCATCTCCAAAACCCCGGAGGCTAGAGACTTGAATTTTAGCTTCAAATGCGGCCTGAACCCTGCCCCAAAAACCAAAATTACCATTCCGGACGAAAACCTGCGAAAAACCCCGAAAATTTCATGGCAAAGTGACCCCTCGACTGCCAAATATAAAAGTGCCTATAACTTCGTTATTTGAGCAGCTAGAGGGGTCAAACTTGCACTTTTTCAAAAGGCTCCATCTCCAAAACCACGGAGGCTAGAGACTTGAATTTTAGCTTCAAATGCAGCCTGAACCCTGCCCCAAAAACCAGAAACACCATTCCGGACGAAAACCTGCGAGAAACCCCGAAAATTTCATGGCAAAGTGACCCCTCGACTGCCAAATATAAAAGTGCCTGTAACTTCGTTATTTGAGCAGCTAGAGGGGTCAAACTTGCACTTTTTCAAAAGGCTCCATCTCCAAAACCACGGAGGCTAGAGACTTGAATTTTAGCTTCAAATGCAGCCTGAACCCTGCCCCAAAAGCCAAAAACACCATTCCGGACGAAAACCTGCGAAAAACCCCGAAAATTTCATGGCAAAGTGACCCCTCGACTGCCAGATATAAAAGTGCCTGTAACTTCGTTATTTGAGCAGCTAGAGGGGTCAAACTTGCACTTTTTCAAAAGGCTCCATCTCCAAAACCACGGAGGCTAGAGACTTGAATTTTAGCTTCAAATGCAGCCTGAACCCTGCCCCAAAAACCAAAAACACCATTCCGGACGAAAACCTGCGAAAAACCCCGAAAATTTCATGGCAAAGTGACCCCTCGACTGCCAAATATAAAAGTGCCTGTAACTTCGTTATTTGAGCAGCTAGAGGGGTCAAACTTGCACTTTTTCAAAAGGCTCCATCTCCAAAACCACGGAGGCTAGAGACTTGAATTTTAGCTTCAAATGCAGCCTGAACCCTGCCCCAAAATCCAAAAATACCATTCCGGACGAAAACCTGCGAAAAACCCCGAAAATTTCATGGCAAAGTGACCCCTCGACTGCCAAATATAAAAGTGCCTGTAACTTCGTTATTTGAGCAGCTAGAGGGGTCAAACTTGCACTTTTTCAAAAGGCTCCATCTCCAAAACCACGGAGGCTAGAGACTTGAATCTTAGCTTCAAATGCAGCCTGAACCCTGCCCCAAAAACCAAAAACACCATTCCGGACGAAAACCTGCGAAAAACCCCGAAAATTTCATGGCAAAGAGACCCCTCGACTGCCAAATATAAAAGTGCCTGTAACTTCGTTATTTGAGCAGCTAGAGGGGTCAAACTTGCACTTTTTCAAAAGGCTCCATCTCCAAAACCACGGAGGCTAGAGACTTGAATTTTAGCTTCAAATGCGGCCTGAACCCTGCCCCAAAAACCAAAATTACCATTCCGGACGAAAACCTGCGAAAAACCCCGAAAATTTCATGGCAAAGTGACCCCTCGACTGCCAAATATAAAAGTGCCTGTAACTTCGTTATTTGAGCAGCTAGAGGGGTCAAACTTGCACTTTTTCAAAAGGCTCCATCTCCAAAACCACGGAGGCTAGAGACTTGAATTTTAGCTTCAAATGCAGCCTGAACCCTGCCCCAAAAACCAAAAACACCATTCCGGACGAAAACCTGCGAAGAACCCCGAAAATTTCATGGCAAAGTGACCCCTCGACTGCCAAATATAAAAGTGCCTGTAACTTCGTTATTTGAGCAGCTAGAGGGGTCAAACTTGCACTTTTTCAAAAGGCTCCATCTCCAAAACCACGGAGGCTAGAGACTTGAATTTTAGCTTCAAATGCAGCCTGAACCCTGCCCCAAAAGCCAAAAACACCATTCCGGACGAAAACCTGCGAGAAACCCCGAAAATTTCATGGCAAAGTGACCCCTCGACTGCCAGATATAAAAGTGCCTGTAACTTCGTTATTTGAGCAGCTAGAGGGGTCAAACTTGCACTTTTTCAAAAGGCTCCATCTCCAAAACCACGGAGGCTAGAGACTTGAATTTTAGCTTCAAATGCAGCCTGAACCCTGCCCCAAAAACCAAAAACACCATTCCGGACGAAAACCTGCGAAAAACCCCGAAAATTTCATGGCAAAGTGACCCCTCGACTGCCAAATATAAAAGTGCCTGTAACTTCGTTATTTGAGCAGCTAGAGGGGTCAAACTTGCACTTTTTCAAAAGGCTCCATCTCCAAAACCACGGAGGCTAGAGACTTGAATTTTAGCTTCAAATGCAGCCTGAACCCTGCCCCAAAAACCAAAAATACCATTCCGGACGAAAACCTGCGAAAAACCCCGAAAATTTCATGGCAAAGTGACCCCTCGACTGCCAAATATAAAAGTGCCTGTAAGTTCGTTATTTGAGCAGTTAGAGGGGTCAAACTTGCACTTTTTCAAAAGGCTCCATCTCCAAAACCACGGAGGCTAGAGACTTGAATCTTAGCTTCAAATGCAGCCTGAACCCTGCCCCAAAAACCAAAAACACCATTCCGGACGAAAACCTGCGAAAAACCCCGAAAATTTCATGGCAAAGAGACCCCTCGACTGCCAAATATAAAAGTGCCTGTAACTTCGTTATTTGAGCAATTAGAGGGGTCAAACTTGCACTTTTTCAAAAGGCTCCATCTCCAAAACCACGGAGGCTAGAGACTTGAATTTTAGCTTCAAATGCGGCCTGAACCCTGCCCCAAAAACCAAAATTACCATTCCGGACGAAAACCTGCGAAAAATCCCGAAAATTTCATGGCAAAGTGACCCCTCGACTGCCAAATATAAAAGTGCCTGTAACTTCGTTATTTGAGCAGCTAGAGGGGTCAAACTTGCACTTTTTCAAAAGGCTCCATCTCCAAAACCACGGAGGCTAGAGACTTGAATTTTAGCTTCAAATGCAGCCTGAACCCTGCCCCAAAAACCAAAAATACCATTCCGGACGAAAACCTGCGAAAAACCCCGAAAATTTCATGGCAAAGTGACCCCTCGACTGCCAAATATACAAGTGCCTGTAACTTCGTTATTTGAGCAGCTAGAGGGGTCAAACTTGCACTTTTTCAAAAGGCTCCATCTCCAAAACCACGGAGGCTAGAGACTTGCATTTTAGCTTCAAATGCAGCCTGAACCCTGCCCCAAAAACCAAAAACACCATTCCGGACGAAAACCTGCGAAGAACCCCGAAAATTTCATGGCAAAGTGACCCCTCGACTGCCAAATATAAAAGTGCCTGTAACTTCGTTATTTGAGCAGCTAGAGGGGTCAAACTTGCACTTTTTCAAAAGGCTGCATCTCCAAAACCACGGAGGCTAGAGACTTGAATTTTAGCTTCAAATGCAGCCTGAACCCTGCCCCAAAAACCAAAAACACCATTCCGGACGAAAACCTGCGAAAAACCCCGAAAATTTCATGGCAAAGAGACCCCTCGACTGCCAAATATAAAAGTGCCTGTAACTTCGTTATTTGAGCAGCTAGAGGGGTCAAACTTGCAGTTTTTCAAAAGGCTCCATCTCCAAAACCACGGAGGCTAGAGACTTGAATTTTAGCTTCAAATGCAGCCTGAACCCTGCCCCAAAAACCAAAAACACCATTCCGGACGAAAACCTGCGAAAAACCCCGAAAATTTCATGGCAAAGAGACCCCTCGACTGCCAAATATAAAAGTGCCTATAACTTCGTTATTTGAGCAGCTAGAGGGGTCAAACTTGCACTTTTTCAAAAGGCTCCATCTCCAAAACCACGGAGGCTAGAGACTTGAATTTTAGCTTCAAATGCAGCCTGAACCCTGCCCCAAAAACCAAAAACACCATTCCGGACGAAAACCTGCGAAAAACCCCGAAAATTTCATGGCAAAGTAACCCCTCGACTGCCAAATATAAAAGTGCCTGTAACTTCGTTATTTGAGCAGCTAGAGGGGTCAAACTTGCACTTTTTCAAAAGGCTGCATCTCCAAAACCACGGAGGCTAGAGACTTGAATTTTAGCTTCAAATGCAGCCTGAACCCTGCCCCAAAAACCAAAAACACCATTCCGGACGAAAACCTGGAAGAACCCCGAAAATTTCATGGCAAAGTGACCCCTCGACTGCCAAATATAAAAGTGCCTGTAACTTCGTTATTTGAGCAGCTAGAGGGGTCAAACTTGCACTTTTTCAAAAAGCTCCATCTCCAAAACCACGGAGGCTAGAGACTTGAATTTTAGCTTCAAATGCAGCCTGAACCCTGCCCCAAAAACCAAAAACACCATTCCGGACGAAAACCTGCGAAAAACCCCGAAAATTTCATGGCAAAGTGACCCCTCGACTGCCAAATATAAAAGTGCCTGTAACTTCGTTATTTGAGCAGCTAGAGGGGTCAAACTTGCACTTTTTCAAAAGGCTCCATCTCCAAAACCACGGAGGCTAGAGACTTGAATTTTAGCTTCAAATGCAGCCTGAACCCTGCCCCAAAAACCAAAAACACCATTCCGGACGAAAACCTGCGAAAAACCCCGAAAATTTCAAGGCAAAGTGACCCCTCGACTGCCAAATATAAAAGTGCCTGTAACTTCGTTATTTGAGCAGCTAGAGGGGTCAAACTTGCACTTTTTCAAAAGGCTCCATCTAAAAAACCACGGAGGCTAGAGACTTGCATTTTAGCTTCAAATGCAGCCTGAACCCTGCCCCAAAAACCAAAAACACCATTCCGGACGAAAACCTGCGAAAAACCCCGAAAATTTCAAGGCAAAGTGACCCCTCGACTGCCAAATATAAAAGTGCCTGTAACTTCGTTATTTGAGCAGCTAGAGGGGTCAAACTTGCACTTTTTCAAAAGGCTCCATCTAAAAAACCACGGAGGCTAGAGACTTGCATTTTAGCTTCAAATGCAGCCTGAACCCTGCCCCAAAAACCAAAAACACCATTCCGGACGAAAACCTGCGAAGAACCCCGAAAATTTCATGGCAAAGTGACCCCTCGACTGCCAAATATAAAAGTGCCTGTAACTTCGTTATTTGAGCAGCTAGAGGGGTCAAACTTGCACTTTTTCAAAAGGCTCAATCTCCAAAACCACGGAGGCTAGAGACTTGCATTTTAGCTTCAAATGCAGCCTGAACCCTGCCCCAAAAACCAAAAACACCATTCCGGACGAAAACCTGCGAAGAACCCCGAAAATTTCATGGCAAAGTGACCCCTCGACTGCCAAATATAAAAGTGCCTGTAACTTCGTTATTTGAGCAGCTAGAGGGGTCAAACTTGCACTTTTTCAAAAGGCTGCATCTCCAAAACCACGGAGGCTAGAGACTTGAATTTTAGCTTCAAATGCAGCCTGAACCCTGCCCCAAAAACCAAAAACACCATTCCGGACGAAAACCTGCGAAAAACCCCGAAAATTTCATGGCAAAGAGACCCCTCGACTGCCAAATATAAAAGTGCCTGTAACTTCGTTATTTGAGCAGCTAGAGGGGTCAAACTTGCAGTTTTTCAAAAGGCTCCATCTCCAAAACCACGGAGGCTAGAGACTTGAATTTTAGCTTCAAATGCAGCCTGAACCCTGCCCCAAAAACCAAAAACACCATTCCGGACGAAAACCTGCGAAAAACCCCGAAAATTTCATGGCAAAGAGACCCCTCGACTGCCAAATATAAAAGTGCCTATAACTTCGTTATTTGAGCAGCTAGAGGGGTCAAACTTGCACTTTTTCAAAAGGCTCCATCTCCAAAACCACGGAGGCTAGAGACTTGAATTTTAGCTTCAAATGCAGCCTGAACCCTGCCCCAAAAACCAAAAACACCATTCCGGACGAAAACCTGCGAAAAACCCCGAAAATTTCATGGCAAAGTAACCCCTCGACTGCCAAATATAAAAGTGCCTGTAACTTCGTTATTTGAGCAGCTAGAGGGGTCAAACTTGCACTTTTTCAAAAGGCTGCATCTCCAAAACCACGGAGGCTAGAGACTTGAATTTTAGCTTCAAATGCAGCCTGAACCCTGCCCCAAAAACCAAAAACACCATTCCGGACGAAAACCTGGAAGAACCCCGAAAATTTCATGGCAAAGTGACCCCTCGACTGCCAAATATAAAAGTGCCTGTAACTTCGTTATTTGAGCAGCTAGAGGGGTCAAACTTGCACTTTTTCAAAAAGCTCCATCTCCAAAACCACGGAGGCTAGAGACTTGAATTTTAGCTTCAAATGCAGCCTGAACCCTGCCCCAAAAACCAAAAACACCATTCCGGACGAAAACCTGCGAAAAACCCCGAAAATTTCAAGGCAAAGTGACCCCTCGACTGCCAAATATAAAAGTGCCTGTAACTTCGTTATTTGAGCAGCTAGAGGGGTCAAACTTGCACTTTTTCAAAAGGCTCCATCTAAAAAACCACGGAGGCTAGAGACTTGCATTTTAGCTTCAAATGCAGCCTGAACCCTGCCCCAAAAACCAAAAACACCATTCCGGACGAAAACCTGCGAAGAACCCCGAAAATTTCATGGCAAAGTGACCCCTCGACTGCCAAATATAAAAGTGCCTGTAACTTCGTTATTTGAGCAGCTAGAGGGGTCAAACTTGCACTTTTTCAAAAGGCTCCATCTCCAAAACCACGGAGGCTAGAGACTTGAATTTTAGCTTCAAATGCAGCCTGAACCCTGCCCCAAAAACCAAAAACACCATTCCGGACGAAAACCTGCGAAAAACCCCGAAAATTTCAAGGCAAAGTGACCCCTCGACTGCCAAATATAAAAGTGCCTGTAACTTCGTTATTTGAGCAGCTAGAGGGGTCAAACTTGCACTTTTTCAAAAGGCTCCATCTAAAAAACCACGGAGGCTAGAGACTTGCATTTTAGCTTCAAATGCAGCCTGAACCCTGCCCCAAAAACCAAAAACACCATTCCGGACGAAAACCTGCGAAGAACCCCGAAAATTTCATGGCAAAGTGACCCCTCGACTGCCAAATATAAAAGTGCCTGTAACTTCGTTATTTGAGCAGCTAGAGGGGTCAAACTTGCACTTTTTCAAAAGGCTCCATCTCCAAAACCACGGAGGCTAGAGACTTGAATTTTAGCTTCAAATGCAGCCTGAACCCTGCCCCAAAAACCAAAAATACCATTCCGGACGAAAACCTGCGAAAAATCCCGAAAATTTCATGGCAAAGTGACCCCTCGACTGCCAAATATAAAAGTGCCTGTAACTTCGTTATTTGAGCAGCTAGAGGGGTCAAACTTGCACTTTTTCAAAAGGCTGCATCTCCAAAACCACGGAGGCTAGAGACTTGAATTTTAGCTTCAAATGCAGCCTGAACCCTGCCCCAAAAACCAAAAACACCATTCCGGACGAAAACCTGCGAAAAACCCCGAAAATTTCATGGCAAAGTGACCCCTCGACTGCCAAATATAAAAGTGCCTGTAACTTCGTTATTTGAGCAGCTAGAGGGGTCAAACGTGCTCTTTTTCAAAAGGCTCCATCTTCAAAACCCCGGAGGCTAGAGACTTGAATTTTAGCTTCAAATGCGGCCTGAACCCTGCCCCAAAAACCAAAATTACCATTCCGGACGAAAACCTGCGAAAAACCCCGAAAATTTCATGGCAAAGTGACCCCTCGACTGCCAAATATAAAAGTGCCTGTAACTTCGTTATTTGAGCAGCTAGAGGGGTCAAACTTGCACTTTTTCAAAAGGCTCCATCTCCAAAACCACGGAGGCTAGAGACTTGAATTTTAGCTTCAAATGCAGCCTGAACCCTGCCCCAAAAACCAAAAACACCATTCCGGACGAAAACCTGCGAAAAACCCCGAAAATTTCATGGCAAAGTGACCCCTCGACTGCCAAATATAAAAGTGCCTGTAACTTCGTTATTTGAGCAGCTAGAGGGGTCAAACTTGCACTTTTTCAAAAGGCTCCATCTCCAAAACCACGGAGGCTAGAGACTTGAATTTTAGCTTCAAATGCAGCCTGAACCCTGCCCCAAAAACCAAAAACACCATTCCGGACGAAAACCTGCGAGAAACCTCGAAAATTTCATGGCAAAGTGACCCCTCGACTGCCAAATATAAAAGTGCCTGTAACTTCGTTATTTGAGCAGCTAGAGGGGTCAAACTTGCACTTTTTCAAAAGGCTCCATCTCCAAAACCACGGAGGCTAGAGACTTGAATTTTAGCTTCAAATGCAGCCTGAACCCTGCCCCAAAAGCCAAAAACACCATTCCGGACGAAAACCTGCGAGAAACCCCGAAAATTTCATGGCAAAGTGACCCCTCGACTGCCAGATATAAAAGTGCCTGTAACTTCGTTATTTGAGCAGCTAGAGGGGTCAAACTTGCACTTTTTCAAAAGGCTCCATCTCCAAAACCACGGAGGCTAGAGACTTGAATTTTAGCTTCAAATGCAGCCTGAACCCTGCCCCAAAAACCAAAAATACCATTCCGGACGAAAACCTGCGAAAAACCCCGAAAATTTCATGGCAAAGTGACCCCTCGACTGCCAAATATAAAAGTGCCTGTAACTTCGTTATTTGAGCAGCTAGAGGGGTCAAACGTGCTCTTTTTCAAAAGGCTCCATCTCCAAAACCCCGGAGGCTAGAGACTTGCATTTTAGCTTCAAATGCAGCCTGAACCCTGCCCCAAAAACCAAAAACACCATTCCGGACGAAAACCTGCGAAAAACCCCGAAAATTTCATGGCAAAGTGACCCCTCGACTGCCAAATATAAAAGTGCCTGTAACTTCGTTATTTGAGCAGCTAGAGGGGTCAAACTTGCACTTTTTCAAAAGGCTCCATCTCCAAAACCACGGAGGCTAGAGACTTGAATTTTAGCTTCAAATGCAGCCTGAACCCTGCCCCAAAAACCAAAAACACCATTCCGGACGAAAACCTGCGAAAAACCCCGAAAATTTCATGGCAAAGTGACCCCTCGACTGCCAAATATAAAAGTGCCTGTAACTTCGTTATTTGAGCAGCTAGAGGGGTCAAACTTGCACTTTTTCAAAAGGCTGCATCTCCAAAACCACGGAGGCTAGAGACTTGAATTTTAGCTTCAAATGCAGCCTGAACCCTGCCCCAAGAACCAAAAACACCATTCCGGACGAAAACCTGCGAAAAACCCCGAAAATTTCATGGCAAAGTGACCCCTCGACTGCCAAATATAAAAGTGCCTGTAACTTCGTTATTTGAGCAGCTAGAGGGGTCAAACTTGCACTTTTTCAAAAGGCTGCATCTCCAAAACCACGGAGGCTAGAGACTTGAATTTTAGCTTCAAATGCAGCCTGAACCCTGCCCCAACAACCAAAAACACCATTCCGGACGAAAACCTGCGAAAAACCCCGAAAATTTCATGGCAAAGTGACCCCTCGACTGCCAAATATAAAAGTGCCTGTAACTTCGTTATTTGAGCAGCTAGAGGGGTCAAACTTGCACTTTTTAAAAAGGCTCCATCTCCAAAACCACGGAGGCTAGAGACTTGAATTTTAGCTTCAAATGCAGCCTGAACCCTGCCCCAAAAACCAAAAACACCATTCCGGACGAAAACCTGCGAGAAACCTCGAAAATTTCATGGCAAAGAGACCCCTCGACTGCCAAATATAAAAGTGCCTGTAACTTCGTTATTTGAGCAGCTAGAGGGGTCAAACTTGCACTTTTTAAAAAGGCTCCATCTCCAAAACCACGGAGGCTAGAGACTTGAATTTTAGCTTCAAATGCAGCCTGAACCCTGCCCCAAAAACCAAAAACACCATTCCGGACGAAAACCTGCGAGAAACCTCGAAAATTTCATGGCAAAGAGGCCCCTCGACTGCCAAATATAAAAGTGCCTGTAACTTCGTTATTTGAGCAGCTAGAGGGGTCAAACTTGCACTTTTTAAAAAGGCTCCATCTCCAAAACCACGGAGGCTAGAGACTTGAATTTTAGCTTCAAATGCAGCCTGAACCCTGCCCCAAAAGCCAAAAACACCATTCCGGACGAAAACCTGCGAGAAACCCCGAAAATTTCATGGCAAAGTGACCCCTCGACTGCCAGATATAAAAGTGCCTGTAACTTCGTTATTTGAGCAGCTAGAGGGGTCAAACTTGCACTTTTTCAAAAGGCTCCATCTCCAAAACCACGGAGGCTAGAGACTTGAATTTTAGCTTCAAATGCGGCCTGAACCCTGCCCCAAAAACCAAAATTACCATTCCGGACGAAAACCTGCGAAAAACCCCGAAAATTTCATGGCAAAGTGACCCCTCGACTGCCAAATATAAAAGTGCCTGTAACTTCGTTATTTGAGCAGCTAGAGGGGTCAAACTTGCACTTTTTCAAAAGGCTCCATCTCCAAAACCACGGAGGCTAGAGACTTGAATTTTAGCTTCAAATGCAGCCTGAACCCTGCCCCAAAAACCAAAAACACCATTCCGGACGAAAACCTGCGAGAAACCTCGAAAATTTCATGGCAAAGTGACCCCTCGACTGCCAAATATAAAAGTGCCTGTAACTTCGTTATTTGAGCAGCTAGAGGGGTCAAACTTGCACTTTTTCAAAAGGCTCCATCTCCAAAACCACGGAGGCTAGAGACTTGAATTTTAGCTTCAAATGCAGCCTGAACCCTGCCCCAAAAGCCAAAAACACCATTCCGGACGAAAACCTGCGAGAAACCCCGAAAATTTCATGGCAAAGTGACCCCTCGACTGCCAAATATACAAGTGCCTGTAACTTCGTTATTTGAGCAGCTAGAGGGGTCAAACTTGCACTTTTTCAAAAGGCTCCATCTCCAAAACCACGGAGGCTAGAGACTTGAATTTTAGCTTCAAATGCAGCCTGAACTCTGCCCCAAAAACCAAAAACACCATTCCGGACGAAAACCTGCGAAAAACCCCGAAAATTTCATGGCAAAGTGACCCCTCGACTGCCAAATATAAAAGTGCCTGTAACTTCGTTATTTGAGCAGCTAGAGGGGTCAAACTTGCACTTTTCAAAAGGCTCCATCTCCAAAACCACGGAGGCTAGAGACTTGAATTTTAGCTTCAAATGCGGCCTGCACCCTGCCCCAAAAACCAAAATTACCATTCCGGACGAAAACCTGCGAAAAACCCCGAAAATTTCATGGCAAAGTGACCCCTCGACTGCCAAATATAAAAGTGCCTGTAACTTCGTTATTTGAGCAGCTAGAGGGGTCAAACGTGCACTTTTTCAAAAGGCTCCATCTCCAAAACCCCGGAGGCTAGAGACTTGAATTTTAGCTTCAAATGCGGCCTGAACCCTGCCCCAAAAACAAAAATTACCATTCCGGACGAAAACCTGCGAAAAACCCCGAAAATTTCATGGCAAAGTGACCCCTCGACTGCCAAATATAAAAGTGCCTGTAACTTCGTTATTTGAGCAGCTAGAGGGGTCAAACTTGCACTTTTTCAAAAGGCTCCATCTCCAAAACCACGGAGGCTAGAGACTTGAATTTTAGCTTCAAATGCAGCCTGAACCCTGCCCCAAAAACCAAAAATACCATTCCGGACGAAAACCTGCGAAAAACCCCGAAAATTTCATGGCAAAGTGACCCCTCGACTGCCAAATATAAAAGTGCCTGTAACTTCGTTATTTGAGCAGCTAGAGGGGTCAAACTTGCACTTTTTCAAAAGGCTCCATCTCCAAAACCACGGAGGCTAGAGACTTGCATTTTAGCTTCAAATGCAGCCTGAACCCTGCCCCAAAAACCAAAAATACCATTCCGGACGAAAACCTGCGAAAAACCCCGAAAATTTCATGGCAAAGTGACCCCTCGACTGCCAAATATAAAAGTGCCTGTAACTTCGTTATTTGAGCAGCTAGAGGGGTCAAACTTGCACTTTTTCAAAAGGCTCCATCTCCAAAACCACGGAGGCTAGAGACTTGAATTTTAGCTTCAAATGCGGCCTGAACCCTGCCCCAAAAACCAAAAACACCATTCCGGACGAAAACCTGCGAAGAACCCCGAAAATTTCATGGCAAAGTGACCCCTCGACTGCCAAATATAAAAGTGCCTGTAACTTCGTTATTTGAGCAGCTAGAGGGGTCAAACTTCCACTTTTTCAAAAGGCTCCATCTCCAAAACCACGGAGGCTAGAGACTTGAATTTTAGCTTCAAATGCAGCCTGAACCCTGCCCCAAAAACCAAAAACACCATTCCGGACGAAAACCTGCGAAGAACCCCGAAAATTTCATGGCAAAGTGACCCCTCGACTGCCAAATATAAAAGTGCCTGTAACTTCGTTATTTGAGCAGCTAGAGGGGTCAAACTTGCACTTTTTCAAAAGGCTCCATCTCCAAAACCACGGAGGCTAGAGACTTGAATTTTAGCTTCAAATGCGGCCTGAACCCTGCCCCAAAAACCAAAATTACCATTCCGGACGAAAACCTGCGAAAAACCCCGAAAATTTCATGGCAAAGTGACCCCTCGACTGCCAAATATAAAAGTGCCTGTAACTTCGTTATTTGAGCAGCTAGAGGGGTCAAACTTGCACTTTTTCAAAAGGCTCCATCTCCAAAACCACGGAGGCTAGAGACTTGAATTTTAGCTTCAAATGCAGCCTGAACCCTGCCCCAGAAACCAAAAACACCATTCCGGACGAAAACCTGCGAAAAACCCCGAAAATTTCATGGCAAAGTGACCCCTCGACTGCCAAATATAAAAGTGCCTGTAACTTCGTTATTTGAGCAGCTAGAGGGGTCAAACTTGCACTTTTTCAAAAGGCTCCATCTCCAAAACCACGGAGGCTAGAGACTTGAATTTTAGCTTCAAATGCAGCCTGAACCCTGCCCCAAAAACCAAAAACACCATTCCGGACGAAAACCTGCGAAGAACCCCGAAAATTTCATGGCAAAGTGACCCCTCGACTGCCAAATATAAAAGTGCCTGTAACTTCGTTATTTGAGCAGCTAGAGGGGTCAAACTTGCACTTTTTCAAAAGGCTCCATCTCCAAAACCACGGAGGCTAGAGACTTGCATTTTAGCTTCAAATGCAGCCTGAACCCTGCCCCAAAAACCAAAAATACCATTCCGGACGAAAACCTGCGAAGAACCCCGAAAATTTCATGGCAACGTGACCCCTCGACTGCCAAATATAAAAGTGCCTGTAACTTCGTTATTTGAGCAGCTAGAGGGGTCAAACTTGCACTTTTTCAAAAGGCTCCATCTCCAAAACCACGGAGGCTAGAGACTTGAATGTTAGCTTCAAATGCAGCCTGAACCCTGCCCCAAAAACCAAAATTACCATTCCGGACGAAAACCTGCGAAAAACCCCGAAAATTTCATGGCAAAGTGACCCCTCGACTGCCAAATGTAAAAGTGCCTGTAACTTCGTTATTTGAGCAGCTAGAGGGGTCAAACTTGCACTTTTTCAAAAGGCTCCATCTCCAAAACCACGGAGGCTAGAGACTTGAATTTTAGCTTCAAATGCAGCCTGAACCCTGCCCCAAAAACCAAAAACACCATTCCGGACGAAAACCTGCGAAAAACCCCGAAAATTTCATGGCAAAGTGACCCCTCGACTGCCAAATATAAAAGTGCCTGTAACTTCGTTATTTGAGCAGCTAGAGGGGTCAAACTTGCACTTTTTCAAAAGGCTCCATCTCCAAAACCACGGAGGCTAGAGACTTGCATTTTAGCTTCAAATGCAGCCTGAACCCTGCCCCAAAAACCAAAAATACCATTCCGGACGAAAACCTGCGAAGAACCCCGAAAATTTCATGGCAAAGTGACCCCTCGACTGCCAAATATAAAAGTGCCTGTAACTTCGTTATTTGAGCAGCTAGAGGGGTCAAACTTGCACTTTTTCAAAAGGCTCCATCTCCAAAACCACGGAGGCTAGAGACTTGAATTTTAGCTTCAAATGCGGCCTGAACCCTGCCCCAAAAACCAAAATTACCATTCCGGACGAAAACCTGCGAAAAACCCCGAAAATTTCATGGCAAAGTGACCCCTCGACTGCCAAATATAAAAGTGCCTGTAACTTCGTTATTTGAGCAGCTAGAGGGGTCAAACTTGCACTTTTTCAAAAGGCTCCATCTCCAAAACCACGGAGGCTAGAGACTTGAATGTTAGCTTCAAATGCAGCCTGAACCCTGCCCCAAAAACCAAAAACACCATTCCGGACGAAAACCTGCGAAGAACCCCGAAAATTTCATGGCAAAGTGACCCCTCGACTGCCAAATATAAAAGTGCCTGTAACTTCGTTATTTGAGCAGCTAGAGGGGTCAAACTTGCACTTTTTCAAAAGGCTCCATCTCCAAAACCACGGAGGCTAGAGACTTGAATTTTAGCTTCAAATGCGGCCTGCACCCTGCCCCAAAAACCAAAATTACCATTCCGGACGAAAACCTGCGAAAAACCCCGAAAATTTCATGGCAAAGTGACCCCTCGACTGCCAAATATAAAAGTGCCTGTAACTTCGTTATTTGAGTAGCTAGAGGGGTCAAACGTGCACTTTTTCAAAAGGCTCCATCTCCAAAACCCCGGAGGCTAGAGACTTGAATTTTAGCTTCAAATGCGGCCTGAACCCTGCCCCAAAAACAAAAATTACCATTCCGGACGAAAACCTGCGAAAAACCCCGAAAATTTCATGGCAAAGTGACCCCTCGACTGCCAAATGTAAAAGTGCCTGTAACTTCGTTATTTGAGCAGCTAGAGGGGTCAAACTTGCACTTTTTCAAAAGGCTCCATCTCCAAAACCACGGAGGCTAGAGACTTGAATTTTAGCTTCAAATGCAGCCTGAACCCTGCCCCAAAAACCAAAAACACCATTCCGGACGAAAACCTGCGAAAAACCCCGAAAATTTCATGGCAAAGTGACCCCTCGACTGCCAAATATAAAAGTGCCTGTAACTTCGTTATTTGAGCAGCTAGAGGGGTCAAACTTGCACTTTTTCAAAAGGCTCCATCTCCAAAACCACGGAGGCTAGAGACTTGCATTTTAGCTTCAAATGCAGCCTGAACCCTGCCCCAAAAACCAAAAATACCATTCCGGACGAAAACCTGCGAAGAACCCCGAAAATTTCATGGCAAAGTGACCCCTCGACTGCCAAATATAAAAGTGCCTGTAACTTCGTTATTTGAGCAGCTAGAGGGGTCAAACTTGCACTTTTTCAAAAGGCTCCATCTCCAAAACCACGGAGGCTAGAGACTTGAATTTTAGCTTCAAATGCGGCCTGAACCCTGCCCCAAAAACCAAAATTACCATTCCGGACGAAAACCTGCGAAAAACCCCGAAAATTTCATGGCAAAGTGACCCCTCGACTGCCAAATATAAAAGTGCCTGTAACTTCGTTATTTGAGCAGCTAGAGGGGTCAAACTTGCACTTTTTCAAAAGGCTCCATCTCCAAAACCACGGAGGCTAGAGACTTGAATTTTAGCTTCAAATGCAGCCTGAACCCTGCCCCAAAAACCAAAAACACCATTCCGGACGAAAACCTGCGAAGAACCCCGAAAATTTCATGGCAAAGTGACCCCTCGACTGCCAAATATAAAAGTGCCTGTAACTTCGTTATTTGAGCAGCTAGAGGGGTCAAACTTGCACTTTTTCAAAAGGCTCCATCTCCAAAACCACGGAGGCTAGAGACTTGAATTTTAGCTTCAAATGCGGCCTGAACCCTGCCCCAAAAACCAAAATTACCATTCCGGACGAAAACCTGCGAAAAACCCCGAAAATTTCATGGCAAAGTGACCCCTCGACTGCCAAATATAAAAGTGCCTGTAACTTCGTTATTTGAGCAGCTAGAGGGGTCAAACTTGCACTTTTTCAAAAGGCTCCATCTCCAAAACCACGGAGGCTAGAGACTTGAATTTTAGCTTCAAATGCAGCCTGAACCCTGCCCCAGAAACCAAAAACACCATTCCGGACGAAAACCTGCGAAAAACCCCGAAAATTTCATGGCAAAGTGACCCCTCGACTGCCAAATATAAAAGTGCCTGTAATTTCGTTATTTGAGCAGCTAGAGGGGTCAAACTTGCACTTTTTCAAAAGGCTCCATCTCCAAAACCACGGAGGCTAGAGACTTGAATTTTAGCTTCAAATGCAGCCTGAACCCTGCCCCAAAAACCAAAAACACCATTCCGGACGAAAACCTGCGAAAAACCCCGAAAATTTCATGGCAAAGTGACCCCTCGACTGCCAAATATAAAAGTGCCTGTAACTTCGTTATTTGAGCAGCTAGAGGGGTCAAACTTGCACTTTTTCAAAAGGCTCCATCTCCAAAACCACGGAGGCTAGAGACTTGCATTTTAGCTTCAAATGCAGCCTGAACCCTGCCCCAAAAACCAAAAATACCATTCCGGACGAAAACCTGCGAAGAACCCCGAAAATTTCATGGCAAAGTGACCCCTCGACTGCCAAATATAAAAGTGCCTGTAACTTCGTTATTTGAGCAGCTAGAGGGGTCAAACTTGCACTTTTTCAAAAGGCTCCATCTCCAAAACCACGGAGGCTAGAGACTTGAATGTTAGCTTCAAATGCAGCCTGAACCCTGCCCCAAAAACCAAAAACACCATTCCGGACGAAAACCTGCGAAAAACCCCGAAAATTTCATGGCAAAGTGACCCCTCGACTGCCAAATATAAAAGTGCCTGTAACTTCGTTATTTGAGCAGCTAGAGGGGTCAAACTTGCACTTTTTCAAAAGGCTCCATCTCCAAAACCACGGAGGCTAGAGACTTGAATTTTAGCTTCAAATGCGACCTGCACCCTGCCCCAAAAACCAAAATTACCATTCCGGACGAAAACCTGCGAAAAACCCCGAAAATTTCATGGCAAAGTGACCCCTCGACTGCCAAATATAAAAGTGCCTGTAACTTCGTTATTTGAGTAGCTAGAGGGGTCAAACGTGCACTTTTTCAAAAGGCTCCATCTCCAAAACCCCGGAGGCTAGAGACTTGAATTTTAGCTTCAAATGCGACCTGCACCCTGCCCCAAAAACCAAAATTACCATTCCGGACGAAAACCTGCGAAAAACCCCGAAAATTTCATGGCAAAGTGACCCCTCGACTGCCAAATATAAAAGTGCCTGTAACTTCGTTATTTGAGCAGCTAGAGGGGTCAAACTTGCACTTTTTCAAAAGGCTCCATCTCCAAAACCACGGAGGCTAGAGACTTGAATTTTAGCTTCAAATGCAGCCTGAACCCTGCCCCAAAAACACCATTCCGGACGAAAACCTGCGAAAAACCCCGAAAATTTCATGGCAACGTGACCCCTCGACTTCCAAATATAAAAGTGCCTGTAACTTCGTTATTTGAGCAGCTAGAGGGGTCAAACTTGCACTTTTTCAAAAGGCTCCATCTCCAAAACCACGGAGGCTAGAGACTTGAATTTTAGCTTCAAATGCAGCCTGAACCCTGCCCCAAAAATCAAAAATACCATTCCGGACGAAAACCTGCGAAAAACCCCGAAAATTTCATGGCAAAGTGACCCCTCGACTGCCAAATATAAAAGTGCCTGTAACTTCGTTATTTGAGCAGCTAGAGGGGTCAAACTTGCACTTTTTCAAAAGGCTCCATCTCCAAAACCACGGAGGCTAGAGACTTGAATTTTAGCTTCAAATGCAGCCTGAACCCTGCCCCAAAAACCAAAAACAACATTCCGGACGAAAACCTGCGAAAAACCCCGAAAATTTCATGGCAAAGTGACCCCTCGACTGCCAAATATAAAAGTGCCTGTAACTTCGTTATTTGAGCAGCTAGAGGGGTCAAACTTGCACTTTTTCAAAAGGCTCCATCTCCAAAACCACGGAGGCTAGAGACTTGAATTTTAGCTTCAAATGCAGCCGACTGCCAAATATAAAAGTGCCTGTAACTTCGTTATTTGAGCAGCAAGAGGGGTCAAACTTGCACTTTTTCAAAAAGCTCCATCTCCAAAACCACGGAGGCTAGAGACTTGAATTTTAGCTTCAAATGCAGCCTGAACCCTGCCCCAAAAACCAAAAACACCATTCCGGACGAAAACCTGCGAAAAACCCCGAAAATTTCATGGCAAAGTGACCCCTCGACTGCCAAATATAAAAGTGCCTGTAACTTCGTTATTTGAGCAGCTAGAGGGGTCAAACTTGCACTTTTTCAAAAGGCTCCATCTCCAAAACCACGGAGGCTAGAGACTTGAATTTTAGCTTCAAATGCAGCCTGAACCCTGCCCCAAAAACCAAAAACACCATTCCGGACGAAAACCTGCGAAGAACCCCGAAAATTTCATGGCAAAGTGACCCCTCGACTGCCAAATATAAAAGTGCCTGTAACTTCGTTATTTGAGCAGCTAGAGGGGTCAAAATTGCACTTTTTCAAAAGGCTCCATCTCCAAAACCACGGAGGCTAGAGACTTGAATTTTAGCTTCAAATGCAGCCTGAACCCTGCCCCAAAAACCAAAAACACCATTCCGGACGAAAACCTGCGAAGAACCCCGAAAATTTCATGGCAAAGTGACCCCTCTACTGCCAAATATAAAAGTGCCTGAAACTTCGTTATTTGAGCAGCTAGAGGGGTCAAACTTGCACTTTTTCAAAAGGCTCCATCTCCAAAACCACGGAGGCTAGAGACTTGAATTTTAGCTTCAAATGCGGCCTGAACCCTGCCCCAAAAACCAAAATTACCATTCCGGACGAAAACCTGCGAAAAACCCCGAAAATTTCATGGCAAAGTGACCCCTCGACTGCCAAATATAAAAGTGCCTGTAACTTCGTTATTTGAGCAGCTAGAGGGGTCAAACTTGCACTTTTTCAAAAGGCTCCATCTCCAAAACCACGGAGGCTAGAGACTTGAATTTTAGCTTCAAATGCAGCCTGAACCCTGCCCCAAAAACCAAAAACAA
Organism: Chloromyia formosa; assembly: GCA_964017055.1. NCBI lineage: Eukaryota > Metazoa > Arthropoda > Insecta > Diptera > Stratiomyidae > Chloromyia > Chloromyia formosa. The sequence goes on from OZ024814.1 coordinate 138,281,231, forward strand.
CATTCCGGACGAAAACCTGCGAAAAACCCCGAAAATTTCATGGCAAAGTGACCCCTCGACTGCCAAATATAAAAGTGCCTGTAACTTCGTTATTTGAGCAGCTAGAGGGGTCAAACTTGCACTTTTTCAAAAGGCTCCATCTCCAAAACCACGGAGGCTAGAGACTTGAATTTTAGCTTCAAATGCAGCCGACTGCCAAATATAAAAGTGCCTGTAACTTCGTTATTTGAGCAGCTAGAGGGGTCAAACTTGCACTTTTTCAAAAAGCTCCATCTCCAAAACCACGGAGGCTAGAGACTTGAATTTTAGCTTCAAATGCAGCCTGAACCCTGCCCCAAAAACCAAAAACACCATTCCGGACGAAAACCTGCGAAAAACCCCGAAAATTTCATGGCAAAGTGACCCCTCGACTGCCAAATATAAAAGTGCCTGTAACTTCGTTATTTGAGCAGCTAGAGGGGTCAAACTTGCACTTTTTCAAAAGGCTCCATCTCCAAAACCACGGAGGCTAGAGACTTGAATTTTAGCTTCAAATGCAGCCTGAACCCTGCCCCAAAAACCAAAAACACCATTCCGGACGAAAACCTGCGAAAAACCCCGAAAATTTCATGGCAAAGTGACCCCTCGACTTCCAAATATAAAAGTGCCTGTAACTTCGTTATTTGAGCAGCTAGAGGGGTCAAACTTGCACTTTTTCAAAAGGCTCCATCTCCAAAACCACGGAGGCTAGAGACTTGAATTTTAGCTTCAAATGCAGCCTGAACCCTGCCCCAAAAATCAAAAATACCATTCCGGACGAAAACCTGCGAAAAACCCCGAAAATTTCATGGCAAAGTGACCCCTCGACTGCCAAATATAAAAGTGCCTGTAACTTCGTTATTTGAGCAGCTAGAGGGGTCAAACTTGCACTTTTTCAAAAGGCTCCATCTCCAAAACCACGGAGGCTAGAGACTTGCATTTTAGCTTCAAATGCAGCCTGAACCCTGCCCCAAAAACCAAAAACACCATTCCGGACGAAAACCTGCGAAGAACCCCGAAAATTTCATGGCAAAGTGACCCCTCGACTGCCAAATATAAAAGTGCCTGTAACTTCGTTATTTGAGCAGCTAGAGGGGTCAAAATTGCACTTTTTCAAAAGGCTCCATCTCCAAAACCACGGAGGCTAGAGACTTGAATTTTAGCTTCAAATGCAGCCTGAACCCTGCCCCAAAAACCAAAAACACCATTCCGGACGAAAACCTGCGAAGAACCCCGAAAATTTCATGGCAAAGTGACCCCTCTACTGCCAAATATAAAAGTGCCTGAAACTTCGTTATTTGAGCAGCTAGAGGGGTCAAACTTGCACTTTTTCAAAAGGCTCCATCTCCAAAACCACGGAGGCTAGAGACTTGAATTTTAGCTTCAAATGCGGCCTGAACCCTGCCCCAAAAACCAAAATTACCATTCCGGACGAAAACCTGCGAAAAACCCCGAAAATTTCATGGCAAAGTGACCCCTCGACTGCCAAATATAAAAGTGCCTGTAACTTCGTTATTTGAGCAGCTAGAGGGGTCAAACTTGCACTTTTTCAAAAGGCTCCATCTCCAAAACCACGGAGGCTAGAGACTTGAATTTTAGCTTCAAATGCAGCCTGAACCCTGCCCCAAAAACCAAAAACAACATTCCGGACGAAAACCTGCGAAAAACCCCGAAAATTTCATGGCAAAGTGACCCCTCGACTGCCAAATATAAAAGTGCCTGTAACTTCGTTATTTGAGCAGCTAGAGGGGTCAAACTTGCACTTTTTCAAAAGGCTCCATCTCCAAAACCACGGAGGCTAGAGACTTGAATTTTAGCTTCAAATGCAGCCGACTGCCAAATATAAAAGTGCCTGTAACTTCGTTATTTGAGCAGCTAGAGGGGTCAAACTTGCACTTTTTCAAAAAGCTCCATCTCCAAAACCACGGAGGCTAGAGACTTGAATTTTAGCTTCAAATGCAGCCTGAACCCTGCCCCAAAAACCAAAAACACCATTCCGGACGAAAACCTGCGAAAAACCCCGAAAATTTCATGGCAAAGTGACCCCTCGACTGCCAAATATAAAAGTGCCTGTAACTTCGTTATTTGAGCAGTTATTTGCACTTTTCAAAAGGCTCCATCTCCAAAACCACGGAGGCTAGAGACTTGCATTTTAGCTTCAAATGCAGCCTGAACCCTGCCCCAAAAACCAAAAATACCATTCCGGACGAAAACCTGCGAAGAACCCCGAAAATTTCATGGCAAAGTGACCCCTCGACTGCCAAATATAAAAGTGCCTGTAACTTCGTTATTTGAGCAGCTAGAGGGGTCAAACTTGCACTTTTTCAAAAGGCTCCATCTCCAAAACCACGGAGGCTAGAGACTTGAATTTTAGCTTCAAATGCGGCCTGAACCCTGCCCCAAAAACCAAAATTACCATTCCGGACGAAAACCTGCGAAAAACCCCGAAAATTTCATGGCAAAGTGACCCCTCGACTGCCAAATATAAAAGTGCCTGTAACTTCGTTATTTGAGCAGCTAGAGGGGTCAAACTTGCACTTTTTCAAAAGGCTCCATCTCCAAAACCACGGAGGCTAGAGACTTGAATTTTAGCTTCAAATGCAGCCTGAACCCTGCCCCAAAAACCAAAAACACCATTCCGGACGAAAACCTGCGAAAAACCCCGAAAATTTCATGGCAAAGTGACCCCTCGACTGCCAAATATAAAAGTGCCTGTAACTTCGTTATTTGAGCAGCTAGAGGGGTCAAACTTGCACTTTTTCAAAAGGCTCCATCTCCAAAACCACGGAGGCTAGAGACTTGAATTTTAGCTTCAAATGCAGCCTGAACCCTGCCCCAAAAACCAAAAACAACATTCCGGACGAAAACCTGCGAAAAACCCCGAAAATTTCATGGCAAAGTGACCCCTCGACTGCCAAATATAAAAGTGCCTGTAACTTCGTTATTTGAGCAGCTAGAGGGGTCAAACTTGCACTTTTTCAAAAGGCTCCATCTCCAAAACCACGGAGGCTAGAGACTTGAATTTTAGCTTCAAATGCAGCCGACTGCCAAATATAAAAGTGCCTGTAACTTCGTTATTTGAGCAGCTAGAGGGGTCAAACTTGCACTTTTTCAAAAAGCTCCATCTCCAAAACCACGGAGGCTAGAGACTTGAATTTTAGCTTCAAATGCAGCCTGAACCCTGCCCCAAAAACCAAAAACACCATTCCGGACGAAAACCTGCGAAAAACCCCGAAAATTTCATGGCAAAGTGACCCCTCGACTGCCAAATATAAAAGTGCCTGTAACTTCGTTATTTGAGCAGTTATTTGCACTTTTCAAAAGGCTCCATCTCCAAAACCACGGAGGCTAGAGACTTGCATTTTAGCTTCAAATGCAGCCTGAACCCTGCCCCAAAAACCAAAAATACCATTCCGGACGAAAACCTGCGAAGAACCCCGAAAATTTCATGGCAAAGTGACCCCTCGACTGCCAAATATAAAAGTGCCTGTAACTTCGTTATTTGAGCAGCTAGAGGGGTCAAACTTGCACTTTTTCAAAAGGCTCCATCTCCAAAACCACGGAGGCTAGAGACTTGAATTTTAGCTTCAAATGCGGCCTGAACCCTGCCCCAAAAACCAAAATTACCATTCCGGACGAAAACCTGCGAAAAACCCCGAAAATTTCATGGCAAAGTGACCCCTCGACTGCCAAATATAAAAGTGCCTGTAACTTCGTTATTTGAGCAGCTAGAGGGGTCAAACTTGCACTTTTTCAAAAGGCTCCATCTCCAAAACCACGGAGGCTAGAGACTTGAATTTTAGCTTCAAATGCAGCCTGAACCCTGCCCCAAAAACCAAAAACACCATTCCGGACGAAAACCTGCGAAAAACCCCGAAAATTTCATGGCAAAGTGACCCCTCGACTGCCAAATATAAAAGTGCCTGTAACTTCGTTATTTGAGCAGTTATTTGCACTTTTCAAAAGGCTCCATCTCCAAAACCACGGAGGCTAGAGACTTGCATTTTAGCTTCAAATGCAGCCTGAACCCTGCCCCAAAAACCAAAAACACCATTCCGGACGAAAACCTGCGAAGAACCCCGAAAATTTCATGGCAAAGTGACCCCTCGACTGCCAAATATAAAAGTGCCTGTAACTTCGTTATTTGAGCAGCTAGAGGGGTCAAAATTGCACTTTTTCAAAAGGCTCCATCTCCAAAACCACGGAGGCTAGAGACTTGAATTTTAGCTTCAAATGCAGCCTGAACCCTGCCCCAAAAACCAAAAACACCATTCCGGACGAAAACCTGCGAAGAACCCCGAAAATTTCATGGCAAAGTGACCCCTCTACTGCCAAATATAAAAGTGCCTGAAACTTCGTTATTTGAGCAGCTAGAGGGGTCAAACTTGCACTTTTTCAAAAGGCTCCATCTCCAAAACCACGGAGGCTAGAGACTTGAATTTTAGCTTCAAATGCGGCCTGAACCCTGCCCCAAAAACCAAAATTACCATTCCGGACGAAAACCTGCGAAAAACCCCGAAAATTTCATGGCAAAGTGACCCCTCGACTGCCAAATATAAAAGTGCCTGTAACTTCGTTATTTGAGCAGCTAGAGGGGTCAAACTTGCACTTTTTCAAAAGGCTCCATCTCCAAAACCACGGAGGCTAGAGACTTGAATTTTAGCTTCAAATGCAGCCTGAACCCTGCCCCAAAAACCAAAAACAACATTCCGGACGAAAACCTGCGAAAAACCCCGAAAATTTCATGGCAAAGTGACCCCTCGACTGCCAAATATAAAAGTGCCTGTAACTTCGTTATTTGAGCAGCTAGAGGGGTCAAACTTGCACTTTTTCAAAAGGCTCCATCTCCAAAACCACGGAGGCTAGAGACTTGAATTTTAGCTTCAAATGCAGCCGACTGCCAAATATAAAAGTGCCTGTAACTTCGTTATTTGAGCAGCTAGAGGGGTCAAACTTGCACTTTTTCAAAAAGCTCCATCTCCAAAACCACGGAGGCTAGAGACTTGAATTTTAGCTTCAAATGCAGCCTGAACCCTGCCCCAAAAACCAAAAACACCATTCCGGACGAAAACCTGCGAAAAACCCCGAAAATTTCATGGCAAAGTGACCCCTCGACTGCCAAATATAAAAGTGCCTGTAACTTCGTTATTTGAGCAGTTATTTGCACTTTTCAAAAGGCTCCATCTCCAAAACCACGGAGGCTAGAGACTTGCATTTTAGCTTCAAATGCAGCCTGAACCCTGCCCCAAAAACCAAAAATACCATTCCGGACGAAAACCTGCGAAGAACCCCGAAAATTTCATGGCAAAGTGACCCCTCGACTGCCAAATATAAAAGTGCCTGTAACTTCGTTATTTGAGCAGCTAGAGGGGTCAAACTTGCACTTTTTCAAAAGGCTCCATCTCCAAAACCACGGAGGCTAGAGACTTGAATTTTAGCTTCAAATGCGGCCTGAACCCTGCCCCAAAAACCAAAATTACCATTCCGGACGAAAACCTGCGAAAAACCCCGAAAATTTCATGGCAAAGTGACCCCTCGACTGCCAAATATAAAAGTGCCTGTAACTTCGTTATTTGAGCAGCTAGAGGGGTCAAACTTGCACTTTTTCAAAAGGCTCCATCTCCAAAACCACGGAGGCTAGAGACTTGAATTTTAGCTTCAAATGCAGCCTGAACCCTGCCCCAAAAACCAAAAACACCATTCCGGACGAAAACCTGCGAAAAACCCCGAAAATTTCATGGCAAAGTGACCCCTCGACTGCCAAATATAAAAGTGCCTGTAACTTCGTTATTTGAGCAGCTAGAGGGGTCAAACTTGCACTTTTTCAAAAGGCTCCATCTCCAAAACCACGGAGGCTAGAGACTTGAATTTTAGCTTCAAATGCGGCCTGAACCCTGCCCCAAAAACCAAAATTACCATTCCGGACGAAAACCTGCGAAAAACCCCGAAAATTTCATGGCAAAGTGACCCCTCGACTGCCAAATATAAAAGTGCCTGTAACTTCGTTATTTGAGCAGCTAGAGGGGTCAAACTTGCACTTTTTCAAAAGGCTCCATCTCCAAAACCACGGAGGCTAGAGACTTGAATTTTAGCTTCAAATGCAGCCTGAACCCTGCCCCAAAAACCAAAAACACCATTCCGGACGAAAACCTGCGAAAAACCCCGAAAATTTCATGGCAAAGTGACCTCTCGACTGCCAAATATAAAAGTGCCTGTAACTTCGTTATTTGAGCAGCTAGAGGGGTCAAACTTGCACTTTTTCAAAAGGCTCCATCTCCAAAACCACGGAGGCTAGAGACTTGAATTTTAGCTTCAAATGCAGCCTGAACCCTGCCCCAAAAACCAAAAACACCATTCCGGACGAAAACCTGCGAAAAACCCCGAAAATTTCATGGCAAAGTGACCCCTCGACTGCCAAATATAAAAGTGCCTGTAACTTCGTTATTTGAGCAGCTAGAGGGGTCAAACTTGCACTTTTTCAAAAGGCTCCATCTCCAAAACCACGGAGGCTAGAGACTTGAATTTTAGCTTCAAATGCAGCCTGAACCCTGCCCCAAAAACCAAAAACACCATTCCGGACGAAAACCTGCGAAAAACCCCGAAAATTTCATGGCAAAGTGACCCCTCGACTGCCAAATATAAAAGTGCCTGTAACTTCGTTATTTGAGCAGCTAGAGGGGTCAAACTTGCACTTTTTCAAAAGGCTCCATCTCCAAAACCACGGAGGCTAGAGACTTGCATTTTAGCTTCAAATGCAGCCTGAACCCTGCCCCAAAAACCAAAAATACCATTCCGGACGAAAACCTGCGAAGAACCCCGAAAATTTCATGGCAAAGTGACCCCTCGACTGCCAAATATAAAAGTGCCTGTAACTTCGTTATTTGAGCAGCTAGAGGGGTCAAACTTGCACTTTTTCAAAAGGCTCCATCTCCAAAACCACGGAGGCTAGAGACTTGAATTTTAGCTTCAAATGCAGCCTGAACCCTGCCCCAAAAACCAAAAACACCATTCCGGACGAAAACCTGCGAAAAACCCCGAAAATTTCATGGCAAAGTGACCCCTCGACTGCCAAATATAAAAGTGCCTGTAACTTCGTTATTTGAGCAGCTAGAGGGGTCAAACTTGCACTTTTTCAAAAGGCTCCATCTCCAAAACCACGGAGGCTAGAGACTTGCATTTTAGCTTCAAATGCAGCCTGAACCCTGCCCCAAAAACCAGAAATACCATTCCGGACGAAAACCTGCGAAGAACCCCGAAAATTTCATGGCAAAGTGACCCCTCGACTGCCAAATATAAAAGTGCCTGTAACTTCGTTATTTGAGCAGCTAGAGGGGTCAAACTTGCACTTTTTCAAAAGGCTCCATCTCCAAAACCACGGAGGCTAGAGACTTGAATTTTAGCTTCAAATGCAGCCTGAACCCTGCCCCAAAAACCAAAAACACCATTCCGGACGAAAACCTGCGAAAAACCCCGAAAATTTCATGGCAAAGTGACCCCTCGACTGCCAAATATAAAAGTGCCTGTAACTTTGTTATTTGAGCAGCTAGAGGGGTCAAACTTGCACTTTTTCAAAAGGCTCCATCTCCAAAACCACGGAGGCTAGAGACTTGAATTTTAGCTTCAAATGCGGCCTGCACCCTGCCCCAAAAACCAAAATTACCATTCCGGACGAAAACCTGCGAAGAACCCCGAAAATTTCATGGCAAAGTGACCCCTCGACTGCCAAATATAAAAGTGCCTGTAACTTCGTTATTTGAGCAGCTAGAGGGGTCAAACGTGCACTTTTTCAAAAGGCTCCATCTCCAAAACCACGGAGGCTAGAGACTTGAATTTTAGCTTCAAATGCAGCCTGAACCCTGCCCCAAAAACCAAAAACACCATTCCGGACGAAAACCTGCGAAAAACCCCGAAAATTTCATGGCAAAGTGACCCCTCGACTGCCAAATATAAAAGTGCCTGTAACTTCGTTATTTGAGCAGCTAGAGGGGTCAAACTTGCACTTTTTCAAAAGGCTCCATCTCCAAAACCACGGAGGCTAGAGACTTGAATTTTAGCTTCAAACGCGGCCTGCACCCTGCCCCAAAAACCAAAAACACCATTCCGGACGAAAACCTGCGAAAAACCCCGAAAATTTCATGGCAAAGTGACCCCTCGACTGCCAAATATAAAAGTGCCTGTAACTTCGTTATTTGAGCAGCTAGAGGGGTCAAACTTGCACTTTTTCAAAAGGCTCCATCTCCAAAACCACGGAGGCTAGAGACTTGAATTTTAGCTTCAAATGCAGCCTGAACCCTGCCCCAAAAACCAAAAACACCATTCCGGACGAAAACCTGCGAAGAACCCCGAAAATTTCATGGCAAAGTGACCCCTCGACTGCCAAATATAAAAGTGCCTGTAACTTCGTTATTTGAGCAGCTAGAGGGGTCAAACTTGCACTTTTTCAAAAGGCTCCATCTCCAAAACCACGGAGGCTAGAGACTTGCATTTTAGCTTCAAATGCAGCCTGAACCCTGCCCCAAAAACCAAAAACACCATTCCGGACGAAAACCTGCGAAAAACCCCGAAAATTTCATGGCAAAGTGACCCCTCGACTGCCAAATATAAAAGTGCCTGTAACTTCGTTATTTGAGCAGCTAGAGGGGTCAAACTTGCACTTTTTCAAAAGGCTCCATCTCCAAAACCACGGAGGCTAGAGACTTGAATTTTAGCTTCAAATGCAGCCTGAACCCTGCCCCAAAAACCAAAAACACCATTCCGGACGAAAACCTGCGAAAAACCCCGAAAATTTCATGGCAAAGTGACCTCTCGACTGCCAAATATAAAAGTGCCTGTAACTTCGTTATTTGAGCAGCTAGAGGGGTCAAACTTGCACTTTTTCAAAAGGCTCCATCTCCAAAACCACGGAGGCTAGAGACTTGAATTTTAGCTTCAAATGCAGCCTGAACCCTGCCCCAAAAACCAAAAACACCATTCCGGACGAAAACCTGCGAAAAACCCCGAAAATTTCATGGCAAAGTGACCCCTCGACTGCCAAATATAAAAGTGCCTGTAACTTCGTTATTTGAGCAGCTAGAGGGGTCAAACTTGCACTTTTTCAAAAGGCTCCATCTCCAAAACCACGGAGGCTAGAGACTTGAATTTTAGCTTCAAATGCAGCCTGAACCCTGCCCCAAAAACCAAAAACACCATTCCGGACGAAAACCTGCGAAAAACCCCGAAAATTTCATGGCAAAGTGACCCCTCGACTGCCAAATATAAAAGTGCCTGTAACTTCGTTATTTGAGCAGCTAGAGGGGTCAAACTTGCACTTTTTCAAAAGGCTCCATCTCCAAAACCACGGAGGCTAGAGACTTGCATTTTAGCTTCAAATGCAGCCTGAACCCTGCCCCAAAAACCAGAAATACCATTCCGGACGAAAACCTGCGAAGAACCCCGAAAATTTCATGGCAAAGTGACCCCTCGACTGCCAAATATAAAAGTGCCTGTAACTTCGTTATTTGAGCAGCTAGAGGGGTCAAACTTGCACTTTTTCAAAAGGCTCCATCTCCAAAACCACGGAGGCTAGAGACTTGAATTTTAGCTTCAAATGCAGCCTGAACCCTGCCCCAAAAACCAAAAACACCATTCCGGACGAAAACCTGCGAAAAACCCCGAAAATTTCATGGCAAAGTGACCCCTCGACTGCCAAATATAAAAGTGCCTGTAACTTCGTTATTTGAGCAGCTAGAGGGGTCAAACTTGCACTTTTTCAAAAGGCTCCATCTCCAAAACCACGGAGGCTAGAGACTTGCATTTTAGCTTCAAATGCAGCCTGAACCCTGCCCCAAAAACCAGAAATACCATTCCGGACGAAAACCTGCGAAGAACCCCGAAAATTTCATGGCAAAGTGACCCCTCGACTGCCAAATATAAAAGTGCCTGTAACTTCGTTATTTGAGCAGCTAGAGGGGTCAAACTTGCACTTTTTCAAAAGGCTCCATCTCCAAAACCACGGAGGCTAGAGACTTGAATTTTAGCTTCAAATGCAGCCTGAACCCTGCCCCAAAAACCAAAAACACCATTCCGGACGAAAACCTGCGAAAAACCCCGAAAATTTCATGGCAAAGTGACCCCTCGACTGCCAAATATAAAAGTGCCTGTAACTTCGTTATTTGAGCAGCTAGAGGGGTCAAACTTGCACTTTTTCAAAAGGCTCCATCTCCAAAACCACGGAGGCTAGAGACTTGAATTTTAGCTTCAAATGCGGCCTGCACCCTGCCCCAAAAACCAAAATTACCATTCCGGACGAAAACCTGCGAAGAACCCCGAAAATTTCATGGCAAAGTGACCCCTCGACTGCCAAATATAAAAGTGCCTGTAACTTCGTTATTTGAGCAGCTAGAGGGGTCAAACGTGCACTTTTTCAAAAGGCTCCATCTCCAAAACCACGGAGGCTAGAGACTTGAATTTTAGCTTCAAATGCAGCCTGAACCCTGCCCCAAAAACCAAAAACACCATTCCGGACGAAAACCTGCGAAAAACCCCGAAAATTTCATGGCAAAGTGACCCCTCGACTGCCAAATATAAAAGTGCCTGTAACTTCGTTATTTGAGCAGCTAGAGGGGTCAAACTTGCACTTTTTCAAAAGGCTCCATCTCCAAAACCACGGAGGCTAGAGACTTGAATTTTAGCTTCAAACGCGGCCTGCACCCTGCCCCAAAAACCAAAAACACCATTCCGGACGAAAACCTGCGAAAAACCCCGAAAATTTCATGGCAAAGTGACCCCTCGACTGCCAAATATAAAAGTGCCTGTAACTTCGTTATTTGAGCAGCTAGAGGGGTCAAACTTGCACTTTTTCAAAAGGCTCCATCTCCAAAACCACGGAGGCTAGAGACTTGAATTTTAGCTTCAAATGCAGCCTGAACCCTGCCCCAAAAACCAAAAACACCATTCCGGACGAAAACCTGCGAAGAACCCCGAAAATTTCATGGCAAAGTGACCCCTCGACTGCCAAATATAAAAGTGCCTGTAACTTCGTTATTTGAGCAGCTAGAGGGGTCAAACTTGCACTTTTTCAAAAGGCTCCATCTCCAAAACCACGGAGGCTAGAGACTTGCATTTTAGCTTCAAATGCAGCCTGAACCCTGCCCCAAAAACCAAAAACACCATTCCGGACGAAAACCTGCGAAAAACCCCGAAAATTTCATGGCAAAGTGACCCCTCGACTGCCAAATATAAAAGTGCCTGTAACTTCGTTATTTGAGCAGCTAGAGGGGTCAAACTTGCACTTTTTCAAAAGGCTCCATCTCCAAAACCACGGAGGCTAGAGACTTGAATTTTAGCTTCAAATGCAGCCTGAACCCTGCCCCAAAAACCAAAAACACCATTCCGGACGAAAACCTGCGAAAAACCCCGAAAATTTCATGGCAAAGTGACCCCTCGACTGCCAAATATAAAAGTGCCTGTAACTTCGTTATTTGAGCAGCTAGAGGGGTCAAACTTGCACTTTTTCAAAAGGCTCCATCTCCAAAACCACGGAGGCTAGAGACTTGAATTTTAGCTTCAAATGCAGCCTGAACCCTGCCCCAAAAACCAAAAACACCATTCCGGACGAAAACCTGCGAAAAACCCCGAAAATTTCATGGCAAAGTGACCCCTCGACTGCCAAATATAAAAGTGCCTGTAACTTCGTTATTTGAGCAGCTAGAGGGGTCAAACTTGCACTTTTTCAAAAGGCTCCATCTCCAAAACCACGGAGGCTAGAGACTTGCATTTTAGCTTCAAATGCAGCCTGAACCCTGCCCCAAAAACCAAAAATACCATTCCGGACGAAAACCTGCGAAGAACCCCGAAAATTTCATGGCAAAGTGACCCCTCGACTGCCAAATATAAAAGTGCCTGTAACTTCGTTATTTGAGCAGCTAGAGGGGTCAAACTTGCACTTTTTCAAAAGGCTCCATCTCCAAAACCACGGAGGCTAGAGACTTGAATTTTAGCTTCAAATGCAGCCTGAACCCTGCCCCAAAAACCAAAAACACCATTCCGGACGAAAACCTGCGAAAAACCCCGAAAATTTCATGGCAAAGTGACCCCTCGACTGCCAAATATAAAAGTGCCTGTAACTTCGTTATTTGAGCAGCTAGAGGGGTCAAACTTGCACTTTTTCAAAAGGCTCCATCTCCAAAACCACGGAGGCTAGAGACTTGCATTTTAGCTTCAAATGCAGCCTGAACCCTGCCCCAAAAACCAGAAATACCATTCCGGACGAAAACCTGCGAAGAACCCCGAAAATTTCATGGCAAAGTGACCCCTCGACTGCCAAATATAAAAGTGCCTGTAACTTCGTTATTTGAGCAGCTAGAGGGGTCAAACTTGCACTTTTTCAAAAGGCTCCATCTCCAAAACCACGGAGGCTAGAGACTTGAATTTTAGCTTCAAATGCAGCCTGAACCCTGCCCCAAAAACCAAAAACACCATTCCGGACGAAAACCTGCGAAAAACCCCGAAAATTTCATGGCAAAGTGACCCCTCGACTGCCAAATATAAAAGTGCCTGTAACTTCGTTATTTGAGCAGCTAGAGGGGTCAAACTTGCACTTTTTCAAAAGGCTCCATCTCCAAAACCACGGAGGCTAGAGACTTGAATTTTAGCTTCAAACGCGGCCTGCACCCTGCCCCAAAAACCAAAAACACCATTCCGGACGAAAACCTGCGAAAAACCCCGAAAATTTCATGGCAAAGTGACCCCTCGACTGCCAAATATAAAAGTGCCTGTAACTTCGTTATTTGAGCAGCTAGAGGGGTCAAACTTGCACTTTTTCAAAAGGCTCCATCTCCAAAACCACGGAGGCTAGAGACTTGAATTTTAGCTTCAAATGCAGCCTGAACCCTGCCCCAAAAACCAAAAACACCATTCCGGACGAAAACCTGCGAAGAACCCCGAAAATTTCATGGCAAAGTGACCCCTCGACTGCCAAATATAAAAGTGCCTGTAACTTCGTTATTTGAGCAGCTAGAGGGGTCAAACTTGCACTTTTTCAAAAGGCTCCATCTCCAAAACCACGGAGGCTAGAGACTTGCATTTTAGCTTCAAATGCAGCCTGAACCCTGCCCCAAAAACCAAAAACACCATTCCGGACGAAAACCTGCGAAAAACCCCGAAAATTTCATGGCAAAGTGACCCCTCGACTGCCAAATATAAAAGTGCCTGTAACTTCGTTATTTGAGCAGCTAGAGGGGTCAAACTTGCACTTTTTCAAAAGGCTCCATCTCCAAAACCACGGAGGCTAGAGACTTGAATTTTAGCTTCAAATGCAGCCTGAACCCTGCCCCAAAAACCAAAAACACCATTCCGGACGAAAACCTGCGAAAAACCCCGAAAATTTCATGGCAAAGTGACCCCTCGACTGCCAAATATAAAAGTGCCTGTAACTTCGTTATTTGAGCAGCTAGAGGGGTCAAACTTGCACTTTTTCAAAAGGCTCCATCTCCAAAACCACGGAGGCTAGAGACTTGAATTTTAGCTTCAAATGCAGCCTGAACCCTGCCCCAAAAACCAAAAACACCATTCCGGACGAAAACCTGCGAAAAACCCCGAAAATTTCATGGCAAAGTGACCCCTCGACTGCCAAATATAAAAGTGCCTGTAACTTCGTTATTTGAGCAGCTAGAGGGGTCAAACTTGCACTTTTTCAAAAGGCTCCATCTCCAAAACCACGGAGGCTAGAGACTTGAATTTTAGCTTCAAATGCGGCCTGCACCCTGCCCCAAAAACCAAAATTACCATTCCGGACGAAAACCTGCGAAAAACCCCGAAAATTTCATGGCAAAGTGACCCCTCGACTGCCAAATATAAAAGTGCCTGTAACTTCGTTATTTGAGCAGCTAGAGGGGTCAAACGTGCACTTTTTCAAAAGGCTCCATCTCCAAAACCACGGAGGCTAGAGACTTGAATTTTAGCTTCAAATGCAGCCTGAACCCTGCCCCAAAAACCAAAAACACCATTCCGGACGAAAACCTGCGAAAAACCCCGAAAATTTCATGGCAAAGTGACCCCTCGACTGCCAAATATAAAAGTGCCTGTAACTTCGTTATTTGAGCAGCTAGAGGGGTCAAACTTGCACTTTTTCAAAAGGCTCCATCTCCAAAACCACGGAGGCTAGAGACTTGAATTTTAGCTTCAAATGCAGCCTGAACCCTGCCCCAAAAACCAAAAATACCATTCCGGACGAAAACCTGCGAAGAACCCCGAAAATTTCATGGCAAAGTGACCCCTTGACTGCCAAATATAAAAGTGCCTGTAACTTCGTTATTTGAGCAGCTAGAGGGGTCAAACTTGCACTTTTTCAAAAGGCTCCATCTCCAAAACCACGGAGGCTAGAGACTTGAATTTTAGCTTCAAATGCAGCCTGAACCCTGCCCCAAAAACCAAAAACACCATTCCGGACGAAAACCTGCGAAGAACCCCGAAAATTTCATGGCAAAGTGACCCCTCGACTGCCAAATATAAAAGTGCCTGTAACTTCGTTATTTGAGCAGCTAGAGGGGTCAAACTTGCACTTTTTCAAAAGGCTCCATCTCCAAAACCACGGAGGCTAGAGACTTGAATTTTAGCTTCAAATGCGGCCTGAACCCTGCCCCAAAAACCAAAATTACCATTCCGGACGAAAACCTGCGAAAAACCCCGAAAATTTCATGGCAAAGTGACCCCTCGACTGCCAAATATAAAAGTGCCTGTAACTTCGTTATTTGAGCAGCTAGAGGGCTTTTTCAAAAGGCTCCATCTCCAAAACCACGGAGGCTAGAGACTTGAATTTTAGCTTCAAATGCAGCCTGAACCCTGCCCCAAAAACCAAAAACACCATTCCGGACGAAAACCTGCGAAAAACCCCGAAAATTTCATGGCAAAGTGACCCCTCGACTGCCAAATATAAAAGTGCCTGTAACTTCGTTATTTGAGCAGCTAGAGGGGTCAAACTTGCACTTTTTCAAAAGGCTCCATCTCCAAAACCACGGAGGCTAGAGACTTGAATTTTAGCTTCAAATGCAGCCTGAACCCTGCCCCAAAAACCAAAAACACCATTCCGGACGAAAACCTGCGAAAAACCCCGAAAATTTCATGGCAAAGTGACCCCTCGACTGCCAAATATAAAAGTGCCTGTAACTTCGTTATTTGAGCAGCTAGAGGGGTCAAACTTGCACTTTTTCAAAAGGCTCCATCTCCAAAACCACGGAGGCTAGAGACTTGAATTTTAGCTTCAAATGCAGCCTGAACCCTGCCCCAAAAACCAAAAATACCATTCCGGACGAAAACCTGCGAAAAACCCCGAAAATTTCATGGCAAAGTGACCCCTCGACTGCCAAATATAAAAGTGCCTGTAACTTCGTTATTTGAGCAGCTAGAGGGGTCAAACTTGCACTTTTTCAAAAGGCTCCATCTCCAAAACCACGGAGGCTAGAGACTTGAATTTTAGCTTCAAATGCAGCCTGAACCCTGCCCCAAAAACCAAAAACACCATTCCGGACGAAAACCTGCGAAAAACCCCGAAAATTTCATGGCAAAGTGACCCCTCGACTGCCAAATATAAAAGTGCCTGTAACTTCGTTATTTGAGCAGCTAGAGGGGTCAAACTTGCACTTTTTCAAAAGGCTCCATCTCCAAAACCACGGAGGCTAGAGACTTGAATTTTAGCTTCAAATGCAGCCTGAACCCTGCCCCAAAAACCAAAAATACCATTCCGGACGAAAACCTGCGAAAAACCCCGAAAATTTCATGGCAAAGTGACCCCTCGACTGCCAAATATAAAAGTGCCTGTAACTTCGTTATTTGAGCAGCTAGAGGGGTCAAACTTGCACTTTTTCAAAAGGCTCCATCTCCAAAACCACGGAGGCTAGAGACTTGAATTTTAGCTTCAAATGCAGCCTGAACCCTGCCCCAAAAACCAAAAACACCATTCCGGACGAAAACCTGCGAAAAACCCCGAAAATTTCATGGCAAAGTGACCCCTCGACTGCCAAATATAAAAGTGCCTGTAACTTCGTTATTTGAGCAGCTAGAGGGGTCAAACTTGCACTTTTTCAAAAGGCTCCATCTCCAAAACCACGGAGGCTAGAGACTTGAATTTTAGCTTCAAATGCAGCCTGAACCCTGCCCCAAAAACCAAAAACACCATTCCGGACGAAAACCTGCGAAAAACCCCGAAAATGTCATGGCAAAGTGACCCCTCGACTGCCAAATATAAAAGTGCCTGTAACTTCGTTATTTGAGCAGCTAGAGGGGTCAAACTTGCACTTTTTCAAAAGGCTCCATCTCCAAAACCACGGAGGCTAGAGACTTGAATTTTAGCTTCAAATGCAGCCTGAACCCTGCCCCAAAAACCAAAAATACCATTCCGGACGAAAACCTGCGAAAAACCCCGAAAATTTCATGGCAAAGTGACCCCTCGACTGCCAAATATAAAAGTGCCTGTAACTTCGTTATTTGGACAGCTAGAGGGGTCAAACGTGCACTTTTTCAAAATGCTCCATCTCCAAAACCACGGTGGCTAGAGACTTGAATTTTAGCTTCAAATGCAGCCTGAACCCTGCCCCAAAAACCAAAAATACCATTCCGGACGAAAACCTGCGAAAAACCCCGAAAATTTCATGGCAAAGTGACCCCTCGACTGCCAAATATAAAAGTTCCTGTAACTTCGTTATTTGAGCAGCTAGAGGGGTCAAACTTGCACTTTTTCAAAAGGCTCCTTCTCCAAAGCCTCGGAGGCTAGAGGCTTGAATTTTAGCTTCAAATGCAGCCTGAACCCTGCCCCAAAAACCATAAATACCATTCCGGACGAAAACCTGCGAAAAACTCCGAAAGTTTCATGGCAAATTGACCCTTCGACTTCCAAATATAAAAGTGCCTGTAACTTCGTTATTTGAGCAGCTAGAGGGGTCAAACTTGCACTTTTTGAAAAGGCTCCATCTCCAAAACCACGGAGGCTAGAGACTTGAATTTTAGCTTCAAATGCAGCCTGAACCCTGCCCCAAAAACCAAAAATACCATTCCGGACGAAAACCTGCGAAAAACCCCGAAAATTTCATGGCAAAGTGACCCCTCGACTGCCAAATATAAAAGTGCCTGTAACTTCGTTATTTGAGCAGCTAGAGGGGTCAAACTTGCACTTTTTCAAAAGGCTCCATCTCCAAAACCACGGAGGCTAGAGACTTGAATTTTAGCTTCAAATGCAGCCTGAACCCTGCCCCAAAAACCAAAAACACCATTCCGGACGAAAACCTGCGAAAAACCCCGAAAATTTCATGGCAAAGTGACCCCTCGACTGCCAAATATAAAAGTGCCTGTAACTTCGTTATTTGAGCAGCTAGAGGGGTCAAACTTGCACTTTTTCAAAAGGCTCCATCTCCAAAACCACGGAGGCTAGAGACTTGAATTTTAGCTTCAAATGCAGCCTGAACCCTGCCCCAAAAACCAAAAATACCATTCCGGACGAAAACCTGCGAAAAACCCCGAAAATTTCATGGCAAAGTGACCCCTCGACTGCCAAATATAAAAGTGCCTGTAACTTCGTTATTTGAGCAGCTAGAGGGGTCAAACTTGCACTTTTTCAAAAGGCTCCATCTCCAAAACCACGGAGGCTAGAGACTTGAATTTTAGCTTCAAATGCAGCCTGAACCCTGCCCCAAAAACCAAAAACACCATTCCGGACGAAAACCTGCGAAAAACCCCGAAAATTTCATGGCAAAGTGACCCCTCGACTGCCAAATATAAAAGTGCCTGTAACTTCGTTATTTGAGCAGCTAGAGGGGTCAAACTTGCACTTTTTCAAAAGGCTCCATCTCCAAAACCACGGAGGCTAGAGACTTGAATTTTAGCTTCAAATGCAGCCTGAACCCTGCCCCAAAAACCAAAAACAACATTCCGGACGAAAACCTGCGAAAAACCCCGAAAATTTCATGGCAAAGTGACCCCTCGACTGCCAAATATAAAAGTGCCTGTAACTTCGTTATTTGAGCAGCTAGAGGGGTCAAACTTGCACTTTTTCAAAAGGCTCCATCTCCAAAACCACGGAGGCTAGAGACTTGAATTTTAGCTTCAAATGCAGCCTGAACCCTGCCCCAAAAACCAAAAACACCATTCCGGACGAAAACCTGCGAAAAACCCCGAAAATTTCATGGCAAAGTGACCCCTCGACTGCCAAATATAAAAGTGCCTGTAACTTCGTTATTTGAGCAGCTAGAGGGGTCAAACTTGCACTTTTTCAAAAGGCTCCATCTCCAAAACCACGGAGGCTAGAGACTTGAATTTTAGCTTCAAATGCAGCCTGAACCCTGCCCCAAAAACCAAAAATACCATTCCGGACGAAAACCTGCGAAAAACCCCGAAAATTTCATGGCAAAGTGACCCCTCGACTGCCAAATATAAAAGTGCCTGTAACTTCGTTATTTGAGCAGCTAGAGGGGTCAAACTTGCACTTTTTCAAAAGGCTCCATCTCCAAAACCACGGAGGCTAGAGACTTGAATTTTAGCTTCAAATGCAGCCTGAACCCTGCCCCAAAAACCAAAAACACCATTCCGGACGAAAACCTGCGAAAAACCCCGAAAATTTCATGGCAAAGTGACCCCTCGACTGCCAAATATAAAAGTGCCTGTAACTTCGTTATTTGAGCAGCTAGAGGGGTCAAACTTGCACTTTTTCAAAAGGCTCCATCTCCAAAACCACGGAGGCTAGAGACTTGAATTTTAGCTTCAAATGCAGCCTGAACCCTGCCCCAAAAACCAAAAATACCATTCCGGACGAAAACCTGCGAAAAACCCCGAAAATT
This sequence comes from Chloromyia formosa, assembly GCA_964017055.1. Taxonomy (NCBI): domain Eukaryota; kingdom Metazoa; phylum Arthropoda; class Insecta; order Diptera; family Stratiomyidae; genus Chloromyia; species Chloromyia formosa. The sequence goes on from OZ024814.1 coordinate 138,300,052, forward strand.
TCATGGCAAAGTGACCCCTCGACTGCCAAATATAAAAGTGCCTGTAACTTCGTTATTTGAGCAGCTAGAGGGGTCAAACTTGCACTTTTTCAAAAGGCTCCATCTCCAAAACCACGGAGGCTAGAGACTTGAATTTTAGCTTCAAATGCAGCCTGAACCCTGCCCCAAAAACCAAAAACACCATTCCGGACGAAAACCTGCGAAAAACCCCGAAAATTTCATGGCAAAGTGACCCCTCGACTGCCAAATATAAAAGTGCCTGTAACTTCGTTATTTGAGCAGCTAGAGGGGTCAAACTTGCACTTTTTCAAAAGGCTCCATCTCCAAAACCACGGAGGCTAGAGACTTGAATTTTAGCTTCAAATGCAGCCTGAACCCTGCCCCAAAAACCAAAAACAACATTCCGGACGAAAACCTGCGAAAAACCCCGAAAATTTCATGGCAAAGTGACCCCTCGACTGCCAAATATAAAAGTGCCTGTAACTTCGTTATTTGAGCAGCTAGAGGGGTCAAACTTGCACTTTTTCAAAAGGCTCCATCTCCAAAACCACGGAGGCTAGAGACTTGAATTTTAGCTTCAAATGCAGCCTGAACCCTGCCCCAAAAACCAAAAACACCATTCCGGACGAAAACCTGCGAAAAACCCCGAAAATTTCATGGCAAAGTGACCCCTCGACTGCCAAATATAAAAGTGCCTGTAACTTCGTTATTTGAGCAGCTAGAGGGGTCAAACTTGCACTTTTTCAAAAGGCTCCATCTCCAAAACCACGGAGGCTAGAGACTTGAATTTTAGCTTCAAATGCAGCCTGAACCCTGCCCCAAAAACCAAAAATACCATTCCGGACGAAAACCTGCGAAAAACCCCGAAAATTTCATGGCAAAGTGACCCCTCGACTGCCAAATATAAAAGTGCCTGTAACTTCGTTATTTGAGCAGCTAGAGGGGTCAAACTTGCACTTTTTCAAAAGGCTCCATCTCCAAAACCACGGAGGCTAGAGACTTGAATTTTAGCTTCAAATGCAGCCTGAACCCTGCCCCAAAAACCAAAAACACCATTCCGGACGAAAACCTGCGAAAAACCCCGAAAATTTCATGGCAAAGTGACCCCTCGACTGCCAAATATAAAAGTGCCTGTAACTTCGTTATTTGAGCAGCTAGAGGGGTCAAACTTGCACTTTTTCAAAAGGCTCCATCTCCAAAACCACGGAGGCTAGAGACTTGAATTTTAGCTTCAAATGCGGCCTGCACCCTGCCCCAAAAACCAAAATTACCATTCCGGACGAAAACCTGCGAAAAACCCCGAAAATTTCATGGCAAAGTGACCCCTCGACTGCCAAATATAAAAGTGCCTGTAACTTCGTTATTTGAGCAGCTAGAGGGGTCAAACTTGCACTTTTTCAAAAGGCTCCATCTCCAAAACCACGGAGGCTAGAGACTTGAATTTTAGCTTCAAATGCAGCCTGAACCCTGCCCCAAAAACCAAAAACAACATTCCGGACGAAAACCTGCGAAAAACCCCGAAAATTTCATGGCAAAGTGACCCCTCGACTGCCAAATATAAAAGTGCCTGTAACTTCGTTATTTGAGCAGCTAGAGGGGTCAAACTTGCACTTTTTCAAAAGGCTCCATCTCCAAAACCACGGAGGCTAGAGACTTGAATTTTAGCTTCAAATGCAGCCTGAACCCTGCCCCAAAAACCAAAAACACCATTCCGGACGAAAACATGCGAAAAACCCCGAAAATTTCATGGCAAAGTGACCCCTCGACTGCCAAATATAAAAGTGCCTGTAACTTCGTTATTTGAGCAGCTAGAGGGGTCAAACTTGCACTTTTTCAAAAGGCTCCATCTCCAAAACCACGGAGGCTAGAGACTTGAATTTTAGCTTCAAATGCAGCCTGAACCCTGCCCCAAAAACCAAAAACACCATTCCGGACGAAAACCTGCGAAAAACCCCGAAAATTTCATGGCAAAGTGACCCCTCGACTGCCAAATATAAAAGTGCCTGTAACTTCGTTATTTGAGCAGCTAGAGGGGTCAAACTTGCACTTTTTCAAAAGGCTCCATCTCCAAAACCACGGAGGCTAGAGACTTGAATTTTAGCTTCAAATGCGGCCTGCACCCTGCCCCAAAAACCAAAATTACCATTCCGGACGAAAACCTGCGAAAAACCCCGAAAATTTCATGGCAAAGTGACCCCTCGACTGCCAAATATAAAAGTGCCTGTAACTTCGTTATTTGAGCAGCTAGAGGGGTCAAACTTGCACTTTTTCAAAAGGCTCCATCTCCAAAACCACGGAGGCTAGAGACTTGAATTTCAGCTTCAAATGCAGCCTGAACCCTGCCCCAAAAACCAAAAACACCATTCCGGACGAAAACCTGCGAAAAACCCCGAAAATTTCATGGCAAAGTGACCCCTCGACTGCCAAATATAAAAGTGCCTGTAACTTCGTTATTTGAGCAGCTAGAGGGGTCAACCTTGCACTTTTTCAAAAGGCTCCATCTCCAAAACCACGGAGGCTAGAGACTTGAATTTTAGCTTCAAATGCGGCCTGCACCCTGCCCCAAAAACCAAAATTACCATTCCGGACGAAAACCTGCGAAAAACCCCGAAAATTTCATGGCAAAGTGACCCCTCGACTGCCAAATATAAAAGTGCCTGTAACTTCGTTATTTGAGCAGCTAGAGGGGTCAAACTTGCACTTTTTCAAAAGGCTCCATCTCCAAAACCACGGAGGCTAGAGACTTGAATTTTAGCTTCAAATGCAGCCTGAACCCTGCCCCAAAAACCAAAAACAACATTCCGGACGAAAACCTGCGAAAAACCCCGAAAATTTCATGGCAAAGTGACCCCTCGACTGCCAAATATAAAAGTGCCTGTAACTTCGTTATTTGAGCAGCTAGAGGGGTCAAACTTGCACTTTTTCAAAAGGCTCCATCTCCAAAACCACGGAGGCTAGAGACTTGAATTTTAGCTTCAAATGCAGCCTGAACCCTGCCCCAAAAACCAAAAACACCATTCCGGACGAAAACCTGCGAAAAACCCCGAAAATTTCATGGCAAAGTGACCCCTCGACTGCCAAATATAAAAGTGCCTGTAACTTCGTTATTTGAGCAGCTAGAGGGGTCAAACTTGCACTTTTTCAAAAGGCTCCATCTCCAAAACCACGGAGGCTAGAGACTTGAATTTTAGCTTCAAATGCAGCCTGAACCCTGCCCCAAAAACCAAAAATACCATTCCGGACGAAAACCTGCGAAAAACCCCGAAAATTTCATGGCAAAGTGACCCCTCGACTGCCAAATATAAAAGTGCCTGTAACTTCGTTATTTGAGCAGCTAGAGGGGTCAAACTTGCACTTTTTCAAAAGGCTCCATCTCCAAAACCACGGAGGCTAGAGACTTGAATTTTAGCTTCAAATGCAGCCTGAACCCTGCCCCAAAAACCAAAAACACCATTCCGGACGAAAACCTGCGAAAAACCCCGAAAATTTCATGGCAAAGTGACCCCTCGACTGCCAAATATAAAAGTGCCTGTAACTTCGTTATTTGAGCAGCTAGAGGGGTCAAACTTGCACTTTTTCAAAAGGCTCCATCTCCAAAACCACGGAGGCTAGAGACTTGAATTTTAGCTTCAAATGCAGCCTGAACCCTGCCCCAAAAACCGAAAACACCATTCCGGACGAAAACCTGCGAAAAACCCCGAAAATTTCATGGCAAAGTGACCCCTCGACTGCCAAATATAAAAGTGCCTGTAACTTCGTTATTTGAGCAGCTAGAGGGGTCAAACTTGCACTTTTTCAAAAGGCTCCATCTCCAAAACCACGGAGGCTAGAGACTTGAATTTTAGCTTCAAATGCAGCCTGAACCCTGCCCCAAAAACCAAAAATACCATTCCGGACGAAAACCTGCGAAAAACCCCGAAAATTTCATGGCAAAGTGACCCCTCGACTGCCAAATATAAAAGTGCCTGTAACTTCGTTATTTGGACAGCTAGAGGGGTCAAACGTGCACTTTTTCAAAATGCTCCATCTCCGAAACCACGGTGGCTAGAGACTTGAATTTTAGCTTCAAATGCAGCCTGAACCCTGCCCCAAAAACCAAAAATACCATTCCGGACGAAAACCTGCGAAAAACCCCGAAAATTTCATGGCAAAGTGACCCCTCGACTGCCAAATATAAAAGTTCCTGTAACTTCGTTATTTGAGCAGCTAGAGGGGTCAAACTTGCACTTTTTCAAAAGGCTCCTTCTCCAAAGCCTCGGAGGCTAGAGGCTTGAATTTTAGCTTCAAATGCAGCCTGAACCCTGCCCCAAAAACCATAAATACCATTCCGGACGAAAACCTGCGAAAAACTCCGAAAGTTTCATGGCAAATTGACCCTTCGACTTCCAAATATAAAAGTGCCTGTAACTTCGTTATTTGAGCAGCTACAGGGGTCAAACTTGCACTTTTTCAAAAAGCTCCATCTCCAAAACCACGGAGGCTAGAGACTTGAATTTTAGCTTCAAATGCAGCCTGAACCCTGCCCCAAAAACCAAAAATACCATTCCGGACGAAAACCTGCGAAAAACCCCGAAAATTTCATGGCAAAGTGACCCCTCGACTGCCAAATATAAAAGTGCCTGTAACTTCGTTATTTGAGCAGCTAGAGGGGTCAAACTTGCACTTTTTCAAAAGGCTCCATCTCCAAAACCACGGAGGCTAGAGACTTGAATTTAAGCTTCAAATGCAGCCTGAACCCTGCCCCAAAAACCAAAAACACCATTCCGGACGAAAACCTGCGAAAAACCCCGAAAATTTCATGGCAAAGTGACCCCTCGACTGCCAAATATAAAAGTGCCTGTAACTTCGTTATTTGAGCAGCTAGAGGGGTCAAACTTGCACTTTTTCAAAAGGCTCCATCTCCAAAACCACGGAGGCTAGAGACTTGAATTTTAGCTTCAAATGCAGCCTGAACCCTGCCCCAAAAACCAAAAATACCATTCCGGACGAAAACCTGCGAAAAACCCCGAAAATTTCATGGCAAAGTGACCCCTCGACTGCCAAATATAAAAGTGCCTGTAACTTCGTTATTTGAGCAGCTAGAGGGGTCAAACTTGCACTTTTTCAAAAGGCTCCATCTCCAAAACCACGGAGGCTAGAGACTTGAATTTTAGCTTCAAATGCAGCCTGAACCCTGCCCCAAAAACCAAAAACACCATTCCGGACGAAAACCTGCGAAAAACCCCGAAAATTTCATGGCAAAGTGACCCCTCGACTGCCAAATATAAAAGTGCCTGTAACTTCGTTATTTGAGCAGCTAGAGGGGTCAAACTTGCACTTTTTCAAAAGGCTCCATCTCCAAAACCACGGAGGCTAGAGACTTGAATTTTAGCTTCAAATGCAGCCTGAACCCTGCCCCAAAAACCAAAAACAACATTCCGGACGAAAACCTGCGAAAAACCCCGAAAATTTCATGGCAAAGTGACCCCTCGACTGCCAAATATAAAAGTGCCTGTAACTTCGTTATTTGAGCAGCTAGAGGGGTCAAACTTGCACTTTTTCAAAAGGCTCCATCTCCAAAACCACGGAGGCTAGAGACTTGAATTTTAGCTTCAAATGCAGCCTGAACCCTGCCCCAAAAACCAAAAACACCATTCCGGACGAAAACCTGCGAAAAACCCCGAAAATTTCATGGCAAAGTGACCCCTCGACTGCCAAATATAAAAGTGCCTGTAACTTCGTTATTTGAGCAGCTAGAGGGGTCAAACTTGCACTTTTTCAAAAGGCTCCATCTCCAAAACCACGGAGGCTAGAGACTTGAATTTTAGCTTCAAATGCAGCCTGAACCCTGCCCCAAAAACCAAAAATACCATTCCGGACGAAAACCTGCGAAAAACCCCGAAAATTTCATGGCAAAGTGACCCCTCGACTGCCAAATATAAAAGTGCCTGTAACTTCGTTATTTGAGCAGCTAGAGGGGTCAAACTTGCACTTTTTCAAAAGGCTCCATCTCCAAAACCACGGAGGCTAGAGACTTGAATTTTAGCTTCAAATGCAGCCTGAACCCTGCCCCAAAAACCAAAAACACCATTCCGGACGAAAACCTGCGAAAAACCCCGAAAATTTCATGGCAAAGTGACCCCTCGACTGCCAAATATAAAAGTGCCTGTAACTTCGTTATTTGAGCAGCTAGAGGGGTCAAACTTGCACTTTTTCAAAAGGCTCCATCTCCAAAACCACGGAGGCTAGAGACTTGAATTTTAGCTTCAAATGCGGCCTGCACCCTGCCCCAAAAACCAAAATTACCATTCCGGACGAAAACCTGCGAAAAACCCCGAAAATTTCATGGCAAAGTGACCCCTCGACTGCCAAATATAAAAGTGCCTGTAACTTCGTTATTTGAGCAGCTAGAGGGGTCAAACTTGCACTTTTTCAAAAGGCTCCATCTCCAAAACCACGGAGGCTAGAGACTTGAATTTTAGCTTCAAATGCAGCCTGAACCCTGCCCCAAAAACCAAAAACAACATTCCGGACGAAAACCTGCGAAAAACCCCGAAAATTTCATGGCAAAGTGACCCCTCGACTGCCAAATATAAAAGTGCCTGTAACTTCGTTATTTGAGCAGCTAGAGGGGTCAAACTTGCACTTTTTCAAAAGGCTCCATCTCCAAAACCACGGAGGCTAGAGACTTGAATTTTAGCTTCAAATGCAGCCTGAACCCTGCCCCAAAAACCAAAAACACCATTCCGGACGAAAACCTGCGAAAAACCCCGAAAATTTCATGGCAAAGTGACCCCTCGACTGCCAAATATAAAAGTGCCTGTAACTTCGTTATTTGAGCAGCTAGAGGGGTCAAACTTGCACTTTTTCAAAAGGCTCCATCTCCAAAACCACGGAGGCTAGAGACTTGAATTTTAGCTTCAAATGCGGCCTGCACCCTGCCCCAAAAACCAAAATTACCATTCCGGACGAAAACCTGCGAAAAACCCCGAAAATTTCATGGCAAAGTGACCCCTCGACTGCCAAATATAAAAGTGCCTGTAACTTCGTTATTTGAGCAGCTAGAGGGGTCAAACGTGCACTTTTTCAAAAGGCTCCATCTCCAAAACCACGGAGGCTAGAGACTTGAATTTTAGCTTCAAATGCAGCCTGAACCCTGCCCCAAAAACCAAAAACACCATTCCGGACGAAAACCTGCGAAAAACCCCGAAAATTTCATGGCAAAGTGACCCCTCGACTGCCAAATATAAAAGTGCCTGTAACTTCGTTATTTGAGCAGCTAGAGGGGTCAAACTTGCACTTTTTCAAAAGGCTCCATCTCCAAAACCACGGAGGCTAGAGACTTGAATTTTAGCTTCAAATGCAGCCTGAACCCTGCCCCAAAAACCAAAAATACCATTCCGGACGAAAACCTGCGAAGAACCCCGAAAATTTCATGGCAAAGTGACCCCTCGACTGCCAAATATAAAAGTGCCTGTAACTTCGTTATTTGAGCAGCTAGAGGGGTCAAACTTGCACTTTTTCAAAAGGCTCCATCTCCAAAACCACGGAGGCTAGAGACTTGAATTTTAGCTTCAAATGCAGCCTGAACCCTGCCCCAAAAACCAAAAACACCATTCCGGACGAAAACCTGCGAAGAACCCCGAAAATTTCATGGCAAAGTGACCCCTCGACTGCCAAATATAAAAGTGCCTGTAACTTCGTTATTTGAGCAGCTAGAGGGGTCAAACTTGCACTTTTTCAAAAGGCTCCATCTCCAAAACCACGGAGGCTAGAGACTTGAATTTTAGCTTCAAATGCAGCCTGAACCCTGCCCCAAAAACCAAAAACACCATTCCGGACGAAAACCTGCGAAAAACCCCGAAAATTTCATGGCAAAGTGACCCCTCGACTGCCAAATATAAAAGTGCCTGTAACTTCGTTATTTGAGCAGCTAGAGGGGTCAAACTTGCACTTTTTCAAAAGGCTCCATCTCCAAAACCACGGAGGCTAGAGACTTGAATTTTAGCTTCAAATGCGGCCTGCACCCTGCCCCAAAAACCAAAATTACCATTCCGGACGAAAACCTGCGAAAAACCCCGAAAATTTCATGGCAAAGTGACCCCTCGACTGCCAAATATAAAAGAGCCTGTAACTTCGTTATTTGAGCAGCTAGAGGGGTCAAACGTGCACTTTTTCAAAAGGCTCCATCTCCAAAACCACGGAGGCTAGAGACTTGAATTTTAGCTTCAAATGCAGCCTGAACCCTGCCCCAAAAACCAAAAATACCATTCCGGACGAAAACCTGCGAAGAACCCCGAAAATTTCATGGCAAAGTGACCCCTCGACTGCCAAATATAAAAGTGCCTGTAACTTCGTTATTTGAGCAGCTAGAGGGGTCAAACTTGCACTTTTTCAAAAGGCTCCATCTCCAAAACCACGGAGGCTAGAGACTTGAATTTTAGCTTCAAATGCAGCCTGAACCCTGCCCCAAAAACCAAAAACACCATTCCGGACGAAAACCTGCGAAGAACCCCGAAAATTTCATGGCAAAGTGACCCCTCGACTGCCAAATATAAAAGTGCCTGTAACTTCGTTATTTGAGCAGCTAGAGGGGTCAAACTTGCACTTTTTCAAAAGGCTCCATCTCCAAAACCACGGAGGCTAGAGACTTGAATTTTAGCTTCAAATGCAGCCTGAACCCTGCCCCAAAAACCAAAAACACCATTCCGGACGAAACCTGCGAAAAACCCCGAAAATTTCATGGCAAAGTGACCCCTCGACTGCCAAATATAAAAGTGCCTGTAACTTCGTTATTTGAGCAGCTAGAGGGGTCAAACTTGCACTTTTCAAAAGGCTCCATCTCCAAAACCACGGAGGCTAGAGACTTGAATTTTAGCTTCAAATGCAGCCTGAACCCTGCCCCAAAAACCAAAAATACCATTCCGGACGAAAACCTGCGAAGAACCCCGAAAATTTCATGGCAAAGTGACCCCTCGACTGCCAAATATAAAAGTGCCTGTAACTTCGTTATTTGAGCAGCTAGAGGGGTCAAACTTGCACTTTTTCAAAGGCTCCATCTCCAAAACCACGGAGGCTAGAGACTTGAATTTTAGCTTCAAATGCAGCCTGAACCCTCCTGCCCCAAAAACCAAAAACACCATTCCGGACGAAAACCTGCGAAGAACCCCGAAAATTTCATGGCAAAGTGACCCCTCGACTGCCAAATATAAAAGTGCCTGTAACTTCGTTATTTGAGCAGCTAGAGGGGTCAAACTTGCACTTTTTCAAAAGGCTCCATCTCCAAAACCACGGAGGCTAGAGACTTGAATTTTAGCTTCAAATGCAGCCTGAACCCTGCCCCAAAAACCAAAAACACCATTCCGGACGAAAACCTGCGAAGAACCCCGAAAATTTCATGGCAAAGTGACCCCTCGACTGCCAAATATAAAAGTGCCTGTAACTTCGTTATTTGAGCAGCTAGAGGGGTCAAACTTGCACTTTTTCAAAAGGCTCCATCTCCAAAACCACGGAGGCTAGAGACTTGAATTTTAGCTTCAAATGCAGCCTGAACCCTGCCCCAAAAACCAAAAACACCATTCCGGACGAAAACCTGCGAAAAACCCCGAAAATTTCATGGCAAAGTGACCCCTCGACTGCCAAATATAAAAGTGCCTGTAACTTCGTTATTTGAGCAGCTAGAGGGGTCAAACTTGCACTTTTTCAAAAGGCTCCATCTCCAAAACCACGGAGGCTAGAGACTTGAATTTTAGCTTCAAATGCAGCCTGAACCCTGCCCCAAAAACCAAAAATACCATTCCGGACGAAAACCTGCGAAGAACCCCGAAAATTTCATGGCAAAGTGACCCCTCGACTGCCAAATATAAAAGTGCCTGTAACTTCGTTATTTGAGCAGCTAGAGGGGTCAAACTTGCACTTTTTCAAAAGGCTCCATCTCCAAAACCACGGAGGCTAGAGACTTGAATTTTAGCTTCAAATGCAGCCTGAACCCTGCCCCAAAAACACCATTCCGGACGAAAACCTGCGAAGAACCCCGAAAATTTCATGGCAAAGTGACCCCTCGACTGCCAAATATAAAAGTGCCTGTAACTTCGTTATTTGAGCAGCTAGAGGGGTCAAACTTGCACTTTTTCAAAAGGCTCCATCTCCAAAACCACGGAGGCTAGAGACTTGAATTTTAGCTTCAAATGCAGCCTGAACCCTGCCCCAAAAACCAAAAACACCATTCCGGACGAAAACCTGCGAAGAACCCCGAAAATTTCATGGCAAAGTGACCCCTCGACTGCCAAATATAAAAGTGCCTGTAACTTCGTTATTTGAGCAGCTAGAGGGGTCAAACTTGCACTTTTTCAAAAGGCTCCATCTCCAAAACCACGGAGGCTAGAGACTTGAATTTTAGCTTCAAATGCAGCCTGAACCCTGCCCCAAAAACCAAAAATACCATTCCGGACGAAAACCTGCGAAGAACCCCGAAAATTTCATGGCAAAGTGACCCCTCGACTGCCAAATATAAAAGTGCCTGTAACTTCGTTATTTGAGCAGCTAGAGGGGTCAAACTTGCACTTTTTCAAAAGGCTCCATCTCCAAAACCACGGAGGCTAGAGACTTGAATTTTAGCTTCAAATGCAGCCTGAACCCTGCCCCAAAAACCAAAAACACCATTCCGGACGAAAACCTGCGAAGAACCCCGAAAATTTCATGGCAAAGTGACCCCTCGACTGCCAAATATAAAAGTGCCTGTAACTTCGTTATTTGAGCAGCTAGAGGGGTCAAACTTGCACTTTTTCAAAAGGCTCCATCTCCAAAACCACGGAGGCTAGAGACTTGAATTTTAGCTTCAAATGCAGCCTGAACCCTGCCCAAAAACCAAAAACACATTCCGGACGAAAACCTGCGAAAAACCCCGAAAATTTCATGGCAAAGTGACCCCTCGACTGCCAAATATAAAAGTGCCTGTAACTTCGTTATTTGAGCAGCTAGAGGGGTCAAACTTGCACTTTTTCAAAGGCTCCATCTCCAAAACCACGGAGGCTAGAGACTTGAATTTTAGCTTCAAATGCGGCCTGCACCCTGCCCCAAAAACCAAAATTACCATTCCGGACGAAAACCTGCGAAAAACCCCGAAAATTTCATGGCAAAGTGACCCCTCGACTGCCAAATATAAAAGTGCCTGTAACTTCGTTATTTGAGCAGCTAGAGGGGTCAAACGTGCACTTTTTCAAAAGGCTCCATCTCCAAAACCACGGAGGCTAGAGACTTGAATTTTAGCTTCAAATGCAGCCTGAACCCTGCCCCAAAAACCAAAAACACCATTCCGGACGAAAACCTGCGAAAAACCCCGAAAATTTCATGGCAAAGTGACCCCTCGACTGCCAAATATAAAAGTGCCTGTAACTTCGTTATTTGAGCAGCTAGAGGGGTCAAACTTGCACTTTTTCAAAAGGCTCCATCTCCAAAACCACGGAGGCTAGAGACTTGAATTTTAGCTTCAAATGCAGCCTGAACCCTGCCCCAAAAACCAAAAATACCATTCCGGACGAAAACCTGCGAAGAACCCCGAAAATTTCATGGCAAAGTGACCCCTCGACTGCCAAATATAAAAGTGCCTGTAACTTCGTTATTTGAGCAGCTAGAGGGGTCAAACTTGCACTTTTTCAAAAGGCTCCATCTCCAAAACCACGGAGGCTAGAGACTTGAATTTTAGCTTCAAATGCAGCCTGAACCCTGCCCCAAAAACCAAAAACACCATTCCGGACGAAAACCTGCGAAAAACCCCGAAAATTTCATGGCAAAGTGACCCCTCGACTGCCAAATATAAAAGTGCCTGTAACTTCGTTATTTGAGCAGCTAGAGGGGTCAAACTTGCACTTTTTCAAAAGGCTCCATCTCCAAAACCACGGAGGCTAGAGACTTGAATTTTAGCTTCAAATGCAGCCTGAACCCTGCCCCAAAAACCAAAAATACCATTCCGGACGAAAACCTGCGAAGAACCCCGAAAATTTCATGGCAAAGTGACCCCTCGACTGCCAAATATAAAAGTGCCTGTAACTTCGTTATTTGAGCAGCTAGAGGGGTCAAACTTGCACTTTTTCAAAAGGCTCCATCTCCAAAACCACGGAGGCTAGAGACTTGAATTTTAGCTTCAAATGCAGCCTGAACCCTGCCCCAAAAACCAAAAACACCATTCCGGACGAAAACCTGCGAAGAACCCCGAAAATTTCATGGCAAAGTGACCCCTCGACTGCCAAATATAAAAGTGCCTGTAACTTCGTTATTTGAGCAGCTAGAGGGGTCAAACTTGCACTTTTTCAAAAGGCTCCATCTCCAAAACCACGGAGGCTAGAGACTTGAATTTTAGCTTCAAATGCAGCCTGAACCCTGCCCCAAAAACCAAAAACACCATTCCGGACGAAAACCTGCGAAGAACCCCGAAAATTTCATGGCAAAGTGACCCCTCGACTGCCAAATATAAAAGTGCCTGTAACTTCGTTATTTGAGCAGCTAGAGGGGTCAAACTTGCACTTTTTCAAAAGGCTCCATCTCCAAAACCACGGAGGCTAGAGACTTGAATTTTAGCTTCAAATGCAGCCTGAACCCTGCCCCAAAAACCAAAAACACCATTCCGGACGAAAACCTGCGAAAAACCCCGAAAATTTCATGGCAAAGTGACCCCTCGACTGCCAAATATAAAAGTGCCTGTAACTTCGTTATTTGAGCAGCTAGAGGGGTCAAACTTGCACTTTTTCAAAAGGCTCCATCTCCAAAACCACGGAGGCTAGAGACTTGAATTTTAGCTTCAAATGCAGCCTGAACCCTGCCCCAAAAACCAAAAATACCATTCCGGACGAAAACCTGCGAAGAACCCCGAAAATTTCATGGCAAAGTGACCCCTCGACTGCCAAATATAAAAGTGCCTGTAACTTCGTTATTTGAGCAGCTAGAGGGGTCAAACTTGCACTTTTTCAAAAGGCTCCATCTCCAAAACCACGGAGGCTAGAGACTTGAATTTTAGCTTCAAATGCAGCCTGAACCCTGCCCCAAAAACCAAAAACACCATTCCGGACGAAAACCTGCGAAGAACCCCGAAAATTTCATGGCAAAGTGACCCCTCGACTGCCAAATATAAAAGTGCCTGTAACTTCGTTATTTGAGCAGCTAGAGGGGTCAAACTTGCACTTTTTCAAAAGGCTCCATCTCCAAAACCACGGAGGCTAGAGACTTGAATTTTAGCTTCAAATGCAGCCTGAACCCTGCCCCAAAAACCAAAAACAACATTCCGGACGAAAACCTGCGAAAAACCCCGAAAATTTCATGGCAAAGTGACCCCTCGACTGCCAAATATAAAAGTGCCTGTAACTTCGTTATTTGAGCAGCTAGAGGGGTCAAACTTGCACTTTTTCAAAAGGCTCCATCTCCAAAACCACGGAGGCTAGAGACTTGAATTTTAGCTTCAAATGCAGCCTGAACCCTGCCCCAAAAACCAAAAACACCATTCCGGACGAAAACCTGCGAAAAACCCCGAAAATTTCATGGCAAAGTGACCCCTCGACTGCCAAATATAAAAGTGCCTGTAACTTCGTTATTTGAGCAGCTAGAGGGGTCAAACTTGCACTTTTTCAAAAGGCTCCATCTCCAAAACCACGGAGGCTAGAGACTTGAATTTTAGCTTCAAATGCAGCCTGAACCCTGCCCCAAAAACCAAAAACAACATTCCGGACGAAAACCTGCGAAAAACCCCGAAAATTTCATGGCAAAGTGACCCCTCGACTGCCAAATATAAAAGTGCCTGTAACTTCGTTATTTGAGCAGCTAGAGGGGTCAAACTTGCACTTTTTCAAAAGGCTCCATCTCCAAAACCACGGAGGCTAGAGACTTGAATTTTAGCTTCAAATGCAGCCTGAACCCTGCCCCAAAAACCAAAAACACCATTCCGGACGAAAACCTGCGAAGAACCCCGAAAATTTCATGGCAAAGTGACCCCTCGACTGCCAAATATAAAAGTGCCTGTAACTTCGTTATTTGAGCAGCTAGAGGGGTCAAACTTGCACTTTTTCAAAAGGCTCCATCTCCAAAACCACGGAGGCTAGAGACTTGAATTTTAGCTTCGAATGCAGCCTGAACCCTGCCCCAAAAACCAAAAATACCATTCCGGACGAAAACCTGCGAAAAACCCCGAAAATTTCATTGCAAAGTGACCCCTCGACTGCCAAATATAAAAGTGCCTGTAACTTCGTTATTTGAGCAGCTAGAGGGGTCAAACTTGCACTTTTTCAAAAGGCTCCATCTCCAAAACCACGGAGGCTAGAGACTTGAATTTTAGCTTCAAATGCGGCCTGCACCCTGCCCCAAAAACACCATTCCGGACGAAAACCTGCGAAAAACCCCGAAAATTTCATGGCAAAGTGACCCCTCGACTGCCAAATATAAAAGTGCCTGTAACTTCGTTATTTGAGCAGCTAGAGGGGTCAAACTTGCACTTTTTCAAAAGGCTCCATCTCCAAAACCTCGGAGGCTAGAGACTTGAATTTTAGCTTCAAATGCAGCCTGAACCCTGCCCCAAAAACCAAAAACACCATTCCGGACGAAAACCTGCGAAAAACCCCGAAAATTTCATGGCAAAGTGACCCCTCGACTGCCAAATTTAAAAGTGCCTGTAACTTCGTTATTTGAGCAGCTAGAGGGGTCAAACTTGCACTTTTTCAAAAGGCTCCATCTCCAAAACCACGGAGGCTAGAGACTTGAATTTTAGCTTCAAATGCAGCCTGAACCTTGCCCCAAAAACCAAAAACACCATTCCGGACGAAAACCTGCGAAAAACCCCGAAAATTTCATGGCAAAGTGACCCCTCGACTGCCAAATATAAAAGTGCCTGTAACTTCGTTATTTGAGCAGCTAGAGGGGTCAAACTTGCACTTTTTCAAAAGGCTCCATCTCCAAAACCACGGAGGCTAGAGACTTGAATTTTAGCTTCAAATGCAGCCTGAACCCTGCCCCAAAAACCAAAAACACCATTCCGGACGAAAACCTGCGAAAAACCCCGAAAATTTCATGGCAAAGTGACCCCTCGACTGCCAAATATAAAAGTGCCTGTAACTTCGTTATTTGAGCAGCTAGAGGGGTCAAACTTGCACTTTTTCAAAAGGCTCCATCTCCAAAACCACGGAGGCTAGAGACTTGAATTTTAGCTTCAAATGCAGCCTGAACCCTGCCCCAAAAACCAAAAACACCATTCCGGACGAAAACCTGCGAAAAACCCCGAAAATTTCATGGCAAAGTGACCCCTCGACTGCCAAATATAAAAGTGCCTGTAACTTCGTTATTTGAGCAGCTAGAGGGGTCAAACTTGCACTTTTTCAAAAGGCTCCATCTCCAAAACCTCGGAGGCTAGAGACTTGAATTTTAGCTTCAAATCCAGCCTGAACCCTGCCCCAAAAACCAAAAACACCATTCCGGACGAAAACCTGCGAAAAACCCCGAAAATTTCATGGCAAAGTGACCCCTCGACTGCCAAATATAAAAGTGCCTGTAACTTCGTTATTTGAGCAGCTAGAGGGGTCAAACTTGCACTTTTTCAAAAGGCTCCATCTCCAAAACCACGGAGGCTAGAGACTTGAATTTTAGCTTCAAATGCAGCCTGAACCCTGCCCCAAAAACCAAAAACACCATTCCGGACGAAAACCTGCGAAAAACCCCGAAAATTTCATGGCAAAGTGACCCCTCGACTGCCAAATATAAAAGTGCCTGTAACTTCGTTATTTGAGCAGCTAGAGGGGTCAAACTTGCACTTTTTCAAAAGGCTCCATTTCCAAAACCCCGAAGGCTAGAGACTTGAATTTTAGCTTCAAATGCAGCCTGAACCCTGCCCCAAAAACCAAAAACACCATTCCGGACGAAAACCTGCGAAAACCCCGAAAATTTCATGGCAAAGTGACCCCTCGACTGCCAAATATAAAAGTGCATGTAACTTCGTTATTTGAGCAGCTAGAGGGGTCAAACTTGCACTTTTTCAAAAGGCTCCATCTCCAAAACCACGGAGGCTAGAGACTTGAATTTTAGCTTCAAATGCAGCCTGAACCCTGCCCCAAAAACCAAAAATATCATTCCGAACGAAAACCTGCGAAAAACCCCGAAAATTTCAGCAAAGTGACTCCTCGACTGCCAAATTTAAAAGTGCCTGTAACTTCGTTATTTGAGCAGCTAGAGGCATAGAGGAAAAATATAACAGAGTTGGAACTCAGTATAAATTAAGCAAAGTTTGCCCATAGTATTTCACTTGCGTATGTGTTGTGTTCACTAATCGGTACACAATGGATGTGCAAAAAGTGAAAACTAAGGCCCCCCATCTACCTTGCGATCAGTCGACGCCTATCTGGCGATATTGTGATCGTCAGTTCGATCGCAGAGTGTATGCGCCTATCGTTGTCGTTTTGTTTCTACAGTTCCATATAATTTTAGCCGCGAAATATTTTGTGGCGATCCATCGTTAGATTAATCCGACGATGAATAGCGTTGTCGTCTTACGATGAATTGCATTGTCTATGGGGGTCTTATATCCGCGTTCATTGTGCCTGGCGGGACCTCTAAAATCGGAGTGAACTTTGCATGGCAACGGATAGCAAACCCATTTCGAATTGGATGCATTATCAATGAGATCGCATGCTGTTTGATACTTTCTGGCAAATGTACATGAACGCTGATAAACTGTGAAAAGATGGCGACCGTGCGCTCGTCAGGTAAGGGGAACCATGCGAAATTGTGAGATGGTCACCAAGAATTTTTGTGGGTGTGGGTGGGTGAATCTTTGTGGGTGTGGCTTGTAGCAAGTGAATGAATAAAAAGTGTGTGATGAAAAATCGGAAACTGAATCTTTATGGTCGCATTTTAGGATATCCGGAAAGTAAAAACATGCTATGTGGTCTATGATTTAGTATTATATATATGATTTATGGCATATGAGTTATGATGTAAAATGATTTTTTCTAAAGTGGTGGAGGTGCTATTAGGGTGTTTTTAAAATTTGTAAAATTTTTCAAATAAATCGTTTTTTCATCACAGACGTTTTATCATGCACTTGACACAAGCCACGCCCCCAAAGATGGAAATGCACGAATGCAATGGCCGAAAATGGTAACTCACACATATGAAATTGAGGAGCCATGCCACGCATACAATAGCAACTGAGGAAGCTTGGGCGTTTTAATCAACAGACACAGTTGATTTGATGTGTTGCTGTCCTTATCACTCTAAAGGTCGGTTTACTTTAAATTGTAGCCGTTGCTTCTAGAGTGGTGAGGCTTATTTGTGTGCTTGGGATTATTTGCATCCTGCTTTAAAAATAAATCTGTTCTGAGTTCCTGCTCTTAGTATACCTGCTCTGTGTGGTCGCCGCGCGAAACGAACGATTGTGTATAAAAATCATTTTAAAGTGAATAAAAATAATAGTTGTGAATGATAGTGAAAATAAAACAATCGATAAGAACTAGTTTCACTCACCACATAAGGCAGTGAAGTGTCTTTAACAATTTAAATGAAGTGCTTTGTGAGTGATTGGAAAATCGTGTACACGCGAAAATTCAAAGGAATTTCGTTTTTCAGATAAGAAAATAAGGTTCCGTATGCGCATTAGGATACAGTGTATATGGCCCGCTATCAGTTTCATTCAGAATTTCAATAAAACCAGCGAAATTCTGAATATGTAAACATTGTGGGCCAACCTGTCAAATAAATATCGAAAACCGGTTTGGCCGTCCATAGGCGTAGGAAAAAGGGGAGACATTTTTTTTGTTTTTTTTTTTAAAGGTTTCCGAAAAATTTAATTTTGAATGCGCAATGGCTAAAGGTGGCGACACATGAACGAGCACAACCACGACCGAACTTACATCGAACCATCAATTTCATAGAACGTGCTGAAAAAAAATTCCTTCTTTTTCCACCGTTCTATGAGATTGATGGTTCGGTGGAAGTTGGGTCGTGGTTGTGTGTGTTCATGTGTGGCGACCTTAAGAAAGAAAGAATTTTACATACGGCATAGATTCCATTAAGGTTGAGCGCATGTTGTTCGCGCTCGCGTGCCGCGTTCGCATATTTTATGTCAAACGGATTGAATCTTTGCTAAAATGATGCTGTGTACGTCCACCATAAAAGGCGCTGCAAACTTCACCATGAACGTGAAAATGAAGAAATATTTTCTTGGAAAATATCCATGAAAATTATGGGGGGATTCACGTTCGCTGTTGCAAATCGTAAAAGCGTCGTAAATCGTAGACTAGTTCACAATTTCACTTATTTTGCGAACCTACTGTAAGCTCCCCGATGATTCATCGGTTGCTATTTTTTATAAGACGATGTGAAACAAGAGTTCAGTTATTCACTTTAATATTAACGGGTGGTAAAAACATGTGGGAAACGGTAAATAATTAAGTGCATGCCCAACATACTTATCGTCAGCTCTAAATTTAAGTATTGAACGCATTTGGTATTTGTTGTTTATAAATTTTCTAAATCAATTTTATATGCTGCCCCCAATATAATTTTTCAACATTTCAACGACGCCAATTGCAGAAAGCAACCCGTGCCCTTTATACTTCCCCCCTATAAATACTAATGGGTAACTTGAGTAAAATTGCTTCAACTCTCTCTTCCTTATTTTCTATCTTCTCAGTGTATTACATACATATTTTCTGCTTGTCGTTGTTATTAAATTGGATTGATAAACACATTACACAATTTTTTCATATCAATAATCACAATTAATGTGTTTGCAAAACTATCAATTTCAAATTTCGCGCCAAGCCCCCAATAAAATTGTACATAAGTTCAACGACGTCAATGGTACATTCCAGGCCATTCCCTTCGCACTTCGCCTTATTCCAAAATTACTTCAATTCTCTCGGCAAATTTCCCTTCCTTCTTTCTCTCTCTTAATAGGAAAAAGTAGACCGACAATCCAGTCACTGGACTGGATTACTGGACTGGATTGCTGGATTGGATAGCTGTCCAGTGCCGGTTCACATTATTCCAGTAGCAATCCAGCGCTGGACTGGATTACTGGACTGGATTGGTTACTGGAATAATGTGAACCGGGCATTACTTTAAATAAATGTATTATACTATTATTAAATATCATGTGATTGTAATGAAACATGGAGATATTATTGCCAATGGTAGTGATTATCAGTCGCCATCAATGTTTTTCACCTGAGATGTGCTTAAGCGGAGCAGAGATGTGCTAACTGCAACTATACAAATCAGCTGTTCTTAACCTTTTTTGGTGAGATTTTAATATTCTTTAATTTTTCGTTGTCTATACTAGTGAAATGCCGCTTTTGTATGAATTCACATATTCCTAGGTATAACGGTCTCAAAATTAATTTGCCTTTGTTGAAACTCGTATCCATGAAACGTCATTAAAAACGGGGTCAGGCAAATTAGGAAAAGAAAATCATTTTCCTGGTAAACAATTTTCCCAGTTGCAAGAAAATATATAACCAACTCGACACTATCTAGAGCAGAATAATTAAAACCACCTTGCAATATCACAAAAATTGTTTTCATTAGTGTACAGGTTTTTACGTCAAAAAATATATGTATGCATAGCATTTGTGCATGCAGTTATTCATGCAACGTGGGTAAACAACAGGTGAATGTACACACAATTCCGGGATAGCAACATTTGCATCCTTGATATAGTTCATGCTAGAATATATGCATGAGCCCCTAGCCAACAGCAAATTTCACCTGTTTTTGATTGTCAAAGTTAGGAGCGACTCTATAAAAAATGTGTATGCTATCAAAACAAGTATCTGAAATGGTAACAGAAAACAATCATGAAAAATATCATAAATTTCTATTTTAAAAATACTGAAAAAGTTATCCCAGTTTTTACTTAACACGACTCATCGTTTTACTCCGTCCAATGTTTATATGAAGCCTACATATCTATCAATTGATTGGATGCCCAAATAAATTGGAAAAATGTTTTTCTTATTTTGTATTGTCATGATGTTTTATTTATAATTGAAGTATTGTAGATAAATATAAATAAATATTTAAATAGATATGTTTGTCTTGTTTTATTTGAGACAACAATGTCAGTGAAATACGTTCACAGAAATTAATTTTCTACATGTTGCAGAGATTTATTGCACAACCTTAAATAACGATATTTATTGTTCGACAAACAATGTGCTATTTTTTTGCATCGTTCAGCGGCATCGTTTTACATCTCGGAAAATTTCCAATAAAATGTTAAAACTTGCTACAAGACCAAACGACTAATTCAAGTACATCCGTCACAATTGTAGATACAAGAACACCGTATGTGGGCTCATGATTCTTACCACCTAAAGCGAAAATGGACTCTAAAGCCAGATTAAGGAATCCAATTCCGCTTTAGGTGGTAAGAACTTTGAACCCACACACGGTGTGTTTGCAGTACCTAAAGCGGAAATTCCTTACGTGCGGCTTCAGAGTCCATTGAAAAATCAAATAGAGCAATGCCGAAGTAGGCTTATTTGCCGGCATTTCCTAAAGTGATTCCGGAGAAAAGTGCATTTCACTCCTGCTTGCCGGGGAATAAATTCTATAAAAAGATAGAATGCTTTAAACATGTATAGGGACCGTAATGACCGCGCATGGGCAGTCTCTCATGATGGAGATGAGGAATCATGTGGCACTGCCCGTGTGTGGTCATTACTGGACACCCTGTACTCATACATTTATTTACACTACAAAAAGGGCCATCGAGAGAAAATCTGGTCCCAGGGCACAACAACTATTGGCCAATATACAGAATGTCCCATGCTTTCCGAAGAGTTCAAATATAGTATATACTTATGGCTGTTTTTTTATGAACTTGTCTATTATATTTTGTTTTTATTGCATAATCAAAAACAATATCCCTTCCTTAAATGATCACATTGTTAGCTTTGAAAAAAGAAGGACTTGAATTAGATTTTCTTTCCCCGGCTCTATCACTCTGACACTGCATTTTGAGGGGCTTATTTCCATACAGTTTGCCTCTCAAATAATCACAAATAAATAAGTCAGTTTCCATCAAATCATTAAAAATTCCGATCGATTTTGTGCAATTATTTTGATTATGAATTGTATTATGTGCCTCAAATTTAACAAAATTTGAAAAAAATTGTCCCAAAAAGTGTTTGTGCGTGACGAATCTTTGCGTGGAAAGTGAAATACCGGCTAAAGAAACGGGCTTCCGGTAGCTCAGTGCGTAGGGGCGTCAGCCTCATGTCTGACTACCAGCGTTTCGGGTTCGAATAACGTCCACGACGACGTTCGTGGCCTTGAATGTTTATGTTGTCTCCCCCCTGTGGTGCGGAGCTTAATAATAAGCCACAGCGTCTCCCGACTAGTCGTAGGTAGGCGGCTAAATGGGGGAGCTGGAGGTGTAAGCTGGCAACTGTATTTTCCGAAACTAGTTTATGCCAACGAAACGTCAACTGGGCCACATGGAACATGAATTAAAGTAAAAAATTAAATTGTATTTACTAAGGGTTCAAGTCTGGATAATGCGCCAGATTTTACAGCACTACCACTTTTGAATGTATTTAATAAATCGGTAGAGGGAAGTACTAAATTTTTCCTGCGGAATGGAAAGAAAGCTTCGTAACGCCTATTCATAAATCAGGCGTAAGACAGACGCGAGAAACTATAGACCAATCTCAATTCTAAGTGGGTCAATAATTTATCGAAATACTGACACCAAAGTTGAGTAAATTTATATGTAATGAACAACACGGATTTAAGTGTATAAATGAATAAGTTTGACACTGGAAGGTTGGCAGTGTCAAAATATCTGAAGCTATTCAAAAAGGTTATTAAGTAGATGCGATATACATATACATATTTCTTTAAAGCATTTGACAAAGTCCCGATAGACAAACTTATAACAGAACTACGGAGAATATAGTTTAAATGAGAACATTTTGAATTTTTTATTAGATCATTTAAGCAATTCGTAGTCCGGATGGCGCAACGGTTAGCACGTTTGCCTTCTACCAGATTTGATTCCTACTGAATGCGGTAATTTTCGATAAAAAAGGGGATTTACGTGTCGGACTATGAGCCAACTCAGCTGTTAAATGAGTACCCATTTATGGGGTAAATAATTCGGTTCAGCGTGTTGCTGATCACACACCTCTGCACAAGATATACCGTCACGATCTAGAAAATGAGATGATGCTAACTCATCTCAAGGCCATGGCTAAAATTGGACTGCTGCGCCAGTTATTTATTTATTTTAAACAAATGAGAACAGTTTTTAAAATAAAAAAAACATATTTCCAAGGACATAACTGTCACTTCCGGTGTCCCTCATCTTGGACCATTATTATTTCATCTGTACATTAATGATATGCATAAAACACTCTATACAATCTTTTTTTGGGATGATGGAAATTTTATAGAATTATTAGAAATCAAGAGGACGTTGAGATGCTACAAAAAAAACTATTGAATATGAGTCGTTGTGTAAAACAAATGACATGGAACTTAATAAAAATAAATTTAAAGTTGTAAGTTTATCGAAAAGAAAATTGAATACTTTCAAATATTCATATGAATTAGATAGAACAATAATTGAAAGAACAAATATTATACGAGATCTTGGTGTTATACTAGATAGAAGACTCACAATATATTGATTACGACGTCGAGGTTTATTGTGTTAGTTGTAGTACCGTAGCATAGAACATCATATGGACAAAATTCTCCTGTCACAAGTATCTCCTTGATCCAAATATTTTCACTCCTTCAATTCCTATATTTCTTCAGGATTTTTCTTAGATCATTTAGTATACAGGAAGACGCGACTAGAAAATCACCACTTCAAACTGTAACAGAAATATTTAATTCCATACTTAAATTTTGTTAAGTTGTATAATATATAGTACATAAGGCATAAACACAAAAAAAGAAACACTAATTATAAAAATGCTTTTCACTTTTTGTATGTTAATGTACTTCTCTGGGCGGGAAGGCCTATTGAAATAAAAAGTAAAGAAATAAAAATAAATAAATAAAATGGATCACAAAGTTAGAAAATCATCAATCGAGTTTTCAAAAAGTGTTTAACTTGTCCGAAACGACGCTACATGGATTAAAATCCGAAATTTGCAAAAAGTTTTCGTGAATCAATTAACTTTGACAAGACGAAGGCGTAGACTTTTTGAAAGAGGAAACATGTTCTATGCGTCAGGATCGAAGTCAAGGGAACAGTGATTCCAGATCGGACCACGTCAGCCATTGTCTCAACCTATTAAGGCAAAAGGCCCCAGCACGATCAGAGCTTGGTGAGACTTTCGCGTTGAAATCGAAAACTCTGCATCAATCGTGAAGACGACAGCCTAAACTTATACTCTTTTCATGTGAAGTTTCCGAAGAATGTGATCTTAGTTTTGGGAGATTCATTACTATTTGGTATAACTGTATGATAAATTGAAAATTCCTATACAGCAACTTTTAAAAAAAAAGAAAATATTCAAAAATTGCAATTCAACTCTTCTTATTTTTCCATGTTTCCAAGGAAATGAACAGCAAGCTAATTTTCCATTTTATTGTAATTCAATTTAACTTCAGTCAGACCTACTTCCCTTGGCATAACATCCTAATTAGTTTGCGAGTTCGACTTATCTAAACTCCATGCAATTCAAAATGCTGGACAAATTCGAAATGTTGGACAAATTCGAAAAGCCTGCGGAAGCATATGATATGAGTTAATTTCATTTGTATATGCTCGACTGGAGATGCTTGTGTACATGGAAAACATTTTGAAAATTGTCAAACTAATCTCGTTTAAACTTTTTACCTTTCACATTTATCCTCTTATTCACATCGTTTAACCTATCCCGTCCACTTTGCGTCCTGATAAGAAGTTTCCTACAAAAGTTTTGTATGAAAACATTACAAAAGCAGATTATTTAGGATGCACATACGGGATGTAGCTCATAGGACATGGGCTACGTGCATCCACGGACTGCGCTGAAGTTTATGGAATGATCTGTATCCATTTGAAAGTATGCTGGAAAATGCATAATGTCAAGGATGAATCCCGGCTTTGAATAAATTTCGCTTATTGATGAAGCAAATTTTTGGTTCCTATTGATAGCAGGCGGAGTGTAAAATGTATCAGGTAAAATCTTACGCCGTATATTTGGCGGTTAAGGTAGCATAACGAAATGAAAGTTAGCAACGGGGGACCACTGGAAACTACAGTTTCCATGAAAAATGTAACGACAATGGCCAGCGACTTATCGACTTCACCTGCAGCAGAAATCTAGTCTAGTGTTTCCCGCATCGACGCATTCACAAGCAGACCTGGAAATCTCCAGACGCACATACCATCAACCAAATTGATCACGTCCTTATTTGCATTTGTCTAGTGTGATAGATGTCGGCTCCTATCCAGGAGGAAACTGCGACTCAGATCATCACTTGGAGAAGACGACCTATGCAGATGTAGAATTTCCTCATTGCACCAATCCAAAATTTTTTGGCGGTTGATAAGTTTCTTAGCGATGCTACGGCGGTGGCGTATGCTGCCGCCCTTTAGGAAAGACTATCGCCTATGCTACACAACATCAGCAACACAGGCGTCCATGGGTTCTGGGAAGAATTCAAGGGTGCCATCAAATAAGTTGCAAAGAAAATCGTGGGAAATAAAGCCCCCCGAGCGCGAAATGACTGGTTCGACGAAGAATGCAAAAATTCGCCTGATACGAAAAACGAGGCCTACAGACAACTGATTCAACGAGGAACCAGAGCTAGAAGAGAAAGATATGACGAGCTACGGCGAATATGGAATAGAATAATTAGACGTGAGAAATACTTTGACGAGCAGTTGCTGAATATTAATGAAAACTTAGCTAAAAGGAACACCAGAACAGCGTACAAACTAGTAAATACAATTAAGAACGGAAATCAACCCAAGGACTAGCCTCTGTGAGGACAAAGATGGAAACATCATCAGCGACACCGATGGCATTTACAAACAATGGGCCTCTTATTTTGGAGTGCTTCAGAGCCTGCCATCTAAAACCCCACACAAGAAGCTTCTGACAAAATTTTTGATCTAGGCGCACCCATAAAACTAGTTCGGTGGAACGGGTCTAGTTAATGCCATACATCAATTACTCCTGCGACTATGGTGATCCCAGACGATTAGCGCAGAAGCATCATCTGTCCAATTCACAAAAAATAAGATAAACTGCGGTGTGGGAGTTACAGGGGGCAAATCACTAGTTTGTACGTCCTATCAAATTCAGACCAAAGTCCTGGAAAATAGAATAAAACCGTACGCAGAACGAATCATTGGCGAATATCAAAGCGGTTTCAGACCTGGTCGTTCCACAACCGATCAGCTCTTTACGGTCAAACTGATACTCCAGAAATGCTGGGAATACAACGTAAACGTATACCATTATCGACTCTAAGCAGGCATACAAAAGTATCTATCGTCAAGTACTGTACAACATCATGCTGCAATTTGGTATACCGGCCAAATTAGTGCGACTGACAAGGATGACGATGACCAACTCCGTCTCACAAGTCAGGATCCATAATAGACTTACTGATCTATTTGAAACACGCACTGGTTTAAAACAGGGTGATGGACTGGCACCGACGCTCTTCAACCTAGCACTGGAATACGTTATTCGGGCCATGAATATGGACAACAGCAAGATGGTACTCATCAAGTCGACACAATTAGTAACGTACGCCGACCACATCTACATCATATCCCGAAGATTGGCCGACGCAGAAAAGCTTCTGTATACGCTCGATACCGTTGCAAAAGAAGTTGGACTACGTATCAACGAGACTTAAACTATAATAATGATGCAATCGACAACAAGGACACCTGTACAATCGAGCATCATTGTGGGGGACCTCAACATCGAGTTCGTAAACGACTTCATATACCTGGGCAGCCATTTGTCATGAGACGCCAACGAAACTGACGAAATCAAGCGACGGATACAGTTAGCTAATAAGACTTTTTTTTTCTCGGTTCTCCCCAAAATGAAATCGAAGCATCTGCATAGAAACTCGAAGCTCCGCGTGTACGAAACCATCATACGATTATTACTATTCTTTAGTTGCGAAACATGAACCCTAACTAACCCTAAGTTTCTGCGGCGAATTTTCGGGCTTTTTGCGATCGAGATGGATGGTGCATCCGAAACAACGATGAGTTGTATGAATTGTACGACGAGCTGGAAGTTTCGAAAATCGCTAAACGAAGACGACAGAGACCTCGTTGGGAGAGCTCGGTATATAACGGATATAATGTAGATTCCCTCTCTATAAAATTAAATTATAAATAACTACTTAAATTTAGTTAATAAAAGGACGACGTCAAGGGCTTTTATTAAAGTTAGGTAAATAATAATTGCTAAAATGATACTCAGTTAATGTTGTTGGTATCTCTGACCCTAACGTATATTATTATTATTATCATTATGAAACTAGGAAACATTAAAATATCATAGAAAAAATATTACCTTTAATCTTCAGAAAGAAAGAAGTTCGGTTGGAGTATTAGAAGCTGTTAGTCTATAATTGAAATTTAATGAATTATATTCGTTTGAACCGCATTCCTTTTAACGATCATTTGCAACATAGCAGCGTTAGTTTAAATAATTCTGTTGACATCCGCTCGTAATTTCACTCTTACCGAGACTTTAGCGAATGGCACGGGAACAAAAAAGAAAAACAAATGGAGTTCGCCGCATACATTCGCTTTATTGACACTTCAGTGAACCACGTACCCTCGCCAAAATGCATATCTAGGTTTTGTTCGATGTTCTTCCTTACAAGCGAAGGAATAAGGCTCACTGATTTTCGCTTTTTCGCAATTGTTCGCTACGTGGTATATAGTAGTAGGGGGTTTTAGAATGCCCACACGCTTGAAAGCCGACACGCTTGAAAGCCCACACGCTTGAAAGCCCACACACTAATGGTTTTCACCGACATGAACGCGCCTCAATAATTATTATGAATAACAGTTTCAACTAATACGTGCCTCTTAGAAAATTAATATAACCACATAACTGTATAATGTAAGCAATATTGCAAATTCAACCACATTCATTCAAACATAGGCATAGACAGCTCAGTATATAATTCGCATGCTTTCCAAGTTATAGCTAATTAACGTTCAATTGGATTATAATTACCTGTGGCAAGTCTACGTGGATTTCGAAAATGGTTTGAGAACATAGTCTGGAAAATTAAAACCCATCAATTTTTTAATCGAATTAATAACATTCCGTATTTTGAAGTGCGTACTTACACATGCCCGAGGATACAGTGATACGAGTATTTAGATAAAGGATATGTTGAATGCATTACAGGAATGAATTTGCATTTGGAGCCTGTCGCGTCATATTACCGTTTTAATTTTAATTAGTTCAAAGTGCATTCAGTTCCATTTGAATTGAATTTGAGGTTTTGGGATTGTGAAAGCAAAATACTTAATACTTATTTGTCTGGCAAGGACGTAAAGGACGAAAAATCTATTTTTAATTTATATCTTTTATTAATGTCAAACAATAACAAAAGAAAACTGTTTAAACAATATCTGCAATAGACGAGTACTCTAAAAAAAATCCACTCACTATAATCAGTGTAGCGAAATCTCAGCATTTTCATCTTTGCTACTGTGTTATTCCTTTTTGAGAAATACAGTCATATAAAATATACATTGGAAACCTCATTTGCAACGCTTAAAAGGAAGACGAGCAAAACGTGGAAAATATGCTCTTTTCTTCCCTTATCGGGCTTTTGCTTAGTTGAAAACTTTTCTTCAACCATTAACTTCCGCCAAACGGACGTTTTTGAGTCATCCTTTGAACATCGTCGTTACATCAATTTAACAAGGAAGTGCAACGAAGGAAAAGTTCGTGGAAAGTTTTACCCGCCTCGCTTCGTGTATGTGTGTGTATACTCGTATACTCGTATATATGTGTGCACTACTTTTCTTAATGTTTGTGTTTCGCTATTGCTATCAAGTGAAAATTGAATTTTCATACTGGACGTTCAATAATGTCTGATAATGTATGTACGAGTACGTACATTTTCCTATCTGTAACAGAATAGAGATTGCTCAAGTGTATGGACGAAAAGTGTATTTAACTTTGAACTTCGATCTGCATAGTCTTGGAAACTATGCTCGTCGTTGTTACCCGTGGCGCGGGTACTGAAGTTTAAAAGTAGTTTTCAATGAATTAAGGACGAGAATGTTTAGTTACACGAATACGGAAAATGTGAGCTTGAAAATTCACATTTCTATGGAAATTTAGTTGAGGAGAGTTTTGATTAAAAAAAAAATTAACTTTGATTTAATTACTGCAAGGAATTTATAAAATAAATTACAAAAATGTCATTTCTGAGCTCGTATCGTCAGAAAAAAATTCGCATTCATCCGTGTACTTTCTGTTTTACTTAGGGCGATCGGCAGCGCAGTGTATCGAGGCATCAGTCTCATGTTTCACTACCGGCTTTTCGGGCTCGAATTCCGTCCACGACGACATTCGTGGCTATGTGCTATGGATATGTGCAGAAGTTGCATGCTGGCAACTGTATTCTCCGAAACCAGTTTATACCGTCGAAACGTCAACTGGGCCCCATGGAACAGTTGACGAGCTATGCCCCACAATGGGTTAGGGCAATTGGGAGAGAGAGGGTCCCTTAAACTCTTTTTTCGCGGCCCTATTTTTTTCAGCAAGCCAAGATTTAACAAAGAGGGAGCGTTTATTTCTGGATGTGGGCCTGGATCAATATCCAATGAAAACGGCCGACCAATCTTTGATTCAGGCAAATTTAGGCCAGGTATGGAATCTCGTCGATCAAGGGGGTTTCTGTCTTTGCTAAATGTGTACTACGGTATTCTTATCATAATTCAATTGGAATGCTTCATGTTTGACATTTGAAATTTATAGCGATCGATGCACTCATGATCCAGATTGAGGTGAATCGAAAACATTTAAACATACAATTGCGGCGAAATTTTTGCTGCTGTCGCTTGGGTTTGGTCGATGCAGAACTCTAGGAAATAAAATATCTTTTACCCAAGCAGCACAATCGAATCATCCAACGGTTACTATGATCGAAATATAACCTTGGTCGTATAACGAAATTAGTCATATAAAAAATCAAAATTGCGTTGTTTAAACGATTGTCAAAAGGTAAATTTACCGATTTTGCCTGTTTTTTTTTTAATTCTTTCAACATTTCTCAAATTGCTTTACTTTTTCTTACGTTAGGTTTGCTAAAAGGGTTGACGGCCGAGTGGCTTGCACTAGGCCTCCGATTCGGGTTCGTTTGCCACCCTCCGCTGTCCAATTAGAGCTGCTAAGCGACCACTCCGCCAAATTGAATCAGCTGATTCAATGAGCCGACGCTTCTCAACTGTGCTAGCTCTTGAAAGCTGTCATCTCCAAAGACCTTTAGTTGCATCCAATTTAGAGCTGGACACTCACACAAGGTATGTTTGATGGTGTCCTCATCCCTCTCGCATCTTCTATATAAATTGCTGGAGGTCAATATTCCAATATTCTCGCATGAGATGCGGTACGGCAGTGTCCTGTGAGTAGACCTACCGTCGCTCTCAGCCTATTTCTTTTGAGTTTGAGCAACATCCTGCTCTTGCTCAGATCAATTGATTGCCACAAAGTGCTGGCTACCCTACAATCCGTTCTGTTTATCCAGTCAGATTGTAGTTTAGTGTATATGACTCCATCTATTTCGTTTAAGATGCCCGAAAGTCACCGCGGCATAGGTGCCTGTGAGCTGTTCACGGCTCCCGAACCACCTCTTGTCAGGTCATCGGCCACGTTGCCTGCGAAACCACTGTTGCCACATAATCCTTATAGGATCATGTTTAGCTTTTCTGTCGACAGCCTCTCAGCGTACGTTTACAGTTCTTGAAGAGCATTTGTATGATGCTAGAGTCAGAATACTGTCGACGCAAATCGTCGTCATCCTCGTTAAAGTTCCTTGAATGGACTCTACCGCCATGCGTATAGCATGTAACTCTTACTGGAATACGATCGCGTGGTTAAGCAGTCTGAACCACTGGTCAAAGTCCAGATTCGCCTAGTAGATGCCTGAGACTACCACAGTGTCATTATTGTCAATTGTTTATTTAAGTATTTTAGCAATATATTCGATCAACTATGATACATATATTGATGTTGACGTTTCGCCTTTGTTGGAATTATCAAGACTTTATGTTATAAATGGATTTTTCGTACTTATATTTATTTAATAACAAAAGGTAGATTATAGCTTTAATAAATCTTTCAAAGGTTGACAAAGGTTGACGTTCTAGAATGTTAACCTTTGAAAAATTTACTTAAGCTATAATCTTCCCCGGCCCAGATTTGGATCTGTTCCAGCGCCGATTGGATAATGCAAACGCGATAACTTCCGACAAAATCAAGCTAGCGACTTGAAATATTGGTCAAATGTTTGTAGCAAGATCTAGTTGATTTGTATTGGTATTGATAAATTAGAGGTGCATGCTAGCAACTGCACTTCCGAAAAGTAGATATGCTATTGAAACGTCAACAAGACATAGAAATGCTGGAGATGTTGACGCGCCCCGCCCCTAGAGGGGTCAAGGCAATTAACAATATCTCTCTCTCTCTCTCGAATTTATTTGACGCTTGATATTCGAAATAGACCTTGCGTCCGGACTTGACGCATAATGTGGCTAAATGGGTAGGATGTGTATGCAAGCAGGATTCGTCATTCGAAACCAATTATTATACTCGTATGCTAACGCAACGTCAACTAACTCTCCTAGGGTTTAGGGCAAATAGTACAAATACATTATACCAGAAGCCCTCATTTTCAGAAAAGTTTATTTTTTTTATTATTATTTCTGCTTTCTTCACTTCTCTGATTGCAAAATATTTCCTTTTTTTCCAGGACACAATCTCAACAAACCCCACCTTGCTATATTTCGCCACCGTTGCTCTCTGCTCTGGGAAATTCACTCAAAGCCGTGTACCAAAAACATCGAAGAGAAAGAAAATGGTAACGTGTGTACATTTTTTCAGCTTGTGTGTTTCCTCAGTTATCCTGGGACGCCAGCAGAGCAATACTCGGTAAGTGGGATTTTTAGAAATATTGCCGGTACGCCATGTTGCATGGTAATGGTAATTTGAAAATGATCTTTGTCGTCACTTGAAACGAGAAAAATAGCTGAAACAACGCCACTTTTTCCACATTACCCACGGAAAGGAAGGGAAAATTATATATGGAAAAACCGGAAGAAGTAACATGTGTGAATATTTACAAAGTAGAGAAAATTGCTAACCGATATTCTAGTTACATATTTACGCAAGGCACTTCCCATTTTTATCGAAAGGCGAACAGGTGCGTATCATAAAAAAAAAAGAAAAACAAGGAAGCTTTGAACATTTACAGGAATTTCTACTCAGCAACATACTGGCGATATTTAGGAGAAATGGATTATTTTTTTCAACTTTTATGGTCTGTTCGTTTTATGGATCTGAAGGATAAAAAAGGGATGTCAAGTATTAGGAATCGATTAAACTGGATTGAGATTTAACGAAAGTCACTCAAATCAAATAAAGGTACTGGTACCGAGCGCAGACGATATTTCAGTTGAACTGCTACAATAAAATTCGCTGGGGCGTGTCAAATAAATGCCATTCATCAACTACTTCCACGGCCAACGAAGCAGGTGAAACCCGATAGTTGGATTATGGAATGGAAGATTAATGTTAACCACACTCCCTCCCCAAAAGTTTTCCTGCACCAAAAAAGCGTCTGGAACTAGAGGAAATTACGAATTTATGCAGCAAATATTTTAACTTTAAAAATTCCTATTTTTCATTAAGTTGTCATGATAAGGTCCAGTTACCTCAAAGTCTACACTCTCTACCGGACCATTTTAGTATCTATACGCCTAGCTATAACGGTCATATGAAACTTTATTCTTTATGTTTTCGATCAGTTCCCATCTGTCATTCATAGTGTGCAGATCGTGACCGAAAAGTGGTGATTTTTCGCCGACCCATAGCCCATAAAAAACAATAATATTTTGATTTATTTCTCTTCGGAAATATTATTGAATTTTTGCCACAGTGTCGGAAAGTAAACACGTAAGAAAACGCCAGAGGGAAGACTCTTCCCCCGAATGTTCAATTCGGAGTAAGCTGAGGCTTCTTAGAAGCACCGAAGCCGCCGTCATGTCAACCAGCCAGAACTCTTTCCAATTGCTGGCAAATTTGCCCTCCAATCTATCTGAGATCGATCAAGCGAATGCGCAGCCAGCTGCTTCACCCAATAAACCGAAACAGGTAAAAAATCCACCGATAATGTTTCCTAAATTAGATAGAGAAACAATCGATGCCACAATGTCGACCTTAAACGTCAAAAACTATTTTGTTCAATACACGGCAACGGGTAACAGGCTATTTGTTGACAATAACTAAGATTTTGAGCGAACGCATCGATTTCTAATAGAAAAGAACTTTCACTTTTTTACATTTCGGCGCGCCGATAAACGACCTGTAAAAATTGTATTATCTGGTTTGCATGATATGGAGTGTTCAACTCTATTAAAGGAAATGAAACGCGAATTTGATCTGCCTTGCTTAGATGTCAAAAAATTCCACCCTCAATCCTCCCGATACAGCAAGGAAACGTACTACATCCTGTACTTTGACAAAGGAACGATCAAGTTGCCTCAACTCCGACGTATAGAGGCAATATTTCACACGAGAGTATACTGGCATTGGTACTCCAAATCACGAAATGGACCAACACAATGTCGAAACTGTCAACATTGGGGACACGGCTCATCCAATTGCCACCTACCACCTAAATGTCTACTATGTGGAAATAGCCACTCTTACGCTAACTGTTCACTTGCTATCGAACCAATCGAAACTATTAAGCCTTTACTCAAATGCGCTAACTGTGGTAAAAATCATATGGCAAATGACACGACTTGTGAAAAACGGAGCGAATACTTAGCAATTCGCCAGCGGCATGCAAATCGTAATGGAAGCAACAACAATCAAACCAAAACCAAACAATTTAATGTTTTCTCTAATATCAACAACTTTCCTACTTTGCCCAACAACCCAGCTACACCGAACGCTGTTCAACCATCCAACGGCGATGGCTACACTATGCCAACATATTCAAATATTCTTAAATCAGATCAACGACAACGTACTCGTATAACTTGCTCTGAAAATTTTTTTTCCGTTGATCAGCTGCTTGAGTTGTCGACTGAGTTAA
Organism: Chloromyia formosa; assembly: GCA_964017055.1. NCBI lineage: Eukaryota > Metazoa > Arthropoda > Insecta > Diptera > Stratiomyidae > Chloromyia > Chloromyia formosa. The sequence goes on from OZ024814.1 coordinate 138,333,334, forward strand.
TTAGCAACCTATCAAATTGTAAATCGAAAATTGATCAATATAATGTGATTGTTAGTCTGGCTGTTAAATTTGTATACTCATGAACACTATTAGTCTTATACTGTGGAATGCACAAAGTGTAAAAAACAAAACTATTGAATTATTTGATTTTGTATATGATATTAATGCTGACATAGTAGCGATAACTGAGACTTGGTTGAAAAAAACGATAAATTTACAAATTATTCTGTCTACAGACTTGATAGATTAGGCACGCCGGGTGGCGGCGTAGCTATATGTATGAGAAAGACACTGAAGTACTACATACTTCCCGAACTTAGTACTAAAATTGTTGAAGCGATTGCCATTAATTTAGAAGTTCTACAAATTACACTAGTCGTATGCTACTTTCCAGGAACAAGAGTAGACACCGATAAATTAAATATGTTTGAAGATGATATCAAATACCTGATGACTCTAGGGAAAAATGTTGTTTTGTGTGGTGATTTTAATGCCAAACATAGATATTGGAATTGCGTTAACTCCAACAGAGCTGGTAATCGTCTCTATGAGTTAACTTTGCGAAATAATTTTATAATACATACCCCATCCGAACCTACTTTCCTAAACCCTAAAGGATTCGACTCGACTTTGGACTTAGTACTCAGCAAATGTGCCAACAACTTAGCCCAGCCGACTACAATTAGAAACTTATCATCCCCTCATTTACCGGTATCGTTTCATATAGAGGTTGGTCTCTCTAATTCCATTACCACCGATGAAAAGTCCAATTTAAAACGGGTAAACTGGTTGAAGTTTCGAAAATATTTAAACAAAAATATAGATTTGAGATCAAAAAACTTGTCGGCAATTGTACATCCTTACCAAGTTGATTCCCTTTTAAATGATTTCTACAGTAAAATAAATGATGCTCCACACTTTGCCACAATAAAGATAAACAAACCACCGATTAAAAATTATGTCATTGACGATCAAACTAAGGGTCTTATACAAGTTCGTAATTTTCTTCGCCTCAGATGGCAAAGACATCGGAATCTTTCTACAAAAACAACTGTAAACAAACTTTCCAAAATAATTAGACGCCGTATATTTTTCAACCGTAACAAAAAATGGAATGAAATGCTAAAACGTCTTCCGAAAAATAGCAGAAATGTTTGGAAGCTGAACAAAATTTTTCGAAGATGCAAAACAATGCCACCATTATTTAATGTTGAGAAAAATTTGATATTCGATAATAGGGACAAAGCAGAAATGATTTCCGAAATATTCCATAAGGCACATAAAATATCTTCACATTTGGGAAACGCATTTCACAATGAAATGGTCAGGGATCGGATAAACCAGTAATCAACCTCCATTAATGACCGTTATACAGTTTATTTGTCTTCTCCAGGTGAAATCAGAAAAATACTCAAATCCGTCAAAGGTAACAAGGCCCCAGGATTCGACAAAATTTCAAACTGGTTTTGAAAAATATACCTAGGAAAGCACTAGTAAAGCTTAATTTTGTAATTAATGCTTGCATGACGATATCATATTTTCCCTCTTTCTGGAAACACGCAGTTGTTATACCCATTCCCAAACCCGGCAAAGATCAGAGAATGGCCGAAAATTATAGGCCAATCAGTCTTCTACCCGCTATGAGCAAATTACTGGAGAAAGTAATTCTATCCCGCTTAAATGAAGTGGTTGAAAGGCTGAAAATTATTCCCGACATCCAGTGTGGCTTTAGGGAAAAGCATTCTACCATCCAACAAGCCTTTCGGCTTAACAAGTATATTAAAGAGTCATTCCACGACAAAAAATCGGTAGGTGTAGTTGCACTGGACATCCAAAAAGCCTTCGACTGTGTTTGGCATGATGGCCTCTTATTCAAACTGATTAATTTTGGTATCCTTTCCTATTTAATTAGACTGATACAGTCCTTCCTGTCAAATAGAACGTTCTCTGTACAAGTAGGAGAATCAAACTCAGCAACCAAATCTATACCATCAGGTGTTCCTCAGGGATCATGCCTCAGTCCAGTTCTTTTCAACATATTCACTGCCGACATCCCAAAAACCAGGGATTGCCAAATAGCATGCTTCGCTGATGATGTCTGCGTATTCTGTAGTGACGACGATCCTATCTCTATCACATCGAAACTTGAATCCCAGTTAGACTCCTTATACCAATTCTATTTCAGATGGAAAATTAAACTTAACACTTCTAAGACACAAGCGGCCTTTTTTACTAAGAAGAGAAAAAGAAAAAATTTACCAAATTCACCCCTGAACTTTCTTGGCGACCGTATCACTTGGAACAAGGAACTGATTTACCTTGGATTAGTCTTCGATAAAAAATTAACAGGTCAACTACATGTTGAAAAAACCGCTGAGAAAATGTTAAAATCTTTCTGCTCTCTATATCCACTCTTGAACAAGAAGTCCAAATTATCTCAAGATAATAAACTTTTTATATATAATATGGTGATTCAACCCATCGCCGCATATGGATCACCCGTATGGGGTCTTTATGCTAAAACCACGAAAAATAGGCTACAAACCACACAAAACAAAATCTTGAAACATATTACTAATAAACCCTTCTTCTACTCAACTAATAGATTACACAACGAGACAAAAATTTTGACCATCAATGAAATAGTAAATAAAAGTACAACTAAATTTTTGGCAACGTGCTCAAATAGTAATAATAACATCATTAGATCGTTAGTTAATAATTAAAATGTATAATCATATCCTAGACACCCAAGCTTAGACTTAATTCGTAGGTTAAGGTATTTTATCATTTATGTTTGTTCGTTTCTCTTTGTTTATAAGGTTTTAGTTTATATTTTCCCTTAATTAAATGCCACTTAGTTACCAGAACTAAATTAACTGAACTGATCGGCTCAGTATATAATATTATAGAGTTAAGGCCATAGCCGGTATCTAAACAAATAAATTGTTAGTCAAATTATGTCACTATAAGAAATAAAGATTGAATTGAATTGAATTGAATCTTTATGTTTTCTTTGTCTGATTACAAAATAATAATTAAATTCTAATTAAAGTTTTAATGATTAGTTGGCACGTTAACTGACAGCACCATGCATGAGAAAATCATAACCAAATTAAAAGAGAAAACTGAGGTCGTGATTTGGCCATTGCTGAGCTGAGCTGATACTCACAGAGTGAAACCCAATTTGTCGAAACCAAGTTGCTGGCTGTCTGTTTGAACTACACAAGATCAAATCATGTGAACCACACATACATATATCAGCGATATTCCCAGCTTTTGCTGACAAAATTCGGCCTGTTGGTCGAGCGGACCGTGTCGGAATCGGAACTAACTGTATGTGCAATGTTCCATAAGATGCTTTATATTTCCCTTCAAACTTGCTGTGTCGCTGCGACGACTTCTAGTTAATGTCGGCCTTAAGAAGTTAAATGGGTACTTATTTAACAGCTGAGTGGGCTCATGGTCCGACACGTAAATTCCCTTTTTTTGTTGAAAACTACCGCATTCAGTAGGAATTGACCCGGGGCCAGTGCGTAGAAGGCGAACGTGCTAACCATTGCGCCATCCGGACTAATATTTCAATACATAATTAATAAAATTCTTAAGAATAGAGATTCTGTAATACCTTCGGAGTTACTTCTGCTCAGACGAATAAAAAATAGAAAAAGACACGGAAAACATGAAATCAGAAGTATTATGCTGGGTTTCCACCAAAGAGACAGTTTTAAAAAACAGTTTTATCTTCAAAAACAAAAACAGAAACAAGTTTTGTTTTCTGAAAACAGTTCTGTCTTATGTAATGTATACAAACTGTTTCAACTGAACAGACTGGTTTTGTTTCTAGTTCTGTTTATGTTGTTATCGGAAAATGTCAGACAACGAGGATTTTATAATTGCACTCAGTTAACTGCTTTTTGTTTGAACACATTTTAACTTAAAAAATACAAAAAAAGTTAAATTTATATGACTTCAACCTTTAAAATTACAACTGATAACTGACTGTGTAGAATTGTCGCAGAAAACAAAAGTGCGTGTTTCAACCAAGCAGACAAAAAAAAAGAACAAATGTGTTTTCCTTTGATCTGTTCTGGAAAACAAAAACATTTTCCCATTCGCGATGGGAAAGTGTTTTGTTTTCTAAAACAGTTTCTAGGGACACAAATGTTTTAAAAACTGTTCAGTTTTTACAGAACATTTGTGTTTTTGTTCAGAAAAACAGTTTTTGTCCGTGTTTTTTAAAACTGTCTCTCTGGTGGAAACCCGGCATTAGAAATCGAAATTTCTCATACAATTATGTTTTTTACATTTTATAAATAAATAAATATAAATATGAGCGTAAAAAGATGATTTTTTCTACATGTCAAAAATTTAGTAGAAAATATAAAGTTAAAAATCGGAACAACTCTGGTCCTGACGCGCACCTCCAGCAGGACCAAAATGTAACCGTGTGGTACTTATAATAGCACAAGGAAGCTATGTACTAAATTTAGTTGAACCACGGACCACGGGAAATGGCCGGAAGAATTTTTTTTTTTTTAATTTTTGAAAAGACGAAAAACTCTATAATTTCTAACATTTTTTCTAATGCATGGATCAGAGCAAATGATAGCTTGTGCACACCCTTGGGACAATTTCAATCCGCGTGTAAAGGCGGCAGATCTCGAGACGCTCCCTTCGAGGCTGTTGGCTGGCCAAAGTGCAACGAGAACAAAAAATTTAAAAACAGTGATTTTAAAACTGTCATATCTCGGGTGTTTTTCATTGTTCCGACTTTAGATTTGCTACACTCCCCAAAACAACCCTAGAAAATGATTCTATTGAATTTAAATCCCCACAACCACCCGCAGCCTGAGCTACAGAGGTCCGAAAGCCCGTACTTGTTGTGTCGCGTGAACATATATAGTTTTGATCCCTTTTTCTCATTTTCGATTTTTTTTTCGATTTCTTCGTTTTTCTTGGGCGGATGGAACACTTCCGCATCCCTAGATAAAGCCCATCGAATTCTTTTTTGGCCCGAACACATTATGTGTCTCTATTTTCAATTACATAAATTAAAGACATGTACTTTTGGGTCATACTCAACACCCCCAAAATCCGATATAATAACCTAATCCAAAATATATCTCATTTGTGAAAATATGGACACATACAAACAAAACCATAGTAAATAATACAAAATAATAATTCGTAAAATGCAATTAACATACCGCTCCTTACCCGTTGAAGTCCAGTGCAATCCCAAAAGCAAATATTAATCACATTTCCAGTTTATGAGTAATTGAATAACTCTATCCAGCTATTGACATTTAAACGAATTTCTGCTTTATTGCAGTTTTTCCGACTTTTAACAGATACCGAATGGTCTTTGATAGAACTGGAATAAAAAAATATATGCACTAGATAAATACTCAGAACGAAATAAATAAAATCTGAACAATAGCAAGAGAAATCCGAACTCAACGAAGGATACTTATTTCCTTCAAACACAATTCTGTTTGTTAATTTCGCTTGAAAAAAATTCCTTTTGCGTTGTACTCATATTGCCATTGCTGAAGGCAGTCAGTTGCCTGCAAAAGAATGGAATTGGCATTAAATTGCAGAATTTGAATTTAAAAAGGAAATAATCGATTGGAATTTTGTATGAGTCAAAAAGACTTAAAATGAATATATCAATAGCGGGATGCAAACTTGTTTGGCGTATATTTTTTGTACCCTTCACGAAGTACGGTATATTAGCTTTGTCATAAAGCATGCCACGCATAGAACGAAGCATCTACAACCATATAAAGTGTACATATTCTTCCTCAGTATAACGAGATGAGTCGATTAAGCTTTGTCCGTCTGTCTGTTTGGTTCTATGTAAACTACTTTCTCAGTTTTTAAACTATCCAGGTGAAATTTTGTGCAAAGCCTTCTTGATTGCACGCTGTATATAATATGTCGTAACTTACGGGATCGGACCGCTACCTCATATAGCTGCCATGGTAACGACAGGTTCAAAACTTTCTGATTGTGAGAAAATTTTTGTATTTTTTAAAGATATCATTACTAAAATTCATATTTTTTAATTGCATTCACTGCCAAACCATATTTGCAAATTTAGTTGAAATCGGACTACTGTTTATGTCATATAGCTGTGTTAGAAAAACTTTTTTTATTTCAAAAGATATCTTAACCAAATTTAATATTAAGCAATCATGAATTTGGTTGAAATCGGCCTACTATTTTATAAATCACCCATGGGAACAGTGGAATCGGAACAATTTAAAGGTGGCAAATGCAGAATTGATCAAAATTATCGTAAACATGTCTATTGAAAGTATTATTCACACCTTCGGCAAGCAGCTTTTTTTTAATATGTTGGTTATTTTTAATTTGGTCAAAATTTGTATCAGGAATCTGCTTATCAAATCGATACTACTTAGTGCGTCCCACAGAACTGTGGTTCTAGAACGCACATTAAACTTCCGACTGAAGGAACTGAGAATTACACACCTATGTCCAACAACCAAAAAAGTCAAGTCATTTGCTAACAGTTCTAATACATATCATCGAAAAGTACTTGATTGGATGTTCAACAAAAAGTTAGTCTGCCTACCGGAGCGTGTTGCTAACAGGTAGAAAACTTGTCCCTATGAACATTAAAGAATATTAATAGTGTCAACAAGAGCGATGTCATTAAGAGAAAAAACCGAATCTTGCTGAGACGAAATGTCTTGAAACAAATGCCGGTCGAATCAATATTGAGCACAAGATTAAGGTCGAGCTATTCGCCATTTTTATGACATTGGCTAAGTTCATAACACACAGCGGAATCCCAACATGCTGTGGCAATAGTATCGAAGCAGCATTGCAACACGTTGTTGTGTTCTGAACTGCACTCGCATCTAGTCATCCATCAGTTGTCAAATTTCCAGTTCAAAACTGACTGCTGTCGAAAAATCGTATGAATATGACAGCGCGAGTGTCATTTCAGGATTGTCATCATATGCTGGTCCTACCCATCGGAGAAATTGTTGTGATGGAGAAAATGACATTTTTCAAAGCATGTTGCGTCCATCAAAAAATGAGTGGAGAGAGTTCATAAAACAAATTGGCAACAGTATACCAACTGCTGTGTGATATGAACTTAGCCATTGTGGCGGCACTGTGTGATTAACTAAAAATGAATCTAGCAACTTTTTGCATCAAATATTAAAATTGGCACCAGTGTCGGTTGGATGAAGTGGCAAGAAAACTCTGGAGTCTTCTGCGACAAGAAGATGCCACGAAAGCTTAAAGGCAAGTTGTACAAAACGGTCGTACGTCCCGCACTCATGTATGGGTCTGAATGCTGGAATATGTATAAGACATACGAGAGTAAAATGACTGCGACCGAAATGAAAATGCTACGGATGTCAGCCGGTGTGACCAAAAAGGACGCATCAAAAGTACCTACATCCGAGGCAGCTTGTTTGTCGAGCAACCGATCACTGAAAAGCTCGAAGACCGTCGTATGGATTGGTATTGCCATGTTCTAAGGCGTCCACCTGAGAACCCAGTTATGAAGGCAATATCAATGAACGTTCCATTTGCTGGACCCAAACCCCGAGGCAGACGGAAACACACGTGGATCGATCAAATGAAGAAGCAACAACAACGCATAAATCTCGGCGATGAAACGATCCAAGACCGAGCTGCCTGCAGAAGGAAGCTGAGATTATACCGCCAGAACGGGCGAAGTGCCAACACCACGGGCAGAGCAACGCGAAGCCGCAGAGTGGTATGAAATGGCAAGGAAGAAGAGAAGATTAAAATTGGCTGTGACTTGTCACTGCCAAATAATGTAAAAGCCGATAGACTTCGAATAAAACGTTGATTTTTGAGAGGGGAACACATTAATTTTAGGTGCAAATATATCAACTAGTAGCAGCGCCATCTAGATATACAGGCCTCAACTCAGCTGGTTTTGACGGCTAAATTACGCAATTATTTCCTTTAATGACGCCATCGTATCCACAATCCAGTGGTCGGTGACTGGTGCTGGCGAGTCCCCGGTATTTGTGCGTTCCGTGTTTAGTTTTCGTTTTCCGCGTTCAGTGTTTATTTGTTAGTAAAATTTCATTTAGTGATCCGGGAAAACAAACACGTGCGCGATGAAAGTGTGTCGTGCGGTCAAAAGATGTATTTTGTCAAGTGTGAACTGTTCCACGATGCTCTGCGACTGATCCCCGGGGCTGCGGCTTCGACCAAATTGCTGCAAGTGTCCAGAAAGTGTGTTTTTAGAGGACTAAAGTGCCGCCCGACGCAATTCCAATTGTAAACATATGTCGTGCCGGGGACATAGTCGTGTGCAGTCACTGCTTTGGCAGTGAATTAGTGACGTAAAATTGACGTCACAAATGAAGTCTAATTCACCACGATCAGCTGAGTGGAGGCCTGTTTATCTAGATGGCGTTGCTAGTAGTCCATAAATCCTTGCATTTGAACACATTACTTAGAAAAGGATAATCATAGTGGGCTGAGAGAGGAATGGGGACTAATACTAACTCAAAAGTAAGGCTAGCTGTCATATTGCTACATTTGTCACTGTATAAGTGAGAAATTTTTAATTTTTTATATGTATTAGCTGTTTAACTACAGGGATTCATGTTGTTATTGGTAACCGAGAGCGGAGAAATATTTTGTTTTGTTGGCATCCTTTTCTCACGAATGTCCTTGTGGTTTTTAATCGATTTTGTCTTATTCGCACAGTTTTACTGTCAATTCACACTTATACTACATTCGTTCTAAATGCGTAAGTGATATATATGAAGTGCAAATCTTACGCGTACATAAATACTGCGAAATTTAAAATTTTGTACTAAGTTTGTCGGCTTTATATTAATGGGCAGTGGTGACTTGTAATTAATATAAAATTAAAATATCTTTCTGATTACAAAACATTACAATTACAATTACAAAATGTATAATTTTTAGAGTTAATTTCATAGAAAATAAATACGTATAAAAATAAAAATATAGTGTAAATTTAATAAAAATAAAAATATTATTGGAATTAAAAGTTATAACTAAAATGTGTACAACAAAATTAGTTATAATTTGTGACCCCGATATTGAATCAATGTTGTGTGAAAAGCCGATGTAAAAAGCCCGACGTTCGAGCAAACTCAAATTTCGAACAATATCGTCGCGACAACCTACTTTAGCTAAGAATTGTAACGAATATAACGTGAAGTCTCATCGCCACGCCACAGTGAAGTTGGCCGGTGGTTGGTCAGTGTATTCAGTATCACTATGACCCATGCAGTTTCTCTGCCGCATCATTACGACATCGTAGCCCCAAATTCAACTATCCCAGCAATGTCATGTATTGCAATCGCAATCGGAGACACATGGCTCCCGCTTCCTCATGAGGACACACAGACCTAGCATTACTTTATGACACTTGGTGTTGGCGTAGGCTATCTACAGTTACTTAATGTTCCAGCATACTTCAACTTATGCTTTATTGCGACGTTGCAGTTCAAGTGTACACCATCTTGACTGCACACTTCGATGCGCCTCAATTGGATATGCCTCATACTACGTGTCTTAGCTTTCACATATCACACAGCTTTTCGAATTGCCTAATCTGGTAACACTAATTGCATTAAATATTTAGAGTATCCTTGTCTCAATATTTATCGCCTTTTATAAGGAGACAGAAATGATCTGAACGTGATTAAATGTGCTAGGAAAATTAAGTTTGTCTCTTTTGTAAAAAAATAGGATATTTTGCGTATTCTGTATATAAACGGGGATGTCTATAATCATACGTGTTTTTTTTTATTGTAATTTTTACATGAACAGATGATCTAGCTTGAATAAGTTTACAATACTGCTTTTGTTTTTTTTTTGTCAGGTAGTAATTTCAGGATTGTCATATTCTTCGTTGGTGAAATAACTTGAAAATGCTTATTCTCTGAACTAAAATCACAATTTGATTTTATCAGTCCAAAGAAGCTTCTATCTTCCATTTCTAGAGCAGAACAAGTTGAACACAAATCATTCGAAAATATCTAGTGGCATATTATCTGACAGCAAACTGAAAATAAGTGTACCGAACAGATACATTTGTTCGCAACAAAACACCATTCTGAACGAAGGTGTCCATTTGAGATAATCCACTCGAAAACTACAGAACTACACAAAGTGCTTCCGCCTTCAGTGCAATATTTTGCATTCGTAGATAAAATGCCAAATTGCCAGGATAGTAGTGAACCGAGCAAAATAACTTTTCCATGGAGCAACTTTCACTCCAACGAAGCTCTCTTGATGCAGTTTTGTGGAGTTTAATTGCATCAGGCTATGAACTTTACCAGAGTAGTATGTCGTATGCATATCTATCGAGTGTGCACTCAAGTCGAAAGTCATTTGTTCCAATACTTTACAGCAATAATCTTGGAGAGTCTATCGATTTTATTGGCAATTATTATTGCAACATTATGAGATTGAACAACAGCAAAAGGATAACGTTGTGGACGAGCTAGAATTAAACCGCAGTGAGGGTGGACTCAGAAATGTAGCAGAGAGGCTGATTAATGCTAATGGAAGTACTTTGGTATCTTGGAAATGCACGTGCAAGAGTAAGCACTTAATGGTTTAATAAATCATATTTAATTGAACGTAATGTCGTGTTATGTGCCTTGTAAGTATTGGCCTTTGCCGAGACATGACCGAGAAGAATATGGGTTCGGAAGGAGAGGAGTTAAAAGCAATTAAGAGCTACGATTTCACCTATTAGGAGTTTATCATTTCTGCCCTTGGCGAACATAGAATTTCATCTAGAATTTGATTTGTCATAGACTTGGCTGTATACGGAGGAACTAACAAAAGTTCGGTAAGTTGGCCACTTCTTATTAGTATTTCACAGATTAAAAAATTGTAGTCGATAGCTTATAGTTTCAATATAATTCAAACCGGTTTTCAGAATTCTTAGAAAAAATGACAAGTATCTACACTGCATGCAGGTGCATCGGAACCTGGATATGCCTGATGGCTACCGAATGCGTGGAACATGTTTTGTCGAAGATATCGACGTAGGTTTTATAAAGATCCCAGTATCTTTAATTAAACTGGATGAAATTAATCGACAAAATATGTTCCACGCATTCGGTAGCCATCAGAAATATCCATGTATCGATGTATCTGCCTGCACTCTAGATAACTAGGTAAGAGGATACGAGCACTAAGCTGGAGAAGACTTCCATCCTAAAGCTGAACCTTTCATTTTCATTCAACGGCAATTAATTGTTTCCCCTTAACCGCTCACCAAAGAACATTTTTCAAAAGTTTATTATTATGTAGATGCGGTACGTTCGGAAGTACGATATAATAACATTACGTTACATTATATTTAGTATATTAACATTGTTTGTGCGGTACTGAGGGTTGTGATCCCTTAAGTGCGGAGCGAGCGGAACCTACACAAGGGACTGTTGATTCATAATCGGAGTCAACCATAGATATATATTGAACAGATATGAAATAGGCACAGAGTGGGGGTAAAAATTTGAATATCGCGTTATGGTTGACATATTCGCGTCTGCGCACTGAAACACTCTCTATCTCTCTCTCTCTCTCTCTCTCTCAATTGCCCTAACCCCTTGTGGGGCATAGCGCGTCAACTGTTCCATGTGGCCCAGTTGACGTTTCAACGGCATAAACTGGTTTCGGAGAATGCAGTTGCCAGCATGCACCTCCTGCACATCCATGGCCACGAACGTCGTCGTGGACGGGATTCGAACCCGAAACGCCGGTAGTCGAATATGAGACTGATGCCTCAACTCACTGCGCTACCGGTCGCACTGAAACACGCACAGCATGTATTAATATTTGGCCCAGGGGCCCGAGGAGCCAGGCGCCAAATGCTTCGTAAATGTCGAAATTGTGGCTGAGTGGCTGATGGCGTAACGACATTTACCGAACGTATAGCGACCGCGTGCAAATGGGTAACGGTGCGCATGCGCGAGTTGGTTCGAAAAACCTGAAGCACAGAGTGGGGATAGTACTATTACCGATCTGTTCAATATATGTCTATGGAGTCAACATAAGAGACTATTGCACCCAAAGCAACCAATGAAGGCGTTAAACCCCCGGAAATTTTTACTCGTTTACGGGCACAATTTGGGGACACTACACTGTCTCAGAATCGAGTGTATACATGGGCCAGAGAATTTAAGGGTGGGCAAGAATATGTTGAAAATGAAAGTCACTGTGGACGCCCAAGGTCAAGTCTGACAGATGCCAACATCAGTGTATTTTCAGTATTTAAGATGATCGCCGGATATCTGTTAAAGAAATCTCATCAAAAATTGGTTCAAGCTACTGGAGTGTTCAATCCATTATCACTGGCCATATTGGATTCAGGAAAATTAGTGCTCGATGGGTCCCCAGGTTGTTGAATGAAAATCAGAAACAGGTAAAGTTGGATATCACTGAGAGACTTCTGAATCGATTTCGACAAGAGGGGGAGGATTTTTTGAGGCGCATCGTTAGATGTGATGAGACGTGGGTCCATCATTACACTCCCGAAACGAAAATGGCGAGTAAGGAATGGCAAAGGAAAGATGAAGGCTGCCCAGTAAAGGCCAAAACTCGTCTCTCACCCTGAAAGGTTCTCGAAAGGTTTTTTTTTTTTTTTTTGACTCAAGCGGAGTTTTACTCATTGACTTTCTTCACGATCAACGAACAGCAAATGCGGCATACAGTTGTTACAGTCCGAGAAAACCGCCTACCGAAACAAAAGGCGAGGTACACCCATTAGAGATGTCATCCTTCTCCATGACAATGCCAGGCTTCACACCGCGTTGTTGACAAGGAATAAATTGCAGGAAATCGGCTGGGAAAGCCTTGAATACCCTCCTTACAGTCCATACTTGTTCTACTTTGACTATTTTTTGTTCGCGCCCCTGAAAGAATCACTTCGAGGAAAGCAATTTGAAAGCAAGAAGTCGAGGAGCACGTGCTCAATTGGTTGACAACTCGTCCTCAAACTTTTCATGAACAAGGAATATTCAAGCTTCCAAATCGGTGGCAGAAGTGTGTAGACAACACAGGAGACTACATTGAGAAATGTTGAAGCTATGATTTATGTATTATAATATTCAATAAATATATTTAAAAAAAAAACTACCGTTTATATTTGATTTACCCTCGTGTTAATGGAAATTATGTTGAAAAAAGTAGAAAGTTTAAGAATATGAAAAAGATTATTATTATTATCTTTTTATCTGTCCTACTTATCGAACTTTTGCTAGAAGTTTGTATGGGGCATAAAGCGTCATGTGGTTTAGCAGACTTTTCTTTGGCATAAACCAGTTTCGAACGATGCACGTGGACAGCATGCACCTTTAACCTCTGTTTAACCTGACAATCTAATTGGAATCTCTCATGGGCTATATTTCGAAATGTTTTCACCGCCCTCCAAGATATACTCTTTCAAGATAGGTTTCATAGCTTTGTTCGTAATGATTCTCTCCATGGGGAATAGGGTGGTGACCTGTAAAAGATAACCAAATAATATTGCCATTTCTTGAGGGAAGGAAATGACCCGAGATAATAAAAACATATGTCGGTGTAGACAGTACGATATGACTATACACTCCTTCGTTTCTTGATTCTATGGTTCGGAATAAATCATGATATGCCATGCTGTGGTGGTGTTAACGTTTCTGTAATCCATGTTCTTATATCATATTTTTGCTGTTGTTTTGAAGAGGGTCCTAAAACAAATCGTCTTACACTTCATAGAATTTTGTTGGTAAAAGACAAGACAATGTTGATGATGACGACGTTGATGATACCGACATATTTCAGGACAAACAAATCTTTAGGGATTATGACGGAAAGAGGACGAGTGGCAATGTAATACAGGAATTATGGGTGACGGAGATTAGAGATGTTTGGAAATGTCTTTTAGACAAAGTCAAGTGGAAAACAAAACATGGTTAGATAGCTTAATATATCCTTTTCGCTTTTTTTTAGAAATAATGGATATTATTGATAAGCGAGGGTATTTTATTCATTTTTATGCAAATTATGTGGTTATAATTTCTGAACTTGAATACTGTAGGATAATGCCATGCTATAGAAAAAATTGTAGGTCATTAAAATTCCCATTCGATCTTTGTTCTCTTTCTCTTGATATTGTTAAGCTTCCCGCAATTCTTTCTGAGTTCCCGATACACACTTTTAGAGCTCTCCTTATCCTTGCACACTATTCGCTGGAAAAATTAAATAGCATAGCAGCTGCCTTTAATGGCCAATTCGATGATCCTAGGCCATCAGTCACTATTCAGTTGCCCTAACCCCCTGTGGAGCATAGCATTCCATGTAGATCAGTTGACGTTTCGATGACATAAACTAGTTTTGGGGAATGCAGTTACCAGCATGCACCTCCTGCTCCCTCATTTAGCCGCCTAAACGCTACAAGTTGGGAGATGATGTGGCTTATAATTACGCCCGCACCACAGAAGGAAGACAGCACAAAAATCCATGCCCACGAACGTCGTCGTGGACGGGACTCGAAACCGAAATGCGGCATCTTATGTGCCTCTACGCACTGGGCTACCAATCGCTCTCAAGTTAAATATGCTAAGAAAAAAGTCCTAAGATGACAGAGGGTTAAATACTCAAATCAAAATAATATTTCAGTACATCAAAAACATATTAATAATACGAGGGTAAGGTGAAAAGTTCTCGGCCTGATACAGAAATACCATTACAATCAGCAAAAATTTATGTTTTCTGTCTAGGTGGACGTGTCGTTACTCCGTATGACAAATTTCAACTTGTTCTCTCAAATAGTTTGTTTTCACGATTTTTTTGTAGAAGACGTCTTACGTGTTTTTCGTTAAAATGGAGAAACTTGAATATCATCCGGTCATAAAATTCTTCGTTTTGAATAGATTTCCACTAAGGAAATTCATCCGAAATAACCAAAAGGTTACGGGGACTCTGCTCCTTCGATATCAACCGTTATAAAATGGGCAGCTGAATTTAAACGTGATCGCACGTCCATCGAAGACCACCCACGTGAACGACTATCAAAATCCGCAACAACACCGGAAACCATCGAAAAAGTGCATGATATCGTGTTGGACGATAAACGAATGAAAGTGGGTGATATTGCTGCCGCTGTGGGGATATCGAAACAAAGGGTGCGAAACATCTTGTACAAAGAATGAGAGATGCGAAAGTTCTGCGCAAGATGGGTGCCGCATTTGCTGAATGCCCATTAAAAGCAAATACGCAAACGATTTTCGCAGCAACGTTTGCACCGATTCAATCGGGATCCGACCGATTTTGTGCGGCGATTTGTCACCATGGATGTGACTTGAGTCCACCATAGCACGCCAGAAACGAAACAGCAGTCGAAGCAGTGGGTGGAGGCCGGTGGTTCAGCGCCCAAGGAAGTGAAGTCTATCGCATCTGCCGGAAAGGACATGGCCAGCGTGTTTTGGGATGCGAAAGGATTCCTGTTAGTTGATTACCTTAAAAAACGCAAGAAAATGACAGGCGAATACTACTCCAAACTTCTTGATAAGCTGGATGCTAAAATTCGCGAGAAGATGCCTGGCTTGAAGAAGAAAAACATCATCTTTCACCAGAACCACGAACCTGTACACAAGTGTACGTTGGCGATGGGAAAACTGCGACTTAATGGAAAGGATGTGTATGCCAGCCATACGCATTATCCGAAACATATAATCTGCTATCGAAACGTCAACTTGACTTCTGGGGAGTATGTATTTGACGGACTATGCCCCGCAAGGAGTTAAGGCAAATAGTATGAGTGGGACTGATTGGGCTTTAGGTCAAGTAATCTATCGCGATCTTTCGTTGACAGCAAACTAGCTTACAAAAATGTCGCATAATACAAGCTGCTGGCATGCCTACTCTACCCAACACACTCTACAAGAATAGACCAATGTATAATGTTCTAAACCCCACACTCATTGACACCAACTGCGGGAATTTACGATGTATATATTATATTCTAACCCTTGTGACACATTTCTCCAAAACTATTGCCCAGGCATATTCAAATATGTTATCAATTATTAATGTCGTCAACCCGGATTAGCATGACCCTCACTAACATTATCAAATCGATTATTAATTCGACGTAATATGTGCTCTGCATATTATGCTAACCCACAAAACAATTCTCCTTCGAAATACGGAGTTGGTTAATGGCTTCAATCTCTCCGGTCCTTTCATAAACATCCGAACTGGGAGGCTGCTTAACGTTGATTGATGCGAGTTAATCGCCTTGAAAGATTCAATTGACATTAAAGGACTTCTCACTTAATGCTGCAGAGCTTTAGATAATAAACCCTAAACGATATGGAGATTATTGTTGTTTTGAAGAGGTAAATGATCCTTTTATACGTTAAGGATGCAATGGAAATAAACAACAGTAGATGGAAGACCAATTTCAATATTCTTTATAATGAACCGATATGAATAAATAGTCGGTTTGGAAATTTAATGGATAAAATAGCCAAATTTGGAAGGTAGTTTTGTAAGGCGAAGCAACATCGGCCTAGTCGTTCCCGGTCACGCCTCTCACACTAACGCGAGGTAAGATGCGGAGTCGTCTGATGCGATGGGCCTCGCATTAGTGCTCGAACCGGTGAACATTTTTTATTTCTGTTTTGGGTATTTTTCTGGAGAATTTATCCTCTTCAGAGGTTGGTCTTGTTAAGATGAATATTATTTAAGGCTTTTAAAAGATAAATTTATATCAATTAATCCATCAATTGTAAATACTATTAATATTTACTGATTCAACTATATGAAGCTATTTTATTTTAGAATTCAAGATTAAAGCCTTTTACAAATCATTCTAGCTGATATTTTTAAAGTCTGACAAAAGAATAAATTTTATTTTTTTTTATCAAAGTTAAGGGGGGAACCACATTAGGAGGTTAAAAAAATCCATTTTTTATTGCATAAATTGTTAGCTTAACAATCCAAGAATACGCTGCCAAAATTTCGAAATTCGCATTTGTTTCGATTTTATGAGCATAGAACCAAGCGCTCATCGGGTATAGTCTACAGGCTCGAGCGCACTCTAGGGGGTAGGGCGGAGCACTATCTCAGGTAGTCGCTTTATTTACTTACGTAGCCTTGTAGCGGAAAGCCACTTTTGCATCTTTGTTTTCGAATAAAGGTATATAAGGTACCAGAAGCATCAACCTAAGGGATTATTTCGGTTATATTCTGTTTTCCAAACGCTTTTTTTCTGAAAATGATGGTTTTCACATTTGCGGGAAGTCTAACTCAAAAATGAATGAACCGATCATAATGAGAATTGAAAGAATGATTTTTTTTTTAATTTACGAAGAAGATGAATTAACATTTGGGATGATACCATATTTTTAAGGGTGTTTTTTTTTGCATAATTAATAAAAAAACTGGTGAAAATTTAAATAATTTTTTCTAACACCTGCAAAATTTTTAATTCCTATTATTTTCACCTGCATTGCGGTTTGAATTCTTAGAAAATAAGTTAATGATATAAAATTAAAACATTTTTGATTTTGAATAAAAATTGGAATCGCTACACGTCCGGCAATTGGAGAGCTCTGGTTACGGCCTTCAGCGGACATCAGTGCGTAACTTTTTTTTTGGCTTAAATCATTCAAAACAATTCACAAAACTTGCTCGAAATATGAATACAATGATGTCAAAATTTTATTGGACTCCAGTTAATTCTCCCAACCCAAAAAAAATCTTTAAAAATCAGTGAAAACGACCCACCTAATGTGGTTTCCCCCCTAAGTTAATTTTTTTGTTTATTTGACTTTTAACGAAATTATCAAATTTCTTAATTTTCTAAAAGTGATTTGAATAACAAGTGTTTAATTTTTAAATGAAGAATTTAATGTAAAATGTAACAGGCGCGACGCCACAATACTCCCCCCTCAGCGAAGGCTGAATTTCGCGATATGAAGATGGTACTCCACCTGAACGTATTGTAAAAGATCGCGAAGATAATCACGAACAATGTTTCGTTTTAAATCAAACGATATTTGTTCTAATAAAGTTGAAACCGGTTTACCAACTTTTGCTAAAGGATGTTGCTGACTGATACCAACAGAATCTTCTAAAACAGAAAGATAAAAAGTTTTAATTCTATTGACTATAGCATTAACATCTCGACTCGCAAGTGAAGGCGGCTAAGAAAAATTTATCATGTTTAATAATCTGAAAAGGACCTTCATAAGGTGTTCGTAAAGAAGAACGTACAACATGTGTTCTAACAAAAACATGAGAACAAGAAGCTAAATTTCTAAAGATAAAGGATTTATTTGAAGCTTGATTTAATGAACCTGAAGGTTTAACTGAAGAAATGTGCGTTGTCAGGTCTTTTTCGAAATCATTCTCAAATTCAATTCGAGATGAAGCGTTGTAAAAATCACTAGGAAATCGAGGATTCTGACCAAAGACTAGTTGAGCTGGTGAGGCAAAATGATCCTCCTTGAACATAGACCTAAGGCCTAAGAGAACAAGGGATAATACCTCAGTCCATGATGAACTGTTATATGCCATAAATGCAGCTTTAAGAGTCCTATGCTAACGTTGAATAATACCAATGAATTGCGGGTGATAGGCAGTAGTGCGATTCCTTCTGAAAACTAAGAAACATCCAAGCTCGCTAAATAACTCAGACTCAAAGTGCCTACTCTGATCAGTCTCCCGTCTGAGCACGGCCTACGTCTTTTTATAATACTTCAAAAGCATGTTTGTTTACAGACGCAAAGTATGCAAAAAATACTATTTTTTGGAAAAATGTAAAAAAAAAAATACTTTTCTTTGAAAATCTTTGCAAAATGTGAATATTTACGGTTTCAAAAAGATGTTTGCGAGTGTCGTCTGAATCGGGGTGATGAAGCCAATGCTCTGGAATGTTGTTGAAGGCGTTTCTAACACTTTGGTGTTGACATGAACACATTTTTGGACATGAAGTGAAATCTAGGAAATACGGGTGTCGTCTGAATCGAGGTGATAAGGCGAATGCCTTGGAATACTTCTTAAGGCATTTTGAGTCCTTTGGTCAGCAAAAATGTCATTCTTGGCAATAAAGAAAAATCTCAGCAATATTGGTTTAATGTGAATCGGGGTGATGAAGCAAATGCTCAGGAGTAATCAGCGTAGTGTTAAGAAAAATCACCAATGGAAGTGTTAAATTACAAAAAGTTTCGTAGTCACTGAGTTGAGTTTTAGGACTCTTGATGTCATATCTTCCACCATCTTCATGGGTGAGTAGGAGGAAGTGAAACATAAAATCTATAAACACACGATATACCTTTTCTAGAAGTTACACTTTTGTCGTGCGGTAATCTATGCATGCATTTCATTTTTTAGTAGGTGTGAATGAAAGTCCAAAATGATTTAGATTAGTATCAAAATGTGGGCGAAACGAACACCAGATAAGCTAGTATTTTATGAATTTAAAAGTTTCCAATATTGACGACGACGAAAAAATTAGTATTCCACCTTCAATTCCAAGTTCATGCTGGTAAGCTATCCTTTGTTAAACTCCCTGGGCAGCCAAACCAATTTCGGGCTCACTATAAATCTACAGAATCGGAGATTTATGGCCTGTTCGTACTTATATTTTCACTGACTAATGAAAATGAATATGGGTAGCGTTAAGCTTTGTTTGGAAATAAAATCATTCGCTGATATTTCCAAATGTCACGAGTTGTAAAAGATTGCACGGAAATTGTATCTCTTTCTTTAAGAAAGTTCACTGGATGATTATACAGCATTAACGAAACTGACTGAGGTACACCCTGGCTAGTAAAGACAATACTCACTGTTTCACCAATAGTAAGCATAGGTCAGTTTTGTTTTGACTTTGTCCGGTTTATTTTAGGTTAGGATAAATCGTGCAAAAAAAAAACATGTAAATGCCCCATATAAGATAGGAAAGCAAAGCTGATCTGAAATGGACTGAGTCTCAGATTAAATTTGAATGCGAAGTTATTGTCAAACCCTGTATGTTAAAAAAAAACGAAAAAAAAACATGCCGAAGATATTACGCCTTTCATACCTTCAACAGTCTGTGTTCTTACCAATTTGATTCATTCTGGATTTACCACTTTGAAATTAGCAGTTAAATTTGTTCCGATTCCACTGTTCCTATGAGAGGTATATGAAATAGTGGGCCGATTTCACCGAAATTTGGAAATGTGGTTTGGCGGTAAATAAAATCAATGATAATGTGAATCATTGTGAAGATACCTTCAGAAAAAAAAACAAAATTCTAATAAAAACTTACTTTTGGACCGGTCGTTCCTATGACAGCTATATGATATAGTAGAACGATTTCAACCAATTTCAGGAACGTAGTTTAGTAGTATATACCATTGAAAAATATGAAATTTGGTCACGACGTCTTTAGAAACAACAAAGTTTTTCTTACTAATATAGATTTTTGGATCGATCGTTTCTATGGCACCTATATTACGCAGTGGTCCGATTCCGTTCCGACATATATAGACAGTGTGCAATAGAAAGAAGGCTGTGTACAAAATTTCAGTTCGATAACTTTAAAACTGAGAGAGTAGTTTGCATTGGAACAGACGGTCAGACAGACGGACGGACAAAGCTTAAACGACTAATCTCGTCATACATACATACAACATGATTTTGCTGCCTAAAGGAAATTTGTTAGATTTGGCGTTCTGTTCCAACAAGCTACGCTAAAAACCTCGTCGAAAGGTTGCCTCGAAGGTGCCAGGCCATTCTCAACGCTGAAGGTGACCGCACTGTTTACTAATTGGTTGCGCCGAGACTTTCTACTTGTATTACACTGAAAAAAAATTGGAATAAATATTTTGATAACTATCGAAATACTCGCTCCTCCTCTCTTATGGAACAGACTGTATATGAATACATTAAATAAATTTCGTAGTTTGGGAAAAGTTACTTCTTTCAATCACATACACCCCAGTTTGGTTGTAATCGGCTCATAGATATGTAAAATCCTCCGATAGGAACTGTGGAATCGGAAATAAGCAGTCAGCTGAAGGCTAGATTGTTTTTTTTTTCAATCAGATAATTCATAATCCGATTGCGGCGAAATGAGGCAAAAATAAACTGATTCGTAGAAATTTCAGAGCGATGTACCAAGATAGGTTACATGTGGGTGCAAAGTACGTATTTTCTTCTTCCGAGTGTAGGATTTAAACCAGATAAATTATCAATGTAGAGAAGAACCTCATATCTGTAATCAATTTGGAATTTTACTCGGAATTTTTTTTTTTCGAACCGACGAGACGAATACCAAACCATATCTTATGGTTTCGTGCTTAACATACCAATTTGTTTAATTTCTACTCTGACATTTAAAAAAATGCAAAAATGGCCCTGACCAAATTACACTAATTATTTCTGGAAAATTTCATACTCAATCGCATAAATACAAATTTCCACTTTTTTAGAGCAGAGAATTTGCTTTAAAATGTGGCCGGAAGCTATTCAAGCAGAAATCCACGGTTAATTGTCAATTACCATTCCAAGAAATTCCAGGCCAGCTTTTGACATATCAATCAGTTAATATCACAAATTAAATTTATCCCAGACCCGCATCAATTGTAGCATGGACTTTGATAGGTAGACTACGATATGTTTAATGCGGGCGTGGAATAAGCTGAAATTCTGCCATCAGCTGATTGATATGTCAAAAACTGGCATAGAAATTCTTGGAATGATAATTGACAATTAACCGTGGATCTACTCATGCAGACTCCAGCCACATTTTATAGCAAATTCGCTGCGCTGAAAATATTTATTTTTATTTTTGCTAGCGAGTGGAATAATGAGCGCAATTATTAGGTCAGGACAGATTTTTTGGTTGTTTTTTGTCAATTGTACCGCGAGACTGGTCAGAGTGGAACTTGAAGAAATTGATTTGTTAATTACGAAACCATCAGCTATCGTTTGGCAGATAAGATAAGAGATAAAGAGATTCAAAGAAATTTTATTGTAGCAGTGTATTCAATATCTAAATTGACAGTTCCATTGTTGTTGTTGTAAAGTGTGTTGTAAGGCCGTATAAGCTAAAAATCGAAAAAAAAACAGAAAAAGCCACAGCAATTAATACATATTTCACTAAAACGTGGAATTTCCGCCGGTCTCGACAGTCTCCCTGCCAAACTTTCTTAAGCAGCTTCAAGCATAACTGCCGATTTGCTGCACCCACTTGTTAATAAAGCGTGGAATAAAAAGACTTTTCCCATTGATTGGAAGGAAGAGTTGATCATCAAATTTCCAAAAAAAGGGTAGTCTTACAGACTGCAATAATTGGAGAGGCGTTTCAGTGTTTCCTGTTGTGACCAAAATACATAATTCCTAAATTGTCCTGGAAAGACTAAAAAGACCCACTTTTAAAGAACAATTGGCCAGTATCGGATTAGAATTCTCCTGTGTGGATCACATTGACACTTTGCGAAACATCACCCAGCAATGCGTTGAGTACGATTATGCGCTTCACTTGCTTTTCATTGATTTCGAAAAGACTTTGGACAGTGTGAACCGGGACCCTATATGGACGGCTTTGCGCAGCAGAGGCATCCCTGAGAAGTTTGTGGCTATTATTAAAGCAACCTGCGATGGCGCGAGTTGTCGCGTTTTGCTCGAATGTACGGTGTAGGGTGGCACTGAGATTCGAAGTGGAGTTCGGCAGGGGTGCATCCTCTCAGCAATCCTGTTCCTCATAGTAATTGGCGGTGTGTTAAATGCAGCCCTATTCAGACCCCACAGAGAAATTCAATCGACCTAGACATCTCATTTACAACATCTTGACTACGCTACATGCCTACTCTCCCACGAACTCATGGATCTATGCGGAATTGTGTCAGATATCGAGAGAAGGCGAACAGGGTTGGGTTAAAAAATAACACCAACACGACCAAGGTTCTTAACCCGCCGGCGCTGGGCCGTAGAGAAAGCGGACAATTGCGTCTACCTGGGTAGCATTGTTGCCGAAAGTGGTGGTACGGAGCAGGACATCGCCCGTCGAATCAACCAGGCTAAATGCTCATTCGGCATGCTGTCCAAAAACTGGCAAAGCAGTTGTCTCGGTATTAACCCTGCATCTGCACCCCAGATGTACTTAGAAATACCGTAACTTTTATGTTTTTTTAATTTTTTCCTGGTGATTTCAGTAGCTTAATACAATGAATTTCTCTACTGTTTCTGACGTTCGAACAGGCTCTAGAAGGTTTTCTCGATTTTTTACAATTTGTTTGTCGACCAAAGGTATTAAATTCGTAATGGGATGCAATTGAACCCCATCCAATACAGATGGAGGAAAAAAACTTACTGTTCCCAACAATTTTTTTCTTAATTTTTATTTTACTTTATCTATTAAAATATCGTAATATCAATATTGTGGGCCAAAAAAGTAATGAAAACATAAAAACCACCTTTGATTCAATTATGTTGATGGGCCCTGTTTTGCTTTTGTTGAATATCTGATACAAAAATAAGGACGTCGGCGGCGTGGGGTGCATTTGCACCCCATGACATGAAATTCATTAGAAAGCGGTGGTGGTAAACTAGGATTAAGACCAAGTTGGGCCTGTTCCTATCTTTGGTGCTGTTTCCGTAAGAGTTACCAGAGAGCTGCAAGTTTCCGTTAACTCATGTCTTTGTGAAATTTTAAGAATTTTCAGGCCCGAAACAATATCAATTGAAAAGCTAAGTCGGATTACGGGCCAGATGCCAATCGACGAATTGATACGCATTCGAAAATAGCAGTGGAGAAGTCACACATTGCGGAAGGATGATAACTGCATTGCTTTACACACCATGAAATACAACCCCAATTTCCCATCAAGGCCGACTAAAGAGGTAACCGAAAATTTAACTCTTTTGCCAGAGAACGACTCTGGCAAAAGAGTGTAAGCCCCCGGTTAAGACGTGTGGGGAGTTGCATCCTATTGCCCAGAATAAAGTACGATGGCGCATAGGAATAATTGACGCGCTACGCCCAACTAGGGGTTAAGGAAAAGTAGTCGTAGTAGTCGTAATGCGCTATATCAAACGTACGTAGATATTTTGTGTAAAAGAAAACTTTGGCCACACCTGCATGATGAATTAACCCGATTCCGTTTTAAACTTCACTGGCATAAATCACATTCTTTATATGAACCGCTCAGAATCGTTACATTTTCTCTCCCTAATAAATAAAATCCAATATCATCTATCTTAACGTTTTAAGATTTTTTAATGACTCCTTGTTGGTCTACTACTGGCACTTTGATAAGATACATCTTTTCTAGTCTGCTCCTTCGTAGAATAGCGACAACGGCTGTCGACTGAACCAAGCAAGTGAGAGTATCAAAGATCAAAAATGTTAAACAATTTCCAGCACGAACATTATCATAACGACCCGAGTGTATCTCATTTATATGCAAATACGGAAACTTGTTCGTGTCAGATATGGTACTAATGGGCAGTACCCTGACCGGGATTTTGACTTCAATGAGGACAAACTTCAAAAACAGCACACAACGCTTAATGAATTCATCAAGGACCAAGGAACTAATATAGTCCGGCATAGACGAGAAAACGACAACAACAGAAGGAAATAGAGAGTACAGTTGGATGTAAATCGGAGAATGGATGGTTCTATCCTACGGGCAAGATGGGATGATTTCAAGTATTCCCATACAATATACAATTATGTTGGTGATTTAATTGTCCATGGACTGGATGAATGTGTATTCAAATCTGAGGAAGAAAGAATGAAATGTCAAACATAATTGATAAGTTTACGGTTTTTGGTTTAAGCTTTTTTAAACAATAGGCAAAATTATGTACTTTTTTTGATGAAAATAATGAAAATTTAAGTTTCTATTTAATTATGATATTATATGGGAAGAACGAATTTCATAATTGAAGTATTTCAGGATGGTAGTCACTACATGTGATTAATTTCTGCAGAGCAATGTCCTTTGTTTTCTAGAATTTAGTCATTTTAGGTGTGGCACATGTGGCTTTAGGACCCATTATAAAGCTGCTTATAGCAGTATTTCAGGTCGAAGATGCTGATATCAGGAATATTGTAGTGTAATATCTGTTGACTGTAATCTAGTAAGGATTGCAGACAAATCAACAAGACATTTAACCAGTCTGTCACGATCATGGCAACCCCAAGACAGTATAGGTAGATCGAGATGACGACGAAGTGTAAGGATGGGAGTAGTCTGCTTCTGATCTTGTAACGAGAAACACGTATAATAAATACTCTTGCCATCTTCCATGCCCTTCCATCCATGACCATACTTTTCGTTTTAATTATCATCAACTCTTGCCTGTTGTTTTGACACTATCTTCATCATCATCATCGTGGTGCAACAGCCCAACGTCGAGCCCTTGCCACCTGGATCATCTTCCTCCAATTATCTCGGTCAAGTCACCGCGTCTTCCAATTTGGACACCCAGAAGTTGTTCGGCGTCCTTATCTAATGATCCTGTCCAACGACCTCTCGGTCTTCCTCGCAGCCTTGCTCCGTCGATGCACTTTGCATTGAATGTTTTCTTAGGCATGCGGTCATCGTCCATTGGTTGTACATGTCCTGCCTATTGTGGACATTGTAGTTTGACAATTCTCGAAACTTCCAGCTCATCGTACAGCTCATGATTGTGCCATCCATTTCGGTCGCAGACTGCTCCGAAAATTTGCAGAACGACTTTTTGTTCAAATGTCTTTATTGTGTTTTCGGAGGCTTGAATAAAGGTCCAGGTTTCGCAACCATGGCATAGCACAGGTCGCATGCTGGTTTTATATATGCGGAGCATAGCATTTCTAAGGACATGCTTCGATTTCACTATTGGAAGGACCCAAAAAAATGTCTTATTTGCTAGCTGTATAAGTCGCTTGATTTCGTGAAATTCATTGGCGTCATTTGACAGGTTCAATGACGCCAATGAATCTGACTACCTAGGCAAATGAAATCGTCTACGAATACAAAGCTGAGATCCCCGATGTTGATGTTCGGTTTTTGTGGCGTCCTTGTTCTTGATTGCATCATTGCTTTTGCTTTGTCCTGGTTAATGTGTTGGCCAACTTCATTTGCGGCCGTATAAACATTATTTAGAAGTTCTTCTGCATCGGATAGGTTTCGGAACATGATGTTGATGTCGTCAGCGTTTACTATCAACTGAAGGGCAGTGTGTCGCTGTGGTCCGCATTCATTACTCGTGCTCAAGGGCCAGATTGAAGAGCGTCGGATCCTGTCCATCGCCTTACTTTGGTCCAGTACGTGTTTCAAAGATATCAGTTAGCCTGTTTTTGACCTGACCTGTGAGACGGAGTTGGTCGTCCTCATATTCGTCAATCGTCGTAATTTTAATGGTAAACCAACTTACAGCATGATGTAGTACTCCACGATCAATACTGTCGTATGCTTGCTTAAAATCAACAACGCCACCTGAGATTAGATTAATCTGAGCGTGAGCCCGAAGGGAACACAAACACTGTGACCAAGAGTATGAATGCAAATCTCGGGTTGACGATCGAGTTCGCCTAACCCTAAAAATCAGCTAGATAATGAAGTAATTACTTCCGCTTTGGGGAAGTCTCACCAGGCGGCGCAGCGCGGCGGACACCTGCAGGGTATCTGCTAAAACGTCTCACCATTGCCTTTGCAAAGCGACAACTGGAATCAGAAACAGTACCCATTCGGTATGAAGATGATTCCTCAGGGTTGAGTGACCACAGAGGAGCCCGCATATGAGTATAATTCTCACCATGCGCCTGACCAAATTCAGCAGTTTTAAATAATGCTTGTCTGAGTAACCTGACACCATCTTACCTGTGTGCCAAATGAAACGTCATGCTCATTATAATTATACATGTTCTGTGCAGCATCCACCGAGTCCAATTTTCTCCATCTTATTAACAAGGATGCAATAACGTCTTGAATTCATCAGGATTGATTCGGTGTAAAAACGGATTGGATTTACTGATGGGAAATCATTTCCCATTGACGACGACGAATAGAGAACGTGGTAATTTTCTTCTGTTCCCACTGCGCAAATGACAGTCAGTCGTACGATAAGTTGCTCGTGGAACTCATTACTTAGGCAACAACATGCCTTGAATAGTAAGTGCTTTGATGAAATTTACAAATCTGATAAGTTTTATATTGGAAAGGATAAGCAACGGATAAGAACATGGGGATACGTTACATTTCGTTTTTATTGTTGGCATTCAGCCTTTTATGTAGCATCGTACCTACGTACAAGGGTACTTGGGAGTTTTGTCACTTGTTTGTTGGTACTCTGGGTGTAGGAGTACATTCCCCGTCTGCTGGGACATGCCTTTACAATGGATAACGCATTTCTTTCACATTTTACTCATACATTGTATGCAAATGGAAAAATTTACTTAAATTCCAAGGCAAGTGGATAGCTGAGAAAAGAAAATTATCCAGAGTCGCATTTACGAGTATGTGTTAGGCGAGACCTAGAGATACATTTTCGTTTTTCGCTTGCCTTTTCTTTTCTTTTTTTTTTAGGATACGAAAAATTCGATTTCAGACTACTAGAAATACTCGTAGACAATACAATACAATATTTTCTGAAATTCAATGGGTTTTTGATCATGGTTATATTACATTTACATTCGACTTGAAATCGCATGCCGATTCCAAAATCCCGAAAGTGTTTATGCTGATGCTAGGGAGACTTCATTTAACACTGAAATAAAATAAATTACGATTTTACGTCAACGGGTGACATCATCATCGTGGCACAACAGGCCGATGTCGGGCTCTGGCCGCCTGGCTCATCGTCCTCCAATTATCTGGGTCAAGTAACCGCATCCTCCAACTTTGGACGCCCACCAGTTGTTGAGCGTCCTCATTTACTGAGCTTTAGAAACGAGCTCTTGGCTTGCTCCGTCGATGCGACGCACGTGTCGTCCATTGAGGCGCTAAGTGTGCTAAGTGTTCAAGGTCCCCTCCTGATTCGATTTTGCTCTGTCGGCTTCGAACGCGGTCCCCTTTTTTTCACAGGGAATAAGAATAGTTTTAAGATACTTCATACTAAAATATATTTTTGAAAGATATCCAAATGGTACTATGTTATTCACCTGCTTTGCGGCTGATACCCTGCCACCCTGGTGTTTTGAAAATGTCTATACTGCAAGTATGGCTATTAAAGTTGCTGCAACAACTCATGCCTGATAGGTGCACCTGCCCAGCTCCCTTGAAGAGAACAACACAATAACTTCACTATAAACCAATTTATTTGACACCGTTAAATTTCATCTTTTCTCTCTAAACAGTTCTCTAGCAATTTCCTTATCTCATTCGTTCTTTCCAATGGCGAATTCTGCAAATTATCAACCAGTTTCTTGAGTTCGTCCAACATATTAGTCATCTCACGAATTTTCTCATCACGCATATCCTTCTCGTTCTGGGCGTCCTCCGCTTGTGGAAGATTAAGTTTGTCTATTAAGGCACTAATAGCCAGCGAACAGGGTTCTGTAAATTCAGCATCCGCTCTTCCGCGAAAATCTGAGCCATCTGTTAATTTCGGTCCATCGTCTCCTTGTTGCCATTGCCCTGGACATAATTCCTTGATTTTTTCCGGACTTTGCTCACCAATTAAATCTGTCAAATGAATCGAAGTATTCATGAGACCTGTATTGGGTACTTCTTGCCAGAAGTTATCATAACCTTCCGGCGTCCTGAGCAAATTAGAAGGACTTGTCGAAATTTTCTTATTGTCGGGGCTTGGTCTGAGGTTTGAAATATCGAATCGAGAACAAATATTCATATAGGCATCGGTTAAATTATCGATTGCCATCTGAACATCTTCTGTGTACGTTCCGAAATTATTCTTCGTACCTTCAAGGATTTTTAAGGCCCAATGAATTTGATTTGATTGCAGCAAATCGAGATTTTTGTTAGAATAAAAACACCATAATACGGCCATTAGATGATCCAACAGAATGTGATATTTCGGACATTCAATTCGTGCGTTTGTAATGCGTTCCGGTGAAAGTGTTACATCTTTGCCGGTTGCATCCTTTAGGAGGAAAATGTACGGCAAAGGGTTAAAATCGGCTAAAAGACTTTGACTCTCGCTCAATGAATTTTTTGTTGGAATATCTGCATTACTTTCGGTAGACGTATTATCGGCGGCAAGAATATCAGGCTCGTGATCCATTTTTCAGGTGGGTTAGCTATTTTCACAATATTTGAGTACGAGTAATTTAATAAACACGTTTGTGGCTCTCTAATTTCGTTTTTCAAATAATAATTTTGACATTCATATTTGACTGAAATTTCAATGAATTTGGGTTTATAGCGGATTATAGGGACTCTAAGTACGTCGGGTTAACTATGAATTTTTATTTTTAATGAAATTTATTTTTGAATAGAAAAAAAATCTCTATTGTTCATGATATCCAGTTTGTTCATTATGCCCTTTGTAGCCCTAATGATGATTCGTTTCGTTGTCCCTGTTTAGAAAATACCTATATTGGCTACATTTTACTTTCCGTTCCATTTTATGCCCGGGAAGGTCCTGTTTTTCATATCTAAAGTACTCAAAATGCATCCAACAAAACTCCTGTGAATGGGTTTCATCATCCCGATTCGGGCAATGCCCATATTTGCTAGGTTTGGTCTCCGTTTCACTTCATGCTGAAGAAGGCTGACGCGCACCTGCATCAGCCTTCCAAAACGTGATCTGATGGTGCATAAAATCACCCAAGGAAACTACGTACCGAATTTGTTACGCAGATTTAACAATACCTCTCAATACTCTTTATTTAGGTTAGATTAAGTTAGAAGGGCTGCTTACGCACACTTAAGCCATCTATGGATTCGTTGTGACACCCATAGGCTCAGCAACCTGAGAACAACTCAATCGTTAAACCATCCAGAGCTTAACGAAGCGATGAAGCCAACCAAAATTTATCTCTGTCAGGTCATCCAGACAGGTAAAGAAGTTGGAACCAAAGAGCTTCTTCCTAAAATTCGCCAGGGCAGGACAGGTACACAGAAGATGAGACCTATTTTCCTCCTCGTCCGAACAGCTCCTTCGAAAATCATTATGTGGACAACGAAGTCTTCTGACATGCTCCCCAATTAGGCAATGTCTACTTAAGACTCCTACGACAATTCTTAGATGATTTCTGTTCAGCACTAGCAACCCAAATGATCGGTTGGGATCCAGTTTGGGACACACCTGTCAAGCCACATGCCATATTTTGCTATTGCTCCACCTAATTCAGGTCTTATCATACGCCATTTCTTTAATAGCCAATATACAAGCCACTACAGTGATCTGGTGCTACGCAACAACTCGCTGATCTCATTGATCGTAGCCATCGGAGCCAGTTCATCGGCCTTGCAGTTATGAAGATGGCTACTATGGCCTGGAGCTCAGCACAGGTTAAAGTTGAAGAGTCTTCCCATCTCAATGAGGGACTTGCGACAATCCAATACTGCCTTGGAATTTAGCAAGAGAGAGCTAAGCGATTTAATTGACGGTTGGCTATCCTCGTAGATTATAATGTTCCTTCCAGATATAACATTTTGCGACAACCAGACTAAAGCTTCAGATATTCCTATAAATTCCGCCTGAATAACGCTACTGACATCCGGGAGACGGAGCGACAAGATAATATGCATCTCCTCCCAGTATACGCCAGACCCACTAATTCGTCAGTCTTAAGACCATCAGTAAAAATGCCAATAGCATCTGATTAGCCAATCATTTTTAGAAGGAATCAGGTTTGTAAAACTAGTTTCGAGCAAGTGTTTCGAAGAGGCATATTCTGTCTCTTCGGGAATGCCAAGGTTGATAAATACAGCCGAGTGACCTCTGGTTGACGCGGTTCAATGACTGCTTTCACGGAGGCAAACAGCCGTAATCGCCGCCATCTGCTGCAATAATGCGCCCAAGCAGTGGTTGGTGTAGTCCTTAGAGTCCCCGTGATGGAAGCTCATATCAATCTTTGGACCTTCTTCAGCAGGGTTCTATAGGATACAATCCTAAGCGCCGTTGAACTTCCAGCAAAGTTTTCTATCCAAGATAAGACCAAGGAATTTGGTTTTATCAGTTAGTACAAGCCTTGTGCCCTCCATTAATGGTGGTTAGAATGTCTTGTAAAGAGAACAAATTTCGTTTTAAGCGGATTTACTTTGACCCCAGCCTTACTAGCGAAGTTCGTCCGGATAAAGAGTGCGTTCTGCATTACACCACTTAGAACACTTTCTCGATATGGCAATTGCAATGTCGTCTGTATAAGCAATGACCTTGCATCCCAGCCTTTCCAGACCTAATAGCAGTCCAAAGAAGGGGAGTGGAGAGAGAACACCAGCCTGGGAAGTACCACTGTTCACGTGTCTGCGGACAGATGATGTGCCGGGACCAATGAAGAAAACGCAAGATGTAAGCATCATGTGTATTAGCCTCCAGAGCGAGTCGTCCCGACAAAGTCTTGAGAGGGCATCCGTCATAGCTACAGGTTTCACATTATTGAAGGCACCCTCGATATCAAGAAATGATATAATCCTGTACTCCTTGCAAGGAAAAGAATTTTCGATACGACCCACCAGATCTCGCCTTCCTTCTCGCGGAAACGCATGCCGCCACATTGATTGTCGAAGTAGTTTCCAGTGAAAAAATAGGAGAACTATCCAGAAAATAAGTGCAAAGAAGGATTGCGATCGTCTCTTGACTCGAGGGTGTCCACTTACCGTCATACTTTAACAGATAACTTGGCATAGTTGGATTTGTTGATTTGTTGAATGACGCAGATACTCTCTATTCCCTCTATTTAAGTTGAGAGAAAATTGCCTATTCAGGGAAGTGTAAACATATACTCAATTGCCCTAACCCCTTGTGGGGCATAGCGCGTCAACTGTTCCATGTGGCCCAGTTAACGTTTCGTTGGCATAAACTGGTTTCGGAGAATGCAGTTGCCAGCATGCACCTCCTGCGCATCCATGGCCACGAACGTCGTCGTGAACGGGATTCGAACCCGAAACGCCAGTAGTCAAACATGAGACTGATGCCTCAACAAACTGCGCTACCGGTACCTTCTATAGACGAATTCCGTTTAAAGATCGAAAATGCATAAATTAATTATTTCTGCCACAGACATTGAATAAACACTTTGTTGCAAATTAAGACTCAACAATTGCAATCCACTTCAAATCTTGCTAGTGCATGTAACTTCAGAGTCCAGTGTTATTGCACCCTTTGTCGTATTTTGGTATGCTACAAAGTAATCCTGTGCAAAAACAACGGTCATTCTCAAATTTCTTGCTCGGTTCGGTAGTGTTTCGATTTATATTTCAACACAAATGGGAATGCAGTAAAGAACTCGAGATGAAGTTCTGAAATTGCGCTTGAATAAGCCCTACTGAAGACAAAAGACTGATATGTAAACAGTTCACAGAACGAAATGAATTGCATAAAATTTTCATGGGAACATAGTGTCGAAAGTCCTCCAGACGATGATGATTGCATTTGGTCGGAGTTTTAGCACTAGCAAGATAAACTGAAGTGAAAATTGTAAACAAAAGGAAATGGTCGTTTTAATGGTTGTTTCGAAAACAGCTCATTGCTTGCTGAACTACAAGTGTAATATGGAAACAGCCGAGCAGTCAAACTTAAACCTGTGCAGATATTCTATGTGTGTACTTACTACGTCAGATGTTAGCTCGCCGTTATTACGGTTAATCCAAAATTCGATTTATTTGATAAGTGTGTACGTCCATCGCCACCTGTTGGTGCTTCTTCCATGAATCCTGACATTTGTCTTATTTATTAGAGACTTGTTTCTACGTCTTTCCGGAACTTAGGATGGCTCCAAACGTCAGCCCCGTAAAGTCGCTTCATTTCGTCAACTAGGATTACTATTAGGATCATCCCGGAGATGACGAAAGCAGCTTTCCTGTTGTGGTGTTCGCTTTGCACAGCACACTCTTAACGCACTGCTACGGTATACCGAACTTACCATTTTGATGTTACATGTTTAACGAGAATTCTCGACCCACATCGGTGACACGTACAACGGGATTGAGGTAATGACTATATACAATAATAACCTACTGGTCACTCTAAGCCCCAAAAACAACATATTTCCTAGACTACTAGAGAGACTCCCCGAAGATCAGCTTTGCGTTAATTATATGCTTCCGACTCTGGTCTTCAGATGGTTTTCATCTGGCAAGTGCATCAAATATACAAAAAGAAGGACTATACTCTTCCGCCCTTATAACGTTAATGTCGTTGTCAATATATTTCAAGCTTCCTCTATAATGACTCTACGTTTCACTTTTTACTACGACTTCCAGATATAAAAACAAAACCGAACCGACACAAATTACAAGCTGTTTCGACGACAAGAGCCGACAAATCCTCACCATAAAAAGGGTCACAATTCACAACGCTAATGTGTCACCGCACAAAGGGGATAATTCTAATTTAACGCTTCAATATCAGCAAAACTAATTTAGACGCTACAAAAATATCTAAACATTGTTTACCTTTTTCCAGCTCGGATTAAAAGACAAATCATTTTTCTGCTTTTTTTTCGTCGCCGAATCCCACCGAACTCCCCGTTGTTGTACCGACTCACTGTAAACTCAAATTTCCCAATACATTTCCCTTTAAATTTATGGAAAGTGATTACCACTTATTTCCCGCATGTTGCTTTCATTTAACATAAAAAAGAAAGATTCGCCGAAAGAAAGGAGAAGAAAGTGTGAAAAGGTGAAAGGTTTTTCCCTTTTATTTTTTTTTTTTTTGTGTCGCGCTTTTATCTTTATAGCCCACATAGACGGAAAAAAGAGGGTGGCCATTAGATGTCAGACTAACGACGCTCCGTAACGAAGGATAAATTTATTAGACCTGAGACTTTATTTATTCATCGGCTAAGATCCGATGAAGTTTTTCGTTTAGTCGTTTATTTTTCTTTTTCCTTTTTTTGTCGTCTCTCCAAAAGGCTGGAACATTTCAATTTTACTCAATTCTACTCGGAAAACGGAGCCACAATCCCCTGTCCGAATGAGACATTGTCAAAGTAGCGCGGAGAAAATATCAGGGTGTTTCACAACATCCAGTGTGGGTGATCTCTATTCTTACAATATTATTCCGAGGCGAGTTAAGTGGGAATTTCCATTTCCCTTTTGTCTCGAGGTGAGGAAAAAGATGCTTATCCTAAATAAAGAATTCATCTTTTAATTCCATAAATTATTTAGTTAAGGGAGAAAGTGGATGTAATAAGAGATTTTCGGGATTATTTTGGTTGTGCTTTAATCGCTTTGATTTATCCTGAGAATTTCGTGTTTCTATTTTTTTCCTTCCTGGAACAAAGAAAATTAATTTTAGTGAAGATGATGCGGGTATGTTGGTCAACTTAGTACAAGAATTTGTGATTAGGATATTTACTCTGCGTTTTTTAGAGTAGGTGAATTGAAATAACAATGTGCGACTAACAATGTCAGTCAAATCTCTCTATTTCTCTCTCTCAATTGCCCTAACTCCTTGTGGGGCATAGCGCGTCAACTGTTCCATGTGGCCCAGTTGACATTTCGATTGCATAAACTGGTTTCGGAGAATGCAGTTGCCAGAATGCATCTCAGTTATACGTAACTGTACAGGCTAAAATGAATAAATTGATGATGATGTTTATTTAATGTATAGGTAAGGTTATGTTAAACGGTCTGCCGTGAAACACACATCACACATAGGTAGACCACCACTGGGTCCGTTCTAATACGACGATCGACTCCACAAACCAAGTCCTAACTATTTGTTTAACCAGCCAGAGCTGTTGCTAAAACGCTGGAGCCGGCCGATACAAATTTCGTTTAGGTCGCCCAGATCGTCAAAAAACCGAACCCTGGGTATTCCTTGTTCTTATAGCCAGGACATGACATTCAAATAGTAGATGAGATGTGCACTCCTCTTCATTCTCATCCCCCCAATTCCTACAGAAGTCAAAGTGTCAAAGCCCCAGATTCCTAGCAGGTCTGGACAAGTAATGCCCTGCAATCACCACTATTCAATGCCAACAGCTCCGCAAAGTGTTTAGGATCGAGCCTAGGCCAAAGTTGTCTAATAACAATGCAAGTGCTACCATTACTCCAACTGGCGTTGTCATGACTCGACGCATCAGCAGAAATGGTGATGGCTTAGCCTGGTCCTCCATTCGTACCTTCTTTAGCTAATTCATCCGCTCTGCAGTTATTGTCATTTGTCAATGCCACTATGAGGCTGGATCCAACAAGGGGAGATGTTCATAAACTTATGCTGTAATACGGCGATAAATTGGAGGCCCCACTCTAGAGATGCCTTTCGCTTTTCTGGCCGATGTTCCTCGGCTACCGACAGAACAAGATCACGGGCTCAATATGCATTGCGCGTCACCCTGTAGCGGACTTTAGAACAACTCAATACTCAACTCAATACACATGATCAAAAATCTCTTTGAAAATCCCTACAAGAAGAACAAGGCATCATGTATTTAACATATAATTAGATCAAGGCAAAACAGTTCATACTCGATTTTCTATTCTTTTGATTACACAAATCAACTTTATCATTCGGAATTCAAAAAAATATCCTTGTGTTCCATCAAATTTCACGATCAAGAACCTCATTCAAACTAATACTATCTTCAAAAAATTTCGCCGAAATCAATCCATGTGTGCAACTCACTCTTATGTTAATATATTCTCATTCTATCACACACGCTTTACAAAGATATTAAGGACAACACAAAATACCGATAATCCCTAATTGACAACAAAGCTTTTGTGGTGTTTCAAGGCGATTAACTTCACTATGGAGCCACATCACGCTAATCCTTAAATTGCCTCCGAAGATTGGTACGGGAAGCCAAAGTACACATAAGTAACACAGAAAGTGTGCAATCAAAATAAAATTGCTGTCTGCGTGAGCTTCAACTATTTATAGGATTACGACAAGTTACTAACAAGGATTCAGCTTTACCGACACAGCAACAGTGCTAAGCACTCTATTTCGTTTATAGTTCTATGACACTATGCCAGAGTTGAGCTCTACTACATTCTGTTGTTTCAGTCTAAAGTATCCGTCAGTTGTCTCTCCGCAAACCTACTTTCGATAATCCTTCCACCTTGTCCATGCGATATATCTGTAATGGATACATAAGTTGTGTATGGCATTCTAATCCCCAAGGAATGCCAAATTTGTCTGGTTTCATCGAACACTCGATGTGTATCTCCTTTTCCATCTGCTCGTCTGCTGACGAATGGATTGTGTGATAGGCCCAACTTAAGTCAGTATGGTTTCGTATACACTTTATGTTTGTTCTTTTTTCGGCATTCCTTCTGATATCTGATGGTGTAGGATTGCGTCGTGAAGGCAGATTAGGAACAAAGTACAGTTTCTATGAAAATAAAAATTCGAATATTGTGCAGAAAGTAAAATCTACGCAATTCAAATGGTGCAGCAATAAGCACGTCCGTTTTCCGATCGCAGGATTAGTGATCCCTTGGTCATGGTAGGACATCACTTCTCAATTTGCAATTTAGCATGGTTTTATGAAATGCTGTTGCTTAAACGCCGTTGTGCGGTTGTGTTCCAAAGGAAGAGAACCAACATTCTACGATATTAATCGATTAGAACGCTCCAGATTACATCCTAAAAAATGAAAGACCTAGACAATTTTGCCTAGAAAGGAAAAAATCTAATACAAAAATGAGTGTACACTCAAAAGTGGAGCTGGAGTTGTTGAGGGTACTCCTGATTGTGTGATGTTACGTAAATGAGGTGAAGAATTCGTATGTGTAAAACAGCACTATACTCAAAGTGCATAAAAGCATCGAATTGAGTATACGAGTACACTAATAAGATTTTTGTTGATCCAGTGCATCAAATATTTAGATCAAAATCAAGCATCTCCACGCAGAAGTGTGTGATGCGCAAGCCTACAAGCCAATGGATTTTTATTTGTTGGATCTAGCGTTACGTATACTGGTAGCGAAAAAAGTGATTGGAAGCTTGGCCTTATTAAGGACATCTTCCAATGAAATTGCTCCAAGTCGGGCAATGAGCCGTGTTGTGAATGGGCCGGTGAAGGTGGCGCCGGGCATTTCGCGAAAATGTTTCACAACTAGTGAGCACTACCACTGATTTATGAACCATACGATCTGATAAAACGACTTGGAATGACACAGGACGAAATGGCCAAAGAATTCGATAAATGGAATGAGGAAGATTTGGATTCGTTCTTGATTAAAAGAATGCGAGACATCTCTATGGAATTCCGTTCTCTCCAACAAATTGCTGGTTGCTGGATGACTTCTTCAAGCAGGTCAGAGAAAAGACAACATTCGTGGCGACAAGTTGTGTTATAGTATTTTACCTCAAATCATTTTTTTTTTTTTGACTATAAACGATCAATTCTGAAAGAAAATGTGAAATTATTTTAAGAAACTGATTCTTTTGTCAGAACAACGAATGAGAAAATTTGAAATCGCATTTGAAGATTTACTGTACTCTAGTAATTCCTGCACTAAGAATAAGAAAAATAGCACATTATTGTTTCCAGAGTATAAACAAAATCGGAATTGTGAAACATCTACAAAAAGAACAACATGGTGACAGCAAGTAACCATTTTGCCAATTTCATTTGAAATATTATCCCATGACTTCTCTCCAACAATATTTTTTTTTAAATCCACAGTCTGACGACTATCATGACGATGCACCGTGGCCAAAAATTGCACAAAAGCTGAAAAAAAAGTCAAAAAGGGACTTTTTTTTATCCCGAATGGTGTTTTTGAGCTGAGTTGCTGTCCGAGCATCAATTACCAAAATATTTAGTAAATTAATGTTTCCATGTCGCTTGCACACTAGTTCAAAGTAGACCTTGGTTCTCCCCGGATAAAGGATTCAGACGAGTCCAAAAATTAGGATAACTTCAGTCATGCGTCATTTGTCAAAATCGTTCCATTATCATTTAAAATGGAAAGTCCTTGTAGTGTATATCTTATGTTTTTTTTTACAAAAACTATGTAATAATTGCAAGTTTATGTGGTGAAAATAATTAATACCTAAATACAAAATACGGAACGTTGCCATTCGGTTGATTGTGTATAATTGTTCACTATTTTTTCACAATTTTTTGCAGTGTACTTTTCTAGAGTGCACATGCGATGTTTTTTCCCAAATGTCAGATTGAGCTCAGTCAGGATGGGGGAAGCTGGTAAGTGTAGTGGAGTTTTACACATTTCATTATTCATACCAGACGAGTTGACCTAAATGTATTCAACTTCACTCCACTCACTTTATGCAAACCAACCAATAACTCCACGACCAATGGTCCGTGAAATGAATAAAATTGATGACAATTTTTGAAAAATTTCGTGTTTGTGCACCGTGTGACGATAAAAGTGATTTTTTAATTTTTACACAAACAGAAGATCATCCACTTTTAGGAATATCATTTATCCTATTAAAACATTCATAAGGACACAGACTGTATCAATTTATTGCAAGCGTTCAAATTACAGATGTTCGTTCAATACCTATAAACGACGGAAGAACGCCTGTAACAAGTGTATCACATTACAAGACCATTATTGACAAATGATTTATTGTACACTTGTTGCGGCAACGAATCGTTTTTGCAAACAGGGAACGTTTCGACTTCAGAACTTCAGTAGAAACCCGAGAGGGGAACTAACTCCCTGCTCGAGTGAGAATGAGGTCTGTGATGTGAAAAGAATACAATGGAAATTATATAACTCGACTTTGATTTGACATGACATAGCTTGCTGTTATGACTTATTTAGGGAGAATTTTTTTATGTTGGTTTTAAATTTTAGAATTTTCAAAACGCTTGGTCTAAAAAACTGGAACGCGAGCTAATAAATGCTAAAATAGTATGTTATTTTAGAAGAGTTTGATGAATACAGGCAAAGCTTACGCGATGGTTTACCGGATTATGAACCCTGCAACAATGCACCCCAGGGATGGTAACGATTAATCGTTAGATGAAATATGTATATCAATATATTTCAAAAATTAATCGATATTTTTTAATTAATTAATTTAATTCGATATATTGTCGAAAATATATCGAATAGTGTACAAACAGCTCTATGAAGTGAGTATAATATGGTTATTTTCGGTTTCCTTCGCATCCGTTATTTCGACTTCAAACCTATATTGCCTGTCGTTACACCATTGGGCCCTTCGTCATAGATGCAACGCGACTGCGATCCGAGAGTCGCATAAGCGTTGGACGGGAGTCGCATTATAGTTGAATACGTGCTATAGCGCTGAACCTCGTCCACTGGTGCGACTGCAACGCAACTCGAGAACGACCGACTCCAAAACGACATGGCTGTCAAGTCGCGTATTGACTCCTATCCGACAAGTTGCAGGAGAATTTCGTCAATGGACGAAGAAAGACCAACATGATTTTCGTACAACTTATACAAACAAAACAAGTAAAAATCATGTCTTATACTAACAGAATTCTCACACTTTCGTAGTCGTTTTGCACATGTATAGTATATCTGAAAAGATGCAAGACCTTCTGGGTAGTGCATCTAGCCGTACGAAACCACTAAGCTTGGAGAAATTAAATACACGGAATTTGAGAATAAAAAGGCTTGAACCTCAAACGATCGTGTTTCGAGTAGCAAAAAATGCTTGCGTTTCTGAGCTAAAGACGCATACTAAGTTGGTGTGCAGAATGAAACCAAGTGTCACAAAAATTCCAATCTCACTTATGCAAACAAGTTGGGTTGCGTTGCAATTGCATTGCACCGGTGGACGAAGGCCCTTATTGTTTGTGAGATGACGCATTTGCATGCTTTCTTCCTAAAGTGAGATTGTGCATAGACAAAAAAAATGTTGGAATGTTGGAAGCAGATATGCTAGGACAAAAAGGATGCTGTTACATATGGAGTGAGTGAAACGAGTAACCTAGGGCTATTTATATACTGGGGGTATCAACGCCTTAGGCGCGGAGCGAGCGCAGCTCGTTCCAAACCAAGTTTTTACAAATCCACGCATGCACACTTTGTGCGATACTCAGGGTTGTGAATCAACAGTCCCTAGTGTGGGCTCCTCTCGCTCCGCACTCAAGCAATCACAAACTTCAGTATCGCACAAACATGAACCCTTGCTCTGGGTGCAAGGGCGGTAACCCACTCAATTGCAAATTTGACATTTCTACCATGGACACCGAATGGCTATTTTCTTTTCGAATGCCTTATTTCGATTTGAAACCGATATTGTCCATGCTTCACTCATTTCATTTATTTTCCGATGGACAATTTCGGCTCAGAACGTAAATATCTGTATGGATTAATTCGGGTGGCCATTTTCACCATGGCTAATTCCGATGTGCCACCTCGCATTAGTGTGGGAGACGTGACCAAGCTTTGTTGTTAAGATGTACCCAAGCAGTGTTGGTCGGCCTGTGTAGGGCGAAACAACATCGACCTGGACGATCTCGGTCACGCCTTTCACACTAATGCGTGATACGATGCGGAAGCGCACGTCCCATCAGAGAAACGTGCCCGTAATTAGTGTTCGAAACCGGCGAACATTTTCGGATCCACTTCGGGGGAATTTCTATCTTTGATGTTCCTCAAAATCGAACGTTAACGTTAACGTTCACTCCGACTACTTCGGAGTTTTTTTTCACCATGTCAACACCTCAAATTTCAACTGAAACTAAACTAGCAGTTCTGAGAATTGTTTTTCTCTGATCCTTGATTATACTTCAACTATTATCCTCAAAATCTTAATAATAGTATATGTCTTTCCACCTAATATGATAATAGTATTATCTCATTGAGCCCGATTTGAATACAACGTCGACCTACTCAAATATACAAAAATAATGAAAGTTACAGCAGTACAACAACGAGTTACGAATACAAGATCCAGGGGGTAAGATTAAACCAACAAAGAAAACCATTCTATACAATGTCGGTATACCGGAATCAAAGTATTTACCAAGATTAGACGACACACGTCAAAAAGTCCTTCCCCTCTACCGACCACATCGAGCACCTCATACAACTACTTCCCTCAAGCTTCCTTCCAACCTTGATAACTGGTGAACTGTGGAATCTATAGACGAAGATACGATGACAACATACCACTGTTGGCGAGAAAAAAAAATTAAACGACGGGGGCTGGAAAAACAATCATTGAGCAGACCATTTTCACAGCAATATACAGGTGAACACAAAAGTGAAAGATCCTGGAAATCGTGCACTGCTACCTAACCGACGTATAACGAGGAGAAAAAAATATTTCAGAATTTTTTTTTCGAGCTCTGGTAAAGTGTGCACACAGACAGACAAGTTTTCGTCTATGGTTGTGTCCTGGACCAAGACAAAGATCTCATAAATTGATAGAAGTACCTAAAGCGTTTCTATTTCGGATTTTAATTAAATTTTCAGCTCATCGAGCTTATCTGTGCCGCATTGGAAGTGTTAATTTCATAAATGTTCAATGCTCCGTCAACGCTTTCAGCTTCTATGAAGACATTTCAAAGTTGACTATTGATCTGATGGTGGCGAATGAAGTGAAATTTAGCAAGAATGCTCTCAGGTGGAAGCGATACCTATTACTTGATGTAGGGGCGAATTTTGGATAAATCTATTTTGAGATTAAATCAGTGGCAAAATTGTTGATTTGATTTTCTAGGAAATTTGGCGTTTAACAGAGAATCAATTCGGCTTTGATACATAAGAAGCTCTTGTCCCCTCCCCCAGCCGTAAAAAAAAGAAGTATTCCCCTTTTCGGTTCGAATCGGTGCATAGGGTACAAAGTGTAGTAGATGACTTCATTTCATCAATGTACTCATTCACAACTAAATTGACCTGAGGCCGACAAGAAAAACAACTGTTTGAATATGTTCATGGCGGGAATCAAACCTGACGCTTGGTAAATCGACGATCCACCCATTGAGAAGAAGAAGTGGCTGGGCAAAAAATCCTTCGAAATGGTAATCTGCATCCTTACCGTTTTCAATTCGATGGCAAAGTAGTAGTACATCAGATTAAAGCTGGAATATAACTCTCATTTTTGGGCGGTCGCATTAGACAAGTATATGGCAGCTAAGGGCATTCAAGCTTAGAGGGGATGAATCTATAACCTCATACGTTGAATCCCTGTAGCATAGGCCCAAAGATGGCCGCTTATCACTGCTTTGTCTGTATTATAATCACAGTTGCTAGAACGAAATTACTACCTTGATTCCAGGCCGTGCCTTTCCCGTACGCAACACCCTGGCTCTCAAACGAAATGCGCACCGGCATCTTATTCACCTACCGCCAGAGTTGTGCACCCGCACCAAGCTCTGGGAATCCTACAAAAGAACAGGTAAGGCTTAGTCTGGTCTGTGCTCAGAGATCATTAAGCTTTCTTGAAATTCTCTTAAGCTATTTCTACATGTTTTGTTCTGAGACTTATCCTGGAACAAAGTTGAAAAAATCGGAGAAAATTTTCAGAAATATATAAGATTGTATCGGAGGTTTCTTATAATTCTCTTGTTTTTACCGATTAAAGCTAATGTGGACATTATAATAAGGAAAGTGAGTGAGCTTTAATAATTTCGTTGATTTTTTCAAAACCAAAATGCACATCGGAGGTGACGAGGAGACCTTAAACCATGTGCTAGCGATATCTCCGCGAAAGCGACCACTTGGAAGAGCCATATACTAAAGCCGGTGGAATACTATGCCCTAATAATATGACTTATGTATACCGGATGTCGCAAAAAAATGT
Source organism: Chloromyia formosa (assembly GCA_964017055.1). Lineage (NCBI taxonomy): Eukaryota > Metazoa > Arthropoda > Insecta > Diptera > Stratiomyidae > Chloromyia > Chloromyia formosa. The sequence continues at coordinate 138,376,165 of OZ024814.1, forward strand.
ATACACTGCTTAACTGGTCATAATTTTTCGATTTTTGATTTTTTTCGGAGTGTTACGAGTGTTAACTGTAAATAATGAGTGGATCAAGATTAACATTTTCAGATAGAAAATTTATTTTAAAATGCTATTGGAACCGTGAAAATGTAGCAGAAGTACAAAAGACTATATCGCAGGGAGTTTCAGGCAGATCCACCTGCGCGACTTACCTGTACAACTAATCAGATAAAAGATATGTTTTAAACGAATGGAACTGTTCATGATGTTCATAGGCATCGTTAAATACTAACTCCAATAATAACAATAACGCTGGCGCGCTCGGTAGCCATGAGTTATCGGTCGTTACTCATTAGACCGTCTATTAGACCGCGCATTAGACCGGCCATTAGACCACGTGTCAGAGCAGCGTAAAAACCAAATAGCTGCTCTGATACGTTGTCTAAGGGGCGGTCTCATGGACGGTCTAATGCGCGGTCTAATAGACAGCCCAACGCATTAGACCGTCTATTAGACCGTCTAATGGACAGGCTAATGCGTGATCTTACAGATGGTCTAATACGCGGTCTATTGGACGGTCTAGCGGCTGGACGGTCTAACATGTAAGAACCACATAACATACTATATCATGGGTAAGACATTTTAATTGTGGTGTTTTTATCCATCTGACTAGTACCAAGAGGAGCGAGTATTTACATACTAAAATAAGCGCTTGCTACAAAACCCTTGGATTGCGGGCGTAGCCCTCCACATTCCGGTTTCATTTTTTTTCTTTTTTGTATGAAATACATAAGGAAACGATGATTTTTCCATTTCCTGGGAACAAACAAATGAAAATAAGTGTTTTTCAAATGAAATTATCTCAAAAACTATTTACGATAGGAAACAAATTAATAGATTTTTTTTATGTATTTTTTTATAATCCTTAGTTTTGTGTTACTCATACAACATATCAAAAAATCAGTTCCGCCCCGGTTGATGTGAGGTAAATTGGACAGATGTGATTGGGCTATATCGAACAAATCAAAATTAACAAAGCTTATTGACCACCAAAGGAATCAAACACCATTCGGATACAATGCTGCAAAATATGAAACTAATGAAACCTATCCTTGAACCAGTTGTTAATTTTAAAGAAGTAAAAGTTTCCATTTTCATGCAATATGGCCCGTTTATTCTTTCATGAAAGCAGCTAACTTTCCGACCCTTCAGTGCCTGCAAAGTATAAAAAAAAATCGAGAAAAAACCTGAGATTTATACTTCATACTACCCCTAAACAGACCCGCCATTAAGTCTTTTTACAATTTCACCGCGTTGCCCTACACTCCGACACGAAAAATCGCCTTGTAATGTGACAGTAAATTTCAAAAGTTTTCAGCTGATGCTCGAGTATTACGTCAAGTTTATGACCGTTCACGCGGAGATAGCGTCAGCAACAGAATGCGCTTTTCTGATTTATTTCACAAAAATTTAAATTACCCGCCATGCACTAACAGGAACACAATATCGCAGTATGCGAGTCCTGTATAGTAAGCGGGCAGTACCGGCTAGGGTCGAGGATTCCCCGAAAGACGTGAACTAAAACATAAAGCTGGGTGGGTCGTGGTGCCTTTTTTGACATATAAATGAGGTTGTTGCCATCAATGGTAACGTCGACGAGCAAAATACAACAAAAAAAGCGAAATCTCAGCAAACCGGGTGAATGAGCCACGGAGGCGAAAATGTACGTAGAGGTCATTTGGTACATTGAAAGAGCTGCGTCATTAAGCGCACGTGAAAAATGGTTACGTGGAGCGATTTATTTTCAGATACTCAACTTGATTTAAGTGAAATTTGTGGTTGAGTCTACCGAACCGATGCAGATAGGGTGCAGAAAATCCATTACTGTGGCAGATATATGCATAGCTATGAAAATGTCCTTTAAGATTTATGCATATAAAACTTCTTTCGTAAAAAAGTGTCCAAGTGGCTAGAATAGTAGATAAACAGGAATCAGAGAGTCAAATTGCTATTGTTTTAAATGCTCGTTACCACAAATTTTTCGAAGGCCGATTATCGTTTTAATTAGTAAGAATATGCTTCACTATCTGAATATCTTACTAGAAAGAACGCTCGCTTTGGGTGCAACAGTCTCTTATGTGAATTCTGATGGGGAATCAACAGTCTCTTGTGTGGGCTCCGCTCGCTACGTTTGCTCCGCGCTTAAAGGATCATAACCCTCAGTATCGCACAAACATGCACGCAACAGTCTCTTGAGTGGGCTCCGCTTGCTCCGCGCTTAATGGATCACAACCCTCAGTATCGCACAAACATGAGCGCTCGCTTCGTTCGCTCTGGACACCGCATATTTACGAGTATTTTCTATTTTTTTCCCGCATGCCTCATTTCGATTTGAAACCGATCCGGGTGGTTTGACGACTAGGCTCACATGGCGTTTTTGTGTCTATGAGCTATCACAACGGACCCAGTGGTGGTCTATCTGTGCTGTATTTGTGCGCAGCCGCCTGTTTAACTTAACCTAACCTAAAGGACTATGTGCATTGCATTATATGTTAATCTCATTTTTACGTTCCTGCGGCAGCCAGTTCTTCGTACCGGAATGACCCGTTTTTCGACGGCCAAGAGCTGCGAAACCCCCTCAATGTAAGAAGAACTATAGTATTCGAAGCATCGCTACCACAACAACAACTCTCATTTTTACCTATATTTAACGATCTCTTTAATCTCCTCCTGTTCCCCTTTACGTTCCGTCATCCATATTTTTTAAATTTTGGAAGGATATCCCATTAATATTTAGACATTACTGCGTTATACCTACTGGCACATGTCTAATTCAAATTGAAAGTATTGTATAATCAAAGGGTAAATATTTTCTTATTTTTAATATTACCACTAGCACTACCATTCAATAAACGTAACCCTGGTAAATCGAAAGGAGCAATGAATTTAGGAATACAGCAGCAAATAAGCAATTAATTGCGACTTCCATTTGCCATCAAATTGGAGATCGATAGAACATGAATAGAAAAGTGGGGGTGCCAGCGTAACGTTACACATTTAATTGCGACTTTTATTTTCCGTAAAATTGGAGTTCCATAGATGTTGAATAAAAAAGTGGGGGTGCTAGCGTAATGTTAACTCCGGAATAGAGCAAAAAAAATTGTGAATTACTACCCCTATAATTATACACTGCATGTTTGGCAAATATATGCCGGACTAAGAAGTGGGGTTCCTAACATAACGTTACACTTATTTATTTTTTGAAAGAAAATTATCGTATAACAATTAACTCAAGAAAAATGTGACAAACGTAATGTAAGGTCTATGATTTATTGTCAGAAATTAAAGCGCCTATAACAGCTAGAGGGGGGCAAAGACCTTTTCCATAGTCCTCCGCGTGGGCGCCCCCTGGTAACGGCAGTGTATCAATTCGCTGACGGCCAATGTCTTAGCGATAAGACAGTTTGGAAAAGGCAGATAGCTGTAGCCTGAATGGCTGACAAACACCTAAGCGTCTCAGGTCTAGTAGGATGGAATGACTTGCGTAGTTGGACCTGCTACATAGTTGTGTGGCCTCCAGCACGTTTATTAAACCATCTGAAGCAGCTATCTCCGAGGCCATCCCCCGAATGGGGTTAAGCAGTGGTAAAAACCACTCCATGTCAAGAAACCTGGAACAAAAGCCTCGGATTGGACGGATCAACAACGACGACCACGCAAACGAATAAAGGATTATTCTTTCGGATCCTGGAATGTACGCTCCCTGAACAAACCGGGGGCCGAGAAGGCCCTCCTTCAACAGGTCGAAAAGTACAAACTGAGCATTACTGCAGTCCAGGAAACAAATTGGCTTGGCAGCGAGATTAATGACAAGAAATCGCACACAATTTTTACAAGTGGCAAACCATCGGGCCGCAAGGAGTTTGGAGTAGCATTTATAGTGGACAATCACCTCAAACCCCATATTACTGACTTCAAACCCATAAATGAACGGCTGTGTGCGATTCGCATCAAGACTCGATTCTTCAATCTCTGGCTCATCAATGTGCATGCCCCCACTGAAGTTAAAGAAGACGCAGTAAAAGACGAGTTCTACGCCCGCCTTGAAACTCTCTTCGACTCACTTTCAACAAACGACGTCAAATTGCTGCTGGGAGACTTTAACACGAAAGTCGGGAATGAAAGTTGGCATCGGGGGACCTCTGGAGGCCACAGCCTCCATGAAGAATGTAACGATAACGGCCAGCGACTTATCGACTTCGCCTGCAGCAGGAATCTAGTCGTAAGCTCTACGTGTTTCCCGCATCGACGCATTCACAAGCAGACCTGGAAGTCTCCAGACGCACATACCGTCAACCAAATTGACCACGTCCTCATTTGCAGGAGATGGGCGTCTAGTGTCATGGATGTCCGCTCCTATCGAGGAGCAAACTGCGACTCAGATCATCACTTGGTGAAGACGACCTACAGATGTAGAATCTCCTCAGTGCACCAGTCAAGAATCAGCCCTCCCAAAATCTTTGCGGTTGATAAGCTCTTGAGTGATGCTACAGCGGTGGCGTATACTACCGCCCTTGAGGAAAAACTATCACCTATGCTACAGAACATCAGCAACACAGGCGTCCATGGGTTCTGGGAAGAACTCAAGGGTACCATCAAGGATGTCGCAGAGAAGGTCGTGGGATATAAAGCCCGGCGAGCGCGAAATGACTGGTTCGACGAAGAATGCAAAAATTCACTTGACGCGAAAAACGAGGCCTACAGACAATGGATTCAACGAGGAACCAGAGCCAGAAGAGAAAAATATGACGAGCTACGGCGAATATCGAATAGAATAATTAGACGTAAGAAACGTAAATACTTTGACGAGCAGTTGCTGAGCATAAACGAAAACTTAGCTAATAGGAACACCAGACAAGCGTACAAACTAGTAAATACAATTAAGAACGGCTACCAACCCAGGACTAGCCTTTGTAAGGACAAGGATGGAAACATCATCAGCGACACCGATGGTATTAACAAACGATGGGCCTCTTATTTTGAAGAGCTTCTAAACCGACCATCTAACATCCCCACACAGGAAGCTCTCGATGATATTGTTGATCTAAATCCACCCATTCAACCCCCGACAGTAGAGGAAGTTGATCTCGCGTTGCGGTCACTAAAACGAAATAAAGCGCCGGGCGCTGACGAGATCCCAGCTGAACTGTTAAGATTCGGTGGAACAAGTCTAGTTGATGCCTTACATCAATTACTCCTGCGAGTATGGGAGAACGAGGAGATCCCAGACGATTGGCGCAGAAGCATCATCTGTCCAATCCATAAAAATGGAGATAAATTGCGGTGTGAGAATTACAGGGGCATCTCACTAGTTTGTACGTCCTATAAAATTTTGACGAAAATTCTGGAAAATAGAATAAAACCGTACGCAGAACGAGTCATTGGCGAATATCAAAGCGGTTTCAGACCTGGTCGCTCCACAACCGATCAGCTTTTCTCAGTCAAACTGATACTCCAGAGGTGCTGGGAATACAATGTAAACGTATACCAAATCTTTGTCGACTTCAAGCAGGCATACGACAGTATCGATCGTGGAGTACTGTACAACATCATGCTGCAATTTGGTATACCAGCAAAATTAGTGCGACTGACAAAGATGACGATGACCAACTCCGTCTCACAAGTCAGGATCCAGAATAGACTTACTGATCTATTTGAAACACGCACTGGTTTGAAACAGGGCGATGGACTGGCACCGACGCTCTTCAACCTAGCACTGGAATACGTTATTCGAGCCATGAATATGGACAACAGCAAGACGCTACTCATCAAGTCGACACAATTAGCAGCGTACGCCGACGACATCAACATCATGTCCCGAAGATTGGCTGACGCAGAAGAACTTCTGCATACGCTCGATACCGCTGCAAAGGAAGTTGGATTACGTATTAACGAGGGTAAAACTAAAATAATGATGCAATCGGTGACAAGGACACCTGCACAACCGAGCATCAACGTGGGGGACCTCAACATCGAGTTCGTGAACAACTTCATCTACCTGGGTTGCAACCTGTCAAGGGACGCCAACGAAACTGACGAAATCAAGCGACGGATACAGTTAGCTAATAAGACTTTTTTCTCGGTTCTCCCCATAATGAAATCGAAACATGTGCACAGAAACACGAAGCTCCGCGTGTACAAAACCATTATACGACCAGTGCTATGCTATGGCTGCGAAGCATGGACCCTAACTCAAGCCTCCGAAAACATGCTAGACACTTTCGAACGTTAGGTTCTACGGCGAATTTTCGGGGCTGTTTGCGATCGAGATGGATGGCGCATCCGGTACAACCATGAGTTGTATGAAATGTACGATGAGCTGCAAGTCTCGAAAATCGTCAAACTACAACGACTTCAATGGGCAGGGCATGTACAAAGAATGGACGATGATCGCATGCCTAAGAGAGTAATGAATGCAGAACGAGTCGACGGAGCGAGACTGCGAGGACGACCGAGATCTCGTTGGGAGAGCTCAGTAGGTGTGGACGCCGCGCAGCTGCTGGGCTCCCAAAATTGGAGGACGCGGTCACGTGACCGAGATAATTGGAGGACAATGATCCAGGCGGCCAAGGCCCGACGTCGGGCTGTCGCGCCACGATGATGATGATAACAGCTAGAACGTTAACTAATCGAAAGAAAACTGAGTTGCTTTTATTTAAAATTTCGTAGTGAAAGTGCGTTTTGTTAGGCACACGATCGTCGCACATTATTCGCGATTAGCAATAAGCCTAAAAGCACGGACCACTATTTGTGTGTTTCTTTTTGATCGTAGCCTGCGATCAACGCAAAAACGCACCTTGAAGTCGGTGATCTCAAATTTTGGGGCTAATCTGTTCAATATAAGAGATAGTTTCGATGATTTCTAGTGATAAAATGGAAATATATTTGAATAATCCAATCTATAGTAAGCCTGATCGGCACCATATTTCAAATAATAATTTTATTTAATTTAAACCTTCTGGAGTTAGGGCCCGGATTCGCTATACCCCCGGCCCACCACTTTCTCTCCACGGCCCTGACTGAAATGTCCAATCGGAAAATTTTTAGACCTACTGCAAACCGAACTCAAGGCCTCGCGCGAACTGATGCCGGCCCTGGTAAAATACATATATCTAATGGAATTATTATAAATCAAATGTGCTAAACAAACATTTAGAAAAAAAAACTAAGAGATATGTGCATTTAACTTCTAAAAAAATTTATTATCATCGATTCAAACAGAAAGAACAACAACAGATGTTGTACATTGGTCCATTAATTTCATGTAAATGATATACATTCACTAAATGTTAATCCCTGATCCCCCCCCCCCCCCCCCCCAACAATTTTTTTTAATAATTATGAGAGTTTGTAAAATTCCATTACTTTAACTTATCCCATTTAATAAGAGAACATTTTGAGCAAAATACATTTTCGTTTGAAAAGAAAAGGATCTCATCTTACGCTGAAAACTTCATCATTAATTTTAATTTCCATAAAGCGGTCGACTTCCGGTTCACAGGATCATTCTAGCGAAACAATTCGAACATAGAAATCGATATAAAATTTTGCTAACAAAAATGACGCCCAAAGTGCTGAACAATGTTTTAATGGTCACATGAAGTAAGTAAATTCTGAAAAGAAATTAAATTAATATTTTCAACTCAACATACAAATATTACATAACATTGAGAAAATAGGCCCATACCTTTTGTAAATCCGCTGCCGTTTTTCAATTTTCACTTCGTTATCTTTGAAAAAGTATTTCCTTATGCCGCTCATGTACGTACTAAAGTACTCTGTCCAGTTGACTTTGTTCAAGTTAAACTCAATATCTTTGCGATCTCTAATATCCAGTTTTGAATCAAGTTCCCGGATATTTTTGTTAGAGAATGACCATTCCCTTAGGCCAAAATAAGACATCATTTCTAGGATTTTTGCCATCTTATTGTACGCTGGTAGGTATCTTAAAAAAATGTTTTTGTGATAAAAAAAATAGCAAAACAAAAATGCACAAAAATCAATTAACTTTGGCCGAATACACTTTTTTTAAAGCTCTCTTTTCTTGGCGCTGCTAATCTTTTGTGCTTATATTGCAAACATATAAATCAAAGGAAGACTATAAAGGTTCTTACATTCTCTTTCGACCGGTAGCCATTGCCGCTAAATCCAATACGAAACCGGGTATGTTGTGCAGCAGAAAGGATGTTAACCGATGTAAGGGCTTGGAGGGAACTATTACGTATGAAAAGCACCTGCACACGGATTTTTAGTCGAAAAAAGAAGCAATGTACGAGTATTTCGCCAATGGAATACAATATCCGTCGTGTCCATTTGAAGAACATCGTTGTATGTATAGGAGCCGCAAAATGGTCATATACGTAGAAACGTGAAAATGACCCATTCGATGCATTCATAAAAACAACCCGACCAGGATTAGGACAGAGTCATACGGTGTAAAGCGCATTCATGAGATATTGGCGTTTGTAAAATGAAAGAAAAGATTAAATATACTAGTGAAAAGTAGAAAATTTATCTAGCTTACAAAGATATTGTGGCACTAAGATTATAGTTTGAAATCAAAAAAAGTATGTGTACAGTTTTCGAGGATTGAATTAAGAATCACGCAACAAATTTCGAAAAAATGTCAAGTGGGGCATTGCCGTATGACATCAGGATTTCAATCGCGATTTCGGAAGGATTTGATGGTGTACTTGTGAACTGTCAAGATTTCGTTTAGCAATAAAATGTATGTGAAATCCGGTGGATTTCAAGAAGATTTCGCCGAAATCCCATTTACGAGATTTCGCGTCCAGCGTAAACGTATTATTATCCTCATTTATATTTAGCATTTGCTCTGATTGCATTTTACCATTACGTCAAGATTGGAAAATGTATGTCCTGTTCCACTGTTTCTTTCTTTGATCTCAAACAAGTCTGCTTCACAACAAAAACTTCACTCGATTCAATGCTCACCACAAAGACTTTTCGAAGGGCTCCCGAAATCCTTCGTGTGCAAGTTGCATATAGCGACCCCACGTTAGGTTATTGGATTCGTAAAGATAATTGTACACTGGTATTTCTGAGTGTTCTTCCTGAGCGGTTTTTCGCCTGGAAGAATGAAAGGACAGTATACGAGTAAAAAGCTGAACAAAAGCAGCAATTTAATTTCGACTATTGGGAATTTCTAATAATTTGCTGTTCTTCATAGTCATTCAACGTAAAGCCTTACCTCATACAAACGTCCCAAGCGCTAGCAATCATAGCGTTAACACAAAAATCTACGGGCACCATATTAGCTCTTTTGCGAGAGTCCCCATAGATGCTGTGAACGAAACCCTTTGCGACAGAAACACAAATTCCTGATGGCCCGTAGAGGTTGTCCGTCCAGCCGGGAAATGGTTCTTTGTATGTTGAAAGTACTGAAAATATTGATTGAGATAGATAGTACTTTATTTGAATTTTGGTTGTATTTACAAATCATTCTTAAGAGCTATAGACACATATATCTTTTCATCTTTGATCGAAATGTTAATTTAAGGCTGAGTAGATTTTACTGTAATTTGTTTTGTATAATTTACAAGGAAAATTTTCAAAAAACCTTCTATCTATCTTTTATAACTCTAACTAACCTTCTTCTACTAACTTCAACCTACATTAAAACTACACTTAAAAGAAAAGGAAAAATATTTTAAAGAAAATGTATACCCATATCATCATCATCATCGTGGCGCGACAGCCCGACGTCGGGCCTTGGCCGCCTGGATCATTGTCCTCCAATTATCTCGGTCACGTGACCGCGTCCTCTAATTTTGGGAGCCCAGCAGCTGCGCGGCGTCCACACCTACTGAGCTCTCCCAACGAGATCTCGGTCGTCCTCGCAGTCTCGCTCCGTCGACTCGTTCTGCATTCATTACTCTCTTAGGCATGCGATCATTGTCCATTCTTTGTACATGCCCTGCCCATTGAAGTCGTTGTAGTTTGACGATTTTCGAGACTTGCAGCTCATCGTACATTTCATACAACTCATGGTTGTACCGGATGCGCCATCCATCTCGATCGCAAACAGCCCCGAAAATTCGCCGTAGATAAAAGTGTCTAGCATGTTTTCGGAGGCTTGAGTTAGGGTCCATGCTTCGCAGCCATAGCATAGCACTGGTCGTACAATGGTTTTGTACACGCGGAGCTTCGTGTTTCTGTGCACATGCTTCGATTTCATTATGGGGAGAACCGAGAAAAAAGTCTTATTAGCTAACTGTATCCATCGCTTGATTTCGTCAGTTTCGTTGGCGTCCCTTGACAAGTTGCAACCCAGGTAAATGAAGTTGTTCACGAACTCGATGTTGAGGTCCCCCACATTGATGCTTGGTTGTGCAGGTGTCCTTGTCACCGATTGCATCATTATTTTAGTTTTACCCTCGTTAATACGTAATCCAACTTAATTTGCAGCGGTATCGAGCGTATGCAGAAGTTCTTCTGCGTCACCCATATACATATATGTTTATACCCTAGGCATTAAGACTTTCGAGATAGAAATGTCGGTACCACAAAAATTAACTATGGGGTTTTGTATGGACTAGTTAAAAAGTAAACATACTAAAAGTCCCCGGACCGTGGAAAACGGAGGGGGAGGGACAAAGCTTATCGCAAATATCTCGGAAGTTCTTCACCGTAAAAAAAAAAATATGGCAAAATTAAAGAGCACTAAGTTTCCAATAATATCGTTGTAATAGTAATGTACAACAATGTTATATCTTTTATAGTTTAGCAGATATACTCTTATGCTTTTAAAAGTCGGTATGTATTTGAAAAAAAAAACAATCATTCGTATTTGCGTTTTTGAAGCTTTTTTTTTTCTTTTTATCATTTATTGGATAAAAAAGTTGTGAGAGAAAAAGTTGTTGTGTTCATTGTTGTATCTTGAACAGGTTAAAATTAAAATTTTCTTCGGATTCCGTATTTGTTTCCAGTTAACCACAGATAACGAGTGTAAAAAGAGGGAAAAATTTAAGAAATTTTGAAACTTAACATGAATATTGGTTGGAACTAGGAGCATGTCAAATTAAACATCCTCACTGGGATCTCGACCACCGCACGGGAAGTAATAGGAGTTAAACGTTTTTTTTTTTAATTTATCACTTTTATCTTGGCAACTATTATTCTGGAAGGCCGTGAAAATATTCATCTACGGCCTTCTCAACTTCTTCATTGGATGCGAAGCGCTATCCAGAAACAAATTTCTTTAAGTTTGGGAACAGATGGAAGTCTGAGGGCGCCAAATCAGGGGAATAGGGGGATGGTTGAGCAAATCGTACCACAAATCCCGCAGTTTTCCCATCGCCAATGCATACTTGTGAACAGGTGCATATGCATTGTCCTGGTGAAAGATGATTTTTTTCTTCAAGCCAGGCCTCTTCTCGCGAGTTTTGGCATCCAGCTGGTCAAGAAGTTTGGGGTAATATTCGCCTGTTATTATTCTGCCTTTTTCAAGGTAATGAATTAACAGGATCAATTTCGCATTCCAAAACATTGCCATGAACTTTTCGGCAGATGCGATAAACTTCGCTTTCTTTGGTGCTAGACCACCAGCTTCCACCCACTGCTTCGACTGATGTTTCGTTTCTGGCGTGTAGTGGTGGACCCAAGTCTCATGTATGGTGACAAATCGCCGCACAAGATCGGTCGGATACCGATTGAATTGAATTTCTTCCGATATCCCCACAGCCTCAGTAATATCACTCACTTTCATTCGCCTATCGTCTAACAAGATATCATACACTTTTTCGATGGTTTCCGGTGTGGTTGAGGTTTTTGGCCGTCCTTTGCGTGGGTCGTCTTCGAGGGACGTGCAACCACGTTTAAATTCAGCTGCCCATTTTTTAACGGCTGGCTCAATGATTAGGGTTGTTAGGTTTTGATTTCCTGGTAGAAACGGAACGAACCCTATTTCAGTCCATGTGTTCTGTGGTAAGAACAGGAACGCTTGCATCTAACCTAACCCTGGTACGACGTTTTGTTCGTTTGTCATTGCATACTTCTTCTGTTCAATAAGAGATACATCCGCACTTTCAATACACGTATGCCTTTTAAAGACGAAAAATTGAACAAGTCAGAGCCCGTCCATATTCTATTTCTAGATCCGCCACTAGCGCCTTCTTCCACTAGATGCTTCAGATAACAGGAATCAATTAATCAATCAATTGGTTAAAAAATCAGTTAGCTTAAATGTTTTTATGTAACCAACAATCACCAATAAACGACCAACAAACAATTTTCCTTCAAAGTTTGACAATTCCTGGTTAAAAACATCTTTTTTTACGGATTTTCTTTTTAGGGTGGCTAACTTGACACCTAAATTTTTAAGTTACTTACATGAAATTTAATAACTAGCCAGTAATCACCAACAAATTATATGAACATTTAAATTAAATTTTCGTTGAAAGGGGGGGTGCAGCTGGACACTACTTCGGAGCACAAACCAAACCGCCAAGTACCCAAAAAAGACCGATTCTAGCTTTTTTTTATCTTGTAAAAGCTATGTTTGGCTTTGTAATGATGTGATATTGATATTGGTTTCTATAATCGAATATCGTAATACTTAAGACGTCTCGGAGGCAAACTCACCAATAGGCGGCCGAAATATTCCAGCAGGAATCAAACTCCCCAATTGATTAACCAGATTTTCTGAGCATCTTTTTGTCATCGTATATGTGTTGGGCAAATCTCCGACCAGGCAATGACATAATTTGTCCAACTCCTTAGCATCCAATATTTCATAAAGCTGAAATGCCAGAAAAATAAATCAATCAAAAATACATATCAATTATGTCTACCAAACTACAATACATCAACGTTTATTTAATCAACACTTAAAATCACCGACCTGTATTATTTTCTCGTAACCAATTTCAGGTTCGTATATCTTTTCGCTGATAACCTGACGATTGCAGTTCGAATAAAGTGTTGATATGTGGAGAAATGCCTGCGACACAGATAGATACAAATCAACAAATCAAAAAAAAAAATATTTAAATATATACGAGTATTCATAGTGTAAATTAAAAACGCAGTAAACTTGGAGAGGTATTTACTTTCAAGTCCTTCATTTTCATTGCCAGGTCCAGAATTTTTTTAGTTCCGAGTACATTTATGGCGATAGCATCACTCAACTTTTCATTGAACTTGACTGACGCAACAACGTTGAAAACAATCTGCAATGGAGTCGGAAATTTGAGACCGATTATTTCATGAATAAAATGTAATGTTAATTACAGTAATTATTGGATGAACAGAACAGAACAGTGAAAGAGGCATGCAGAGAAGAGAGCGCAAATTAAGGATAATAACAATCTATGTAAACTAAATTCCCTGAAGCAATTTTACATCATTCCGTCTGCTGAAAAGTGAACAGAGAGACACGCGTCCTCTACCCCGGAACACCCGCGCGGTCATACAGTCGCGAACCAACCTGTCAAACTCACATTCCCCAATTCCATCTCATTTCCCCGGAACACCCACCTGGTCCATATAGTGAAAGAACCAGGCCAAAACAATGCTGCCGAAAAATCGCTTCGTTTCTCACGGGTAATTTCATTTCCTTCTTTCTCTCTCTTCTCTGCAGGAATGTAAGGGAAAACGGAGTATCTGATTGATTGACAGTGTGTCTTGGGTTAGTTAACTTTCAAAGCTCAACTCAAATATCAAAATTATCCTCAGTAGATGAAATCTGACAAATTTTACTTGGCCGTGAAATCATTTTTTTTATGACATGTAATTGTTAATTGCCTTGACCCCTCCAGGGGCAATCGCACGTCAATATCTCCGGCATTACTATGCGTTGTTGACATTTCGATACCATGTTTTTCCGATATTGTATTTAGTTGTCAGCACGCACATTCTATCTGAGTCTCCTTTTAAGGTGTGTTTTGCTAGGTACCACTCTGCGTCGATCGCAGGCGACGATGAAAATGATAAGGATGCACACACAAATAGTACTCTATTCACTAATCACACACAATGTGCCAAGCAAAACATACTTTTTCCATGACAAGCTCGGAACGATGTGGGAGTTCTAGTGGTACCCACAGCTAATTTTTATCAACGCGCCAGAGATTATGATGGGGGAATTTCATTGCCGGCAGAAGCAAAACAGCGAAAGCAGCAGCATCGTCGGTGTCTTGTGTAAGTGTGCTTTCTTACACCTAGCTTGCACCTGGCAAATTTTCTGAACGAAAAGCTTAAGCTTTGTACGAAAATTTCCTAGATGCGAGTTAGGTGTACGAAACCAGACTTACCCAAGATGATGCTGCTGCCGCTGCTTTGCTTCTGCCGGCAATGCAATTCCCGCATGAGACTCTGTTTCTCTAGAGGCAGTAGCGTAGAGTGGCGACCGTGACCTCTCTACCAAGCGCGTCCATGTAATTACACAAAATCAACGTTTAATTCACTGGAAATAAACTGTATGATCGGCATAAACTGCATAAGTAAGCGTATTTCGAATATTTCAACCCGAAAAGTCGCTTATGTTTCTTGCACCAATTGCACTACCGGGACCAATGTTATTAGTGTAATGCATGCATGGTCCGAGGTGGTTAAAGCAAAACGCGACTAATGTACTTCGGACCTTGAAATTTTAAAATATGTGTATGGTAAAATGTGGTGGCTCCATTATTAAGATATTATATGAGCCGATATACCGTGGAGGTCAAAGAAATCCGGATAGTAAAAATAAAAAATTATATTGTACCTATATGTATACAATATATTGCAGTATCATTTTTGTGTAAATGGTTGAATGAAAATATAACTTACTGAAGTAAATATACATAATATGTGCATCAGCTATCCGAAAGAGTTTGTAATTGAAAAGCACGTAGTTTACCCTTCAGTAGAGGTCAAAATAAAATATTTCACGTTTTCACCTTTTCATACAAACTTTATTTAAAATTCATTTAAAATCAATATTACTATCACACCGACGCGAAAAAAAAATCGCACGTGGCGGAAATTTCAGCGGCGTAAAAACTCTGACTATGACAGACATCTTATGAGCAGAGCCGTGCGAAGAAAATTTGGCGCCCGAGGCGAAGATTTAATACTGCGCCCCCATATATAAACAGAACAATACAGCATACCTTGCAAAACCACCCTCGGCAAACTAATCGGATCTGGTAGCCATACCGGTAATCTTTCAGTTAAAAGGTATAGGATATCGAGAAAAAATAGTTTTTTTACTTTTCACCATGCCCCATGGGTATGATTTTTATATATAGAGATATAGTATACCTGCATTTGCACCACCACTGATGGAGGGTACAAGGCTTATACTCGCTGATAAAGCCAAATTTCTTGGACTAATGTAATAATAACGTGTGAGTAAGGCAACTGTTGCACTGTACTCTTGCAGGAAGGCCATAGGCGAAAAATGGGGATTACAGCCAAAGGTGGTCTACTGGCAATACACATCGGTGCTGCGGTCCATAATAATGCATGGGATTGTTGTCTGTTGGAAGGCACTTAGCATCGCGTCAAACAGAGCTCTTTTGGAGAAGGTCCATAGAACAGCTTGTGTTGCTAGCACGCGAGCCCTAAGCACCACCCGGACTGCTGCCTTGGGCGCACTGTTAGACTTGATTCCTTTGGATATCTTCGCAGAACAAATGGCAGCGAACACTGCCATCCGCCTCCGCGAAACCGGTCAGTGGACCGCGGCAACCACAGGCCACTCAACTGTTTTGAACAACACTGGTATTCCCGTTGTGACGGACTACACCTCACCAAAATACCTTTTTGACAAGGGCTTTACAAGCCTGATCCCATCGAAGAATGCGTGGCCAGAGAACGCTAATTTGACATCTGATACCATCAGCATTTTCACTGACGGCTCTAAGACTAAGGGAGGCGTTGGGGCTGGTATAAATTTGGGGAAGCCCTCTCAGTGAGATGGCGATATTTTTCAACGTTACCCTGTGCTGGATACCAGGTCATAGTGGTTTGGCCTGGGCTGGAACTACCAATATGACCAGGGAATGCTTTCGTAGTCCTGGGATGTGTTTAGCAGCCTGCAAACTGGTCACTAAAGTGTTGGCATACGATAGGGCTAACACAAGATGGTGCAATGGCAGTATCTGTCATGCGACTAGGCAAATATGGCCGAAAATGGACCACGGCCGCTCTCGCAGGTTATTGCTGCTGAGCAAAAACCATTTGAGAAACGTGGTGCTGCTTATCACTGAGCACTGCCTTATTGGGGAGCATGCTAGAAGACTTCGGCTCCCACACAATGATTACTGCAGAAGTTGTGGGGACAAGGGGGAGGAGGAGAGTCCTTTTCACCTTATGTGTGCTTCTTCTGCCCTGGCGAGACGCAAGAAGGATATCCTTGGGTCCTAATTCTTTACAGGGGCGACCGGTAGCATAATGTATTGGGCATCAATCTCATGTTTGACTACCGGCGTTTCGGGTTCGAATCCCGTCCATAACGAGTTTCGTGGCCATGGATGTGCAGGAAGTGCATGCTGGCAAATGCATTCTCCGAAACCAGTTTATGCCAACGAAACGTCAACTGGGCATGGAACAGTTGATGCGCTATGCCCCACAAGGGGTTAGGGCAATTGAGTACTTCTTTACTGATTTGGATTTATTAAAGGATGATAGGATTGATCGGCTTCAACGCTTCATTGCCAGCTCTAGCTGGTGTAATGACTTAGGTAGTCTCGGGTTGCTGTACTTAGGGATATCACAACGGGCCCAGTGGGGTCTAAGTGTACTTTGATCATTGTTTGGTTGAAACAGCCAATCTAAACTAACCTTACCCTACCCTCGACCTCAACTGATCATTTCCAGGTGTTTGTAGGTCATCCAATGGTGGTGTATCATTGTAGGTTCGTAACTACCTAAAGCGGAAATTAACTCCATATATAATTCCAGCAATGGATTATTCCATGTAAAAGTTCAACTTTAAAGGCAAATATATTCAAAAACGCTTTGAGTTCGAGGAAAACCACTTGAAATTCGTTAATTTCATACCAAATTTGATTAGATATTGAAGTTGTCTCACGTAAAGAATGCTATTAAAATGCAAAATGCGTCAATGGATAAGAGTAATGTGCTTCTTTCCTATTTATTTTATTTGATGTGATGTGATGTTTAAGCAAAATTTCTTAATATTTCCTAGTTTTTCACAACCAAATGAAAACGAAACATTTATTTTCACCTTTCTGTTCTTTTCGGCTACATATTTCAAACAAACATCCTTTTCAATTTCAACCCTTTGAAATTGGGGCCAAGAATCGTTGTACCTCTGGGCCCGGATCTCCTCTCCGCGGCCCTGCCAATGAAAAATACAATAGAAAATTCACAACGAACAGTGATATCTTATTAGAAAAGGTGAATGCAATTTCTTCTGCAGCGATTATTTTTCGTGTCGGTGTGATGATTACTTTAGGTAGTAACAACTTTCAAGATTTTAAAAATTTTCCTCTTAATATCTTGTCGAACATCCTTTATTTTTTAACGTGGCTTTTAAGCGATCGGACAAGGAATCCTGCAGAGCTCGTAATGTTTTTAATTCGTTCATACCAAACTTCCCCAATAATTTTGTTTAGTTCTGATGAAGCCAGTAGGTGTCTTCTTGGATATTTGGAATTACATGATGTGCTGCAGCTTCTCGATGAGGTTTAGACCGTCCGGAGCCGTATTTCTTCTGCGTTGATCCGGTTTTTTGCAAAATTTGTTAAAAAATCGTCTATAAAAGAGCTGCTGAGTTACACTTTTGTACCAATCTCGCGATGACTTGAGTTTTCAGCCCTCAAAGTCAAAATTGCGGCCTCATCGCAATCGAACATTTTTTTTTTAATTTGGCATTTTCTTACTTTTTGTTTAATTTGAAAACACTTTTCACTTGAAGCTATCACAAACGTACGCAAAATGGTAATTGTTGTACTTTGTACAAATATTTATTCTCTTAATCAAATTTTACTGTTAATAGATACTACAACGCTTTAAATTCATTGAAATAAACTGTCCGGATTTCTTTGTCCAATACTATATGCAACGTTGAGCAAAACCACTCATAATCCTGGCCTTATTTTGGCAATGAACTACGACTAAGCTCGCAACTATACATCACGGTAAAAACACGACAAGGACCATGTTGGAGAAAATCGCAAAAGAAAAAATGAGACTGCATTTGCTATGTTAAACAATGAAAAACGTTCATTATTAATTCCGGAACGTGCAAATATTTGAGCAGCATCAAACTTTCATTTCGCTGTCTGCGCCATGAATATGAAAAAGGGCACCAGGGCCATCGCTATCGGTGACGGATACACTTTTACAGTTCATCATTGATGACTATCCGCATGGATAGCCATCACAATGAGGATGATAAAGAGGATTCGAATGGATGGTAAAGATGTCCTGAAACGAAAGCGGAATTTGGTTCCACTTTTTTTTATTATGAAGTTTTTACCTGAACTTCATCAGTCAGCAGAGTTCGGTCCGATTGCGATATACCAAGATCAATAGCATTGAAATCAGCCGAAATTGGATAAACTTTGTTGAATTTTTCCGGTGAATGTTTTCGGATATCATCGAATATCTGTAAAAAAAAATTTAAAAAATGGGGTTATGGGTTCTGTAAATAGTGAACTGATGAAGGTTGTGATTGAAACTTAGGGTAGAGATGAGATTTTATCGTTTAATTCAAAGGAACATAATGTCGTTCATACGAGAATTTACTAGATGAGAATAATATAATGAAACTAATGAAATTTGCATTTGAAAGTGGATTATTTTTAGGTAAAAATGTGGGTAAATACTACCGTGCCACAATCGCAACGAAAGTGCCTGCAGGAATGTAAGAAAATACATATTTTAGAGCTCGTGCAGACGCAAACTTTTCAGTTAAAAAAAAACTAAATAGTTTAGTCCAAAAAATAGAACACACTGCGATTTATGAGACCCCGCACACACTTTTTCCGACTAAAAACTTTGCCATCTGCGCGAGCTCTTAGAAAACTTTACTTTTTTGGTTTCTTCACCATGCGATTCCTCATGCATTTCTAAACAAAAATACTTTTTATACCCTAGACTTTTAGTATAGGGTATATTGTTTTTATATTTTAATTTTTAACCCTTTAGCTGCTACAAACATTTTGACAACATTTAAACAAAATTGATGACCCCACATTACCATAAACGCAAACGGCTACATCTAGGACATTGCAATAAATACTGGATCTAGAAGATATTTTATCCTAAAATTAGAAACTCAGCCCGAACCTATATCTAAGGAACGACGCAGCTAAATGTGCCATGAGACTCAGGGATGCGGCGTACTTTAGAGAAAGGCCATATTGCTATTACAGTATTACAATCAGTGTTGCCAAAATCTTATCATCAAAACGGCTAAATTTAGCCGGTAAAGCCGGAAATATTTTTCTAAAAACGGCTAAAAATCCGGCCGGAAAAATTTCCTATTTGGAAACGGCTAAAAAAACCGCTGGAGAAGTAGCCCCACCGAAAACACCTAACTCCATGTTTTAAAAGTAAAGTTTACAACCAATAATATTTAAATATAATATATTTCAAAAGAAACAAGCTAGCCTTAAGGTATGATACCCTTCACGCGAAGTTGTGTTTTGTGGTACATTTGCCTTTTTGAAATTAGTAGTAAAACTTGTTCCGATTTCACTGTTCCTATAAGAGGTATATGAAATAGTGGGTCGATTTCAACCAAATGTAAAAACGTGGCTAAGCAGTCAATACAATTGAATAATATGCAATTTCGTAAAGATATCTTCAGAAATAAAAAAAGTTTTTCTGACAAAAACTTGCTTTTGGGACGGTCGTTCCTATGACAGCTATATGATAGAGTTGTCCGATTTTAACCAAATTCGGAAATATAATTTTATTAAAGATACTTTTGATTATTGTGAATTTTGAAAACAATGTCTTTAGAAATAAAAAAGTTGTTCTCACAAAGACGAATTTTTGGACCAGTCGTTCCTATAGCAGCTATATGACGTAGTAGTCCGATTTCAACCAAATTCGTGAATGTGATTTAACTATAGATACTATTGATTCTTGTGAAATTTAAAAAAAGATATCTTTAGAAATAAAAAAGTTTTTCTCACAAAGACGAATTTTTGGACCGGTCGTTCCTATGGCAGCTATATGACGTAGTGGTCCAATTCCGCTGGTTCCGACATATATACTGCGTGCAAAAGAAAGAAGGCTCTGTACAAAATTTTAGTTCGATAGCTTTAAAACTGAGGGACAAGTTTGCATAGAAACGGACGGACAGACAGACGGACAAATCTTAATTGACTCGTCTCATCATACTGACCAAGACTATATATAGTTTATATGGTCGGAGATGCTTCCTTCTGTGCGTTGCAAACTTCATGACAAAGTTAATACATCCTATCACATCCGTGAAGGGTTAAAAACGTGAATTGTCCGAACATGCATAGAGAATAACCTTGGGCAGGAAAATCGGCCGTGAAAAATTAAATCCGGCTAAAAATCCGGCTGGCCGGTTTTTGATTTTTGTGCCGGCTAAAAAAAGTGATTTCCGGCTAAATTTAGCCGGAAAACGGCTAAATTGGCAACGCTGATTACAATAGCTTGACACCTAATAATACAGAATATATGAAACTACAACCGGATTTCAGCCAAAACTTCAAAGTTAAGATACCCAATAGAGATCATCTGTCGGTAGATGAGCATGGACGTAGAAAAACACTGAATCTCTACACAGACGTCTCCAGGATGGAAGGTGGAGATGGTGCAGCAGTATATTCCTTAGAACTTCCATGCAATTTACCCTTCAGGTTGCCAGATGAGTGTAGCATATTCCAGGCAAAAATGATTGCAAATCAAAAGGCAAGCGAAGCGGTAACATCATCTCAGACAAAGGAATAGAATTATTATACATTCGGACAGGCGGTAAACGCGTTACGGTCTATTACTATCAAGTCGAGGAGAGTACTTAACAGCCCTCCAAGCGCTAGGGCGGTGGAACTCCGGTGGGTCCGGCCCGCAATGGGGTTTTAGGTAACGAAATCGCGAATGAACTAACTAAACAGGGGGCTAACCTCGATCAAGGGGTAGCTGAAGAGCTGCTGATGCCAAATCAAATATGCAGAAAGAAACTGAACGATAGGTTGTATGGGATGGCCAACGCAAACTGGCATAATATTATACCAACAGCTACCGTCTCTACTTACTAATTTTTCTCTTTTCTCAGCAGACGACTGTAAACTCTGTCTTGCATATCATATCTCGACAATTGTTTTGTCTTTCTTCTTCAATAACCTGGAAGGATTTGCAGGTCTCAGCTTGAGAAGCATTTGGGGCTTCGCTAATGAGTCAGGATTCTTCTTTCTTGCCTTTTCATACCGCCCAGCGGCTTTGCGTTGCTCAGTCTTTGGTGTTGGCACTTCGCCCATTCTGGCGGAATAATCTCAGCTTCCTTCTGCAGGCAGCTCGGTCTTGGATCGTATCATCGCTTAGATTAATGCGTTGTTGTTGCTTATTTATCTGATCGATCCACGGGTGTTTCCGTCTGCCTCGGGATTTAGGTCCAGCAAACGGAACATTCATGGATAGTGCCTTCAAGACAGGGTTTTCAGAAGGACGCCTTAGAACATGGCAATACCAATACATACGACGATGTTCAAGCTTTTCAGTGATCGGTTGCTCAACAAACAAGCTTTCGTGTATCTACATAGTCCAGCATTTAGACACATACATGAGTGCGGGACGTACGACCGTTTTGTACAACTTGCCTTTAAGCTTTCGCGGCATCTTCTTGTCGCAGAAAACTCCAGAGTATTCTCACGGCTTCGTCCAACTGACACGATGTTTGACGTCATTATCGCAGGTAGCTTCCTTGTTGACCATCGAGCCCAGCTAGTTTAACCCTGTATAGGACTTCAGCCGCTCTCTTTTAATGTAGATATCTGGTATTGGTCTCTTTGGATCTGGGAAAGGAAAGCAAAATACTCTGTCTTTTGTATGCTAATCCTCAGTCCAAGATCCTCCAGTATCTTACACCACGTGGTCAGTGCAGCCTGCTAAACAACGATGTCTTCGCTACCCAGGAAAATGCCATTGGCGAAGAGTCAGGATCGTTTGCGCTCAACAATGTTAACGTTAATTGCCTTGATCATTCCAGGGGCATAGGTGCGTCAACAGCTCTAGCATTTGAAAGCCTTGTTGACGTTTCGATAGCATATCTACTTTTCGGAAATGCAGTTGCTAGCATGCACCTCCTATCCGCGCCGTCTTTATACTGCCAAGCTCGGAGCACTGAGAGTTCCATTACTCACAGGCAGTTTTTGATCGCGCCGAGATTTGATCTCCCAGCTCTAGATTAGTATCGTAGAGCGGTGACCGAACGATCACGGCCCCCGAGCGCGACAAAATATGAGTCAACAACCAATATGATGAGTATCTGAAGTATGGGGTATCAATATGAACCCAAGTGATATATGCGGAGCCATTAGGCTGCCAACCAACTTAACCTAACCTAGCCCATAAAAATAAGATATAGGACAATAAATACTTTTAATTAGTGAAAGAATAAGACATGTAAGGTTTTAAAATATCCTTCACGGGAAGTGTGAGTAAGTCCTTGATCAGATTTCTTTTCGACAAGGATTCGTAGACAACAAGTTTGTTACAGTTCCTGTGCAGGATAAAGAATAATTTGGATTCAATTGATTAATCAAGTAAATACTTCCCGATTGAATCGGTGCAAAGATTACTGCGAAAATCATTTGCGCATTTGCTTTTTATCGGCCCTCAGCAAATGCGGCACCCATCTTACGCAGAGCTTTCACATCTCTAATTCTTTGTGCAAGATGTTTCGCACCCTTTATTCCAATATCCAAACAGCCTCAGCAATATAACTCAGTTTCATTCGCCTATCGTCCAACACGATATTATGCACTTTTTCGATGGTTTTCGGTGTGGTTGAGGTTTTTGACCGTCCTTCACGTGGGTCGTCTTCGAGAGATTCAGCTGCCCATTTTTTAACGGTTGACATCGAAGTAGGAGAGTCCCCGTAAACTTTTGTTAACTTCGGATGAATTTCCTTAGGGGTTAATCCATCCAAAACGAAGAATTTTGTGACCGGACGATATTCAAAACTCCTAAGGCGTCTACTGAGAAAATTCGTGTAAACAAACTACTTGAGAGAAGAAGTTGAAACTTGTCATACGAATTAATGACACCCAGGCAGAAAACATAAATTTTTGCTGATTGTAACGGTATTTCTGTGTCAGGCTGAGAACTTTCACCTTACCCTCGTAGGTAACAATGCCGAATTTCACAAATGTTTGATATTATTGTTTTTGTTCCACCCCTTATGTTTAAAACTATAAACATATGTATTTGCTAAAATTAAGCTTTACGTTTAATTCGGCTGACTTCACGTTCAAGAAATCGTCGAATTTTTGTCAAATATCGGGTGGAAAGGGTTAAGTATTATGTAAAGGCAATTTTCAAATAATTAACAAACTCACTCCAAGAGTTTACTTTGTTTTTTAAATTTCTCAGTGGTTAGCAGTCCTCAAAGAAAAATATGTTTTATATCTATTGGAGTGATTATGATTATAATTAATGATGTATAGACTAATTAGCGAACAACAATTGTCTTACTAGCTGGGTTGTGACCCAGCTATAATATTGTAAATTTATTTGTATTATGGCATCTTCATGTTCAATTTGCAACTAAAAATCTACGCATATTTAGTTAGAAGTATCGATTGCTTACGTTTTCAAGATTATACTCCTCTAATTTTAAAAGCGAAAAGTCTGGAAATTATCAACAATTGTTTTATTATTTGGGTCAAATCCAAAATTAAAACAATTGTTGTTCATAAATTCATCAGTAATTATCATTCACTCCAATAGATAGTACACACATTTCTCTTTTGGGTATAATACTCATTTACCGCAACCCCTAATGGAGCATGGCACGTCAGCTATTCCATGTAGATTAGTTGACGTTTCGCTGGCATAAACCAGTTTCAGACAATGCACGTTGGCCGCATGCACCTCAGCTCCAGGACTACTAAATCTTAAATGTTGCTCAGAAACATGTAGCTGAAAAACGGTAACGACAAATATTGTACACACCTACGTTTACCCCACATTTATCTCAATCATAGTAAACATTTCCGGTGAATAGACCTGCGACTCGAATGTCCCCGTCCCGTCTAATAACTATAGGTACAATACAAACAAACAAATTTTAGAATAATTTTAACCACTGTTAAAAAGTGTACACATATAACTTTCTTTTACTATCGTTTTATAGTTAGCCACCCTTATCGTATGATTTTCCTATCAATCAATAACTTGTTTAATGAACTGGGAAAAATCCATACTACAGTATATCATGCGTGCCGCTTCAATATAGAACAGTAATTGAACATTTCATGAATTATTTATGACAGTTATCTGTTTATAGGTATCCTCAACAATTTTAAACTTGAAAATAAGGAATTTACGTGTATACTTACTGGCTCATTCAAATACTTTTCCAATCGGTCCTGCACTTTGATATTATCCTTTTCGCGAATAAGCAGGTAGATATTTCGAATGTCGTAGGTGCGAAGTAACTTTTCCACAAGCACTTTTCCTATGAATCCCGTTCCGCCAGTAATAAAAATCGAAGTACTTTCATAGAATTCGCGGACCGTTGGAATGCTGGTTTTACACTCAAGTAGCACCATTATAAAATTCTTTGTTTTGTTTGCTTTTTTTTTCTTATTTCAATTTTATTTTCACTTGACGACGGCCGAACAAGAAAAGTCAGAAGGACTAATCGAAAATCTTCTGTATTTCGAACAGAAATCTATTCTATTTCACAATAAAACAACAAAACAAGCTTCAATATGTTCAAGTTTAAAATTGAACTTAAATCCAACAGAATTTCCAACGGGTGCAGGAGCTCGAATTTACGTCTTCGATTAAAGTGAAAGCGAAATCTGACTGATAAAACTTGTAAAACCCTACGGACACTCATCGGACCATATGTGAGAATCGACCAGTGGTCGTAATTATCAATTGATGTCATCAATAATTTAAAATTCTAAAGGAGTTTCCATTTCATGGCACGCATAAACTCGTTCAACCTCATGGCATTCTCGATAAATCAACAGTTCGGTCTTGGCAACATGTTTCTGACAAATTTATGAATGGATAAAGTTTCTGAATATTTCGCTTTACTTGCGACGACACGGTGGTTGAAAGCTCCTTTTGTTTGGATGTTTTCCAACGAAGATATAGCTTAGAAGATACTTTTTCAGTTATGCGGCAATTACACTGCCGGCAGATGCAATCGTAGCAGCGGTATTGGCTGCGTCTTGGGTAATCTATTTTGCGAGTCACATTGAAAACAACGACTATGGTAGCACGAAATGCTACATCAATATCCGCCAATACATAAATTGCGATTTTCTCACTATTTTGCAAAAAAAAAAAAAAATAGTGGTTGTTGAATATCGCAAATATTTGATAATTTTTAACAAACAAAGCTTTCGATCGACACTTTAATGCATAAAATCTCGTTTGTTTTCCTTTTCTGGTATTTCAAACGTTTCCCCAGCGTGCCGATAGCTACAGCCACTGAAGCAACAATTTAGAATATTACACGAAAAAAAACAGATTTGCTGATGCTGCTGCCCCATATAATTCGCTTACGTGCTTTCTAACTTGAGATGTGAACGCTCCTGCTGCCACTGCGATTGTTTCTGCCGGCAATGTAACCTCCTTATTATAACATCTCAGGTTCATGTCTTATTTGTGGATTATATTCAACATCTACACCTTGTTAACTCGTATGAAGTTCCATAGGAAAGCTTATTATGCTTGTTCAGAATGAAAGTTGTCTTGAGAAAATGCTAAGAAATGAACCAAAACGGCCGCAGAAACAAAAGCTAAACACAATGACTACAAAAAGTCTACAGACAAGTTCGATAAAATTGAAATTAACAAGAATTTATAGCAGAAAAGATACTTTGATAATTACTCGTAAATACTGATATTTCAGAAAGAATTCAATTTTCATTTTTCTTTTAGGTAGGATTCCATCTCCATCAAACATTAATCGAGGAGTTAAATTGAATTTATCGGCTGGAATTAAAACAAACAAGTAGAGGCCCAACCAATAAATTCATAAAAGTCAAGCTTTAAAGTGCTTAGGCAAAAATGAAAAATATGAGCCCTCACGCTATACGACTATGGAAAATGCCCTGTTAAGACAATTTGTTAAAACACCTGATTGTTGCTAAACAAATTGAGCTTGTGGTTCAGCCTCAGTGCCGATCTTGACTACCTTAGAGCCCTGTTCAACTAATAGTCTTAGGCCCGTTTTCTCAATGTCCAGTTAAAATTTAAACTCGAGATAAAATTTGTCGTTGTTTTTGTTTTCCCTGTAAAATTTGACAGATGGATACGTTCAATGTCTGTTTAACTGGAGTTTAAATTTTAGTCAGACATTGAGAAAACGGGCCTTAGAATGATACCTCTACGGTTCCGAAATTCATTCTACCGCCCGAGATTCAAACCTACCAAATTTTAGAAAAAATTCGTTATCAACTTTTTATGGAAATGTTGGGCTTTACACTAAAGGCCGGTTGCTCAATGTCCGATTAAAATTTATTTTAAGAATAAACTGCCATTTAGCACAATTTGATTTGCTCAATATCTGTTTAGCGCTATTAATCGGGTAAACGCTAACCGTCCCCTAGCCTTCGATTAATCTCTTATCCAAAACAAAATCCAACCACTAGCTTCCGGTTGAAAGTTTATCCGAAACAAAAACCCAACACCTGATACCGGATGCTGAGATTTTGCAAGCTAGAACGGTTCACTTTTGCAAATTCAAATGAAAACAATGAAAGTGGCCGTAAAGAACAGAGTTCCTGGAAATTCATTCGATAGAAGAGAATTCGCAACAAACTCAGCTGCAAATGAATATGTTGAGAGACCGTACTAATACAAAATAGATTCGTGGACGGTTGAATTCCGCCAAGAAAATCAGCTGATTTTGCCATAATGGTGGTCTGAGATAAGTTCCACACTTTATGGCTTGGTAATTTGCTTGACACGTATGAGAAAACGAAAATGCTTATCGGGCTGGGCTGTTTATAGCTTCAAATAACTTGTGTCCTTGTTAGTTAACAAACAGTTTATTCGAACATTGAGAAAGCGGGCCTAAGAGCTCTACAAAATCTCCAAAAGATCGCGCAATTTCTAACCTTTCGAATGAAATATAAATATCAACCACTTAGGGCCGTTTTATCAATGTCTGATTCAATCTTATCCTATAGATAAACACTAACCGGCCCTCATCTTCCGGTTAAGAATTTATCGGACAATAATTCCAAACAGCTGATACGTACTTCTGAGATTTTGACAGCTAGAACTGTTTACGTTTGCTTATTCAAATGAGACAATTAAACTGGTCACAAGCAACAGAATTCTGGATATTCATTCGAAGGAAACGGGTCTGAAACCAACTCAGCCGCAAAATAATGCTGAGAGTTGGCACAGACGTAGAATACAATTGAACAGGTGGCAGAATTTCGCCAAGAAAATCAGCTGACTTTCTGCTGTATTAGCTGCGCTGTGAACTGCATTATAATATTTTGAGCGTTGCGTGCGCTAAGGTTAAATTTAGTGTCCCGGATAGCTAACTGGCAGTTTAACTGGACATTGAGAAAACGGGCCTTAGATTTGAAAATTTTCAAATATTAGAAAATATTAGGAAGAAAAACATGGTCTGAAAATGGAACAAATCGATTTGATTTTGACTTAATATCTGGATAAATCAAACAGAAGTGACTCGTGAATTTTGTTTTGGCATTTATTTTATGGAAAACATTTTTGTAATAGTAGTAGTAGTCCGGATGGCGCAACGGTTAGCACGTTCGCCTTCAACGCACTGGGCCCCGGTTCGATTCCGGGGATTTACGTGTCGGACTATGAGCCCACACAGCTGTTAAATGAGTACCCATTATGGGGTAAATAACTCGGTTGAGCGTGTTGCTGATCACATACCTCTGCACAAAAACCGTCACGATCTAGAAAATGAGATGATGCTAACTCATCTCGAGGCCGTGGTTCAAATTGGACTGTTGCGTCAGTTATTTATTTATTTATTTTATTTTTGTAATGCTGTATGATTCCGTAATAATTCAGGTAATTTCGAATGATCAAACTTAATGTAACGGGATTTGTATCCCTTAGCTGGCAAAACAATTGCGTTTTCTCTACTGGATCGTCATTGTTGAAAAAGGTTAGTATTAGCGTGTCGAATTTTCTGAGTGCAGGAGATAAACTTTTCTCTGTCATTATTTCTCAGGTATAATTGTTGTAATTATTTATTTGCTCGACTTTTTT
The DNA here is from genome assembly GCA_964017055.1 of Chloromyia formosa. Taxonomy (NCBI): domain Eukaryota; kingdom Metazoa; phylum Arthropoda; class Insecta; order Diptera; family Stratiomyidae; genus Chloromyia; species Chloromyia formosa. The sequence goes on from OZ024814.1 coordinate 138,404,620, forward strand.
AGCCTTGTCGATTTACGGATAGAGAATACGCTGATATGACTTTTGTGTATGGTATGGAAGAAACGGTAACGAGACTGTTCGAGAGTATCGACTCCCAACAGACAGTGAGAAGAGGATGACTTTCTTTAGGTGGTTTCTGGAGCGAAACTTTTCTAATCCAAATTTCTACAGGAAAATCCTATGGACCGATGAGGCTAGCTTCACGCGAGGTGGTGTATTCAATAAGAAGAACAACCAGGTTTGGAATCAAGAAAACCCCCATGCAATTTGCACTTCTCGATTCCCACGTGAGTTCAGCGTGAATGTCTGAATATTGTGTAGTAGGCGATGAGCTGCTTGATCCTATCATTCTCCCTCATCGACTGAATTCAGTTGCATTTTGCAAAATCTTACAAAATGAAGTAGCTCCTAAAATACTGCACAATATGCATTTTACTCAACAAGCGGACCTTTGGTGGCAGATGGGTGGATACCCAGCCCACAACCACCAAATTGTTACAGAGTTTTTAAACCGTGATTTCGAAGTTGGACTTAACCTCGATGACTCAGCACAGTATAACGCTAACCCATATAGCTTAATGTTGTTGTAGAGCGTGTTATTTCTCTAACCTCTATAAGTTAAGATCCGCAAAAGAAGGCGCCTAGTGTAATATATGAACGTACTGTATGTGCACATTGAGCTATTGAGCATAGTGTATGTGCAAATCAAGTACGTGCAAGCATTGCACCTTCAAAATTTTCTCGACTGAACATACAGTGGAATAGCCTGAGCGTATAAATGTGAGCATATTCAGGAATGAAGCATATTTTGCACATGCGTTTTTGAACATATACATATGTGTGCATTGCACATTTAGTGTTTTTTGTTTGTTTAGTGTTAGTTGTCGCGCTCGGTGGTTGTGAACGTTCGGTCACCGCTCTACGATACTAGCCTAGAGCTCGGAGATCAAATCTCGGCGATCAAATCTCGGCGAGTTCAAAAACTGCCTGTGAGTACTAATAGAACTCTCACAATGCTCCGAGCTTGTCAGTATAAACACGGCGCGGATAGGAGGTGTATGCTAGCAACTGCACTTCCGAAAAGTAGATATGGTATTGAAACGTCAACAAGGCATAGAAATGCTAGAGATGTTGACGCGCCTATGCCCCTGGAGGGGACAAGGCAATTAAAAGAAGTAGAGAGAGCACATTTTGTAGAATGTTAGCTTAACATGCCAAGATGTAAGCACCACCCGGTGCAGTTTGATATCGACTAACACTGCGCTATCTTCAAATAATATGTTTTTGTTTAATTGCCTTGACCCCTCCAGGAGCATGGACGCGTCAACATCTCTAGCATTTCTATGCCTTGATGACGATTCGATAGCATATCTAATTTTCGGAAATGCAGTTGCTAGCATACACCTCCTATCCGCGCCCTCTTTAGTACAATTAGTACCCACATGCAGTTTTTGGTCGCGCCGAGATTTGAACTCCGAGCTCTAGAGTAGTATTGTAAAGCGGTGACCGAACGACCACGGCCAACGAGCGCAACATATGTTTGGAGATGAAAAAAAAAACAGACGCAATAATTTTAATAAAGTTTTATTGAGTCTTAATGAGTACATACATTTATTCATCATTTATTCTGCTTACGTCTAGAAATAATACTGTAAGGAAAGAATACTTTTCAATAATTTATCTTAAGCGAGTTTTAAGTGCATTTTACAAAAATGTACACAATAACGAACAATTTCCAAAAAAATTTCACTTTCGTTTGACGTTCGCCGAAGAAACACTTCAAATTATTATATTAAATATCCTATACATTATAAATTTAGTATAAATTGGAAAGCCTAACTTCAGTAGTAGTAAATCACAGATCACATATTGTTGAATGTCACGCTGGACTTTGAGTCGCGTGGCCGGGAAAACTGGTTCGTGTCCCGTCTTAAAACGCAATAGTCATCCATTTCCCGGAAATTATGCGTGCTACCGTGACTGGTATGTCTTCTGGGAAATCTAAAAAATCGAAATCTATCCCGGCCACGACTTCGCTCGGCTCTCGCATTGCGTAGTATGCTGGAGCCGTTGCGTACTCCCGAACGAACCATTATTCTCGCCTGGGTCCCATTATTGCGCTTAAGCATGGACTCTTTCTCGTAAATGCACTGATTCCATTCATCCACGCCGATAGGATTACAAATACAATTTGCAATTGTACTTGTCCCTGTACCATGTCTCCTGGCTTGCGCTATCGCGACACTGCCGTTAACATTCATGGCTTCCTGGTCAGGCCAGGACATCATTTTATCGCCGTCGCATAAAAGTCGATTGTTGTTCATCAGAGTGGCGGCGCTCCTTTGATTGTCCATGTCCGCCGTAATCACGTTGTATCCTTCCGCTGTTGACGTGGCCGCTACAGCCATTTTCGCGTTGGCCGAATTTCGCTGTTGCGACATCAACGCATTGTTTCTGTACCGATTCGACGAATTTGTATAGTTGGAACGAATTGAACTAGCTCGCGTGTAAACGGACATTGTTCGGTCCGTGGCATCCTGTCCGCTAAAGCGACAAAAGCAAAAGGAAAATCGCCGTTTTAGCTCACGTTTGAATTTTTCCTGCAATAGTCAGAAAAAAGAGAACAGGGTGTTGGTAAAAACATATAACAAAACACGTACAGTTAAAATGAATTAGGTTGCATTGAAAAGATTCACATTCGAAACGAAAAATAAAATTCCCAAGAATGGAATTGTTTCATGTCAAGCTGGGAATGCAATAAAAAAAGTTAGTGTCCTTTATTCTGGTTTTTTTTCAGACAACTGGTCCTTGTTGTTGTTTTTCTGCGTACTACAACTCAGTGGGATGAAAACTTTAAAATAGATTTAAACCTCGAACTGTAATCGTCCATCGTGGGCGAATATAAATTACAGAATTCCCAAATATCAGGGAAACATGAAATAAAAGTGATGGAATGAAAATGGAAACGGTTCTAGGCCAGAGCATTGAATCAATTTATTTTGCGATGTCAATAAATTTCGCCTTTTTCAATAAAGCTCGTGCTGGACGAGTGGTCTCGGAATTTGTTTAGTGTAGGTCGGATCAAATGAAAAAAAGAAAAATATTTACCAAATATTCATTATTGGTAAAATAATTATTGAATATTGTATCACTGTTGATTTATGTGTGTTAGACCAGGAGCGGTCTGCTAAAAAACAAGTTGAATTACATTTCTATATTGACCCGAATAAATGAATGTGCGGTGGGTTTAGCTTGACCAGGAAAGCAAGAAGGGCTTTAGGTATTATAAATAAAATATTACAGGCACTATCTGTACATAGTCTAGATGTGTGTGTTAATTGCCTTGACCCCTCAAGGGCATGGGCTCGTAATCATATCTAGCATTTCTATGTTTTGTTGACGTTTCGATAGCATAACTTCTTTCGGAAGTGCAGTTGCTAGCATGCCTCCATACCTCCTATTCGTGCCGTCTTTATACTGACAAGCTCGGAGCACTGTGAGAGTTCCATTAAAACTCACAGGCAGTTTTTGATCGCGCCGAGATTTGAACTTCGAGCTCTAGATTAGCGATGACCAAACGACCATGGCCACCGAGCGCGATACATATCTGGATGCATTGTTGCAAAGTTGTTTGATTTCTTGAGTCAGTGCACTATAGTTTGCCATCTTCTCCACATGCTTTCTCTCGATGTTGCTATTATGCCGAGCGACTTGTCTTGTCGACTAGAACTACATCGGGTTTGTTGTGGGCGATTGAGTGATCAGTGATAATCTGGCCCAGTGCACTGCAAAGCGAGTGCTGCCAAGCACAGCTTGTGAAGTGTACTGGCAAATCAGTAGTGATTCACTGATCAACTCGTGATTGTATCAAAGGTGTTGATAGATTACCTTGTGCTCTGCCAGTGCCATTGCAGAACAGCCAGCGATGAAAAGGTCTAGTGTTTCCAGCACCGAACCACACATTCTGCATCGGTCATCGTCCACCCGTTCCTTGCACATAAATTTAAGATATGCGGGTGGGGATCTCGTCATCCTGAATGGCGATCATAGACCCTTTGGTTTCGGCAAATGAAGATCGACAAATGGCTGCCAGAGGCTACGCAAATGTTTAGTATGCATTGCCTTTGCCTTCCATTCATCGATCCGCACTTATTTGGTTTCTCCCCGACAAGGTCATTTTACCAGTACCAGTTTCAGCCTGCACAACAAAACAAGCAGTTCCCTTCTGAAGTCAACAGTACCGGCATGCGCACCTTGTAGCATTCCTACACTTATAAAAGTCTGCCTCCGACATTGCACCTATGTGGATTTCGTCCAATGAGAAGCCGGGATACGAATGGCGCGGATTCGGCATTTGTCCAATCCGAAATCCATACGAATGTCATGACTGAAATTATCTGTGATCCGCAGCAGACTTTTAAGATCTTTATCGCTTTCCGAGTATAGTTGAATGTCATCCAGATACATGAAGTGGGTGAGCGGAAACTTTGGCAACAAACCGTGCTTGATGGAAAAGCCGCACTGTTTAGCCGAATTCAAAAGTGATTAAAGGAAGTTCAACGCCATACAGAACCAGAAAGGACTCAAAGAGTTCTCTTGGAATATAGCTTTGCAAGTGTGCAGTGGTGATGGCACCGAAAGTGTCGTTTACTATTCTGCCATCACCTTTGACAAGAAACTTTTTAGTGTATCCACTCGAAATATGCGGAGGACCTCAATTAGCCAAGTGCGGGGGATGCTGTCAAAAGCTTTGCCATAATCGATGTAGCAGAAAAACGTAGCTTGTCTTACTACAGCCGAATCGATCGCGAGTTCTTCTTTGCATCCCCTAAATCCAACTCTCGATTTACTATCCATGCCGCTAAAGCGTGTTCCGCCGCCCCTGGGCCAAGGGAGCGTTCTAGGAACTCATGGTGTCGATCTGCGTTCAGTGATCGAACGTTGCTGAGTAATACTGTTTTTACACGCTAGACCAACTACCCGCATTAGACCGTCCATTAAACCTCGTATTAGACTGTCCATTAGACCACGCATTAGACAGCGCATTAGACCGTCCATTAGACCGCGCATTAGACCGGCTATTAGGCCGCGCATTAGACCGTCCATTAGACCGCCCATTGGACCACGTATCACAGGGGCTATTTGATTTTTATAAAGATTTAAATCAATATAACCAAATAGCTGCTCTGATATGTGGTCTAACGGCCGGTCTAATGGACAGTCTAATGCGCGGCCTAATAGACGGTCTAATGCGCTGTCCAATAGACGGTCTAATGCGCAGTCCAATAGACAGTCGAATTCGCTGTCTAAAGGACAGTTTAATGCCTGGACGGTCTAGCGTGTAAAAACAGCATCAGCCATGGGGATAGATATTCATTTGCCTTAACCCCTAGTGGGCATAGCCTGTCAACTATTCCATGTAGTTTAGCTGAAGTTTCGTTGGCATAAGCCAGTTTCGGACGATGCACGTTGCCAGCATGCACCTCTTGCTCCCTTTTAGCTCCCTATCTGCGACAAATTGGGAGATGTTGTGGTTTATTATTACGCCCCGCACAACAGGGGGAAGACAACACAAATTTTCATGGCCACGAATGCTGTGGACGGGACTTGAACCGTAGTCAGGCATGAGATTGACGCCTCTACGCACTGGGTTACCGGTCGGCCCTAGTACGATGTACGAATACGGGCAAGAGTAGTTGACGCACTATGCCCCATTAGGGGTTAAGGAAAATTAGTAGTGGTATAGTAACCAGATACTATGGAAAGCTGATAGAAATTCTATAGAAAGGAGAAAACTGACGGAAATTCTATCGAAAACTGATCGATAACCCCTCGTAAACTGATATAGAAATCCTGAAACTGCTAAAACTCATAAAAATTAATAACCCCAATAAAAGTGGGGCTTGCATTTTCTTATCCCCGGAAAAGTCATTAAAATTCGAAGTTGATTTTATCATCTATTGATTCCCCCAAATCTATTTCTAAATAACATTTATTTGCATTGCACACTGGCAACAATAATCTGCCAATAAACCGCGGCGATCTTAATCGCTATTGCTTGCAAAAGATAACGAAAAGAAAATTCATCGGAAAAAATGAAGAACAAAATTTGAATTTTTCCCCCGAAGTAAAAAAAAAATACGACTAACAAATATTTTGTATACGTGAACCAATAAAAGAGAATCAAATCAATATTACCGTCGCGTCGGCCACCTGAAAGAAAAACAAATAATGCAGAGATACTTACATTGTATATTCCATAGATAAATGGATTATAGCAACTGTTGCTCATGGCCAGCCAATCGCAAAAGAACCAAATAATGTTAATGTAAATATATTCGTTGATTTCGGGCCAGGTAACATGGATGATGTTGTAGGTCTGCAACGGTAGCCAACATATTCCAAACACCACCACAACAATGATAAGCATCTTGATAACCTAAATTTGAAAAAAAAACATATGCGAAATTAAAACTGGAATGGACACTGTAATCAATAGTCATTAAATTAATGCAAATTTTGTAAACAGTATTATTTTTAATTGTAAACAGATTGAAGTATTTAAGCCCATAATACAAATTGGAATCTGAGCTATCTAAATTGTCTATTAATAATGATGTTGATTTAGGTCAATGATAAAGAATCGGATTAAACGGCCCAACTAACAATTTGCTCTTATAAGACTCTGGAAGAGTCTTATAAGACGCTTCCAGAGACTTATAAGAGGTAAATTGTTAGTTGGGCGTTTTCTTTGGATTATTATGATTTGGGTTCTGCGAAAGTGAATCCAATGTAAATTTTACAAAGAATACAAATAGAGGAATATACGAAAGTAAGAGGACACGATAATTACCAGATAGTTACAAGTCTTATACATTTCCTATCACTATCACACAGCCTACTTGTCCACTTTATTACAAGTGATATCAAATCGAAAGTCCCGTTAGGAATTAATTCGCATTAAATCGCTCTGAAGTTTGAAATGTATAACGAAATATTTTCGGGGTTCCTTCTTTGTCAAGTGGACCTATCCTAGTGGCGGGTATTTTTCTGATGATTTAAAAAAAATGTGAATTAAATCCTAACAGGGCTTTCCGACTTGATATCACTTGTAATAAAATGGACAATTAGGCTACTCTATATAATGTCATGAAGTTTCGAGAATATGCCGTTAGTCCTTTCCGAGATATAGCCCAGTTTCCAGTGGACCTACCCTAACTATCAGAATATATAACAAGAGGTGCGAAGTATCTGCGAATACGTACTTCGAAATTTAGCAATCTTTTTTTTTTTTTTTTTGATTCCTTATTGACCGCAAAGGGTCACTTATAAAAAACTAAAGGAAAAAACCGGAAAACTAGTTTTAATTTTCGTAATCTAATCTATAGAATTATCGAATGCATTTCGAATGCGAGCAATGGGCAACCATCATCAGCGAACGCTTGATGAGCACTGGTTCACAGAAATAATTACGAGGGTAAGGTAAAAAGTTCACGGTCTGACACAGAAACTTACAAACTTACGTTTACTGCCTGGGTGCACGTGTTATCAGTTCGTATGAGAAGTTTCAACTTGTTCTCTCAAGTAGTTTGTTTACACGAATTTATGCAGTAGACGTCTTTTGTGTTTTTCATTTAAATGGAGAAACTTAAATATCGTGTAGTCATAAAATTCTTCGTTTTGAATGGATTAACCCTTCTGCTCAAGATGGGTGCCGTATTTGCTGAATGCCGATCAAAAGCAAATGCGCAAACGATTTTCGCAGCAACCTTTGCACCGATTCAATTGGGATCCGACCGATTTTGTGCGGCGATTTGCCGCCATGGATTAGACTTGGTTCCACACTACACTACACGCCCTAAATGATCCAGCAGTCGAAGCAGCGGGTGGAAGCCGGTGGTTCAGCGCCCATGAAAGTGAAATCGATCGCATCTGCCGGAAAGGTCATGTCCAGCGTTTTTTGGGATGCGAAAGGGATCCTGTTAATTGAATACCTTGAAAAAGGCAGAGCAATAACAGGCGAATATTGCTCCAAACTTCTTGACCAGCTGGATGCCAAAATTCGCGGGAAGAGGCCTTGCTTAGAGAGGAAAAAAATAATCACCAGGCTTACGCTCCTGTACACAAGTCTGCGTTGACGATGGGAAAACTGCGGGATTTGGGGTACGATTTGCTAGACCATCCACCTATTCTCCTGATTTGGCACCCTCAGACTTCCTTCCCAAACTTGAAGATACGGGGGGTCTACGCACTTTTTGCTCAAGTGAAACAATATATGGGGGGGGGGGGGGGGCACGCCACCCAATATTTCGGGTACAAATACCGGTTTCAATCGTTTCGCAAGATAAGCGATCCTCACAAGACTTCTTCCTTCAAACAATCAAGCACTGATTTAGCTATGGCTCGTAGGGAAGGAAGGTCTCTACAGGCATATATAATGGCCCATGAGGATTGTACCATTGAATCTTGTGCTTTGACAAGACTCATGAGGAAAGAAAACTCAAACTTTACCAGCCATCAAACCCCTGGGCCCTCAGTCGTCAGAACCCGTGTGACATTAACCCGAACCATTATGGACATATGAAGTCATTCAATTTGGCTATGATTCCTCCAGATGCTGGCAAAACTTATTGGATGTTTTGTGCTAACTATAAAGGTGGACACACAAACCCGGAACCTGTAGTGTATACAGAGTAGACACTGTAATGTATACACGCATATGATATTGAAGTTATCCTATCAAGTATCCACAAGACAAAATAACACACTTCTCATAGTAAACATATTCATTCAATTCGTATAAAAATGTAAATGATACGCAGCCAGTCAATATGCAATTTCTAGTGCACTCGTGCCACTGCATCTTTTACCGTGAAACTACACATGTGTGCGAGCGGCGAGTTAATTGGCGCTACGAATGACGAGCGGCCTACTACACATGCATCTAGTCACTCGTCGCGCCAACTAACTGGCAGCGCGCACGTGCACTCGTGATGAGCTAGTAAATTACGCGCAGACACACTATACATTCGCATCGAATGGCGCGGGTACCGAGTGGATATTTGCGTCGTCGTCGTCTTTTGTGTATTCCCAACGAATTCAATCAAACGCGTGAAGTTTAGTGGGTTGATTAACGTTCGGGTCGCCGTCAGTAATAAAAGCCGTGGTTTTTCATTATTTTAAAAGTGAAGTGGATACTTTGTCTGAAAATAAAAAACCAACACTTCATTTTTGTAATAATGAATACACAATTCTTGAATTGGAGTAATACAGTGAGAAGAGTGTTTGTATTCAAACTAATTTTCCAAATTTTGATTAATTAATCGATCATAAACGCTGCATTAGACCCGATGCAACCTAAAGGTGTATTTTGCTAGGCACACAATCGTCGCACATTGTTTGCGATTAGCGATCAACCTATAAAGCACTATTTATGAGTATGTGTATCTTTCCATCATCGATCGACGCGGGGTAATTCCTAGCAAAACGCACGCATAATTTTCGGAGAAAGCCAACTTACAATGTTATATTGCGATGAATTTCTCTCATCCACCATCGACTGGGGCTAGTCCTGTTCCTAATACTGGGATCCCGGTTTAGTAACGGTTTTTGACATGGATATGTCTTATAGCTGGGGGTCATCCTAAAAATCTATCCGTCACACGAAATGTCTGTTTTTCTACTCGGGGCTCAGAAGAGGAAACAAGCCCATTGAAAATTTTTCCGAGTTATATGAATGCATTGTAGTTAGTGGCCGATCCTCAGTCAATCCGAGTCAGTAATCAAAAGGAACTCACGAAAATCGAAAAACATCGCGTATTGAACTGACTAAACAACCAGGCACCCATAACACAAGTCAACATCATTCAACTGCCATCCCCTCGTGATTCAAATCTGCTCACAACACCAGCCACATCCAGACAACCTGTCTCCCTCACTCATGCACAGCGCTATGGCTCCTCCTTCATACCAATCTTTTTGTTTTTATCAATTAGTCACTAACCTGACTCAGTAAGAAAATCGTTGGGGTAGGTCGGGAAATAGCTTCAACTTCACACACGCACACACACACTCGTATGCACGCAATGGAGAGACGGTTGAGTCTAAGAAGTTCAATGGATGGGTGTTGCTTCGTCATCGGCGACAGTGCGAAAGAGATGCTTGCTCCATGGACCTTGGACTACACTTACGCGGCGGATCCACCCCTTTCTTGTGATGGCCAATCCCATCCAGCCGACTGAAATCAGTGTCACCAAGGTCACCAACGTTTTTTTCCCGTGAGATGTAAGGAACTTACGACCGTACTTGTATCGCACATACCGCGTACTATCACGATCGATGATATATCAACTAACAGTGCACAATTCTGATTTATATTACGTTTACACTATCCCTAGATTACTTCATCTGCTGCTTAATCTGGGTGTGGTGAGTTTAAAATTGTATGTATTTGACAGTTACAGATTAAATCAACCGGCACAGATGAAGTAATCTGGGGATAGTGTAAACGTAATATTAGTGAGGAGAATAGTGCAAATGATGCAGTTTGTGCAGCACGGATAACGTAAACGTTAATGCAATAAAATTTTGTTGTCGCGCTTACCGTCTTTAGACTTATATTACGTTTACACTATCCTCAGATTACTTCATCTGCGCCGGCTGACTTCATCTGCAACTTTCATATACATAAAATTTTAAACTCACCACACCCAGATTACGCTGCAGATGAAGTAATCTGGGGATAGTGTAAACGTAATATTAGACGAGTACTATCTAAGTATCTAATAGTAAGTGTGTTTAGCAAGACCGCGGCTTGACGCTATCGATCGCGGATTTACGTACTAACGAAGCACAGGCGCATATAAAATATATAGAGTGTATGATCGCTTGATCCACACACGGGGCAACGGTTGGGTTAATTTGTATTCTCCTGTACACTATGCGGGACGATATGTCTTGAAAATGATACAAAGTATCTACACTGCATGCAGATACATCGGTACATGGATATGTCTTATGCCTACCGAAAGCGTGGGACGTGTTTTGTCGAATGATTTCATCCAGTATAACTATACTGGGATCTTTATAAAAAAATGATACAAAGTATCTACACTGCATGCAGATATATCGGAACATGGATATGTCTTTGGCTACCGACTGCGTGGAACCTGTTGTGCTGAAGATATCGACGTAAGTTTTATAAAGATCCCAGTATAGTTATACTGGATGAAATCATTCAACAAAACACGTCCCACGCTTTCGGTAGGCATAAGACATATCCATGTTCTGATGTATCTGCATGCAGTGTAGATACTTTGTATCATTTAGATTTTTTTTTCAGTTTAACGTACGTTACTATAAGCGCAATTTTTGTGTTGGAACACGAGATGCCTAGAGTCGTGCATTGTATGATGAGTATTTCCCCACGAGAACAGGGTTGCCATTCTGAGGTGAGCAGCCCTAAAATGTCTTTTTTTTTCTTCTTTGATTGCAGATTTGGAATCAGCGACCCAAAATTACGTTGTATTTCGAACCAACCCGATCGGACGAGTATTTCCCCACGAAAACAGGGTGGCCATTTTGGGGTAGGAAACTCCAATGCTTTTTTTTCTTTTCTGACTTCAAATTCGGAACGCATAGAAAGGAGCTTTCCGCTCGGTAAAGGGTGTACCGTCTTCTATACATTTTTGGATCTGAATACTTTTCAGATCCATAGAGGAATATTTTTCAGATCCAAAAAAAAAAAAATCAGAGGTTTTCAGGACCATATTCATGTGATCCAGATCGAACACTTTCAGGACCGCATGCCAAGTTCTTAGAAACAAACAAGAAACGTCATTTCCATATAACGCAGATGATTTGTTCGGTTGGAACTGTAAAAATCGAGACTTGTCGAATGAATCGGTTTCACATTGGTTCCCCTCAATTAGGAGGGTCTTTGGTTCACTCTATGCGACCAACGACTATTGAGCCGTTCATGAACACATCATCAGTCAATTATTATTAAGCGCAAGAATGGATCACACAACAAGTCAATCCGACAGTCAATCAAAAACATATGAAAAGTTATTGTTGAACAATCGATAATGCGGATGCTTAACTTATTTCAGACTTCTGACCTATTCCGTGTCCTTCCTTTGAATAATTTATATTTTTCTTGGTAAAATTAACCTCCAAATGCTTCAATTTCTTTCTAAAGGGAGACTCAATCGTTCCCCGTTTCCAGGAATCATTCAAATATTACTTTTCTTGGCCTAGCATGTTGCCAAGTATAAAATACAAGTACCATTATACCTATAGATGCGGCTTCCATAATGGTTAATTTCTCCAATATTTCCAATTTTACATTCTGGTATTTTTTCATGAATAATATTTGCCTTGATAAAAAAAGCACCCTCAGCGTGGTTGTCAGAAATTTAAATACACAGAAAAAACTTAGTGAAAAACTTCAATGAAATTCACAAGTTATTGATTGAATTTTCATAGGATTTCCACCGTAATTCATTAACTTACCTTTTTCTTATTTTTCAAGAGAGTCAAATCACGTGCATCCTGAGCATTGCCTGGCGTACGGGATCCCCACAACTTCAGGGACATTTGAATGTAAACGAAGCTAATAATGCAGAACGGTATGAAGTATTGTGCGACTACTAAGTAATATCGGTAGGCTTGAATCTGGTTTCGTGTTAAATTGCTGTATTCGCAAAAAGGGCGCGTAAAATTTGCTGTGATATTATCTCCTGAAATAAAAAGAAACGAATTGTCAAGAATCCGCTATGTGGTGAATGGAATAAAGGAGGGGTTATCGGATACCTACTTCGAATCTCTTCAGTAATTGTTTGTACTCGTAACGCTATTGCCATCGGTATGGCAAATGATATCGATGCTAACCATATTGCCAGGATAATGCCTTTTGATACAAATTTGGTAGGCCGTGCCCTAAAATTCGGAAAAGGAATGTATTAATGTTATTCATTATTGGCAACGAAAGATAAGCTACAAATTTTAAACCGAAAAACAAATTCGATAATCACATAAATTATAGTCCGACATGTAAATTCCCTTTTATTGAAAAGACTACTGCCTTCAGTAGGACCCGAACCAGTGACGTAGATAGTTTTTCGCCGAGAGGGGAAGGGAATGGGTCGTCGGCACAAATTTTTTCTCTAATGTTAGAGAAAATGCTGTTAAGATTTGTAATTAACATAAACAAATACAAAAATGTCTTCTATAGTTTACCAGCATTTATTCAAAACCGCTTCAAGATCACGGTTCTGAGCGGGACAAATTTGTTAACCCTCTAACGATCAAAGGCTCACATCCTAAAAATCGAATTCACTCCTAAGATCAGTATTCCTTGATAGAAAGTACATTTATTTTGCCCACAAGCTTAGTGAAGTTCGTCTTCAATTTGAAAGGTCTACGATGCTTCGTTTTGATTCCCTGATTCCGTTTTGTGAACGAAGTCAGATTTTTACTAATAAAGATGTTTGGTTGGAAGCCGCTCTTTTGCTAACTAAATAAGCAGATCGAAGTGAATATTTTTTTGTTGAAAAGGTATGGCATTCTTCTATACAGGGTCTTAAGCTTCAGATGGTAGATACATTAATAGTAAATAAAACTGATAATTGGAGGGCAAAAGACTTCTTCCAGAGTCCTCCCCGTGGGCGCCCTCTGGAACGGCTAACCAAGCCAACCAAGTTTTGCACTGCAAAACATTTCGTAGAGGCACATAACGATGATCATCCTGAATGGCCAATAACACCCGTGCGTCTCATGAAGTAGGAGAACGGTGAAGTTGCAACACAGTTGTGAGAACACAAACACGTCACACCCAGCTGAAAGATCATCAAAAGAACGTGCGATCAAAAACACCATTGGAGAGCTACCTCCGCACTATATAAAAAAAAATAGCTCCCGACGACACTTAGAACACCTAAGGAAGCAACGCTTCTCCTGAGATTGGGTATGTGGGCTTGTAACCTGCGTAGCTGAAATCAATTTACACTCGAAACATTAAACGAGCCTCGGATACCACGAACTGATTCACCGGCAACGACTTTTGGCTGCAAACAACGGACCACGATCGGTTTTTGGAAAGTTCGAACGATGTGGGGCGAGTGCAGTAGTACGAGTATATTTGTGCGAGGCTCACTAAAGTCGAACGGGAAATGACCGCATATAACATCGATATGCTAGGACTGAGCGAAACAAGATGGACTAGATCGAGAACGACCTTATCACCAAGCTTCTAAACAGTACTGCTCTACTCTGGATATGAAGACCATACGTCACCTCGAATGGCAGGCGTCGGAGTCCTGTTGACTAGGGAGACACGCCTATCTCTAATTGACTGGAAGCCCATCTCCAACCGTGTCATCACAGCCAGATTTAAGTCCAGGGTAAGAAACATCACAATAATTCAGTGTCACGTCTCGACTGAACCAGCAGCGGATCAATCAGCTAAATATGCCTTTTACAAACGGCTTGGCGACACTTTCGACAATGTTTCCAAAGGTGACATACAATTAATCACGGGGGATCTCAGCGCGAAAGTTGGGCCTGACTATGTAGGCTTAGAACACTTAATGGGCAATCATGGACTAGGCAACAGGAACAAAAATGGCGAGATGTTCGTGGAATTTTGCAACTCTCGTCATCTCGTCATTGGCGGTACCCTGTTCAAGCACAAACGCTGCCACTTAACAACCTGGACCTCTCCGGATGGCAGAACAGAAAATCAGATTGACCGTATAGCCGTCTCCAAGACATGGAGGAATTGTCTCTTCGTCAGGTCGAAGCGAGGTGATAATGTTGGCAGCGACCACCAACTTGTTATCGCAAAAATACGTCAACGAACGGCACCGATCCAGTGCCTTCAAAATGCACAAATCTTGCCACGTTTTAATGTGCAAAAGCTTAAAGATCCATCAATAAGACCCGCATGTTCCACCGCCTTGGACGAGAGAGCTATTGCACAGCCACTTTGTGAGAATCCAACAATTGATGATACTCGTAGATGGAACGTTGCTAAGGACTCATTTATTTCGTGTGGCGTAATATTTGCGGGTCGATTGGAGCATGGTAGGAGACCATTCATTAGCGACTCTACATGATCTCTAATCTCTGCACCCAAGAGAGTTAAGGAACAGATTAACTCAGCTGCTGACGGCTCAGCCAAAGACCAACTCAGAGCCGAATACCGTTCAGGACAGGATCGACACTTCCCTTAAAAGGTGAAAAACGCAATGGATAGGTCACACTCTCCGAAAAGGGCCGAACAACATTGCTCAACTTCTGAAGAAAAAAAATCCACACAAAAACACTTATTCAATATTAAGTAAATTCTCCATTGGAATTCTTGTATCCCATTCGACAATACCTACTACTCATCTATGAGAAGGATTGAAGACTACTCAGGACCAATGCATCTTAAGCCAGCTTTTCACATATTATGCGGGGATTTCATTGCCGGCAGAACCAAAGGAGCGGCAGCATCGTCTGTGTCTTGGCTAAGTGTGCTTTCTTACAACTACCTCGCACCATGGAAAATTTCGAACAAAGCTTTTGTTTTTGTTCAGAAAATTTAAATTTCATTGTGGCCAGAAGCAAAGCAGCGGCAGCAGCAGCATCTTCTGTGTTTTGGGTAAATGTGCTTTTTTACACTTACCTCACACCTAGGAAATTTCCGAACAAATCTTAAACTCTTTGTTCAGATTTGCCAGATGCGAGTTAGGTGTAAGAAAATACATTTACCCAAGAAAAATACGATGCTGCCGCTGCTGTGCTTCTGCTGGCAATATGTTGAACCTATAAATGCATAAATGTTAACCAGAGCGCTGAATGCCTGGCTGCACTGTATTGATGGATACAACGATTCCTTCGTTCAGTAAGAAATGTTATTAAGTCTATGGTAGAGCGAGCAGAAGCAAATCAAAACCCGTACTGCCGATCGTTCACAAGATGGTTTGAAGCGATATAAAAATAAATAACTGGCGCAACAGTCCAATTTGAACCATGGCCTCGAGATGAGTTAGCGTCATCTCATTTTCTAGATCGTGACGGTATGTCTTGTGCAGAGGTGTGTGATCAGCAACACGCTCAACCGAGTTATTTACCCCATAAATGGGTACTCATTTAGCAGCTGAGTGGGCTCATAGTCCGACACGTAAATCCCCTTTTTTATCGAAAATGACCGCATTCAGTAGGAATCGAACCGGGGCCCAGTATGTAGAAGGCGAACGTGCTAACCGTTGCGCCATCCGGACTATAGATATACTAAAGGTATAGCTCATTAATTGAGAATTAACAAGCTTTTGACAAAATCGATGTGAGTGCAATTGACCGATAGTTGGAAGGTTCATTGGCATTGCCATTTTTGGGAATTGGTTGAATATTTGCTATTTTCCACTTAGACGGGAACTTCTCCTAGATTAGGATAAGTAATATAACTTACGAAGAAGTTTTGTTAAAGAAGATGAAGATGAACAAAATGTAGGATGCATATTTTTTTATCAAGAATAATATAACGAATTAGTAATTCAAAAACATCTCTAAATAGCAGAATGTAAAGGGCAGATAACGTAAATATACTCGTATGTACAGAAATAGCATACTGGACATACATCGCCCTCGTCAAATATTCAAATAATAACGAAATACTTTTCGTATCTTTTTTTGCGATGTCCTTGCTATGCACAATTGACAGTAAAGAAAAATACCCTAATCCTCCCACAGTGTCGAAGAAATCTAAAAATATTGGATATGGACCCTATATTTTGTACTATACATACATATGAAAGAAAGGCATTATGGCGTTTCCTTGGTGTTTTCAAATTTAGGAAAAGTCAACTTTTTTTATTCAAAAGAACACCCCATCGAATAGAATAGGAAACCAATATTTGCCTGAAAACTTTCCATGAAGTTCATTATGAAGAGAAGGACTACAGAAAATGCAATGTACGGATATACGAGTTTGTAGAGCACAAATTTGCATTGAATAGATTTCAATTCATTCTATATTATTCAAAGATGAAATTTACTATCTTATAACTTTTTAGCAGTGACGTCAGGGAAGGGGTGCAGGAAGTGCGAACTCATCTCGAAATATTTTTAAACTTTTTAATTTGTTTCCGGCAATATAGAAGGATTTTATCCAAACAAATTTGCATTATAAGGGTTGCTACAAGGAAAATGTTTATCACTAGTGTTTCCATTTCCTATTATTAAGACACAGTTTATCAAAATGTTCTGTGATAATTGCAGAGTCATAGAAGTCGACTCGTTTCACAGAATATGTTCGCTCTATAGAATGTGAAACCAGAGGCACTGACTTGTTAAATGGTGCGCCCTCCCATCTCGGAAACTACGATAACTAGAACACTCAAATAAAATGATAATCGCAGCCAATATGTTGCTCTAAAATATAAAATTTATTTGGTAAAAATCAGACAAATGCTTTTATTATTCAAAATTTTTAAATCCAACATTTTTGTTTTGCTCTAAAAATATTTTTTTTTTCTATCATCTTTCTCGTAAAATTTTCCATGAATAATGAATGTACTTGTCCGGTTTTAAAAATAAATTTCCTAAAATATTTTGTAGTAATTCAGTTGTTGTTGTTGGAAGTTAAAGCATTTTGGATGCTTAAAAACTGTTTTTTTTTGTGTTGCAAAGTCGAATTCTACGCCGATTTTACATGGCTTAAAACTTAATTGCTCGAAAAGTACGCTAGGTAAAACTCTCAAATAAACACCTAGACCCCGGTAATACTTTACCCTTACCTTTAAAATTAATTTCATAAAATTCAGAGTAAAGTTTGTTGATTGTACCTCCACGAAATGAAAATGTTTGTTTAAATTTTTTTTAAATCTTAAATTTTACCACTTTTTCCCCGAACTTTCGAATGAATAATGTACAAGTTTATAAAAAAAAAACCAAATCTCCACTTTCTCATGGACGAATCGTACTTAGATCATTTCATCCTAGATTATTAATTTCTGGCAATTATTGGTCCGTCAAAGAAAATCGTTAATGTCGAAAATTCTCAATTTTCATTAAATATTTCGATTTTCAAGGTACAACAGCTTTGAGGAGTGTTAATAATAAATTGTTTTGAATAAGAAAAGGATGACAATCTCATTTTGTATATTTCTTGTTTATTTCATTTTATAATAAGTGTTCAAAATGACCACCTTTCAACCTTAAAAAATATCGTGCTCACTTTGAAAAACTACATACAGCCCATCCCACCACTCTTCTTGTAGTGTCACCAGATACATCGTTCATTTTCTTACGCTTATTCTAAAACAAAATAAAAAAAGATACAAAATTAATTTATCTTTCAATTCTCATTCAAAATACGAGTATTTCAATTTTAAAATCCGACAAGGCTGCTACGCATAAAAAATGAAGGACGAAATTTTTAATGAAAAAGGTAATTTTTCGACTTAAATGATTTTCGTACATAGGTCCACAACTGCCAGAAATTAAGAAGCTAGGGCGAAATGATCTAAGTACGATTTGACCACAACAAAATAGAGATTGGATTTTTAAAATAAAATTTGTACATTATGTAAACGAAAATTTGGGAAAAAATGATAAAAACCCTAGTTTTTTTATACCCTTCACGGATGTGATAGGGTATATTAACTTCGTCATGAAGTTTGCAACGCACAGACGGAAGCATCTGCTACCATATAAACTACATATATTCTTGGTCAGTATGATGAGACGAGTTGATTGCTTTGTCCGTCTGTTCATCTGGTTCTATGCAAACTAGTCCCACAGCTTTAAAGCTATCGAGCTGAAATTTTGTACAAAGCGTTCTTTCTACTGCACGCTGTAAAAATGTCGGAACCAACTGAATCGGATCACTACGTCATATAGTTGCCATAGGAACGACCGGTCCAAAAACTTGTCTTTGTGAGAAAAACTTTTTTGTTTCTAAAGATATATCTTTTAAATTTCACACAAAAGTATCTTTAGTTAAATCACATTCCCGAATTTGGTTTAAATTGGACTATTCTATCGTATAGTTGTCATAGGAATGACCCTTCCAAAAGCAAATTTTTGTTAGAAAAACTTTTTCATTTCAGAAGATATCCTTATCAAATTTCGTCTTATTCAATAATATTGACCGCCAAATCACGTTCCTAAATTTGGTTGAAATCGGCCCACTATTTCAAATACCTCCCATAGGAACAACGAAATCGGAGCAACGGTTATCATGTTTGCCTTCTACGCACTGGGCCCCGGTTCGATTCCTACTGAATGCGGTAGTTTTCGATAAAAAAGGGGATTTACGTGTCGGACTATGAGCCCACTCAGCTGTAAAATGAGTACCCATTTATGGGGTAAATAACTCAGTTGAGCGTGTTGCTGATCACACACCTCTGCACAAGACCGTCACGATCTAGAAAATGAGGTGATGCTAACTCATCTCGAGGTCATGGTTCAAATTGGACTGTTGCTCCAGTTATTTATTTATCCCTTTCGATAAGACAGATCCTTAATGCCGCCCTCCTCACGTCTGGTTTGAACGATGGCCGTATACTGTGTGATAGAAAAGGTGGAACCAGCCATAAAAACAGGCAGGGGTTTTTCCAGGTTTTGGATAAAATACCCACCTAAAAATCCCGTATGAGGGCCTGCTTCGGAATGCCCGGAGCCTGGATATAGGCATTCAAGTGGTAGAGGAGGTAAAGTGTTTCCTTGAATAATGCGACCCATGATGGGGTTTTAAAGAAAGCTGAAGATCCGTGAATTCACTTCTGGAAATTCGATACCAGTTTTCTGTGAGATGCGATGAAGGCTATGTCCTACGCAGGTTACAAGGACTAGGGAGTCATAGAAACTTTTCAGATGATGTGTGATTACGGGCATTACTTTTGCACTTTAGGTCAATTTGAGGGGAAATTCGGAAATTGGGTAAATTTGGGCGACTATAAATAATTTATCAGATTTTTTTTAATAAATAGGCAGTTTTATGATTGATTTTCTCAACAGCAAGGCATAGAAATGTTGGAGATGTTGACGCGGCCATGCCCCTGGAGGTGTCAAGGTAATTACAGAGAGAGAGAGAGGGTCGTACGACGCAGTTACTGATTTACCTACATTGCTGGAAACGTCGAAGTGAGCAGTCGTTTATCGAAATGAGTTCCACGTACGCGAAGCGTTTTGAGGCTGGCTTTTTGTGCACACATGCAAAAGGACCGAAATTATCAGATTCCGCGGCAGCTAAAGTTATTAAAAAGTCAAAGAAATTCGCTGAGAAGTGGGTGAAAAGGTACAAAGAGGCAAAAAATGTTGATGATCTTCCTGAACGCGGGAAAACAAGAGCGCCGTCTAACAAACATGACAAAGTGATAGTGCCGATGTTCAGGAGTCATCTCAATCTGCCAGGAAGGGAAATCATGTCAACCTCAACACGATTTATTATTTATTATTATTACATTCTGGGGGATAACCGAAGCAGACCACTAACGTTTGGGTCCCTTTTCGCCTCAACACGATACGGCGACGTTAATATGAAGCCAAGCTGCAACACCGTTCTACGAGCTCGAAACCTCTTCTCAGGGCAACCCACATGGAAAAAAGCCTGAGCTGGGCAAGGATCGCGATTGGTCGAAAACTATTTTCTTTTTGGACGTGGGTTCCAACGAAGCGTGCCTGTTTGGGAAGCAGTACCGATTTCGTTCAGCACACTGTCAAACATCCGGTAAAAGTAAATGTTTGGGGGTGCTTCTCAGAGCGGGGATTTGGTTGCTTGCGGCTTTTTACGCTGAATTTGAATGCAGTGAAAATGCTTGAAATTTACAAACGAAGCCTTATGAAGTCGGCCGCGAAAATGTTTTGACCTGATGACAGAAATTGGGTCCTTCAAGAAGACAACGATTCGAAGCGTCAAAGCCGCCTCTGCTGCGCCTAAAAGGAGGAAAATGGCATTAACACCTTGGACTGGCGCTCCCAATCTCCTGACGCAAACGCCATCGAAAATTTGTGGGCAATTATGAAAAGCAAACTTGCGGGAAAGCCTGTTCACAATTTGAAGCAGCTTTCTCGGTAGATTGGAAAGATTTGGCGTTCTCTTCCAACAAGCTACGCTAAAAACCATGATGATGAATTGGCTTTAAGCTGATTATTTTTGTGTGGTAGTGGAGAGCAAGTTTGAGTCATTTTTGACTTATACTCGCAATGACCCACTCTACTTTATTCTTAAAAACATTAAAATGCGCTTATGCGTGAATAAACACAGTGACTTTTAATTGGATGAAAATTCGCACTCGTGTCGTGTAATGCACACTATCTAAGGTGTTAGCATTCCACTCAGGGACGTATTCCTATTTAGGTCGGAATACTAACCCCTGGCTTGGTCAAGCTGCTTCCCCCATAGATTAAGGTAGCTCCTGAAGAGTGAATCCATGGTGTGGACGAAACCAAGTGGCACGAAGATGAATTGGCTTTAAGCTGATTATTTTTGTGTGGTAGTGGAGAGCAAGTTTGAGTCATTTTTGAATTAGACTCGCAATGACCCGCTCCACTTTATTCTTAAAAACATTAAAATGCGTTTAAGCGGTAATAAACACAGTGACTTTTCATTGTACAAAAAATTATCTCTCTCAGGTCTATTCTTGTCGTGAATTATCATACTAAAATTCGTATACATTCAGTCTGTTCCTAATTTTTCTGCTCATGTCAACATTATCTGGTATGAAATGTGTAATCCCCTCACTGAATCAAAATCCTGACTACGTCACTGCCTTTTAGTCACCATATTTTTATCGAATGTACCTGGCTGTAAATTGAATTCTAACGATGCTTGAACTTTATTCGGCATTGTTGTTATTGAGTATTGTGCTACTTTTTGCGAAAAAGTTTGAATGTTTGCTGAGTTTACTTTATTGTATTCTAAAACATCCCATCTATCTTTCCACGCTTTATTATTTCTTTTTTTTCCGTCACCCAATTTGTCAAATTTGTCCCTTGGGTCCATTATTGACATATATTCAATTTGAGTGGATTAAAATTTAGTTTTCCACCATCATTTCCTCTGGAGAGTCAGTATATCGTCCCATCTCTGGTGGGTAGCTAGCCTTCCTTTAACCTTCATAAGCTCGAGTGGGATGCAGGTGCACCCCAGACTTACATTTCTTAGGATATCCTCTGAAAAAAATTTCCTATGAAATTTCCTCTGAGAAATGTTTCTTAAATATACTTGTTATATCGTATAAAAAGGTTGGAATAAATTACCATATACTGTAACGAGTTATCGTTAATTTTATTCGTTGGGGTACGGGTAATCTCGAAGTTTTCAGTATGTACAAGCAGTACCTGAATATAGATTATACAAAAAATAGGACCGTTTGTAATAAATGTGACAGTTAAATTTGTACTAAGAATACCATGATTCCTAAATTTCGGTTTTATTTCTAGATCGTTTAAAAATATATAAAATTAAAAATATTGCCAAAAGTATTTGTTGTCCTTTATAAATACAGAAATTGGGGCGAAAAAAATAATCTCCAATAGTCCTCCCCTGCAACGGTAGTGGTCATTGACCATTACTAACCAAGCCAAGCCGCCAGTAATGGCGGCGCGATAAATTGGTTGAAGTAAACATTCCCCCTGTGGTGTGGGGCGTAAGAGTGATACCACGGCATTTGCGGCCCGTCGTAGAAACCGAAACACAAAGGACAGGATGTGTATGCCAGCAACTTGCACTATACGAAATCTTCTATGTGCTAACGAAACGTCAACTATGGACGCGCTATGCCCCAGTAGGGGTTAAGGCAAAGTAGTAGTAGTATATATACAGAAATGTTCGGGGCTCATTTGCACCCCACTTGGATTTTAATGTAAGTTTTTGAGTTCGGGCTTATGAAGATTAAAAAAGTTTAGAAATTAACTATTATGTATCAAGTTGATGACAATATAACCTGCCTCATATGTCAAATGAAAATCCAAAAATTCCTCTCATGGCTCGTTCCAAAGACACTGACAATTTCGAAGCTTAAAATCTAAACTCACCTTAGAGGATTAATAATGGCACGATGTCGATCAATGGCGATGGCGGTAAGTGTGAAAACTGAAACGTTCACGCTCACTACCTGTACGAAAGGACAAAAAGCACACATAAAATCCGGTAAATTCCACCTTTGCAGAAGAGCTGCTTGAAACTGTAACGAGACAAAAAGCATCGCCCGTGCCAGCATCGAATAAAACGGATATGCGGAAGAGTGGAATTGGTGCGGCAGGAATGGATGTTAACCGCGGGATTGATGATTCCAACAGTTCAGGGAAATTAAATTGCATTGAACAAGGAAGAGTCAGGATAGCAATGAGAACATGATACAGGAAACGTTTAAATTAAGGATGTAATAGGGCCGATATGGAAACAAGGACGAGGCGTTAATGTTCGTTTTATTTCACATTCTAAACATTATTATCGACAGGACCTACCTGAAATGGTATGCAAAACATTCCTATGGTGACATCGGCCAGCGCCAAATTGGCTATGTAGAGGTTCGTGACGGTGTGCATTTGTCGTGTTGTGGCGACTATCCAAATGACAAGTATATTTCCGACAACGGCAATGAAGCTAATTCCACCATAGGCTATCGATAGAAAGACCACTACCTCCGTTGGAACTTCGTACAGAAGATCTAATTAAGAGGGAAAATAATGTGCAATTCAAAATTTGAATTGTATTTAATACAAAGTACACACACAGTTTATAGATTTTAAGTTTAGCAACTCTGGAGTACTTAAAGTTTCATTTTACAATAAATATAAATAGAATCCGTTGGTTACGTAATCAAATTTATGTACAGATTTCATATAATTGGTAGAGATTAATTTTCAAAAGTCGTAGTTGCTTAAAATGATTAATACAGAGTGCGTACATTTTCACCACAATATTAATCCATGAAAGATTAATTTACAAACTTAATTAGTTTACCGTATTCTTCCTTAATGAGTTCATCTATGGATTCGTTCGATGCTGGCATAAGACTGAAGTTTGTGTAAGGAAAGGCCGGTGTTGTCATCACATAATCAACCATTATCACGGTTAATTGAAAACTAATAATATAAAAAAACAGCAGTCTGCCCCTCCTCTGGAAACTCCTACTCTGCCAGTTCTATCTGAAAAAAAAATAAGATAAAAAAGTTAGCATTTACTATACAAATGAGTATATTGAAAACTTTATGTCTGATAACATACGATAGATCTCTTAGGCGTCGTTTAGTATCTGCGGTTTAACAAGCGGTTTGAGCAGCGGCAGCAGTTGTCCATAAAGGCAAACAAGCGGCAACCGTCCCGGTTTTCAAATATACATTGTATTTATATGAAATCTTTCCGCCCAGCAAACCACGGCTTGATTGCCTTTATAAACAACGGGTGCTGCTGCTCAAACGGCTTGTTAAACCGCAGATTCTAAACGGCGCCTAAGAGATCTGCCATATGTAGTCAGACGGTGGCACTCATACGGGGATACACCAGTCGCGGATACTCGAAAAATGCACGACCGGAGACTTGGAGACTCGACATGCTCTGAGTCGCTTCGTCTCCTTCATTTTGCAAAGCGCACCGGATAAACACATACATGAAATCCGGAGGTAACTGAGTAGGTTGATAGGAGACTCGCAACTTCAGTAGCGGTCGGGTGAAAATAACGGGCGACTACTGTCTCGCGTCTTCCATTCTCCGAGTTTCCGAAATTGGAGTATCGCCTTGTGACCAGAGCCTTAACGCAAAAATTTAGGTTGAATGACATTACTTCAATTCAAATGTGCGATAAGTCCTTTTCCAGCTTTCGGCTAAATCACCCAGTATTTTGTTAAAAAAGACTCAAATTGCCCTAGCTGTTACTCGGAAAGTTCTGAACATGTAGACCTGTTTTGGGTATTAAATTTTGCTGTCTTTTTAAAAGGTATAAATGATTTTTGGCCCGTCCCAAATAAAAACAAGCTATTCATGTAATGGGGCATCCGAAGATGCTGTGGGGACGGAACCTTAGGTAGCATAATGACCGTGAAGGTCGGGTCGTGTCATCTGGCAGAGAAAAAGACCTACGAGCTAAGCAGCGGCCTATGCTTGCTGTAGCTCAGTTCGGGAGACGTGGTTTTCGCCGCTCGTTGCCCCTGTTCTGAACGTATTAACAAAAATTCATAGGCCTGGGGAAGACAACATAAACAGGGGAAGTAAAAATGGGGAATAAAAAAAAGGTGGCAATAAGAATGGAATGGTTGGTTGAAGTTTTGTTTTTTGGTCTATTAAAGTGTTCCTAAATCAACAACTGCAAAATTTAGGTTAGGTACAGAAAACTCCTAGAAATATAACGGTGGAAAAATGCGTATTTTCTTCTTTAGCCCAGGTCAGTATCAACAATTGCAGTATCTCTAAATGCCTCGAAAAATAAATTCGACATAAATCTATTAAAGCACTTAACTTAAAACCTAACTTTTCAGGAAAATACATTTTCTTCAGCTCTAATAGACTACATAAATTTTACTCCGACGAAAATTACTCTGTCCATTAATCACTAATGTAAATATTGTAATTTTTCAGATTTCCTGACGGGAGGTAACTTTGCTGACAGCTTAATTGGAATAAATTGCATTTCTTTCATAGGGATTATAATAAGGAGCTAAGAATTAGGTTTCCATTAAATACAAACGAAATATAATGGGGATATGAGATTTTTTGCTTTTCTGAAGTCTGACAGAATAATCTTCTAAAGGAAACTTTTAAAACATGAAACATGAGAGATATAAACATCACGCTTGGCAGCCTTGAAGTCTTGGCCACCACTCTACGATGGTTTGTCGAGAGAGCAATGTTTCGACCTCCGACACGTCAATACAAGCTGCCTAAGGGTATAGCATTATCAGAACTCCCAGAGAGCGCTCTAAGCTCGTCAGTAAGAGACGGCTCGGATAGGAGGTGCGAGGTAGCACTGCACGATCCAAAATCTATATGCTATTGAAACGTCAACGAGGCATTGAAAAGAAAGAGATGTTGACGCGCCCATGCGCCTGGAGGGGTCAAGGCAATTAACAAGAACCACAGCCACACATTCTTCCCGATCTGGAGTCTTAGCGATAGGCATAGATGGAATAGAGCCTTTTATTTTCCCTTCGAAACTTTTTATGGAAAATGAACTTGGAGAACATAGAGAAAAAGAAAAAATCAGGTTAATTCTCAAATTTTGCAAGAAGCCTTCCGAGAACAAAATAGACTGAATAAGTTACTTCCTAAAATAGAAATCACATTGAACCTTCATCCCTCCATAAGTTCCTGATTCAAGTCGGAGCCGTTCAGCATTTTGGTTGTAAAAACTGTCATCATCATCATCATCGTGGCGCGACAGCCCGACGTCGGGCCTTGGCCGCCTGGATCATTGTCCTCCAATTATCTCGGTCACGTGACCGCGTCCTCCAATTTTGGGAGCCCAGCAGCT
The DNA here is from genome assembly GCA_964017055.1 of Chloromyia formosa. NCBI lineage: Eukaryota > Metazoa > Arthropoda > Insecta > Diptera > Stratiomyidae > Chloromyia > Chloromyia formosa. The sequence goes on from OZ024814.1 coordinate 138,431,082, forward strand.
GCGCGGCGTCCACACCTACTGAGCTCTCCCAACGAGATCTCGGTCGTCCTCGCAGTCTCGCTCCGTCGACTCGTTCTGCATTCATTACTCTCTTAGGCATGCGATCATTGTCCATTCTTTGTACATGCCCTGCCCATTGAAGTCGTTGTAGTTTGACGATTTTCGAGACTTGCAGCTCATCGTACATTTCATACAACTCATGGTTGTACCGGATGCGCCATCCATCTCGATCGCAAACAGCCCCGAAAATTCGCCGTAGAACCTTACGTTCGAAAGTGTCTAGCATGTTTTCGGAGGCTTGAGTTAGGGTCCATGCTTCGCAGCCATAGCATAGCACTGGTCGTATAATGGTTTTGTACACGCGGAGCTTCGTGTTTCTGTGCACATGTTTCGATTTCATTATGGGGAGAACCGAGAAAAAAGTCTTATTATTTTAGCTAACTGTATCCGTCGCTTGATTTCGTCAGTTTCGTTGGCGTCCCTTGACAGGTTGCAACCCAGGTAAATGAAGTTGTTCACAAACTCGATGTTGAGGTCCCCCACATTGATGCTTGGTTGTGCAGGTGTCCTTGTCACCGATTGCATCATTATTTTAGTTTTACCCTCGTTAATACGTAATCCAACTTCCTTTGCAGCTGTATCGAGCGTATGCTGAAGTTCTTCTGCGTCAGCCAATCTTCGGAACATGATGTTGATGTCGTCGGCGTATGCTGCTAATTGTGTCGACTTGATGAGTAGCGTCTTGCTGTTGTCCAAATTCATGGCCCGAATAACGTATTCCAGTGCTAGGTTGAAGAGCGTCGGTGCCAGTCCATCGCCCTGTTTCAAACCAGTGCGTGTTTCAAATAGATCAGTAAGTCTATTCTGGATCCTGACTTGTGAGACGGAGTTGGTCATCGTCATCTTTGTCAGTCGCACTAATTTTGCTGGTATACCAAATTGCAGCATGATGTTGTACAGTACTCCACGATCGATACTGTCGTATGCCTGCTTGAAGTCGACAAAGATTTGGTATACGTTTACGTTGTATTCCCAGCACCTCTGGAGTATCAGTTTGACTGAGAAGAGCTGATCGGTTGTGGAGCGACCAGGTCTGAAACCGCTTTGATATTCGCCAATGACTCGTTCTGCGTACGGTTTTATTCTATTTTCCAGAATTTTCGTCAAAATTTTATAGGACGTACAAACTAGTGAGATGCCCCTGTAATTCTCACACCGCAGTTTATCTCCCTTTTTATGAATTGGACAGATGATGCTTCTGCGCCAATCGTCTGGGATCTCCTCGTTCTCCCATACTCGCAGGAGTAATTGATGTATGGCATCAACTAGACTCGTTCCACCGAATCTTAGCAGTTCAGCTGGAATCTCGTCAGCGCCCGGCGCTTTATTTCGTTTTAGTGACCGCAACGCGAGATCAACTTCCTCTACTGTCGGGGGTTGAATGGGTGGGCCTAGATCAACAATATCGTCGAGAGCTTCCTGTGTGGGGATGTTAGATGGTCGGTTTAGAAGCTCTTCAAAATAAGAGGCCCATCGTTTGTTAATACCATCGGTGTCGCTGATGATGTTTCCATCCTTGTCCTTACAAAGGCTAGTCCTGGGTTGGTAGCCGTTCTTAATTGTATTTACTAGTTTGTACGCTTGTCTGGTGTTCCTATTAGCTAAGTTTTCGTTTATATTCAGCAACTGCTCGTCAAAGTATTAACGTTTCTTACGTCTAATTATTCTATTCGATATTCGCCGTAGCTCGTCATATTTTTTTTTTGGCTCTGGTTCCTCGTTGAATCCATTGTCTGTAGGCCTCGTTTTTCGCGTCAAGTGAATTTTTGCATTCTTCGTAAAAACTGTCAATAGCTACTATATAGCCAACCTAATATTTTCCTCCAGAAAGACATCGTTCATCGCAGATACGATATCTCACTGACTTCTTATGCCTGCAGGTAATTTTACAAACAATCTGTCAAGTTTCAACCAAGAAACATTATTTTAATGAACGTGGATAGGCATTACCCATTTTATTTCTATTGATAGCTGGGTAGCCATGAAAGCTCCCTGGACTGGACTGTTCAATTCACCGTCAACGAAGAAGCAACACTTTAAATTTTCAATCATTTGTGCAAATACATTATCATTTTATTGAAGAATTACAAAAATTCCAATACGTCAGCCTCTCCCTGTAGATATTCATTTTGCCAACTTCAGTTCAAAATGAATTTGTGTTTTTTTTTTATACGATACGAACCAATTTTACAAAATTTATTGACATATTTCAGCAAGGAAAAAAACGGACGAATCTCCTGTGACCAGAATTTTACAGAATTAATGTGTCCACAATGAAATGAATGAATTCTGGAATTTATGAAATATTTATTGAACCGCTAATAAAGCAACCCAGCCAATGCGTTATTGTCCCGGTGGTATTATACCATTTTGTAGCTTTATTCCCTTGTCGAATAAATGGACAGAAGAGACCGGAAGGATGAGCAGAATAATTTAACCGTCTGTACACGATACTGCATGATGCAAGCTTTAAAAATTGGATGGATAATATCGATAGTGCTATGGTAGAACTGATAGGCTTTTCAACGTACGATGTGCAATAAATCACTTTCTGACAATTTTGCGTAGCGTATTGCGGTTCAGAATGGTTAAATAGGAGCTTGGCGAATAGTCATAAATTTATACTGGATATATCCGTGTGCGCTTGCGCATATTACATATCCATTGGACAGGTAGTCTGAATAGCACAACGGTTAGCACATTCGTCTTCTATGCACTGGGCCCCGGATCGATTCCTACTGTTTGCAGTAGTCTTCGATAAAAAAGGGGGTTTACATATCGAACTATGAACCCAGTTGTTAAATGAGCACCCATTTGGGCTAAATAACTCAGTTGAGTGTGTTGTTGATCACACACCTCAGCACAAAACACACCGTCACGATCTACTAAATGAGATTATGCGAACTACTCTCGAGGCCTTGGCCCTAATTGCGCCAGTTGTTTAATTTTATTTTGCCGTGATGTTAGACTTTACCACTGCAAAGAGGCATTCGCAACTGAAACGGCAAAAATAAAATTAGCATGTTAGTTTCACTTGTGCCTTTTATACGGAGTAAATCCCCCCCCCCCCCCCATAAAATAGTGAGTGTCTTTTTCCGAGAAGCGCAGAAGGCGACGCATCCAAGGCCATACTCTATATTGGCCACCAAAACAATGGGCTAGTAACTGAGGAGTGGAAAATGATCCGGGAAGACCGAGAAAGGGAAGGACTGTCAACAATCCTATCGATATATCCCAGATCGTCCGTCGAGATTAAGCGAAACAATTTCAGTCTTAAGTATTGCTTCGGTAGAGTAACTCTGTACCCGAAGACCTGGCGAACGAGCGGAAGACCCTCAGAGGAGGCTCAAACCAACACCTCAGTCTCCCACACAACCACGGAAATAGGGCCACCAACCACAGCACCTCTTCCGATCGACTGGACTCCGATGGAAGCGGAACAAAATGCTCCATGCAACAAAATATTGGATATGTCGAAACGTCTTAGCTGCCCCGATGTGAGAGAATCATCTTGTCCAGTCTCTAGTACTCTTACCCCAGGGGAGACCTCGCTTAAACTAATGGTCTCTGGCTTGGGCCATCCAACACCCAAGGACAATAATGTCGCAACAAGCATCTAATCCTAGCTTTGGTGTGGTACAAGCCGACTTGCACCACGCCAAGACAGGTTTGCCAGCAGAACCTTGGCATCGCTCTCATACAAAAGCCCTGGCAAGTGAAAGGTGTAATCAAAGGACTAATGGTAAGCAATACTTCGCTAATTTATGACACCAATGCGACTAGACATCGGGCTTGCCATCAGACCATCTTGTGAAAAAAGTATCATGAAACCAACGGTTCACGGCCGTGATATGGAACAAAGAGCATTGGCAGGAAAAATTTCCCAACCTTCCCCCTAACACCATCAAGTGGTTCACGGATGGCTCGAAAACCAATGATATTTCAACCTGCATAATAAAGAAACTCATCAAAGACTGGAAAGGCAGCGAAGCTGCTGCCCATTGGGACAACCAGCCAGGATCGAGGCAGGCTAAGCTTTTCATCTCAGGCTATTCACAAAGCAGATCGATAGAACTGCTAAAGTTAAACCGGTACAAGGTTACAACCATCTGGACTCGAGCTGTTGTTTCTGCGGTGAGAACGACGAGACATCGACCCATCGCTTATGCGATTGCGACGCCCTGGCCTGGCGACACAGAGACTGCTTTGGAGCCGCCTACCCGGAAGCTGATAATATCGCTTCAGTGTTACCGCTCCTAATGAGCAAATTTATTAGGTCGATCGAACTCGATCGAAAGGTATAGACTTGATAACATACTCTGGTCTATAGCAGGATCCGGCCTCAGTGCTCTGTACCCTGCGGGGTTCAACGCCCATTTTACAATCTAATCTAATCTGCCAAACACACAAAGATTATCATCTATGGTGCTGATTATCGTTAGTCATCAGTACTTTTGATATTGGACGTGTTCGAGGGATGCAGGGTTGTGCTAACTGTAACTAGAAAAATATACTATTATTAACCTATTTTGAGAGGTATCCAAATTCCATTATTTTCAATTTTTTATGCTAGCCGGGACCTACGTTCCTGCAGGTTTTCATATTGCTAAGTGTAACGCTCTCGAAATGCAAGCGGAGTGAGCAAACTACGATCTCATATTTTCTCCTCCCCCTACAGTTTTTTTTTTTTCTTCAAATTTAGAGAAAATGTCAAAAACGGAATTTACTCAATGTTACTTTTCTGACGACATCCCACTTGCCTATACCAGACGATAAAAAAATTAATCTTCATTCTGCCCCCTTAAAGTCGGCGAATATTACGACACATCGCATTCTCCAGCGAAATGTAACATTTCTTCACATTTGTAGTTGTTGTTTTTGTTGTGTTTTTACTACAAAGCCCTAAAAAAATTAATAACTATTGTTAGAATCACCGCCCCCAACCAATCAATCCGGCAGGTGTATCTATTGTATGATATGTTGTTAATAGCCTTGGACCGTTCCTGCGAGAGTCAGCCACAGAATATGCGAAATGGAGGGTGCTATCGTCAGCAAAACTGTCGATCGGATTAGAGGTTAAACTTAAAAGGTGGTTAATAAAAATGAGGAAAGGCAGTTGTGACTGGACAGTACCCTGTAGTACCCCGGCGCTAATTGAATGGAAAGTTCATTTAACGCCGTCAAGTACAACAGTGATTGAGCGACCATGGAGAAAACTTTCAATCCACTTTATTTATTAATGCAGGATCAAGACCAAAGGCAAGTAGCTTGGATAAAAGGGCTGGATGCCAAACTCTGTCAAAAGGCTTTTAAAATATCAAGAGTAACCACATTAGCTTTACTAAAATAATCGAGACAACGATTCCATCGCTCGGTAAGAAATGCCATTAGCGGGCAGCACAAAAACCGTACTGTCTATCGTTGATGAGATCATATGAATTTAGATATTTTAGTAACTGGGTGTTTATAATGATTTCAAAAGCTTAAGACAGAATTGAGGTAAGCGCAATCGGCCTATAGTTTGAAGGATCACAAGCATCTCCTTTGACATGACAACGTCTATGGAAGTATGTCGAGAAAATGTGGGACGGAAGCGGAGTTGAAAACGAATTGAATTCAACGCTTTGGTGTTGACACAAGCACACTTTTGGAATTGCCTTGACCCCTCCAGGGCATGGGCGCGTCAACATCTCTAGCATTTCTATGCCTTGTTGACGTTTCGATAGCATATCTACTTTTCGGAAGTGCAGTTGCTAGCATGCACCTTCTATCCGCACCGTTTTTTTTTACTGACAAGCTCGGAGCTCTGTGATAGTTCTACTAGTACCCACATGCAGTTTTTGGTCGCGCCGAGATTTGAACTCCGCGCTCTAGATTAGTATCGTAGAGCGGTCAACGAACGACCACGGCCACCGAGCGCGAAATTTGTTGTATGGACAGTGTCAAGATGGCTAACTTTAAACGAATATACTATTATTAAATATTAAGTAATTGTAACGAAAGTTAGGGGTATTATTGTCTATGGTGACTGCCTATGGTGTTGTCTAACATTGGCTTTCAATATTTTTCGACCTACGATATGTATAAGGGATGCAGGGGTGTGCTAACTGCATGTATAGAAATGTACTATTATTAAGCTTTTTGCTAAGATATCAAAATTATATTATTTTCATTTTGTTACGCTAGTGAAATGCCGCTTTCCTGTAAATTTCCATATTTCTAAGTATAGCGGTCTCGAAATGCAAGAGCCCCCCCTTATACAAATTATCTTTTCTTCCTTTTTGCCTTTCTTAAGATATCACACTTGCCTCCTTTAAGGTTGTCTTTAAAGTTGGCCTATCATGACGGCTTCGCTTTCCCCAGATAATTATAATAATACAACATATTTCCACCAAATTTCATGCATATAGCTTCAGCGGTTTGTTAGATGTTTCATGGACCAACAGACAGACGGACGTTTGACTCATTTGATAATGGTTTTGCTTTTACTACAAAATCTTAAAGATAGTAAGTGGTCACAATGTCGTCAACACCATTTTAGTAAACTTCACTAAAACTCACATGTTTTTTTTTTCATCCTAACAAATGAGAAAGGACAGACATGCCGTATTCATATTACGTATCTGAACTTGACAACAGTGAATGAAGTGAAAAAAAAAAATTGTCGATAAAATTTTCCAAAGTAGACTTTTGAGGGAGAATGAAAATGAAGCCCTGAAATTTTGTTGTTATACAAAATTTCAGGGCTTCAAAGTTTTTCAATTCAAACGTAATTTGAACCAATCCGACTCAGTATTTGCAAAGTTGCTTGATTGTATTTAAAGACGAAATAATGTTGCGAGTCAATGCCGTAACGATGGAAACTTGATTCGATTGGTTTTAATCGACGGAAGATGCCTTCAGTTTTTTTTTTGTTGCCAACATAATATTATCATGAGATGTGTAAATAGGAAACCTAAAGTGAATAAGAACGTTTCTAAGGACGTACTCGTATATTCGGCTTACATTACGTAAATTATTATAGTAATATGATATTGGGTTTATTTATCGAGGGAAAAGTTGCACAAAATCAATACAGATTGAATTTTCACAGAGAAACTTGCTTATAAATGAATTAATCCGATTATAATCTCTGCGAAGTTAGTCTTTTATCAAAGTACATACCTACGTGCTCGTGCTGTGGGAAATCGTCAACTGTCGCGAAATTTTTCGAGACACTTCAAAAAGTTTACTCTTGGCTGAAGGCCATAAATTATACACAAAATCAAAGTCGTAAGCTCAAGAGGATTAAAATTGGTGTCCAGCTTCAGATGGTAAATAATTTAACAGTACCGTCCAAATAAAAAAAAGTGTTGGCGGGGAGTTGGCATCGAACCCATACCACTTATATGAGTCTTAACGTCCGATTCCCCTTATGCTACTACTCTTCAATAATAAAAATCCCCAAGAATCGGTCTGAGTCTGATTTCGTAGCATGATGCAAGGCACGAACCCATCAGGCGCCGTCACACCTCGTACGTCGCACCATGGGCGAGTCGCCCAGTTCAGTGGCGATTGGCTAGATCTCACTTCGCCTTATATACACTCAACAACACGTGTTATGGAGACGCTTGATGTGTTCGTACCTTGCAACATGGTACAAGGCCAGACTCAAACCGATTTTTGGGGATTTTTATTCTTGAAGAGAGTAATATAAAGGGAATCGGTTGAAAAGTTAGATGGCACAGACGATCACCTATATTGCGAAAATCCATTTCATCCAGAATATATCGGGATTTGAGTTTACTGCCGAGTTTCTATTACTTCGTGACATATGGGGAACAGCTGACTCCATGATCTATGCTTTTGACACTTCTTATTCTGGAACTGTTCCGTATCGTTTCTTTGGTAGTTGGTTGTTCTGCATAGTTTAAAAGTGCAAAGAAATACGGTTAATATTATCTGATACCCAAAGTCAAAGATAAGCTATCGGTTCAAGGATCTTAAGTACAACTCGTAGGTTTTGTTATTGAACCATCATGATTAATCTGTAATATCACCAATCATATTTAACAACGAAGATACTATTCCGAATTCAAAGCAATCCGTGAACTCGAACCCACAGCATAGCACTCTGGAGTATAGTTAACATCGGATGAGAACTCATTTCGTAGACGACGTAGAGTATAGATGAATACGAAATAGGAGTAGTTCACGCTACGCAATAAATCATTGGAATTGCCAATTTATGTAATATGAAAGCACAAAACCAAATACGGCTTGATTTTTATTCAGCAAAAAGGATTTATGAGTACGTACTTACAATGGAAATGGTAAGAAATTCATATACGGGTTATATAATTCCCTTATGGAAATTACATATTTACAGTGTTTACATAGACCCTTTCTAAATATAATATCTGTCGGTAAGTCTTTTCTCACGGCGCGGCACATATAATGAAACATTGCCGATTCTAAATATAGTATTTTATGACAAATGTAGGCTGATAATTTCTGACGGCATTTGGAAGTGAATTTTAATATTCAAAAAACATGTCTAGAGTAAAAAAATGGGGGGCAAAAATCCTCTTCCATAGTCCTCCTCGTGGGCGCCCCCTGGAGCGGCAGTGGTCATTGAATATTGCCAACATGCCAACCAAGCAAGCCGCCAGTAATGCGATGATTTGGTTGCGGTGAACATACCCCTGTGGTGTGCATAAGAATAATACCCCGGCCTTTCCGTTTGTCGGCCTGTCGTAGAAACCGACAAACAAAGGTGAGGATGTGTATGCCAGAAACTTGCACTATCTGAAATCTTCCATATGCTAACGAAACGTCAACTATGCCTCTGATAACGACTGACTCAACGGTTATACTTTTGGCTATCATACATTGACAAAGATTGGATTCTGGAATGTGCGTACTCTCCTAGACAAAGGATCAGAAAGTCCCCAGAACGCACGATCTCTTCAATTGGAGATTGAGTTTCTGCGGTATAAATTGAATATCTTAGGAGTTAGTGAGATTAAGCGGCGCAACAGCAGAGACTTTATCTCTCCAACGGGTAGCACTAAAATGTCGTACTCCGGTAGAGCTACCGGTAGTGATCGTGAGCCAGGTGTGGGGGTCCTTTTAACTAGTGCTGCACGAAACAGTCTCTTACCCCGGGATCCGGTCTCCGGGACAGAATCACGACCGCTAGCTCCGGGACCCGAATGAGGAACATCTCAATAGTAAAATACAATGTTGTCCTTGTAGACTTAACATCCTGTCCAACTTCTGAATTTAATGCATTTGCATTAATCGCAACCATAATTGAATACTGGCCGCTTTCAATTCAACGACAACTAGCAAGTAGGCATAACACTACTGTTAGCTGTGATTGGATTATTGCTGCTGCGTTCAGTTATCGAGTGACCAATTCTACCCCCCCCCCCCCATAACTTTGTACATTCCGTCTAAACATGCAAGAATTTAGATTTGATTTTTGCAACATTCGTGGAATTAGAGCGAATTATACTGCGGTACATGCCCATCTCATGCTACACAACCCAGCAGTTATGGCGTTAAGCGAAACAAAAGTCCTTAGCGATTGCGAAATAAGCCAATTTAACATCCAAGGCTATCGTTTTTTGCCCGTTTTTGCAACCCAAAGGGGGATTGCAATGTACATCCGAAATAATATCGCCTTTTCCACCATCAGTCCCCAGTTCACTTTATCTAATCCAGAATTCACATACACCTGGATTAGGTTCAATTTCAATAAACATACTCTATTCCTGTGTTTTCTGTATCGAAGCCCTGGGATTTCTGATCCTGATACTGAACGTTACTTCGATATACTTTCCACCAATGTCGATGAGCTGTTAGATAAATACCCTGCATCAGAAATCGTCTTGGCAGGCGACTTCAATGTACACAATGTACAATGGCTTAAATATTCTTCATCTACAAGCCAAGCAGGAAGACTGGCTGAGCTATTCTGTGAATCATACAACCTACACCAATTAGTAGATTCCCCAACCAGAATACCTGATATAGAAGGTCAAAACGCCAACTTATTGGACCTGTTTATAACCTCACACCCCGACAAATATTCAGTATCTGTTTCATCTCCTTTGGGAAACTCCGATCATAAATTGATATCGACCAAATTCACAACTAGGTCACTAAATGTCAATAATCTATCTTCCAACAAGAGACTATTGTGGCATTATGATAAGGCGGACTGGGTCGCATTTAATCAATTCGTCAGTGAACTGAACTGGTCTGACTGCTTCTCTACGCAGAACGTCGATTATATAAGCGAGTCAATTAGCAACATCATTTGGTATGGAATGCACTGCTTTATCCCACACAGTTCTAAGAATACCAAACCAACCACCAACTCTTGGTTTAACAGAGATTGCAAAGAGGCTATAAAGAGAAAAGAAGCGGCATACCGTGCATACAAACAATGCCCCTCTGTCGAACTGAGAGAAGTTTACAATTCTACGCGTAACATCTGCAAATCAGTCATAAATAAGGCTAAATTCCAGTTTGACAGCAAAATTAGGCAGAAAGTGTTCGTTCAACGGAAAGGTAGCAAAGGTTTCTGGTCACTCGTCAAATCTGTGAAGAATAACTTCACCTCCTCTTCTATTCCACCACTGGTTTATGATGGCAAAATATACAGTGAACCGCAAGACAAGGCCAACCTGTTGGCCGAAACTTTTGTTGCAAACTCTTGCCTACTATGTACCAACTACTCAGAGTCCACCAGCCATACCCTTATGTGATTCACACCAGAGACCTTTGCATTTCCGCACTAGGGAAGTATTTAAAGTACTCTCAAAACTCGATGTATCAAAATCGGCTGAACCTGATGGCATCTCCCCCTTAGTTCTCAGACACTGCGCTTCCTCGGTAGCCAAACCTCTCCGAAAACTCTTTTACCTGTCCTACGCAACAGGAGTGTTCCCATCATCGTGGAAACTAGCTCATGTCCAACCAATCCCCAAGAAAGGAGAAGCATGTGATCCATCTAACTACCGACCAATAGCACTAACTTCGACCCTATCAAAAGTCTTCGAAACCCTGGTTAACAACCAACTAATGAGCTACCTTGACTCACATCATCTCATCAATGATCGGCAATATGGTTTCCGGTCTTCGCGCTCCACCGGCGACCTAATGACATACCTCACCGCAAGATGGAATCGCTGTATCCACCAATTTGGCGAAGCTAAAATCATTGCCCTCGACATTTCGAAAGCTTTTGATAGAGTCTGGCATCCGGCTCTTCTAGTTAAGCTCCAGGCTTTTGGTTTGGACCCAAAATTAGTTAAATGGATCGAAAGTTTCGTTCACGACCGTTCGCTTCAGGTCGTCCTTGATGGAGTTAAATCAAATTGCCATACCACCAACGCAGGGGTCCCCCAAGGTACTGTCCGTTCACCAACACTCTTCCTTCTCTTCATCAACGATCTTCTCAGCGTGACTTCCAACTCAATCCATAGCTTTGCAGACGATAGCACCCTTGACTACACTTACTCTTTCAACTCTGTAGCTGACTCTCGCCGAAATTCAACATCTATCAACAGAGATCGCATGTTTGACTCACTAAATGAAGACATTTCAAAAATTATTGCATGGGGGAAAGCGAATCGAGTAGAGTTTAACGCCTCAAAAACTCAATGTTGTCTACTTTCCAATAAGCGATGTGCTCCACCTACCGCCCAACCCATTCTTGTCGATGGGATCAGCATTCCTGATTCGCCCATACTGAACATACTAGGTATTAACATCTCCAGTAAACTAAATTGGTCCGACCACATTTTTTGCGTTGCAAAAAACGCAATGAAGTGTCTGGGCTTTCTGAATCGCTGTAAAAGATACTTTTCACCATCTGATCTGGCTCAAATTTACAAGGCTCATATAAGACCGAGACTTGAATTTAATTCCCACATATGGGCAGGCGCAGGTAGAACCGCATTATCCGCGTTAGACAAAGTTCAACGGAAAGCCTTCAAGTTTATTGGCGAGGAACCCATAACATCTAAATTCGAACCGCTTGAACACCGGCGAAGTGTCGGCTGTCTCTCACTCTTCTATCGCTACTACAACCGCCGTTGCTCTGATGAAATAGCCAACCTTATTCCTGAGCGTACTTTTCCTTTACGTAACACCCGACTAGCCAGTCGTGTCCATCCTCATCTTCTAGAACTCAGCAATAGTCGCACCGCCAAATTCCATGACTCGTTTGTATCTAGGACAACACGAATGTGGAACGATCTACCATCTTTTGTTTTCCCCCGCAACTATGACCTACAAAAATTTAAACGGAATGTACACCGTCACCTTATTCAAACTCAACCCATCTCCCCACTACCTTAATCCCTTACCGCCAACGCTGTGCTCTCGCATCAAAGGGTTACCCCCTAAGCTTTGGTATAAACATAAAAAAAAAAAAAAAAAAATGTTATGCTCCAAATAAACCCGACGATATCTCTGCGAAAGACTCTTTGTACGAACAAATAAACGCCGTCCAGAACAGAATACCTAAAAGTGACATTATAATGGTTATGGGGGAATTGAATGTAAAAGTTGGCGTGTTGGCATGTGATGGGGAGACACGGTCTTGGCGATCGTAACGACAACGGTGAAAGATTTGTAGAATTCTGCAACTTTCACAGTCTCTTCATCGGTGGTACTACATTTGGGCATAAGAACCACCACAAAATCGGTTGGTCCTCCGTTTGATAAACACAAAATCAGATCGGCCACTTTGCCATCACTAAAAGAATCAAGAGTTGCCTCCTGGACGTGCAAAATAAGAAGGGTGACGATATTGAGATGGGAAGAGACCATTTATCTTATGATCGCTAATGTTCGATTGTGTATTGCAGCCGTGCACCGCCCCAGCGACGAAAGATCCAGGCGGCGCAAGTTCAACACCGCTCGATTAAAAAATCCAGCTAGTTTACAACAATACAATTACCATCTTGCGCAAAAAGCAGCTGAGATAACTAATCACCCATATAGTGATATAAATGAAAACTGGGATGCCATAAAAAATGCGTACATTGATAGCGCAGATACCATCCTTTGCACAAACACGGATTGCCGGAATAAGCCATGGATGTCCGACGCTTCATGGAAGCGGATTGTTGAAAGAGAGGAGCTAAAGGTTCGTTTGGCAGCAGCAGCAGAAGACAATCGGAGCAGCACCGAACCCCTTTACCGTCAGAACGCTCTAGAAGTTCAGCGTAGTGTGCAACGCGATAAAAGTGTTTATGGCAATTCTTTTTTAGCCTCAGCAGAAGAAGCCGCAAGAAGTAACAACTTAAACGCCGTATACGGTATCATCAAGGAGTTTACAGGGGGTGGTAACTCCTGCCAACATCCAGTGAAGGATACTGATGGAAACCTACTTATCTTGGAGGAAGATCAAATGAGGCAGTGAAAAGAACACTTCGCCGCGAACTTTAACCGTGAAACCTTTGGCAAAATGCCCCTTCATACAGATAATTTAGCTAACCATCAAAATGTGTGTACACGGTCCACTGCCCCGACTTAAGAGGAATTAGGTGCTGCAATTGTTGCACTAAAACGAGGAAAGGCCGCCGGGTTCGACGGTATCCATGCCGATCGCATTAACACCTTGCGCAACATCATCGAGCAATGCGCTGAGTAGGATTCTCCGCTTCACTTGCTTCCATTGATTTCGACAACATGATATATCATGTTAAATGACGAGACTAGGCCGAATGTCCCATTGCACCCGGACCCCGATGCAGGCGCGATCGCATCGGTGCCGTTCACCAACCCTTCCATCCTTATCGCCCCATTTTTTTACTATTCACCATTTTTGCTATGTCGGAGACATTTGTGTGGGCATGGCCGCTTTTGCGATACCGAAAATGAGGACAGGAATCGATCTAAAATCGATTACGGTAGTCGATGTATAGTAGAATCGATGACTGGAGTTGGTGTGGAATCGACGCTGAGATCGAATTAGGATCGATGACTGTAGCCAACGAGGGATCGACACTGAGATCGAATTCGGATCGATGACTATATAAATGTGTAGAATCTATTTAAGCCTGATATGCAATTCGTCCAGAAGCTTCGTGAAGTGTCGTGAAATCTTTTTTGTATTGATTTCATGGCACTTTTAATTTAACGGCGGGCTGTATTCCTGGCTTATGGAAAAAACAACATATTCCGCATTCCATAATATGGCAACATGCGTCGGCAAATGCCAGATACTTTCAAATGAATTCAAATTTCAGGCTAATTGATTACCAGAATCGATATATAATCAAAAACATTTGAATTTCTCCAGCTTCGGAGACAAACCGATGAATGGAATCGCTATGGAAAGATCGCCGAAGCCCAAAGAACGGATAAGGAACTTAATAGTTTACTATCAGGGACGACACCTTATGAAGCATCATTACAACTGAAGTCAATCAAGATTCGCTATCTGGAATCTTGATTGACATCACAATAATCTGCGATATTTCAGGTAAAAATATTCGACCTTAGATAACTAACGAATTTCGCTCCATCGTTATAGATCGAATGCACTCATTAAATTACCACGGCGTTCGCGGTACCACCAAACTAATACAGCCAAACATAAAGAAGTCTCACACATTTTACGTAGATCGCTGCATCGAATCCCAGAAAACCAAAGTCCAACGCCACTCGAAAGCACCACTGACACCGTACGACACGAAATACGATAGGTTCGAGCATATCAACGTTGATATTGTTGGACCCCTACCAAATTCGCGCGGTTACTCATATCTTCTCACGATTATTCACAATAGTACTCGTTGGCCCGAAGCTATTCCGCTGACGAACATATCAGCCGAAATGGTCGCAAACGGTCTCATAAGCGGATGGATATCTCGCTTTGAAATTCCACTTCGCATTTTAACTGATCGTGGCAGGCCATTCGAAAGTCAGCTTTTAAACTAACTTAATGTGTTACTAAAATAACTGGCGCAACAGTCCAATTTGAACCATGGCCTCGAGATGAGTTAGCATCATCTCATTTTCTAGATCACGACGGTCTTGTGCAGAGGTGTGTGATCGGCAACACGCTCAACCGAGTTATTTACCCCTTAAACGGGTACTCATTTAACAGCTGAGTGGGCTCATAGTCCGACCCCTTTTTTTATCGAAAACTACTGCATTCAGTATGAATCGAACCGGGGCCTAGTGCGTAGAAGGCGAACGTGCTAACCGTTGCGCCATCCGGACTACATGTGTTACTGGGTATGCATTTTAAGGACCACGTCATACCACCCCCAGGCAAACGGTGACCAGGTCAGTTCGTCGACAAACCAAACAGGAATTCAGTTGATACAGAATTTCTAATTAAATTCAAGCGAACAATGAATGATATTCGACCACGGGAGCCAAAATATCACGACAAGCCAAAACTGTTCGTGCATCCCAATCTAAACGATACACAATTTATTTTTATAGGAGATGATGCACATAAAATCCCGCTAAAAGCTCCCTACAGAGGCCCATACGAGGTACTTCGAAAAGGAGAAAAGGTGTTTAAAATCAATATTGATGGGAAACCCAACACAGTCAGCGCCGACCGTCTAAAACCAGGTTTCCTGCTAACCGAACATACTGCAGCGAAAGTTGATCCCGATGTTATAGTAGGTACGAGGAACAACCGCACCAAATCACACGATCCGGACGAAAGGTGCGCTTTCCACAACGATTCCATCATTAGACGAGGAGTCCTATGGCAACTCCAATTTTGAACATCAGTTGGTTTGAAGTCTAACCAACCACTCACACGTGATCATCAATCCACGCGGATTCAAAATCATCCGAAACGAAATATACATAATAGAATTATAAGTTCTTAATTTAATATGTAAATTTCATCTTATTGGAGAATACATTTAGTTACTTAAATAGTTAACATTTCGTGTTCTCACTAACTATAACTTTCCTAACTTATTTTAAAGTGTTCTTGTTAGAGTTTTAATGAAGCCTTCAAGAGTTCTTAGAGAGTCTTATACTCCCAATTTCTTAAGCCCCTTTCACGCTTATAACACTCTTCCAGAATTCTATAAGAAAAATTTGCTAGCCTATAGTCCTTACCTAAAACTACAATAAATTTCATTCTTATAAAACTCCTGAAGAGGCTTATAAGAAGAAAATTGTTAGTTGGGCGAATGTGCAATGAACACCACTTAATTGGAGCACATCAGACAGTGCCCTTTAAGCCCATATTACCAATTTACCCGCCGAACCGAACAAACACATGACACACATGTCTCTTCGGAACCTACTGATATGTTCCCATTCAGCAGTTTGTCGCTTTTAACCGGTGTCCCCAATAAGTGGTGCCTATGTACATACTTATATCTAGTCAACATACACCATTTACGTTAAATACACAGTATATAAGCTTATATAGGGAGAGTTATAACCCTTATTAAAGATGAAGAAGGCGAATGAGAAGTTTTCTAGCGAAAAAGGAAATTTACCCGATAACTTCAAACCACTTTAACTTTCGGCTAGTGTTAGTTAAATGAATATACATACATATGTATATATAGTATATTAATATTTAAAAGAAATTATACTCTATAACCTTATCTAAACAATTTTCGTGTAAAACAAAAGGGTGAGCAAGGGAAAGTTTGAGAAAACGCGTGCGGCAAAATAACTTTTTTCGAAAATCATCCATTTTTGCGAGTGGATATTTCGGAAACTATTAGAGATAGGAATAAGCTTTACGATGCCACTCTTTCATTTTGCTCTACATTACTTTTACATGCAAAAAAACGTTTTCAAGATGTAAGCGAAAAACTTTCGGTTTATTTTAATTTTCGGTCTATTTTGCCTGATGTAACTTATACTATACTACTATACTATGCCTGCCATTTTACTCATAAGATTAGGTGCGATTTTGTCGTATTTATCCAGAGCAGTGCAGTGCGAACATGCAATACACCAGTGACGTGCAGTGGAAATTTTTCATAGTCAAGCAGTTGGGCGCCCTAAAGCCAATTTAGCATAAACAAAAATGGACTGTATAATAGAATATGGACAGTCACAAAAACATTTATACCAAGCGGCTTTAAGCCTTAAAGAAGAAATCAGGAAAGATATAAATAAAATATTGGCACATATATTCGGAATACAAAAAAAAATAAATAAATAAAATATTACTAATAAAAAAAATGATAAATAAATATTATGTTAATTAAGACTAAGAAAAATTCTGGGGTATTTGAAATAAATAAATATTCTTTCGCCATTGCCATTTATTTGTATTCCAAATCTATGCGCCGTTCTTTAAGTAAAAACTCTTTAATCACATTATCAAAAAAATCGTTTTCTCTTCGCATTTGTATAAGAAGATCCTTTTCAACCGCAATTAAAGCAAGATCCGAAAGTCGTTCTTGGGATTGGCGATTTCTCAAAAATGTGTGAACGCGCTTTAGTGTTGAAAATGACCTTTCCGCAGTTGCCACTGTGACTGGAATTGACGTTAATAATTTTGCTAAAATATGAACTTGCTTAAAACCGTTTGCGACATAAGGCCGTTTTTGAAAATAATCGAGAATTTTACTAGGATTCGCGTTTTTAAACTCATCTGAAGAATAAATAACTTTTAGCTCATTTTTCAACTTTATTCTGTCGAAAAATTGACCGTGATATTCAATAAGTGAGTCAAAATTTTTATCGGGAAAATTTGACTTGAATTTAGAAAAATAATTCGGTTCAAGCAACTCTAAAAATGAAAGATCTTTAAACGAATGGAATCGATCTCGAATTTGCCCGAGAATAACATCTATAATCTCCCGAAATATCCGCCGTAAATTTTGTAAAGGATCTATCGCATTTCTACATTTCTTACGTGGTGGCTGATATTCTGCTGTAACTGTCGAATAGAAATTATCAAACTTTTTAGAAAAGTCATTTTCAAGCCAATTTTCAAATTCAATAATTTTTTGGCTTGCATATGAAATGTTTACCACTTTGCTCTGAATAATATTAAATAATATATCAGTTTTCGAAAAAATTTCAGAAAAAATTAACAGATATAATTGAAAATCTGACTCTGCGAATTTTTGTAAGTATTTTATATATCGGAAAAAGTCAAGGAATCGCCATCCCAGTGTTGAGAACCATTCGAAATTGTCTCAAAAACTGTACAAATTTCATGCTTATGTTCAAATATAACGTTAATAATACGCGAATGATAATGCCAACGTGTTTTGGAAACCGATGGTAAACGACGATTTACTATATTTGCAAAAAGGTCCGACCTTTTAGTGGATGTATTAAAAAATGATGCGATTTTATTGATGTGCGCGAAAAATAATTTAATTTCCGGAATAAACTCAACTGCTTTAGACAATACTAGATTTAGTGAATGAGCGTAACATGGAACGAAAATTGCCGATTTATGTTTTTCCCGAATTAAAGTCTGAACTCCACGAATTTGAGAACTCATTACTGCTGCGTCATCGTAACATTGTGCAATTAATTTCTTATCGATATTAAAATTTTGCAATTGTTTTAAAATGTGAGAGCTTATTGCTCTAGCTGTACGATTAGCGCTTACATCCAAAAATCCGATAAATCTTTCTTCAATCTCATTTGATATTGTATATCTAAAAATCATCGTTAATTGTTCCCGACCGCTAACATCTGGCGTTTCATCGACCATTACAGCTACAAATGGAGCCTCCTTTATTTCCAAATTGATTTTATTTCGAACCACATTAGCTATAGCGGAAACAAGATCGTTTTGGATTCTATTAGACAAACCCGAAAACGCTGCATTTGCTTTTATAGAATCTATGTGGGACTCAATTATCGGATCGTACAAACTCAAGAAATTTACGGTTTCGATAAAATTACCACGATTATTTGAAGAAGAGTCTTCATTATTTCCGCGAAAAGGAAGCTCCTGTTTTGCCAAAAAAATTACAGTATCGATTAAACGTTTCAAAATATTACGATTACGCTCAACTTTTTCATTATGCAAACTAACAGATATTGCCACCTGGTTACTAAGCATAAACTCTATACGCTGAGAACCAAAATTAGCTAATTTAATTAACGACTGAAGATGTTTTTCGGAACTTGAATGCTTTGCTGCTGAGCCCGTAAAATTATTCAAATCACTAAATCCAGCTTTATTCCAAGCAGATTTTTCATTCGTGAACAAAAGACACGGCCAGCAAAATAACTTATTTAATTTACAGCTTCCCGTTAACCAAATGTACTTTTCATACGTTTCGATATGGAATTTTCGCGTAATATTTTTTAATTTAAACTCTAAACTAAGATCTGGCTTCGGTCTATCCGATTCTGTAATTTCTCTTTTCTTGGCAAAGGAAAGAGTTGAAAATCCCGCTTTTAGTACGAAATCCGTCGCGCAGCAATACTCCGACATAATGCGAAAAGAAAACTTACCACTTTTATCACAAATCAAATCAATTAAATCACTACAAACGGTCAAAAAAACTTCAAATCACAATTTAATCAAAATCACCCGATTGCACTGATTTCCTCTTTTAAATTGCAACGGAAAATCCATTACATAACAAAAACAAAAGCTCTACTGGAAAAATCAAATTCCCATAAACATTCCCTGCATTGGCAACATTTCATTAACAAGCATCATTGGGCTTTATCCCACACACAAAAGCAGTCGCGCCAGTGCTTGACTTGTCTCATATAAATTTGCGAACAAAACAAAAAAAAATCGTTGCCCAATGTACTACCGAAATCCAAGATTCCCATTTTCTGGAATCAACATGTCTCTAGTATTTGGATGCACACATGGTACATGCATCTAAAGATCTAGGCACATTTTCCTATTCTAAGTTTGGTGTCTATGGTGTGCAAAATGTGGGAGGTTTGAATATTATCTAAAGTAATTGAACGAATGTTTTTTAACCAAAAGAAGGCGCGGATCAGAATTTGAATGTGTAAAGGAATATTTGAATGATAATATGTATTCTTCAGCTTAAAGAAAAACATTGACTGAAATGATGATATGTGTATTGGTGTAAGCAAAGTTTATTATTGAATTGCTTATTTCGGTAAGTCAAGCAGTTTGGAATTGCTTACTACGAGTGCACGTCACTGCAATACACAGACAAAAAGTTGTTTGATATACAAAAGTAGGAGTAGAAAGTATAATTGTGTACGATGAATATCGCTAGAATAGTCCAACACCAGCAACAAAACACTCAAAATATCTGAAATATATAGGTACAATTAAGATATATTTCAGTCTACAAACACGTCAGCTTACAGAGCCTATTTTGCTTTTTACTTCAAATAAACCTACTCTTCTCCGACCATTTTACTGATTTCAACTTTTAAATTAATTTAAGTACAAAGTTTAGTACGCTGTATCATGCTGAGAGCCTAAACATCCGTCGAGTGACAGATTTCATGGAATTAAATTCCAAGATTGAAGAATGAATTCTGATATTATCTGAAAGCATTATTGGCAAATTCTCACTCTAACCTTTCAGATCAGAAGGTAAGCACCCGAATTTGAATTGGATTCAATCTGAATGTGAAACAATGATTTGCGTAACAACAAAGTTTTTTTTTTGGAATGATATTTACAAGTGACAAGTAGAATACCAGAGCTCAACTTTTTTTGCTACATTAGTCTCTTATTCTGGACGACTCCATCGCTTGCGGTTATCTCTAATTAAATTTGTGAGAAAAATTCGATAAATTTTGGGACTGAATACTTGAAAAATTTGCTAATTACCAAAATCAAATCAAATTTTTTTTTCTAAGAAGTTTCCCTCCTGCTAACAGCAGAAGGGAATTTGTTGTTCGATAATATTCAATATTTTTGATAGGATGTGACGTTTGGGTTGAATCGCGTAGCCACCTTACACATTGAAGGCACACACTGACCGAAACTTTAGAAGAAAGTGTATGAGGGCATACAAGCTGGAAGCGATTAAATATTAATTGTTCCCAAGAATCAGCTGCTCGACTATACGTACATATGTACACTCGTATACGTTGCTGGTAATATTTAGTGAAGTATAAAATGTTCCCATGAATACTCAGAAAGAGAAATTACGGTCTTTATGCATCTGAGCCCATTCAACCCATTTATATGGAGTTATGGTATTATATTAAGATAATATTTGTCTATTTTGGCGAAATTTTAGAGTATGCCTAAGAAACTTTCGCTTAACTGATGAGATTTTCGGCAATACTTCCATAGACAAACTTTCGCTAACGACCATGCCCCATAACATTATTCCATCGAATTATTTATCAGATTGAATTTCCAAGAAATTATATATAGATACCGTATACCTGAAACTTTGGCGAATAACGCCCCAAAGGAAATTGTTGAATATGAAAAGTTTAATGTCATACTTTGGCACGTCGAAAATAAATAAGTAGGGAAAATTTGCAGTATGTCTGCCCATGGAATGCTCGAAAGGACTCTGTTCATCTAGACCAGCCGTTGTAAAAAATTTCTATTATTTTTTTCATTTTTTTTTTTTTTCAAAAACGTATTTGATTTCTAGAGATCTGTCCTGGAGTGAGAACCCTTCTGACTCAAAGCCATACCAACTAATTTTGGGAATTTTAATTAATACTGATATTTAATGTAAAGGGCCAATTCAAGCTATGCTATGGCATGATTTGACTTCCCTTTCTGTTGATTAAACTTTAGAACTGTTTGCCTATGAATCATAAAATATTAGGGAACGATGCATACTCGTACTTACTGTTTTCAACAAAAATCGCCCAATGGGAACGCAGCTTTAGCCAAGGCGCCAACAATTATGCGTTCGCTTGGTCAAATAGGAATATACATAGGGAACAATTTTGGTCGATGTCACCGTTATCATCGTGGCGCGCAGCCCGACGTCGGGCCTTAGCCGCCTTGGTCGATGTCGGAAAGTCAAATATATGTTACTTCGAATGTATGTAACTTCTTTAGAATTAAACAATTTCAGGCGAATAGAAATGTGAAAATCAGATGAAAGTTTGGAGTTGGTTGAAGAATAAACTTGAAATAACAAATTTATACAATAGTTTTTACTATTATACTTAAACTTCGTGTTTGTTTTAAAGATTTTTTTTTTCAGATAAAAGAAGAAAATTCAAATTAAATCAGTTCTATAATATTTTTTAAATTGAGGAATCATAAAGTATATAGATACCACGCGTACACTTGTTTATTTCAATTTCGAAAGAAATCAAAGTACTGATATTTATCAGCAGTCAGTTGTTTATTTATCTATATTTGTTGATATCGTGCTCTAGTTATTATCAGAGCGCAAATAGGGTAATTACACAATCGGAATTAATAAGCAGATATTAAACAAATAGAGGACTAAAAGATTATTTCGTTTGATTGATGATGAACATGGGGTAAAAATGTTTAAAATATCAAAAGGAACGTCTATGTACAAATTCAGGTTATTATCATACATTCCCAGGTTAAATACTTATTTCCCTGGACTAAATATCAATGATCTGCCAGTCAGTTGCGTAACGAGTCGGTACAGTCCGTCTGACCGGCTGACCAAATCAACGCTAAAAGCATGAGATGCTGACCGCCCTATGTTCAACCGGTACGTTCGACTGATCATAGTAATAAATAAATGGTTTGAGTGTAATTTGCGGACTCATGTGCAAAATTTATGAATTCGTCCATTTCCGCCAATTTTCGTTAGCCCCACAGGGATTCGATTTCATTGAAATTCTTCAATTTTTCATCAGCACGCCAAATATGTCGATGAGTAGCTTTTCTTGTGAAATAACAAAAAAATGAGTTTGTCTCAAGCCAGGAATTGATATGATCAGTCGGAAATACCGGCTGACCGTACGTTGATCAGCCGTGCCATGCTTTTGGCATTGGTACGTCGGTCAGCCGCGGATCATATGAGACGATTGAGTTGGTCAGCCGGTCAGTCGGGATGACGGGCTCACCATCTGAAAATGTTAATTTAAGCCCGTGTTAAAGCCACACGTCAGTCAACCCGTCAGTCGGTAAGCGATTGACGGGCTGATCATGTAAAAGCTCTGATTAAACTCTGTACTTCTAGTGAGTCCTATGCCAAAAGCATGGGACGGCTGACGGGCTGATCATCCGAAAGAAGGCTAACTACTTTGGAGGCGAATGCTGGCAACTGCATTATCCGAAGCTATTTTATGTCAACGAAACATCAACTGGGCCACGTGGAACAGTTGACGCGCTATGCCCCACAAGAGGTTAGGGCAATTGAGTAGGCCAAGCACTTCGAGGCCAGTAATACATTAGAAATTACTTGAGGGAAATGTGGTATGTAGTCACATTAATGTGTTTATTAATATAATTTCGTGTTAATGGATCAGTCATATTCGAATGTGTTTTGTTTGTGATACAACACATCAAAGCTAATAAGCTAATAGGCTTCCCAAAAGCATCAATATGAATACTTGATGACAAATATGAAAACAAAGAGATATCTACCATGCATCATCATCATCATCGTTGTATTCGTACATAAAATGTTGTTTTTAACGGTGTGGTGTTATTAAATTTTAGCATATAATGCGTGTAATGCTCTCCTGAATATGATGTAATGTTGTAGGTAATTAACTAATTCTTTGCTGCACTCCATGTATTTTCCATGCCATTAGCTAGATTTCTCCTACGCCAAAGCAAACGAAAATCTAATAAGATCACAGATACGAGTATTGTGTATGTACCTTTGATACATGATTTGCCTTGAAGCTCTGAACAACTGACCTTTTATTTCGCACAGGGGCTATTTAATCAGCAGTTAGGAAATCTAACCAACCAACTCGTTTTGCAAGAATCCAAGCTTTTCACAGTAATGCTACTTGCTAATAAAGCAAGGGTCGATTTCTCAGTTTCCGGTTAAAGTTTATCGTAATGATAAATTCTAACCCCCGCCTAGCCTCCGGTTAAAATTTATCGAAGCGATAAATCCAAACAGCTGATATCGGCTGCTGAGATTTTGACAGCAAGAACTATTTATGTTTGCTCAATCAAATCAGATCACTAAACTGGCCATAAAAAGGAGAGTTCTGGAAATTCATTCAATTGCAGAGGATTTTCTATTAAGTCAGGTGCAAACTAATGCTGAGTGACAGTGCAGACAGAGAATAGAATGGTACAGACGACAGAATACCGCCAAGAAAAATAGCTGATTTTTATACAGCATTGTCATATTTGTGATGCTTTACACACGCTTGCGCTTGGTAATTTAACCGCCAGTTTATCGCTTCGATAGATTAATGATCCGATTACTCAATCGGACATGGACATTGTAATGGACGGTCTGGTGGGCACCCGAAGATGCCCGTGGGGACGGAGCCTAAGGTGGCATGTTAACCGTGTAGGTCGGGCCATGCCATGTGGCGATGAAATAGGCCCCTCAACGAGCTAAGCAGCGGCCTATGCTTGCTGTAGCTCAGTTCGGGAGACGTGTGCGGGGCTTTCGCCGCTCGTTGCCCCTGTCCTTACGTATTAATAGAATTCATAGGCCTGGGGACGACAACACAAACAGGGGAGGTAAAAATGGGGAATAAAAAAAAATAGTCGATAAGGATGGAATGGCTGGCAGACGGATCAGACGCACACGCGATCGCACCTGGGTCCAGGTGTAATGGGACCCTCGGCCTCTGGTTTCGTACCACCAACAGATCACTACTCATCAGGTGCTGCTTCGATCTGCAAGTGGGAGCAGCACTACCAGACCATAATATGGTTTATTACAACATGCCGGCTCTATGAGGCGACTACCGTAAATATGTGGTGTCTGAACTGTCTATAATTATATAATTAGAAATTACAAATTTATAATTAGAAATCGTTGGTCTACTTAAGCTGTCGAAAGCTGTTCAATAATATCATACATTATTAGACAAATCGTCAAGGGGCATGAGGGGCTTAGGTGCGGTCATATTACTGTCGATTTTGTTATGCCCTATACCTCATAAGGTATGGGTTATATTCATTCTCTCACAACCAAAATGTGTAATACCTTAACGGAGGCTCCAAAGGTAGGGGAGTGAATGAATGTATAACTTTCGATTGAATGAAAGTAGCGACTTTAGAATTTGGTCAAATGTTTGTAGCGGGTTCTAGTTGTGTTGTTAATTACCTTACACCTCCACGGGCATGAGCGCGTCAACATCTCTTGTATTTCTATGCCTTCTTGACGTTTCGATAGCATATCTACTTTTCGGAATTGCAGTTGCTAGATTCACCTCCTATCCACATCGTTTCTATACGTATATAGGTCTACGGTATCTACTAGGTATACGATTCGGACTCTTCTTCGAATCGTCTAAGCTAACAATGGACATATTTTTTGCAGGATGGCCTACCTGGTGTACCTTGTTGTGAAGAAAGTTTTATAAAATTAACTAACAAACAAAAAAGTTATGATAACTTCAATCCTCATCGTGATTTTTGACAATGTGTTTGAAAAATGCCATTATTTTTTATCAACATCTGTAAAATTGTGTAAGGCCTACTAAGAAACCCGGCCTTATTGACTGCATTTTACAAGGATGGCCATTTTCATTTTACCACACTAAAAAGTCTAGTCACCACCGTAAAATTAAAATTTTAATTAAAATTAAAATTGTATTATGGGGTTAACAAAGGTAAGCCAAAATCGTTTTGGAAGATCCATATAGGATCTAACATCTGAGATGCAAGGGTGTAGAGGAATTCATGAATGTATGAATAATGTACGAGTACTCGTAATCAATTACCTAATACACCACCAACATATGAATATTTTCATAATGTGTGCAGATTTTTTTTGCTTTGGTTCTCATAACCATAGTTGTATTAAATATCAAAATATGCAAGGGTGTATTCATTCACATGTCAGCATAAACGCTGGAGGTGTACTCGTATACGTACGGAGAAAAAGCCTAGCGAAACAAATTTGTATGTGCAGATAACAAATATTCCATTTAGCCAAAAACCATTCCATGAGATAAAAGAAATTCACATAAAATAACAGATAAGTGGTTGAATTTTCAGACAATATGTAAAATGGGTTAGTCGGAAAAAGAACCCTATCTATGTATATTGGGCGCTTTATCTTTCGCTTTTGCAAGAACAGAGATAATGCAGTCATGTGTAAAAAGGGCGTCTTCTTTGCATTTTTTCGGTTTTGTGTATGAATGACTGAATTGCCTGAATTGAATAACCAAATTTGATTGCACGTTCGATACGTCAAAATGGTCATGCCTGAATATTTCGAACAATATGGGATAATTTTTCTCTGATGGATAATATTGATAGGGGTTTGATGTCCGGTGTCTAAAATTAAAATTTCAATGACATATGACATATTAGCCGGACATCGCCCGGGATAAAAAGTAACCGAAACAGTTTTATTTTGAGTATTTTGAGCATTTCTTTCAAATACACATTTGTGTATAA
Organism: Chloromyia formosa; assembly: GCA_964017055.1. Classification (NCBI taxonomy): domain Eukaryota; kingdom Metazoa; phylum Arthropoda; class Insecta; order Diptera; family Stratiomyidae; genus Chloromyia; species Chloromyia formosa. Next base: position 138,457,579 of record OZ024814.1, read on the forward strand.
ATACAAATTATATATTTACAATGTCCTTTCCCTTATTTGTTTTGTTTATCCCATTTCTTTTTTGCTTCCATCCTGAAATAACTATGTATATACAAATACCTCTAAAAAAATATTTTTGTGTCAATGATAATTAAAAAAAAACCTATTTATTTGTGAAAGTAGGAATACGTCGGATTAACCGGACAAACCAGCTACCGGACAGAAGTCCGGTTGAGAGAGATTATCCTGTAACGAACTTTTGGAAGATTTTACTTATTTTGATTTTCTAACAAAATTGGGAACACAAGAAAATCCATAAAAGTCATATATTCTGGATGAAGTCCTCCCTCCTATTTTTAGGCATTTTTTAAAAACCAAACTTCTCAGATTTTAAGTAAATAATGTGCAATGTTGGCAAAAGTATTATTGATTAGCTAGTTTTGTGTGGGGAACTAACGGCAGCCGGGACGCATATAGATATACTCATACATTTATCACCAGTTCATATTTACTGTCGATTTTTAATGTAAATATTTTAGGACAATGTGAATTTCCAAAGGTGGTTACCTCGCATTAAGTGGGGCAGAACTGATTGGATATGTTGTTTATGGTTGTGGTCTAATTATAAATCATAGTTTCCGACTTTGCCGGTTGACCGGAAGTCCTGCTGAAAAACTTTCTGAAATAAAGTAAAAACGACACAAAAAAAAATACTTAAAAAAACATCCCGACCACTTTTCTTGTATTTTGAACAGTTTTCAAGATAATCTCAATTTAAAAACATTAAAAAACATCCCTTATCAAGTGATCGTTTGTTCCCAAAAAGTAAGGAAAATCATCGTTTTTTATGTATTTGGCCAAATAACGGATTAAGTGCTGGTCCCACGAGGAAAACATTAGGGATGAATTTTGTTTATAGCTAAATAAGCTTTAATTTGATATATCATAAGTCAGATACCCGTAGGTATGATTGGTACGTGGTACGTAGAAAATGGTACAAGTCCCCTTTCAACAAAATATATGTTTTTTTTCCTTTTTCTAAGCAACTATCACACCTACGGGCATCTGACTTATCTCAAATTGAAGCTTATTTAATAATACCAAAAAACGATCTGTTTCATTTTCCATGTAGGATTAGTATTTCATCCGTTTTTTTTTTCAAATTCACAAAAAAAAAGATGATTTTTCTATTTCCTGGAAACAAATGAGTAAGTGACAAAACGTGTTTTTCAAATGAGAACAATTTGAGATAGGGAAAAATTTACATTTTTTATTTATTTTTTTGTGATCTTTAATTTTGTCTCTGAACGTTTTCACTAGGATTAACAGTTACAGATACAGAAACAAAAAAATAACTAAAAACACTCCCGTATAACCCCTCCCTCAAGGACTTCCGGTCCACCGGAGAGGTCGAAAACTTAGATCCATAATAAGGCCACAACTATATATTAGATAAAAAAATCAGTTCTATCCCATTTAATGTGAGGTAAAATTTCTATCTATAGTGGGGTATTTACTTTTAGCACTGAAAATGGCTTTAAATTTTCTTAGACAACCCGAAAAAAATACCCACACGCAGGGCCGTGCGAAGGGGGCGACCGCTCTAGTTAGAATGCTTCAATAAAACGTTTATCGCAGCCAATAGGTGGAAATCAGATAAACGGTTTAATTGTTATAAATTAAATTAAAAAAAAAATGGTTTTGCTCCGAAAATTTTTCCACCACCATTTTTTTCTTTTTCTGTACTTTTCCTGTTTCAAAAATAAGTTCTCTGCTTTATTTTCGATCAAATCGTGTTAACATCATTTCATGCTTTTTCCTTTTATTTTCTGGCAGTTATAAAATAAATAACTGGCGCAACAGTCCAATTTGAACCACGGCCTCGAGATGAGTTAGCATCATCTTATTTTCTAGATCGTGACGGTTTTTTGTGCAGAGGTATGTGATCAGCAACACGCTCAACCGAGTTATTTACCCCATAATGGGTACTCATTTAACAGCTGAGGCTCATAGTCCGACACGTAAATCCCCGGAATCGAACCGGGGCCCAGTGCGTTGAAGGCGAACGTGCTAACCGTTACGCCATCCAGACTACTTCTGGCAGTTATAGGCCTTCGAATGTAGAAAAACCGACTTTTTTAGCGTTAGAACGTCGTGCACTACACCGATTTTGCACTACTAAAAACGCAATTACTGGAAAACTACGCAAACTAGAACTCTTAAATAAACACTTAATCTCAATTACTACCTTACCCTCATTTTAAAAATTTATTCCATAATTCAGAGGAACAGTTTGTTGATTGTACCTCTATAAAATGCAATTTCATTTTTATACCCTAGACTTATAGTATAGGGTATATTGTTTTTGTCACTACGAAAATATGGAACACCTTAAAGAAGGCTCCGGAGGTATAGCAATGTAAGTATATAAATGATCAGGGTCACCTCCTGATTCGATTTAGCCATGCCTGTCTGTCCGTTCGCACGATAACTTACGATCGAATGAAGCTAGAGCTTTGAAATTTACCCTATACTAAAAGTCTAGGGTATAAAAAACCATATTGCATTCTACTTATGTTCCCGTTTCAAATTGAATATTGTACCAGTATTTTATCTGAATGGATCCATGTTTTTTGACTAGTAGATATAACTTTAGAGGGAAAAGGACTGTGCTATGCAAGTCAGCTAATGATGAACACAGATAAAAAGTCACACACATGGGGCGCGGTGAAAAGTAAATAAGTTAATTTTTTCCTGACGCCCTATACCTTTTAAGTAACAGACTACCGATAGTGCTACCAGATAATTAACGGGTTAGTTACCCGAGAGTGGTTATGCAGGGATGCTGTATATTATACTTTTCTATTTATATATGGGGGCGTCATATTAAATCTTCACCACGTACGCCAAATTTTCATCGCACGGTTTTGCCCACACAATTTTCCCGATAACTTTATGGATGATCTCACAAAGCACAAGGAACGCTATCGGATACCCTTGGCCTATCTCGATATTTGTCGGAGATGCCGCTGCTTCCTGCCCTTATCTGTGTCATTTCCTAGCTACAGCAGCGTTTCACTATAGTACACAACTGAGAATACTGTAATGAACCATATTCTGGTCTGGTAGTGCTGCTTCAACTGGCAGATCGATAGCAGCACCTGATGAATAATGATCTGTCGGTGGTATGAAACCTGAAGTCGAAGGTGCCATTATACCTTTACCCCGATGTGAGCCGCCCGCAAAACAATTCCATCTTTATCGCCTCATTTTCCTAATTTCCCTTTTTTACCTCCCCTGTCTGTATTGTCTTCCCCAGGCCTATGAAATTTTATTAATAGGTAAAGGACAGGGGCGACGGGCGACGAGCGACGAAAACCCCGCCCACGCCTCCCGAACTAAGCTTCATCAAGCATAGGCATCCATCCGAATTTTACACGTCTACTTTAATTCGGTAGGGCGTTATTGGCATGTTTCCACAAATAATATTTGTAGGGATGTAGGCGTACTTTTAGTCAGATCGCGCCCATTTATGGTAGATCTCAATCGGAATATTTGGCCAAATTTTGTTGTCGCTAGCTATATTCTATCGGGAGTTATCGTGCGGTTTTCCTTTGTGAGGAAATCAATATACCCTATAATATTTTATGATCCTGAGTATAATATATCATTTTATAGTCGAGGTTATTATATGCCACTTTGAGGAAATTTGATATACTTTGATTTGGTTCTGGGACATTTTTTGTAGAATCATTAGTTTTCAAAATAGCCAAGGCAAACTGAAAAAAAGACTTTCAACCCCCTCTCCCCGGGACTTCCGGACCCTCTATCATCGGGGACTATTGAGCACATATTCAAGGGACTGTCTTCAACAATTGTGTAACATTTCTAAACTAATCTCTTTCGCTCCTAGCCTGGACTAAATAGCAGTGACGTGCACTCGTAGTAAGCAATTCCAAACTGCTTGACTTACCGAAATAAGCAATTCAATAATAAACTTTGCTTACACCAATACACATATCATCATTTCAGTCAATGTTTTTCTTTAAGCTGAAGAATACATATTATCATTCAAATATTCCTTTACACATCCAAATTCTGATCCGCGCCTTCTTTTGGTTAAAAAACATTCGTTCAATTACTTTAGATAATATTCAAACCTCCCACATTTTGCACACCATAGACACCAAACTTAGAATAGGAAAATGTGCCTAGATCTTTAGATGCATGTACCATGTGTGCATCCAAATACTAGAGACATGTTGATTCCAGAAAATGGGAATCTTGGATTTCGGTAGTACATTGGGCAACGATTTTTTTTGTTTTGTTCGCAAATTTATATGAGACAAGTCAAGCACTGGCGCGACTGCTTTTGTGTGTGGGATAAAGCCCAATGATGCTTGTTAATGAAATGTTGCCAATGCAGGGAATGTTTATGGGAATTTGATTTTTCCAGTAGAGCTTTTGTTTTTGTTATGTAATGGATTTTCCGTTGCAATTTAAAAGAGGAAATCAGTGCAGTCGGGTGATTTTGATTAAATTGTGATTTGAAGTTTTTTTGACCGTTTGTAGTGATTTAATTGATTTGATTTGTGATAAAAGTGGTAAGTTTTCTTTTCGCATTATGTCGGAGTATTGCTGCGCGACGGATTTCGTACTAAAAGCGGGATTTTCAACTCTTTCCTTTGCCAAGAAAAGAGAAATTATAGAATCGGATAGACCGAAGCCAGATCTTAGTTTAGAGTTTAAATTAAAAAATATTACGCGAAAATTCCATATCGAAACGTATGAAAAGTACATTTGGTTAACGGGAAGCTGTAAATTAAATAAGTTATTTTGCTGGCCGTGTCTTTTGTTCACGAATGAAAAATCTGTTTGGAATAAAGCTGGATTTAGTGATTTGAATAATTTTACGGGCTCAGCAGCAAAGCATTCAAGTTCCGAAAAACATCTTCAGTCGTTAATTAAATTAGATAATTTTGGTTCTCAGCGTATAGAGTTTATGCTTAGTAACCAGGTGGCAATATCTGTTAGTTTGCATAATGAAAAAGTTGAGCGTAATCGTAATATTTTGAAACGTTTAATCGATACTGTAATTTTTTTGGCAAAACAGGAGCTTCCTTTTCGCGGAAATAATGAAGACTCTTCTTCAAATAATCGTGGTAATTTTATCGAAACCGTAAATTTCTTGAGTTTGTACGATCCGATAATTGAGTCCCACATAGATTCTATAAAAGCAAATGCAGCGTTTTCGGGTTTGTCTAATAGAATCCAAAACGATCTTGTTTCCGCTATAGCTAATGTGGTTCGAAATAAAATCAATTTGGAAATAAAGGAGGCTCCATTTGTAGCTGTAATGGTCGACGAAACGCCAGATGTTAGCGGTCGGGAACAATTAACGATGATTTTTAGATATACAATATCAAATGAGATTGAAGAAAGATTTGTCAGATTTTTGGATGTAAGCGCTAATCGTACAGCTACAGCAATAAGCTCTCACATTTTAAAACAATTGCAAAATTTTAATATCGATAAGAAATTAATTGCACAATGTTACGATGGCGCAGCAGTAATGAGTTCTCAAATTCGTGGAGTTCAGACTTTAATTCGGGAAAAACATAAATCGGCAATTTTTGTTCCATGTTACGCTCATTCACTAAATCTAGTATTGTCTAAAGCAGTTGAGTTTATTCCGGAAATTAAATTATTTTTCGCGCACATCAATAAAATCGCATCATTTTTTAATACATCCACTAAAAGGTCGGACCTTTTTGCAAATATAGTAAATCGTCGTTTACCATCGGTTTCCAAAACGCGTTGGCATTATCATTCGCGTATTATTAACGTTATATTTGAACATAAGCATGAAATTTGTACAGTTTTTGAGACAATTTCGAATGGTTCTCAACACTGGGATGGCGATTCCTTGACTTTTTCCGATATATACTTACAAAAATTCGCAGAGTCAGATTTTCAATTATATCTGTTAATTTTTTCTGAAATTTTTTCGAAAACTGATATATTATTTAATATTATTCAGAGCAAAGTGGTAAACATTTCACATGCAAGCCAAAAAATTATTGAATTTGAAAATTGGCTTGAAAATGACTTTTCTAAAAAGTTTGATAATTTCTATTCGACAGTTACAGCAGAATATCAGCCACCACGTAAGAAATGTAGAAATGCGATAGATCCTTTACAAAATTTACGGCGGATATTTCGGGAAATTATAGATGTTATTCTCGGGCAAATTCGAGATCGATTCCATTCGTTTAAAGATCTTTCATTTTTAGAGTTGCTTGAACCGAATTATTTTTCTAAATTCAAGTCAAATTTTCCCGATAAAAATTTTGACTCACTTATTGAATATCACGGTCAATTTTTCGACAGAATAAAGTTGAAAAATGAGCTAAAAGTTATTTATTCTTCAGATGAGTTTAAAAACGCGAATCCTAGTAAAATTCTCGATTATTTTCAAAAACGGCCTTATGTCGCAAACGGTTTTAAGCAAGTTCATATTTTAGCAAAATTATTAACGTCAATTCCAGTCACAGTGGCAACTGCGGAAAGGTCATTTTCAACACTAAAGCGCGTTCACACATTTTTGAGAAATCGCCAATCCCAAGAACGACTTTCGGATCTTGCTTTAATTGCGGTTGAAAAGGATCTTCTTATACAAATGCGAAGAGAAAACGATTTTTTTGATAATGTGATTAAAGAGTTTTTACTTAAAGAACGGCGCATAGATTTGGAATACAAATAAATGGCAATGGCGAAAGAATATTTATTTATTTCAAATACCACTGAATTTTTCTTAGTCTTAATTAACATAATATTTATTTATCATTTTTTTTTATTAGTAATATTTTATTTATTTATTTTTTTTTTTGTATTCCGAATATATGTGCCAATATTTTATTTATATCTTTCCTGATTTCTTCTTTAAGGCTTAAAGCCGCTTGGTATAAATGTTTTTGTGACTGTCCATATTCTATTATACAGTCCATTTTTGTTTATGCTAAATTGGCTTTAGGGCGCCCAACTGCTTGACTATGAAAAATTTCCACTGCACGTCACTGCTAAATAGTATCATAGTGTCGAAGACGTATTCATAAATCGTAGCGATATCGTATCGTAGCGATGTGAAAACAGTATCGTTGTCAACCTCATCGGTACAAAACGTTAATCACTACGATGTAATTGACAAGGATGTCGTCAACGATGTCGACAACGAAGTCGTTGCATGCAAAATGATAGATAAGTCGTTGCGTGTGCATCGCACTTAGGTTAATTTGTTCTAGCTTAGATTGTATTTTACCGTACTATTAAAGGAAAGTACGAAAAGAGTCAAGCGAAAATTCAGCTTCATGGTTTATGTGCTGTTTCGAAGAAACTCACTAAAATATAATGTAAGCTAAACACCATTAAACTTCATCTTGGCGCTAAAGAGAAACCATTCATTATGTTAATAAAAATAAATAATTCATGGTCGAAAATTAAGATATTAGAAACATTTTCCAGGAATTTTTATTATTAACTTTGATACCTCATCTTATTCAGTACAGTCCACAAGTCTTCCTTCTGTCGTCAACGATGTCGACAACGAAGTCGTTGCATGCAAAATGATAGATAAGTCGTTGTAAGTGCATCGCACTTAGGTTAATTTGTTCTAGGTTAAATTGTATTTTACCGTACTATTAAAGGAAAGTACGAAAAGAGTCAAGCGAAAATTCAGCTTCATGGTTTATGTGCTGTTTCGAAGAAACTCACTAAAATATAATGTAAGCTAAACACCATTAAACTTCATCTTGGCGCTAAAGAGAAACCATTCATTATGTTAATAAAAATAAATAATTCATGGTCGAAAATTAAGATATTAGAAACATTTTCCAGGAATTTTTATTATTAACTTTGATACCTCATCTTATTCAGTACAGTCCACAAGTCTTCCTTCTGTCGTCAACGATGTCGACAACGAAGTCGTTGCATGCAAAATGATAGATAAGTCGTTGTAAGTGCATCGCACTTAGGTTAATTTGTTCTAGGTTAAATTGTATTTTACCGTACTATTAAAGGAAAGTACGAAAAGAGTCAAGCGAAAATTCAGCTTCATGGTTTATGTGCTGTTTCGAAGAAACTCACTAAAATATAATGTAAGCTAAACACCATTAAACTTCATCTGGCGCTAAAGAGAAGCCATTCATTATGCTAATAAAAATAAATAATTCATGGTCGAAAATTAAGATATTAGAAACATTTTCCAGGAATTTTTATTATTAACTTTGATACCTCATCTTATTCAGTACAGTCCACAAGTCTTCCTTCTGTCGTCAACGATGTCGACAACGAAGTCGTTGCATGCAAAATGATAGATAAGTCGTTGTAAGTGCATCGCACTTAGGTTAATTTGTTCTAGGTTAAATTGTATTTTACCGTACTATTAAAGGAAAGTACGAAAAGAGTCAAGCGAAAATTCAGCTTCATGGTTTATGTGCTGTTTCGAAGAAACTCACTAAAATATAATGTAAGCTAAACACCATTAAACTTCATCTGGCGCTAAAGAGAAGCCATTCATTATGCTAATAAAAATAAATAATTCATGGTCGAAAATTAAGATATTAGAAACATTTTCCAGGAATTTTTATTATTAACTTTGATACCTCATCTTATTCAGTACAGTCCACAAGTCTTCCTTCATCTGCTTAGAACATTTGACGAGTGATTGACTGTTATTCGTTTTCTGTTTTAGAAATTACAAGCAGAATACCCTCAGTGAATCAAGTATGTAAAAAACAATTTCCTTGAAATTTCTAAAAACGTGACTTGTTGGGCTGATGCTTTTTTCTATAGAAAAAAGGTACACCTTTATACGAGTAAAAAGGTATAAGTATTCACCTTGGATGATCGTTGAAATAATGTCGAGGGAAATCTGATTTAATTATTGTATGTACATACATATACTCATGATTTTTTCATGATGACATGTATTGCTTTTTATGAGTCAATTTCTCTCGACAAATTAACAGATTTTTTCTTTTATAATTTAATAGATTGGAACATGTAAAAACTGAATGCATGAAAGGAACATACATTATTCCACTTTTTGGATAGAACCTAGTCATTAGGTTGTACATTTAATCCAACTTGTGGTGTAGTCTTGGATTTTTTTTTATTTATGTTTGTTGGGGTGCTGATTACGAACCACAAGTTTACTTAATTGCCCTAACCCCTGGGGCATAGCGCGTCAACTGTTCCATGTGGCCCAGTTGACATTTCGTTGGCATAAACTAGTTTCGGGAAATGCAGTTGCCAGCAAGCACCTCCTGCGCATCCATGGCCACGAACATCGTCGTGGACGGGATTCGAACCCGAAACGCCGGTAGTCAAATATGTGACTGATGCCTCAACACACTAAGTGTTTGCTCACACGGGTCGTCTCGTAATCGACTCGTAATCGGTTCGTCTGCGGTTTGAACTCCAATTCCCAAGCAAATGTATGGAAATGCTCACACGGGTCGTCCATTGGTCGGCACGTAAGTGAATCGATTTGCTTGGGAGGTGGAGCTCGAATCGCAGACGAGCCGATTACGAGACGACCCGTGTGAGCAAACACTAAAACTTTTCGCTGGAATGTGGGCTATAATTATAAAGCATGAGAAAGAATTTTTTTTTTACTGTAAAGTTGACTATACTCTTTCATTCTGATTCAAATTTTTGTCGCTGATTTATAGTTTCTGAGTTATAAACAAAACAAAGTGACTTTATGTATTAATGTTCTTGCAAATGTACAAGTGCGAATCATTTTCAATTTAAATTGGAATTGTTTGTGACACTTGGTTTCATTCTGCACACCAACTTAGTATGCGTCTGTAGCTTAGCTCGGTAACGCACCGGGCATTTTTTGCTACTCGAAACACGGTCTCTGCGGTTCGCGCCCCGCAACGGGACCAACTATTTTTTATTCTCAAATTCCCTCTGAATTAATTTCTCCGAGCTTAGTGGTTTCGTATGGATAGTAGCACTCATCAGGTCTTGCATCTTTGCAGCTATCCATGTGCAAGACGACCACGAAAGTGTGAGAATTCTGTTTGTATAAGCCGTGAAGGAGTGATTTTACTTGAAAACTCGACCGTGGAGGTCTAGATGGTGTGAAGCACTTATATTAACTCACTAGAGGGGTGGAGAGAGGGTGAGAAGTGGAGATATTTGTTCCCTGGCAATTTTACTTTACGTATTAATGTTCTTGCAAATGTACAAGTGCGAATCATTTTCAATTTAAATTGGAATTGTTTGTGACACTTGGTTTCATTCTGCACACCAACTTAGTATGCGTCTGTAGCTTAGCTCGGTAACGCACATCGTCGTCTTGCACATGGATAGCTGCAAAGATGCAAGACCTGATGAGTGCTACTATCCATACGAAACCACTAAGCTCGGAGAAATTAATTCAGAGGGAATTTGAGAATAAAAAATAGTTGGTCCCGTTGCGGGGCGCGAACCGCAGAGACCGTATTTCGAGTAGCAAAAAATGCCCGGTGCGTTACCGAGCTAAGCTACAGACGCATACTAAGTTGGTGTGCAGAATGAAACCAAGTGTCACAAACAATTCCAATTAAAACAAAGTGAGTAAAAATGTTTTCTTCTCATGTTTTTCTACTATGATTCAAATTCCAACAAAAATTTTGGGGGCAAACTTCAATGCCCCAAAAATAAAATACTTGTACATAAAAACAATCAAAACTACTGCAGAATTTTAATAAGAACAGTTTTAATCGCATAGTGAATATAGACCACAATTAAATTCACAATGTGGATGTGGATTCTATAACACCCCATCCCCTCACTATGAAATTCTGAAGTAATGGGATTTCATTTTAATTTCCTCCGCCATTGTTCCCCTTTGTTCAAATTTAAAGAAAACACCAAAAAATGGAATGTACTCAACTTTATCTTTCCCACGATAAAAAAAAATTGGCCTAAGTTTCGCCTCTATGTGGACTTCCCATTGTTGATTGACAACCCTCAGTATCGCGAAACCATAAAATCTCCCCTCGCTGGCTCTGGCATATACTCAATTGTCCTAACCCCTTGTGGGGCATAGCGTTGCATAGCATTCGTTGGCATAAACTGGTTTCGGAGAATGCAGTTGCCAGCATGCACCTCTTGCCAATGTTGTCGTGGACGGGAAAACGAACGCGAAACGCCGGTAGTCAAACATGAGACTGATGCCTCAACACACTACTCTACCGGTCGCCCACTCGCCACTCGCTGGCTCTGGCATGCATGCATGCAAATATTCAGTTTCAACCCGAAATTGTGCATGCATGAATTATTTCCGTATCCACTTTTTTATGGTGCCCATTGTCCCATATGTTTTTTTTTTCGTTCTGAAATTAGAAAGTAACAAACCAACCGCGGCGGCGGTCGCCGCGTTTTGTAGAGTGGTGGACATATAAACCGCTCAAACTGCCACCGCGGTTTGTGGAGCGGCGAAATTTCATTCGAATACAGTGTTACTATGTCAAGCCAGGCATGCATATTCAGAAAGAACGAGTCCGAAGCATGTATACCCTAGACCTGTGCATTCCTAGTAAGGTCACAAAACTCAAACGAATAGGCAACCGCCATATGCAGTAAAAGTGTGTTGCCTATATGGTCAGTTTCAGTAGAGGTTAGTTGATGAAACTACGATGAGGGAACATTAGTAGGGAAGATAGACGTCATTTGAGGCGAGTGGACTGTTTTTATCACAACCTTGTAGGGGAGATGGGATCTTATCTATTCCTAAAATCAACTAAATAACTCACACTTCAAAGATTTGAATAAAATTGCCAGTCGTTAGACCCATTATGTCGACAGTTATCGCAAATTTAAAGTATCATTTGTAGGGGAGGTAGGGGTTTCTTTGGTCGGCTCTTGCCCATTACCAGCTAACTAGATCCTACTACCAATACCCGACCAAATTTTTTAACTCGCTAGCTTCATTCTGTCGAAAGCTATCGTAGTTAAGGGAATATTTAATTTCTTGATATTTGTAAGGGAGGTAGGCGTTCCTTTTGACTGATTATGCCAATCTAACGAAAACTGAAGCAGCCTATCATCTGAAGATAACATGCAAAAAACAGCTCTCTACGTCAATTGGTTCAAGAGTTATAGGGAAAAAAACATGAAAAGTAGAGTAATGCTTGGGTCTTCGTAAAAAAAATGTTCCAACATATCGATTTTATTTTTGCAAAAAATACAAACAGATCCTCTAGAATCATCTACCAAAGTTAGAGCTTTTCACGTTTATTTAATCGGGAGTTATAGGTAGGACAGGCAGGACCATCACGCCTATTTTCAATACCAACCAACTAAATCATACGACGCATATTTGGTCGAAATTTCAAGCCTCTGGCTTCATTTTATCGGCAGTATATTGCGATCGGACAGACAGACTGCCTGACAGACAGACAGATGTGGCCAAACCAATCAAGAAGTGACCCTTATTATTTATTTATACACTTTACCATGCGTATGGACTCTCCCTTGAGGTGTTAGATATTTTCGTCGTGACAAAAACCATATGCCCTATACGGTATAGGTATAAAAGTATAGGCTATATCTTATAACGTGTAAGAATCAGCTGCGAAATCTTGTGTGGAGGCGAGCTAAGATCACCAATTGCGTAATAGTATTTGCCAAGTTCCTATACTTTTCCAAAAATTAAGTTGGTTTTAGAAACTCTTCGTTTCGCATTGTAGTAAAAATAGACAAAAGAAAATATACAAGGACAAAAAGTCGATTGAAACGACATACAATTATTAATTTTGTTTCTTCTTTTGCGATAATAAATTCAGAAATAAATGAATACAAACCATCTTCGCGATAACGTAATTTATTCGGCTGAATAATGAAAATTTCTTTTCTAAGTATCTACGAATACTACGTAAAAGAAAACATATTTTATTGAATTTAATTGCTAGCCCACCATTAATTCAATTGGCTCTCAAATGATCCCTTAAGATGCAGAGCAGAATTGCTAAAGCTGTGGTAATAGTCCAGGCTATGGACGATACAAACGCGTGATTAGAAAAACAAAATCGTGTAGTTTTTAAATTTCGCACAATTGTTGGGTACGGTCCACTGAATATATGATCCAAAGTTCTCATTGATAAGTGGTCTGAAAGTGGAGAGAGGAGGAGGTTTTTTTTTTTTCAAGTTTTCTTTGAATACCGAAAGCCATGAGTTTAAAAAAAAAAAAATAGTTCCAAGTGCGGTTGAAAGTACAATCAATTAAAATAAAACATCATACATTAAATCATTAAATGGTATATTATATGCTAGAACCTTGACCATAAATCAAAAGGGTCCATTCATTTTCTCACAAGCACTCTGACTTTCCTGCGCAATATTTGTTGACACAAACCAGCGGTGCAAATACATAGTATGATTTACAAAACAATTTGACGCTTTTCGAAGAGCTCTAGAATCAAAATTTTACGATTTTCTGAATCAATTTCAAAATATATGTATACTTCACATTTTGAGATTTCAGATCATCATCGTGGCGCAACAGCCGACGTCGGGCCTTGGCCGCCTGGGTCTGGGCCTGGGACTTAGTACAATAACTGGGTAAAATTGATTTGAAAATTCTCAAACCGCAGTTTCTCTGTTGATTATTGTCTAGAGAGTGTATGGGCCGGAAAAAATCGTCAGGGCTGCGTAGAAGAGAGTGGGAATATTGAGAACACGCACTCAGGCTGGGCTCCAAAAATCAATCGGAACTCGTCAAACACTGATTGTAGAAAACTCTACTTGATCTCAAATTGTTCAGATTGTTGTCCTATGCAATTTTACTCATAAGATATTTTTGCGAAAAAAAAAAATAATATTGTTTCCCCAGAGACTAGAAAGCTTTATTAAAGTTCACAAAGTTTGAACTAAATAAACCCTTTAAAAAATCTCAAATCTAATCGTATATCAATGAATGTAAGTTAAAGGGATTTAGGTAGGATTTAGATCTTAAAACGTCAACACTAATAATGTGAGGATACGACGTGCTTGGCAAGATAGGGAGGAAGTGACCAAAATTAGTATAAGGTTAGACTTGCAAACCTCCCCTCCACTTCACTGGCACCGCGTTTCAAGGTGAATTCACTAGAATCCAGCAAACTCGCCCAGTAAAATCAAGTTCACTAGCCAACTGGAAAGTACTTTAGCTTGTGCTAGAAAACTTGAAAGCCGAGGGACCTCGTTCGCTTCTTGCCAGTGGGCTTCATAACAAGTAAACTAGTTTTGTGAAAGCAGTTGTTGATGTAATCACTGCGAGTATACCTCGAGTTTATGTCAGTGTCTCTAAAATATCGACGGAGTTAGTTCGTGCTGGTATTGCTGACAGCAACAGCCACAACTGGTTGCTGGCTTGTAGCTAGTAAACTCGCCCAATGTAATCGACCCAGAATATAGATTTTGCCTGCCTCTCATTACGGTTTTTATAACAAATGATTTTTCTAAACAAAAACTGACAAATCATCAAAAATTCAACGCTAGAGGAAGTTTTCATATTTCGAGCAAAAATTTGGATAAATCGACTGAATTAAAAGACTTTTTTTTTTTGTTTCTATACTAGGCTAAAAGAAAAATTGTGAAAGGCGCATCGCAAAAAAGGTCATCACTTGAATAATACAAATAAAAAATAATCAGAAGAAGATGTGCTTTCCAAAAATGCAAAATATTAACTGTATTTTTTTCTTTCACCTTCATAATTTGTTAGTTCTTTCTGCCGCATATCCTGCAGAAACAAAACCTTGCTTATAATAAAGCTCAATATCTCAATTTAAAACAGCGATTCATCTGGCAAATTTTTGGACTTATTTTCTCTGAAATATGTTAAAATTTAATAAGGAATGCTTGATATGTAGCATCGCGGTGCTATGAACGAAAAAAGCAAATAATTGCTTGCTGATACGTTCCATGCTGTGTTCTGATTTGACGAGGCAATTGGCATGTTTTCAGTTGAATCTCTGTGATTTTATCAAGCAGATTCTGCTTTTGCTGAAGTCACAGACCGGAATCATATCAATTACCATATTCAATTTATTTTATATTTTGGATAGAAAACGTCAATTTATTCTACTTGACGTGTTCCAGCACCTTCAGTCCATCTCCGAGAGGATTCACAAGGTACTATCAAGTCAAAGAAACGCCAATCGAATCAATTATTTATATTTTTTTCCGACTTTTACGACACATTCGCCTAGGACTGAAGGTTAAATAATTTTCCCATGCTGAGCAAGGATTCAATATCATAAAATGAGATCCCCAACATTATAACATGTCTGTAGCTTATATATAAGTATCGTATGAAAAAAATGAAATCAAATAGTAATCGTAGAATAGTAGGCAGTTGTATGAAAATAAAGTAATAAGTGTAGAATAGCTGACAGTTCACGAAACTCAGGAAGTCACGGAGAAAAAAATATCTGAGTTCAGAACTTTGAATATATAGCCATGGAATGAGCTTGTCCTATATGTCTCCATAGAAACAGTGGCTCCAAAATTTGGGTACTAAGTCGACATGTGGTCGACAGTCAGCTAACTCAGTAGACCGGTTAGAAATTATGAAATTGAAATATTGACAAAAATTGACGTTTGTTTATGCACAATTCGACAGCGCGGTCAACATTATGTCAATACCGAAACGCGAACTGAGTAGGCTGACTGTCGGTAATCTGACAAGAACTGACTTTTATTCATGCACAATTCGACAGAACAGTCAACATATGTCAATATCAAACAACAACCGAGTAGGCTGACTTTCGACTTATTCGCCAAATGTTGGAGCCAGAAACATACAATACAAGCTCATTCTATGGTTCTATGTTCTAAGGTTCAGAATCATTGTATAATAATTTTCATTTTGTAAAAAGTATTTAACTTTAAAAATTATAAAATTTGCATTTGAATAAAACGCCCTACAAGCGCTGTCATGCAGCAGTAACAGGAATACCCTGGTGAAGCGACTGGTATGGTTTTGTGAGACAGCTAGTGCGGTAGTTTCAAACGGAAAAATAGCGAAAAGATAGAGCTGTTACGTTAAGCTAATCTTTTCCTGAGGAAGAAAGTACCGTTGAAATCACAGAACAGTTCGTAGAAACGCATAACGCAGTGTGCGATATAACGCGAAGCGTCCGGCGTGTAACTGTATGTACAATACAACCAATCCTATGTACAATGGTATTCGTGACATACCTGTGCGTGCTGAGCCTGTGCTGCTGCCTTCGAGACAGTTTGTTTTTTTTTTAATTTTCGTGATACGGTACCACCGACGATATATTATATCCGAGAATCTGGACCATCAAACAAAAGGGGGAACATTGATTTTCTCACAAGTACTCTGACTTTAATGCTCAATATTTGTTGACACAAACCAACGGTGCCAAATAGTACGATTTACAAAACGGTTTTACCCTTTTAAGAGAACCCAAATTTTACGATTTCCTAAATCAACTCCTAAAAATATGTTTACTTTACATTTTCAAAGTCCACTTAGTACACCTAACTGGGTAAAATTGAGTATGAAATCATCAAATACCTAGGGCTTATTGTCGATGAGAAGCTTTCGTGGAATGATCATATCACTCAAATTAGATCTAAACTATGCCCATTAGTTGCTTTACTGAGACGTAGAAAGTACGTGAATATCCATCTTAAAAACTTAATCTTCCATGCCCACGTCATGCCTACTATTACGAGTACAAATGGAATTTGTAACTGGTGCCAAACATCGGCGAGAAGTATTTCAGCAATCGGAAGAATGCTTAATAAGGCTGTGAAAGCGATTCATAATCTACATTCAAGAACACCTACTTCAGAAGTCTACGAATTGACTGGTAAACTACCAATGGAAAAAATTATAATCTCTGAAAAAAATAAGATAATTTGGAAGATAGTTAACAAGAAAATTAAAACGTCCATTTCCGTGTCAATGAATAGAGAAGTTCATAGCTATGGCACTCGAATTGCTGGAAATTTCAGAACACCTTTAGCCAACACCAACAGAATCTTGCTAGATCCAATTAGATCATCTCTACTGATTTTTAACGCCTTACCGCAAGAAATTCGAACCCTTACATCATATGATACTCTAAAACGAAGACTCAAACATTACTTACAGCTTAACCAAATTTAAATTTAATTTTAACTAAAGTATCAATATAATCCAAGACAATTATACTCACCAACCATGGTTTAATTAGCGCGTTTTCGCTTTAATTAAAAAGATTAATATACTTTTATGCATTCCCTTATACCAGTGTCTTACTGTCTGGGAGGCAAAACAAGTTTTAAACTCAAATTCTATGTTTCAATGTTTTCTGTAATTGTCTTTGGCACCTATTAATTTCTTCTCTTATTAACTATGTGGGGTGGGAAAATGTAGTCCGCAAAACCTATCAGTTCCACTTGTATTTTGTTGATCTGCCCTAAATCGAGTATACTTGTCTATACCCTCCCCATCCCCTTTCCCTCCATGGGATAGACGCTTTTAAAACACCTGATTCCGTGAATGATAGTGCCAAAGCCAAACTGATCCCTTATTCCCTGTAAAAAAAAATTCTCGAAACGCAGTTTCTCTGTTGATTCTTGTCTAGAGAGTGTAGGTGCCGGATGGAATCGTCAGGGTTGTCAAATCCAATCGTATATCAATGAATGTAGGTGAAAGTGGTATAGCTCTTCAAACCTCAACACTGATAATACGAGGCTGCAAAGTGCTTGGCGAGATAGGGAGGAAGTGACCAAAATTAGTGTAAGATTAGACTTGCCTCCCTCAATTCCATTGGCACCGCTTTTCTGACCGTAAAAGGGTACATTACCAGAGCCGTGCAAAGAAAATTTGGCGGCCGGGGCGAAGATTACATATGGCACCCCCAGATTTAAATAGAAGAATATAGTACTCGTATACAACATCCCTGCAAGACAACTCTCAGGTAACTAACCGGTTAATTATCTGGTAGCACTCTGAGTAATCCTTCAGTTTAAAAATATAGGGCATCGGGAAAAAATTAACTTATTTACTATACTTTTCACCATGCTCCCTGTGTGTGATTTTTATACCCTTAACGGATGTGATAGGGTTTATTAACTTTGTCATGAAGTTTGCAACGCACAGAAGGAAGCATCTCCTACCATATAAACCATATATATTCTTGGTCGGTATGACGAGACGAGTCGATTAAGCTTTGTCCGTCTGTCCGTCTGCCTGTCCGGTTCTATGTAAACTTGTCCCTCAGTTTTAAAGCTATCAAGCCGAAATTTTGCACAAGGCCTCCTTTTTATTGCGCGCTCTAAATATGTCGGAACCAATGAAATCTAACCACTACGTCATATAGCTGCCATAGGAACGACCGGTTCAAAAATTCGTTTTTGTGAGAAAATTTTTTTTATTTCTAAAGGTATCTTTTCAAATTTCACACATATTAATAATATTTTTAGTCAAATCACATGCCCGAATTTGGTTGAAATTGGACTAGTCTATCATATAGCTGTCATAGGAACGATCGTTTCAAAAGCAAGTTTTTGTTAGAAAAACTATTTTATTTCTGAAGATACATATCTTTTCCAAAACTCATATTATTCAATTATATTAACTGCCAAACCATGTTTCTAAATTTGGTTGAAATCGGCCGACTATTTCATATGCCTCTCATAGGAACAGTGAAATCGGAACAAGTTTTACCAGTAATTGCAAAGTGGCAAATGCACCGTACGTCACAATGAAGGTATGATACCTTCGGCAAGCTAGCCTTTGGCTAGCTTGTTTTATCTCTGTTGTTCGTTAGCTGACGAACATAATAGGTAGAGTCCTTTTCCCTCGACAGTACATTTACTGGAGAAAAAATGCGGATTTATTGAAATGAAACACTGACTGTACCCGATTTGATACGGGAACTTTACTTATTGATATGGAAATATTAGTGATACAATGCCAGACAAAATATCGAATTATTTACAGGAAAATTATGGGCTATTTACGAGTGTAATAACGTGGAATAGTACGCCCTTCCCTCGAGCTAGTACAGCCAACCGATATATCTATAGTTCTTATTTCTGGCTCCAAATTAGCTCAGTATAACCGAAACACGAAGCCTAAAAAAATGATTTCGTGTTAGTATCTACCTAGTTTCAGTAGCCATTTCTTGCAGGGATATTATTTGTATTTATTTTTTATTTATTTCGGTTTTGTATTACAAATTGTAATAATATTCTCAATCAACTAACTCCAACAAACTTTATCTCAGCTAGTATCCGTAGCAGAGACTTGTCCCATAAAAATCAGAGGAATAGTTTGTTGTTTGTACCTCTATAAAATGCAAATTTTTCTTTTTAAATCTTGAATTTTTATCACTTTTTCTCGAATTTTCGTTTACAGCTCGATTTGAGCATAGGAAAATAGAGATTCGATTTTTGAAATAACACCTGACAATTAATATATGAAAACAAAATTTCAGGAAAAGTAATAAAAGGGCCAAGATTTTAAACAATAAAAGGGAATTACATTTTATAGAGGTACAACAACCAATTTTTGAAAAAAGGGTAAGGACTAGGTGTTTATCTGAGAGTTCTAGCTTTCTTAATTATAATAAAAAAGAGAATTATTTTTTTATATTGTGAAACAGAACAAGTACATTACGTATTCAGAAAATTGAAAAAAAGGTGGTGGTGAAAAAAAATGATATTTTGAAAACAAAAAAAAAAAAATATTTACAAATTTATAACAATTAAATTGCTTGTCTGATTTCCACCAAAAAAATATTTTAGAGCAATGTACTGGCTGCGACTGACGTTTTATTTGATCATTCTTGCTATAGTAGTTTTCCAGATATTGTGTTTTTGGTAATGTGCGGTAGGCAACTTTCATAAAAAATGTAAATACCTATAACAGCTTAAGGGTTAAAAATTCAACGAAATGCCCCTTATTGTTTTTTTGCTGGAAATTACATGGCGAATCACGTGGCGGTGCGTTTATGCGTTTCAAGGCACCCTGTATATAAACTCAGTGGCGGGTCAAGGGGGTGGGATACGGAGACTTCAGACACTGGGCCAAATGGAACAGTTGACACGCTATGCCCCACAATGGGTTAGGGCAATTGAGAGAAAGAGAGATGCTAGACTGAGAAAAAACCGCGCATCGCAAAAAAGCTGTTACTTGAATAGCACGATTTATTATTGATTACCTTTTATTGTTTTTCTTTGGCCTTTCATAATTTGGTAGTCCCTTCTACCGCATATCCTGCATGCACAAAAACATTTTAATAATAAAGGTTCCTGAACTCAATGTATTATTCAAAACAGCGATTCATTTGGTTACCTTTCGGACATGTTTTCTCTGAAATATGTTAAAATTGAAAAAGTAATCCTTGATATATAGCACCGCGGAGCTATGATTGAAAAAAGCAAAGAATTTATTTCAGATCCGTTCCATGCTGTGTCCTGATTTGACGAGGCAATTGGCATGTTTTCAATTGAATCCCTGTTATGTTATCAAGCAAATTCTGCTTTTACTGAAGTCACAGACCGGAATCATATCAATTACCATTTTCAATTTACTTTATCATTTGGATAGAAAACGTCAATTTATTCTACTTGACGTGTTCCAGCACCTTCAGCTCATTTGCGAGAGGATCCGCAAGGTACAGGTACCATCAAGTCGAAGAAACGCCAATCAATTTTTTTGAGTGATTGTTGAATAATTTCCTCATGCTGAGCAAGGGCTTTATATCATACTATATAATAAATTTCTAGCATTATGACATGTAGCTTATCTATAAAATGTCATACAAATATCGGAAGTGGAATTCGGAAATGAAAAATCTTAACATGTCGGAGATAAGTCTGGTACTAAGCTTTTCGTACGAAAATGTTGTATTTACTTCTCCCACGAAAAAATTTTAGTGGAAACTTTCACACAGCACATATTCGCGGAGCGGTACGGTACTTTAATTTCGACTTCTCACTCACTTCTCACTGTAATGACCGGTTTTCACACGAAATAATATGCAAAGTAATTGTTTTCGCGTGGAAATTGCCCACAACGTTGTGGAGACTTTTGTCTGTGTATGAGATTTTCATGCAAGGAACTGAGTACCGAGAAAAGCGAAAATTATTGTGCGAGCCGGATTTTTGACAGTTTTTGTATGAGAATTTCCACGAAAAACGGAGATTAGTATCCTGAAATTACATGAAAAAAGGTTTTTTATGCAGCGGTAATCGAAACACTCTGCTGAAGCCACTCGCACGGTTTTGTGAGCAGACAGTAAGGTAACGCAACGGAGCATTGCAAATTTGGGAAAAACCATCGCGGAATAGCAAACGGAAAAATTGCTAAGGGATAAAGCTGTTCTGTTAAGCCAATCTGCTCCTGCAGAAGAAAGTACTGTTGAAATCACAGAACAGTTCGTAGAAACGCATAACACAGAATCATGGTACGATATAGTGCGAAGCGCCCCATGGTGGCTACGTATGAATATAATGGTGAAAAAGGTTTTAGGTAATGATCGTAACGTAATCGTGGATGCTCCCTGTATCCAATTATCTCAGAAAAGGTAAAAAAAAATTGAAATAGTAATTGTAGAATAGTAAGCAGTGGTATGAAAAAAATAGTAAATTGCAGAATAGTAGGCAGTCGTTCAGTCAAGATTACATACATATGTCAATATCTTAGCGCTAACTAAATGGGCAGGAGGTACATGCTAGCAACATGCATCGCCCAAAACCAGATTATGCTAATGAAACGTCAACTAAGCCATATGGGAATTGGTGACGCACTATGACCCACTAGGGGTGGTAGTAGTATGCTTACAATAAACGGATCCATTCTTGAAGGAAATAACAATTAACGTATTTCTTGCATTTAAAAAAATTGACTGATGATGAGTCCACGAACAGAATGGCCCAATAGCCCTAGCTAACAAAACCCATATCACTTGCGTCCAAAAGCTAAATTGATCCCCGTTCGAACCAAAATCGGTAGTGGTTGGGGTTCAAGTTTATGGCTCCGCGATTCACCGCGATCCAATTTGAATATTCGACTCGGCTAAATCCAGCCAGCACCGTTTTTAAGAATTAACGATTAAAATCCAGGTCAGATCCTTCACTATGTACCATAGATAAACAACTGTTTAAACGACGAAATAGGTGAGGATCGCTTTTCACTATTTGTGCCTGAAATATTGGAGTGCCGGCATATCAACCTACACCGATTTTGCTCTTTATTAGATATGTGTTTGGGCCGATAAAATCTTAAAATTTGACGAAGACACGAGTTAATGAAAAACTGCAGCTATTAGGTAACACTTAGGCTGCGCGCATGTTGGCTCACGTTCGCGTGTCGCGTTCACGTGTTTGCTGTCAAACGGTTTGGGTCTATGGTTTGCAACCAAAGATGCGAATCTGTCAAATTGACAAATGCTCGGCTGTTGTCGTATCACCAAACTGAGTTCATTATTGTGCTTTAAAACGAATAATTAGGTAAGAATTGAGTGGTGAAACAAACGACTGGAGAGTAGTAGGATGTGCATAAGCACATATTTCATACTAAATTATTGGCGTTAACGCACAATAATGAATCCAATTTGGTGATACGACAACAGCCGAGCATTTGCCAAATTGACAGATTCGTGTCTTTGGTTGAAAACCATAGACTCACACCGTTTGACATAAAACACGTGAACGCGACACACGAACGTCTGCCAACTTGCGCGCAGCCTTACAGAAACTTTCCACGTGCTGCTCCCATACAACAGCGCATACAGTGCCAGGTAGCGACACAAGCCCTGCTTCGTCTTAATAATGAGAAAACTGCATTTACAGATTTTTTATAGCATGCCGAATGCGCAATAAGCCTGGTTGATGTGACGAGCAATGTCCTGCTCCGTACCACCATTTTCGGCCACAGCGCTATCCAGGCAGACGAATTGTTCCACCTTTTCTATCGATACTGGATGGAAGAGATGAGTTTCCTCTTTTCCGCAACGGTGGGCCAAGAACCTTGGCCTTAATCTTTAGCCCAAGCGTGCTCGCATTCTTCTCGGAATCTGAAGCCATTGCCATTCAAGATGTTGCAAATAATATGTTAAGCTCCATCGAATTCCTTCTTGTGCTCTGGATAGGGCTGCATGCAACATATCACCATTCGCTATTAGGAATAAGGTCGGTGAGAGGATTCACCCCTGGATCTAGAAGTCCCTCGACAGCTTACTTTATGCTGAACGCAACATTTCGCGCCATCGTAGGTTGCCTTAATAATAGCCACAATCTCCTGCACAAAGCCGCCCATATAGGTTTTCATCGCAAGGGCATTTAAATAACTGGAATAGTACCTTTCAATTGCGTCTCTTAATAATCCACTTATCCCATAAATGGAGCAAGGAACTTTGAGGAGAGAATGTGAAAATAAACCCCCCCAAGATAAATTTTTCTCATAGCTTTTCTTTTTTCACTTTAAGATTTAAAACGGTTCTGAAACCTTCATGAATATTAATTCTTCGTAAACTGCGAACTGGGTCCAAGAAAAACAACATGATGTCGATGTATTGCAACCAAAGTGGTCTCTATACAAATAACCACATCGCATGCATCCATCGCGTTCATCGCATCCATCGTACGTATCCATCAAATCTGAAAAAATAAACTGCTGGTATTATATGGGACTGTGCTGCAACTCATTAAAAAAACCTATACTTTTACTTTTTACGCAGTTTACGATATTAATATTCGCGAAGGTTTCAGAACAGTTTTGAATCTGAAATTGAAAAACAAAGCGAAAAGATCTAAGAAAAATTATCTTTCTTTTCACATTTTCTTCTCAAGTTGCTGGCTGTATTTATGGCATAAGTTGATTATTTTGAAACACAATTGGAAAGTACCATACCAGTCATTTAAAATGGCCCCGTTGTATTCTAAAAGAGCAGCCTTGTGCAGGAGAGGCATCCCTGAAATGTCGCGTTTTTAACCATAACATCTCGACGTCCTGATTTCATAAGTTGTCATTAGCCGCTTTCGTTTCACTGTATTTCGGTCATAGACCGAAAAGAAAGTCACGGCTCTACGACGACCGAACTAAAACAGCAACCATACTGATACTTCACCGTCGTGGGGGCGAATTGGGGGCTCAGCATACATTTATATGGAGGCGAAAAAAGTTGACGTTCAACCGATTTGCTTTTAATTTCGATCCGGTGAGATCTCACATGATACTTGCATTAAAATCTTTCTGTCGTTTTGCATGAAAATGGTCTGAGATCCGGCGAATCGAAAGCGGCTATTAATGCACTTTGAAAAACGAAAACGACTTGACTTCATTTCACGAAAACGAAATAATGCCAGACTTTATTTCACTTTGAGGTGGAAAAGAACGCTAATTGACATTTTAGCAGTTGACGTTATTACACCCTACCACTTTATTCCTGGCCAAAGTGGGAAATTGAATGAAATGAATCTATTGTTTACATGAGTTTTTATCTTTATATCTCAGCTTTGTTTTTTTTTTACTAATAATTACGCGTTGGTGAACCTACTTTAACATCCACCACTGTATATTCAAAGTTCATACCCTTAAAGTAGACATTTTGAAGCTATGGAAACAGTGGCAGATCCAAACGAGAGCCATGGGGGCCCGGGCCCCCTCCAAAATATTTGGTATAAAGAGCTTGGTCTACAAATATTCGGAGAAATTCTGAAAATGATTTATTAAAATTACAGCGAATACAAAAGATCGGGTATCACATGGGTGGGTTGCATTGCGCCATACATTCCTTTTGGCTTTTGCTTAATGAAGCTCATGGCTCTGGTGTTGCCACACATGTTTGGGACTGGGAGCATCGTCTGAAAGAGGACTTGTCAGCAAAGATATCTCGAAGGGTGGAGTGTTCTCTCTCTCTCTCTCTTTTCTGTGAAACTTATTTGTCAACTGACTGCCTTAAAACCTGAAGTGCGTCGATTCCGTAGATGAAGGAAGATCAGCAAATTGGGCACAGACGTGATACTTGGAAATGCGAAGACTACAAATCTGGTAAAAATACGGAACAGGAAAGCGTCTTACAACAAATGATATGACTATAAGAAGTAAAATAACGAAATGCATGATATTACGAATCGGTAGAATTCATGCCGGCTAAATTCGATGACTTAATCACTAAAACGAATGATTTAATCTGTGAGATACTATAAATAGGCTGAAGAAGGATAATGATATTTTAAAGGAAAGCAATAAACAATTACAGCACGGGAATGATATGCTAGCTTCAGAACTCCGTGCAAATGACATCTTTTTATACCCTAGACTTATAGTATAGGGTATATTGTTTTTGTCACGACGAAAATATGTAACACCTTAAAGGAGGCTCCGGAGGTATAGCAATGTATATATATAAATGATCAGGGTCACCTAATGATTCGATTTAGCCATGTCTGTCTGTCTGTCTGTCTGTCCGTCTGTCTGTCTGTCTGTCTGTCTGTCTGTCTGTCTGTCTGTCTGTCTGTCTGTCTGTCTGTATGTCTGTCTGTCTGTCTGTCTGTCTGTCTGTCTGTCCGTCTGTCTGTCTTTCTGTCTGTCTGTCTGTCTGTCCGTCTGTCTGTCCGTTCGCACGATAACTTTCGACAAACTGAAGCTAGAGGTTTGAAATTTTGGTCAAATGTTGGCAGTGTGATCTAGTTGGATGGTATTGAAAATGGGTATGATCAGGCCAAGAGAACGCCTACCTCCCCTACATATGAAATATACATAAATGTATCTATAACTCTCGATTAAAAAAAACATGAAAAGCTCTAGCTTTAGTAGATTACTCATGAGGGTAATCTTATAGTCTCCTGGGAAAATGAAATTGATCAGTTGAAATCTAACGGTAATTTTCTCACAAAGAACCCCGGACTACCCTACTTTTAACGTTTTTTATCTATAACTCCTGAACCAATTGACGTAGACACCTGATTTTTGGCATGTGACCTTGAAGTGAGAATCTGCTTAAGGTTTTGTAAGTTGGGCATAATCAGATCAAAGGAACGCCTACCTCCCCTACAAATTTCAAAAAATTAAATATTCCCTTAATTACGATAACTTTCGAAAAAATGATACTAGCAAGTTGAAAATTTGATAGAAAATGAGCAAGATCCGACTTAAGGAACCCCCACCTCCCCTACAAATGAAACTTCAAATAAGCGATAACTTTTGATAGAATAAAGGCAGCGACTTGAAATTTTGGTCAAATGTTTGAAGTGAGATTGAGTTAGTTGGCGTCAAAGATGGGTAAGGTGCGACCTAAGGAACCCCTACTTCCCCTAGAAATGAAACTTAAAATAAGCGATAACTTACGACAAAGTAAAGCTAGTGACTTCAAATTTTGGTCAAATGTTTGTAGTATGATCCAGTTGGCTAATATTGAAAATATGCAAAATTCGACCAACGAAACCCCTACTTCCCCTACAAATGAAACTTCCAATAAGCGATAACTTTCGATAGAGTGAAGCTAGAGACTTGAAATTTTGTTTAAATGTTTGTAGGGGGATCTTATTGGTTGGTGGCAATGGTGGGCAAGATCCGACCCAAGGAACCCCTATCTCCCCTACAAGTGAAACTTCAAATAAGCGTTTACTTTCGATAGAATGAAGCTAGCGACGTGAAAAATTCGACAAATATTTGTAGAATGGGTTAATTAATTGATTTTGAGAATGGTCAAGATGCCACTGAATGAGTGCCAACCTCCCCTATGCACTGGCCATATAGGAGACCCACTTTTAATGCATATGGTAGTTGCCAATTGGGACTTTTGGTATCACCACTAGGTCTGTACAAGTCTAGGGTATATACGCTTCGGACTCGGTTAAATAATGGTATGCCACCCACTCGACACGGAGATTTGACAGAAATAATAAAAGCTATCGCTGTTGCTGTTAATGCAGATCAGGTTATATCGGACTCCAGCATAAATGAAATCTATAAAGTAAGTGAAAATCGTTGTGAAATTCATCAGGAAAACTGAAAGATATAACATCTTCCGAATGTACAAGCAAACTATAAGAAATTGTAGCAATGGTCCGAGAATTTCGGCAAAAAAAAATCAACGCAAATTTTCAGGATGGCAAAATGTTTATAGGAGAGCATATCATCCGACACACGGGATCCCTACTAAGGCAAGCGAAACAAGAACTGTTGGCGTTTCAATAACATATCTACTTTTCGGAAGTGCAGTTTTTGATCGCGCCGAGATTTGATCTCCGAGCTCTAGATTAGTATCGGAGAGCGGTGACCGAACGATCACGGCCACCGGACGCCGGTATGCGCCTTAATGTCACTTTGCTTGACACAATCAATCTCTTACATAAATCTTGGCAAAAAGTTTCAATTGAATCAATTAGAAATTGTTACAAACAAGCAGGTTTATTCTCTCTCAGTTGCCCTAACCCCTTGTGGGGCATAGCGCGTCAACTGTTCCATGTGTCCCAGTTGACGTTTCGACGGCATAAATTGGTTTCGGAGAATGCAGTTGCCAGCATGCACCTCCTGCACATCCATGGCCACGAACGTCGTCGTGGACGGGATTCGAACCCGAAACGCCGGTAGTCAAACATGAGACTGATGCCTCAACACACTGCAGGTTTATTGGAAATTATTGATAACGGTGGATTTGATCCAGAAGATTTACTACCACTTAATGAACCAGGAGCACACAAACTACCAATTTTTGCGATCATGGCCTCGATATCCCATTGGATGACACCACTGTATATGACAGACTTTATACTTCGGCGTTTTTGACGAATGATGACATCGTTGATGAAGTACGATTTGCCGGGACCAATGAAGATTACGATAGTAAAGCTGAAGATATACCTGAAAGTCCACCTACACCAGCTTTATCAGTAGCACAAAAATTGATTGAAATTCGCAATTTTATGCAGTCACATGGTGCACCCCAAAATATTCTAAACAATTTGGCCGAATTAGAACTTTTTGCTGACTACCTGAATATTCAGCATTTTCAAACAGAAATCACGGAATATTTTAAGTAGAGTATGTTTTTTAACTGTTGCTATTATATGCATATTAAATATACGAATATGTTTACGCATATGCTTACTTTGTTAAATTTTCTTCATGAATGGAAAGACAATAATTATTTCATATTTGTTTTAAAATCAATAAGTGAATGGAAAATACGTCTGTTTTTTGTTTTTATTTGGAAAATTTGGATATAACGAACTTCGGCTATAACGAAACAATTCGTCAGGTCCCTCGAGGTTCATTATAACCGAGGTTGACTGTATTGTAAAAAATGTTGATGAAATAACCGTCACTCTAAAAGAACTAAATTTTGAGTTTGATATAATTTTACTCACTGAATCTAGGCTGTCAGAAAATGATTTCTCCGATGGTGTTGGTTATAACATTTTAATTAAACTCACTAGATATAATAAGTGTGATTGTATAGGGTATTTCAATAGGAACTATGCATTTTGTTTTTGACATTTCTCGAATAGGAGTGAGGTTGGCTTAGCAATTCTTTCAAATTTTAATACGTCAGTATATGCTATTTAATCATGGAGAAATACACGCTTCAACAACGTTTGCAAATTATTCAACTTTTTTATCAAATTTCACGTTCTATCATGACTATGTTGCGCGCGCTTATGCCAATTTTCGGTCGATTAAACCGTCCAACAAGACCGACTATTGAACGTTTGGTGCAAAAATTCCCAACAACTTATGAATTGCATAATGTCCCAGTGCCTGTCCAACAACGTAATGCTCGAAGTGAAGAAAATATCGTGGCCGTTCGAAAGAGTGTGCGTGAGCAGTCAAGGATGTCGATTCAACGCCGATCGCAAGCGTGGAACATCAGTGTGACCAGTTTGTGACGCATTTTGGGGAGGAATTTAACTCTCCGCCTGTAGAAGATTGCGTTGACTTAGGAACTGAAGCCAACCGACCATTTTAAGCGTCGCACGAAATTGCCGCATTTCGTCGAGTGAGCAGCCTGAAGTGATGCACGAGACACAACTTTATCCGAAAAAATTAACTGTTTGGTGCGGTTTTCATAACGGTGGCGTCATCGGTACATTTTTTCTTTTTTGATGAAAACGGCGCGCCAACAACCGTCAACGGCGATCGCTACAGGGTCATGACATAGGAGTATTTAAACCCCTATATTGCTGATAACATTAAGGAGGTCTATTTTGCAGATGAAGTATAAGTAAGGGCTGATCATGCCAATTCCCTTAACCAATCACTCTAGATAGTAAAAAGGAAATACATATACGTGACTTGAATTTACCGTTCTCCTATCTTAGCTATTAATAATTTCACCACATCTCTCAAAAACTGGCTTGACCAGACAAAGAAGTACGAAAATCACATTATTGTAGCACATTATTGTAGAAGACATGAGCGTCAATATTCTAGGAGGCAAAAACGTTTCTATTGTAGGAGAATACCTAAATGTATTAGGGAAATATGGGTTTAATAAGTATCTACTAGGCACTACAAGACCTTTTAGTAGATCATGTATTGACCATATATAGTATTTCCCAAACTGATTGATAATGTCACTTTCACCGCTGCTGTATTAGAAACTTACATAATAGACCATTTTGCTACTATTGCAAAAATTAAAACTAATCTAGTGAGTCAGAATATTAGAAAGCGCAAGAAAATCAATTACGAGATTTTAAACTCAAACTTAGAACATCATAACTGAAGCACAATCTCCTTCAATAGTGATCCAAATGAATGCACGGACTACTTCATAGAAATGTTAAACAACAAGCTAGAAGAGGCAACTGTAGAGACTGGGACTAAACTAAAAATAAAAACTTTGCCGTGATGCTCTAAAGGCATTGTGACGTCAATACGTTGTAAGAATGCAATAGCTCGGAAAATAAAAAACCAACCTTTCAATGTACTTCTAAAAATAAAGTTTAAGAAGTATCGTAATACATTAAACTTTATAATCAAAGAAGCAAAAGAGTAATTATTATTATAAAGTAATCCAATCTGTTAGAAGTAACCCCAAAACATTGTGGGAGAAAACTAACGAGATAATTAATAGAAACAAAATAATACTTTTACAGGCATTACTGAGGTTCTTTCAAGGACTAATTTTATTCTGAAAGAACCAATGGAAATAGCAAATGAACTCAACGCATATTTTTCAAGTATCACAGAGAATATTACAAAGGATATTCCCTGCATCAGATACAGCCCGATGTCGGATCATGATTCCACACCCCATCACAATTTTGCTCTTCCATCCATAACCAGAGAGGAAGTATAACATCATGCAAAGAGCTTGGAAAATGGTAAAGTAAATCACATGGAGAAGATTCGATCACCACTGAATTGATAAAAGAAATAATAAAGCATATAGTATCGCCATTATGCTGTACTATATTTAAAATTTATGCTTACTAATCCAAATAAATTTAAAAATTAAGTAGTTATTCCCGTTCATAAATCGCAAGATAATTTTTTTTTAAACAATTATCGACCTTCACGCTGATTTCTAGTTTCGCAAAAATCTTTGAAAACTGCTTAAGAACGCGTATAAATAACTTTCTTACAAGAAATAAATTGTTAGCGAATTACCAATACGGGTTTAGCGATGTACCGATGTACCGCGAACATATCACAGCATTTGCCGATGATGATACTATTGCTATATTTATCGGAAAAAAAAGAATTCCATCTGGAGTAACCTTAAACATAAACATAGGTCCGTTTTCTCAATATCTAATTAAACTGCCAGTTCTATCCGGTATACTAAATTAAACCTTAGCATATGCAACGCTCAACATATGATAATGCAGTAGAAAGCTCAGCTAATGCAGTAGAAAATCAGCGGATTTTCTTGGCGGAATTCTGCCGCCTGTCCTATTCTATTCTACGTCTGTATCGTCTCTCAGCATTAATTTGCGGCTGAGTTGGTTTCAAATCCTCTTCCATCGAATGAATTTCGAGAACTCTGTTCTTTGAATGTGCCAACGTAAACAGTTCTAGGTGTCAAATCAGGGTCCCAAAAGATTTGAAACCAGCGACCCCAAAAAAACGAAATCTAGAAATCAATCACGGTTGATCAGAACACAAATACAAATTGCAAATTCTTAACGAGACGATGTGATTTTCATTAAAGAAAGTAGTCTGATACAAGTGCTTACATTCATTTTCAGCACTAAAAAGCCATGTGAAGAAATGGTTATCACCCCTAACACGTATAAATTCTCGAATATTCTAGATCACCATCATCAGGAAAACAATATACTAAAAACCGGAGGTGAGCTAGTTAATCTGCGTAATTACCTATTACTTTTATTACCAGAAAACCTTGGTTTTGCAACTGCTCTGGCAATACCAGCATTAGATAAAACAATTCAGTATATTTTATAGTAAGTACCAAAGTAACTTCTACATATATGTACGTGTGGCCGTACTTATTACGTACCTAATTGACGTGAAAACAGCCGGATCACCAACCCAGCAGCATAGATTAAATTTTGTTCTGATGAAGAACATCGTTTTATTTTAAACTACTATATTTATATATAATACATTTGATTTTAACTTCTTTTTTCTTAAACAAAACAAAAAAAAATATGAACTCGCGTGCCGGATTCGGCCTGCAGACCATAGTTTACCAATCACTGCTTTAGAATATAGGATATTTTCACGGTTCTGACAACGTTCCTTACTTACCTCATGGTAGCATTTTTTTATGACTCGATTTTGATATCTCGTAGATGTTAAAATGGATTTTTGTCAATCGGGTCGCAGACAAGTAGTCTTTTATTATTGTAGATCTGTGGTGTGGGGTGTAACAGTAAGTCACAGCAATTCCCGGTTAAAAGGGCAGGAGGTCGATGCTAGCAACATGCATCATCCGAAGCCGATTATATGTTACCGAAACGCCAACTAAGCCTCTTAGAAATAGTTAGGGTTAGGGCAAATACATAGTACTCGTATGCATGTCTGTTAATGGATAACGTAATTGAATAAAATACGCGCCTTTATGGCAATAAAACCTAATAGATATTCTTTACTTGTAGCTTTTACTTGTAAAATTTAATCTTTAAGTAACCCCAAGTTCCCTAAGAGTAAAGTAACCTATACCTTGAATAAAGGGTGGAATGCTTTCAGGAAAGTAAGCGAAGTGGAAATTAAATCTTCTCAATAAGACTTACGTTCAACGGAGCATCCAAGCGACAAAGAGGTTCTTAGATAATGGATTTGAGCAGGATTTCGATGATGTTCAGTGTCAACACAAAAAAACAACATTATCTCTTATTTTTCGGTTGGCTCGACCAACCTCTATAGAGCATCCCGAATACAATAGATAATGTGCGATGCCTACTCTTTAGAGGATTGTGAACATTTTCAATACAAATTGAGACCTAAAAATAAATTATTAGATAACAATAAAGCTTTAATTTGTATATGTTAGAAATGGTTTTCCATTCGGGTAGCGATGCTTTTAACGTAGAATTTAAAACGCACTTCATACTAGGATAATTTTAACAAATTGCATTTACAAAATTTTCTCTTCAAAATTTTAGAGCGAAAAATTCTCTGTATTGTTCTGTTGCAAAGAAAGTTTGCCATAATTTCTACTACAGGCACCTCACTTATCTTCAATAAAACCAATTTGTCTTATCATCAAATTCGATAAAATGAAACTGGAGGCTTGGTCAAATGTCAATAGTCTGTTGGTTGATATTGGAAATAGGCACGATCCGCCTACCTCCCCTACATTATGTAAAATAATGAAATATACAACTATCTATAACTTCCCACCGAATAAACGTTAAAAGCTCTAACTTAGGTAAATCTCTAGGGGGTCGTATTATACTCTCTTGTAAAAATTAGATAGTTTCCTTACAATGAGCCCCGTGTTACACTTGTCTGTAAGGCCGGTTTCAAATACTATTTTGGCTGAGCGCGTCAATCACTTCTGCTAGCCATCGTACTCTGTTCTGGGCAATGGGGCGCAAATGACTTACCCAGTGCCTTACACTATTTTGCCACAGGTCGACGACATGTGATTTTAAGAGTCCCTCCCGACCGGCCTCCTTCGGCAATATAAGGCGCATCTAACCCGACTTAGCTCTTCGCTCGATATTGTTTTGAGCCAGACAGTTTGTAGAATTCGACGAAGACTTGAGGCATCGATGGAGCTTTTGAAAATACTGGCTATAGCTGTATATTTAGAGCACTTGAGCTCAAAGATATACCTTGTAATGAACCACCTGTAATGAACCATATTATGGTCTGGTAGTGCTGCTCCCACCGGCAGATCGAAGCAGTATCTGATGAGTAGTGATCTGTTGGTGGTACGAAACCAGAGGCCGGGGGTCCCATTACACCCGGACCCAAATTCCACCGCGCGGGCGTCTGATCCGTCCGCCAACCATTCCATCCTTATCGACTATTTTTTTTATTCCCCATTTTTATCTCCCTTGTTTGTGTTGTCTTCCCCAGGCCTATGAATTTTTGTTAATACGTAAAGGACAGGGGCAACGAGCGGCGAAACCCCGCCCACATCTCCCGAACTGAGCTACAGCAAGCATAGGCCCCTGCTTAGCTCGTTGAGGGGCCTTTTTTTGCCAGATGGCACGGCCCGACCTTCACGGTCATTATGTTACCTAAGGCTCCGTCGCCACGGGCATTTTCGGATGCCCACCAGACCATCCGTTACAACCTACTGCTACAATTATGTGGATCGACGCAATGTTTCGTGGGCGAGAAATTCACTCAACGTTGGGCGGCATCCAAACTAGTGTCTATGCTGTTAAGGGCTGCCCTCAGGGTGGGGTCCTGGCCCCACTTCTCTGGTCACTTGTCACAGACGGGTTACTAGCTAGGTTGTGTGATTATGGTTATGATGCAATTGATTATCCCGATGATATAACTATCATAATCAGAGGAAAGTTTGAATCGACCGCCATTGAGGTGATGAACGCGGCACTCGATCTAGTTCTGAGCGTCAACCCTCAAAAAACCGTCTTAGTACCCTTCACTCGAAGAAAGAATCTAAGCTCTGTCAGCCTTGGCGGTACGGTATTTCAGTTCTCCACTGAAGTCAAATGTTTAGGCATTTTGTTGGACTGGCGGCTTAATTGGAGCAATCACGTCGAGGCTGTTATTAGTAAGGCCACTCGGATTATGTGGGGTTGCAGGACTCTGTTTGGCAAAACTTGGGGTCTCACCCCGAAATGATCGAGTGGCTATATTTGGTGGTCGTTGCGACTTATCCGGCGCAAGTTTGGTGGCCCAAAACGAATCAGCGTTGCACTGTACAGCTTTGTAGTAAGTTACAGCGTCTTGCATGCCTTGGTGTGGCAGGATCCATCCGTACATGTAAGACATCGGCTACAGAGGCGATTGTTGGACTTACTCCGCTGCATATTTTCATACAAAAGTCTGCGGACTGCGGCTCTAAGCGCTCTCCGAATATGTCTAAGTGTCACCATACACTGTCGAACTCGAACTCGAACTCGAGCTCGAACATGGTCTCAACAGACAATTTTCTTCAGATATGTGCGAAGTATCTTGGGTCATTCGGACGAAATTTTAACACATCGCTTGAAGAGTAGTGATCAAGGGATTTTCTTTCAAAGGCAAGACAATGTGGTAGGTCAGAAGGTGTTGTTGAATACAGGTTTCTTGCAACGATTGCATTGCATCGAATGTAATAGGAAAATTATGAAAAGGTTCGTTTTCGTTGTGGCTTTTAGAAAGAAAGTAATTTCAGGCAATTGAGTTGAAATTGACGGAGATGCAAAATTCATGGAATTCGGATGGATATAATATGATGAATGAATGAAATATGGTGGATAAGATTTTGATAATAGTAGGAGGAGATGCATGATGCATGATGGAAACGCTCGGGGACACAGATGCGAATATATCCGGCATAATATTGGTATACGAAAACGAATACAGAGTAGTAGAAACTTGATTTCAATGTTTTTTTTTAATAATTAGGGAACGTGTGAAATATTCGTATCTTAAAATAATAATGTTCAGATAACTAAGAGGGTAAGTGCATATGCAGGCAAATATTTTAAAGTATGGCGTGTGATATATTCACATTATCATTAAAATACTCGTATGTAGCATATGACTTGTGGCTTTATTTACGAGATATACGTGTGATGTATGGCGAATTGGAATATGTATGGTGTTTGGCATTTTGTAAATGTTGTATGATGTAGGATTTCGATATACGTAGTAGGTGTAGGTGTGTGTGTGTGTTATGCATGGTATTAATTATAGAAAGGGGTAAAATGTAGTTTTGTCACAATCCAGAGTTTCTGTTGCGTGCTCTCTGTTATTCATTTTCCATACAATTACCGATTGTAAAGCCTCGGATCCATATGAGCAATCGTGCGGGGATTCACTAACAATGGATCGTGTTCGTGCGGATGCTCCTACCGTACACATATGAGTATTTGTGCGCGCATGAATGCTCATCTGTATACGAAGCTTAAGATGTTAAATGCATAGGAGTCCATTTCATTGTCATGTGTCCACATTTAACGGATCAATTAACTGGAATAAGATTTTGCGTCCTTACATGTAGAGCATCCAATTGACCATTCAATGAATTTTGGTAGTTTGATCTGTGTTTTCTCCAGAAGAGATAATGTACTTATTCAAGAAGGGATATTTTTTATTACACTAAATTTACACGCAGATATCGTGACAAACGTTGCAATGTAGAAGAATTTATGACACCTAATGGTTCTGTATTACTAAGGGTGGCCACACACGATTTAGAAGATGGTTTGGGCGTGGCTGAGCTCGATCGTGTGTGGCTACTATAAGGATCGTGTTCGTTTCAACCCACCAAATCCAAGGGTATTTTCAATACCTCATTGGAAATCAACTGTTCACGCAATATCTGTCATTCATGTGCATTCATAATGTGGCATGTTCAACGTGGTCCATAATAAACACAATTTGCAAACTAATGATCTTTTAAAACCAATGTTGAATGTTTACGAATCGAATTGCGTCTCAATGTCAACATTTACTGATTTCTACCCTTAATTGTAGTCCATAAAATAGCTCATTTAATATTTTAGGAGTCGGGTAATTTACGTATTGCCTGTAATTTGTACCAACTGAATGCTCAACAGGTAAGGATGCAAACTTTGTTGCAGGTAATTGAATAAGTAAATGGTGACATTGAAACGCATTTCAATCCGTAATCTTTAATATCTCATAAAGGATAATTGCGTGAAATTTAATAACAATATAAACACTCAATAATTATATAGTGGAAAAAAAAATATAATTCTCGTACATACTAAATTGTTGACAAACATATTACGACTTTGATAATAGATAATTGTATGATTTGCACCAATCAGTAAAGAATATATTCTCTGTCTTAATACTTATGCACTTTTGCTATGTATATAAAAATCAAATAAATTTCCACACATCATGTAATGCCAGAAATCCCATCCCACATACATTCTTTAATGATAATGTATATCATGTCATACATTATAACATTTCGATGCGATGCATTTACCCTCTATCGTTGCACAAAACTCCTTCGAACACACTGTACATTTTTAATCATTGCCATCATATGCGCCTTTCCCTAGTTCTATATAATATAAGAGTATTAACCGCATTCCGACCAATTCGGAAACTTGATAATGATATAGTACATCATTTGCCGCCTATTATTATCAGAACCAAAACTATATACGCATCAATATAAATCCTCACACAACCTTGCATCATAAACCACGCATTCTTATCTCATACACCACCCGCGACTACTGTGTATATTCCATTTCGGATACCCTCAAATTTCACACTACCTGAAATCCCTTTTCAACAAGATCTTCTTGTGTTTCAAAAACTCAATGCATCTACGAAATATTTGAAACACGTTTACCACCCCGGCGACACAAACATTAAAATTCCAAGAGACTTTGTTTCAACCTGTACAGACCATGTTCGAGCTCGAGTTCGAGTTCGAGTTCGACAGTGTATGGTGACACTAACATACGATGGTCATGTGTTCAATCAGTGACACATGAGCATTCTGGAGTGGATCCATGGCATGCAGATCTGCTCGAGACTTGATTATATGACTAGGGAAATATGTTTTGGTAGAAAATTCTCGTTTTCCATTCCCACTCGCGCGGAATGGGACAGTGGCATTCTTGGCTCTGTCTCCTGGTATACCATGTGGTTTATCGACGGATCAAAAAAGGAGCAGAGAGTTGGTGCTGGAGTCTATGGACCGGACACCAGGATCTCCATTGCTATGGGCGTCTGGCCTAGCTATTTTCAAGCTGAAATCCTTGCAATTGATGCCTGCGCCAGAGACGTTCTGGACAAGAAACTAAAGGGCGCTAACACCGCTTTCTGCACTGATAGTCAGGCAGCCATTAAGCCCTTTCTTCACATAGTTTCCCATCGAAATTAGTGAAAGTGTTTTTATACCCTTCAGTGTGTCACAAACACCAATCGAGTTACATGATGTTGGGTACCTGGCCATCAGGGCATTCCTGGTAACGAAGCTGCCGATGAACTTGCTAAACAAGGCTCTTCAGATAAATTTTTCGGGCCTGATCCTTACTGTGGTCTGAGTTGGGCTAAATCAAAATCACTAGTGGGGAAGTGGTCTGCCAATGAAAGGCTGCATCACTCGGATCGTCTTCCAGGACTGCGACAGCCCAAAGATCTTATACAACCCTATGGTCTCAAAGAAACCAGCCGCCTGGGCAGAGCGGACCTGAGATTAATCGCCTCACGGGGCACCACTGGGTGAGATTTAACCTAAACAAAATGGGTCTATCCACTGATACGGAGTGCCGGCTTTGCCTGGAGGACACAGATTCCAGTAAATATCTTCTCTGCGAATGTCCGGCAGTAGCCCGTTCCATGTTCTTGTTCTTGAAGACTCTAACGTTAGCTCAGCGGTCGTAAGGATCACCCCTACAAAGGATCTGTTAGCCTTCATAAGCCTGGTTGAGGGTCTTTTGCATTAATTAAGGCTATTTCACAAAATCTCATGGCCGCAGTGCGCACCCTTTGGAATCTTAGCCTGTCCTTTTATTTATTATTATTATTATTAT
Source organism: Chloromyia formosa (assembly GCA_964017055.1). Classification (NCBI taxonomy): domain Eukaryota; kingdom Metazoa; phylum Arthropoda; class Insecta; order Diptera; family Stratiomyidae; genus Chloromyia; species Chloromyia formosa. Next base: position 138,495,688 of record OZ024814.1, read on the forward strand.
TATATAGTTTGTTTGTTTGTCGCGCTCGGTGGCCGTGATCGTTCGATTACCGCTCTACGATACTAAGCTAGAGCTCGGAGATCAAATCTCTCACAGTGCTCCGAGCTTGTCAGTATAAAGACGGCGCGGATAGGAGGTGGATGCTAGCAACTGCACTTCCGAAAGGTAGATATGCTATTGAAACGTCAACAAGGCATACAAATGCTAGAGATGTTGACGCGCCTATGCCCCTGGATGGGTCAAGGCAATTAGAGATATTTTCCACGACTGGGGTCTGTCAGACCCCACCTTGTATACGGAGGGTTAATAATAGCTTCTCAGGGATGCCTCTCCTGCGCAAGACCGCGCATATAAAATCCCTGTTCAGACTATCGGAAACCTTCTCCCAATCGATGAAAAGCAAGTGAAGCGGAGAACCGTACTCAGCGAATTGCTCGACGATGATTCGCAAGGTGTTAATGTGATCGACGTAGGAGAATCCGGATCTAAAGACAGCCTATTCTCCATCAATTGTGCTTTCTGAGTGAGCCTTTAGTCTTTCCAGGACGATTTTAGCTATTATCTTGGCAACGGTCGTCGAGCGGTGTGTAATTTGCGGCGCCAGTGAACATGTGCTGCTACCTCAGCAGGTAAGTTTTGATTAAGCCCGACCGCAAATAGTTGAACACGAACTCGAGTATGAACATGGTCGCAGTGGAACATTTTTTATTTTTTTTTGATTGGTGGGAAGGTTCTTGAGCCAATCGCTTAAGGATCACCTTTCCCTAAGCGATGCGTTATGATCATTTTAATGCCAGCAAACAGTTCACACAAAGTTCGAGTTCATGTTCGACTGTGTGTAGCCGGACTAATATAATACAAGAGAACTTATACATAATCCTGACACGGCTGCAAAAGAAGTTGGACTACGCATTAAAGAGGACAAAACAAAAGTTATGACGCAACCAAGAACAACGCGAGAAAAACCGAACGTCAACGTCGGGGACCTCAGCGCCGAGTTTGTTGACGACTTCATATACCTGGGTAGTAACCTGTCAAAGCACGCCATTGAAGACTTTCTTCTCCGTTCTCCCAATAATGAATTCGAAGCATGTTCACAGAAATACTAAGCTTAACATATAAAAAACCATAATACGACCAGTGCAGTGCTATGGCTGCGAAACGTGGACCCTTACTCATGCCTCCGAAAACATGATAAATACATTTGAACCTAATGTCCTTCGGCGAATTTTTGAAGCAGTTTACGACCGAAATGGTGTGCGCATTCGGTACCACCATGAGCTATACGAACTGTATGATGAGCTGGAAATTTCGAGAATCGACAAATGGTACCGGTCGCCCGTTTGTCGATTCTCGAAACTTCCAGATCAGTGTTTAGAGGCACCAGTCTCATGTCTGGCAACGGGCGTTTCGACTTCGAATCCCGTCCACGACAACGTTCGTGGCCATGGATGTTGTATTTCCGCTGTGGTGCGGGACATAACAATAAGCCACAACATCTCCCGACTTGTCACAGGTAGGCAGCTAAATATGGAGCAGGAGGTGCATACTGGCAACTGCATTCTCCGAAACTATTATAGTTTATGCCAAAGAAACGTCAACTGGGCTACATGGAACGGTTGACGCGCTATGCCCCACAAGGGGTTAGGGCAATTGAGTAACAATGGGTAGGATATTTACAACAAATGGACGATGAACGCATGCCCAAGAAAATATTCAATGGTCGACTCGTCGACGGAGCAAGGCGGCGAGGAAGACCGAGACCTCGTTGGAAAGGCTGAGTAGATGAGGTCGCTGAACAACTTCTACGGGTCCTAAATTGGAGAACGCGGCCACCTGACCGAGAAAATTGGAGGACGATGAACCAGGCGGCCAGAGCTTGACGTCGGGCTGTTGAGCCACGATGATTAATAAATTAATAATAACAATCATACGATAACATTGCCGTTGCAAATTTTTTGTTCTAGAATCATCACTTGGCCTGAATCAGATGTAAGTTTTTTTGCTAAGACTAGTCGTTTTCAAAACATTTTCAAAAAGAAAACAAATCGTTTTTGTCGTGGCTTTTCAGATATTTTGTTGAAAACTTTTATTGTAACGCTCCCCGAAGGCTATTTAAAAAATAGAAAAAGGGAATATCAAAACAATTGGTAATTGGTTGAAGTAGGACGCAAATGAGATTCAACAGAATTGTTTTCAATGATGACAAACAAATGAAACCATTCTCCTTCCGAAAGAGTCTTAATCTCGTTAATGTTTTTCAAATGAACCTGATAAGATTTTGGTGTCCGAATTCCCGTAGAGAAATTTAAATGAAATAGGAGAGAAATTTCTATTTTGTTATACTTTCAGTTTACTTTTACGTTGCCCTGGGCTTTTGAAAATTGTGTTTTTGTTTCGCAGGGGATATTTCGAGACATTTTTCATTACAGAGAGTTCTTGAAGGCAAGCCGGATGTTTTGATTATGAATTATTTGTTATGGTGGTGTTCCCAAATCACAGATCTGAAATATTGTAGAAATATGAATTCAATTTAATTGAAAAATGTTGTCCCAAAAGGAACCAGTTCTTTAGGGGCACATTCTTAATCGGCGAACGGGGGGTAGCTCCTACCCACCTCCACCCAATGGTTAAGGCGTCAGTCTGATATGCCGAAACTTCCCAACCGAAAAAGATTTCATATGATATGCATATAATCCCGCCAAAAGGGTATGTTCGGCACTTTGCGCCTCGGTCTTGGATGAGCAGACTAAACCATGTTTAAAATCGTTAATTTCTTTCAATTCTGTTAAGAGGGTTGCTTTAAAAACAGGTTTCCGGTTAAAAAGGCCAAATCACTTGGCATCAGCTCCAGAAGCTTCCCGGCAAGCAGAGTTTAAGAAAATTAACCGTTTTAAGCAGGGTTCATTATGTACAATCAAAAACGAAACGCGAATCGAGCGGAATTATATACATATCAATCCTCTTAGCGGCTGAGACGTTTTTCTTGGCGGGTAATTTTTTTACAACAGGGTTGTTTTCGGGAGTTATAATATCTTTTTGCATTGATATAGTTAGTTAGATTTTGACGCAAAGTATATTAATATTTTCAATCACTTTAACCATAGAGATTAACACCACTTTTTCCGTTGAAAAGCTGATCTTTTGACGACATAGCCACAAACCATCTCCAATCTAGCGTAAGTTCGACAAGCACACCACAGACTACTGATGTGTAGCAGATGAATATGTTGCTCTTTATGAACGACTCAACAAAATAGGCGAAACAGTCGGCACAGTGACATAGCTGTCGGGTTGATCAATTTAAGAATGGCACATTGTGAAGCGAATACCCAAACCTGTACTCCGACATAAATATCGTATATATGTATATGCTCCGAAACCGAATGAATACTACGCAACGCGTACAGAATCCTCCTTCAGAATTTTTTATTACATATATTACGTTCATTCACATCCCATCCCAATGCAATATCCAATAATCCAAACGAAACCTATTCATAATCAATCATCTTATTACTATATGCGGTATGTATTATGCTCTGTATCTATATACACAATAACACGTGCTGACCGCAAGCAAATAAAAATCATCTACTCACGTCGCACCGCACACTCAAGGATCTCCAAATACATAAAACAACCCAAAGAAACAAGAAATTTTATAAAATATAAGTAAATGTCATGAGCTTGAGATGATACTCAACTTTATATGAAACGAAAGGAAATCAGTTTTCGATATGGTTCAGTGTGCCATATCGTTCAGTGATGATGCATATGGAATCAACGGTTTGGTTTTTTAATGTTATACAATCTCTGCTATGATTCGTCCATCCCTTTTTGGTAGTAGAATTATTAAGAGACAGGTAGTAAGTAATGAATCATTCCCAAAGGATATTACGTGGAAATATATGAGGGGGAAAATGCCACTTATTGCCATGTAGTAATATGCGCTAGTTTCGGAACATAATTTTCATTTTTCATCATCATCGTGGCGCAGTAGCCCGACGTCTGGCTCTGACCGCCTCGAGCGTTGTCTCACAATTATCTCGGTCACGTGACCGCGTCCTCCAATCTTGGAAGCCCACTTGTTGCACAGTGTCAGCATATACTGAGCTCTCCCAATGAGCTATCGGTCCTCCTCGAAGTCTCGCACCGTCGTCCATTCATTACTTGTTTAGGCATGCGAACATCGTTCATTCGTTGTACATGCCCTGCCCATTGAAATCGTTGTTTGACCATTTTCGAAACTTCCAGCTCATCGTACAAATACAAACAACTCATGGCTGTACCGGATGTGCCATCCATCTCGGCTGTAAGTTGCTTCGAAAATTTGCCGAAGGACTTTCCGTTGCAATGTGTTTAGCATATTTTCGGAGGCTTGGATTAGGGTTCAGGTTTCGCAGCCATAGCAAAGCACTGTTCGTATGATGGATACGCGGAGCTTCGTGTTTCTGTGCACATGCTTCGGTTTCATTATGCGGAGGATCGAGAAGAAAGTCTTATTTGATAGCTGTATCCTTCGCTTGATTTCGTCAGTTTCGTTGACGTTCTTTGAGAAGTTGCTACTCAGGTATATGAAGTCGTCTACAAATTATATGCTGAGGTCCCCTACGCTGATGCTCGATTGTGCTGGCGTAATATTTCTTGATTGTATCAGTATTTTTGTTTTGTTCATGCTGATGCGTAGTCCAACTTTCTTTTGTGTCAAGCGTATGCAGAGGTTCTTCTGCGTCGGTCACTTTTCTGGGCACGATCCTGATGTCGTCTGCGTACGCTATCAGTTGTGTCGACTTATGGGTAGCGTTCCGCTTGTGTGGCGTAATCAAGTGCAAGGTTGAAGAGCGTCGGCGGCAGTCTATCGCCCTGCTTAAAACCAGTAGGTGTTTCAAAAGGATCAGTGAACGTGTTCCCGATCGTGACCTGTGAGACGGAGTTGGTCATCGTCATATTTGTTAGTCGTTCTAGTTTTGCTGGCATACCAAATTGCAGCATGATGTTGTACAGTACACCACGATCGATGCTGTCGTACGCTTGCTTAAAGTCGACCAAGATTTGGTACACGGCAACGTTGTATTCCCAGCACTTTTGCAGGATTTGTTTAACTACGAAAAGCTAATCGGTTGTAGAGCGACCAGGTCTGCAACCACCTTGATACACGCCAGTGTTTCGTTCGGTCAACGGTTTTATTCTACAGACTAGTGAAATGCATCTGGAATTCTCACACCGCAATTTTTCTCAGGTGAGTTTCCGACTCGGAAAGAGTGTGAAGTAAAGTGTCGCAATGGTTTCCAATACAGATTTGGCCTTTCTTGCCATGACACTGTTTACCCTCAAGCGGAAAAATAAGAGGAAACGTCGTTGGTCCAAGGAGTGGGATAAAATGAAAAACCGCTTCACTCAGGAACATTTATTCAACGTTCTCCGCGATACGCAACCAAAAGACTACAGGAATATTTCATTAGAAATTAGAAAACAAAGAGAGTTTTGATTTTTGACTGTGGTTAGTACGGCTCAAAATAGAGAAGAAGGATTCCTGGAACTCAGAGATTTTGTATCACATTGAGGTACCTAGCTTCTGGCATGGATGTGGAAGAGACATTGCTCCCCAGACTCTGGAACTCATCATAATGGAAACGTGCTAAGCAATTATCGAGTGATTGACGCAATGCTTGATCAAAATTGGCCTAGACGGTGAAGCACCATCGTCAACCGCTTGAGCCAATCAAAATTTCTATTAATCACCGTCAACGCTTGGCTAAAGCGTCAAACCGGTCCCTAGACGCTTGATTCAATGGATTGACACTAGATTTTGATCAAGCGGCTTGATCGTCTAGGGGCTCCTTAAAATTCTTTGTCTCGCTGGGAAGCATGGCATTCCGCTGCTTGATGGATGTTTACTGTAGAGTCGTTTCCGTGATATTTCTATTCGGTTCCGTAGGTTTGTATTTTTTTTCGAAATCGATTTTTTTTTAATATGCCATTTCGAGTTCCTTTATTTGATCTTTTGGCTTCAGCGACAGGCTTGATTTTCTACACAACTTTATCCTATAAAATTCCAAATCAATTTGAAATCAAAGCATTCAACATTTCAGATTCCATAAAAATCAAATGTCGTATACCATTTGCAATAATCGCGTCACTACAAGCGAACCCAAACAATTGACGTCAAAATGCGAAATGTAATAAATATATGTATATTTTTCGTAGTTTATTTTAAAAAGTAAATTCAAAGATATTTATCAAGTCGATAACTTTATAAGAGCGGCTTTGGTTTATTATACACCTTGGATTAGAGGTAGAGCCCCCGCACAGTATTATCACAATCTACGACCAGTTATCAGTGTGTGAATTACTGCAATAAAATACGAATTAGGAAAGTTTTTTAATTCTACTGGCAAATGACACATATTTCATAGTGGAACATAGAGAAAATATACATGCTATCAAATTGAAGGAATAAAATCTTGTAATTTCCTAAAAATATTAAGTTTTGATTTTTTTAAAATGTGTTTGAGATACAGGTGGACTTATTGTTGGGATTAGGTTAAATATCAATAGGTATAAATATTTACGACAAAATTTGTATTATCTTTTTGTATACGTCGGCTTGGATATCGTGCTGTAAAACACACATTATTGGCAATAATTTCTTAAACTAATTTCATGTTCTAATGTACCTCACTGTTCAATAGAGAAATTTATGCAAATTTTTCTTTCAGAACACCATTACTCATACTCCAATAAATCAAATGAACCACCTTGAAAATTTTGCGGGCGTAAATGATTCATGATAAACATATCCAATCGAAAATTATTATAGCTATGCTTCGATTTTACAAGAATATTCAGTCTTTAAGTGTTCGCTTCCATTATTCAAGAATATTCAGTCTTTAAGTGTTCTTGACTGGAATGGCTACATCAAAGTAGGTTAATTATACGCTGAAGTGAAAATACACCCTAAAAATAATTCAAAAAAAAAAAGTAAGGAAAATTAACAAATTAATGGAGCACATAAAATTAGAAGTGGTAAACTCCACATATCGGGGAAATATGAAACTGATTAATGGTGCAAACGTTTCAGTCTTTTAAGATATTTTATACATACGAGTATATGTAAATGAGTAAGCTCAATAAAAAAGCTATTTAAATTCTCAAATCAATCTGTCAACGAAAATACTCTTACCTGTCATGAGATTTACATTTAAGGAAATATTGTCTATTAAAAAGGTTAGATTCTATTTTTGAATATTGTATCCTTGAAAGTGATAAGTTCAAAACTTCTCAAATGCTTATAATCCAAAAAGGCGGAACCATCCTTCACTTCTATTTTTATGTAACACAAATAATCGAGGCACGGAAACAATCCATGGCGAAATAAGTCATACGAAATAATCCATATAGATACTTTCGTTTGGAAACGAAAGTATTCATCGAAAAATAAACGAAATAAGCTATACATGGACAATATCGAAAAAAACGACAATAGGCAAGCAGTGTCCAGAGCGAGCGAAGCAAGCGTTCCTGTTTGTGTGATACTGAGGGTAGTGATCCCTTGGGTGTGGAGCGAAGCGAGCGTCCATGTGTGTACGATACTGAGGTTTATGATCTCTTAAGCGCAGAGCGAGCGTAGCGAGCGGAGCCCACCCAGAGCAAGCGAAGCGAGCGTTTATGTTTGTGCGATACTGAGGGTTGTGATCCCTTAAGCGCGAAGCGAGCGAAGCCCACACAAGCAACTGTTAAATCACAGCATGCAGTATTGCACAAGTGTGCATGGATAAATTCGGTTTGGAACGAGCTGGGCTAGGAAGGAAAGCGAAATTACCCATGTACATACTCACCTTCGTTTTTTAAACGAAATTAAGCATTGAGTGTGGAACCGAAAGGATCCATGCATGGCCACTTTCGGTTTCAACCGAAATTATCCACTGATGCCTTATTTCCAAATGGCCTTTTTCATGGTGCCCAAATAATCATGTCGACCCGTTCAGCAGTTTTTAAAAATTTAAACAAAAAGAGTGAAGATATTCAACGGCACTTTAGGTCCGTCCCTTGCAAATACATTTTAATTCTGATCCATTAGCTTTTAAGTTGCCGATGATTTTCTTTAAAAAATGTTGTCTCTATCACCACGATTAATTTACTGAGCAACTGATACAATATCTTGAAGTAGATTATTCGGATCACCGTCGCCATGTAGTATGGTAAGACGATCCCGGTCGCCATGTGGTATCCTTTAACTTACTTGAGGCCGAAGTAGCTCCAAGAGCTCATCTTCGGGTTGTCAAGAAGGGAAGTAACTCGGAAGCTCAGCTTTTCCTATAATCTACGAAAGCGAACCAAGCGGTTGGTTGGTACCGAAGTAGCTAGGACGACCGGTAGCTCAATGGGTAGATGAATTAGTCTCATGTCTGACTACCGGCGCTTCGGGTTTCAGTCCCGTCCACAACGAAGTTCGTGACCGTGGATATTTGTGTTTTCTTTCCCCTGTGGTGTGGGTCGTAATAATAAGCCACAGTATCTACCGACTTGTCGCAAGTAGGCTGCTAAATGGAGAAGCAGGAGGTGCATGCTGGCAACTTAATTCTCCGAAACTATTTAGTTTATGCCAACTAAACGTCAACTGGGCCACATGGAACAGTTGATGCGCTATGCCCCACAAGGGGTTAGGGCTATTGATTGTTTGGGGTAAATAACTCACACCTCTGCACAAAAACACACCGTCACGATCTAGTAAATGAGATTATGTTAACTCATCTCGAGGCTTTGGTCCAAATTTTGACTGTTGCGTTGTTGTTGTTTTTCTCGCAAATCCGGACTTTTGGACCAGTCGTTCCTATGACAGCTATATGACGTAGTGGTCTTATTCCGTTGGTTCCGACATATATACAGCATGCAATTTCAGCTCGACAGGTTTTAAACTGAGAGACTAGTTTTCACAGAACCAGACAGACAGACGAAAAACGCTTAAGGGGGAAACCACATTAGAAGGCTCATTGTCACTGATTTTTTAGATTTTTTTTTTTTGGGTGGGAAGAATTAATCACAATCAAATTTTGACATCATTTTATTCATATTTCGAACAACTTTTGTGAATTTTGTTTGAATAATTTGACCCATTAGTGCATGAAGCTCCCTAGCGATTATATGATTAAGGTTGATAAAATATAAAATATATACAACGAAAGCGATGTTTTTTTTAGTTTTTGTTGTTTTTTGGAATAAAATAAGCTCAATTAAGTATTTTTTAAGAAGCTTTATTCAAAAAAATTAATTACCATACATTTTATGCTGTGCACTCGAGCCTGTAGACTATACCCGATGAGCACTCGGTTCTATGCGCTTAAAATCTAAACGAATGCGAATTTCGCATTGAAATACTGGCAGCGTATTCTTGGATTGTTAAGCTAACAATTTATGTAACAAAAAAATTTGGATTTTTTAACCTTCTAATGTGGCCCATTCTCAGTCAAACTGATACTCCAGAGGTGCTGGGAATACAACGTAAACGTATACCAAATCTTTGTCGACTTCAAGCAGGCATACGACAGTATCGATCGTGGAGTACTGTACAACATCATGCTGCAATTTGGTATACCAGCAAAATTAGTGCGACTGACAAAGATGACGATGACCAACTCCGTCTCACAAGTCAGGATCCAGAATAGACTTACTGATCTATTTGAAACACGCACTGGTTTGAAACAGGGCGATGGACTGGCACCGACGCTCTTCAACCTAGCACTGGAATACGTTATTCGGGCCATGAATATGGACAACAGCAAGACGCTACTCATCAAGTCGACACAATTAGCAGCGTACGCCGACGACATCAACATCATGTCCCGAAGATTGGCTGACGCAGAAGAACTTCTGCATACGCTCGATACCGCTGCAAAGGAAGTTGGATTACGTATTAACGAGGGTAAAACTAAAATAATGATGCAATCGGTGACAAGGACACCTGCACAACCGAGCATCAATGTGCGGGACCTCAACATCGAGTTCGTGAACAACTTCATCTACCTGGGTTGCAACCTGTCAAGGGACGCCAACGAAACTGACGAAATCAAGCGACGGATACAGTTAGCTAATAAGACTTTTTTCTCGGTTCTCCCCATAATGAAATCGAAGCATGTGCACAGAAACACGAAGCTCCGCGTGTACAAAACCATTATACGACCAGTGCTATGCTTTGGCTGCGAAGCATGTACCCTAACTCAAGCCTCCGAAAACATGCTAGACACTTTTGAACGTAAGGTTCTACGGCGAATTTTCGGGGCTGTTTGCGATCGAGATGGATGGCGCATCCGGTACAACCATGAGTTGTATGAAATGTACGATGAGCTGCAAGTCTCGAAAATCGTCAAACTACAACGACTTCAATGGGCAGGGCATGTACAAAGAATGGACGATGATCGCATGCCTAAGAGAGTAATGAATGCAGAACGAGTCGACGGAGCGAGACTGCGAGGACGACCGAGATCTCGTTGGGAGAGTTCAGTAGGTGTGGACGCCGCGCAGCTGCTGGGCTCCCAAAATTGGAGGACGCGGTCACGTGACCGAGATAATTGGAGGACAATGATCCAGGCGGCCAAGGCCCGACGTCGGGCTGTCGCGCCACGATGATGATGATGATGAATGTGGCCCCCCTTAATAGACTCACTTCGTCTTGCTGATCACGAATATACTCGTATATACGAGTACTTTATTTGGTCGGAGATGCTTCCTTCTGTGCGTTATAAACTTCATGACAAAGTTAATATACCCTACCACATTCCTGAAGGACATAAAAATCAATAGTGGATATATGTACTATACTAAAATATATGATTAGCTTGTGGTTTAACAAAAGACCGGATATATTGTATATTTTCAATATGAGACTGTCATCCTCTCATTTATCTCCGAATATTTTTGAAAACGTCTTTGGGACTTCTAGCCTTCTTACATTCAATTATTATGTTATTCTCTATATCAAAAACTTTATGAATTACCGTTTTGTATCCTTTTTTATAACGTATGCTATCGTTTGGGATTAAATATGAGTTTATGAATCCTAGTTTGAAAGTATCTGCAGGCAACAGAATTTTTTTCTCTTGAAAATTCCTTTGCAATGTAGCATATGTGCCCCTGAATAAGGATATTTCGGTTTTCTTATTTTTTTCTTTTTAAGAAACCATACCAATACCATGTATTTACAAATTTTTTTTTAAATATTTCTGAACAATAAGTACACGCATTCTTCCCATACTGCAAACTTCTTCCTGCGAAGGCTTGGTGATACAATTGAAAGGGATTCCTTGATTTTTTACATTATGTATAGTCAAAAGAAGAACATGAATAATGTTACGTGGGCGTTTAAATGTGAAATCCAAAAAATTCGACGAGATTCTAAGTTTTGTGATATTTATTCAGGCGAAGGGATTCTAGGAAAAATAAAGTTTAAATTCTCTCGTATATCCTAATTATGAAGGATTTTATTTATAGCGATACTGCGTTCATGCGTTTCACGATACTGCGTCAAATGACGTGCTTAAGTGTATGACTACTAGGATGACAAAATTATGAAAGTTTGTAACTTGAAATCACAATTAAAGTAGTTTACGATAAAACGAAACTTTAAAATTCATTTAAAGAAAGTAGGCCGGTAAAAAAAATTTTCAGGACTAATTTGTCCGTCCATCTGTACGAATATGAACTATCTTGGGCTATTTCAGCTTTACTATCTATCGCTCAGCACTATGATGAGGTCGTCAGCAAATTGAAAGCATTAATGCTCTGAAAATTGTGACCGATTTCAAGGATAGACTGACTCCTGCAAAGAGTCTCACCCTTAACAAAAGTCTAATTAGATCCAAAATCGAGTACGCGATCGCAGGTACAGATAATAGACCAAAATATGTCAGCGACCAAAGTTCCACCGTCCTTAACGAAAATCTCCAGGCTGACTAGAACTACTCCAGTGCAAATAAAATATGTGCTAGCAGGCGAATTGCCAATACTTTACAGGAGTGCCTTCCTTGCAGCCAAGAAATTAGTGAAAATACAAAATAATAACTGATCTGTTTAAAACCATCACAGATAATGCAGATTTGAGCAACAGCCACATTCGTTGTTTCAGGGCTATCATGATATTATTACTCCCATAAAAAACTCGCAACACCTTTAACCTAGCCAGAAACTACAAAGTGAGGCTTGAATTACGATATCCGTAGGGAACAGCCTTGTCACTTACCAACACTGAAACTGAGCTGAGACAAAATGGTTCCACAGTAGCTGTCACTGATGCTTTCTCTGTTGGAGGTGGATTGTGCCTATGTTGTTTTCAGAAGAGTTAAGGAAATGTACAATACATCTTCAAGCTATCAAACCATACCTCTATTATCACAGCGGAACTAGCAGCTATTAAGAAGTGCATAGCGGAAGCCACCCAAACAAACTTCCCAAGGCTAGCTATTTTTACCGACTCACTGATCGCTTGAAATGTGATACAAGAAGGAAAGCCCCACTACTTAATTAAGGATATATGTATACCGCCTAATTGGCGTCCTTGAGGAGGTACAATTTATTTGGGTACCAGCTACAGCTGCTTCGAACTTGAAGACATTGCTACCAAATTGGCCATGGGACGGCATCAAACAGATTCTCTCCCTGATCAAAAACGATTGGAATGACGAATATAAACGCATGTCAACTAGAAAGGAAATTTTTGTTAGTGTGGTCTTCCCAAATTTACCGGAGAAAGTTTGGTTCAACTCGGTCAATTATGACTCCAAAATTATTAAACAACTCAGTAGAATCCTCAGTGATCATGCGACCGGTAGCGCAGTGTGTTGAGGCATCAGTCTCATGTTTGACTACCGGCGTTTCGGGTTCGAATCCCGTCCACGACGACGTTCGTGGCCATGGATGTACAGGAGGTGCATGCTGGCAACTGCATTCTCCGATACCAATTTATGCCGAGAATCGTCAACTGGGCCACATGAAACAGTTGACGCGCTATGCCCCACAAGGGGTTACAGCAATTGAGAGAGAGAGAGAGAGAGATGCATGTAACCCAACTTTTCTGGCCAAGACTCCAATCTTGGCCAGAAAAGTTGACCCTAGCGAATGCAGCACCTGTTTAGTGGAGGAAAACAATAACCATATCATTTTCGACTGCCCCAGATGCCGTAACGCTGGAGAAATGTTTCTCGTTTTGAATAATTTATAATCATTAAAGTGAAGCTAATCTTCATATATAAAGGAATATAAGGCGTTCTAGCTGGTTTCCTTTCTGCCTTCCTTTTAGCTGAGCAGCGATAACTAAACAACGTTTGAGTATTCTTCTGAATTATGAAAAAGATTAAAAATTAAAATTACATACTTCTAATTTAGATACACTTTAAGCCTCCTGAGAGGAATCAGGAACCTATTGATGTTTATTACTTTTTTCTTTTTTCCTTTTAATGGCACCAGTCTCATGTCTGCCTACTAGCATTTTGGGTTCGCATCCCGTCCGCGGCGACGTTCGTGGCCATGGATATTTGTGTTGTCTTGTGGCTGTGGTGGAATCGTTGTAGGTATACGGCTAAATGGGGGAGCAGGAGGTGCATGTTGGCAACTGCATTCTCCGAAACTAGTTTATGCCAACGGAACGTCAACTGGGCCACATGGAAGAGGTGACGCGCTATGCTCCACAAGGGCAATTGAGTATATCTTCCACAGTAAATTTAGAGTAAACAGATTTTTAATTATTCTTTACTGTTATTAAGCTTTTCTCAAATCGTCTGCCTTGCATTGTCTATTTTTTCCCCTATTGTAAAATGGGTATCCTTCAATAGGTTCAATGCTTGCTCTTCATGTAACAGAATGAAGTTTGTTTTTAATATTTTCCAGAGAGTGGAATTATGCCACCACTTAAAATCCAAACTTTATCTGAGACAAAATCCATTTCGTGTCAAATACATGCTTTTACTCTGTATGGGTCAGATACTTTAGGCGCGTTCTTTTGCAGCAAGCCAGGTTAAGGGTAGTTAACCCGAGCTTTTGTGCAAAAAAAACGATGTATCTGACCCATACGGGGTAAAAGCATGTATTTGTCATGAATTGAGTTTTGTCTCAGATCAAGTTTGGATTTCAAGTGGTGGCATAATTCCACTCTTTGGAAAATATTAAAAACAAACTTCATTCTATTACATCAAGAGCAAGCATTGAAACTATCAAATGCAACTATGGTAGAAGAAACTAGTTGATTTCGAGTAGTTTCCTAATATGTATTTCGACAAAAATCACTTTGGAAAAAATGTGGAATTCCATTGAATCTTATTGAGGTGAACTGAGGTGAAAATAGAGTGGACATCGTGGAATGAACAAACTTCTTCTACCAACCACACACATTACACTTGCCGAGGACCACCTTGTGCGAGGTGCCCTATGGAAACATCTTTCAGATACTTGCAGGATAAAAACTTGGCTAGTGGCTACAATCTACAATGATTGAAAATCAAATTTGTAATGCGTGTCCATTTCTTAAAGCGGAAAATAATTTTGTCAGAAACATGGCACGCAAGTGCTGTACCAGAATTATGTAGGTACGAATAGCATTTCAGCTTCAAATGGCTGTTCAATTACTCCTACACGCCACCGCATTTGGTTTCAGGATTTAGGTCAATTTTCGTTTCTCCTAGATTTTTTCATCAATGACGCATATTATCGACCACTGCGATCTGCGCCACGATGTCCTGGGACATTGAGCATTACTGCTGGGTAATTTTTAATGTTATCAAATTGCCCTAAATCATAGTGGGGCGTAGCGTGTCAACTATTCCACTTGGCTTAGCTGACGTTTCGTCGGAATAAACCAGTTTCGGAACATGCAAGTTGCCAGCATGCACCACCTGCTCCCATTTAGCCGCCTACCTGCGACAAGTCGGGAGATATTGTTGCTTATTATTACGCCCCACACCACAGAAGGAAAGCTACATAAACTTCCATGGCCACGAACGGCGTGGAAGGAACTTGAAGCCATAACGACCGTAGCCAGACATGAGACAGACGCCTCTACGCATACTAAACTACCGGTCGCCCCCAATATTCTTTGACGCTACACTCCATTCATACTTCAGCTCCATACCTTACTACCTACCTCCTAACGACAAGGATGCTTCTAATGACCACTTATCCATAATTTGCAGACGTATTCGTTACAACGCGTTACAAAGTCGGACGTAACACTCATACGAAGGACGAGTATGTCTGAAGAATAATTGAGTATGGAGTGGGGATGAGTTTCTGCTGTCTGTATTGAAATCTGATTGATTACTCCGGATAACAAACCGAAATCGGAAAATAATTTTCTCAATTTTCCGAAATCAAGGAATGATGGATGCCTGTCCTTTTTTCCGATACACCTCACTAAATGTATGTGTTTCCGTGAGGGTTCATTCACTTTCCAAGTATTAACGAAAGATACGAGAACATAGGCTTTCTGTGAAATGAAACGAATTAGATATCATTCGGGTGAAAGATTTCCAATGCTTTAGGAAAATGTGTCAATCACTTTTGTAAAAAAAAGTTTTGTTCCTCTCACCTTAACTTTTACATTTCTTTTAACTCAGCACTTAAGATAATTCCTTTGTTCATCTGAAATGTGTGCTGAAGTATATTTAAGACAAAATGACGATATTATACTCGCAAGGGAATTGAGTGGCTCGATGAATACACGAAAAAAGTGTATCCAAAAATATTGTATAATCATGATATTTTTAGATATGAGATTTCTAAGATTCATAAAATAAAAACATTCAGGTTAATTTAAAAATTATAATGAAACCCCAATAGAACTTATTTTGATATAATAAAGGTTAATAGTGTCCGTTGCTAATTCCTGTAAAATTGAATGATTAAATATTAAGACTAACTGAGCAACGAGGGGCAAAACACCTCTTCTATAGTCCTTTTCCTGAGCGCCCCCCGAAACGGAAGTGGTCTTTGACCGCGGTTAGCCCTAGGAGGGCGCACATATAGTTTTGAAAAGTGGAGCACACTGCGGTTCCTGGGACCCTAGTACCAATATCCTCCAGAAATTAATAGTTTTAATTTTCTGTTCGAGGTAAATCATTGGGAAGTTACTCAAACATGTTCCGAAGTCGTAATAATAAAAACAAATCCGATTTAAGTAACAGTTTAATTTACATGATTAAAATAATGAAGTCTTACGATATTTTTAAGTAATTTGGACTCAATACAAATGTTTGAATGAAAAAAATCCAATTTTTTTTAATATATATTTTTTTGTGCGAAATATACGACTAACAAATTTAATGAGATAAAAACTACATTAATATTATTACCAGTTTTTCGAAAATCGGACTCCAAACTTTCTCAATATTTAGAGCATTATAAACCATTTTTTTTTCTCTATGCTCATCGCACATCACCTTGTGACATTTTCAGAGACTTATTTTTGTTTTCGTGTCGCTTGCTCGTGTACAAAGATAGTATCTTCGCTTATAAGGTCTTTCAGTTTCCACTGGAGATGTCACAGGAGCAACGCCAAGGATGTCTTTTATCTTTAATATTGTGAACAAACTGTTCTCCACTTAGAGCTTCGCTTAGAAGGCCTTTCGGTTTCCACTGGACGGGCCACAGGAGCAACGCCAAGATGTTTTTTATCTTCAATATTATGAACAATGTTTTCTTCACTAAGACCTAACGACGGCATCGACAATTTTTTCAAATATCGTGTAATTAAATGGAATTTCCACCTCTAACTGCAGTTCTTATAAAATTGATCCATTTTTATACTCTTCACGGATGTGATAGGGTATATTAACTTTGTCATGAAGTTTGCAACGCACAGAAGGAAGCATCTCCGACCATACAAACTAAACATATTCTTATTTCTTGGTCAGTATGATGAGACGAATCGATTAAGCTTTGTCCGTCTGTCCGTCTGGTTCTATGCAAACTAGTATCTCAGTTTTAAAGCTATCGGGCTGAAATTTTGATCGAACCCTTCATTCTATTGCACGCTGCAAATATGTCGGCACCAATGGAATCGGACCACTACGTCATATGTATAGCTGCCATAGGAACGACTGGTCCAAAAATTCGTCTTAGTAAGACAAACTTTTTTATTTCTAAAGATATCTTTCTCAGATTTCGCACAAAGTCTTCTTTCTATTGCACGCTATAAATATGTCGGAACCAACAGAATCAGACCACCACGTCATATAGCTGCCATAGGAACGACCGGTACAAAAATTCGTCTTTGTGAGAAAAACTTTTTTATTTCAAAAGATATCTTTTTAAAATTTCTCACTAATCAATAGTATCTTTAGTCAAATCACATTTCCGAATTTGGATGAAATCGGACCATTCTATCATATAGCTGTCATAGGAACGACCGTTCCAAAAGCAAATTTTCGTTAGAAAAACGTTTTTATTTCTGAAGATATCTTTACAGAGTTTCATATTATTCAATCATATTAACTGCCAAATCACGTTCCTAAATTTGGTTGAAGTCGGCCCACTATTTCAAATACCTCTCATAGGAACAGTGAAATCGGAACAAGTTTTACTACTAATTTACTACTAAGTCACAACGAAGGTATGATACCCTTCACGCGAACCCTGAAGAGTATCATACCTTCGACAAGCTACCCAAAGTCTAGCTTGTTATACCCTAGTTTTTAATTTAAAAATGTTATAATTTTTAAGTTTAAGTTTATGACGTGAATTTTCTTTTGCCCAGGTCAGCGACTAGGGCAAATGCGGCACTGTGCGCAAGGGATTCGTTCTTCCATCCAGACAGCGAAACAAGGTAGTCAGTAATATTTCTATCAATTGATTGTTGTTCGGAGCGACTCTTGCGACAATCGGTCAACGATATTAATAAAAGATGTCCATCAAGTTAGCATTACCACTTAAAAATTTCGAAGTCGCGTATAGTGGATTAATTATCGTGAATTTGTCGTAAATTTGTCGCGTTTTTTTAACAACTCCTGGTAACTAGCTTAACACTCAAGTTAGCATTGCCACCCCTCTAAATAGGGTAAAAATTAAAAATTTCCAAGTCGAGTAAAGTGGATTAATTGTCGTAGACTTGTCGTGAAAGAAAAAAAATTATCGTGTTTGTTCTTTAAAAAATAACTTAAAACTCAAGTTAGTATTACCACCCCTTGAAATAGGGTAAGCAAAAAGTAAAAATTTTTAGTCATTTAAATAAAAAACACTTGAAACTCGAGTAAGCGTAACCACCCGTCGAAATATGGTAAAATTAACTAAAAAGTGAATAACTAGAAAAAAACAAAATAAATAAAATAATACTCGAGCTGGAGATTTTTAATTTTTACCCTATTTCATGGGGTGGTAATGCTAACTTGAGTGTAAAGTTTGTTACCAGTGGTTATTTAAAAAAAAAAACAAACGCGACAAATTTGTTTCTTTCACGGCAAATTTACAACAAATTTGCGACGATTAATCCACTATACTCGACTTGGAAATTTTTTATTGTTACCTACCCTATTTAATGCCAACTTGAGTGTTAGGTTAGTTATCAGGGCTTATTTTAAAAAAAAAACGAGAAAATGTTTTTCTTTCACAACAAATATACGACAATGAATCCACTATACTCGACTTCGAAATTTTTAAGTGGTAATACTAACTTGATGAACATTAATAAAAGAAAAACTTCAAAATTTATTTATTATGAATTATCATTGACTGCGTTCCTAAAACGCTAGCGCTGAGTCAGCACCTAGAAGCGATTAGTGCTGCATGGTGATTTGTCGTAGAAACCCTTACGCTGAGCTAAGCGCTGAGGCTAAGCGCGTTCACTTTTGGTCAGCATAAAATTTTCTCGCTTTTCTGGCTCAGCGCAATCTTCGAGATTTGCGACAATTGTCAAACTTCGATTTTGCCCTCGGTTGTGTTGTGTATGATTGATAATCGTGTTTTTAGCGTAATTGTTAAACCTTATTTTGGGAAAGAAGGTTGTTACCGTATCATATGTCACCTAGAACTCATCAAAGCAAAAAATTTCGAGTTTTCTGTCAAATGCCAAACTGAACACGACATATTACAAATGAGAGAGCCGGCATGCCGTTTCTAAAACACGAAAATAATCACAATGTGCTAGTCAACAATTGTGAAGCGCTGACTAAGCGCTGACTCAGCGTTTTTAGGGTTTTGTAGTAAAACAAAACCCTTATGAAATCGGTCATGCGTCCGTCTGTCTGTCTGTCTGTCTGTCTGTCTGTCCATGGAATATCTCACGAGCCGCTGAGGCTACATGTATGAAATTTAGTGAAAATATGTAGAAGTACTATAATTCTCTGGAGGAAGTGATGCATCGTAATAGGTCAACTTTGAGGGGGGTCCCCATAGAGGGGAAATGAAGGACGAAATTTTTTTTTCATTTGGTATAGGCAAGTGGGGTATCGTAAGAAAGGTACCATCGAGTACATTCCATTTCTGGAATTTTCTTCAAATTTAAAGAAAGGGGAAAAGAGGGAGAGGGGAAAACATGTGATCCGAGTTTGTCCCCCCCCCCCCCCCTTGCATTTCCAAACCGTTATACTTAGAGATATGAAAATTTACAGAAAAGCGGCATTTTACCAACATAGAAAACTATAAATAATAGAATTCCAAAATCTCATCAAAAAAGGTTAATAATAGTACATTTCTATTTTTTCAGTTAGCACAACCCTGCACCCCTTAAGCACACCCGAGGTCAAAAATATTGATGGCCAATGATAACCAACACCATAGGCAATAATGCCTCTACGTTTCATTACAACCATGTAATATTTAACAATAGTACATTCACTTAAAGTTAGGCATTTTTACACTATTCATACAAAAAATACACCTACCGGCTTCAAAGGTGCGAGTACTACTTGCATGTTGTTTTGCGTAGTGCGAATCGCAGTTATTGTTACATATTATGGTTAATCACATTTATGAAAGGGTAAAGATTGGTAGGGGGCGATGTGTGGTAATTGGCCAACTGTAACGGGCGGGGGAGGGGAAGGTGAGGGGCAAAATTAAGGTCAAATTTTGTTTATCGACTGGTATAGGCAAGTGGGGTGTTGTGAGAAAGGTAATGTTGAGTTTACTTTACTTATATTTGAAAGAAAGGGGAACAATGAGGGAGGATAAATTATTAGATCGTAATTTGCCCCCCCCCCCCTTGCATTTCCAGACCGTTACACTTAGAAAAATGAAAACTTCCAGGCAGGTGGGTTTCGAACAGTATATAAAACGGGAAATAATGGAATTTGTATATCTCCTCAAAATAGGTTAATAATAGTTTGTTTCCATAGTTACAGTTAGCGCATCCCTGCATCCCTTAAACACGTCCGAGATCAAAAGTACCGATGACCAAGGATAACCAACACCATAGGCAATAATATGTCCTAAGTTTCATTACAATCGCGTAATATGATTGGGCATATAAGATACTATATTATGGGTCAGACGTTTATCCGTCTAAGTGGTACCATGAAGAGCAAGGAGCCGATACTTACATACCAAAATAAGTACTTGCTATAAAACCCTCGGATTGCGGGCGTAGCCCTCTATATTCCGGTTTCATTTTAGGAATGCAGCCATTGAGTTGAAATTGCGAAAAATAGCCGTGTTCTTGTCACCCGAACAAAGATGCATTCCCCCCATACAAAACGACTGACCGGTCTATAATCCATGTTAATTGGTTGAACGTCAACTTGCTTCTCGGCAATTCGCCCTGTATATTTGTATACGGAGTCCGCAAAGCGTCATAAGCCTTACGTCACCCAGCGAAATCCCTGTATGGTGTCTGTTTGAATTCGCTCGTCACAGATCCAAGACGTTTGATTCATTCTGGAAATCTGTCCGCTTTCATTGATCACGGCTAATATTAACATATAAATAATTTAATTTTTTCATTCATTTTTGTACTGAATACATACACAATAGAGGCACGGATAATAATACAACACAATAATACCCAAATTTACGAGTCTTTTTCTTTTTTTTGCATATGGAAAGTCATACAAAATCACCTGTTCCAGTTTTCCTATTTTTCGATCACACGCAATATATCCATTTAAAGCAAATAGTTACATATGTTTTTATGTTACGAGCAAATGGGCGTGTAGCATCGTCACCCTATGCGTTCCAGAGACACTAAAATCCACGGATTGAATGGTGTTATCTTTATGAATGCTTATCACCTGAAATATTGTGGTCTATCTGTTCGAAATAAATTGGCTTGTAATTACAAGCGCAATGCGTTGGAAAACAAATCAATAAACATATTGATTTCTTGTCTATTTAATTTATTGAGCTCACCAAAAATTCAATGCAACATGACAGCTCAATAAACCGAAGAGTAAATACCGTAGTTGCATAAATTGTGCAACGAAACATGTCGATAATGTTAGGTCATATTGTATTTCCGGACACTCTGAAACCTTCTTCAAAAGCGTCTTGCAGCATCCCGACTTTGTTGCGGGCCTAACGCGTTGACGAATGGTGAGATGCGAGATCAACACAATTTCCAAAAGGCGAATAAAGTCTGCAGACTTTTCAAACAGAATCATGTGGTCGGCGAACATTTGGGCCAACATCATCGAATGTCTAGAGGCACCTAAACATTAATACATTCCATAAAGTCGGTGAGCAGCACGACAACTGCAATAATGACAGGCCCAAATGAATAGTAGATACGGTCGAATAACCGATAAGAATCAATTTGATTTGGAGAGTAAAAGCATCATCACCAACAACAATAACTGACACTATCAGCTAAATTAATAATGAAATGGACATACCATAAGTGCCTCTGTTAATCAACAAAAACCCTTTGCATTTATTCGGAAGATAAAGTTAAGGAGTATGAATGTGCCAGAAGTGAAATTTCAACAAATTGAAGGACATAAGAATATCGATTGGCTGCATTGAGGAAGACCTGGTCAACACATAAGACGAAAACATCGTAGAAAAACCCACAAATTATTTGGAAGGATTTTTACTATTTTGAACTTCTCTTTTCGCTCAATTGTATATTTTAAAATGATCTACAGTGACATAACGAACGTCCAAAGGACTGCCAAAATTGTTCGTTCTATCCGAGGATCGTTTAGAAATTGGGGAGGCGGTCATCTGGCCGAGCCGATTGGGCACTTGCGCCACAAGAATCGTTCTAAACCATCAAAAATTGCAGGATATTCTTGCAGCTTTTATACTCCTTCTCAATACTTACATTGAAAATTTGTTTGTTTTTTTCTTATAGATAGAAAAAATGTTCCTTTCTTCTCATCTGAGCTGGTAGTAGAGTGCCTATCGTCCCTCACTGTGCTGGGTAAATTCATCGACATGGTGTTGTGTTGCATTTCTGGTCGCAGTGATTCCGCTAGTAGCTGCTTAGCTGATGAGCTTGCTCGAGCAGGGACGAGGGAAATCGTTTTGGAGCCTCACGGAATAATAATGCCTATCGCGGCATGTGTGGCAGCTGATGAGCTCAATGAAATTTTAACTTCCTCCTACAGAGATAGTACCATTTCACGTGGGTAAAGTACCTTGGTGGAACGAGGGATTGGCCCGCAAGCGAGCCAAGGTTAAGAGGTTGCACAACAAAGCCGAGCGTTTCAACAGGTGGAAAGAGTACAGAACTGCTCTCAAGTACAACAAACTCATTAGGTGTTCCAAACCAGAATGCTGGAAAAGACATTGTGAGAGCATTCAGTCGCTACCGGAGGCGGCGCGCTTTCACAAGGCTCTATCTAAAGGCTCATCAAACGGAGTCGGCTTTCTATTGAGACCAGACGGTTCGTACACTGAAAGTCCAGAAGAAACACTAAAGCTAGTGCTTCCCAGAGTCCGTCCTATCAGAAGGTGACCCCTCCCCAACCGCGAGGCCCCAACGGTAAGTAAAATGGGCGATAGAGTCCTTTGAGCCATTTAAAACTCCCGGAGTGGACGGTATATTCCCGGTTCTATTTCAAAACAGCTAACCTTCACTAGAGTATATGTCCAAATCCAATAGACCGATTAACCTTACTTCCTTGTTCTTTAAAACTATGGAAAAGTTACTTGATTTGCATATCAGGCACAAGATGGAACTGTCGAACCTCATCATACATCGTGTCTAATTCGCTCACACGAAGGGTAAATCAACAGTTACCGCCTTGTATAACCTTATCGAAACAATCGAGAAGTCCCTCACTGACAAGGAAGTCGCGTTGTGTGCTTTTCTTGACATGAGGAGGATTTCGATAATACTTGCACGAAAGCGCTGGAAATCAGAGACATCCCGCCCGCTACCATTTTTACCGGACGGTTTGGTAGGCATCAGAAGATGCCCGTGTGGACGGATCCTAAGGTAACATAATGGCCGTGAATGTCGGGCCGTGCCATCTGGCGAAGAGAAATGCCCCTCAACGAGCCAAGCAGCCAATGTTTGCTGTAGCTCATTTCGGGACACGTGGGCGGGATTTGCGCCGCTCGTTTCCCCTGTCCTTTATTGTTATTGTGTGTGGGGTCGACAACACAAACAAGGGAGGCAAAAAAGGTAATAATAAAAATTTAGGTGTTGAAGATGGAATGATTGGCGGACGGCGCAGATGCCCTCGCGCTCGCATCGGGGTTCAGGTGTAATGGGACCCTCGGCATCTAGTTTCGTGGCACCGACAGATCTTTACTCATTAGGTGCTGCCATCGATCTTCCGATGGAGGCAGCACTAGCAGGATATGGTCCATAACAGGTGGTTCACTACAAATTACATTAATAGATGCCATGCTCCGTGGACGGAATATTCACTCAACTCTAGGCAGTATGTACATCCATATGCGTGAATGCCGTAAAGGGTTGTCCACAAAGTGGCGTTCTATCACCGTGTTTGTGGTCCATTCTCGTAGACGACTTGATTTTCATGCTTAATGAGCGTGGGTATCGTACTATCGGATACACGAATGATTAACTATCATGATCAGGGGTAAATTTCAATCAACCATGACGGAGGTGATTGTTCGGCCTGGACATAGCTCTACACTGGTGTGTTGCTATGGGCTTACATGTAAACTCACAGAAAACGGTCGTTGTGCCGTTCGCGCGAATACGAAACTTAACATTGGATCCAATTTCGTCAGGCGGCACGATCTTAAGATTATTCCACTGAAGTTAAATGTCTCCGGAAAAACTAGACCCGAAACTTATCGGAATTAATTAGGTCACAAGCAAAATGTCGCCGTGCAGAAGTCTCTTCGGACGGACATGGGGGCTCACTCCAATGATAATTGAGTGGTTCCACACCATGTTGGTGTGGCCCATGGTAGTAACAGCTTAAGTGGTGGCCGAAAACTCAGCAATCTTCTGTTTTCCTGAAGCACAATAAACTTCAACACCTTGCCTGCCTTGGTATCACTGGAGCTATGCACACTTGTCCAACGACAGCCCTGGAGGCAATCATTAAAGGCGCTCTCCTCATATAAGGCCTATTCAAAACCGCTGAAAAAAAACCTCCAACTGTCGGCAACCAAAAACCGTCTTGTGTTGGGTGCTAGGCCCCCAAGGCATTTTAGTGAACGAGGGTACGGATGAACTTGCTAGACAAGTCGCTTTCATGGACCTGAGCCTTACTGTGGCTTTGGGCTGGCTTTGACTGGGCTGTGAATTACAGACTGGACCGCATTTTCACGTTATCAATACTGGAATAACCTTCCAGGGCTACGTCAATCAAAGGAGCTGATAATGCAATTCATTCACAAGGGTACTACTCAAATGAGCAGAGATCATTGTACACGTACCTGCCCATCATCTTGTCAGATAACACCTGAACAAGATGGGTCTGTCCAACGAGACTTCATGTCGTCTCGGTTTGGAGGACGTGGAAACGACCAAACACATCTTGTGCGAATGTCCCGACGTCGCGCGTTATAGGATGTCACTCCTCGGGCAGGCTACTATCAGAACTTCACATCAGACTTTAAATTGATTTCTGCTAAATACATACCATACTTCCCTTTATTAGAAAGGGGGACAGCCTTTTGACTTAATAGGCTTCACAATATACCTCTTATGGTCACAGTTCCTTCCTGATGGGTTAGTAGCTCAGCTCGACTATCTTATTTTATCTTACCGCTGCATGTCAAATGACAACGGCTAATGCGGTTAGCAGGGTTAACAATGGATTCAGTACTAGCAGCACCTACCATATAACAAACCTGATAGCCCTAGAATCGACCCTGGCCGCTATTCCAAACGTCTATCTCTGGAAGAAAAGCGCTTAACGTGTTAGTGGGAGTCATCACTGGATCGGCGAACACGCCAGAAGACTCCAACTTCCTTACAAGGATTTATGTAGAAGTTGCGATGACAAGAATGAGGAGGAAAGTACTTTCCTTCTTCTTTGTGGCAGCCCCACGTGAGTGTGCTGAACAAGCTCATTCATTTTATTGTCAGTTCCGGCTGGTTCAATGATTAAACTCGGATAGCGCAGCGGCTAGCACAATCGCCTTCTATGCACTCGGTCCTGGTTCAATTCCTACTAAATGCAGTAATCTTGGACAAAAAAGGGGAATTACGTGTCAGACTATGAACCCACTCAGCTGTTAAATGAGTACATATTTGGCGAAAATAACTCGGATGACCGTGCTGCTGATCACACACCCTTGCACAAAACACACCGTAACGATCTCGAAAATGAGATGATGCTAACTGATCTCGAGGACTTGGTCCAAAATTGAACTGTGGCGACAGCCATTTATTCACTTTTAATGCAGGTTGGTATATACGAATGTCTAGGGTATCAGAACGGACCCAAATGTGGTCTAAGTGTGCCACTACATTCATGGCAGCCCTTCTAATCTAACCTTACCTAAATACAGATTCATCGTTACGAAAACTGTTATTCCTTGTGTATTGCGATATAATTACGGTCATACGGTCCATGATTTCAATGTCGGTTTAAAACAAAAATAAAACGGTCATTAGCGAACGCCTGACGCAATTCTCCGGTAATATCCGTACCATAGTAGGTGTTTGGAAAATAATGTTGAAAATACTCTTTTGCAGCACTCCATTCATGATCTTCTTTAGTACCTACTTATTGGGGTCTAAGTGTTGGGTAGCTTTAAATAACAGCCCGTTGCCCTAAGTCTCTATTGACGATGAACCGGTGAGTCGGAAAGGCGCTCCGTGTTCATCATCATTGAAGCCACGCGTTCAGATATAAATATCATGGGCTAATTGTCCAGTAGCTATTGATATGGGCTTAGTTTCTTAGGTAATCAGGAACTCACCGGCTCATTCACTCAGCCCGAGCTCGAAACATTGTGTATGCAGAGGTCGAAGTTATATAGTTTTGCATTGTACAATAGAGCGTCTATATCCGGATTAATTGGCACCGGACCCCTTTCGGATGATTGAATTGTCCGGATTTTCTAAATATAATAAAAGGGCTGGAATACGTCTTCAACGTAAAAAATCTTGCTAAAATCATTAATACTTCAATCTATTGGTTACACAAATAAAGCGGATAAATAAAGCTATTTAAATATTTATTGTATTACTTGCTTTAAATAGAGAAATACAAGCAGCAGTGTACAGTAGCATGTGCAGACTGTTTCATTTCATGTATTTTTTTTTACTAGAATCCAGTCGGGGTTATCGACGTCCGAATTATCGACGCTCTACTGCATAAAAAAAATTAGTTCATTAATAATGTTTCCAACACGGTTTTTCATAATTCTATTCACAAAGAGGAGGCGCATATTTGCAAATTTGCCTCGGGCGCCAGTAGAGCTGGCTACCGCGCGGCGCTGCGCAAAATATTTAATTCAAAATAACCAAGAAGAAAGAAGTATAACTAAGTAACAGTGTATTATCAGACGCGTGGGTTTCAAAACAGTTAGCACCTGTATTTATTCAAATGTTCCAGCTTTTACCACCTGAAGACAACCTTTCAATATAATCTCTTCTATCAGAAATTTTGAAAACCATTTTCAAGATTTCTTGCGTTATTCCGGAAAATCATTGTTAAATCTCACAAATTTTGTTAACGACATACGCACGTAGGAAAATGAATTCCTACTCCAATAAAGTGTTCAGGGTTTCTTCCTTCCTTGGACTCAATCTTTACCTCCGTTTTAAACAAGTAAGGGTCGAGAATTCTTTCGTGGGTTCCTTAAAATCCCACCTGTTTTGGCCTAGGTTCAATTCGATACACAGCTTTCTCAGAAAATCAACTTAAGGCTGACCTTATTTGAATAAAAAGAGAAAAAATGCTAAAATAAGACTAAAAATATATTATTCCCTGTGGGTGTTTCAGGCTACTTAAGTATTATCCTAAGGATCGAAACCTTTCCGATGAATTTCGATATCCACTACTCACATTCAGGAAAATTGTCCAGCTTCTAGAGCATTTTGAATATTAGTATCCAAGCACTTTCCAGACGACTCGACGACACTCATACTCTTTAAGCACTTAACAAACGTTTAGATCCTTAAATCCTCGGATATTATACGCAAGCGATTTTCATAACCCACGAGCTATTCAACCTCGTGTCAAACACCAAGAACTTTATGTTTTCGAAATTCTTAAACTTCTCACTCACTTGAGCACATTTTACCCACAAGAATCATTCAGGACCACTCCGGGCTAAAACCACAAATTTCTGATCGTCACTTTAACTAGATTTAGATATTATAATTTCAAAGTTTTGGGGCTCTTCACTGGGCCTATAATGCACCCTCGTAAATATAACTTTTACTAGTCAAATAACGAACGATTTCAGTTTGAAAAACTTTTCCGAGTCCTACTAGCGAAGCAGAAGAACCTTTATGGGATACTTGCTTTCACTTTCGCGCTGCTTTCGTGTAGGAACTTTCCATCTAAGATGCCGGCTTTACGAACTCGTGGTAGCGTCTACTATCAGCGAGTCTACGTACAAGACTGCGTACGGATTTCCCTCCAAAGTAGAAGTTTTCAAGTTCTGTACTGATAGCAGCACACCGGTTGCCGTGTCTGTTGGCCGACTGGGTGGAAGACGGGTGGTGGGATTTGCGATATATCTTCTTCATCCGAGGAAAATTCAATGGGAGCATGGCAAATATTCCGAATGTGGATCATCATCATCATTCGATGTGTATACGAGTACTACACCAAACCATCATGCCGCCACAACAATATTCACTAAGAATCAGTCCCGCCGGATGCTGTCAAATAAATAAGAAAGATGTTTCAGAGCATCTTGGCTGCTTCGGAAAGGAACATGTAAATACAATAGCTGCAAGTCATCTCAGCAACATGTGCCTAGTGAATTATTATGCGTTCATTAGTTTTTGGTATGAAACAATGGTTGAGAATCTTGTTTTCAAGAGGAATAGGTATATTGGGTTGAAGATAAAAATTTAGAATGGGATGTTAAGCGGCGATTTCGCATACAACAGAATTAGGAACCGGAACAGAATTCAGTACATTTGCGACAGGAACAGAATTAGCAAAAGAATCGGCGACATCATCATTCACTTTTCCTAGAAAAGATTTATTTTGTTTCTTTTGTCGTCTGAGGCAATATTGTTTGAAGTTTTAAACATTTTCAAATATTTCTTTTGAAATTTTATTTAAAACCCTGCAAATATGGACAACAACGGGAGGCAAAATACCTTTTCCATAGCCCTCCATGTGGGCGCCCCCTGGTAACGGCAGTGTTTCAAACCGCTGACGGCGAAATCTTAGCGATAAGACAGTTTGGAAAAAGGCAGATAGCTGTAGTGTAGTGGTTCGACGAAGAATGCAAAAATTCACTTGACGCGAAAAACGAGGCCTACAGACAATGGATTCAACGAGGAACCTGAGCTCGAAGAGAAAAAAAATGACGAGCTACGGCGAATATCGAATAGAATAATTAGACGTAAGAAACGTAAATACTTTGACGAGCAGTTGCTGAATATAAACGAAAACTTAGCTAATAGGAACACCAGACAGGATGGAAACATCATCAGCGACACCGATGGCATTAACAAACGATGGGCCTCTTATTTGAAGAGATTCTGAACTTACCATCTAACATCTCCACACAAGAAGCTCTCGACATATTGTTGATCTAGGCCCACCCATACAATCCCCGACAGTAGAGGAAGTTGATCTCGCGTTGCGGTCACTAAAACGAAATAAAGCGCAGGGCGCTGACGAGATTCCAGCTGAACTGATAAAATTCGGTGGAACGGGTCTAGCTCATGCCATACTTCAATTACCCCTGCGAGTATGGGAGGACAAGGAGATCCTAGACGATTGGCGCAGAAGCATCATCTGTCCAATCCGCAAAAAGGGAGATAAACTGCGGTGTGAGGATTACAGGGGCATATCACTAGCTTGTAGGCCCTATAAAATTTTGACGAAAATTCTGAAAAATAGAATAAAACCGTTCGCAGGACGAATCATTGGCGGATATCAAAGCGGTTTCAGACCTGGTCGCTCCACAACCGATCACCTCTTTACAGTCAAACTAATACTCCAGAAGTGCTGCGAATGCAACATAAACGTATACCAAATCTTTGTCGACTTCAAGCAGGCATAGAAGGTATCGATCGTGGAGTACTGTAAAACATCATGCTGCAATTTGGTATACCGGCCAAATTAGTGCAACTGACAAAGATGACGACGACCAACTCTGTCTCACAAATCAGGATACAGAATAGACTTACTGATCTATTTGAAACACGCACTGGTCTGAAACAGGGCGATGGACTGGCACCGACGCTCTTCAACCTAGCACTGGAATACGCTATTCGGGCTATGAATTTGGACAACAGCAAGACGCTACTCATCAAGTCGACACAATTAGCAGCGTACGCCGACGACATCAACATTATGTTCCGAAGATTGGTCGATGCAGAAGAACTTCTGCATACGCTCGATACCGCTGCAAAAGAAGTTGGACTACGTATCAACGAGGGTAGCCAAGGCCCGAGGCCGGACTCTCGCGCCACGATGATGAAATATGGACAACGATAACAAATCGCAAAAAAAAGACACCTGGCGCAGTGAAGCCAGAGGAACTTATTTTTGATATGGGCTGATTCGGGATCATTTATTAGTTTATGTATAATTATTATATGGGTGGGATATTTACGGATAACTGCAGTTGTCAGTACCAAGTGCAGCTGCAGAATTATGTATTTCGATATGCGGGCCATATTTTCAGATGACCAAACTTTTCAACAGTTCGATTGATTTTCTATATGAATTTATCTCCGGTTTCAATTTAAGCTTCATCAACTAAATGCCTCTTGTGTAGGTAAATTTTTGAATTGAATTAGAAATTGGAGATTAGTTATATAGTTTTCATAGTCCGGATGGCGCAACGGTTAGCACGTTCGCCTTCAACGCACTGGGCCCCGGTTCGATTCCGGGGATTTACGTGTAGGACTATGAGCTCACTCAGCTGTTAAATGAGTACCCATTATGGGGTAAATAACTCGGTTGAGCGTGTTGCTGATCACACACCTCTGTACAAGACAGACCGTCACAATCTAGAAAATGAGATGATGCTAACTCATCTCGAGGCCGTGGTTCAAATTGGACTGTTGCGCCAGTTATTTATTTATATAGTTTTCATAGTATTAAGGTCACTCAACAGCAAATTTTTATGTTTAAGGACTTTTGTTCATTTACCATGGGAAATTAAGAAATAATACTTTTATCTATTTATTTTCTTTTGATTAACAAATAAGACATTGGTCCAATTATAATAAATCACGTTGGCAAGATTTTATGCACTAAAAGATCTGGGAATATACAAAAACAAAAGTATAATTCTATGGCTTCGTTTGCTGCTCCTCTGCACCTCTTAACATGAGCCTAAGAAAATGATGATGCTAATCCATTAACAATATCATAGACAACAAACTTACAGGGCTTTATATTAATTAGATAATAATTACCGTAATTACGTGCACTCAAACTTGTACATTTTGCCTTCAGAAATGCTCGTTCCTAGTTGATTCACAAAGAGCACGGACTTTGAGTTTTCATGTCTTTATTCAATAATCCCTAAACCTGGGGTGATGGTGGCAGAAATATTTATATACTATACACATATACAGGATGTCCCACATTGGGCGGGTGATACTGATAGCGTGGATAGTACAGTACAGTTTTCTGGAGCAAATGGTACCAAAAAATTGGTATTTCTTCAACCGTGGCGAAGCTATCACGCCCGTTAAGCTGGCACCCAAACAATGGAAAATATTGCATAACGATGGTAAAGATTCACAACCTGTGTAATGAACCACCTGCAATGAACTATATTATGGTCTGGTAGTGCTGCTTCCACCGGCAGATCTATGGCAGCACCTGACGAGTAAGGACCTGTTGGTGGTACGAAACCAGAGGCCGAGGATCCCATTACACCCGGACCCATGTGCGACCGTGTGGGCGTTTGATCCGTCCGTCAACCATTCCATCCTTATCGACTATTTTTTTTATTCCCCATTTTTACCTCCCCTGTTTGTGTTGTCTTCCCCAGGTCTATGGATTTTTGTTAATACGTAAAGGACAGGGGCAACGAGCGGCGAAAACCCCGCCCACATCTCCCGAACTGAGCTACAGCAAGCATAGGACGCTGCTTAGCTCGTTGAGGGGCCTTTTTCTTCGCCAGATGGCATAGCCCAACCTACACGGTAATATGTTACCTTAGGCTCCGTCCCCACGGGCATCTTCGGATGCCCACCAAACCGTCCGTTACAATTTCCCAACGTGGGGCGCCATTTGTAACGGTTCTGCTTGGTAGGCCGAAGCCTACATGAGGACGGAAGTCAAACTGTGGTCGTGACACCTAAGTGCCAAGCCTTCCACAGATATGACCAGTTGCGCGTGCTGGATAGCTAGCTCAGCTATCGGTAGTCGGGGTGGGGTTGTATGGTCACACCTGCCTCGCAGCGTTACAAAACAAGTATCACGCGCGTGCCCGGATGCCTAAGCAGACGAGCCGTAAAAAGAAAACCTGAAAACGCGTACGATCTTCGAAAACGACACTATCCCCTGACGAACACGGGAGCCCCTTGATGTTTTAGGGGCTCCGCGCTCCCTCCCCTCCATTGGGCTAGGCCGCGCTTAAGTTCCTAGCCCCAATGGAGGGGAGGGAGCGCGGAGCCCCTAAAACATCAAGGGGCTCCCGTGTTCGTCAGGGGATAGTGTCGTTTTCGAAGATCGTACGCGTTTTCAGGTTTTCTTTTTACGGCTCGTCTGCTTAGGCATCCGGGCACGCGCGTGATACTTGTTTTGTAACGCTGCGAGGCAGGTGTGACCATACAACCCCACCCCGACTAACGATAGCTGAGCTAGCTATCCAGCACGCGCAACTGGTCACATCTGAGGAAGGCTTGGCACTTAGGTGTCACGCGCGGTCTGCACGACCACAGTTTGACTTCCGTCCTCATGTAGGCTTCGGCCTACCAAGCAGAACCGTTACACCTGCTATGTAAATTTATGTGAGTTTTTTCCCTTTTTTCTAATGTGTTGTTAAAATATTTATACATCAATTGTTCAACCGCCTATGTTGCCATTTTCAATGAAAAACCGATAGAAGCCGCACCATCCAAACTCTCTATGTCAATGTTGTGTTTTCTAACTTTTACAATCTTCTTTGTAACTTGACGGCAAAAATACCATTTTTGACCTAGGAGGTTATGTACCTTCACCAGTGATAATTAGGTGCAAATTAGGTGCTCCACCCAAAAATTTAGTGCACGAGCCGAATCGCCACAACTGATTATTTTATATGGGTGTGCTAGGTTGACGTTACACTAGCACATCCACTTTTTTAAGCCGCATAGATCAACTTCCATATAATAAAAGAATTAATTAAGTGCTAATTTGATGCTCAATTTCCAAATTAAGTACAGAAGGAGTGACAGGATTTCAATTTTTATATCAAGATCACCACCACAGAATCATCCCTACCGGTATTTATATAAAATTGCAAATAAGTGGATCCGTATATCGAAACTGTTAACTAAATGCTAATGTTGTGCTCTATCCCCGAATTAGGTGCTAATTCCCAATTGCCGGAAATTAAAAAATTTATTTGGGAGTGCTGGCTTTGACGTGATTTCATCACGCTAGCACCCCACTTTCTTCAACTTCGTATTTCAACTTCTAAATAAACGTATAATAGAAGTGTTAACTAAGTGCTAGTTTGGTGCTCTATTCTCGAATTAAATGCTCCAAGTGGATTGGTAGGATTTCAGTTTTCACATGGGGATCACCCCAAAATATGACGCCACTGAACTATCCCCAGCGGCATACGTCAAACTCCAAATATATATAATAAAAGTTTTTACAAAGTGCTAATTTTGCGCTCTATTTTCGAATTGATTGCCCCTGCGGAACTGACTGGAAAGATTATTTTAATATGGGGATGCTAGCTCCACATTACGCTAGCACCCAATATAATAATTATAATTTCTGCTATTTCGGGAATAGAGCACCAAATTAGCACTTAATTAACGCTTTTATTATATTCTTATTTGAAATTTGATATAGGGGGGGGGGGGGTGCTAGCGTGACGTCAAGCCAGTACCCCCGAATTAAAATCATAATTTTGGCAATTCGGGAGGAGCATCTAACTTAGGGATGGTTTATAAAACCAGCACTTAGTTAAAAAATTTAATAAACGTTTATTTTTAATTTGAAATAAACGCTGGCAAGGATGATTCTTTGGCGTCACAGTTTGTCCATTGAAGACGTTGTAGTTTGACGATTTTCTGAAATTCAATCTCATCGTACAGTTCATGGTTGTATCAGATGCGCCATCCATCTCGTACGCTATCCACTGTGCCGACTTGATGAGGAGCGTTCCCCTGGTGTCCGTATCCATCAACCGAATGCCGTATTCCAGTGCAAGGTTGAAGAGCGTCGGCGCCAATCTATCGCCCTGCTTCAAACCACTACGTGCTTCAAAAGGATCAGTCAGCCTGTTCTGGATCCTGACCTGTGAGATGGTGTTGGTCATCGTCATCTTTGTTAGATGTACTAATTTTGCTGGTATACCAAATTGCAGTACGATGTTGCACAATACACCACTATCGATACTGTCGTATGCCTGCTTAAGGGACTATTTATTAAAGATCTGTAACGTGCATTGCATTGCATTGATCTGTAACGTTACTTTGAGTTGCCAAATCTTAAAATTTCACAGAAGTTGCCCCAATGTCTTGGCTTTCAAACGGTATACTATATTGGTTTGAAGCACTTGGGTTTGAAAATTTTCGAATTAGACGCATTAAGGTGGGTCTCAGTTTAAAAAAAATGATAAAAAATCTTTTTAAGCTTAAAAATATTATCCATGTCATTCTGGTCATGTTGGTAAAAAATGGTGAAAATATCTCAATTATAAATGGATAAAAAAAAATATTTTCTTGAACAACCCCAAACAGCGAATGTGGCCTTCTAACAGACCTGAATTGTACTAGTTGCTCATATTGACCAAATTCATAAAATATTTTTTATAGGTATTCTAACACTAGTAAGAAGGTTTTAAAAGATCGCACCTATCGATTAGATATCATTCATTCTAAACGATAACCCAAGTATCGATTTTAGACTGAAAGATGTCATGAAACGTCATCCGTTTGAAAAAGTGCTCTCCTGAAAAATCACGTTTTTTCCTCTTCAATGTACCTTTTCTGGGCATCTATCAATCCTACGGGGCTCAAATTTTTAGGAACCGTTCTTAAATAGTTTTTAAACGTTTTACCGTTTTATATTTTAAAAATTCTTATTAAAAGATCGGTAAAAAAATGGGAAATATTGTGAGAACGGGTTAAATTTTCCCACACCAATAATTTCACGTCAAACATTAAAAAAAAGTAGATCTGAATAAATAAAACGACAAAATGTTCGTTATTCTTTTCTTTGTATGTATATAGAAAAAAGAAAAACTGAAAAAGCTTTAGTAGTTTTTGTATTTTATAAAGGTACATTAACTAGATGAATCTTGGTTAGGAAAAAATGTGGCTTTGAATGGCTGTAATTTTGTTATTGCTTGCTCGAATTCAATAAATTTACAATTATTTAAGCCTAGTATTGTATTCACAGCGAAACGAAACGAAATGTCAAATCCCATATAAATATTCTGATTATTTCCTTACATTTCGTCAACGAACATTTTCATTTCGCACTGTAGTACTCTGTTCATAATTTGAAAATTCAATACTTCCTACTAAATAATAGGTGGCTCTGAATGCGCCGAAATAAATTTAAAGGGACATAGTACCTTTTAAAACGACGAAAAGTTTGACATTGTTGATATGGTGACAGAACATTTAATTATTTCGATTTATTATCGCGACGATGGAAAAGAAGAAAGAAAGAAAACGTAATAATTTTTCGAGCGAACAGAAAAAAAGACTTGCAGAAATAGTCAAAAAATATGAGGCAATCAAGAATTGGCTTCAGATTTCCAGAGAAATGGACAAATCTGGTAAGTTAAATATAAATAACACTACGGGTATTCAGGACTAATTTATATTTTATATTAATTTTACAGTAGAAGAATGTAAACACGCTTGGAGATCATTGAAGGACAGCCAGCGTTATTTTAAAAAGAAGAGGTCCGAAAAACTCAAGTCTGGCAGCGGCTTAGAAGTCGAAAGCCTTCTCGAATACGACGTTGACTTGGTAGAAGATGATGCCAGCATTGAATTTTTAGATTCTTTGTCATTTTTAGAAACGACTTCATCCCAACGAACGTAAGTAGTAATTTAAGTTCACATCTTCAGATTTATATATGTAATCATTTGTAGGACTTTCTCAACTATAATAGAAGTTGACGACGAAGATGCTGGTGATGGTTCAAACAACAAACAGGAAACAACATATTCTTATGTAAGTACAGGTATTCATTATTTTTATTGATATTAATGCTCTGTTCCGTCATAGAAGGGCACACCACAAGCGAATAAGCGAAAAGAAGATACGTTTGAAGAAAAAACATCCAAAATTATTTCACTGATGACGGAAGTTGCACAAAGTGCTGGAGAAAATTTGAAATATTTCGGAATGTGGTCCAATCTGGACAGCCTTTGCCAGAAATTACCGGAAGAGACTGTGGTAGAATTAAATGTAAAATTCGTAGCCATGGCTGCAGAGGCATTTAAAAATAAAAACCAATAATTTCTATTTCAAAAATAGCATTTATTATTTCATTCTAATCCGCAAGATTGTTGCTGCCATGGTACAGCTCCTAAAGTCGAGTTAACATATATTTCAAGACTTTGTCTGATGAGATTCGCCATATTGCTGGGCCTGCCTTGGGAGAAATTGATATCGGCATTGAACATGGAATTTTCTGGAATATTTTGCCTCCAATCTCCTTCCACCAAATTACCTTCATGGTCGACATAATCTGCATACTGTGATGGACAGTATGAACCGTGATTCCTTGAAATTAAAAAATTATGGAGGAAACAACTTGCGGTAAGAATTTTCGATGCTTTTCCAGGGGAGCAGTGCATAATACGCGCAAGACAGTAGAAACGTGAACACAATATTCCGAAAGCGTTTTCAACACAACGTCTTGCTCTGCTTAGTCTGTAGTTAAAGATTCGTTGTGCATCTGAAAGGGGAATGGTTCTTTTTGGCACATATGGCTTCATTATGCGTTTATGCAGTGGGAATGCATCATCTCCTACGAAGAAAAAAGGAAGCTTTTCTCCGTTTACTCTTGCATCAGCAGGAAAATTCAACCGCTCGTCGAAAATTGCTTTGCCTAATTTACCATTTGCTAAAATGGAAGCATCGCTTTCGCTTCCGTAAGCTCCCACATCAAGAAAAGTGAATCGGTAACGAGCATCGACCACAGCAAGGGGTGCTATGCTATGGAATCCCTGTTAAATTGTTAGCATTAGCAAAAAATCGAAGCTGGTATCGAAAGAGAATCTGACCTTATAATTGTAGAACAGGCTTCCCGCATTGGATGGGCATTTGATGCTTACATGTTTCCCATCGATTGCTCCCAAGCAGTTTGGAAACTGCCACCTATTTTGGAAACCATTAGCAGCATCAACCATTTCTTCTTTCATTAATTTAGGGAATTGATCATTTAGTGCGGCAATTATAGCATCACACACATCTGTCAAGATGGTTCTAAAATGTTGTTTGCTTATTCTGTAAATAGATGCTACATGCCTTTGAAGCGTCCCACTTCCAAAATATCTGTTTAATTTAAAGTGCCATTTCAGTATTGAAATAATAGATCAAACGCATTATAAATTCTCACTCTAAAGTAGCGGCGAGTTTCTGCTTTGGTGTTATGGCATTGTCCGGGTGTGTCTCACGTTTGGCTAATAG
Organism: Chloromyia formosa; assembly: GCA_964017055.1. Classification (NCBI taxonomy): domain Eukaryota; kingdom Metazoa; phylum Arthropoda; class Insecta; order Diptera; family Stratiomyidae; genus Chloromyia; species Chloromyia formosa. The sequence goes on from OZ024814.1 coordinate 138,533,013, forward strand.
GAATGGTTCAACTAAATTCAACAGCTCATCAAATGTTCTTGGATCAATTCGAAAGTTTTCTACAAAGCGTTTTTTACTTGATCGCATATCTGAAAACTAAAAACCTTTTTAAAATTGATTGTCATTGGCAATAGTAATTTACTATATTCAGGATTGTCGAGCTCTTAAATCAGTTGCAAACCGTCCTTTCACTGGTCGTTCCTTCAAATATGAATCCAATTTTGATCGTTTTTTACATTTTTTGCGATTCAACAGCATTAATGTACTCAAAGAACATGCCAAGGCAATAAATTTCTGTTTTTTTCTCAATACCATTGTCACTGATTTTAGCAATTTTATGACAAATGCGAATAATTTAGCGGATGTCATTGGAAAATATTGATATTTGAGACATCTGGTGTTCAATGGCGGATTTTTTTTTCCGTTCCATTCCGTAGGATAATTTTCGCTACATTTCGTTCCGTAGAACACAATACAATACAATTGATTACAAGAAAAAACTTATACAAATCAAACAAAAAAGAGTTAATTGAGCTAGCCTCAATATTTCCGGAGTTATGATGTAACAAAAAATAATAACATTATCTTCCGATTTTTCGACTGAAACCTACCTTGAGGAAAAGAAACATGATCACTTATGTTAACAATTTTGCGTGTAGTTTTGAAAATAACAAAGAAAACAAATACAAAATGAATACAGGCAGTCAGCCAGCGCTTTATTTGTTTCACTTAAGTTGTCAATGCTGTCATAATTAGCCGTAAAGCATACTTCCAGGTCGACAAACCTCGCCACTTCATCTACAATCGTTTTGCTAATAGTAATCCGTTAAGGCTGTTTCTTCGCAGTGTCTAGCAAGCAAATTGAGAATTATAAATTTGATTCACTTGGCAGGCCAGGTTGTTTTTATTTGTTTTGTTGCAGAGCCAATATGTTCCTTTTCCATATAAAAATGGAAACTCGCTCTTCCAGACAGGAATCAAATGTTCAGCAAACTTCTGCCACTCTCATTATCCTTCGGATGCTCTATGTTGGGCTCGTAATTTTTTGTCGGCTTTTCTAAAAAGATTCTCTTTCGGTCATGGCAGCTATCAATTCTCTACAGACTATTTTATAAAAGGAATGTATGATTTCCACGGAACCAAATGTCCAACCAAATATCCATCCAAGTTCAAAGACTTTGAACATTTTCACTGGGTCCCTTATCTTAAATTCTCTATTGCAGTAAACTGCGGGGTAGACCCAATTCAACTACCCCAATTCTGGGAATGAAGGATTTTCAAAGCAAATAAAAAACTTATTGAAATTTCGCGATAAAGGCCTCTGTTAATGTCCTTGTCAGCACCACTGCGCCTGAAGCAATCCGATTTTTAAAAATTCAAGTTATTTTTATCGTTCAATGTTACTGATTGCCAAAGTTAATTTCGCTGCTTCCAAAAGCAAATTACAATGCCACAATCAGGATTATTTCTCATAATAGAACTTTTAAATTTTTTCCCAATATATTTATGTATTGTTCCTATGTCACGTTTCGGACAAGAAAACTTTAAATTCATGAACTGGTACAGACAATTTTTCCCAAATGACACAAACTATTGCCATCCGAAGGTAGCAAAGTAATTTGAGAGAAATAAAGTATTATTACGCTAAGACTCTCTTGGGAAATTTGAAGGGCAATAAAGGAACATGATGGCCTGAAACGATAGAAGATTATCATCAAATGTTGCGTTCCAATTATTTTATAATAAACTAAACAGCCGGACGGCCAAGGCCCGACGTCGGGCTGTCGCGCCACGATGATGATGATGATGATGATGAAACAGCCGGACGTAGACATGAAAATTAAGATAAGCTGCTGTAGGTTTTACATTAAGAACTCGAGGGTATGAATAATAGATTTTTTTTTCTTCTGACCCAGTTCTCTTTATAATCCGAAAACAATTATGAAAAAAAAAACACAATTAAATTTTTTTTGCTACAATAATCGCTTTGTCCGTGCATTGATTTACAAAGAGGTGTGGTTTTTTAACGTGATAACTTCCAAGGGGCATTTTAAATGTTAGACCAATCAGCCGTTACACCACGCATAAGCCCGCTTATTGGACCACGGATCAGACCAGCTATAAGACCATGTGTCAGAGCAACTGCATATTCGTTTTTCATAATGTTAAGGTATTTTGGATAAGACAAAATGATTTTTTTGACAGAACGAAAATATGTATTGTATTATAACATCTTAGAGGAGGCTCCATAGCACCTATCCATCTAAATCCATATCCCGCAATTTTCGTTTTTGAACACCATTTGCTCGTAATTCGCGTTTGGTATACTGCAATATGATACATAGATAGTTTCGATCGTTGTAAATTGGGACGAAACCCAAGTCGTGACCGTAGAGCCAACAAGCAACATTTAAATCAGTTTCCAGACAACAGGTGTTTATCAAGTCTTAAACAGTAAATAATATACGACTGTGATTGGTTTCATAAAACTAATAATTGTAATTTTTAGGGTTTTGTATTAAAAAAAAACCCTTATGAAATCGGTCAAATGTCTGTCCGTCTGTCCATGAAATATCTCACGAACGGCTAAAGCTATATGCATGAAATTTTGTGGGAATATGTAGAATTATTATAACTCGCCGGAGAAAGCGATTCGTTGTAATAGACTGACTTTAAGGGGAGGTCCCCATAGAGGGGAAATGAAGGTCAACACTTTTTTTCATCTGGTATAGGCATGTGGGGTATCATGAGAAAGGTAACACCGAGTACATTCCATTTTTGGTATTTTCATCAAATTGGAAGAAAGGAGAAAAGAGGTAGAGGGGAAAATATTTGATCCGAGTTCCCCCCCCCCCCCTTGCATTTCGAAACCGTTATACTTAGAAATATGAAAATTTGCAGGGAAGCGGCATTTTACTAGCATAGAAAACCGAAAATCGTGGAATTTTAATATCTCATCAAAAAAGGTTAATAATAGTACATTTCTATAGTTGCAGTTAGCACACCCCTGCACCCCTTAAACATACCCAAGATCAAAAATATTGATGGCCAATGATAACCAACATCATTGGCAAAAATATCTGTAAGTTTCATTACAATCACATATTATTTGATTATAGTACATTCATTTAAAGTTAGGCATTGTGACACTATCCAAACAAAAAACACACATACGGGCCTCATAGGTGTGAGTACTACTTTCATGTTGTTTTTCGTAGTGCGAATTTGGAGTTATTTAATTAATCATTTTTGAAATGGTAAAGATTGGTTGGGGGCGCTGCGTCGTAATTGGCCAACTTTGTCGGGTGGAGAGGGGGGGAGGGGTCCACAAAGAGGCGAAATGAAGGTAAATTTGTTTATCCCCTGGTATAGGCAAGTGAAGTGTCGTGAGAAAGATAATGTTGAGTACATTCCATTTGTTCGCATTGTCTTCAAATTTGTAGAAAGGGGAACAGTGGGGGAGGAGAAAATATTAGTTCGTAATTTGCCCCCATCCGCTGGCATTTCGAAACTGTTATACATAGAATTATGAAAACTTATAGGAAGGTGGGATCTGAATAGCAATTAAAATGGAAAATAATGGAATCTGTATATCTTCTCAGAATAGGTCAATAATAGTGTATTTCTATAGTTACAGTTCGCACACCTCTGCATGGTTTAAACACGTTCGAAGTCAAAAGAACTGATGGCCAACGATAACCAACACCTTAGGCAATAATATGTTCTAAGTCTCGTTACAATCATGAAATATGAATTGGCATGTAAAATGTAAGTGGGTAAGACATTTTAATTATGTTTTTTTTATCCATCTGAGTGGTATGAAGAAGAGCAAAGAGCCGATATTTATATACATATGTACCAAAATAAGCGCTTGCTACAAAACCCTCGGATTGCGGGCGTAGCCCTCTACATTCTGGTTTAATTTTTTATGTCGCGACGTAAAAAAAAAATTCAATATAGGGTGTGTTGTCACACTGATAGGTCCTTATATGAACTGACACAAAAGCAGCAATGAAGTTCATCGCCACTGTAGACTCATCCCATGCAAGTACATTTTAAATTTGATCTCTTTACTTTCAAGTTGGCCATAATTTGCATTGGAAAATGTTGTTCTTATCGCCCCGACTCAGGAGACACCCATATGTACCAGGCGAATGCAAGAATGTCCTTTTTCCTGACCCAAAGGACTCAAAACACCATCTAGTTCTAGTTCATTCGTCTAATGAACCCCAATCATATGATACCCATCTAGCCCAAATATCAGTTCACTGTCAAAAATGCCCTTTTTTAAACACCAAAGGACTTAAAATGCCTCCAACAGTAGTTTAGTGCATTCGGCTCAACATTCCCAGTCACATGATACCTATCTTGCCTAGATATCACTTCATTTCCGAGAAGGCACTTTTCCCTGACTAAAGGACTCAAAATGACATCAGTTCTGGCCAAAAGACTCAAAATTCTTTCAACAGCTCCCCAGTGCTTTGATTACATCACCCCGAACCAGGTGACACCCATATCCACTAGGTTTGGTTTCTGTTTCATTTCATGATCAAGAGCGTCCTTTTGTCTTGACGCACATCTACGGCAGGACCATAATATCATCGTGTGGTACTTATTATAACCCAATGAAGTTACGTATCAACTTTGAAATCGGACCACGGGAAATACCTGGTGGTGCGATCTTTGGGCGAGTAATGCCGGTTTGAACACAACAGAGTATACCGTAGGCCAGTCCTCAATCAAAAATGCTTTCCAAGGAAGAAGGGGCCTACATACCAAATTTGGTTAAGATCCGAACACGTTAAATGCCTGGACTAATGAAATTACATAAAACTAACACCCTAAAGAAAAGCAGCATGCATTGGACTAAATGCTTGTCCATTTTATGCAAGCCATAGACGCTCGTACCATTCCGTCGGATTGGTCGCAAGTCAACCACTGATACGCGAACCGTATTCATACAATTTTACTCAAGAAAAGTAATCAAACAAGTTATTCTCTATCGCCGCGACACGCTCCGCATAAGTGTACAGCGACAGCCCGCGCGACTACCTTTTCTGATCCCATATTGTAGTTGTTGTTTGGGTTGGCTCTGAGTTCGTGTCGAGCTCGATGCTCAACACAACGAACCCGACTCCGAGCCCAGACCCGACCCAACAACAATTTCAATGTAGAGTCCGATCGGTATTTGAATAGGTGAATTGTTGTGAATGAATGATTACGGTGTGTGTCTAAATACAGTATGGTCTGCTTATTGACGAATTTTTCAATGCAGAATTTATAGGCACGATATTATATACGTATACATGCACGTACATATGTGAGTATTATAGAAGTCTCGTTGTTATTAAGATTGGGTAGATCTTCACCGTCTCCTTAATCAAAGTTGAACAGGTGCAAGAATAATTACAGCCTGCAGGTAAATGGGAAGTATGTAATTATACCGATAATCGTGGGAATATAATTTGTTGGTTGGTTGGAAACTTGTACATATTTCGAATTGTGATATATATGGTAAGACTTGGGTTTTAAGCGGATCCTATATGGTGTAGTATCTATATATACTGTATTATTACTTATAAAGCATCTTCTTTTTATTCCGAAGTCGGAATATGAGATGCAAAATATAGTAGAGGACCTCATTTTCGATACCTTTTTACGGGATGATGGGGTGAATGGTTTCTCCCCTTGAAGCTACCACAGTTAAATATTAATTGTCAGAAGGTGACAAAAAGATACCTAATGATGATTCGATTTGCACTCGAATTTCTTTGATAGTTTTATTGTTATCCATGCTACTACTGTCGATGTCTATTCACGGGTTTCACATATCACATGTCAATAACTACATCCAGGCACTTTCCAAATTATGAATGAAGAACCATTAGCATTAGGAAACTATGCAAAAGACCGACAAGGTCATAAAAAAAGGTAAAGTACTCCCGAATTTATGGTCCTCAATGCACCCATCTACACACCGTGCTGTGCTTTCCCTGAATTTCCTATAATCATCGTTTTTTTCCAACTGGTCACTTTCTTCATTCATAATTTAGAATGTGTCTCGTTGTACTTCTTGAAAGGCTGTGAATGGATATTGACAGTGGTATCAGAGATAACAAAGAAACTATCAAATAGAATTATTGTAAACAAGATACATATTAGCTGGTTGTTAGTGTAATTTGTGCGATTGTTCCTCTGCATCTGATCTGGACTGCTACAAAAACGCAGCTATTATGAACAATAATTCGATCTTTTGCCGAATTCCTTTGGTAGTTTTAACGTTATCCCTATCCGTGCTACCACTGTCTCATACAATTAATATGTAACCGTGTAGGTCCATAGGTCCAACGTTGGTCTGTCAAGCGAAAGGTCCTCACCCTGCTGACAGCAAATTCGAATTGTCGCTTTTCTCGCCGATTACCAGTCGACTCAGTTGAAAATGAGTTCATTGATTTCATAAGAATTATTAGTAAATGCGGGCCAAACGTGGTACTGACTATTCACCTCCCCACTACCATCATCCCGTACAATGGTTTCAAAAATGAGGTCCTCTACTACATTTCGCATATCATATTCCGACTTCAGAATAAAAAGAAGCTGTATATATAGATACTACACCATATAGGATCCGCTATAAACCCCAGTCTTACCATATATAGCACGATTCAAAATATGTATTAGTTTCCAGCCAATCAACAAATTATACTCCCACGATTATCAGTATAATTACATAATTCCCATTTACCTGCAGGCTGTAATTATTCTTGCACCGTTTTAACTTTGATTAAGGAGACGGTGAAGATCTACCCAATCTTAATAACAACGAGACTTCTATTGTATAATACTCACATATGTACGTGCATGTATACGTATATAATATCGTGCCTATAAATTCTGCATTGAAAAATTCGTCAATAAGCAGACCATACTGTATTTAGACACACACCGTAATCGTTCATTCACAACAATTCACCTATTCAAATACCGATCGGACTCTACATTGAAATTGTTGTTGGGTCGGGTCTGGGCTCGGAGTCGGGTTCGTTGTGTTGAGCATCGAGCTCGACACGAACTCAGAGCCAACCCAAACAACAACTACAATATGGAATCAGAAAAGGTAGTCGCGCGGGCTGTCGCTGTACACTTATGCGGAGCATGTCGCGGCGATAGAGAATAACTTGTTTGACAACTTTTCTTGAGTAAAATTGTATGAATACGGTTCGCGTATCAGTGGTTGAGTTGCGACCAATCCGACGGATTGGTACGAGCGTCTATGGCTTGCATTAGTTTTATACAGGACGGGCCGGAAATTGTTTCGCACGATTTCTATGAGGATGCAGGGCGAATTTAACAGCTCTATCACCACTCACACATGACACCCAGGTTTCTGTACTAAAACGGTGACAACGGGAATATGATCTCAGTGGCGGCGGCGGGGCTCTGCTGTCATGTAGTTCATCGGCTTCTTAATCTGCGTATTGCACACGTCTCAAGCGAGAAACGGTTTTGCACCTTTTCTTTTCTTCGGCAGATACTATGCGGTGAACCCGCTTCAATTTTTCGACACACACTGTGAGGGTGTCGCCGACTAAACCCCAAAACAAGTCGACGATGATACGAGCCGAGAACTTTTCTACGGTACCTGCAACTAACAAGCGCTCTATTTACGCACTTTGGCTAATTTTTGACACATAATTGCCTATTTTGAAGTCCGGATGGCGCAACGGTTAGCACGTTCGCCTTCAACGCACTGGGCCCCGGTTCGATTCCGGGGATTTACGTGTCGGACTATGAGCCCACTCAGCTGTTAAATGAGTACCCAATATGGGGTAAATAACTCGGTTGAGCGTGTTGCTGATCACATACCTCTGCACAAAAAACCGTCACGATCTAGAAAATGAGATGATGCTAACTCATCTCGAGGCCGTGGTTCAAATTGGACTGTTGCGCCAGTTATTTATTTTTATTTTAATTGCCTACTTTGGAATTTGTCACAACTTTTCACAAATGTCAATGATATGAAATTATTCAAAATCAAAATATTGGCTAAGTTCATATCACACAACAGTTGGCATACTGTTGCCAATTTGTTTTATGAACTCTCTCCACTGAGTTTTTGATGGACGCAACATCCTATGAAAAATGTCATTTTCTCCATCACAAAAATGTCTCCGCTGGCTTGGACCAGCATATGATGACAATCCTGAAATGACACTCGCGCTGTCATATTCATACGATTTTTCGACAGTAGTCAGTTTTGAACTGGAAATTTGACAATTGATGGATTACTAGATGCGAGAGCAGTTCAGAACACAACAACATGTTGCAATGCTGCTTCGATACTGTTGCCACAGCATGTTGCGATTCCGCTGTGTGTTATGAACTTAGCCATTGAAATTACATAAATTCAAAAGTAGACACCTACTCGTATGTGTCAGAAATGATTACAAGGAAGCGTTTTATCAAAAATAGCCGAGCAGGTCATAGACTTAAAATCCAATTCAAAATGTAATGACTTGGACCAATCTTCATAAAATAATAATAATAAGGCTTTGAAATACTTTTCTTTTTCTTTTTTTGACAACCGAGTAGAACTGAACAGAAAACCAGGAAAAAACGATCCAGGACAGTGAACGAAAGTGGAGTGTTTCCTGGGTTTAGTAAGTGTCTTTGGTTAACTTAAGCCCATCACATATTCAACATTTTGAAGTGAAATGCTAGTAAGCACAAGCAAAAGTAATTTTGCTCAATTTCATCCCCATAATAATTAGAGCCAAATCCGAATCCTTGAAAAGTAAGACGGGTTTTCTGCGCCAGCTCTCTCTATCACAGTGATGGGGACAAGCCGTTAGTGTAATGTAATATAATGCTCCTGTGCCACTACGCTCCACTACAAACCACCCTACACATACAAAAAATACAAACAATTCTACTGACTCTTGACATATAATAAAGCGCTCACCTAATTTATCAAGAATATATGTGTACATATATATGTACATACATTCGAACTGCTTATCTTCAGTATTAACTGAAAAGATAACCAATAGCCATATACGAGTAATTAGCGGATTGAGGGCATTATAAGGATGAAAATATGCATATTAATTCTCTAATATTGATAAATCGAATTTATGGGTGTTTATTTCTCAAATTTGTATTTGTGGTGGACGTGGAAGCCTGGGAAATCTGGAATGACACCCATTTAATTATCTGTTAATTGCTTTGTTTTCGTCGTATCGCCGGTATGGCCTTAAAATGAATCCCATATTGAACATACTTTTCAAGTACACAATTTAACTGTAGCAGTTCTAAAGAAATACGTATTTAACGTACAGCTTAATTAGGTAAGCCCAATTGTAATCTCGACTTAAGTACTACATATTATAGTCCGGACCGGAAAGAGCTACTGTTGGATTGCGAAGTCAAAGAATCAGTCCATCACCAATAGAATTTATGTAATTTCCAAATCCCATCAACCAATTTCGAATCAAAATAACTCACGCAATTTTTCTCCCAGTCATTCTACAACATTGTAGACTAATAAGGATCATCTCATCGGAAACGTTTGATTGGAAGCTGAAGAGGATTTGACTTGTGACCGTCCGACAACAAATATTTACCCATCGAATTAACACTTGTCTCAGGTGAATTTTTGAGAACACAAATTAGATCACTTGTGAAGTGAGTTGGGACACAAAAATTTACACAAAACCGGCAAATGGGCAAAACACGTCTTCGCCAGATCAAGTTTTCATGCTAATGTAATCCAATGGATCACTTGCCTTCCGACTGCGAATTTTGAACTTACTTGTGATATTATTGTGTCTAGTAATTACCAGTTTTATAGAATATCTCGCCCACCCCCCGCCAGATGGCTGAAGAGATAAAAAAAAACTGTTTTGCAAAATCATAGTTTTTTTTTGTATCTTTTATGTTGTGGATGCATTCATAAAGTCCATTGCTCGATGATATAGCATAACACATTATACGAGAATGTACATAACTTTGTATTTGTATGTATGTATGTATCATCAAGATGAATCTTTTTTTTTTGTTATTATTACTACTGGAAATTGTTTATCATTGTTGTCGATATAATGACAAAAGGAGCGATCTTTTGTAATGCAGTGCAAGTTAATTCGGCTTATCAATACAGATATGACAATATATTTGACGGACAGATGTCGCTGGCATAGCTAAAATGTGATATTATTATGGAAAATTAAAATTCTCGCAATTTAATTTCAATGTCGGTATCAAATTTATTCGTAAACATGTCGTACATATTTTTCCTGTTATGTCCTTTCTATATAAAATCTCGTGAACACAGGCAACAATGATGAAAAACTTAATTGAAGCCAGGGGTCCATTGCACTTTGACACTTAACCGGGTAGTTAACCCCAAACGTTCTTTAGCACGGCGCCTACCCTTCACCCGAATTAACCTGCACTTGAGTACAAAGAACACACCTAAAGAAAGACAACCGCTGAGGGCCACACTGAGAGATGAATTCTATTGCTTCTTTTGTTTGCTATTTGTGTTACGATAATATTCCAATATGAGTTAAATCAATTTGCTACGGAATATATTACGAAAAAGTGTATCTTTATTTTTAGCACATTGTATTATAAAATATGAATATGTGATGCATACATAGATAAGTGCCTATAAACATGGGTATTATTATACACAGACTATAGGTTTTTTAACCCTAGAAAGTTAGGTATTTTTCGGTATACGTAAAAGACAATCATGCATTAAATTGACGCATGAAATATTAGTATCATTAATTTATATTATCTATTATAAACATGGAAAAATTGAGTGGATATCGTTTTTTATGTGGGGCTATCGGTAGCGCAGTGTGTTGCATCAGTCACATGTTTGACTACCGGCGTTTCGGGTTCAAATCCCGTCCACGACGACGTTCGTGGAGGATGTGCAGGAGGTGCATGCTGGCAACTGCATTTTTCGAAACTAGTTTATGCCAACGAAACTTCAATAGGGCCACATGGAATAGTTGACGCGCTATGCCCCACAAGGGGTAAGGGCAATTGAGTTATATAATGTGCGGTCTAATAGACGGTGTAATGCACAGTCTAATGGATGGTCAAACGGCTGGCCGGTCTAGCGTGTAAACACAGCCTAATTTTCCTCGAAAATCGTTTGCGGGAGTATCTCTTTTGATGAATCCGAAACTAGATGAGCGACGAAAATTAGCTACAAAATTTGTCAATACATACATACAAATCTCCTGGCAGAGGGAAAAGTTCTATGGAGTGATCGCTCTTGTAGAATTTTATCAATCCTCTTTGACTGTACCCAGTTGACGTTTCGTTGGCATAAACTGGTTTCGGTGAATGCAGTTGCCAGCATGCACCTCCAAACCTATTTACACGTAAGGCTATTGTCAAATTTCATGAGAATATGATGAGAACAAATTTCATGAGAATATTTTCATTTATTCTCATACGTATTTAGACATTCTCATATTGACGTTCTCATGTGAGAATGTCGCCGCGCTAAGATTTTGATGTTTAGTTAATGGGATATGTGCATACAAATCGTTTTTATGGGAAAATACTCGTCCGATGGGGCTGGTTCGAACTACAAGGTAATTTGGGGTCGCTGATTCCGAATCTAAAGTAAAAAAAAAAAAAACAAATTTTAGGGTTACCCTCCCAGAATGGCAACCCTGTTTTAAGTATCGTCCTGGTTCGAACCACAATTTAAAATCACTGATTCCGATTTCGAAGAAAAAGAAATTTGGGGTCACCCACCCCAGAATAGCAGGCATGTTTTCATCGTCATCGTCCAGTCGGGCTGGGTCGAACCACAAGGTAATTTTGAGTCGCTGATTCCGAACCTAAAGTCAAAAGAAAAAAAAAGGGGTTTCCTTCCCCAGAATGGCAACCCTGTTTTCATGTTGATTTCTTTTTTTTTTTGCAATTATCACTTACGATTCCCAACCAGCGAACCAAACGACGCCCTAATAGTCATTCCCACGGCAGCCGGTTCTATTAACGGGAGTGACCCGTTCATCATCGACGGCCAAGGGCTGCCAAATCTCTTCAACGCTAGTAGGCGTTGCTACCTATTACAACGACACACACACCACGAACAGCTCGTGAGAATAAACTTCGGTCATGAGAATGTTAACGAGCATAAGAATACTCCAACGCTATCTATTTACACGATGATGGGACTAATTCCCATGAGAATGCATTACAACGAAAATTTTTTATGACAGTTAATTCTAATTGCTATTTACGAGTACAATAGACGATTCTCGGGAACGAAATCAGTCTCATGGTACCATTCCCATAAGAATGTTTATTCAGACCTTTATCTAGCGAAACGTGTGCCTAGTGAAAGTTCTAAACGATGACTGGGATGTCAGGAACGCACGATATTTAAAGAGGAAAAGAGGCGTTAATTTTACTTAGACTGTCGTTCTAGGGTTAATTATCCATTGAGAATTTAAGGCGCTCCCACTTAAAAGATTCATTTGCACATTTTACGGTTCGAGATCGTACGATATTTCGATACATTAACGCACAAATATTGTGTTAAGTAACATTCTCAAAAGTGGGATGAGGGTATATTCTCTGCTACTGCAAATTTTGTATCGTGTCGAGTGCAGTATCTATCTTCTTGCAAAATTGGTGTATGTTTTGTTATTGCTTTGCGGCCATACGGCTCCATCGATTTTTATGAATATTTCGTCAAAATCTCCGGTAGAATCCGAAATAGGCTTTTTTTCGATTTGCTCGTAGTTCAATCCCTTCTCCCCACAAGACGGTGAGTAGGCGAGTAAAAGTAATGTCCAAAATAACTGAGATTAAATCTGCAGTTTTCGGGGTCACTCAGGTTCATTGTAGCACTCGATTCTGCCCTAGTCCCCTCCCCCATTCCCTTATGGGTTTGAGAAGACATGAAAATGCCCAAAAAGGCCAAAATTAGTATTACTGCGGGGGAATAGAGTCTGAAAAGGTGACCTTACCTTTTCAAAAGGTTCAGTAATTCTAATTTTTTGATATTTTATATATAGTAGGTCAGTCCCGTAGCTCAGAATCCAAGTTTTTGACTTCCCCTCCCTTGTGCATTCCCTGTGGCACCACAAAAACCAACGAACATCGGTACATTTTTCAGTTTATTGCACATATCTTTTTAATTATGCATCTCAGAGAAAAACGAATTATTAGGAAGTTATAGAATATTGAATTTTTAATAACTTTTGAATACAATATTACATAGCAAAAAACAGCCCCATATGAAAAATAAAAACGTGCGCTTTCATGCAGACAATGCACTACGTGACAAGTCATCGGTAATGATGGCCGAATTGCATTAATTGGGCTGCGACCCAACGTACTCTCCAAATTTGGCCCCAGCGAATATCGGCTTTTCGCAGACCTGAAAAAGGTGCTCCTGGGAAAAGATGAAGAAGTGATTGCCGAAACTAACTCTAACGGCTATTTTGAGGTCAAAGATAAATCCTTCTACAGGAACGGCATAGATAATTTAGAAAAGTGTTGGAATGAAATGAATGTATTGCTCTTGAAGGCGACTTTGTTGATGAATAAAGAAGAGAGTTGCAAAAAAAAACACATTTTAGTAGCTAATCCCGGGACTTATTGATCGACGTGTTACTTTCTTATATTTTCGGTTCTTTTAGGTAAATGCAAAGCACCTATATGTTTGCATCCAATTTTCTGGTTAATAAGCAAACTAAGCAACTGGCTTTGTTCATCGCATATTAATCTAATAATAAACTTAAGAGTTGCTTTTCCAGCTAATCAAATATTTGCATTTTAACTCAAATTTGCTCACAAAACACACTCCACATTTGAAATTGTTTTCCCAACCGATATGATTGTGATAATTGTAGGTACCTATTTTATCCGTATAATGTAATACCAGCGGCACATTTATTCTATGTCGGCTTTATCTGTCTGTTTACTAAAGACTTTCAATATTCACCTGTTAATTTTAATAAAGATTCGACCAAAGCCGTCTAGAATGCTGTAGCTTGGGCTTCCTCCGATACCTGAATATGGAGAGCAAAAGCAGCACTATATGGATGAGATCTGTTAGCAAAATATTTACTCAAGACCTGCGCTAATTGATCATGTTTGCAAGCTACGAATCGGAAGAAAACGCAATTTTGGAATTTAGGAATACATATAGGTACATACATAAATAATACATGTAAAAATTTTAGAATATTTAATGTATCGAAAAGCTATAATTTTTTGTTCAAGAAGTCAAGGCTGATTTCGCACAGATCAACAACTTTTGGAGTGGCATAGGTTGACGTCGTCAGCGCAGCTAAGGGGAGTGGCAAATAACATGTCAAGGTCCATTGAATTCCGCTTCGTCTTCCGGATAAGACTGCAATTCATCACCGATCACTGAGAGCAATAAAATCGAAGATAGGATGCACTCTTGTCAAAGTCTCAAAGTCGTGTGAAATTTTGCATAAAAGCCCGCTCTACCTAACAGGCCACGATACCTTCCACCGCCTTAGGCGGTTTTCACACGGAACGCACATTACACCTCCGCACACGAGTCGTCTCATATTCGTCTCGTAATTGGGTCGTCTGCGATCCGAAATCTACTTCCCAGGCAAATATTTTGCGTCTAGAACCATGTGAACTGCTTGGAACGAGAAAAGTTGTCGACGTCGGACTTTAGAAAGAAGTATATGGACGCAGTTGTTCAATTCATTTTTGAATTCATGTTCAAAGAATCGTATATTAGTACATATATGGGTGTCGGGCAATTCGAGGTGAAAGAAGGAGTCTACAGGAGTCTGGTTAAAGCATTTCAACCCTTTGGTGAGGAGAAAAAGACAATTTTTGGGCATGGAGCGGTATATGGTCGTGTAACATGATTCGAGGAGGAATGCACATTTATTCTCCTAATCAGATTTTACAGTTAATTGATACTTCGATATTTTAAATTCATTGAAACTTACTGCCCGAATTTCTTTATCCGCTACTATATGCAAATTTACCTAATCTTATGGAAATTCAAATAATTCAAGTGTTTCGATAATCCGAGGAACCTTCCAACTCAGATTATCGGGACTCTGCTGTACTATTATGTACCAAATTGATACTTGTTTAGAATTGTACCTTTTTGGAAGTTCATATTTATTCTTAACAGTCTGAAGTACGAGTACTAGAGGGTGGTTCATATTCTTGTCAAAAATTTTAATTTTAATATCTGTTATGTTCTTTTCAATAATTGTATATTGAAAAGAACACTCCACATTTCTTTCATTTCAATGATGTGTTTCGTCCACCATGAATCTATTTTCTTTTCAGCTCAAGTAAGTAAATATCCAGCTATTTATGTATTTTATTCAAATTTGAAATCCATACGAGTGTGTGCTATCCAATCAAAATAAAATATTGTCTTGATCATATGAATAATTCCTCACGTTGTAGAGGTCACATCAAAAAATATTCAGGTTGGAAATAAGAAGACAATAGGCGCGTTCTTTTGTACTCCAGTCCCGGTACATTCGTGTGAAAGTTAAGTACCGTGCAAAAAAAACAACGGTCCAGGTTAACTATTCAGTTTAGTGTCAAAGTGCAATGGACCCCTGTCTTCAATTTAGTTTTTCATCATTTTTGACTGTGCTCGCGAGATTAAAAATATGGATCATATCCGGAAAAATATCTACGATATGTTTACTAATTAACTTGGTATCAAAAACTACGAACATTTGAATTTAACAGAATAAATTCGCCATTTAGCGATGCAAGCGCCATCTCATGACATATAAGTACATATTTTCACCAGGTTCATTAGCCCGTAGCCATCCAGGTTAATTCAAGTGAACGCATTGTTCTAATTGCGTGTTGTTAACCCGAAATGACCTTGACTGGAGTACAAAAGAAAGCACCTCATCTGAACACTGGCTGGATCCAAAACGCATATGAACTAAATTAATACAATTGGGCTTGAGGAAATAGGAGTACACACTCAAAGAGCTATTGGTAAATATTGAATATAATCTTTTACATACACTGTTCTTTCTATGGAAAATGTCATCGATATCATCCCAGTTAAGTGACTCCTAGCAAGTTCAACTCATTTTTAGGGTTTTGTATTAAAAACAAAACCCTTATGAAATCGGTCGAATGTCTGTCTGTCCGTCTGTCCGTCTGTCCGTCTGTCCGTCTGTCCGTCTGTCCATGGAATATCTCACGAACGGCTGAAGCTACATACATGAAATTTGGTAGGAATGTGCAGAATTACTATAATTCATCGGAGAAAGCGAATCGTCGTAATAGGTCAACTTTAAGGGGAGGTCCCCATAGAGGGGAAATGAAAGTCGAAATTTTTTTTTCGTTTGGTACAGGCAAGTGGGGTATCATAAGAAAGGTACCGTCGAGTACATTCCATTTTTGAAATTTTTTTCAAATTTGAAGAAACGGGAAAAGACGGAGAGGGGAAAATATGTCATCCGAGTTTGCCCCCCCCCCCCCCCCCTTGCATTTCGAGACCGTTATACTTAGAAATATGAAAATTTACAGAAAAGCGCCATTTTACTAGCGTAGAAAACCTAGATTTCTAGAATTTTGAAATTTCATCAAAAAAGGTTAATAATAGTACATTTCTATAGTTGCAGTTAGCACACCCCTGCACCCCTTACGCGCACCCGAGGTCAAAAATATTGATGGCCAATGATAACCAACATCATAGGCAATAATACCTCCTAGTTTCATTATAATCACATAATATTTAATAATAGTACATTCATTTAAATTTTGAGATTTTGATGCCATTCATACAAAAAATGCACATAACCGGCTACATATCCGTACTAGTACTGCATACTTGAATATTGTTTTTCGTAAAGTGAATTGGAGTTAACCTTTTCTGAAAGGGTGGAGATTGGTGGTATAGGAGTGGTAGGGGAGAGAAGTTTAAGGGGGGAGGTAGGTGGGTTGCTGCTTTAAGGGGAGGTTCCCATAGAGGGGAAATTAAGGTCAACATTTGATCATCTGATATGGGCAAGTGGGGTATCATGAGAAAGGTACTACAGAGTATATTCCATTTTTGGCGACTTCATCAAATTTGAAGAAAGGGGAAAAGAGGCAGAGGGGAAAATATGAGATCATATTGTAATTTGTCCAAACCCCCTTACCATTTCGAGACCGTAACACTTAGAAATATGAAAACATACAGGAAGATGGCTTTCAACTAGCACAGAAAACAAAAAAATTATGGAATTTTAATATCTTCTCAAAATAGGTTAATAATAGTATATTTCTTTAGTTACAGTTAGCACACCCCTGCATTTCTCAAACTCATTCGAGGTCGAAAATATTGATGGCCGACGATAATCAACACCATGTGCAATAATATCTCCAAATTTCGTAATAATCACGTAAAATTTAATAGTAGTACATTCATTTAGATTTGGTCATTTTGATATCATCCATACAAAAAATGCACATAACAGGTCTCGTGTACTCCATACTAGTACTACGAGTACATCATACTTGCATATTGTTTTCCGTAGAGCGAATTGGAGTTAACCATTTTCAAAAGGGTAATGATTGGTAGGAGATAAGGGAGGAGGGGAAGGGGGGGGGGGGGGGTATGCTGGTCGCTGACTCTATTCTCTATAATTATGCAAACAATTTATTCTCAATATTTTTTATGCAAACTTACAATTCGCAATACTGTCTTAACATGAATGGTTAAGCATCTCCAAAAGTAGGACAGTTCATCTCCTATTGGCATGGGACACTACAAAACCCTCGGATTGCGGGCGTAGCCCTCTATTTTCCGGTTTCATTTAGATTGAATTCCCAAAAAGGGCTAATATAATGTTTTTTTCGTTCTTCAGTTTGTCGTCAGCGGCACGAGACATGATACCTTTCTGGACAAAACAAGACGCGTGTGTATTATTTTAAGGTGGACACACACACGGAGCCAAAATGATCCCCCTTCAAGCCAAAACCCACAGTTTGTGGGGTTCAACTTGATGGCCCCGCGACCCACGGTGTTAATATGTTCTGTCTCAATTGCCCTAGCCCCATTGTGGGGCATAGCGCGTCAATTATTCCATGTGGCACAGTTGACGTTTCGACGGCATAAATTGGTTTCGGAGAATGCAGTTGCCAGCATGCACCTCCTGCACATCCATGGCCACGAACGTCGTCGTAGACGGGATTCGAACCCGAAACGCCGGTAGTCAAACATGAGACTGATGCCTCAACACACTGCGTTACCGGTCGCCCCGATATGAATTCCAGTGTCGAAATATTTTCGCCTGATCGCGAGAAAAGCGTGTTCCCGAGGACTCCAACAATGGACGACTGCAATGGAGCCTTTTCGCCGATTGGTAAACGATGCCCTTGCCGGGTCCCATGGCCTTCTGTCCCACTGTCTCACCGTTTAAGGTATTTTGGTGTAACGAAGAAGCGTTCAATTGTACGGTAAGGCCAAGAGAATTTCCACAGCAACTCCCTGTCAATGAACGCGTTCAACATGCGAAAGAAGGAATTCATGAAATTTACGGACAATGAAGATTTGCCGGATATGCACCATTCTCCCAAACGCCTGGCGTTGCAGGACTCGAAAATCATCAGATACACCAAGAAATTTGTGGAAGTTTCGCTAATATGTGGCAACCAGAGAACGCTTTGCCTATTAATATTAGGCTTTGCCACTTGCAAGTGTGGGAGAATTGGGTTTAGCGTATCAGTATTTAAATCAACTGGTGGTTGCATCCACGCGATCAATAAGCTCATAGCTAGAAGTTCTTTTGAGTAAGTGTGTGTGTTTTTCCCAAGATTTGGCACTTGATTTGGCAAAGATTTAAAGACCGACAAAGAGTGTGATTTATGCTCAATTAGGCCTTCGGGCTGTGCGATACATCGAGGCCGGGCTGCCAAATTACCCTGATGAAGAGTTGAACTGAAAAGAATTGAAGGTACCGTTTACGCTAAATGAAGCAATCAGTTCCGTAAAGCTAGAAAAAACCTCCTAAACGCACAGGTTAGATCCCGCCGCAGATAAGCCACCACCGGTATAGAACGCTAATCCATTTAAGTTAATCTTGTTGTTCTAGTACCCCAGGTGACGAGAGCCAAAATTTGGGGATGGAGAGCGGGATTTGTTGGTTGGTACTAGGAGTATATTATACTAAAAGTCCCCGCGTGAGGTGTGAGCTCCGGTGGGAGAAGGAGGTCCGGATGGCGCAACGGTTAGCATGTTCGCCTTCTACGCACTGGGCCCCGGTTCGACTCCTACTGAATGCAGTAGTTTTCGATAAAAAAAGGAGATTTACGTGTCAGACTATGAGCCCACTTAGCTGTTAAACGAGTACCCATTTATGGGGTAAATAACTCGGTTGAGCATGTTGCTGATCACACACCTCTGCACAAGACATACCGTCACGATCTAGAAAATGACATGATGCTAACTCATCTCGACGCCATGGTTAAAATTGAACTGTTGCGTCAGTTATTTATTTATTTTATTTATTTATGGTATCTTGTGTTTATTTTCGCATCATAAATTGTTTTCGAGATAATCCAGATGTTGTGACGATGTTCGACATGGTGTAGAGAAGGAATAAAAAAATTATCGTGACATCCATTTTTTAGAAATGTACATTATCTTTTATAACGTCAGCTTTGGAATTTAGCTTGCAGGGCCGTCGAGAGAAAATCCGGGCCCGGTACTCAACTTTTGTAGGGGCCCATACATATGTATATGGCGACCGGTACCTCAATGAACAAAAAAAAAAAAAGGTCAAAGCGTACGTTTTTCTTGATTTTTGTTTTTTGTTTTGTAGGGTTCTATATATGGCGGACCGGTAGCTCAGTGCGTCAGAGTGGTATGAAAGGGCAAGAAGCAAAAAAAAAGCTCAGTGCGTAGATACATTTTTTTGTAAATTTTTCAAATTTTCGGGCCCCCGAGGAAAACACGGGCCCGGGGCGGTTCGCCCCTTCCGCCCTCCCCCCCTCTCGACGACCATGTTAGCTTGTTATCCCTTTGTGTCTTAAAATATCTCAGTGAGATGCCAGTCCAAGACGAAGGACGTTTTTGGACACGACTGTTTTAAAATGTAAATTTTCCCAGTTAATATTATACTCGTACTACCAACTCTCTATAAATCTGAAGTATGAAATATATGTAAGTGAATTAGCATGTCTGCACAGCTTGTCTGGCTTTATTCAGATAAAAAATGTGTTTTTGAAACCACATATCTTAAAATTTGCCTGTGTCTCAAAGCTACGATTACACTTTGTAAATTCGGGCCACGAAATCAAATTATCACCAAAAGGTATATTAAGCAAAATATCTCTATTAGTCTCGTCTTTAGGAGAGTTCTTCTTCACCACTAATTGGATTTCTTTTTTCTTAATAGACGTTAAGGGATGGACGAGTATAACGCTGCAATGAAAAATTCTTGCCGGTCATCTCAAACATCCTGTTATTTATTATAAAATTATCCACAACTTTTGCATACATTTTTTAGACAGTTTCGTAAAATGTTAGCCTGAAATTACACTTTGCCCTTTTCTGCGGGAAGAGCAATCCCGTAAAAAACGCTTTGTCGTAAAAGAAAAGGACCCGATATTTATTTCTGCGGGAAAAGCTTTGGAAAGAAATACAACGTTCACAATATATACCAGTGAGGATATCGGTGGTTTTATTTTTGTGTCTCTCTGTCTGCCTGTACTCTCCGAAAAGTCTGATGCACTCTATATGCGCTCCTCAACAGATGCACTGCATTAATTTCGTCGCTGGGTGGTTGCGTTTCTAGTATATCGTTGAACCGAAAAACTTCTTCCTATTATATTACCAGAAAAATAAGACCATCAATATCCTCACTGTGATATATTGTGAACGTTTTATTTCTTTCACAAGCTTTTCCCGCAGAAAAATACCATGTGTAAACAAACAAACGAACAAACGAACAAACGAACAAACGAACAAACGAACAAACGAACAAACGAACAAACGAACAAACGAACAAACGAACAAACGAACAAACGAACAAACGAACAAACGAACAAACGAACAAACGAACAAACGAACAAACGAACAAACGAACAAACGAACAAACGAACAAACGAACAAACGAACAAACGAACAAACGAACAAACGTACTGCATGCATCCATTATATTGTTATATGGGACGGGCCAGAAAATGAGACAATGTCTGGCATGCACTCTGAGACTACTATTCGCTTGGTTATCATAAAACCGAATATTGGAAGTGAGCAAAGAACTTTGGAGAAGAAAAATGAATATGTATGAAAGTAAATTCCACTAGGAATTTATAGGGTTCTTATGAAGCTAGCATCAGTAATAGTAATCGGGATATTTTAGACATAAAGAAGCCGCATAAGGTAAACGGTAATCAACTCAAACTAAAAGGCGATGTAAAACTTTCTCCGAAGTTTCGATTTAAATTTATTATAAGGCAGACATTTGACGAGGGTAAGATACCTATATTTTAAGCCACTTTACATATTGATTCTGACGATTATCTCTACATCCTTTTGGCACCCTCCTATTTAAGCGCTTCATTTCGACATTTCTCGACATTTTTATCGGATTTCTCGTCTATTCGATTACTTACAGTAATTCTACATTCTAGAGCAGTATTGTGTTATCTTGAGTCCTACTTCAATATCAAGGCCGTTCATTTCTTGAAATGGAATTTTCATTATTCCACTTATTCTGCCAACTGTTTGTAGGGAGCTTTTCGTCATTTTCAGAAATTTCATTGAATATTTACTCTTCCATTCAACTATAGTAAAGAATATCTTTTATTGTTTATTTTCTTCTTTTTTTTGGTACAATGTAAACATATATTGGCTGAGGTGAAGGCACGATTCGTTTCCATTGCTGCCAATATTGATGGAAGACAAAGGATCAACTACGAAGGAATGGCTAAGTTGAAAAAATGTTCAGGTCTATGGAAAATCTTTTAAGTCGGCAAAACACTTAACGTAAGACATCGACACTGACAGAGGCGCCGACTGTTAGAAAATATTGGAGGGGCACAACAACTTTCCATACTGACGACCGGATTGCCTTGTTGGGTGATTTTTTTTGCGATGGTATCCTCACAATAAACTAACTTATTCTTTAAAAAAAATTTACTGATGGTGGGCTCACGGAGAGAGTGGCCCAATAGCCCTAGCTAAGTAAGTCGACGTCTTAAAACGGGTAAATATTTGATATCGATACGAATGTATAGTCTCATACAGTCAATCAAAATGGTCTGACGATTGAGGGCAACCAATTTAGAGCCAATTTTTTTCGTCAAGTCTCGAGTTGTAGAGTCCCACTGTGCAAATCATCAGCGTTGTATGGAAATTACGTTTGATGTTTGTTTTTAAGAATGAAGCTAATTTTTCAAGCATTTTTAAATGGAACCATAATGCTTTTTTGTTTGATAACACAAAATAATGAATTAAATTTTAATTCAATTCAAATTCAAATTTTTCACCGTCCACGTCTTTAAAATAATGATCATTAGCACAAAAGATCCATTACGCTTTGACAGCATCTTCAGGAATCATAACCAAATTGAACGAAAAGTTTTAATACCTCATATGACCTTTATGGTTAGAGCTAATATCACACGGATTCTCATGAACCGGGGCCCGGGAGATTGACCACTGTCAAGCATTGTTAAAGGTGCGTTAGTGTTAGACACACGATCGTCGTACATTATTCGCGATTATCGATCAAGCCATTGAACACGGAACACTATTTGTATGCATCTTTTTGATCGTCGGCTGCGATTGACGCCCAGTGGTACCTAGCAAAATACACCTTAAAGCACAGGTTTCAATGGTACAATCCTCATGGGCCATATATCTGTCTCCGTAGAAGCTCCTTCCTTCCCTATTTGTCATATTGTAGCTAAGTGTTTGATTGTTTGAACGAAGAAGTCGAGTGAGGATCGCTTTTCTTGCAAAACGATATTTGTGCCTGAAATATGGGCGGGGGGAGTTGCCCCCCAATATTTGGATTGAGGGGGGGGGGGGGGGGGGGGGGGCAAAAAGTGCCTTGCCCCTCCCCCCCATAGTCGACGCCTATGGACACTGAATCCGAATGGTGGTTCTTAGCGTGTATGCAGACCGCACGTCTCCATACGTATCAACTGTCAACATAGGGTAGAAATAGGTACTTATAGAACACATTTCAATGCATTCGTTTTCAATCAATTATTTATGATAGCCGAGGGATATTTGCACAAAAATTTAAGGATTATTTTAAAGTATTGTCGGGTATATGTAGTTTTTCCCCTTTTCGCCTGAAATTGATCCATTATCAATTCATAGTAAATCAGGTGACAAGTGACGATTGGAATGAAGATTAGATAAAAATTGTCTCTACCAAAAATTACAAAAATTCAGTATTATTTTCAGGATTTTCAAGTGTCGATTTTGTGCGTATCAAGATGTGATGCAGAAAAAACCAGTCAGGTCTCAGTTAAAAAAGATATTTCTATGCAAATAAATCTCTTAATCTCATTGACGGAAAGTAGTAATGAGGGAGACCCGGAGATGGACATCGACAGAGCTAAGGAGAACTGTGTTGGTCAAGATTACGTTAGGGCCGAAGACTGGCTCATCATCTGGGGACTTATTCCTTCAGGGCGCTCACTACACTTACCTAAATTTAATCAAGATAGATAAAACTTTCAGCAAAATTGTGCAGTTTTTCATGGGGTAGAAACGGAGATGGGAGTGTTTAAATCCAAATATTAAGATATATGAACCAATGACGCTATCCACCTCATATTCACACCATATGTTCGTTTGATTTTCCGTTGTACATAACTTTTTTTTGTACCCGTTAGGTGGCATTGAAGTGGAGTTATTTACAAACTTCTTATTTATGGTCCAATTTGGCTCAAATTACATATGTGAAGGAGATTGCTAAAAGGGGGTCAATGTGTCACTTTTTTGGCGATTTCCATGAAGAAACGTATGTCTTTTCCGATGGTGAAAACCGCATATTTTTAAATTCCTAAATGACTCCGAAAATTGATTTCGAAAATTTGCAATTTATTATCCACAATATTGTGTAAAATTGTTGTATGTAGGCTCCAGGATAACTCTGTTATTGTTACACATATTCTTTACACTCCTTAAAAAAATACTATGGGGGTAAGACAACCCTAGCATCCAGGGATGGTGGTAGGGAGTGACATGTAAAAACGGTATTAGTGTCGAATTTACAATATAGTTTTCACAGTCGTTAAGATGTACGCGTATAGTAATATTCCCGCTGCTATTTAAGTCCAAGGTAAACCCTCTCTCAAGAGTGAGAAGGGGTGAAAAACATAATTTGAAAAATAATCACATAGTTGTATCCCAATTTAAATCGAAATTAAAGAATATGTTATAATAGAGTAGAAGTAATTATGTATGTATTTTTCATTCATCCGGCCGATATTTTATTAACAAAAACTATGGCTTAACTTGATATGATCTAGGGACGCGGGAGCGTCCCGCCCCGCCAAAGAAAAACGAAAAAATCGAAAAAAAAAATTGAAAAGTGACCAAGACTATGTTTACGCGACACAACAAGTACGGGTTTTCGGACCTCTGTAGCTCCGGCCCCGGATGCTTGTTCGGGCTCAAATTTGGTATGGTCATTGTCTCCGGTCATCTTACGAAGTGCTGCAAATTTAATTCCGATACAAGGAAAAACACCCGAGATATGATAATTTGAAAATGGCTATTTTTCAAATTTTTCTTGTTCTTGTTGTTCTCGTTGTTCTTTGACAGGGCGACAGCCTCGTACGGAGCGGATCCAGGTCTGCTTTCTTTTCTCACGGATTGCCTGTGTCCCAAGGGTGTGCATAGGCTATCATTTGCTCTGATCCGTGCAGTAGATAAAAAGATACATCCAAAAATGTGAAATTTTATAGTAGAGTTTCTGGCTTAAGTCTTTTTGATAATTTGAATGCGACACAGGAAATCATTCGCAGAGATCGCATGCCGACGGGGAGAGACGCAAACACTTGATTATGTGAGTAGTGGCGACGACGGATGCAAAAGTCCGTGCGCTCGTCGGGTGAGGAGCACCATACGAGGCTGTGGGCGTGGCTTGTGGCAAGGGCATGAATGAAAAGTGTGTGATGAAAAAATTGAAACTGAATGTTTATGGCTGCATCTTAGTATGTCCGGAAAAAAAACATGCTGTGTGGTCTTTGAAGAGAGAATCAGAGGAAATGAAAAAGAGCGAGGGAAACGAAGCAATTCGGCACAAGTGAGGAAGTAGGAAGGGGAATGGAAATTTGACATCTCTTTTGCTTCTATATGATCGGGCGGGTGTTCCGCGGCAGAGAGACAGACTGGAATGTTATTGTTCCAATAGAAGAAGTAGGAGAGGGGATGGCTTTATGATGATGATTCATTTGCTTTATGTGCTTCTATATAGACTGCGCGGGTGTTGCGCAGTTTAGAGCGTGTGTCTCTCTGTTTACTTTTTGCTAGTTGGTATACGGTGAAATTACGTCCAGAATTTTGTGCACAGCCGCTATGCCCCACAAGGGGCAATTGAGAGGGAGAGAGAGAAAGTGTAGTTGTCACCCAGTGGGTTTTATATCAAGCTGTCATCTGATGCATGAAGTATGTCAAAAATTATCTCTACACGAACTCTATCCACAGTAAATATATTTTTGAATCAACTCTGAATGTAATCCTGATCATTTTCGTAAAAATAAAGATTTTAAATACGTTTTTGATTACATACAAATTACTTATCTATTATTGATATGTATACCTATATACTACATTTTAATAAGATTTCGTCTTCTTCTTTTTCCGTTTTTAATTGTCACAAATTGCGAGGACGACTTTCCAGCTTAAGGAGATTCTTCGCTTGCATTTCTGTTCTTTCGTTTTATTTGCACATTATTTTTCTGGTAGTGGTGCTACACCGTCTACTCTTGTGGCATCTGTAACTATATTTCGAATATACCACAGAGACTCCAAAGACAATCTGTCTGGTTTTAGAACCTCTGGTATGAGACTATCTATCGGCTTTAGGGGGATAATGTAGAGTCGTATCAGTCTTTGATATAAGTTCAAGAAACATATTCAGTTTTCTTTTTCGTTTTCAATTTAGACAGTTTTTCGACTGGAAAATCTGCCATGAACAAATTACCCTGGCCACACACTGTCGAACACTAAATCAAGAAAAGTGCAGCTAAAACTAAGGATTTTTTAAGGGGTTGCAATGGGTGTGGTTTTTCAAAATCTAATGTAGACAGCGAGCTTTCCCATACTCTGATGGTTCAATCTTTTAAATTCTTCGAAGGGAGAGAGAGCGTTCTCTCTCGTTCGGTGACTGTATTGCGTAACCTTCTATTCTGGATCATGATGATAACTGGACTACTGGAGATAACAAAACTATACGTGAAATTCGTCGCAAATTGCAAAAACCAATGATGAAAATGGCATTAATTCTTCCTCTATTATTTTCTGCAAAAGTGAAAAAAAAAAGCTGTTATGGCTATTCTGTAATTTTTATTTTTCACTTTCTAAAAATTCTGAGTGAGGGTAATCCTCAGTGCAAAATAAGTAAGACCGGATCAACAAACTTTGTATATATTTATCAAATACCCAGGAAGTGTGTACCATCAAAAATACTTTAATGCCCAGCTTTCTCTAGAAAAATGTTTCCCTATTAATATGAATAAACAAAAATAATCTTTTTACAGATACAACACATCATACTATACATCAGAGAATGCACCGAAGAATTCCGCTAAAAAATTAAACATATCATCAGCGACTTGGATCAGCAATAAATACATTCAATATATTTTAATATCCTCATCATCCTTTCATCTCTTTAAAGACTGCTTTTTACAGTCTTCAGTATACCTTGCATTATTATTCAATTATTTCCTCTTTTTTTTTTCTTTTCGTCGGATTTATGTAAACGTTTCTGATAAAACTGAAAATCACTGGGTGAAAAATACAAACAGATGTCAGTATTTTTTCATTGATTAAGGGAAAATTCCATTCGTTCATTGAAATCTTATTCATTGAAGTGGCCAGCATTTGGCTTTTGTCAATTTAATTACTGCAAATATTTTCCAATGTTGTTATGTACATGACTTCCTTATCCTGTAACAAACATACTACGGACTTTATTTATGACTTCTTTTTCTGTTTAGCATTAAACAGCATGATTGACATGCAACTGACATGATAAAACTGAATGACCGATCGTAATGAGTAGGAGTAAATAAATCAGCGGAATTTTTATGTGATTTTTATTTCTTAATAGTACATCTGGGTTTTCAGATTTGACTGGAATAAACGCAAATTATGTTTGCGATTTAATTTTTATGCTAGTTTCCGGGAAACTTTCCTGCAATCAATTAGGAAGAGAAGGTCGCGTACGTTTTGTTACATCGTGAATTTTAAGAAGATACGACTAATTCAAACCTAAACGTTTTCCTAATATTTAAGACATTGCAATGCAGTGCATTGACAGTATGTCAAATTTTTTTTTCCGATGTTTATGCTAAGGCTTACCCTTTGATGCGAGAGTACAGCCTTGGCGGGAAGGAAATTAGGGTAGTGGGGCTGGGATGGGTTGAGTTTGAATGAGGTACCGGTGTACGTTTTGTTTAAATTTTTCCAGATCGTAACTACGGGGGAAAACAAAAGATGGTAAGTTGTTCCACATTCGTGTTGTTCTGGATACAAATGAATTTAACGGTACGACTACTACTGGGTTCAAGAAAATGAGGATGGGCACGGCAGGCTAGCCGGTATATGTAAGTAGAACAAGAAGAAGAGGCAGTCAGTAGAGTCAACCTCATCAACCCATGTACTAGTACTTGCAATATACGTTATTAACATTCTAAATACTAGTTGTTTCTCATTGTACTAAATAAATTCAGCTAATAAATAATACATGGCGCAGCCGGTATTCTGCTAGTAGTGAAAAAGTATAGTTCAAGGGAAGAGCAAGTGTGATTAAAACAGATATTAAAAAACCGCGTGGCCGACCTCCAAAAACACGGATAGTATACGTTCCAAAAATGGATATTGTAAAACCGGTTGACAAACTGCGAGTGGATGGAAACATCGCAGAAAATTGGAAGAAGTTTAGGCAGTGTTTTGAAATTTTCTTCACGGCCGCCGAATTATCGAAAAAAAATGATGCTGTTCAGGTCGCAATTTTCCTGAATGCAATTGGCCCGGAGGCGCTGGACCTCTACAATAGTTTGAACCTCACGAAAGAGGAGTCAAGCAAATTAGATGGAATTTTGGAAGCTTTCGACAAGGTGTGGAAGCCAAAAATCAACCAAGTCTACGAAACATACAAATTTTATAGTCGAAACCAAAAAGATGGTGAGCCATTTGACAACTTCTTTATGGAGTTGAAATCTTTGGTTAAAACCTGCGGATTCAAAGAAAATGACTGAATGGTGAGGGACAGGATTGTTCTTGGAACCAATGATCCCAATCTTCAGAAGCGCCTATTAGAGACCGATAATTTGACAGTAGACAAAGCAGTGGAGATGGCACGAGCAGCAGAGGCAAGAACAAAACAATTTGGAATCATGAGAAGCCAGTTCTCGCAACAAGATGCTGCAATACATGTCGTGAGGAGTGCACAAAACAAGGAACGTGAGATTAAGTATAATTATAATAATAATAAAAATTACAATACTTGTAGGAATTGTAACTTGAAACATCAGCCAAGGAAATGCCCCGCATTTCAAAAAGAATGTTATCAATGCGGGCGAACAGGTCATTTTGCAAAATGTTGTCAGCGGGTTAAACAAAATAGTTCGAAACCAGTTAATGAAATCAATGAACAAAGTCATAACAATAACAACAAAGGTACATACGAAAACGCGGAGCACGAACGAGAGGACTTCCATATTGATTCAGTAAGGTTGGTAAATAACACTTGGCATGAGAAAATAGACGTTGAGGGTGAATGACTAACATTCAAACTTGACACAGGGGCGCAGGTTAACGTGTTGCCACTAAAACTGTTAAATGGTAATCAAAGAAAAAGAATAACAAAAAGTTCAAGTAAGATATTGGAAGCATTTGGGGGAAATAAAATCAGTACAGTAGGTAGTGTGCAACTCGATTGTTGCTATAAAAATAAAAAAAATAAACTTAGTTTTGTTATAGTCGATCTTGGTATAAAAACGGTTCCAATATTAGGACTACAAGCGTGTGTAGAATTGGGCTTAATGAAGAGAATTTGGTCTCTAGATACGGAGAAAAATGAGTTTATTGAAAGCAATAAGTGTTTGTTTGAAGGTTTAGGGTGTTTTAGTCAAGAGGTGGACTTAAAACTTAAAAATGAAAATGTGAGTAGTGTCAAACCAGCTAGAAGAATTGCTTTATCACTAAGAGAGCCAGTAAAGAAAGCATTAGAGGAAATGCTTAGCATGCAAATTATTGACAAATGTGATCAGCCATCGAAATTTGTTTCAAACTTGGTAATTGTTGAAAAGGCCAATAAGAAGCTAAGACTTTGTTTAGACCCCCAGGATCTGAATGAATATATCCTTGATCAAAAACATTTAATACCGAGTCTTGAAGAAATTCTTATCAGCTGGCCAATAAAAAGTGGTTCTCTGTGTTAGATTTAAAAGATGGTTATTGGCAAGTGAAGTTATCAGAAAAATCGAGTAATCTCTGTTGCTTTAGCACTCCCTTTGGTTGTTACAGGTTTTTAAGACTTCCTTTTGGTATCAAGGTCGCACCAGAAATATTTCAAAAACTAAATGCCAGCAATTTTGCAGATATTCCTGGAGTGATAGTATATATCGATGACATTTTAATAGCAGGTGAAACACTCGAAGAACATGATAAAATTTTACATAGAGTTTTAGAGAGAGCTAACATGTTAAAAATAAAATTTAATGCAACAAAGTTACAATATAGAACCCAAAGTGTCAGATAATTAGGTCACATTATTTCTGAAGACGGGATTTCATGTGATCCGCAAAGAGTAACCGCAATTAAAACTATTGAAGCACCCAAAGATAAAAAAGACCTTCAGAAGTTATTAGGTATGGTGAATTACATTAGAGGATTCATACCGAATTTAGCAGAACTTACACAACCCCTTAGAATGCTGTTAAAAAAGAATACAATTTTCAATTGGCTTCCAATTCACGAAGCCGCACTTCATAAAATCAAAAAGGTAATAATGAATGCTCCAACATTAAAAACGTTTGATGTGAATAAGGAGATAACAATAGAGACAGATGCATCTAAGTATGGCATAGGATGCAAGAAGGAAAACCTATTGCATTCGCATCAAGAAGCTTGACAGATGCAGAAGTCCGTTATGCTCAAATAGAAAAGGAGTTTCTAGCGGTTGTGTTTGCCTGTAAAAAATTCCATTATTATATTTATGGCAGAAGAACTACAGTACATAGTGATCACAAACCTTTAGAAAGCATAATGAAAAAGAACTTGGAAAAGATTCCGTCATCTAAACTCCAACGCATGAAATTGAAATTATCAAAATATACTTTAGATTTAAAGTATGTACCAGGAAAACAACTTTATATAGCAGATTTATTATCAAGATACTTTAACAAAGAAGAAACTGGAAATGAAATTACTGATTTAAATGATTTAGTCCATAGTCTAAATGTTAGTGACGAGAGAAAGACGGAGTTTAAGAAAGAAACAGAGAAGGATTTATGCTTAAAGAAAGTCCGAGAATATGTGTCTTATGGTTGGCCAAAAGACAGAAGTAAATTAGATGATGAAATTTGCTTATATTGGAGGTATAGGAATGAAATGTTTACTGATGATGAGTTGCTTTTACTTAATGATAGAATCGTAGTTCCAAAATCTCTTAGTAAGATGGTATTAGAAAAATTACACCTTTCTCATTTAGGGATTGAAAAAACCAAGCAGAGAGCGAGGTCCTTAGTTTTCTGGCCAAGAATCGACGTGGACATAGAAAATTTAATATTGAATTGTAATGTGTGTCAGAAATATAGGTCAGCTAATATAAAAGAACCAATGATTTCCCACAATGTGCCATCGTTTCCTTTCCAAAAAATTGGTATGGACATATGCACTTTTCAAAATCAAGATTTTCTAGTAATCATAGATTTCTATTCGCGCTATATAGATATTATACAAGTACGACAAAAAACGGCAAACAGTATAATAAATAAACTTAAAGTTTCTTTTGCAAATCACGGCATTCCTAGGTACATTGTCTTGGACAATGTTCCATTTGATTCTTACGAATTTAAGGCATTCTGTAAAGCTTATGATATTGAATTAGTAACGACAAGTCCTAAATATGCGCAGTCAAATGGCTTTGCGGAAAAAGCTGTTAATATTGCAAAAAATTTATTAAAAAAATCAAAAGAAAGTCACAACGAATTATGGCTTGCACTTCTAGAATACAGAAATACACCTTTAAAGGAAATCAATGCTTCTCCAGCGGAACTGTTAATGAATAGAAAGACCCGATCGTTAGTACCTTGTAGGGAAAGTTTATTCAAACCTAATGAAGTTCCAAATATACAAGTCAATATAAAAAAACAAAAGTCGATATCAAAAGAAATATTATGACAAAGGAACAAGACCACGTAATAATTTCACTGAAGGGGAAGAAGTGTGGCTATATAGGAATAGAATAAGTGGATGGTGTAAAGGTAAAATTATAAAGCCACATAGTAGTCCAAGATCTTACTGGATCAGGTTGGAAGACGGTACCGTGATACGTAGAAACTCTAATGTTATCCGATCGAAGTAAATAAATATCTGTCCGCCCTATTTAATTTTTATGTACATATATACAAGTAATAATTTTAATATAAGCATAACATTTATTAGAATACATATTGTTTACGTATATCAAAAATAATTAAGCACAACGAAGTAAAAATAGAATAATCGAATCCAAAAGAACACATTTGAAGTAATGGCAAATTGTATTTATGAATTATATTTATGAAATGTAATTATGAAATGAAATGTTTAATTCGAATGTTATGATATCAACTTATTATTCAAACTTGTTATCTTTAAGAAGGGAGGTGTAGTATATGTAAGTAGAACAAGAAGAAGAGGCAGTCAGTAGAGTCAACCTCATCAACCCATGTACTAGTACTTGCAATATACGTTATTAACATTCTAAATACTAGTTGTTTCTCATTGTACTAAATAAATTCAGCTAATAAATAATACACACAAAGGAAGAGCAAGCTCAGGAATAAGAGAGGATATTTCGGCAGAAAAACGGCGGTTGTAGTAGCGATAAAAAAGTGATAGGTTAGGTTATGTTAAAAGGGTTGCTTAAGCACACTTAGACCACCGCTAGGTCCGCTATTATACCCCTGGACTCAGCAACTGAGACCAACTCACTCGTTAAACCAGCCTGAGCTCACAATGAAGCGATGTAGACGACCAACATTTACCTTTTTCAGGACATCCAGATCGGTGAAGAAGTAGGAACCAAGGAGGTCTTTCCTAAAACTCGCCAGGGCTGGACAGGTATACAGAAGATGATAAAAAAGTGATAAGCAACCGACATTTCGCCAGTGTTCAAGCGGCTTTATATGAGAAGTTATGGATTCATCGCCAATCAATAAGCTTGAAGGCTTTCCGTTGAACTTTGTCTAATGCGGATAGGGCAGTTCTACCTGCGCCTGCCCATATGTGGGAATTATATTCACGTCTCGGTCTTATGTGGGCCTTATAAATTTGCGCCAAATCAGATAGTGTAAAGTATCTTTTACAGCGATTCATGGAACCCGGACACTTCATTGCATTTTTTGCAATGTGGAAGATGTAGTCAGACCAGTTTAGTTTACAAGAGATATTTATACCTAGTACGTTTAATGTGGGTGAATCAGTAATACTGACACCATCGAGAAGAATGGGATGGGCGGTACATGGGGCACATCGTTTTTTGAAAATAAGACAACATTGAGTTTTGGAGGCATTAAACGCTACTCAATTCGCTTTCCCCCATGCAATAATTTTTGATATATCTCTATTTAACGAGTCAGACATGTGATCTCGGTTGAGAAATGTAGCGTTTTGGCAGGCGTCAGCTGCAGGGTTGAAAGTAAAAATATAGTAGAATCAAGGGTGCTGTCATCTTCAAAAAGTGAATTGGGCTTAAAATCACACTCAAAGGATCGTTGATGAATAGTACTACAGTACAGTACTTGCTACAGTAGCAAGTGCACTGAAGAAGGGAGTGAGTCGCTCCCGAAATACTGGTATTTACTTAATAATAAAATTTATTGTAGTTAAGAGAACTACTGCTTTCATTTAATCAAACTGTAAGAATCGGAAACCAAATATCATTTCGATAACGCATTGTTCACACCCAAGCACCGTGCGTCTCTCCCGTTCAGCGATTCATCGGGCGAACAAAATTCTCCACGAGTGCTTGCTCGGCATTCATTGCATTGGATGAAATTCGCTCACTCGTAGGCGCTTAGATGTACACAACATGTTATCCACTTGGCTCGTGAATCGGCGAGTCCCGCATAATGTGGTACGGGTATTAGACCATTCATCAGACCAGCCATTAGACCGCGCCATAGACCACGTATCTGACCAACCATTTGGCCACGCTTTCGCCCACCTATGTACAATATTAACCACGTATTAGATAAGCCATTAGAACACGCATTCGACCACCCATTAGAGCACGCATCAAACCACCATTAGTCTATGAATTAGAGCACCCATTATTTTAGATCACACGTCAAACCAGCCTGGACGTTATTAGCGTCAAGTATAGTAGGAGTAGGAACCTCTCACTACCAAATTTTAGTATAAACTTGCTTAAGCCTATCCATGTATTTGGAATTCTTATTGCAGTACACCAAACGAATTACGAGCGTATGGCGCTCCATAACGGAATTGGAATTATTTAGGTAGATAGCTGCTTTGCTATGAAGTCTCCTCGTTGTGGCAAAAAACTATTTTGTATCATACTGTAAGGTGTAGGATATAATTATTGAAAACGAATAGCTGCTCTGATAAGTGAACTAATGGCTGGTCTGATGCGTGGTTCAATTGGCAGTCTAATGCGTGGTCTAATAGTCTGTATAATGTGTGGTTAATGGCTGGTCTGATGCGTGGTCTAACGGGCGATCTAATGCGTGGTCTAATAGGCAGTCTAACGCGTGGTTTAATTGCGGTCTAATGAGTGGTCTAAGGGGGGGTCTAGTGGCTAGTCTGATGCGTGGTCTAATGGGTCTAACGGTTGGTCAGTCTAGGGCATAGGACAATAATACATACATACATACATACATTTTCAGATTTTCTATTTTTCTTTCTCGTTTGCATATAAAGTAATGCACACGTGCTGAATTTCTAAGTTACTTTCTAAGAAATGTACATATGTTATCGTATTGCTACTTCCATACAGTTCAAGAGTACAATAAATAATGCATTCATAGTGTCGGCTAATTTAAATTCCTTTGATTATTGAGGAGACATTCCCTCGCGCTAATGTGATCTATTTTCGGTCTCAATTGTGGGATTATAATATTTTACTATTGTGAATTATTATTAGCACTACCGTGATACGCGCAATCATCTGTCTGAAAATTTCTAATCTTGGAATTCAAAACCATACATTATTGTTTATTGCATAAATTATAATTATAATATAATTATAATTCACGTAATCTATTTAGAGTGTGGTCTTAAATATTCGACTATTTGTTAGTAATTAGAGGAATTCGTTGTCTAGGCTATGATCAGAGGCAAATCTGGGATTCCGAACCAATTGATGGGTGTAGTTTGTCGTAGCTTTCGGGTCTATAGTTAATATGATACAATTAAATTCCCACGCAAGGAAGAAATGTTATTAGTCGCCCTATTCTCATCGGCAAATATGCCACCGTTAAGTTTCAGAACAGACTTGAAACTCACCTATCAATCGCAAATTGTTGTTGTGATTGAGTTGACAAACAATCACTAATCGGTTTATTCCCCATTTTAGTGGTATATTGGTGCCAACGTCATCCCTATTACGAACCGAGTGACAGTAATTGCTATACTTTAAAAGGAGAGACTGCAGAAGAAGCTATGTGACGGGAGCCGAAAATGCTAGTTGGGTTAAGTTACGATCCCTAGCCAGTTCCTGGTTTAGGCCGTTATTATTCTCTGAACTCAAACTTAGCCGAGACCTTCGCTTCTATACCTTTACAGTTTTTTTTAACGGAATTTTCATACATACAGATATCCATTTTTAATGAAGGTGAATATAAAATATTTGATACCATTTAATCAAGACGTCCAGTGACCTCCTACATTATCAGCTTTTTATTATCCTTGAAGAATTTTTGTCCAGAAGGACGAATTACGGACCCATTTCATCAAATCGTATATTCACATACCAGCAAAACAATCAAATTGAAGATTAATACCTTCAAGTTTCTTAAAGATGAAAGGAAAATTTTCCAAGAAAAGAGGACTTGAAAAACATTCCACGAATGTGTTATGAATACAAATCCTCATCAATGAATGCTTTTTAAAGTTGTGAACATATGGAAGCTTGGAAATAACCTCGATTAAGGCATTCTGAAAATGTACATTTAAAGCGGATGACAATTTTATAGCACGCACTCGTCGAAGGACATTTTGTACTAAATATAACTGCCCGATGTTATGAACCAATGAACAAAAGGATTCCTTCCGCAAAATTACTTGCTATTATGTTCTTTGTGGCTCCATTGAAATATCATAACATTGACGTTGGCAGTGAAATAAAGGCACAGAGAAATTTAAAGAAGCTCCAATAATGTATGGGCGACAATGACCGATTACTACTTATTAATAGATCTGAATTTAGGGAATCCGTTAAATATTATTTTCATACAATATTGAAGACAGCGACGTTCGCCATCAATACATCTCATTCATAATAAAATAACAATTAACTTTAATTATTTCGCAGACAATTTGGTCGTTTATTTTTGCCATTTTTGTTAGTAATGAATGACTGATCCAAAAAAATATGTCTAGAATCCCATGTCATCATGGCGTAAAGTATTCACTGCTATGTATTCTTATTTTTAGATGACATTTTGCATAATGAAAATCGTGCGAATTGCACATATAACGCTTCGAAGCAAGTTAGAGAACAATAAAATCCTTACAGAAAATAGGTCAACCGTGCAATTCGACAGGCCAGGAAATATGCCTCAGCAACGTAGTATATTTAAAATCCAATACAATCATCTGGGAGGATTATATGTAATAGAAATGCAAAATTATTTTGTGCTCAATATTCTAAAATATTTCTGAAAATAAAATGTTTGAATGGATGCGCATTACAAAGCGACCCATGACCTAAAATGCAGTATATGTTCGAGGCTGACGTTTTTCCAAAGGATAATGGAAGATTAAACGTTTAAGGATACGCGTGAAACGAACCATGTGAATTGCTGTTTACTTATTCCGTGTACATATAGGGTTGAGTGCTGACATGTTACGAAAATAACATTGAAGCGTAGAAATTGAATTTCAATAAAGCGAAATAAGAATCGGGACAAAAGAATAATTTTGAATAAAGTTGAAATAAGTAATCTGCTCGTATATATTGAAACTATAGGTATGTTGGTATAATAAA
Source organism: Chloromyia formosa (assembly GCA_964017055.1). NCBI lineage: Eukaryota > Metazoa > Arthropoda > Insecta > Diptera > Stratiomyidae > Chloromyia > Chloromyia formosa. The sequence continues at coordinate 138,569,660 of OZ024814.1, forward strand.
AGCAGTATTAATTTACCTGACACCTTGAATTGCGGAATTCACTTTGAAACTAATAGTATAAACATATTTTTGGAACATTACGGGTTTACAATTTTGAGGAGAATCCCTTCTATTCGATTAGAAAAAATTATAACAAAACTCAAGAAATTTCCGATTTAGGATCTACACATCCACCGCGTGGGTTCTTACCACTTAAAGCAGAAAGGGGCTACTTAAAGCGGAAATGCCACAATTAAAGATTCTCTCTTAATTTAATAGGGAGAATTTTCCAAAATGTGTTGAACACAACTATTGAGCTTCACTCAGAATGAAAAACAAGAAAAGAGATAACTCATCCTAAGTAGTCCAACAAGAATCTGATCGCCCATAAGAACAATGTCAGAGTCAGCAAACTTCAGGATATCATGAAAAACAAGGGAACCAAAACTAAGGAGCAGTATGTTGATATGAGACGTGATAAGTTGAAAATGAAACAACAAATTATAGAAAATCCACAAAATTTATTGAAACACGTGAATATACTTAGGCACACTATGGAGGACCTATCAAATAGGATCGAATTCAATGGAATCGCTGTGGAGAATCAAGTGAGCATTGCAAAGATGTCCAGCAAACATTTTGCTTCAGCATATACCAGTTTGGCGAATTATAATTTTAATGAATTTGATTCACATCATGAATCCATTCATTGGCTTAAAAATGTATGAGTATGTGTGTATGGGCAACCTTTAATTTCCGGGGCCTGGGCTAGGGAAATCAGTTTTCACTCGGATTTTTGTCACTTTAGACTTGCATTACTCTAAAGGTCCAGAATTTGCGAAAAAAAATGGTTTTTTTTTTTAAGTTTATAAATTTAGTTTTTTTATTTTATTTTTTTTACATGATTTGTACTGAATGTTTGGTATATTAGAGGCATGGAAAATTTTAATATTCGCAAATCCCCTTGCGTGGGCTCCGCTACGCTCGCTCCGTGCTTAAGGGACCGAAACCATCGGTATCGCACAAACATGAACATTCGCTTCGCTCGCTCTCCCTGTTGCACGCAGAGCGATCGTTTTAATGAGTTTTAAACCTACGAAATATTCAGTATAAATCATTTAAACAGAAAAATAAAGAAAAAACTCTAAAAATTACAATTAAAAATTAAAAAAAAATTTAAAAAAAAGACACCTGGCGCAGTGAACCCGAAGGAACTGATTTTTTGAAATAGGCTAATTTGGGATCATTTCTGAGTTTTTCTTCAATTCGTGTGGAGCCCAAATAACGACCTTGCTAACGTATCCCAGCTTCTGTAAATATTAGTGAACAGTTAATTTGGATAAGTTGAGTTTCTCTGCTATCCCCCGTGTCGTACTGCGCGGGTTAGCTTCGATCATTGTCTTTATTTTGTCGTCATCGAAAGCTGTTGGACGACCAGATCGTGGTCCATCACTGACGAACGAACGAAAACGAGCGAACCAATTCTGGCACTGGCGTCCTGTTAATCAGTCTTCACACAACTTTTTCCGCGCTTGCACAGCGTTTTTGCCTTTTCGGTATTAAAAAAGCAAAATAAGTCGAAAACGCCCACTTTTATTTTCCAATTTCAAGTCGATGCCAAATAAAAATTTGTAAACAGAGGACCATCAATTTGTGACTGACTGTAGCTTGAAATGTCAGCTGTCAAATGGAAAAAAAAAATCTTGGTTAACGTTACGATAATTTTTTTTTTTTCAATAACAGCGCCATCCCTTGAAAGGTCGCGAAATGACTTTCCAGACAATCCAATATTTCTAAGTCGGAATATACGAAATCTAGTAGAGGAGGTCATTTTCGAGACAGTTGTACGGGATCATGGTAATGGGGAGGTGAATGGTCAGTATCACGGACCGCCCGCAGTTTTTCTTATAATTCTTATGAAATCAAGGAACTCTTTTTTAACTGAGTCGACCGGTAGTCGGCGAGAAAAGCGACAATTCGAATTTGCTGACAGTAGTGTGAGGATCTCTCGCTCTCTATCTTATGGTAGCACGGAAAACGATCAAACTACCAAAGAATTTCGAAAGCAAATCGAATCATTGTAACAGGTGTCTTATTTTCACCTCCTGACAATTAATATGTAACTGTGGTAGCTTCATGGGTAGACACTATTCACCTCCCCATCACTATCATTCCATCTAACGGTCTCAAAAATGAGGTCTTCTACTAAATTTTGCGTCTCATATTCTGACTTTGGAATAAAAAGGATCTACTTTTTAAGTAATACAAACTATATAGATAATACGCCATATAGGAAACGCTATAAACCCTACACTTACCATTTATATCACAATTTAAAATATGTAAAAGTGTCCAACCGACATTATTTCAATCATTTCCCAAATTATATTCCCATAATTCCCATTTACCTGCTGGTTGTAATTGTTCTTGCACCTGTGCAACTTTGATTAAGGAAACGGTGAAAATCTACCTAATCTCAACAACGAGACTTCCATAATACTTATACATATATGGGGTGCATGCTGAAGAATGCAGAGCAGTTTTTGACAACCTCGGTTTTCTTATGTATTTTGTTGTTGTACAATAACAAAATACATAGGAAAATGGCCAACTATGGCACTCAAAAACCGCCCATGGAAAACGGCAAAAAATAACTCGAAGGAGAACGGTTTAAATCAAAACTTCCAATATTAAAGAGGAACCCCTAAAACCCCAGCTGCGCTGAACATAACCACCCTCACATTAGGGTGTCCAGACATACGATTTTTTAAAGACGAGTGGAGTGTAGGCAGTTACATTCAAATGAGCAGACACACGCAAATTACACTTCACATGCGATACATTTACGTCTCGTTGCTACGCGATGAATTACGACCGGAAAACCAAAATCATTTTAGAGTACATCCCTCTCCTTGACTTAGCGAGAAAAAGAAATGAAAATAAATTCAAACGCATAACCTCAACTACCCTCTTGTCGTCATGTACCTATATACAAGCAAGTAGAAGCAATCAGCCTACGAGTATCTTGTTCAACTTCTAACTTCTTTCGCTCCGAAATGATGATGGATAAACAGGGATGACGGCATCATACCGCCATTACCCCAAATGGATTTTTAATGCATTGAAAAGTTACTGCTAAGCAAAACGATACGTAGCTACGAGTGAAATACTAAAAATATATAAAATATAAAATACAATTACCAAAACCAACAATGGGAAGTTTGTCTTTTATAACAAAATATTTGGAAGGGCTTAGCAGGTTGACGTAATTATACTAAAGACATTTGGTTATTGTAGGCGCTGCGTATCAGTTCTGCTATAAATTCTGTTGTTGCGCCAACCATCAGGTCTGCTATTATTTGATTTGTTATGCTTCGTTTACATGCGAACGCTGAGCCAAGCACCGAATATTCAAAAATTGCATTGAAAATCATTTCTTGTGGGAACGACTCAAGTGCTCGTGAATTCATGTTATCCATGTAAGAACCGGGGCGACCAGTAGCTCAGTGCGTAGGGGCATCAGTCTCATGTCTGACTACCGTCATTTTGGGCTCGAATCCCGTCCACGACGACGTTCGTGGCCATAGATTTTTGTATTGTCTTCCGTCTGTGGTGCTGGGCGTAATAATAAGAAAAAGCATCTCCCGACTTGTCACAGATAGGCGGCTAAATGAGGGAGCAGGAAGCACATGCAGGCAACTGCATTCTCCGAAACTAGTTTATGCCAACGAAACGTCAACTGGAGCAGATGGCACAGTTGACGGTGTTTGGCTCCGCGTTCACGTATAAACTAGGCATTAGATTAGGTCTTGTCAACTGGATTCATTCAACGTCGGAATTTTAAATATAATTACAGTTTTTTTTTGTTATTGGTCTTGTTAGTAAATTTATAACCAGCTGGCCGAAGTACCCGGGTACTCCATCCAGCGTGTAAATAATTAAAGGACCCCGGATACTTTATCTATTACACAGAGTAGGTTACAGCCCAAACCATAGTCCACTTGTCTCTTCACGGTCTGTGTAAAATGAAACTGTTTTCATTACACAACCAAACTCATATTAAAAAAAACTCCTTATGTAAGGATTACGAATAATGTTTTGTTACAAAAGTCAAGTTGGAAGTGTAGTTCATAAATTAACTGTTTTTTTACATATGCACTTTCTTCCTTCGTCAATGCTCATGGTCAGAACATAATGCACTTGCAAAGGAAAGTGTTTTCTCCTGTTTTTTCAAGTCACTATCTAAACAATTCCAGTCCCAGTATATTACAAAATTTTTTTGAGAGTTTCATCTTAATTGGTTCAGTATTTCAGACATCCATGTCGATGTGGACCTCAATGTCACATATTGAGTCGAGGTCGAAATGGGTCTCCGCTAGGATTCTGGCCAATGAGCTTTTGCATGCATACGACAGCCATGCAGAGCAGAGCAGACGTAATTACACTAACAATTGATCTGAGTTGATCTGGATAGAAGGTTAGTGCAATTATTTTATTCTGTTAAGAAGTCTCCGTTTTGAAATGCAGGCGGCGACGGTGTCGAAGTTTTCGGGCAATTTACAGTTTGGGAAGCACATAAAATTCATTTCCTGCCAGTAAAATGTTCGTCTTGTGTAATTATATGGAATAGTAGATATACAAAATCATTTTGCTGCCTAAAGGAAATTTGTCCTATTGTATCTGTGCTAAGGATTCAAGTTTCCTCTTGAAATTTAAGTTGACGTTTGAATGCCAAACTAAACCAACACACACTCCCAGCAAAGACATGCCCCCTTTCGTCTTTGCTACTCTAATCTACTCAATTGACCTAACCTCTTGTGGGGCATAGCGCGTCAACTGTTCCATGTGGCCCAATTGACGTTTCGTTCGCATAAACTGGTTTCGGAGAATGCAGTTGCCAACATGCACCTCCTGCACATCCATGGCCACGAACATCGCCGTGGACGGGATTCTAACCCGAAACGACGGTAGTCAAACCAAACATGAGACTGATGCCTCAACACACTGCGCTACCCGTCACCCCCGAGAACCATCAATGTCAGTCACTTAAGTTTATTCTTGGCTAGCGCTGTACTCGTTGTTATTGTTGTTATTTTCCAAAAGGAGCAATAGCCGTTGACACGTGTAATTCGTATTTTATTACAGCAAGAAAAGTCATGAAATGGACGAAGACCTAACATATGCTTGTTAGGTTATTCCGAATTCCAAGAAAGTATTTACGAAGAAATTTAATCTTATTTCATTCAACGAAATAATAGTCCATGCATCACGGGCAGAAAATAGGCATATAAAGCAAAATTTTGGTGCAGTTTTGATTTTTGGTACATTTATGTTTTTAAATCTGAATCTGACGTTTTCTGGCAAAAATTTTCCTGCGAAATGTTTTTTTTTTTGCAAAACAATTGTGTTAAAAATTTGATTTTTTTTAGTTTTCCCAAAATATCTCCTAAATTACGCACTCTAAGTGAAAGTTATCTAGCATAAAATTAAAGAGAATACAATTTTCAACATTTTAAGGATAAAATGTATTTTTCTCTGATAAACGGTTTAGCCAGAAGAGTGCCGCGAAAATGGGTTCTAAAAAACACCCCTAAAAGCGGAAATTACGGTATGGCATGTCGACATACCATACCAAAACTATCAATTTTACGCAAACGTTGATCATTGTTTAAATAAGCACGGCTTGTTCATTTTCATCTTCGTGTTGATCAGTGAAAAACACCTTTTCTACTTAAATAGGAAATACTTACTTAAATAGGAAATAGGAAATGTTATCCTCTTTAATTTTACAGTAGCTAAGTTTTACATAAAGTGCATAATTTTGAAATTATTTTGGAAAACAGAAAAAATCAGATTCTTCACAGGTTTTTCGCGAAAAAACGTGTTTCCCGAGAACATTTTTATTTGAAAACCTCAGATTCGCGTTCAGCGACCCCAATTCATAAAGGTACCATAAATTAAAACTTCACCAAAATATTGTTTTATTTTCTTCATAATGTTTAGACTATAAGGGTAATAAGTAGACACATACGATGAACTTACATAGGCATGGTTGTACTCGTATATTCAATTTGAGTTCAAGTTCAAGTTCAAAAACATTGGACTATGTTTTTGAAGTTTAATTATAAATTGAATGATTAAGTTTTACAATAGACTACAAGGTTTATTTACGTATAAAATTGGTTCAGAAGTAACGTGTTCCTTTTGCCGTGCTAACCTAATTACTATTAATTAGGTTGATACGGTAGGTTGTGTGCCGACAATTGGAGCGTTTCTAACATGATCGGTTTAGAACAGAATAAACAGTAAAGAAACCATACACAACTATTCTGTTGTTGTACACAACAGAACAGTAAAAGGGGAATTTAGGGGTAGGGGGTAAATTAAGTATTTCCTTGATTCTGGGTTTGCCTTGCGCTATAATTAGCCTTTAAATCTTAATCCCTAAGCCAGATTGAATGCAGCAGCAGCGGCAGATAAATATCAAGTTAGGAAGCATCCATTTCCCTTAAGCGAATTATAGTGAACACAGTGGTAGCGACAGCGGGAAAGTAGATCTGCCTGTTGTTCTTGCAGCCGCTTTCTGCAATCAATCTGGTTCGGACATAACTCTATAGTCTTTGGAGTACAACTACAATCCAACGAGTTTTTTACGGGACAGCAGAATCATTTTGTTTGTTGGTTATTTTCACAAAATCAACATTTTATTCACAGGAAACAAATTGTATGAGCGGCCTAAAATGCATAAGTAACCTGCATTGTCTAGAGAATGGAATAGATGGAATTACGATTCCATCGAACAGGGCTGTAATGCGCGTATGTTGCTCTGTTTTAGTTGAAACGAACCGCGGCTAATAATAAGCAGATAGGCTAATATACTAGGCGCTGACAGGGATTACTACTTCTTTTTAACTCTTATTGGTGCAAAGCGCAGCAACTACTCCTGCGCGCCATCATACTCGGTTCTGGACAATAAGACGCTACTGCCCTCACGACTTATACAGTAACTCACACTTTTTCAACACAGATTGTCGCCATGCGATTTTATTTTTTGTAAGACCAATTTAGGAGATACTAAAAAGAAACAGGACAAGCCAAACAATTAGGCACATTTTCAACATGGTGGCGTGGTCCGCGGTGGTGGGGAAAACTCGAATTTTTAAACAATGTACCAACTCAAACAATATATCAAAAATCGAAACTACCTAAATTAAAGCAACCAGTGTTAAAACAATTTGGCTGACCAAATTAATTATAAGAGCTTTTGCAAAATCACCGACGTTTTTTTTAAATAAAAAAGCAATTACTCAAAATCTATACCTTTTAGTTAGTATATTCTAGTAAAGAGTGAATCGCAGGTAATATCCTTCCCTAAAAACAGAAAATAGCCTGTAGAGATCAGATAAACTGTTTATTAATTATGGCCTTGGAAAATAAACTTAAAAAAAGTGCAAACAAATTATTATTTTTTAATTAAAGGGCTGTAAATGACCCAAAATTAAAAATTAGTATTATACGAAAGAATTATACACAAATTGTTTACAACCAAATAGGAAGTTTTTATTTTTAATAAAATTAAAATAATATAATATAGGTGAAAACTCGAGAAATTTAAGATTACACAGCAAAATGTTTATTATGGGCTACATTTCTTTCTTATTTTTTCGAACTATATCTAGCAAACAAAGCATCTGATTTCTACGGGCTATTTTCGATTTTTAAGGTAGAATATTACCTACGATATACGGGTATAGTTTTTGAGTTATTGCATTTTTATTAAAAAAAAAAGTCGTTGATTTCGCAAAGGTTAAATTACTTTGGTCAGTCCAATGTTATACAACTGGTTGCTTTAATTAGGGTAGTTTCGATTTTTGATATATTGTTTGAGTTGGCCTACATTGGATAAACACACAATCAAAAATAAGCACTTTGACGAAAATTCTAACTAATCAAATAAATAAAACAAAACTACAAATTCGAAAAATTAATCATATAATAGGACACGAAATTGACGTTTGTAACGAAAAAAAAACTGACCAAAAACACTACTCGGATACATATTTTAATTGAATAAAAGCGGATTTCGAATAATTTGTTGCGCCATCGTTCTGGTATATTTTTTCTGCATATGTACTAGCTCTAGCTTTTGTGACTTTCTCGTTTACATTTAAAATTATTGACATTTGCTTTATTGTTTATACTCTAGATGAAATCTGAGAGTATTATAAGTTTGCCACGAAGTTTGTAACGCTAAGAAATAAGGCTCGCGGAAAAAAATGAATGATACAGAAGTTCATATTATCACTCGAATATCTCAAAACCGGATGTCCGTCTGTCCGTCTGTCCCCCCGCAGAGGACACCCACTGGGTCGAAAGACTTATGGTGTTTGGGTTTAACTGAGCCCGTGATGCACAACTTAATCAGTAAGATATTCCGTAAGGTGAGATCATTCCGTGAGATCATTCCGGCTTTTGAGAAGTCAGTAGCAAATAATGAACCACGGGGATGGGTGTGCCCACAGTACAAAGGTACTGGCTAATCAAGGTGTTGGACTCGTGGTGGCTGTGAGTTATTGTTAAGTCGGCTAAGCTAGGTCGCAGCCTATAATGGTAAGGTTCTGAGGAAAGTGCATGTTCCAAAGTAGTCATCCTTCTGACCTCGGTCAGAGAAAACGCCATCCCCGTAAGGGGGGGAGGTAAAGAGCTTCGAGCTTAGGTACTCCTTAAGGCACCGAATGTAGACGATTCTGGGAATTCCTGTCCGTCTGTCCGTCCGTCCGTCCGTGACCTCTCTTGCTCGAGAACGCGTTGAGCTATGAAGTTCAAATTTTGCACACGTTATTTTTGACAAAAAATAAAGGCTAAGTTCGTGAACGGGCTAAATCGCTCCACCCCTTCTACCCCCTCCCATACAAAATGACACATTTTTGATAATTTACAATAATCAGATTTTCTCAGAAACTATAAAACATCTTGCTTTGAAATTTTTAATATATCACTTTTATGATAATTGTAACCTACATTATAAAATTTATTGTAATCCTCACCCTCCTTCTACCCCCTCCCATACAAACTGCACTATTTCATGAAATACGTCTTAACGTCTTACGTCTTAACGATGCATCCGAGATTGCAACCAAAATTATTTATTGGCTTTAACCAGGTTCAAATTCATCTAAAGTATTGGATGATTGGGGTTTACCCCAATCGTAGTTCTTTTATGTTTATACTCTAGATGAAATCTGAGAGTATTATTAGTTTGCCACAAAGTTTGTAACGCTAAGAAATAAGGCTCGCAGAAAAAAATTAATGATACAGAAGTTCATATTATCACTCGAATATCTCAAAACCGGATGTCCGTCTGTCCGTCTGTCCGTCCGTCCGTCCGTGACCTCTCTAGCTCGAGAACGCGTTGAGCTATGAAGTTCAAATTTTGCACACGTTATTTTTGACAAAAAATAAAGGCTAAGTTCGTGAACGGGCTAAATCGCTCCACCCCTTCTACCCCCTACCATACAAAATGACACATTTTTGAAAATTTACAATAATCAGATTTTCTCAGAAACTATAAAACATATTGCTTTGAAATTTTTAATATATCACTTTTATGATAATTGTAACCTATGTTATAAAACTTATTGTAATCCTCACCCTCCTTCTACCCCCTCCCATACAAACTGCACTATTTCATGAAATACGTTAAGCCAATTTACTCAGTATGTATACAATTTATCGGGCTGAAATTTTGTACTTAACACTTAATTAACAATATCAGTTAGATTCAAACAAATTAATCGATTACCCTTACTCCGTCTACCCCCTCCCATACAAAATGACACATTTTTGATAATTTACAATAATCAGATTTTCTCAGAAACTATAAAACATCTTGCTTTGAAATTTTGAATATATCACTTTTATGATAATTGTATATACTAGATGAATACTCTAGATGAAATCTGAGAGGTGATGGGATCAACAAAGTCTTAACGATGCATCCGAGATTGCAACCAAAATTACTTATTGGCTTTAACCAGGTTCAAATTCATCTAGAGTATTGCATGATTGGGGTTTACCCCAATCGTAGTTCTTTTATGTTTATACTCTAGATGAAATCTGAGAGTATTATAAGTTTGCCACAAAGTTTGTAACGCTAAGAAATAAGGCTCGCAGAAAAAAATGAATGATACAGAAGTTCATATTATCACTCGAATATCTCAAAACCGGATGTCCGTCTGTCCGTCTGTCCGTCTGTCCGTCCGTCCGTCCGTGACCTCTCTAGCTCGAGAACGCGTTAAGCTATGAAGTTCAAATTTTGCACACGTTATTTTTGACAAAAAATGAAGGCTAAGTTCGTGAACGGGCTAAATCGCTCCACCCCTTCTACCCCCTCCCATACAAAATGACACATTTTTGAAAATTTACAATAATCAGATTTTCTCAGAAACTATGAAACATATTGCTTTGAAATTTTGAATGTATCACTTTTATGATAATTGTAACCTACATTATAAAATTTATTGTAATCCTCATCCTCCTTCTACCCCCTCCCATACAAACTGCACTATTTCATGAAATACGTTAAGCCAATTTACTCAGTACGTATACAATTTATCGGGCTGAAATTTTGTACTTAACACTTAATTAACAATATCAGTTAGATTCAAAAAAAATAGTCGATTACCCTTACTCCGTCTACCCCCTCCTATACAATATGACACATTTTACCAACGTTGCTCTCTAGCTTGATATCGCTTTGAGCTAATACAAAATGTTGTATGTTGCCTACAACAACTACATTGCAACTACAACTACAACAACTACATTGCAACATAATGTAATATTTGTCAAATTCATCTAGAGTATTGCATGATTGGGGTTTACCCCAATCGTAGTTCTTTCATGTTTTTCATTTGTGTTTGAAAAATCTGAATTTAAGCTATACGTCTATTTGTTCACTGCATTTATATTTTATTTAATAAGAAATTTGTAATTTTTGTTCATGTGGTAAACCCTGAAGATAGGCTTAGCCCGAATTATATTGGTTTGACGAAATAACAAAAAATTATGATTTTCATTTGGGAATCACACTGGAGGTCATACAATAGCCAGCGCTAACATTGAATATGTTTTGCACTCTTCACTACTCTACTAGCAATTCGCGATATTTATGGACACGTGCGAGAAGCGAAAATACGAAAGTTATGTGTAAATATACATATCCCTCATTTTTCACAATATTTTACACTTCTCAGCTGAACCATTTTTGGCATAAATGCAAACTTTTCTTTTCAATTTAAAGGTCGAGGCCATAATCCCAGAATGGACATTTTATTTATTTTTGTAACGACAAAGAAATTACCCAGAATACGTCCAATACGTACGAGCTTAAACAGTTATTTACCGAAAACATTCCCATTCCCTTAATATTTTACACTTCGTGCCTTAAACAATTCCACCTAAAACGTAAACATTTCATTAAAATGGTCTGGGTAAGGTATTTGTGGCTGTGGCTGCATTGCATGTTTGTGCGGCCAATAGGTCATGACCATCTAAAGAAATGGTCTGCAAGGACACTACAGCACTTCTGGGATAACCATAAATAGGAGTCCTGTCAAGAAAACTCCTGCATAAGGCATACTAACCCTCCTACGAGTCGTTGAAGGTCTTTTGCTCTAAATGAAGCTTATGGCACAATAGACCTTCTATGGTCACACTGCCCACTATAAGGATCAGCAGCTGGTATCTTTCTCCTTTCGCCTACCTCAGCCAGATTTTTGTGTCTGTTATGTTGTAGCTATTATAATTATTAACTTTTTTGCCATTTAATACCCAGGACTCACTGTGGATATTTGTTTGCTTTGGTTGTGTTCTTTTGTCCTTTCCTTGTATAGGAGAACATTGCTAATATTTTGTAGCTGGAAACTAATCTTTACCGATGGCTCTAAGTCAACAAATTGTACATCATTTGCAGTTACATCGGTGGACGAAATAATAACGATTAGTCTACTCCCAAACTACAACTCCGTTTTTACAGCCGAGCTCTCGGCCCTAGTTAACGCTGTCAAAATGACTTGTACACGTCCTGGCAAATTTATCATATGTACTGACAGTAGATCTTGTATCGATGCCATCCGCAATGTAAACAATATGGACCCAACCGTATCAATCATTCGCGAAAAACTGACCGTGAATAAAGCCAAAATAAAACTGATGTGGATACCCGGTCACGTTGGAATACATGGGAACGAATTTGCCGACCTCACTGCAAGAAATGCTCACCTTTCACCAACCTACTCCCAACTTCCATATAGCAAAGCAGACATTCGAAAATTAGTAAAATGCACGATTATCAAGGAATTCAAATTGAAATGGTCCGAATACAACCACCTCTACAGTCAACTTAATCCTTTGGGTAATGCTGCTGAGTTCCCCAACTCATTTAATCGCAGTCAGATTACGGCTTGTAGCAGATTGCGCATTGGACACACGTTCGCAACTCATAGCCACTTAATGGAACGCAAACCAAAGCCATCCTGTAATTTATGTAATAATGGCTCACCTATTTCAGTAGTCCACCTTCTCAACGAATGCAGTTTCATTAATACACTTAAAACAAAATTCAGCCTGCCGAATAACATCACGCCGCTACTTGGAGAGCTTTCTGATGCCTCTAGCATTAAATCTTTTATTAAGTTATTAAATATGGCCAACGTTAAAATTTGATTCAATCTCGAATTTGTTTAATTTTCTTTTCTTCTATTTTAATTAATTAATATTATATATTAATATAATATTATTATATTATTATTATTAATTAATAATCAATAAAAAAAAAAAAAAAAAAATCCTAATTAATATTAAATATAAATATCATTTCTGTTTTTCTAATGAATTATTGTAATACGCAAAAAAATCTGAATATTCTAATTATTACAACATATATATGTATAACATTTAAGCCTAAGGCCTTAGTAGCCAGTGCTTTAATTTAAGTAGTATATAACACTAGTTTGTTATATTCTTCTGTAATAAATAAATAAATAAATAATATTTTGTAAGTTAGATTAACTTGAATAAATAATTCACTGAATATGGCTGTACATACCAATGCCCATTAAATTCGACACCGCTGCATTTAACTTATACAATACGAGTACATGGGCTAAGTTGTAAAAATTATTCGAAATTATATTGTAATTTTGCTATATCAGATCATTAAAATTTTACCAGGAAAAAATTATTATACGTATTAACAATGGCATCGGAATAGTGGAAATATGGAAAATGATTGTCTAAAGCCGCTGACCCTTAGCATTCGCCTCACGCGACACTGCTAACAAAGCAAATTATTCTCAATTAGCATGTTATCTTGTTCATATTTGAACAATCTGTTAGGTTATATGTGCATATGAACCGTTTCGATATTGCATTATACACTTATATTAGCGAAAATTTAATGAAATTAACAAACTAAATCTAAACAGCAATTCGATAGAAGACAAAATATGCATATACCGGGTGTCCGGAAGTGACCGCGTAAACGCACTGCCTCGTGATTCTCCATGCAATTTTTAGCAACAAATATCAAGGAAAAGTTTCTCGAATTCTTAGCTTTTTAGCTGTTATGCAATCTGAGATACTATGCTATCTAGAACACTTAAATTTAAAGTTCATCATCATCATTGCGGCGCTACAGCTCGACGTCGGGCTTTGGCCGTCTGGATCAGTATTATTATTATCTCGGTCAAGTGGCCGACTCAAGTCCTGTAATTTCGGAATCCCAGCAGTTGCTAGGAACCAGCATCTACTGTCTCTTTCCAACGAGCCGCCCTTGCTTCGCTGATGCGTCCTTTCAATATTCATTTAGGCATGCAGTTATCGTCCATTTATTTTATTATACATCCATTCCCCTCGAATAAGTAGGAGCCTTTTATTATCAAGAGTAGTAGGCTCAATTTTGCTGTAGGCTTCACCGGTGTTGGGCAGTGCGATACGCTACAATTGCAACACCAAGGATATCCGTTCGGTAAATCCCAGAAGCGCCTTGAGTGTACGAACGGATCGACAAATGGATAAACCCTAAGCACGCTGAGTTAAACCACTACTTAACTCAACTGCTAACGGACAATGGTGGATATAGGGAGTACCTACATAAGTTCAAGTTGGACGACTCGCCAGAGTATCCGAGATGCAAGGGAGTCGTAGAAGATGCGAAACGTGCGTTGTTTCACTGTCCATGGTTTGCCGAACACAGAGACGGGCTAGAAGGAGAACTGGAGGGAGTTATTAACCCAAAGAACTGGGCGGAGTGGATGATCAAAGCAACAAGTAACTGCGATGCAGTGAGTCGCACTATTTGCGGTATTCACAAGCCGAGAAGAAAAGAGGAAGAGAGGCGTCGGCACATCGGAATGACGGCTGATTATCCAAACCCAACCCTGTGAAGAAATACCGAGAGATGATGGGATGATAGCACGTGTTCAGGTTTAGCCAGTAAGAATCCGACATCGCCGGATATAACCGGCATTTTATGCAAGACTTCTCACCTGCTTTAACAAAAAAAAAAAAGAAAAATGCACGCTTATTGCTAAAGCGTGGAACACAGAGACTTTCCCACTGAGTGGAAGGAAGTACTGATCATCAATTTTTTTACAAATTGCATGAATTGGAGAGGCATTTGAGTGCTTCCTGCCAAAATAATAGCTAAAGTTGTCCTGGATAGAATAAAGACTCACTCAGAAAGCACAATTAATGACAGTAGCCCGGATTCTCCTGTGCCGATCGCTTCACTTGCTTTCCATTCATTTCGAGAAGATTTTCGACAGTGTGAACCGGGATTCTAGGAGAGGCATCCTTGAGATGTTTGTGGCTATTATTAAGACAACCTACGATGGCGCGAAATGTCGTGTTCTGGATAAAGGTAAAGTGTCGGGGGGCTTTGAGATTTGAAGTGGACTTCGGCAGGGGTGCATCCTCTCACCGACCTTATTCCTTATAGCGATCGGCGATGTCTTGCATGCACCCTTTCCGGACAAGATAGAGAATTTAATGGTCCTATACCGGATGTTTAAGACAACATCTTGACTGTGCTGACGACATATGCCTACTCTCCCAGAAAAACATGGATCTGTCCGCAATGGCGTTAATATCGAGATATAGGCGAGCAAGGTTGGGTTAAAGATTGACACCAACAAGACCAAGGTACTTCGCGCGCCGTTGCAAAAATGAGGTCTTACATATATTGCTATAAATATCAATGGGCAGCCTGTAGAGAAGCATTGCTGCCAAAAATGATGGTACGGAGCAGGACAATGCTTCTCGGATCAACCAGGTTAAATGCGCATTCGGGATGCTGTCCAAAATCTGGCAAAGCAATTATCTCGGTATTATGACCATGCTGAGCCTTTTTCGCTCCCTGGTACTGCATGTGCTGTGAAAGTTACCAGGAAGCTGAAAGTTTTCGTCAGCTCATGTCTTCGTCAAACTTTAAGAATTTTCCGGCCGGAAACAATATCAAAGGAAGAGCTGGGTCGGCATACGGGTCAGATGCTAATCGACGAATTGATACGCAGGCCGAAAATGGCAGTGGATAGATCACACATTGAGGAAGCATGTGAACTCGATTGCTTTTTATGCCATGAAATGGAACCCCATTTCCAATCAAAGCCGAATAAAAATGTGGTCTAAAATTTCATGGCACCGCGCTGTTATGTTGCAAAATAATGTAAGTCGTTGTGGGAGTTGCATCCGATTGCCCAGAACAGAGTACGATGGCGCACAGGAATAGTTGATGCACTATGTCTCACTAGGGGTTAATGAGAGAGAGTAGTACTGTCCTGACCCGAGGATTCAATATGCCTTTAACAGTATAGTCTAGGCAGGGCATTGTTCTCTTCACCCCGAATCAGAAAATACCCATACTGGGTAGGTTTCACTTGATCGCCAGGAAGACTCAAAATCCCCTTTGTGTACTCCAGGCCATTAGTTTCATCATCCCGTTTCAGGCAACAACTCATATTTGTTGGGTTTGGCGTCCATTTGACTTCATGCCCAAGCAGGTCCTGTTGTCCTGACGCCCAGCAGCAACACTAAAACACTGTAAGATGCTTAAAATTACGAAAAGAAGCTATGTACCAAATTTGGTTGCATTTGAACCACGTTATAAGCCCAGAGAAAAGTCTTAGATAATATTGTGCTTGTGAGAAACTCTCTAATTTTAAAACAGAAAATATACCATTAGATAAGTCGAAAATTAAAAAATTTGTCACCGGGCTGAGCTAAGGGTCGCCCAAGGGATCTACTTGCCATATTTGGTTGAGATCAGACGACGGGAAGTGCCCGGGCAAACTTACAGCATATAACACAGCATGAATCGGGCGTTCGTCCATTATGTGAATAATATGGGTCTGGCCAAAAATACAAATACAAAAAATTTACATTTTTTAAATCTTTAATAAATAATAAAATAAAATGTTCAGTTTATAAATTCGAGAAAATTTTACAATTAAACACGTCTCATAAATCTTATTATTTGATTGGAATCATCCACTGCGATATCCGGTTCCTGAAACAGTAATTCAATCGTAAAAATCAGTGCATGATAGAAGCAATAAATTTTACCGAAAAAAAAATATAGCTAATGTACAACAAGCAAATTCATATACATGTAAATATACATATAAGTATAAATAAAATAACAACAAGCATGTCGAAGAGATAGATGTGCATAGATACATTTGCAATCAGCTGAACATAAATTTAGGCGTTAATTTACACCATTGATTATACCACAGTTTACACATTCTTACCTTTTGCTAGCGAACACAAATTAAAAAGCTTCTCACGATTAAAGCCAGCAACAACCAGATGGCCTAGCAATTTAAAATTTGGATAAGCTCCACTGCGCAGTTCTTATTTTCGTTACGGAATGGATTAATAGTAGGTACGAGTACAAACATAAAATTCGGATCTTCTGATTCTTTTTTACGTAAATCCGAAGGATAAATTTAAAATATTTCTAGTCACACGAATATGATGGAATGCGGTAACAACACAGAAAAAAAATGCGGATGAAATCATTTTAAGGAATCACAAGGTGGAACGAGATTCTAATATCTACACGAGAAGTTAAAACAAAACAACAACAAAAAAGAACAAAAAAAAACATGGAAAAATAGTCAATTGTAAATCACACAATAAGCATACACATATTTTCAACATTGAACAATTAATGATATCCTCTGTAGCCGGTTACATGTTCCGGAATTGAGTTACGGTCACGTATAAATCCCAAATCGTTAGTATGCGAATAATAGCCAAATCCACGATTACGATTTCCATAATAGCCACGATCATAGTAGCCGGAATATGATGTTAGACCGGCATTACCTCCGTAACCGCCGTATCCACCGAAACCTCCGCCCAGTACATTGGTGCCTCCGCCAGGGTAGTATCCTCCGGATCCGGTTGGATAGTACCCGCCTGATGGGTTGTAGCCGCTATTAGGGTAGTATCCACTAGAGGGATACTGCCCTGAACTAGGATAATATCCGGAGCTTGGGTAGAACCCTCCGGAGCTTGGGTAGTAGCCTCCGGAGCTTGGTGAATAACCGCCAGCGCTTGGATAGTATCCTCCGGAACTAGGGTAGTACCCACCTGAGCTTGGATAGTATCCTCCAGAACTTGGATAGTATCCTCCTGAACTCGGATAGTATCCTCCTGAACTTGGATAGTATCCTCCAGAATTGGGATAATATCCACTGCCGGATGGATAATACCTGTTTCCATATGGTGGGATTTTGTTAAGCAGAAGACCGCTTAATAATACTGTTGAAAAAATATTTAAAATATTTGATCGAGCTTTAGAAATATTCGCAATAAGGAGGTTACATACACTTTCCAGTGGCACCGGTTTCCAAGTCTGGCCTAGCATTTCTTTCAGTTATAACATCTTCCTCCCTTGCCTGAATCACAGCTAAGAAACTGACGAATACGAACTGTGAAAAATAAATTAAATATAAAAACGTAAGTTATTTTAATTTCAATACATATAGATCATATTTTGTGCTAAGTATAATACCTAGTAAACTTATGAAAATAAAGAAGCACTATTCATTCATAACTATGTATTATATAAATATTTTATTATTAATGCCCGGTTCACATTATTCCAGTCCAGTAATCCAGTCCAGCTATCCAGTCCAGTGCTGGACTGGATCATATCGTCTACATGATTCCAGTCCAGTAGTCTGGCGAGTGTGTTGTTGATTCGGTAACTATAGTAACAATGATTTCTGGGCGAACTGGAATCAAAAAGTAGACCGACAATCCAGTCACTGGACTGGATTGCTGGACTGGATTGCTGGATTGAATTGCTGTCCAGTGCCGGTTCGCATTATTCCAGTAGCAGTCCAGCGCTGGACTGGATTACTGGACTGGATTGGTTACTGGAATAATATGAACCGGGCATTATTTAAGTTCCTCCCAAAATATTGTTAGGAGGCGCATTTTTGATTCAAAATCGAATTTAGCTCACACAGTCAAAGGATAAGAATTACTGTGAAAGATATATGAGATGACTTACAAAGGAAATACTAAGCACATGGTAAGCGTTGTAATATTTACCCCAAAATGGGTGCTCATTGAACAGCTGAGTGGGCTCACAGTCCGGCACGTAAATTCGCTTTTTTATCGAAAACCACTTTCAATAGGCATCGAACCGGGGCCCAGTGCATAGAACGCGATCGTGCTAGCCGTTGCGTCATCCGGACTACAACGACAAACGCCTTGACTTGACGTTAGATTTAATGGACAACTGTATTTTAACATTTTTTAACAATGAGGGAGTGAAGCGCGAAATAGGCAAAAAAATTGCATGTAACATCGTTAAATAGTAAACGATTGGGTATATTCCTATTCCACCGAGTGACGCATCGTGGATCGGGTCTTGGTAGTGCTGCCAGATGAGCGGTTTTTTCGAGAAAAGCTGCGGGATTTGAACTGCCGCGGGTGCGGTAATTTTACCGGTTTTCTGATCTTTAGAACAAATTTTTTGAATTGAACTAAACACGACTTTTGCGATAAAACACGATATCGCATACGATAAATTTATCTTCCCAGAGGAAACGCATTCTTATTGCTTGGTGAATTCTACACACAGGCTCCAATGTAGTGTACTCTGACTCTCTCCCAGCAAACAATTTCTATCTTCCGCGACAAGAATGGGTTTGCTCTTTGAAGATAAATTTACCGTCTGCAATATCGCTTTTTATCGGGGAAGTCACCCCCTTCGGGAGAGAATGGTGAACGTAGGCTATACTTCCAGAAGAATTTTTTTTCAACTATGTACAAGAAAAATAAAAGTTTTATCATTGTATTTATTATACCCTTCACGGATGTGATAGGGTATATTAACTTTGTCATGAAGTTTGCAACGCACAGAAGGAAAGATCTCCGACCATATAAACCAATATATATAATTGGTCAATATAATGAGACGAGTCGATTAAGCTTTGTCCGTCTGTACATCACAGACACTCGACAATACTATGCAGTCGGGATGCCCTTCAAAAGACGGATTATGCTTTGATAAAGCCTAGTTTACCATGAATTTCAGAAGCCTTATTCCATCACGGACCAAATGGGATGAAGACTGCTTCCGACATCGGATAAAATACACATCTGCCGATGATTCTAATACCGACCATGGGGTAGAAGCTGGCGTTCACGCTGACAGTCTAAACTTAAAGTTATTGGTACGACTGCCCTAAAACTGAAGCATTCTTCAATCGGAATTGGTAAGAATTTGGCAGTTTGGCCTGGTTGGGACGTCATGTCGTATCTGTGAGAAACATCAGACGCGTTTTTTTTAACAGCCATGCAGAGCAGAGCAGGTTAATATCACACAATTACACTAACAATTTGATCTGAGCTGCTCTGGATAAAAGGTTAGTGCAAGAATTCTACTCTGTCAAGTAGTCTGCGTTTTAAAATGCAGGCGGCGCACGTGCCGGTATTTTCGGGCAGTTTACCGTTTGGGAGGCACATGAAATTAATTTCCTGTCAATAAAATGTTCGTTTTGTGTAATTATATGGAATACTAAACGTACAAAATGATTTTGCTACCTAAAGGAATTTTGTCTGATCGTATTATGTACTAAGAAATTAAGTTTCTTCTTGAAATTTGAGTTGACGTTTGAATGCTTAACTAAACCAAGACATACTTCCAGCAAAGGCATGTCCGGTGTTCATCTTCGCTTCTCAAATCTGTTCTATAGGGTTTTTTTTTGTCGCTTATCCTGCTCTAAACTGCTCTGTACAGAAAAACGCAGCTATTGTTATTTTGATGGACAGCCAAGCTGCAATTAAATCCATGGAATCTGTACTTGTTACATCGAGGATTGTGTTGGAGTGCGGCGCATTGCTCATGGAGATGTGTAGTTTCTTCGACATTGTTTTGTGCAGGATTCCAGGTCACAGTGGATTCGCTAGCATTTCTAGAGCTGACGAACTGACTCGTTGGGATACACCGGAAATTATACTCAACCTGCTTCCCTAGTACATATATCGCGAAAAATTAGCTGCAAGCACAACGGTTCAGCTTCGGGAAACCAGTCCATACTATTTTGCCATAAACCCTAGTGGGGCATAGCGCATAAACTGGTCCTGGCCGCCATCGTACTCGGTTTTGGGCACGCATCTGTCCTTACGAATTATCTAGAACATCACCCTCATTCGCCACACATCGACTTTCTAGGACAACACCTTGGTCGGCCTTCATTGGGAATGGTCCCATTTCATGGCATTTACAGCAATACAGTTATCTTCCTTCCGTAATTTGTGACCTAACCACCTCCATTTTCGCTTGCGTATCAATTCGTCGATTGGCATCAATCAGATATTGGATTCGGGCCAGAAACTTCTTAAAATTCGACGAAGACACGAGTTAACGAAAACTTGCAGCTTTTTTGTAGCCTTTACGGAAACTTCCATGTGCTGCTCCAATACAACAGCACAGATAGTACCTGGGAGTGAAACAAGCCCAGCTTGGTCTTAATACTGAGATAACTGCATTGCCAGATTTTAGACAGCATGTTGAATGCGTATTTAGCATGGTTGATGCGACGAGCGATGTCCTGATCCGTGCCACCACTTTCAGCAACGAATTGATCCATTCTTCAAGCGGAATATTCCATAAATGAGCGCAACGGCAGGCTAAGAAATTTGGTGTTGTTGGTGTTAATCTCTAGTCCTACCGTACTCGCCTCCCCGTTCAGATCTAAGGTCATTGCGTTTAGATCCATGATTTTGCGGGAGAGTAGGCATATGTCATCAGCGTAGTCATACTGGGGCGACCAGTAGCGCAATGTGTTGAGGCATCAGTCTCATGTTTGACTACCGGCGTTTGGGGTTCGAATCCCGTCCACGACGACGTTCGTGGCCATGGATGTGCAGGAGATGCATGCTGGCAAATGCATTCTCCGAAACCAGTTTATGCCGTAGAAACGTCAACTGGGCCACAAGGAACAGTTGGCGCGCTATGCCCCTCAAGGGGCTAGGGCAATTGAGAGAGAGAGGTAAGATATTAAGCTCCATCTGATTCCGCTGTGTAGTCCGGATAGGCTGCATGCACATCGGCAATCACTATGAGGAATAAGATTGGTGAGAGGATGCACCCCTGCTTCTGTGCAGTGGTTGCAACGACTATTACCACTTTAGTTGGGGTAATTGACAGTATATGCTGATTTTGATGGCCAGCTCAATTGGCAGCGTGAGGGGAAACTTCGCCAAAAGTTCGGTTCAAAGCCGTGGCGAAATGCTCTTTCCACCGCCTCATCCGTCGGCTCAAACAGGCTATGGACTGTTTCAAATATCGTTCATTCAAGAATCTTGGACAAATCGGGTATTCCGAGTGTTACGGACTACACTTCATCGTCATACACTTTGGTAAAAACCATGCTTGCTTGATCCTTCCACGTACTCATAGGGAACAAAATGGGATATTGCAGCCTGATTCCATACAAATACACATAGATGGCGCGAAAGCTGCATAATAGTGGGTATTGGAATATATCCTGACAAGCTAAATATATACCAATCCCCACGCTTTCCAGGTTACTATAGTGTTCTCCATGCGAAAGTCACGGCAATTGATGCCGAGCTGAAATGACTCAGACGGCTGTTGTATCCGCTAGGGATATTTTCGTCTTCACTGACAGTGTTTCAGCGATAAGGTCCATAGAATCCTTTAGGAATACACAGAAAACTGTGGAGGAATGTCGATCCGATCTCTTGGAGGGTGGCATCACTCTGTGCTGAATTTCGGGTTACAGAGACTTTAAGCGGAACTTGAAAGCAGACGACACGACCGACATCACGTCGTCGTACGTTTTCACGAAAGCGATTTGTTGAATATTATCTGCACGAAATACACTTAATCAATTGTCACTTCATATAAATAATACTATTCTAAGAGTTTTGAAACTTTGCCCCTATCTTCTTCACAAACTGGCACCTTTTAACCATTATTCACTTAAACAAAATCAACACAATTGCTAATTACCAAAATTTTCACTTGAGTCATCTTCCTGAGAAAATGCATTATTTTCACTTTTATTGACGGCTTAGTAGGTTACTGGATCGAAAATTTGATTATGCAGTCCGAAAATGCACTCTAACTTAACTTCTTTACGGTTGAGAATTTGCACGCACAATTTAACACGCAAAAAATGCTTTTTCATTGAAACTTATCTGAAACTTCCTAAAGAACCGCGCCGGTAATGATATTTTAGTAACGTTGTTTAATATCTAACTATCCGTTTGAAACAATGTCTATCTTATGAATAATTTGACTTCCCACGGAATCTTCGAATTTATACGGACGCTATGTCCGTCCACCAGGGCTTTTCTTAAGAGTGGAGGTAAGTAAATAAATAATTATGAAAAAAAATACTTATACTTTCAGAACTGTTCGAAATACATGATGACAATAAAATTGCAACGGGAGTGGTGGAAAATCTATCAACAAACGCTCATGCTAACTGCCTTTTGGTAATGGAGGTAACTAATTTACAATAAAATTACTCATATATTTTTTTCCCATTCAAGACCTAGCCCTTAGTTCTTCTTCGTCATTCTGTTGATCATTCATTTTCCCATATTCTCGTTAGGGGTTTTCTGTTGGAACTTATCATTGAAGACAGAAGACACGAAAATGTGGATGGAATGACTAAAATGAGAATCGTTTTAATGACTATAAATATCGTTACTGAGTTTGTTTAAGCCGGCATTGCTTAACAGTCAAGTCAAAATAGAATTCCTCGACATAATTCTCCTAATAATTTAGGGACGATTCAACCGAGCTAACGAGCTAGAGTTAGAGAATATCACGTAAAAAACGTTTTGAGGAGGTGTCATCTGAAATTTAAAATATATGCTAACGAAACGTCAACAAGTCATGAGATATTGATGCGCCAGGTTAAGGCAATTAAAGGCATTAAAGAACATTATATTTGCCAAAATTTAATACAAAAACCAGATCTGTACATTTAAAACTTTGAAATAAACCTCTTTTGCTTTAATACTACAATATAATAATTGCCTTAATCTCTTGAGTGGAGCATGGTGCGTCAGCATCTCTCTCAATGCCTTGTTACGGTTCGTTAGCATATAAATTTGGTTCAATTGCTAGAATACACCTCCCATCCGTATAGCCGTCTTTTACTGACAAGTTTGGGACGCTGTGGGAGTTCGAATAGCTAGTACCCACAGGTAGTTTTCATTTTATTAACACGCCGGGGAAACGGACCCCTGATCTCGAGATGCAAGTATCGTAGAATGAAAACCGAGACCTTACGGCTACCGAGCATTCTGTACATGTGGCATGCCTGCTACTAATATTAACCACCTATCTTTTTCCATTTGAATGCGGTCAATGAACAATAGAAATTCTTTTTGAAGCATAATGATTAGACTTCGATACTTTAAACGCTACTGCTACATTCCTACACACTTCATGAACTTATGGCATGTGCCATTGTAACACAAGTTAAGTGATAGAGATTTAGTGAATACATCCGCAGATAAAGTATTCTCTAGCGTCTAACCTAACACCGCATGTTTACCTGAAGACCATTGCAATTTTGTAATTTTATGTACGTGCGAACTGTGCGCAATAGAGACAATAAGAAAAATGACTTTTCGACAGTAAAAATAGTGTGTTCCTATTCCGAAAGAATTGTATACATTTCTGTTGTAATATTGTACTTCCCATATTGATACGAATACGCAAGGAGGGACCTTCCAATAATAAACGATGGTTTACTTCAATTTATTAGAACTTGTTGTTCCTCAGCTCCATTAACATTTTGATCCCTCCATGTAGTTCAATTAAACTCTCGCTTGGTATACCCATTTTTATTTTAAAAAAATTAGTCAATATTTGACAGTTTTATAATAAACAGATTATTTATATTACTCGCTTATAACTGAAACTTGCAGCCTGCTTCTATGGTAACGGCGTAGTAGAGGATCTAAAATTCCTCCACTGCAAAGGTGCTCAAGCGGATTCTATAAAATTTACTCGTATTCTTGAAGACCTATTCAGCTATTAAGTCATCGTTGTATATGTGTCTTGACAAATTTCGAATCATCTGAATCATTCAATATTTCGTACAGCTCATGATTGCATTTTATTCGCCATTGGTTTCAATTGCGGATTGCTTCAATCAAGACCGTGCAGGCAGGATTGATCAAGTGGTGAATTTACTCATAAGCTCATAGCCAATGACATATTTAGGTGAGGAGTCCAGGGAGTCTGGGCCCCTCCCGAAATTTTGTGGTTCTAAATAAAAATACAACAATATTGAAGGATGTACCCGCAAGGATCCTAAAAAGTACATGCTTCTAATCAGTCTGTTATTCTATGGCGTTACGCATCCAGTCAGAAATTTCCCAATCTTCCCGAAGGTCATGATAAGCTGTTGCTTTTTTTCGGCAATAGAAAAAACAAGTTTGTTGATTTATTAATTTTCTGTGTCAGTGAGGTCGGCAAAGAGGCCATATGGTGCAATAGAATTAGATCTTACAAACGGACTAAACCTGTCGATATAAGTTATTGATGACCCCCGCAGAAGAGACAGCTATTGTTATCTACCATGCCCATGTCTTATGTCTAAGATGGCTTCTCAGATAAGAGTGTCCAGATAGAACACCACCGATAATTCTGAAATTATTCTGGTTAGCAGTAACGGTTAAGAAGATCTGCCTTAGAGATCCCAATGGCCGGTGGATTTCCTTTTGTATTATAACAATTCATCGACCAACATTTATATCCCATAAAAGGTGTCCGAACCACAGAAGGGAGTGTTCAAGGCTGTCCTGGCCTGGCTAGTTCGTCAGTCGGTTCATTCAAGAGTATGCCAACGCGATCAGTAACTCAGTATAAATATCCTTTTGTGAACTGTCCACTTTCCAAAGCAGGGATTTGAGGCTATGCACTAAGAAAGTATCTTAAAGTATCTTCCGTTGTCAAATAGTGTTTTACGATTATCTTTGAATTATTAATTTCACTCAGCAGTAAGAGAGTTTGGCTAGGGTTTTCGACCATGTCCAATGTTGCAGGATACTGTTTTTCTGCGCGACACATTTCCTTTATGTCGAGATCTTAAAAGTTACATTCCCTCAACGACATTCCCTCAAAGTGTATCAGTCAGCTTATTCCATAAGCCATATGATATCTTGAAACTACAGGAAATACAAATGAAAAGGCGAAAAGCTATGGAATGTAAGTTAACCACACCACTGACCAAATCAAGAAACAGCTCTGTGAAGTTGGCACGGTTACATTAAATTTTTAAATTTAAATTGTGTAGCTCATTTCCCCATCGTAAGCGCTCGTTTGCCCAAGAAAAATTTTCGTTTGCCAAAAAAATTTTATTAACAAAATATTTTTTTTTTTTCAAACTAATAAGAACCACGAATTTTTTTTCAAAATTGGGAATTTCTTACGCAATTTCGTTTGCCCAACGTTAACCTAAGACTGCCCACTCAAAATGCTCACCCTTCATTTTATTTTTATTTAAAACAAAAAAAAATTATAACACATTAGGCGCCAAATTATTCACACTCAAAACGATATTTTTTCAATTTATTATAAATTGCGTAGTCCGTTTGCCCATCGCCATCCCTTGTTTGCCCGGGAATAATTTTCGTTCGCCCACCCTTGCACAAAAAAATGTACAAGCAAAACGATTTTTTTTTTCAAACTGACAATAACCACGATTTTTTTTTTTTAATTAGAGATTTTCACGCTTTTTCCGCTTATCCAACGTTAGACCAGGATTTCCCATCCAAAACTTTCGTTTGCACTCCCATCCCATTTTTTTTATTCGAAAAATAAAAATTAAGATCCCACTTGGTCGCCAGATTTTTCATATCCACCCTTAGGCTACATGAGGGACAATTTGTAGACGCAACCTGGGCAGTTCGTTTGCCCATCGTGGATTATCGCTTGCCTAGCAAAAAGGTTTGTTTGCCCACCCTTGTAAAAAAAAAGTAACAAGTGAAATAATTTTTTTGATTGGGAATACTTAAATAATTAATTTGGCTAATTACAAAATCATTTTATAGTGCATACTGGGCAGTTCGTTTCAATTTCGTGGATTATCGTTTGCTCAGGAAAAAGTTTTATTTATGAAAAAGTAAATATTTGGATCCCACTTGGGCGCCACATTTCACATTTTCACCCTTTGGCTCCTTAATGGCCAATTTGTGAACGCAACCTGGTCAGTTCGTTTGCCAAAAAAAACATTTCGTTTGCACATCCTTGCAAAAAAAAGTTATAAGCAAAATGAATTTTTAGGTTTGAAACCCTTAAATCCTAATTTGGCTCTTGATCAAAAACAACTTTCATTTGCTCACCCATGCACAAAGAAAAGTTAAAACAAAATATTTTCTTTTTAAGCTAGGAATCCTTAAATCCGATTTGGATCCTTAAAGGACTTCATTTTATACAAACCGGGTATTTCATTTGCCCATCGTAGACCCTCGTTTGCCCAAGAAAAGGTTTTGCATGCCTTCCCCTCCAATTTCTTTTATTAAAAAGTCAATATTTTGATCACACCAAGTGTGCTCCACCTTTCTCCATTTCCAGCCTTTGGCTCTGTAAAGGACAATTTGTGGACGCAACCTGGGCAGTTCGTTTGCCCATCGTAGACTATTGTTTGCACAGGAAAAACGTTCGGTTGCCCACCCTAGCCAAAAAACTTAATTTTTTAGGTTGGGAAAACTGGAATCCCTAATGTACTCGTATTGTGCTTATAACCTTTTTTTTACAAGCGTGGACAAAGGAAACTTTTTGCTAAGCAAACGTACTGCAAAATAATCATTTAAGGAGCCAAATAATGCCCGGTTCACATTATTCCAGTCCACTAATCCAGTCCAGCAATCCAGTCCAGTGCTGGACTGGATCATATCGTCTACATGATTCCAGTCCAGTAGTCGGGCGAGTGTGTTGTTTATTCGGTAACTATAGTGACAAGGATTTCTGGGCGAGCTGGAATGAAAAAGTAGACCGACAATCCAGTCACTGGACTGGATTGCTGGACTGGATTGCTGGATTGAATTGCTGTCCAGTGCCGGTTCACATTATTCCAGTAGCAATCCAGCGCTGGACTGGATTATTGGACTGGATTGGTTACTGGAATAATGTGAACCGGGCATTAAGGATTTCAGTTTTCCCAACCTAAAGAAAAATTATTTCGCAAGGGTGGGCAAACGAAACTTTTTGCTTAGCAAGCAATAATTAACGATGAGCAAACGAACTACGCAATTTAAATAAAAAGTGTCGTTGAGACGGTGTGTAATGTGGCGCCCAATGTGGGATCAACGTTTTTGTTTTTTTAATAAAAAAAATGGAGGGGTGGGCAAACGAAAATTTTGGTTGGGCAGCCCTGGGCTAACGCGCAAACGAAATTGCGTAAAAAATTCCCAATTTTATAAAAAAAATTTAAGTTTAAAAATTTGATGTGAAGTTGCCAACTTCACAGAGCTTCAGGAAACGGCTAGACTCAGCACGGCTCGAAAAGTCGGCATTCGTTAAGTCGTTTTATTTCGACTAGTAAGAATGTATATTGAGATGCTTGTTGTCTCTGTATTTGCGTGTTCTTGGAACATTTACTATGAATAATTGTAGTCCAGAATCGTCCTTTTTGAGGATAATAATAGTGCGGAATAGTGCCTTGTATGGGCTCCGCTCGCTACGTTCGCTTCACGCTTAAGAGATCACATTCATGAACGCTCGCTTCGCTCGCTCTGGGTGCAACATCAATTGGCATTATTCCACTTTACGTTATTACATTATTAGGACCATCCTAGAAAGCGCTAATTCAATGTTAGATATCAATATATTTTATGAAGTACAATTCTAGGGGCATTGTTCATAATAGATTTTAGGGACTTTTTCATTTCATTTCATCCAATTATTCCCCCAATTTCGCGGAATTATTCATTTTTTGGGGGTTAAAATTCATCTTCATCGAGAGTTTTTTTTATTTAAAATTGGGGAAATAATTCATGATCAAAAATCACCCCAAAAATGGGGGAGAAGACTCTCTCATGTATAACTTGGACCAGAAATGGCTGCATCTGTTCCCTTCTCTGCCTTGAAGCATCCGCGAACCACTTAATGGTGTCTGTCAACATATAATGCCTGCTACAGACAATGGCCCAGCCCCGGCCATTCGGGGCCATCGCCACTGTGTGGACGGGCAGATGGCGTTCAGTGGCCGATGCCGCGTAACCGCCATTTCTGTCAACAGCGATGGGCCATCGGATGGCTACAAATGGCTTCGAGAGCCGTTTTCCTCCAAGCGATGGCCCATCGCGTACACAACCTTGAACAGCTGATTTAAGTTGACAGACCACTACACAATTATCGCAATGCTATTATACTATCATCGACCTTCTGTCGTACGCGATCCGTTTGATTATAGTTGCCGTGACGCACCGAGCGTGGCCCATCGAAGACCATTGTATGGACGGACAACATTTGAAAATATTCAAATTGACATTTGGTATGTGATGGCGGCCATCAAAGTCACCATCGCGATGGGCCATTATCTGTAGCAGGCATAATGCGTGTTTGCCACCCTACACTACGAGTACACTCTATCAAGTTATCTATCATACACGCAATAGAACGCGCCCTGTGTTGGAGTGTTCCACTACAAGTATGCCCCAGTTCTCTATCCAGATTATTGCTTTGATTGAATGATTTAAAGATGGTTTTTTAACCAACGAGAACCACACATCGATTGATCAGAGAGGTGCAGTACGAAATGTGTTATGTGAATATAAAACGACTTGACAGCTACAACACTGTGCCGACTCTCTGGCACATTTTATTGAGTATTATACATCACCTGCCCGCCCTACATTTACATGTCGTTGATACGCGATAAATTTCCTCCTATCCGGAAAACTGAAAGGTTTCTGAAGCATTTCCGAAAGCTTCCTGAACATAGCGACAGTGGTTAAAGTTAAAACGGAGAACGTTGTAACGTCAAAAGTGTTATGGTATCGTATTTTCATAAATATATTTTTTGAAAGGGTTGGGAGGATAATGGAGGGTATGGGAAGGATAGTAGGAAAGTTTAAGGGAAACAGGTAAGCGAAGGAGCGGATGAAAGGAAAAGAAATTGAATTTTGCTAAAAGTGAAGTGGAAAATGCAGAACAAAGAAAATGTAAAATGTGAAAAATTCGCTTAACCAACTATGTAGTACTGCCTTGTGATCTGTTTCCTTTTCTAATACATACATACTAACTCTAATACTATGGTTAATTGAAAATTGTAATGCTAGCAGATAGTCAGATATTGTATTTCATTCTTTCCATACTTACGTACCAGAATAAAATTGCTTTCTTTGCACTTATGTACTAAACTAAAAGTCTATTTGGTTTGCAGTATCTGGCCAATGTACATACTCACCCTACACCCTCAGCACGAACGTTGAAAATATTGTAATATACATTACATCGCATTAGCAAACAAACTACCGAATCTACCTGTGCCAACCACTCCTTTCCAAGAACTCGATAGTGTAAATGGAAATCGTTGGGGTTTATCGTGTAAACAAACATTGTGTAACTTTACGCCGACAGAAATTCAATTTTCCTGTGGTTAATGGCTAATATCCGATATGGCGTCACTATCAAGTTCATTATTTACTAATTTGGGGGATATTAAAGCAGAAAGTAGACTTTGACAAGTAATATTCGCATTATACTTTTTTCCAGTGGTAAAGTGAGTTCTTGTGAAGGGGGTCGAATACATAAAGACTTCTTGAAAAGTTGAAAATTCGAAGAAAAGGCGTACAAATACGAAAGCTTGCGGAAACAAAAGTTTATCCCGTATATTAAAGCTAAACGGCACTCATCCTGCGGTTAAGAATTTATCGGACGATAATTCTAAACAGCTGATACAGGGTGCTGAAATTTTGACACTTAGAACTTTCTGTTTGCACATTCAAACGAGGCAATTAAACTGGTCACAGAAATCAGAGTTCTGGAAATTCATTCGAAAGAAGACGATTTGAAACCAGCTCAGCCGAAAAATAATGCCGAGAGATGGCACAGCCCTACAATAGAATAGAACAGACGGCATATATTCGCCAAGAAAATCAGCTGATTTTCTACTGCAATACCTGGGCTTTCAACTGCGTTATCATATTTTGAGTATTGCATACGCTGTGGTTAAATTTAATATACCAGATAGCTAACTGGCAGTTTAACCAGACATTGAGAAAACGGGCTTAAAACAATCAATGTACGAGTATAAAAGAATGCATCGGCACCGGTAGCTCAGTACGTATAGACATCAGTCTCATGTCTGCCTACTGGCGTTTCAGGTTCGAATCCCGCCCAAGACGACGTTCGTAGCCATGGATGTTTGTGTTGTCTTCATCCTATAGTGTGGGGCGTAGTAACAATCCAAATTATCTCCCGAATTGGTGCATGTAGGCGACTAAATGGGTGAGCAAGAGGTGCATACTGGCAATTGGATTCTCTGAAACTAGTTTATACCAACGAAACTTCAATTGGGCAACATTAAACAGTTGACGCGCTATGCCTCACACGGAGTTAGGGCAATTTATTTTTATTTTATTTTTTAATAGGGACGAGGCATTTTGACATGGATATGTCTTATAGCTGGGGGTCATCCTAAAAATCTGTCCGTCACACGAAATGTCTGTTTTTCTACTCGGGGGTCAGAAGAGGAAACAAGCCCATTGAACATTTTTCTTTTCTTGTTGTGCATGTCGTTTGAGTGAAGTGGTCATTGTGCATGGCTGTTGCTTGTAGATCCGCGCGGGCGGTGCGCTTGCGGGGATCCTGTGTGTACATGTTGGGATGTTGATTTGATAGCGATAAAGGCTGACGTTGTGGACGGCAAGAAATAACATAGTGTACTGGTGAACGGGCGGACTTTCAATGACCTTCAATTTTCGCCAATTCCCATTTAATAAAATAGCCAGTGTTGTACTATCTGAATCACTAGGGTCCCAGAAAAGGTAGCAAGTAGTCAGTTCGACTAACATTTGGACATGTGCAGACGTAATTTGAGAGAGTGTACATAGTTCCCGCCCCCGAAGATGAGCGAGAGCGGATGAAGTTCATTCGAGCCAAATCGTGTGATCCAGCGACTGCGTTTGTGCATTTGCAATGGCGGCGATTTGAGGTCTGACTGGTCCACAACGTGGGCCCCCACCACACGTGCAATAGACATATAGAACAAAATGGCGGATTTATACTTGGCGAGTTAGAATCTCTCAAGTCCCGAAATAAAGAAATATTCGTCGCAGGATGTTATATGTTATGATGTACATTTAGAGGTCTGCAGAAGATCAAATGCCCCCCTTCCGCAAAAATTCCAAAATGTTCAAAATGGCTGGAATCCAAACAAATAAAATAGCGCGCGTTGTACTACATATCTGAATCAATAGGGTCCCAGAAAAAGTAGCAAGTAGTCAGTTCGACTAACATTTGAACACGCGCAGACGCAATTTGAGAGTGTGTACATTACATAGTTACCACCCCCCCCCCCCCCCCTTCCCCCCCGAAGATAGAGAGCGTGAGCCATCGCGGATGAAGTTCATTCTATCCAAATGGTTGTGCATTTGCAATGGCGGCGATTTGAGGTCTGACTGGCCCACAATGTGGCCCCCACCACACATGCAATAAACGTATCATAAAACAAAATGGCGGATTCGTACTGCGCGAGTTAAAATCTCCCAAGCCCCGAAATAGAGAAATATTCGTCGCAGGATGTTATAGTTCCGGGCAGCTCATCGTGACATGATGTACATTCAGAGGTCTGCAGAAGATCAAATGCCGCGCCCCCCCCCCCCCCCCCCCTTCTGCTAAAATTCAAAAATTTTTCTTGTGCATTCTCTTTGTGCGTGTGTTGGAATGTTTTGTTTACTTTTGTTAGTTTCCTTTTCTGTTTGCCGGACACAATCGTATAGAGTCGCACGCGTTACTTGAGAAACGGATTGTGTGTGCCGGACCCGGACTGTTGACTAAAGGGGCGGGATGATGCGGATAGTGTGGGAGCGATTTTGCAATAGATACACAAACACAATACACGTCCGATTGGGAAAAAATGGTGGGAAGCGTGATTGCGATTAGCAGAAACGTACTCAGAGAAATGTCGATAGGCTGCAGTCTGCAAACTGTACCGAACGGGTAGATGGAACAGGTAGATGGAACAGGGTGCACGAGAGGAGGCGAATATTGCACACACGCGATGCAAACGAAAACGAAACGATCCCGTGAGAGAAAGGAGCCCAAGCGGAGAGGACAAAGCAAAGCAGAATTTAAGACGAGTATCTACACTGCCACCAGATACATGGGTACATGGATATGTCTTATGCCTACCGAAAGCGTGGGACGTGTTTTTTTCGAATGATTTCATCCAGTATAACTATACTGGGATCCTTATAAAACTTACGTCAATATCTTCAACACAACAGGTTCCACGCAGTCGGTAGTCATAGACATATCCATGTTCCGATGTATCTGCATGCAGTGTAGATACTTTGTATCTTTTTTTTTTACATTTCTCGAATAGGAGTGAAGTTGACTTAATAATTCTTTCGCATTTGAAACGTCAATCTATGCCATTTAATCATGCAGAGATACACGCTTCAACAACAACATTTATTCAACTTTTTTAATCAAAGCCCACATTCTATCGCGACTACGCTGCGTGCGCCTACGCCAATTTTCGGTCGACGAAACCGTCCAACAAGACGGACTATTGAACGTTTGGTGCAAAAATTCGAAAGAACTTATGCATTGCATAATGTCCCAGTGAAGAAAATATCGTGGCCGTTCGAGAGAGTATGCGTGAGTAGTCCAGTGATGTCGATTCCACGCCGATCGCAAGCGTCGAACATCAGTGTAACCAGTTTGTGGCGAATTTTGCGGAAGGATTTGGCTCTCCGCCCGTATAAGATTGCGTTGACTCAAAAACTGAAACCAACCGTTATTTTAAGCGTCGCACATTCGCTAATTGGGCTCTGGACCAGATGCAAGCTGACGACGACTTTCACAAGAAAATCATCTTTTTGGATGAAGCTCACTTATGGCTCGATGGTTTTGTCAACAAGCAAAATTGCCACATTTGGTCTAGTAAGCAGCCTGAAGTCATGCACGAGACACAACTTTATCCGAAAAAATTAACAGTTTGGTGCGGTTTTCAGCCCGGCCGGCGGCGTCATCGGCCCATTTTCCTTTTTCGATGAAAACGGCGAGCCAACAACCGTCAACGGCGATCGCTACAGGGCCATGATATCGAAGAATTTTTGGAACCAGCTTGACGCTATGGACTTGAACGATATGTGGTTTCAACAGAACGACGCAACGTGCCATACAGCGTAAGAAACAATCGAATTATCGAAGACCAAGTTTGGCGAGTGAGTTATTTCACGCAACGTTCCTCGCGAATGGCCGCCTCGTTCGTGCGATTTAACCCCTTTGGACTTTTCCTTTGGGGTCACAGTAAATCGCTGGTCTATCCCAATAAGCCAGCAACGTTAGAAGAGCTGCAGCCCAACATCGAACCCGAAATTCCTGGTATTTCGGCAGATTTGTGTGCTCGAGTCATGGAAAATTGGGTCCAGCGTATTCACTCGTGGCAGCACTTCCGCGACGAACATTCGAACGATATTGTACTCCATAATTAATGACATCGATTGTACTTTCATTTAAAGTAAAAATCATTTCCATGATTAATCCACAAATCTTTTTATTGAAAAAAGAAAATGCGTCGCTCTTAATGAAATCCCTATAGTATATAAGAATGCAATCATATTGTCTTCAAATTGACACAAGTTAGGGAAAATAAACATTATTATTAATGTAATTTATGTTTTTGCAAATATGGATACATTAAAAATAAACACCTCTGTATGAATATGTTATACGGCCATGGGTTTCTATCGATTTCTATGGAATTTTCATAAAGATCTAAAATACGTTACGATCCAAAATAGATTCTAGCACTAAATTTTTTCAATTTGGTTTGAACCCTTTTTCCCACATGCAGGTGAGTACGCGTGGTGAAAATAATATCCAAAATTACTGAGATTATGGTCGAATCTATAGTTTTCGGGGTCGGTGAATTTAATAGTATCACTTCCATGACTGCCGCTCATGTTCGAGCTTGGTACCCATAGTAAACTATATGTGGATAGTCTAAGTAGACTACGAAGCCAAATATCGGCCATCGGCAAGTACACAAAGTAAACACTGCTCAAATTATACTGCCTTGCTTCGAATGAAACTACTGAAACTCGGTTGTGCTGCGGAAAAGTCAGTATACAGGAAACTATTGAATTTGTATAGTGTTAAATACTGTTTTAAGTTTACAAGGCTCGACCAAACCAACCATGAAAATAGCTAACTTGAATATAATAACCAAAAAAGATTCCAACAATTACCGACACTCCAAGTGAAATAATTAAATGAATTATTATTACTCATAATAAATGCAAATCATGATTTGTAAATTACACCCAAAACAAATCGAAAATCCATGTGTTCGCATTTGATGATCTAATTTGCATAAATCAAATTAGCCTCCGCTTCTCTGTACCATCATTCTCAAGAATCGCCATGCATAAACCGTTTAAGCTAATTCGCATAATCCAAAAACGATGAGTCTACATATGTAAGTACAGTACAGTACAGTAGAACTCCAGTTATTCGGAGTTATGTTTTCCGGATTGCTAATTTTTCAGATCGATTAAGGAAAAGAAACGAATTCTTTAACGAGAAAAAATGGTCTTGTTAAATTGTATTTTTCTCCTATATTTCATTCAGCGTTGCTACGTTCGATGGCCATGCGACATGCACTGCATCTGCCGCCTGAATGCAACCTCAAATGGTATCTAGATAAGACCATCATATCAGAATCAGTTTTCTATCCATTTTTCAGTTTTCTTTAAGTTTTACATAGGATCTCTATAATAGACTAATCAAACTTGACAGTCTCTATGTGGGGAGACGGAAATAATTTTTCTGTCGACGAAAGTCTAAAATTATGTAGATTGTATAAAGAACGGAAATAAGCCAAAATTTTTGCTACCCGTTTACACACTGAGACATATTACACACACCACAAAAATGTTCCCCCGACTGTCAAATAATTTGTTGAGATTTTCAATCATACCGCAACTGAGGGATCACCAGCTGATAGGAGAAAGTAAGCAATGAAAAAAAAATTATTATAAAAAGCCGACACAAATTGCAACTTTCAGTCAGTTAATTTAACAAACGAGGGAAAGAAGAAGGTAGGCTATGAAAAAAATGTGTACGAAACACGTATGGATTGTATGTGATGACAGCCTCTCTTCAATACATGTTCTATACTCTCAGATGAAAGTCATATCATATCATCGTGGCGGTAAAGCTCACCCGAATTACATATAAAAAGTGTCACTCATTACGTTACCAGCAAATTATGTAATTGAATTAAAAACAAGCTAGCCTTCGACAAATCGCTGCAGCGACTTCAAGCGACTGCCAGTAGCGTCGCACGATGAAAATCGCTCGGGCATAAACAGCCTAAATTTGTGTGATCAGATACACGCTCATCTAAGTAATTTGCCACGAATAGTTTGACACGTAAGTCTCATTTTGTCGAAAAAACTATTGCCTTCAGTTGGATTCGAACCAGACGCCCAGAAGGCTTTCGGTTGCTTCATCCCGACTGGAACTCTATCTTTACGAACAATTATTTTGTTCGACATGTTCGGAAAACAATAATTGCTTCTTGTTAACATGCTTGTCCTTGTACCCACAGTTGTGATATGAATAAATAAATCGGAATTTCCACATAACCTGATTACTGTCCACAGTTACTAGTCCAAGTAATTGGAGTTCTACTGTACTAATAGTTTATCATTATCACACTCGAATTTTGGCGTGCAGTCTTCCGAAGAAAATTCAAACTTTGCTGCAACTAATAGTTGTAACCATTATCTTGTACGGGCTGCATTCGGTTACAGAAAAGCACTGTGTAATTGAAAACATAGCACCAGAAACACTTGAGTCACATCGGAGCTTTTATGACATCATATAGGCAGAAATTCAAGGGTAAGAAATTTACTTGGAATACCTGATGCTCACTTGAGTGAGTAAACATCCGTTGCCGGTTGTCTTACACGTTGTTGTTAGTTGTTTTAAGATGTGGGAAAAGATATTGTGACAAAATTAGCAGACATAAGATAGACACATAAGTATGTAATCTATTTACCGGAACATTTCATAATACATATACCCATAAATATTGGAATGGATGAAACCAGCAAAACCAAGTTAAAAATGTAGTTCACAGCTAACAGTGATTCAGGCCCGTTTTCTCAATATCCTGTTAAACTGCCTGTTAGCTTACAGGGACTTATTTATCAAAAGCCTTAACCTAAATCATATACAACATTTAAAACACGACAAAATATGGGGGTTTTCTCCCCATATTTTTGAACAGCATTATCGTATTTTGGGTGTTGTATATGATTTAGGCCTTTGATGAATCAGTTAGCTAACAGGCAGTTTAACGGGACATTGAAAATACGGGCCTAAATATATTAGGAGCCGGTTGCTCAATGTCCGATTAAAATTTATCTTAAGAATAAACTGCCATTTAGCACAATTGGATTTTCTCAATATCTATTTAGCGTTATTAATCGGATGAACGCTAACCGTCCTCTAGCCTTCGATTAATCTCTTATCCAAAACAAAACCCAACTCCTGGTTTATCCTAAACCGAAACCCAACACCTGAACTCAGTAACTCAGCAGAACTGAGAACTGTTCACTTTTGCAAATTTAAATGAAAACAATGAAAGTGGCCATAAAGAACAGAGTTCCTGGGAATTCATTCGATAGAAGAGAATTTGCAACAAATTTAGCTGAAGGTAAATACGCTGGGAGACCATACTAATACAAAATAACTTTGTGGACGGTAGAATTCCACCAAGAAAATCAGCTGACTTTGCCATAATTGTCGTCTGAGATAGGTTCCATACTTTATGGCTTGACAATTTAATCGACGTATGAGAAAACGAAAATGCTTATCGGGCTGTTTATAGCTACAATTAATTTGTGTCCCTGTTAGTTAACAAAGAGTTTAATCGCACATTGAGAAAGCGGGCCTAAAATTTGTAAACAACCATTATTGTGTATTATACTCGTAGACAAGAGGGCAAAACACCTCTTCCATAGTCCTCCCCGTGGGCGCTCTCTGGAACGGCTAACCAAGCCAGCCAAGTTTTGCACTGCAAAGCATTTGGTAGAGGCACAGAATGATGATCATCCTGCATGGCAAATAACACCAGCGCGTCCCAGGTAGTAGGCGAATGGTGGAGCTGCCACATAGTTGTGAGAACATCAACACATCACACCCAGTTGAAAGATCATCAAAAGAACGCGCGATCAAAAACACCATTGGAGAGCTACTTTTGCGCAATATAAAAAATAGCTCCCGACGACTCCTGGGACACCTAAGGAAGCAACCCTTCCCCTAAGATTGGGTATGTGGGCTTGTAACGTGCGTACCTGAAATCAATTTACACTCGAAACATTAAACGAGCCTCTGATACCAGGCACTGATGCACCGGCAACGACTTTTGGCTACAAAAATGAACCACGATCGACTTTTGGAAAGTTCGGACGATGTGGGGCGAGTGCAGTAGTGCGAGGCTCACTGAAGTCGAACGGGAAATGACCGGATATAACATCGATGTACTAGGACTGAGTGAAAAAAGATGGCCTGGACCGAGAACGACCTTATCACCAAGCTCCCAAACAGTACTGCTTTACTTTGGAAATGAAGACGATACGTCACCTCGAATGGCAAGCGTCGGAATCCTGTTGACTAGGGAGGCACGCCTATCTCTAATTAACTGGAGGCCCACCTCCGACCGTATCATCACAACCACATTAAAATCAAGGGTTAGAAACATCACAATAATTCAGTGCTACGCCCCGACTGAACCTGCAGATCAATCAGCTAAGGACGCTTTTTCTCAACGACTAGGCGACACCTTCGACAAGGCTCCCAAAGGTGACATAAAAATTATCACGAGAGATCTCAACGCCAAAGTTGGGTCTGACAATGTAGGCTTAGAGCACCTAATGGGCAATCATGGACTAGGCAACATGAGCAAAAATGGCGAGATGTTCATGATAGTTTTGCAACTCTCGTCAACTCGTTATTGGCGGCTCCCTGTTCAAGCACAAACGGTGCCACTTAACAACCTGGACCTCTTCGGATGGCAGAACAGAAAACCAGATTGACCGTATAGCCGTCTCCAAGACATGGAGAAATTGTCTCCTGGACGTCAGGTCGAAGCGATGTGCTGATGTTGGCAGTGACCACCAATTTGCTATCGCAAAAATACGCTTATGAACGGCAGCGATCCAGCGCCCTCAAAATGCACGCATCTTGCCACGTTTTAATGTGCGAAAGTTTAAAGATCCATCAATAAGACGTGCATATGTCACCTCCTCGCACGAGAGAGCTATTGCACCACCACCTTGTGAGAATCCTACAATTGATGATACATGGAAAGTTGCTAAGGACTCGTTTATTTCGTGTGGCGTAACATTTGCGGGTCGATTGCAGCGCGGTAGGAGACCATTCATTAGCGACTCTACATGGTCTCTAATCTCAGCACGCAATATACTTAAGGAACAGATTAAGTCAGCTTCTAACGGCTCAGCCAAAGGCCAACTTCGAGCTGAATACCGTTCACTACAGAAAGGCGTGCAAAGAAGCGTCAGATGGGACAAGCGAAATTACATCAACGTATTAGCGGAGATGGCAGAGGAAGCGGCTTACTGCGATGACAATGGAACCTTTTTTTTTAGCTTATTAAGCCATTACCTAGCAAACCTTTTGCAAGAGAACATCCTGGGAAAGATAAAGATGGGTCCCTGCTTGTAACCGAAGAACACCAACTGCGGAGATGGAGAGAACACTTCATTTAGGTCCTGAACAACACCTTTCGACCTTCGAATGCATCTTCATTAGTAGCAGAAGATATTCCGAAAATACCAGCCCACCTTCTAAGCTGGAACTAACTGCGGCATCGATGGATGCGGGTAAAGCCCGGGGGATATCAGGGAGCCCAATGTCACGTCTTACACAAAGGCAAGCTATCAGATCCATTCCAGGTGCACAGCAGAGTGAGACAAGGCTGCATTTTGGTCACCTATACTGTTTTTAATTGCCATTAATGATGTACTAGGCGGCGCGCTTCACACCAAAACAAAGGTATAAGATTAGACTATGGTGACGATATTTGTCTTCTATCAAATAATTCGGATCAAGTAGCTCAAATGTCTTATGCTCTGCATGGCGAAAGCCGTAATGCAGGGCTAAAAATCAATGCTGCCAAGACTAAGTATAGTATTTGAGCTTGGATCCAGGAAGGCAAAGCGGAATTTGTGTTTCGGGGCAGGCAGTAGAGAAAGTTGACAATTTCTTCTATCTAGGAAGCGTAGTTACAGCAGATGGTGGAGCGGATGCTGATGTAAAGTCTCGCATCGACAAGGCTCGAGCAGCTTTTTTCAGTTTGACTCCTTTCTGGCAAAACAACAACATTTCCAGACGCACCAAACTCCGGATCTTCGAAACCAACGTAAAATTAATGCTTTTATACGGCTATTAAACTTGGAAGGTGACCAATGAGATAACAACTAGATTGCAAACTTTTGTGAACCAGTGTCTACGGCGCATACTACACATACGGTGGCCGGACGAGATTTCTAACGACGACCTCCTGACTATTACTGGACAGGACAGGATAGACACTTCCATTAAAAGGCGAAAGTGGCAGACTATGAAAGAGGTCTATAAACAACATGAAATAAATAATTAATTTTATTTATATTCTTACGATTATGTGGAGTTTTTTTTCTCGAACACTTTGCTAAATTGCATTGTGTTTGAATTACGAACGAACATCGTCGTGGACGGGATTCGAACCCGAAACGCCGGTAATCAAACATGAGACTGATGCCTCAACACACTGCGCTACCGGCCGTCCCCGGTCTTGCTATCCCTACACGTAACATCCGGCTTACCAGTTTTACTCCGTTTTAAACCGGTCCATAAGAATGTGGAACAACCTACCGTCTAGTGTATTCCCTAATTATGCACCGGTACTTTCTAACAACTCGACCTCTCCCACATCCCTTACGTTAATTTATTTTCCACCAAGCCTATGCTTGCATCAAAGGGTCCTCTCTTAAAGCCTTCGCAAACACATAAAAAGTTGCCTTATTGGCTAGTAGGCTCTTTACAAACAATCATATTTTCTGAATAAAAATCAAAAAGTATTTTTTTCATTTTTGAATATATTTCAAAATTTGTCTACAACATCTTCACAGACTTTCTTATCTGCATTTTATGTCATAAATTTATAACTTAAAATTGATTGTTATCTTTTAAGGACAAAAGCTAATCAAAAAGAATATCAAAATAATAAAAAAGGATTTCTTTCATATTTTTAAACAAATTAAAATAGTTTGTAGGTGTCTTCAGATTCTAGCAAAAATGCAGTAACCAAACAAATTCAAAGTTCGAAAGAAAAATCCAACTCAAATGCCGAAATAAAAATGGCCAACAATAATTTAGACATAACAAGATTTTGGAGACGAAAATACTATTTTTAAAATTATAGATATAACATAGTTTTTTTTATCGTACTTAAGTGTAAACGTTTGCAAAAATCTTTTTTTTTATGACCAGGGATTTTCTAAAATTTGTATGCTTCCCTCCTGCGGTCTTTAGAAGATTTTTGCAAACCTCGATATCATGAAGAAATAAATATTTCGATTTCATTTGTATTTTATGAGTATTGGCAGTTAAATTATGATGAAAAAAACGTTAAATTAAGAAGGATTTTGTTTGACGAGCAATTATTCGAAACAAAAAAAAGTCTAAAATCTACTTTTGTATAATCTTTCGAATTCGACAATAATCACTTTGAATTCGTTTCGCCCTTTTTGAGAATCTCAGACTTTAACTTATGACTAGGGGAAGCAGTATCACCATTTTCATCCTGCATCGCCTTCAGCGAGGACAATACGTCATCTAATGTGGTCACCGAACGTTTCGATTTTTTATTGTTGGGATTGCATAACGTACAGGGATAAGGTACGGGTACAGCGCTTGGGAAGGAAGGTATGATGGCATCTTGGTTGTCTTTGGACGAGCCCTCAGCATCTGGACAGTAGGGGAAGAATATGACGGGGATGAATCCGATTACTGCTCCTTTAGGTAGTTTATCCAAAGAGTAGGATTGTTGATAGCCGGCTTTGGGTGGATAGACGGGAATTGTGGACGGTAGAGTTTGTGGTGCGGTTGTGGTTGAGGAAACGGTTGAAATATTTTGTGGGTTGACCAGAAAACACGGACAGGAACTAGCTGAAGGGACATTTTCAAATGAGATTGGATACTGAACAATATTAAGTGGAATTTTAGATTCAGATGTGGAAATGAGATTGTTATCGGTATCGCTATGACTATTACTACTACTATTTATACTCAACCCGACTATTGAAGAGAGGATACGGGGACGTGTAGTGGGAAGTACTCCAATTACGGTTCCACGGGATCCTGGTATGGGTAAGTTAGAATTAGCTGGTGGTTTGGGGGTTGGATAATAACCAGGGGAAGGTTTACCTGCATCAGATGGCTTGTTTGGGAATTGGTTTAAGGGAGTGGGAGGTAACAGCTCGACAGATCCGATATCAATTCTTGGCGGACCTGGCAGTGCTGGCAAATATGTTTGTGTGACACGATGTGATTCGAAAATTGGTTTGAATGGTTTGTCCAGCGGGAACTTGCCAGGTGGTCCTGGTGGTCCGGGTGGTCCTGGGGGTCCCAATGGTCCTAAGAGAAATAAGATTCAGTAAATGCACAATTATTTCCGAAAAAGTCATTTCAAAGCTTACCTCCTGGGCCGCCTGGTCCTCCTGGGCCGCCTGGTCCTCCAGGGCCTCCCGGTCCGCTCGGGCCTCCTGGGCCGCCTGGTCCTTGGAGTCCAACGATATGTTTGTATGGTTCCGCACCAGGTCCGCTAGGTCCAGGTATGTGTACGTATTTTCCGGAATCATCAGGAACATATTGACCGCTAGCGTCTGGACGATATGATACACCATCTCCTGGTGGAGGTGGATAATAGCCTGGTGGTCCTGGGGGTCCTGGTGGACCTGGTGGTCCCGGTGGTCCTAATGGTCCGCCTGGTCCTGTGTTAAAATAACCGAATAAATCGAGTGTTCCCGAGTTTCTTCAATTTAAATTTTCAACTTACCGCCTGGTCCTCCTGGGCCACCTGGTCCTCCTGGACCACCTGGACCGCTTGGTCCACCTGGCCCGCCTGGTCCGCTCGGTCCTCCTGGACCTCCTGGTCCGAGAATATGTTTATAAGGATCTGGTCCGGGACCTTCAGGTCCAATCACATGACGATAAGGTTCCGGGCCGGGACCATCTGGACCTACGACGTGAATGTATTTTCCGGAGTCATCGGGAATATAGTCACCGCTGTTATCATGATAGTAGCTGCTAGAACCATCAGCGGGAGCCCCTAGATGAATTGAAAATATACGTACTTTCATTGAAATTAGAAAAAAGATTTCATTAGCACATACCTCCTGGTCCTCCGGGCCCGAATCCTCCAACGCCACCGAAACCGCCTTGTGGGCCTTTGATGTGAACGTATGAACCTGCACCTGGCCCGCCTGATCCAGTAACATGTTGATACTCGCCTGATTTGTCTGGTTTGTACGAACCGGCATCATCTGGTCTGTAACTACCACCTCCAGTAATGATGGTAGATGCGGGTCTCTTTGGTGATGATGGAATGAATGGTTTTGGGGTGGAGCCTGGATATACACTCACAGAAACTCCAAAGCCTGGTGGTGAAACTGGAGAGAGCGGGAATTTTCCTGGTAGACCGGGTGGTCCTGGTGGACCTGGTGGACCTGGTGGACCGAATGGACCTGAAGAAAAATTTAAAACATCAATTTAAATATTCCTAAAGCCTCCTGCGTATTATTCCACTATGGAACAATTATTTTCTGTTAACACTATAATCACGTACCTCCTGGCCCTCCGGGTCCTCCTGGTCCCTTTGGTCCTCCTGGACCTCCTGGTCCCTTAGGTCCTCCTGGACCACTTGGACCTTGAGGTCCAATGACATGTTGGTATGCCGGTGATCCTGGGCCACTTGGACCTTGAGATCCAACGATATGTTGGTATGCTGGTGATCCTGGGCCACTAGGTCCGCCTACGTGATGGTATTGACCAGAGGTATCGGGTTGATATGAGCCAGAAACATCAGGTCTATATGAACCTCCTGCTGGCTTTCCTGGGCGGCCTGGGGAGCCTGGGGATCCTGGGGCACCGAAACCTGGAGTTCCTGGCGAGCCAGGAGATCCCGGGCTTGGTCGGCTTGGTGGGAATGGAGCTAGTGGACCGGGTGGACCTGGCGGTCCTGCTGGGCCTGCTGGGCCGAATGGTCCAC
Organism: Chloromyia formosa; assembly: GCA_964017055.1. NCBI lineage: Eukaryota > Metazoa > Arthropoda > Insecta > Diptera > Stratiomyidae > Chloromyia > Chloromyia formosa. The sequence continues at coordinate 138,613,738 of OZ024814.1, forward strand.
TTGGGCCGAATGGTCCTCCTGGACCTCCTGGTCCTCCTGGACCTCCTGGTCCTCCGGGTCCCTTTGGACCTCCTGGACCTTGCGGCCCGACTATATGCTGGTACGGTGGCGCTCCTGGTCCTGACGGTCCTTGTGGTCCGACTAGATGGTTATAAGATACGGGTCCTGGGCCAGATGGACCTTCAATATGATGATAGTCACCAGAGCTATCAGGGCGATAAGTTCCGCTTCCATCGGGTTTGTATGATGCTGCGAGGGACGGCAAACCACCTGGTTGGGATGATGAACTAATACCAATACTTATGCTTGGACGGCCTGGCAATCCTTTAATAAAAAAAAAATATATTGGTTAAACATGCGTATAAGAATATTAAAGAAATAAAAAATCACCAGGTGTACCAGGAAGGCCTGGGGATCCTGGGCTTGGACGACTCGGTGGGAATTTTCCGGGAAGACCTGATGGTCCCAATGGGCCTGAAGCGAAAAAAAGGGAATTCATATAGCATATATTATAATATTTTAATAAAATACTATTGTAGATTTCCACTCCATTGATCCAAAAATGATCCCAAAAGAAGTTATTTCGTTGCATTTTGCACTTGTTATCTTACCTAATGGTCCGAATGGTCCTCCAGGTCCTGCGGGGCCACTTGGACCCTTTGGACCGCTTGGACCGCCTGGTCCGCTTGGACCTCCTGGACCGCCTGGACCTTGAAGACCTACTATATGTTGATATGGCAGTGAACCAGGTCCAGCAGGGCCCTCAACATGCTGATATTGTCCGGAGGTATCAGGTTTGTATGCTCCGCTATCATCAGGTTTGTAAGATGGACTTACAGGAGAGCTTGGGCGTACAGTCAAGACTGAACTTGATGGTTTTGGTAGTGTTACAATTCCGACACCGACTGGTGAACCTTAAATAAGAGTAAAGATGGGTTATTGTTGCCATTTTCATAAAACCCGCATCATTTTATCTGAAATTCATTATACCTGGTCTAAAAGGTTTACTTGAGATGCTAGGCGCTGGCGTAACTAATAGACCAAGACTTGGACGACTTGATGGGAACTTTCCTGGAAGACCTGTTGGTCCGAATGGACCTGATGGGCCTGACGGTCCGAATGGACCTGATGGACCTAATAAAATTACAATTGTTATCTGCTTTCTTTTTGCATTATTGGAGCCATAAGTAGAATGAAAGTACAACAAACAAGTGAAATTCGAAGCAAATTATGCGTTTATGAAGAAAAAAATGTCCAATCTGAATCCCAATTTCAACTGGCGATGGTGACAGATGTTAAACTTAAATTTTGAGCTAAACGATATGAACTGAATTGAATTGACGATCATGAGAGGCGGGTAATGAGTGGGAATATTATGACGTTATGTGAATTTGAAGCGGTGGATTAAACTGTCTAGAGAATCGCATGCTACTCCAACGTCTTGGGCCTGATAGCCCATTAAGGCCAAATGGACCTTCTGGATCACTTGGTCCCTTAAACTTGTGCATCATACTGCCCTTAGAACTTGTTTGAAAAATGGAATGAATACAAAGCAAAACAGTGGCTGGGGTAAATTTGATGAAAAAATATTTTTTATACTGCTCGGTGTACTTGATGTAGGGTGCCTCGCGAGCTAACAATCGCTCGATAAGCATGGCACCAAACAATTAATTAAGCTTTTATTTTTTACATATCCAAACCAAATGAATGCATCAAATTTAGACGTGATTGAATAATCTTTGTCCAGTTTTAGATTTTTGGTGATATGTGCTGATGTGAGGCTACATAAAATAGAATACGAACCTCCTGGACCTAGTGGGCCACTTGGACCCTTTGGACCTCCTGGCCCGAAAGGACCACCTGGACCGCTCGGACCTTGTAATCCTACAACATGTTTATATGGTGCAGCACCCGGTCCGGATGGTCCACCAACGTGATGATATTGACCAGACTCATCTGGTTTATAAGCACCGCTATCATCTGGAGAACCTGGACGACCAGGCGATAATGATATCGTTGGTTTCGGAGCAGAAATTGATGCAATGCTAACAACACTACCAGTCAATAATGGGCTTGATGGTCTAGAAGGTGAAGTGATTCCGACGCTGACGCTTGGACGACTTGGAGTTCCTTCAACAGATAACCCATTTAGTAAAGAATTAAATTGTTACCTAAGACAAACTAATTGAGACGGGGCGTAAATTTACCTGGACGCGATAGGATGCTTGGGGTGCCTGAGACTCCGTAAGCTCCGAGGCTAGTAATTGATGATGATCCTGACAGAATGATACTTGGACGGCTTGCGGGCAATTTACCTGGAAGCCCTGATGGTCCAAATGGACCTTTAAAATTTTGCGTAAGACTAACTTTAGAACTTGTTTGAAAAATGGAGTGAATACAAAGCAAGATGGTTTCTGCGGTAAATTTCATGGAAATTATTTTTATACAGCTTGGTGTATTTGGTGAAGGGTTCTTCGCGAGCTTTTAATCGCTCGATAGGCATAGCAAAATCAAACAGTTAATAAAGGTTTTATTTTTTAAATGTCCAAACCAAATGAATGCATTAAATTTAGACGTGATTGAGTAATCTTTGGCCAGATTGAGATTTATAGTGAGGTGTGCTGATGTGCTATATAAAATATAATACGAACCTCCTGGACCTAGTGGGCCACCTGGACCTTTTGGACCTCCTGGCCCGAAAGGACCACCTGGACCACTTGGACCACCTGGACCTCCTGGACCACCTGGACCGCTTGGACCTTGTAATCCTACAACATGCTTATATGGTGCAGCACCCGGTCCGGATGGTCCACCAACGTGATGATATTGACCAGACTCATCTGGTTTATAAGCACCGCTATCATCTGGGGAACCTGGACGACCTGGCGATAATGATATCGCTGGTTTGGGAGCAGAAATTGTTGCAATGCTAACACCACTACCAGTCAAAAATGGACTTGATGGTCTAGAAGACGCAATTCCGACGCTGATGCTTGGGCGACTTGGAGTTCCTTCAACAGATAACCCGTTTAGTAAAAAATGAGTCAAACTGATTGAGATGAGGCGTAAATTTACCTGGACGCGGTTGGATGCTTGGAGTGCCTGAGACTCCGTAAGCTCCGAGGCTAGTAATTGATGATGATCCTGACAGAATGACACTTGGACGGCTTGCGGGCAATTTAGCTGGAAGTCCTGATGGTCCGAATGGACCTATAAAATTTTGCATAAGAATATCTTTAGAACTTGTTTGAAAAATGGAGTGAATACAAAGCAAGATGGTGGCTGGGGTAAAATTGATGAAAATATTTTTTATACAGCTCGGTGTATTTCATGGAGTGTGCCTCGCGAGCTTATAATCGCTCGATAGGCAAGGCCAAATCAAACTGACAATGAATGTTTCATTTTTTACATGTCCAAACCGAATGATTGCATCAAATTTAGACGTGATTGAATAATCTTTGGCCAGATTGAGATTTTTGGTGATGTGTGCTGATGTGCTACATAAAATATAATACGAACCTCCTGGACCTAGTGGGCCGCCTGGACCCTTTGGACCTCCTGGACCTAGTGGGCCACCTAGACCTTGTGGACCTCCTGGCCCGAAAGGACCACCTGGACCGCTTGGACCTTGTAATCCTACAACATGTTTATATGGTGCAGCACCTGGTCCGGATGGTCCACCAACGTGATGATATTGACCAGACTCATCTGGTTTATAAGCACCGCTATCATCTGGGGAACCTGGACGACCGGGCAATAATGATATCGCTGGTTTGGGAGCAGAAATTGTTGCAAGGCTAACACCACTACCAGTCAAAAATGGACTTGATGGTCTAGAAGGCGAAGTGATTCCGACGCTGACGCTTGGACGACTTGGAGTTCCTTCAACAGATAACCCGTTTAGTAAAGAATGAAATCGCTACCTAAGTTAAACTGATTGAGATGGTGCGTAAATTTACCTGGACGCGATTGGATGCTTGGAGTGCCTGAGACTCCGTAAGCTCCGAGGCTAGTAATAGATGATGATCCTGACAGAATGGTACTTGGACGGCTTGCGGGCAATTTAGCTGGAAGTCCTGATGATCCAAATGGACCTTTAAAATTTTGCATAATCTTTAGAACTTGTTTGAAAAATGGAGTGAATACAAAGCAAGATGGTGGCTGGGGTAAAATTGATGAAAATATTTTTTTATACTGCTCGGTGTATTTGATGCAATGTGCCTCGGGAGCTTATAATCGCTCGATAGGCAAGGTAAAGTCAAAGAGATAATTAAAGTTTTATTTTTTAAATGTCCAAACTAAATGAATGCATCAAATTTAGACGTGATTGAATAATCTTTGGCCAGATTGAGATTTTTGGTGATGTGTGCTGATTTGTTACATAAAATATAATACGAACCTCCTGGACCTAGTGGGCCGCCTGGACCTTTAGGACCTCCTGGACCTAGTGGGCCACCTGGACCTAGTGGGCCACCTGGGCCTAGTGGGCCACCCGGACCTTGTGGACCTCCTGGCCCGAAAGGACCACTTGGGCCGCTTGGACCTTGTAATCCTACAACATGTTTATATGGTACAGCACCTGGTCCGGATGGTCCACCAACGTGATGATATTGACCAGACTCATCTGGTTTATAAGCACCGCTATCATCTGGGGAACCTGGGCGACTAGGTGATAATGATATCGCTGGTTTGGGAGCAGAAATTGTTGCAATGCTAAGACCACTACCAGTCAAAAATGGACTTGATGGTCTAGAAGGCGAAGTGATTCCGACGCTGACGCTTGGACGACTTGGAGTTCCTTCAACAGATAACCCGTTTAGTGAAGAATGAAACTGTTACCTAAGTCAAACTGATTGAGATGGTGCGTAAATTTACCTGGACGCGATTGGATGCTTGGAGTGCCTGAGACTCCGTAAGCTCCGAGGCTAGTAATAGATGATGATCCTGACAAAATGACACTTGGACGGCTTGCAGGCAATTTAGCTGGAAGTCCTGATGGTCCGAATGGACCTATAAAATTTTGCGTAAGACTAGCTTTAAAACTTGTTTGAAAAATGGAGTGAATACAAAGCAAGATTGTGGCTTGGGTAAAATTGATGAAAATATTTTTTTTATACAGCTCGATGTAAATGATAGAGTGTGCCTCGCGAGCTTATAATCGCTCCATGGTCAAGGCAAAATCAAACCAAACAGTTAATGAAGGTTTTATTTTTTGCATGTCCAAACCGAATGAATGCATCAAATTTAGATGTGATTGAATAATCTTTGGCCAGATTGATATTTTTGGTGATGTCTGCTGATGTGCTACATAAAATATAATACGAACCTCCTGGACCCTTTGGGCCTCCTGGACCTAGTGGGCCACCTGGACCTTGTGGACCTCCTGGCCCGAAAGGACCACCTGGACCGCTTGGACCTTGTACTCCTACAACATGTTTATATGGTGCAGCACCTGGTCCGGATGGTCCACCGACATGGTGATACTGACCAGAGTCATCTGGTTTATAAGCCCCGCTATCATCTGGAGAGCCTGGACGACCAGGCGATAATGATATCGCTGGTTTGGGAGCAGAAATTGTTGCACTACCAGTCAAAAATGGGCTTGATGGTCTAGAAGACGAGGTGATTCCAACGCTGACACTTGGACGACTTGGTGAGCCTTCAACAGATAACCCGTTCAGTTAATAATAAAACTTTTATCCAAAAGTCGAACTGATCGAGCGAGATGGGGCGTAAGTTTACCTGGACGCGGCAGGGTGCTTGGAACTCCTGAGATTCCGTACGCTCCGAGACTAGTAATTGATGATGATCCTGACAGGATGCTGCTTGGACGGCTTGTGGGTAATTTAGCAGGGAATCCCGATTGTCCTAATGGACCTTTAATATTGTAATTTTTTAGAATTTGTTCATAAAATGAATTAGAAGCATGGATAGTCGGTGGGACAAATTTATGATAGCTGATTCTAGTTATGAATTGGAAATACGTATGAGATGAAATCCAAATTTCTTTTTGTTCTTAGTTATGGATGTTTCAGGAGCTAGTGGTAGCTCCATTCGATCAATAAAAACCAAGAGGTTAGTGCATTTCAATTTGTTTTCGAATTTAGTATGCTGTGCGCTTATTGTTTGTCAAGGTAATATTAATTACAAACCTCCTGGACCCCTTGGGCCACTTGGACCTTTCGGACCTCCTGGGCCAAATGGTCCACTTGGACCAGCCGGACCGCTTGGACCAGTTGGGCCACCTGGACCTCTAGGACCACTTGGTCCTCCTGGCCCTTGTGGTCCTACAACGTGTTTATAAGGTTGTGCACCTGGTCCAAGAGGCCCACCAACATGATGATACTGGCCGGAATCGTCTGGACGATAAGAGCCACTCTCATCTGCTTTGTATGTTCCACTTCCTGGTGAACCAGGACGACTAGGTGTTAATGGACGGAAGGAGGAAGTAGAAGTTACTCCTAATCCCAAACCAATAGCGGGGCGACTTGGTGTACCTTAAATTTGTGATGCAATTTAATAACCAGTATTTAATCAACCAGAAACCAAAGGGAATAATAAACGCTAAAATTTACCTGTTCCGTAGGTAGGCTTTGCAAACGAACCGGAAACTTGAGAAATACCTAATCCTGAAAGTGGACTTAACGCTGGCAAAGCTGGGCTTGAACTTGGGAATTTACCGGGAGTACCGGCGGGTCCCAGTGGGCCTGTGAAATTTACATACTTATAAATATGATGATACATATTTATATAAACAAGTAGCATATAACGGCATGGAATGGAAGTATATTTGAGGTGGGCTGCGCTTAAAATTTGATGGAACTCTGTTAATGAATGACCTGTCTAGTTTCAAATCCATGGAAAGCATTCATATTACTTAGTTGCAATGACGATTTTCAATCAGTGGTGAAAAGTCCTGGTCGATGATTCGACAAGTCATGATGATATAAGTGCTATACACTATACTAACCTCCTGGTCCTTTGGGACCTCCTGGACCGAATGGTCCGCCTGGACCTCCTGGACCAAATGGTCCGCCTGGACCACCTGGACCTCCTGGACCTCCTGGACCTTGTGGGCCAACTACATGCTGATAGGGAGCAGCTCCAGGTCCAGATGGTCCCGTAACATGCGAATATTGACCAGAACTATCAGGATGGTATGCCCCACTATCATCGGGTGATCCGGGGCGGCCAGTTAGCGGACTATGTGGCCTCAAAGATGTACCAGTGCCAATGGCAATGCTGGGACGACTTGGGGAGCCTTTAAGATAATTCATTCACAGTGATACATATTGTAAGGGGCAATAAACAACGGGGCCAATTTTTACCTGGTCTGCCTGGTGCACCTAAGCCTGGAAGTCCTGATGTTCCTGGAAGACCTACACTTGGTCGGATAGGTGGGAATTTGCCGGGAAGTCCCGCAGGACCTAGTGGGCCCAATGGACCTGAATATAGTTTAGTTTTAACAATTTATTTCAACTTCTTACTATTACCGTCAAATAAAGCGAAATACCAAGCAAACTTTCAAAATATACTATGCAGAATTTTGAACAGCATGGCTGTATTATAATGCGAATAAGTGACCCATTGTGTATTGATCAAAAATGCATGGGGGTTGTCATAGTGTACCCAAGGAATGATAAAGCCACAAAAAAATATTCTTCAACCAAATTTTCTAATATGCAAAATGGGGATACACAAATGTGAATACTAACCTCCTGGTCCCAGTGGACCTCCTGGACCAGCTGGACCACCTGGACCTCCTGGACCAGCTGGACCACCTGGACCACCTGGACCACCTGGACCACCTGGACCTCCTGGTCCCCCTGGACCTCCTGGACCACTTGGACCTCCTGGCCCTTGAAGTCCTATTACATGTTGATATGGTGGAGCACCTGGTCCAGATGGACCTTCAACATGTTGGTACTGTCCTGAGGTATCTGGTTGATAAGCGCCGCTGTCAGATCCGCTGCCTGGTGAACCTGGGCGACCACTCAACAATGGACTCGGTGGCCTAACCGAAATTCCCGTTCCGACAGAAATAGCTACATTTGATTGAATTAGAAAACTTTCACATATTTCCTCATTGAAAAATTCAATTACCTGGGCGACCTGGTTTTCCGGGTAGGCCTGGAGCAGGGAAACCGGGAAGGCCTGGTGAGCCTGGACTTGGTCGACTTGGTGGGAATTTGCCTGGAGGACCTGGTGGGCCTGGTGGACCCAAAGGACCGCCTGGACCACCTGGACCGAATGGACCGCCTGGACCACCTGGACCACCTGGACCGAATGGACCGCCTGGACCTCCTGGGCCGCTTGGACCTCCTATTGCATAAGATCGTCACAATTATAGTAACTATCAGATTTGATTGAATTTGATTTTTTCACCTGGTCCCTTTCCACCACCAGTTCCGAATCCACCAGCACCGCCATATCCACCTGACGGGCCTCCAATGTGTTTGTATGGCTCAGCGCCTGGTCCGCTTGGTCCTGGTACATGATGGTACTGACCGGAATCGTCAGGAACATAATCTCCACTGTCATCTGGCTTATACGATCCTCCGCCTGATTCGGGACGTGGTACATATTGTCCGGAAGCACCAAGACCAGCTCCTAATCCAGCGCTTGGCTTTCCAGATCCAAATCCAGCTCCAGCACTCAAAAGATTTCCAGATCCGTATGCACCTGTAATTCATAGAATCAGAAATATTCATGGTAAATGAGTGGAACACTCACCTCCGGCACCTGGTTTTACAGAAGTACTAATTCCAATACTAGCAGCACCAAAACCACCTGGACCCTTGCCTCCTGGGACAAACGGACCTCCTGGACCACTTGGACCTCCTGGACCTCCTGGTCCGAATGGACCGCTTGGACCAGCTGGACCAGCTGGACCGCCTGGACCGCCTGGACCTTTTGGACCTCCGGGACCACCTAAATGAAAATCGAGTCCCCATTTATTTCTTTTTCTTTTCGATTTAAACATATATATGCGCTTTCAAATGAATTTTGACGAATCCTCTACCTGGTCCAAATCCACCACCGGATCCGGAACCGCCAAATCCTCCTTGTGGCCCGGTTACATGAAGATAAGCTTGTGCGCCAGGACCCTGTGGACCTTCAACATGGGTATATTGTCCTGAATTATCGGGTACGTATTGTCCTGAACTGTCAGGCTTGTATGCACTTCCAGATCCAACACCGCTTGAAATTGGCCGAGGAATTGATGGTGACAAATCAGCTGAGCCTTTGGTGGCAGTGCTACTGCCGAAACCAGATAAGGCTCCACTTCCTGGACGACCCGATCCACCTAGACCAATACTTCCAATTCCTTTCTGGCTACCAACCTACAATGAAACACCATATGTTACTGTTATGTTCTCGAACGAAAGTCTTTCAAAATTCACTCACATTTGTAAAACCACCTTCTGCCAATTTAATAACTGGAATATTTGGTCGAACGCCACCTGCAACTTTACCACAGCCTTTGGGGAAGTATAGATCCTTCCAAGGCACCTTACGACTTGTTCCTGGTCTTCCTCCATCGATGTTTTGAAGATGACTATCGCCTGTATCTGGATATACATCAACATCCTTTCCGGGCTCAACGGTTCTGTAACCATATGAATCGGCTACATAATGAACAACACGAAGTAAATCATCTGGACCAATCCAACCGTAGCATCCGTAGGTTACACCATCCGGACCACGGGTTTCGTGATGGAAATGTCCAGTGAGGCCAATGTCATAACCATAACGGTAAGCACCTGCAAATCGGATGCAAATGAAAAATGATTGTGGATGAAGAATCGAATGAATATGTACTTACTTGTATCAAAGTCGGCGGAATAATATTGGGTGTGTGGATCTTCAATATTAATGAGTAACTCCCGCTTCCTCGTTTCTTTGCGCTCCTCTGCAGTGTCGGCTTCCTGCAAGAAGATGGCTGCGAGGATCTGAAACAAAAAATATATAATGTTAGAAAATAGCGTTAATTCGTTAAGGCCATTTATTCAGTTCCTTCCAATAAATCTTAAAAACTTACTCAACGGAAACATTATTTGAATCTAACTAGCGAACTAGAAATTGTATGCGCTAATTAATCCAATTCAACCGGAGATTGAACTGTAGTCCGGATGGCGCAACGGTTAGCACGTTCGCCTTCTACGCACTGGGCCCCAGTTCGATTCCTACTGAATGCGGTAGCGCTTTTCAATAAAAAAATGGGGATTTACGTGTCAGACTTTGAGCCCACTCAGCTGTTAAATGAGTGCTCATTTATGGGGTAAATAACTCGGTTGAGCGTGTTGCTGATCACACACCTCTGCACAAGGCCGTCACGATCTAGAAAATGAGATGATGCTAACTCATCTCGAGGCCATGGTTCAAATTGGACTGTTGCGCCAGTTATTTATTTTATTTTAACCGGACTTGGAGAAAAATCTGGATATTTATTAACTATCCAGATTATTCTGATAGTTTCTGCTCGAAATGTCAGTTACGGTCAAACAGATTTGAAAGATTTAAATTCCACTAGCAAACTTGGAATTATTTCGAGATTGATATTCGCTGCCCTTCAACGCCATCACCCCCAATTAACATCTGTTGTCAATAAATGTACACCGATAAATTTAATTGAAATAAAGAGCGCCCTTGAATCGCACTCATCCGTGTTCAGCCACAAAGATTATTTCAATATTCGTATCACACGGAAAATTAATTAATATTTCAACCATATATTTTCGGAATTGGTTAAAACTCATTTCCTGAATGTCATGTCCACATTTTTATCTCTCTCCAATTTTTGATCTTCGCCCGCGGGAGAATATCGACCAGAATATATGGGGAAATGTTTAATGGGTGGAAATTTAACTATACGTATGACCATGTAGTTGTTCGAGCACAACTGCATATTGGAAGAGAAGTGCAATATATGCTTATAATTTAATTTTTACATTGCCTTATCGTTGAAGAGTTTTAGTTTTCGGTGCAGGGATTTGGACTCACAATACCGGTCGAGTCAATAGCAAGCGATCTTATTCTTATGAATGTGTTGTCTTCCCCTTGTGGTGCGAGGCGTAATAATAAGCCACAGCATCTCCCGACTTGTCGCAAGTAGGCGACTAAATGGGGAACCAGGAGGTGCATGCTGGCAACTGTAATCTCCGAGACTAGTTTATGCCAACGAAACGTCAACTGGGTCACATGGAACACTTGACGCGCTATGCCCCACATGGGGTTACGGGAAATTGAGCAACTATAATTTCAACGCACCGAGGAACGCCAAGCGAAAAAATTAACAAAATTAAAAAGAAAAACCAAACTCAACCCCAAGATAAGTGCAGAAAAGCTTCGTCCATTTGCAATGGTCATTTTGGACAAACAAGCATGTACGTAGACACACTTCGAACAATCTGAACCGAGTCTAGTTGAACTGGGGAATAATCACTACGTTTAGACCGCGGGACTATCTTCGAGATCTAACTAAATCGATCTAACTCTCGACGATATAAACGTATCGATTTAGTTAGTTTCGGACTTGACTTATCTCTACTTGCGATGCGGAACTGGACTGAAAAAATTGGGACTATATCGCTGTCATCGTTAATGTTGACGTTGTTGTCGTTTTTTTTTGTTCGGCATTTGTTTTGTTTGCAATTTCAGGAAAGCAGTGCGTGATCACGGGCAAGAAAAAGCCTTTTTCTGTCGTAAAATTTATATCTATCAAATTTATCTGTGCTGTCAACGGAGAAAGAATAAGAAGAAGTACCTCTCCGTATGGTCGGTATAAACACTCCACCAACAAGTGCTAACACTAAAATGATTTAGTTAAATCGACTTTTAGTTCCACGGTCTAAACGTGGCCAATGTCGGACACATAAGTTTGCCACAAAAGAGCTCTTCGAAAAAAAAACTTCATGTCTCGCTGGAGTCAGTTGCAAAGCAACCGAGCATGATGTCTGAAGTAAAAAAAAATTATTATATTGTTTTGTCTTCGACCCCTTCTTGGAAAGACGCAACAGCAGACGAGTCAGTAAATATAAAATAGCACTCACTGACTCACTTATCACACTAACCAAGTAAAGGGTGAGTGCAGTGGCAATATTAGCGTAACTGTATAAACGGAAAATAGAACCACTGCCTCGGTAAAATGAGGTGTGACTGTACTGAGCTCTTTATTTCGAGCACTCAGTATATGTATTTCGTTCAAAAGTGATTTCTCCCCTTTCTGTTCCAAATCAGGAAAGGGAGCATATTAGTTGTAAAGTACATTTACTGACTAATTTTCAGTTGTCTTTTTGGCTGGGGGTCTGATTAAACTTTCTAAAACTCATCGCAATGATCGCCACGCTCTGTAAGCCAAACCCAGTCAAATCGTCTTTATGAAACAGATATACTCGTATGTATGTATGTTCCAATACTTTTCCAATAAGGAAACAGTTTCTTTAACTTATCAAATCAATGAACTCATTCACAGCTCAGTTGACTGGAGAGTGACAGGAAATGCAACTGTTTGAATATGTTCGTGACAGGAATCGAACCACTGCTATTTCCATCGGGCTACCGCAGTCGAAATTGCAATATCTGCAGCGGAAATATAAAAATAAAAGCTAGAAAAGCAGAAAAGCTTAAAAGGCAGATTTCCGAACTGGTGCACGACACCAGTAATTATTATAGCACATAACCAAATTGGAGAATCGAGGCACAAATGCGAGCTGGCTTCAATTTTCTTTTTTTTTCAAGCTGGAACACATTTAAATGGTGATACCTTTTAATTCAAGAAATTTCAAATCCCGAAAAATACCGCCAAATCGAAATCCCGCCACATAAAAGGTCCGTCAGTTTAAAAATCCGCCATTTTACAATCCCGCTCTTTTAAAATAGCGCAAATCGTAAATCCCGCTCAAGATTTTATGTTTTCAAAAGTCGTCCACCCGACTTTTTAAAGAATACCTTTTATCAGGGGCTTTTAAGAGGCGGGACTTTCAGCTAAAAGGATCTTGTGCTGTATGACCAATTCCCTAAACTTTGATTTAATTGTTACTCTCATTTTTAAAGAATGTTCAGTGAACCAAAAGTCCCCGGGGAAAATGGGATTTTTTGGTAGGGTCTGGGGAAAAAAACACAAGGAACTACAACTGTTTTTGTATTTTTGAAATATTTTGACAACGGTTAATTATAACGAAAATTTTCTGTCAAATAATTAAATTTAAATTCGTTTATGAACGAATTTGGTAGAGGCTCTACCGAGAGTTTACTTCATACTTTCGGCTACTTTTTGTATAATATTTTCTAAATACTATTTAAAAAAAAATAGTAGTCCGGATGGCGCAACGGTTAGCACGTTCGCCTTCAACGCACTGGGCCCCGGTTCGATTCCGGGGATTTACGTGCCGGACTATGAGCCCACTCAACTGTTAAATGAGTACCCATTATGGGGTAAATAACTCGGTTGAGCGTGTTGCTGATCACATACCTCTGCACAAAACCGTCACGATCTAGAAAATGAGATGATGCTAACTCATCTCGAGGCCGTGGTTCAAATTGGACTGTTGCGCCAGTTATTTATTTTTTATTTAAAATAAATACAAAAAAGTCTCTAAATCGAACAAGATGTTTCCTTTCCTTGTGCTTTACCAATTTGCGCTGGTTCGTTAAGTGAAGAATGCAACAACCGAAAAACACGGTGTATTCCTTTTTCAACGGGCGACACATCGTAGTTCATATATTGGCCAATTGTGGCATTACCGCTAGTAGCCTATTAGAGCTACGAAGCGAGCATTCTATGTTTGTATACAGAGGGTAGCAACCCCTTAAGCCGCGGAACTCGTGGAGCGAGCGGAGCCCATTCAACGGGAGGGGAGTGCGAAATCTTCTCAATTTAAAACTCACTATTGGGTCAAGGCGCGAACCAATATACATAGTGCATAGATGGGAATAAAAGAAGATCCCAATTCCAATCCGGCTAAAAAAAAAAACAATAAATTTAATTACAGCTAAGACACTTTGAATAATGCCGAAAAACCTTGAAATTTAAAAAACCTCACATTATTTCATTACAAGTGATTTGTTAAACGTTCAAGTGACCTCAAAAAATAGACAAAGAAAAAGCTTCGCAAAATCCTTTGTTGTAACAAATTCAGCAAGAAACGTTACCTCTTCAATTAATCCTATCAACTGGTAGTACTAAAATCAAAATTACAATTCCGGAACTATTTTACTTTTGGATAATTCATATTAATTATTAATGTCACTTACAATATGATTGAGGTTAAGTTTAATGTTATAACAAGTGGAGTAATTTGTTGTCCAGGGAGAACGTATTTTGTAAAGTGGTTGTTTTTGCTGTGCAATAACATACATACATACACATATTTGTGCACCAAGTGATGGGGACAATTACTCTTTTCACCGTGGCACCACATAATCTCTGACTCTTTCAACTGAGTCGTTCTATGAGAGTCATCCAAAGAGTCAGAAACTTGGTTAATAACATATTCAATAAAAGTTGTAGTTTTAAAGAACATAAAAAAAAATATTATTTTTTTCTTTACATCTGATTTGAAGTTGGTGGCCCCAACGCCCTTAGGTTGTACCATTCAGATCGGACTATGATTTCCCATGAAAACGGGGTTGCCAATCTGGGATGGGCAAGCTTATTTTTTTTCTCTCTTTTTTTACCCCAGATTCGGAGTCAGCAGCCCCCCAATGCCCTCTAGTTCAAGCTAGCCAGATCGGACCACTGTTTCTCATGAAAACGGGGTTGCCAATCTGGGATGGACAACCCATTTTTTTTTAATTTTCTTCTCTTTTTTCACCCCAGATTCGGAGTGGGTACAATTCACTTTAGCTCCAGCCAGCAACATCGGATGAGTATTTCCAATAACAACGTATCATTTCGCACGGCGGGAGCTATTGTATATCTAAACTAGCTCTTTTTGACTCTTTTGGAACAATGGGTGTGAGTCTCATTCTCAAAGAAGTTGTTTTTGACTCTTTTTGAAAGACGGATGCCATATTCAAACTAACTATTGTGACTCCTTTAGAACGACGAGTGACGTACTCAAACAAACTAGCTCTTTTGACTCTTTTTAAACGTCTGGTGCCATACTAAAACTAGCTCCTTTGATTTTTTTTAACGTCGGATCCCATACTCAATCTAGCTCTTTTGACTCTTTTTGAACAATAAGATACGATTCGATTTTGTATCGTTCTTCTATGATGTTAGACCGTAGTACAGCAGCTGAAAATTTGTATGGGTATTTAAACAGTGTGTCATTCTTAAATTGAGCAATTTGGAGGTTGTGTCGCTGTGCTCATTTCGTTGAGGCGTTCAAAAAGAACGACTTGTTATTATGCTGCACACCACTAGCGCACACTAGTTAACACTTGCCTTCCTGAAAATTTGTTAGGGAATTATCTAATAGTGGAGTAATTGTGATGCACAGTGCACATGGCAACTGTTTATAACTGGACTTTTAGTGGATGACTCGTGATTCAGTATCGTCTAGGAGGCAGGAGTTGACGATCAAATTTGGCTCAGAATCGTCTTTACGTTGACGATCGAAACTTATATAACTAAAGCAGGTCGCGCTCGGTGGCCGTGATCGTTCATTCACCGCCCTACGATACTAATCTAGAGCTCGGAGATCAAATCTCGGCGCGATAAAAACTGCCTTTGAGTACTAATAGAACTCTCACAGCTCACGCTCCGAGCTTGTCAGTATAAAGACGGCGCGGATAGGAGGTGCATGCTAGCAACTGCACTTCCGAAAAGTAGATATGCTATTGATACGTCAAGAAGGCATATAAATGCTAGAGAGTTTGACGCGCCCATGCCCCTGGAGGGGTCAAGGCAATTAGAGAGAGAAACCAGCATTAAACCTGATAAAATACCAAATGAATTTAAATAAATAACTGGGGAAACAGTCCAATTTGAAGCACGGCCTCGAGATGATTTAGTATCATCTCATTTCTTAGATCGTGGCGGTATGTCTTGTCCAGAGGTATGTGATCAGCAACACGCTCAACCAAGTTATCTACCCCATAAATAGATACTCATTTAACAGCTAAGTGCGCTCATAGTCCCACATGTAAATCCCCTCTTCTTAATCGAAAACTACCGCATTCAGTAGGAATCGAACCGGGGCCCAGTGCGTTGAAGGCGAACGTGCTAACCGTTGTGTCATCCGGACTACAACTAGATAAATTCAAATCAAAAGAGTATATACAGGGGCCATATAATCCAAAAAGATTAACCAATCATCCGAGTTAGAAGCCCCATCTGTAGAGTCCTGTATTACAGGGGTAACATCAGGATACGAAGCAGTGCTTGGGCGCAGGAGAAAGAAGAAGAGGAAAAAAACATGATCCTTTGTGTTTTCCTGTACCTATGTATGGACTGGCAAGGAAATGGGTCGATTTCTAATGCGATGGCTCAATTTCGACGGCGGATCATAACAGCTCCAAAAACTGTATACTCCGTAAATTTCAAAAAATCTTAAAACTGTCAGAAACTTTTGAGTGATTTTCTAAGTTTTAAAATTACCTTAGCGGCACATCAACTATCTAGCTATTCTTTAATTCATCCAATTATGTATTGTATTGATTCAATGGAAACCAACCGATGAATATCAACATCACCAGTATAGAAGTACATACACACCGGTGTATCTCGATATGATTGAAATTTGTTTCATGCGCATTCAAGATGAAATCATCTATGAATGCACATGAAATCATATATGGAGGCACCCATGGAGACCTCCAACACAATATGCGTACATTCGCCTGTAGCACTTGTTAAATTTTTGTAAGCTAAAAAAAAGTTACAAATACATATTCATACATGATACATGTACCTACACACTAGGAATTCGTACGAAGGACACGCAAATTAAACATATCCAACTCTAAATGCCTTCAATACCCATACTGTATCATAGGCTCTATTGTTTGTCACTATATCAAACGTCCTTCGTCCGATGATGTTTGTTTTTCGCAAAAGAAATTTATTGATCGGAATTCAATTTACCGTCGACTGTTTTTCATTCATGCAATTTAGAGAACAATAATAATCGCGCGAAACATCACGTATTTCATGTCGATTTCGTTGTACTATAAGTTTTACATACATATTGTTGTTGTTTATAGACTTAATTAAATCCATGCTGAAAAACAAAAATCAATCTGGATACCATGCAGTGATGTTTAGCCAGGGTGCTGCAATTACGTCTACAGTGAAGCAAATTTGAAATGCATCCATACAGTAAAAACATTATTTCAGACGATTGGAACCGGAACTGCACTGTATTACTCATAATTCACACCTTGAGAAATTCGAACATAATTTCGTAGCATCTAACCACTACTGGCATTGCTTAAATGCCTACACATCTATCTAAATTGTAAGTTACTGAAATTGTCTTGATGACTTCATGGCCCACAGTCGACACATCACCAATTCATGAGAAGCATGCATAACCAAACAATCTTTACCTATTCTATCTATAGTACAGTAACGTACAACATTCCCTTCGTGAAATTTGTCATTGTCATCATAAAAATTGTTAAAATTAGATACTGCCAATATGACACGGATTCCAGCACTATTAACATTCTAAAATGACTTACTAACAATATTTTGAAATGAATGCACTCGTACAGTATCCGAACTGCACTCTGCGTAGCAGTCAGAGTATCAGTATGCGATACATAGTAAGTAATCACCTGTAGTACGTTGAGTACAGGTAACCATAGGCACCCTAGATCTCATGTATTAAAGATACATTTTTCACAGTGTGCCTGAGGCTAAATGATTTGCCTTAAAATATTAAAAATGTTGAATAGAGTCAAGAGGTTTTAAAAAGTCGTGCCACTACTGGGTCAAAATCGAAATGATGTCTTTCTTAGTTTCAACTCATTTCGTTGAGTGTGCATCAGATCGTCGCAACTTCATTCTTCAAAAAAGATTCAACTTGAAGATGCAATTGACAATCTCGTGCAAATTGTGGCAAGGCCGTCAACACATGTGTCTGTTCCATGCTGAAACTTTTTTATGATGTAAGTTAAATCGAATAATTAGCACGTTTAGTGCGTGATCGATTAAGTATGAAATTATCAAGAGTATCCTCTTACGGCAATTAAGAAGGTCAATTGGAAGATACTTTTGTGAAAGCAATTTGTGGATGGGCTAACATATACTCGTAGATGATCGCATGTCGAGCATTAGTTCATTCTAATATTAATAAGATTAGCTAGCTATTAATGATATCAAGCCGATAGTAGCTCGAGTTCATATCAACTTCTCATATACATGCATCAAATACGTTGCAATTTGAAAGTCCAATATTTAAAATTTCATTCTAATATTAATAAGATTAGCTAGCTATTAGTGATATCAAGCCGATAGTAGCTCGAGTTCATATCAACTTCTCATAGACATGCATCAAATACGTTGCAATTTGAAAGTCCAATATTTAAAATTAAACTTAGTAAAAAACCAGGCCGAAGCTTCGCTTCGGCCCGGAGTCCGAAGCGTATATACCCTAGACTTGTACAGACCTAGTGGAGATACCAAAAGTACCAATTGGCAACGACCATATGCATTAAGAATGGGTCTCCTATATGGCCAGTTCATAGGAGAGGTTGGTCATTCATTAGGATCTTGACCATTCTCAAAATCAATTAACTAACTAACCCATTCTACAATGTCGAATTTTTCAAGTCGATAGCTTCATTCTATCGGAAGGTATTGCTTATTTGAAGTTTCACTTGTAGAGGAGGTACTG
This sequence comes from Chloromyia formosa, assembly GCA_964017055.1. Taxonomy (NCBI): domain Eukaryota; kingdom Metazoa; phylum Arthropoda; class Insecta; order Diptera; family Stratiomyidae; genus Chloromyia; species Chloromyia formosa. Next base: position 138,632,526 of record OZ024814.1, read on the forward strand.
GTTCCTTAGGTCGGATCTTGGTCATCATTGCCACCAACCAATTAGATCACCCTACAACCATTTAAACAAAATTTCAAGTCTCTAATTTCACTCTATCGAAAGTTATCGCTTATTTAAAGTTTCGTTTGTAGGGGAAGTAGGGGTTTCGTTAGTCGGATGTTACCCAGCTTTAATGCCAACTAACTCAATCTCACTTCGAACATTTGACCAAAATTTCAAGTCACTGGCTTCATTCCATCAAAAGTTATCGCTTATTTGAAGTTTCATATGTAGGGGAGGAGGGGGTTCCTTGGGTTGGATCTTACCCATATTCAACACCAACTACGTAGGTCTTACTAGCAACATTCCACCAAATTTTTAACTCGGTAGTATCATTCTATCAAAAGTTATCGCTTATTTGAAGTTTCATTTGTAGGGGAGGTAGGGGTTGCTTGAGTCGGATCTTACCCATTTTCAATACCAACCAAGTAGATCCTACTAACAACATTTTGTCAATTTTTCAACTCGCTAGTATCATTCTATCGAAAGTTATCGTAATTAAAGGAATATTGAATTTTTTTAAATTTGTAGGGGAGGTAGGCGTTCCTTTGATCCGATTATGCCCAACTTACTAGAACTCAAGCATCTTCTTACCCCAGGCTTACATGCCAAAAATCAGGCGTCTACGTCAATTGGTTCAAGAGTTATAGACAAAAAACCCGAAAAGTAGGGTAGTACGGGGCTCTTTGTAAGAAAATTACCGTTAATTTTCAACTGATCGATTTTATTTTCCCAGGAGTTTATAAGATTACCCTCACGAGTAATCTACCAAAGCTAGAGCTTTTCATATTTATTTAGTCGGGAGTTACAGATACATTTAAGTATTTTACATATGTAGGGGAGGTAGGCGTTCTCTTGGCTTGATCATGCCCATTTTCAATACCATCCAACTAGATTACACTACCAACATTTGACCAAAATTTCAAGGCTCTAGCTTCATTCTATCGAAAGTTATCGTGCGAACGGACAGACAGACAGACAGACAGACAGACATGGCTTAATCGAATCAGGAGGTGACCCTGATCATTTATATATATACATTGCTATACCTCCGGAGCCTCCTTTAAGGTGTTACATATTTCCGTCGTGACAAAAACAATATACCCTATACTAAAAGTCTAGGGTATAAAAACTAAAAAATAATTATTTGAAACGAAAACGCATACAGCCACTAGTATACAGCTGCGTATTTCGAAAACCGTATTCAGTAGGTCCCCAAGCCATTGACCAAACATGGTTTTTGTGTCTACTTAAATGGCCAAAAACCCGTACCAACCCCGTTTTTTGAGGGGACGAAACCGAGACGTTTTTGAGTGCATCTATCGTCCAAAATGGAAACAAAGCCGTATTTAGTACGTCCCCAGACTGGGGAACTAGTTAATTCTGTATGAATCCATTCTTAGCCCCGGTGCTCATGTGCATTCAAATGGCGTCATTTAAGCTCCTCCCTCTCTGAAACCTATCTGCGTTTTAATTCATATGATATGTGATAGGACGCAGCGTCACTCTGTATTATATAAGCCGGGCCAAATAATGTTGAACATGAACTTTATGTGAAGTATCTTGAATCATTCCAACGAAATTTCAAACCATCGCTTGAGTAAAAATGATCCTCAAGCGAACGGTTCAAGAAACTTCACTCAAATCACACATTGTGACCGTGTTCGTGTTCCGAGTTCGAGTGTATATGGCCCGGCTAAATAAAAATTGCGTGAACTGCCGCAGATAGGAGAAAAACCAACGGCATCCCAGATAGCTATCGAAACGGCCAAGTGACGCCGATAGCTATCGGTCGCCATGTGCATCGCTCCATTGCCCGCAATCTGTTTCTTTCTATCCGATTGAAAGTGACGCGGCGTCCGGACGTTCATGTGCACCGGTTCTAATGATGCACTTACGGACTCTAAAGAGGAAATTCCTTGAGTGTGGGTTCACAGTCCATTTCCTCTTCGGGTAGTAAAAACTAAGACCCACACAAAAGCGGAAATTCCTCAAGTGCAGCCTCAGAGTTAATTTGCTTGTTAGGTGGTAACAACCAAGAATTCACAAACAGTGGATTCCTAGTTCCTAAAGCGGAAATTACTTGAGTTTGGGATCAAAGTCCATTACCGCTCCACATGTGATAAGAACCTGAAACCCACACACGGTCATTTGTAGCTCCTAAAACGGAAATTCCTTGAGTGCGGCCTCAGAGTGAATTTCCGCTTTAGGTGGTAAGAATCAAGAAGCCACACAGGGGGGATTCTTAATTTCTAACGCGGGAATTGCTTAAGTGAAGCTTCAGAATGCATTTCTCCTCAAGGAGACAAGATAGATACACGTTCTTGGCTATTTAGTAATTAGAAAACCGTCTCGATTTAATCACTTTCCTGGGAACGTACTGAATACGGTTTAGTCCTTCAAAGTTACGAGAACGACGCAGATTTTTGGCATTTAGGCACTTAAAACCGTGTCGGTTTCATCACTAGCTTGGGGACGCACTAAACACAGTTTTCGAAGTGCGCTTCCCGGCTCCGTGGGGAAATAATTCTACTATGTATTGTATTTTCAGCTTTTTCTTTGTAATTTTATTGGGCTGTGAATATAAATACACATACTCGAAATTTTTTGTGTCTTCACTTAACCATCACTTCCCAGATAGGGAAATCTAACAAAAGACCTTCTCAGTGACAGGGGACGAAGTAATAAGATATTTTCCAGGAATTGAAGCAAATCGACTCCCTTTGGATCGCACTGTGCCTTTCTATTTATCGCCAAAAAAAGCAAACACACAAAAAAGCTGTCATCAATTTTATATCGATTTCACCATGGTTTCAGGTGAACTGTAGGCAACCGATTTCGGCACTGCTCAAGTATTTGCGTGATAACGTAAATGAGTTGTAAAAGAAAATAAAAAAAAAAATCTTTTTAATTTTCTCTTACAGCCGATTTTATTAGGCAAATTTTCGAATTCTAAATGAATGTCCAGTATCTACCACTTCTTGTGTTTGTTTTTACTGTTTACCATGACAATATAATATAAGTTTCTAATACACGAGACGCGTAAAGCCGTCGGTCGCATCAAATGTACCATACCCGTCCCGTATAATCAGCAAACGGGTCTGCAATAACGCGGATCTTTTTAACTGACGACGGGTACCGACGGGTACCGACGGGTACTCATCCGCCGCGCCGTTGGTAAGTCAATGAATCCAACAACAAATATCTAAAAAGACACGATTTCAGTCTCTCTCTCTCTCAATTGCCCTAACCCTTTGTGGGGCATAGCGCGTCAACTGTTCCATGTGGCCCAGTTGACGTTTCTCGGCATAAACTCGTTTCGGAGAATGCAGTCGCCAGCATGCACCTCCTGCACATCCATGGCCACGAACGTCGTCGTGGACGGGATTTGAACCCGAAACGCCGGTAATCAAACATGAGACTGATGCCTCAACACACTGCGCTACCGGTCGCCCCCGATTTCAGTAGTCCCATTGAATTTAATTGAGGTGAATGAGGTGAAAACACAGTGGAACATCGTCGAACGAACGAACTTTTGCTAGCAACCGGTAGATGCGCCCTAAATAAAAGTTTTACTTGTGCGCTATTCAGGTTAAGATCTACCCTCGATAAATTACCAGGTTAATCGTTAACCTATATAGGGTAGCATTGCTGTTGTTTTGCGTGTTATTTCACTAACCTATACAGGTCAAGAAAAGCAAAACAACGCACCTATCGTTTTTTTTGCACAAAACCTCGGGGTAACTACCCTTGACCTGGATAGCTGCAGAAGAACGCGCCTAATATATGACTTTCACCTTTTAAATTAAGAGAACACTGAACAAGATAACCACAGTAATTATGGAAAATATAGCAAAAGTAAGAATTACATAATTGAGAAAAGTAAATTAGTTCGGTACATTTGAAGATTTGCTGACCTTCAAACTATACGGCTAATCTTTCGCACAAAATTAGATTTTTTCGATGGCTCACGTTTAATTAATTTGCTCTATCTTAAAACAATATGCGTAAATTTATGAAATCATAAGGTACTCACTTTCATACCCATGGCAGACGAACTCGTACCAAAAGTATCTAAGTATATTAGATAGGTAATTCGACTGGTTTTGAAGGCACAATTTTGTTTAATCGTCACCATTAAAATGACGATCAAAACTAATTTTGCAGTGTGAATGTGAACCTATTACATTATAGTAAGTATACTCACGACAACATTTTGTAAAATACAAATACGAATATTGTAAATATTTGTCATGTTGAATTCTTAATCACTATATTCAGCTTCTTGTGAGAACAATTTCAAATTGCCAGCATACCTACTACTGCGAATTGTGCGTAATGTTGTGTACGAATAAATAAAGTAATTAAAATCGTACTTGACCGGTGAAGCACATATGTATATATAAATCTGAGAAACTTAAAGATTCTACTGAAGCTATTAGACAGCTGATAATATTTGCATCGGTAAATAAATAAATAACTGGCGCAACAGCCCAATTAGAACCAAGGCTTCGAGATGAGTTAGCATCATCACATTTACTAGATCGTGACGGTGCGTTTTGTGCAGAGGTGTCTGATCAGCAACACGCTCAACCGAGTTATTTACCCCGACTCATAAATCCCCCTTTTTATCGAAGACTATTGAATTCACTAGGAATCGAACCGGGGCCCAGTGCAGAGAAGGTGAACGTGCTAGCCGTTGCGCCATCCGAACTACCTTGGTAAATGTTCACATTAAAATACTGACGTCAGGGATTCATAAAGCAATTGAAAAATGTTCGGAGATATAACTCCAAATTGGTCAAATAAAATACTAATCTAAGTAAAAAATTCTGATCCAAGCTTCTCGATATAGACGAGTCCACCACCATCATTTTCTTCTGGATAAACGTCATCCCACTCTTGGTTTCGTCCACATGATATATAGTATAATCTCATCAGGTGCTGCCTTAATCCACCGGGAAAGCAGCATGACCAGGCACTTTAGCATTACGATCACTTAAATCGGAATGGATCTCAACATAGAATGTTTCGTTTTATATAGAGTGCTTTATGCCCCAAGAGTCGAAATAATAGCTGCGTTTGTTTCACCGGATTTTGACCTTTTTCATTCAAAACGACAGAGCGGTTTTGATCCAGGTCTCGTTTGTGATCTCATCGGACCAGAGATGAAAGTGAATTGGTTGAACGTCAACTTTTTCTCGGCAGTTCGCCTCTATACCTTTCTAGACTGAGCCCATAATTCGCCCCCACGCGGCGAAAACGCGGACTGACGGTAAAACGAACGCGACTAATATGGCCGTATCCATCTAAATTTTTCGTTACTATTTTTCCTTCACCCCTAGTGGGTCATAGTGCGTTAACCACACCTGCGCGCCATCATATTCTATTCTGGGCAATGGGGCGCAACTTCCCAAGAGACTTAACCAACGCCTTACACTCTTTTGACACAGATCGACTCCATGTTATCTTAGGACCCCATTTGGTTTGAAATGGGGTTTCATTTGATGGCATGTAAGGCAATGCAGTTATCATCCTTCCGCAATGTTTGACCTATCCACTGCCATTTTCGCCTCCGTATCAATTCTTTGATTGGCATCTGACCCGTAAGCTGACTTAGCTCTTCAGTTAATATTGTTTCGGGCCACAAAATTCCTAGAATTCGACGAAGACATGATTTGACGAAAACTACCAGCTTTCTGGTAGCTCCTACGGTATTAATCTTTAGCCCAACCTTGCTTGCCTCCCTTTCGAGATCTAACGCCATTGCGGACAAATCCATTATTTTGTAGGAGAGTAGGCATATGTCGTCAGCGTAGCCAATATGTTGTAGATAAGATGTCAAAGCCCATTGAGTTCCTCTGTCTAGTCCGGATAGGGCTGCGTGTAAGACATCGCCGATCAAAGTGGGGAACAGGATCGGTGAGAGGATGCACCCCTGCCGAACTCCATTACGAATCTCAAAGTCCCCCGACATCTTTACCTTTATGCAGAACACGACATTTCGCGCCGTCATAGGTTGCCTTAATAATTATGCTTCACATGAATACCACTCCTGCGCAAGGCCGCCCATATAGAATCCCGGTTCACACTATCGAAAGCCTTATCAAAATCGATGAAAAGCAAGTGAAGCAGAAAGTCGTACTCAGCTCATTGCTCGATGATAATTCGCAAGGTGTTATTGTGATCGACACGAGAGAATCCGGATCGAAAGCCTGCCTGCTCTTCATTAATTGTGCTTTCTAAGTGAGCATTTAGTCTTTTCAGGATGATCTTAGCTACTATCTTGGCAACGGCAGGAAGCACGTAAATGCCTACTCAATTATTACAGTCTGTGACGCTACTCTTCTCCGGAAGTTTGATGATCAAACCTTCCTTTCACTCAGTGGGAAAGGTTTGATCTTCAGACTGTATACGGCGTTTAAGTTGTTACTTCTTGCGACTTCTTCTGCTGAGGCTAAAAGTGAATTCGCATAAACTATTTTTTCGCGTCGCACATTACGCTGAACTTCTCGAGCTTTCTGACGGTAAAAGAGTTCGATTCTGGTTCCATTGTCATCTGATGCTGCAGCCAACCGAACCTTCAGCTTTTTTCTTTCAACAATCCGCTGCCATGAAGCATCGGACATACAGGGCTTATTCCGGCAATCTGGGTTTGCGCCAAGGATGGTATCGGCGCTATCAATGTACGCAATTTTTATGGCATCCCTGGGTTATCTTAGCTGCTTTTTGCGCAAGATAGTCGTTATATTGTTGTAAGACAGCTGGATTTTTAAGTCGAGCGGTGTTGAATTTGCGATGAATCAATCTTTCACTAATGGGAAAGTGGTCGATCTGATTTTGTATTCTGCAGACCTACTGATTTTATGGGGGTCCTTATGGTCAAACATAGTACCACCGATAAAGAAACTGCGAAATTTACAGAACTCTACAAATTCGTCAGCGTTGTCATTACGATCCCCAAAACCGTGTCCCCCCATCACGTGCCTGAGCCCATAGTTATCAGCGCTAACTTCTGCATTCAAATCCCCCATAACCATTATAATGTCACCTTTAGGTGTTCTGCTCTGAGTGGCGTCTAGTTGTTCATAGAAGGACTATTTCGCCAACACATTGTCGAGTTCAGTTAGAGCATAACATTGTATTGTATTATTGTAATGTTCCTCAATTTGGTCCGGAACCTGGCGTCCATGATTCTGTTGGAGACCGGATCCCTGGATAGGAGACTGCTTCGTGCGGCTGTGGTAAAGAGGAGCCCCAAACCTGACCCACAACTACTACCGGTAGCTCTACCGGTGTGTTACATTACAGTGCTACCCGTTGGAGAGATAAATTCTCCGCTGTTTCACAATCTTTAATATTTAATTTACAGTATACCGCAGAAATTCCCTCTCTAATCGAAGAAATAGTGCGCTCTGAGGACCTTATTATTCATTGTCCAGGAGAGTACGCACATTTCAGAATCCAATCTTTGTCATTGTACGATAGCCAAAAGTCGTAACCGTAAGGTCAATCTTCATCCGAGACTTAGTTGACGTTTCGTTAGCATATAGTTCCGGGGGGCGCCCACGAGGAGGCCTATGGAAGAATGTTTTTCGTTAGAATAAAATGTTATTCATTAACGTGGCAACAACACGTGTCATAAATTTGGAGACTAAATTGAAGTCCGATGAAATGCCCCAACTTAAACGGTTGACGTAGATCTCAAATTGCTTTTGATAATGCAAAAAAAAAATTATACATATTCGTAATACTTCAGAACATTTAATTTCAGGAAAATGAAATCGAAAAAAGCAAGCGCCTAGCACGTGTACCCATCAGGAAGAAGCGCAAACAGCGAAATTTGATGAACTGTAAAAAAGGAAATTCCTGTCAGGAAATTTACTTTTAGTCAGTACCCGGAGCTAAAAGAATAGAAAAAACATCCAAAAAGTGTCTGATGTTGCATTTTTCGAAGGATATAATTTTAGCTACTGAACAAATTCAAATCTATGTGAATTTTTTTTTTGGTTGTCTTGTTATACTCTAGATGAAATCTGAGAGTATTATAAGTTTGCCACAAAGTTTGTAACGCTAAGAAATAAGGCTCGCAGAAAAAAATGAATGATACAGAAGTTCATATTATCACTCGAATATCTCAAAACCGGATGTCCGTCTGTCCGTCTGTCCGTCTGTCCGTCCGTCCGTCCGTGACCTCTCTAGCTCGAGAACGCGTTGAGCTATGAAGTTCAAATTTTGCACACGTTATTTTTGACAAAAAATGAAGGCTAAGTTCGTGAACGGGTTAAATCGCTCCACCCCTTCTACCCCCTCCCATACAAAATGACACATTTTTGATAATTTACAATAATCAGATTTTCTCAGAAACTATAAAACATATTGCTTTGAAATTTTGAATATATCACTTTTATGATAATTGTAACCTACATTATAAAATTTATTGTAATCCTCACCCTCCTTCTACCCCCTCCCATACAAACTGCACTATTTCATGAAATACGTTAACCCTTTTTACTCAGTACGTATACAATTTATCGGGCTGAAATTTTGTACTTAACACTTAATTAACAATATAAGTTAGATTCAAAAACCAGGTTCAAATTCATCTAGAGTATTGCATGATTGGGGTTTACCCCAATCGTAGTTCTTTTATGTTTATACTCTAGATGAAATCTGAGAGTATTATAAGTTTGCCACAAAGTTTGTAACGCTAAGAAATAAGGCTCGCAGAAAAAAATGAATGATACAGAAGTACATAATATCACTCGAATATCTCAAAACCGGATGTCCGTCTGTCCGTCTGTCCGTCTGTCCGTCTGTCCGTCTGTCCGTCTGTCCGTCCGTCCGTCCGTGACCTCTCTAGCTCGAGAACGCGTTGAGCTATGAAGTTCAAATTTTGCACACGTTATTTTTGACAAAAAATGAAGGCTAAGTTCGTGAACGGGCTAAATCTCTCCACCCCTTCTACCCCCTCCCATACAAAATGACACATTTTTGAAAATTTACAATAATCAGATTTTCTCAGAAACTATAAAACATATTGCTTTGAAATTTTTAATATATCACTTTTATGATAATTGTAACCTATGTTATAAAACTTATTGTAATCCTCACCCTCCTTCTACCCCCTCCCATACAAACTGCACTATTTCATGAAATACGTTAAGCCAATTTACTCATTACCTATACAATTTATCGGGCTGAAATTTTGTACTTAACACTTAATTAACAATATCAGTTAGATTCAAAAAAAGTAATCGATTACCCTTACTCCGTCTACCCCCTCCCATACAAAATGACACATTTTTGATAATTTACAATAATCAGATTTTCTCAGAAACTATAAAACATATTGCTTTGAAATTTTGAGTATATCACTTTTATGATAATTGTAACCTACATTATAAAATTTATTGTAATCCTCACCCTCCTTCTACCCCCTCCCATACAAACTGCACTATTTCATGAAATACGTTAAGCCTATTTACTCAGTACGTATACGATGCATCCGAAATTGCAACCAAAATTATTTATTGGCTTTAACCAGGTTCAAATTCATCTAGAGTATTGCATGATTGGGGTTTACCACAATCGTAGTTCTTTTATGTTTTTTCAATAGTTTCGCTTGATGGTTGGAAACTGTGTCTAATTAAGATGAAAATAACAGTCTATAGTATGTATTCAAGTGGTCTAATAGTCGGCTCGAATGTTATTTTTTTTTTTTTTTTTTGTGGGACTATCTGGAACCTCTTAATGGCCTCGTTTATACCGTGGAACTACAAGGAGTATTTTAGATTTAGTTCTAGTTCGTGGAGTGTGTATACCGACCAGTACTAAATATGGCAAATGTCAGATATTGGCTTACCACATGAGTTTAAAGAGAATTTAGAAATGTAAAGGTCCATTGGCTTCTTTTGAGAAACGTTTTTATACCGCCGACTCCAACAAAACATAAACACTGACAAAAACAACCGTGAACAACGGAAATGCAAACCTAATCTAAATTTTCTAGTCCTGTATCGCATCGCTAGTGGAGCTAAGGCCCCGTTCAGATTGCCGAGCGATAAGCGTGCGACTGAGCGCGTAAGGGACTAAAAAACGATCGAATGCATTGTTTCATATGTAACTATTCAGATTGGCGAGCCCGTGAACGTGCGATATTCTTAAGCGCGTAAGCGACGCGCTCATCAATCAAAATTATTTGATTTTCTGGCCAAGTGCTCAACTTTTCATCAAAAAAAAAATCATTGTAAATCGAGAAATTCACAGTAACGTGTTGTCGAAGTGGGAAATAATGAGATATTGTTGGTTTTATTCAATTTCTGGTGATCTCGGTATTGTGTTTTGGTGCGAACTCCATGGAAATGCCTAATTCGGCGTTTTTTGCAGGTGGCAAAGTGGTAATTCACAATGATGGATTCTCTGTCCAGATCAAACCTTGGCAAAGTGTACTTTGAACATATCAACCGGCCTTTGTTATAAAGGCAGTTGACTGAAAGGTACTATAGTAGCATCCACGAAAGAAAGTCGCTTCAGCCAGAATTTATTAAATTTATGATAAGATTGAGCCATTAATTAGAATACTAATTGACGGTTTTTTTTTTTTTTTTTTGACTCGCACATCCATACTACGCCGAATTTTAATATAAGGATACTATACATATAAAGACAGTGCTCATCGCAAAAGTGGAAAGGAGATGTGAGAAGGAGAAAAGAAAAAATCAGCCTCAGGAATAATTTTCGTATTCGAGCAAAAATTTTAACATTTTAACTACCATAAATTATGTTTTTAGAATCAATCGTGGGAATCAGTCGATATCATCATCATCGTGGCGCGACAGCCCGACGTCGGGCCTTGGCCGCCTGGATCATTGTCCTCCAATTATCTCGGTCACGTGACCGCGTCCTCCAATTTTGGGAGCCCAACAGCTGCGCGGCGTCCACACCTACTGAGCTCTCCCAACGAGATCTCGGTCGTCCTCGCAGTCTCGCTCCGTCGACTCGTTCTGCATTCATTACTCTCTTAGGCATGCGATCATCGTCCATTCTTTGTACATGCCCTGCCCATTGAAGTTGTTGTAGTTTGACGATTTTCGAGACTTGCAGCTCATCGTACATTTCATACAACTCATGGTTGTACCGATTGCGCCATCCATCTCGATCGCAAACAGCCCCGAAAATTCGCCGTAGAACCTTACGTTCGAAAGTGTCTAGCATGTTTTCGGAGGCTTGAGCTAGGGTCCATGCTTCGCAGCCATAGCATAGCACTGGTCGTATAATGGTTTTGTACACGCGGAGCTTCGTGTTTCTGTGCACATGTTTCGATTTCATTATGGGGAGAACCGAGAAAAAAGTCTTATTAGCTAACTGTATCCGTCGCTTGATTTCGTCAGTTTCGTTGGCGTCCCTTGACAGGTTGCAACCCAGGTAAATGAAGTTGTTCACGAACTCGATGTTGAGGTCCCCCACAATGATGCTTGGTTGTGCAGGTGTCCTTGTCACCGATTGCATCATTATTTTAGGTTTACCCTCGTTAATACGTAATCCAACTTCCTTTGCAGCGGTATCAAGCGTATGCAGAAGTTCTTCTGCGTCAGCCAATCTTCGGGACATGATGTTGATGTCGTCGGCGTACGCTGCTAATTGTGTCGACTTGATGAGTAGCGTCTTGCTGTTGTCCAAATTCATGGCCCGAATAACGTATTCCAGTGCTAGGTTGAAGAGCGTCGGAGCCAGTCCATCGCCCTGTTTCAAACCAGTGCGTGTTTCAAATAGACCAGTAAGTCTATTCTGGATCCTGACTTGTGAGACGGAGTTGGTCATCGTCATCTTTGTCAGTCGCACTAATTTTGCTGGTATACCAAATTGCAGCATGATGTTGTACAGTACTCCACGATCGATACTGTCGTATGCCTGCTTGAAGTCGACAAAGATTTGGTATACGTTAACGTTGTATTCCCAGCACCTCTGGAGTATCAGTTTGACTGAGAAGAGCTGATCGGTTGTGGAGCGACCAGGTCTGAAACCGCTTTGATATTCGCCAATGACTCGTTCTGCGTACGGTTTTATTCTATTTTCCAGAATTTTCGTCAAAATTTTATAGGACGTACAAACTAGTGAGATGCCCCTGTAATTCTCACACCGCAGTTTATCTCCCTTTTTATGAATTGGACAGATGATGCTTCTGCACCAATCGTCTGGGATCTCCTCGTTCTCCCATACTCGCAGGAGTAATTGATGTATGGCATCAACTAGACTCGTTCCGCCGAATCTTAGCAGTTCAGCTGGGATCTCGTCAGCGCCCGGCGCTTTATTTCGTTTTAGTGACCGCAACGCGAGATCAACTTCCTCTACTGTCGGGGGTTGAATGGGTGGGCCTAGATCAACAATATCGTCGAGAGCTTCCTGTGTGGGGATGTTAGATGGTCGGTTTAGAAGCTCTTCAAAATAAGAGGCCCATCGTTTGTTAATACCATCGGTGTCGCTGATGATGTTTCCATCCTTGTCCTTACAAAGGCTAGTCCTGGGTTGGTAGCCGTTCTTAATTGTATTTACTAGTTTGTACGCTTGTCTGGTGTTCCTATTAGCTAAGTTTTCGTTTATGTTCAGCAACTGCTCGTCAAGGTATTTACGTTTCTTACGTCTAATTATTCTATTCGATATTCGCCGTAGCTCGTCATATTTTTCTCTTCTGGCTCTGGTTCCTCGTTCCATTGTCTGTAGGCCTCGTTTTTCGCGTCAAGTGAGTTTTTGCATTCTTCGTCGAACCAGTCATTTCGCGCTCGCCGGGCTTTATATCCCACGACCTTCTCTGCGACATCCTTGATGGTACCCTTGAGTTCTTCCCAGAACCCATGGACGCCTGTGTTGCTGATGTTGTGTAGCATAGGTGATAGTTTTTCCTCAAGGGCGGTAGTATACGCCAACGCTGTAGCATCACTCAAGAGCTTATCAACCGCAAAGATTTTGGGAGGGCTGATTCTTGACTGGTGCACTGAGGAAATTCTACATCTGTAGGTCGTCTTCACCAAGTGATGATCTGAGTCGCAGTTTGCTCCTCGATAGGAGCGGACATCCATGACACTAGACGCCCATCTCCTGCAAATGAGGACGTGGTCAATTTGGTTGACGGTATGTGCGTCTGGAGACTTCCAGGTCTGCTTGTGAATGCGTCGATGCGGGAAACACGTAGAGCTTACGACTAGATTCCTGCTGCAGGCGAAGTCTATAAGTCGCTGGCCGTTATCGTTACATTCTTCATGGAGGCTGTGGCCTCCAGTGGTCCCCCGATGCCAGCTTTCATTCCCGACTTTCGCGTTAAAGTCTCCCAGCAGCAATTTGACGTCGTTTGTTGGAAGTGAGTCGAAGAGAGTTTCAAGGCGGGCGTAGAACTCGTCTTTTACTGCGTCTTCTTTAACTTCAGTGGGGGCATGCACATTGATGAGCCAGAGATTGAAGAATCGAGTCTTGATGCGAATCGCACACAGCCGTTCATTTATGGGTTTGAAGTCAGTAATATGCGGTTTGAGGTGATTGTTCACTATAAATGCTACTCCAAACTCCTTGCGGCCCGATGGTTTGCCACTTGTGTGCGATTTCTTGTCATTAATCTCGCTGCCAAGCCAATTTGTTTCCTGGACTGCAGTAATGCTCAGTTTGTACTTTTCGACCTGTTGAAGGAGGGCCTTCTCGGCCCCCGGTTTGTTCAGGGAGCGTACATTCCAGGATCCGAAAGAATAATCCTTTATTCGTTTGCGTGGTCGTCGTTGTTGATCCGTCCAATCCGAGGCTTTTGTTCCAGGTTTCTTGACATGGAGTGGTTTTTACAAGGACGAGTTGTCAGCACGTCGCTTAACCCCATTCAGGGGATGGCCTCGGAGATAGCTGCTTCAGATGGTTTAATAAACGTGCTGGAGTTCACACAACTATGTAGCAGGTCCAACTACGCAAGTCAATCCATCCTACTAGACCTGAGACGCTTAGGTGTTCGTCAGCCATTCAGGCTACAGCTATCTGCCTTTTCCAAACTGTCTTATCGCTAAGACATTGGCCGTCAGCGATTTGATACACTGCCGTTACCAGGGGGCGCCCACGCGGAGGACTATGGAAAAGGTCTTTGCCCCCCAATCAGTCGATATGGTTATCGAAATAATTTCACAGTCGTAAATAATGACGGAGCCTTTCTTTTTAATGAACAACCATACAATCATGGTAGGCAAAAAAATATATTAGGATGCCAATTAATCAAATTCGAAATTTATTGAAATACATAAGTCTACCTTCCAATCTATTCTGATTTTCGTTTAAATGCGTAGCCACAATTCAAAATTAGTTGGAATTTGCAACGGAAGAAATATTCAGAGAAACATTCAAATTCAAATTTGTGGTGCATATTTTATATTGGCATCCGTTCATCCTGACTTGAGTACTTCAAAGCATTCGTAGTCCACTTAAATTCAAATTAGCATGGATAGTCAAGCCAGTATCAATAATTTTCAAGGAAAATTAGAGAATAATCGTAGACAATTGTGGTTTCAATAGCTATCTTACGATATAACTTTCCTGGTAGATAACAAAGAAAATATGTAGTAAGTTTTCTAAACACAAGACTTGAGTGAAATATACCCGTATATTAACACAAGGGAGAGAGGGATTTTACCTTGCACCTCCTACAATACATAAATTATTGTGATATTTCCACTTCGTGGGAACGAAGAAGAAATTAACAAAAAGTGTTCTTCAAATTCGATTAGCTCCGTTGCTGTTGGTTGTAGAGAAAAACTTGTAAGATGAAGAAATTTGGTGCTCTACAAAAATGGACATATTTTGCGTTAAAATAGACTGGAACGGAGTTATAGGCGAAAAACTTGTAAAAGTGTCAGTTTTTCCAAGAAGACGGGAAGAGCACAGAGGAGGGGGAGAGTGACTCAAACTAAGATTTTTTTACTACCCCACCTACCTATACAACATATCAAAAATTCAGAACTACCGCACCTTTTGCATGCTAACCCCCATCATTCAGTCTCCATTTATTACAAATATATTCGAACACCAAAATTGATTAATTTTTGTTTTTTTTTTTTTTTTTGACACTTGTACACATTTTTATGCAACTCAGACTAATTTTTAGAGGAGAATAGTTTTAACTTTATGGACTATCTAAAACTATACAACAATCACGACCACGGCGGGATCTGAGTCGGTACATCTGTAGTTTGGTTGGTTGGTTGGTTAAAAAATAGAAATACAAACGTCATTCCGTTTTAATAGGAGCCGGTCGTAGGCTATCATCCTTTCAATAAATTGTTGTGATAATGAGCGCTTACCGAAACTGCGATAATATTAACCACATAGTTAAAATTTTTCAGGTACTTTAAACTCCATTCATCGGATAACTGCAATATTTACACCGATTCGGGAAAAGTGTACACCGCAGTCCTGGTGTCACATATTACTCTTATCCGAACGAAGTATGATTTATCCGAAAACATGACACTAACATACTAACATTACGGTTTTTACGAAATCAAGTAACACCGGTCGGTGTAAAATATGCTTCAAAAGTCTAACTGGGTATGCATAATCAGACCTGCGTACTTTTGTAACTCCGATCGGTGTATGTTGTTCCTCTTTTGGTGAATGTCACGCTACTTTTCTGATGCAATTTGTGTAGTTCAGTTCTATTTAATATGGCCTTGAGGAAATTAGTGAAAGTTTAACGAAGTTTCAAAGTTTGTCTAATTGGAAAAGGACAATAATAGTGCGAAAATAATTAATCTAATTTCTCCTTGAAAATATAAAATTAAAAAATTTTCTAAAACAAAGTGAATTTTAGGTGGGGAATATTTCCAATTTAGTTCCGAAAATTTTACGATTTTACTCCTATAGGATAACTTTCCTTTTAACCCGTCGATGGTTGAATGATCCCTTAGAATTAAGATATATTCGTTAATTGTATTCTTACTGACCCCCTTCTGAGTACACAAAAAGATCACCACAATTTGTACTTAATAGAAACCGAACGAAGTACTGCTCCCTGAAACACCGATTCGGTGTCCAGAGAATAGCAATGTTTTTACTGTGTAATTACAGGTTCCACGTAAAATGGCGGCAATTATTCCTGAATCACACCGCACTTGAGACATCTACTGATTCTGTTCTTAAAGATCCAATATGAACGAAGGATAAACCGAAATATAACCCATGGTTTTTTCTAGCCAGAACAGAACAGAATAGCAGCAAAAAACGATACACAACAAAAGAAAACGCCGAAAATTGAAAATTAAGCGTTTTGTTGATTCAGTGTGTCTTGGGTTTAGTTAACCTTCAAACCTCCCAGGCGCAGGGGACCCATAGGCCTCTTTTAAACTCTCCACAAACAAGCGCGGTGCGGTACAGCGCTACTCAGCGGTAGCAGCATACCACGTGCCCATTAAAACCACCGCGTCACAGTACCATCGATAGTGCCGGCTGCGGTACATCGCGATCAATAGTGCCGGCTGCGATACAAAAGTTCAGTACCACAGCTTTGTCACGGTACACAAAAGTGTATCGCTGCAATACCCCAGCTTCGTCGCGGAATACCGCGTATGCAGTGAGAGCTCGCATATACCGCCATGTAAATTTGTACCGCTGTACCGTACCGCTACCGCGTACCGCGCTGGTTTGTGGAGAGCTTTACATGGAACGTACGATACAATAGTTCTCCCCAAAAAGCACCGATGATAACGGAGCTTTGAGTGTAGGCCTGTTCGTAAAACCGATCCACCAGATTAAAACGGGTCCTCTGTTAGTACCGGTCCCGATATTCCCAAGTACCGGTTTCGAACAAAAACCGAATCATTAAAAAAGTCGGCTTATGGTCATAAAAACCGACTCGTGGCCGGTAAAAGAAAACCGATTCACCAAAAGACTCATTAACAATCGAGTACTCGAGTACTTTTCTAATGAGTTGGTTTTTAACTCGGTTTTCTTTTTACCATGAGCCGGTTGGTTTTGAGTTCTCGGTCCCTAATGAGTCAGTTTTAGGTAAATTGGTTTTTAATTAAGTCGGTTTTTAACCCGGTTTTTTTAACCGTGAGTTGGTTTTTCTATTGATCCGGCTGACCGCTAGGAAACCTAAAATCTGTCTTGAAATCTTAGGACCGAACAGGGTTATTGTATGTGCGACGATTGAATTAAAATTGCATATTCATATAGAAAGCTTGCTGACACTGGTGCTTTTTGCTAGAATCTCGTATAACGTAGGTGCCGTGTGAAACCGGCCATATAGGGTAGAAGCATAAAGCTTATATGAAATGGGTGGGGTCTTGGATAAAATTTGAATTAACGGTGATTGTCCAATGTTTGCAAAAATTAGAAAAAATCGCAAGTAAACTTAATTTTCAAATATAAAAAGCGAGCTTTAAGCTTGTCAAATCCAACTGTGGTAAGATAAATTAGTCGAAACTGAAAAGTTTAATAATGCAAAGGTTTTTTTTTGTCCTATGTTCTATAGCGGCGAAATAAGGTGAAAACAAAATGATAAAAATAAATTTCAGACCAGCTCGTCTAGTTGAAGCCACTTCACCTGGTGTCAGGTCCACTCCCATATAAAACGGTCTCGTCAAATCGGAAAAGTCAATTGGCTGACCGTCAGCGTTTTTCACGCCAATTTCCACTATTCATTTATATACAAGTTGGGGAGCACGCAAGGAGACTTCGCTTACCCTACAATGACTTCTGTAGAAGTCTACCTATATGCACCTGTCCTGCGTTGGCTGCGAAGAGGCGGGTCTTTCTGGGGGACTCTTTCTTCCTTCACTTGGAAGAGCTAAGGGGCATAAGCCCGATCAGGCTTTATCGGTTCATTGCCAGCTCTGGCTGGTTCAATGGATAGTAATTTCAACGGGATAGGTGTTTATCTTGGTAGGTATCACAACGGGCCCTTTGGTGGCCTATGTGTGCTGCGTCATCCGCGGCAGCCTTTTAACCTAACCTAACCTACATACAAGTTAAGAATTCGCCCCAGTTTCCGTATCTGTGCGTGAGCCTTCCATTCACTCTGGATTTGAGACCGGATGAAACAAATTCGGCTTAAGTTTTTACTGCTACCGAGTGTAATGGCTGCTACAAACAATGGCCCATCGCTGTCAGTCGCTATCATGAATCTGGGCAGTTAGCGGTTTTTGGCGATGATGTTTGCCAGCAAATTGCTCGCAATGGCTTCAAAGCCATTTTCTGCTATCCACCATCGCGACTAACCGCTATACGCATAGATATACGATGGCAATGGCCGGGGATGGGCCATTATCTGTAGCAGGCATAAGTAT
This sequence comes from Chloromyia formosa, assembly GCA_964017055.1. Taxonomy (NCBI): domain Eukaryota; kingdom Metazoa; phylum Arthropoda; class Insecta; order Diptera; family Stratiomyidae; genus Chloromyia; species Chloromyia formosa. The sequence goes on from OZ024814.1 coordinate 138,650,876, forward strand.
TACCCTAAATAAATTACCGGGCCGAATTAATTTGATGTTTGTGTACTGCATGCCTGAACGCTTAGCTACACCCGATAAAGTCGCAAAAAACTTACATAACTCTAGAACGATAATCTACGTCGCAAGGCGCCAGCAAGACTATTGGTTATTCTAGGCATATTGTTTATATATAGTTTATATATATAGGTATGAGACAATTTATTTTATTCGGAGAAAGCTTTCATCGCTATATTTATTTACAAGGTTATCAACTGAGCTCAAGGCACTTACAATACTCTGAAATTTATTCTGGTACTCAACAGATTTCCTAGAAGTTCGCCTTAATGCTTAGTATTAACATTTTCTTTTCGTGCGAAATTTCATGCAAATACTGTCAAAAGGACGAAACTTTTGACAGTATTTGTATGAAATTTCGCTCGAAAAGAAAGGGTCAGTACTAGGCGTAATTGATAATTGCATGTATTTGTTACAAAGGATTGGAAACTAATTCATTCAACTGTCAACCCTATGTTTTCCACAGAGAGGTAGCAGGGGAAGCAAAATTATTCATAGTTATTTGTAGACATACACATGGCCATTTATTTCGCTTATGTACCTTTGTTGCATTACTCGCCCTCGATGAACGCGGCAACGAAAAATGAAAAAAAAAGTCATAAATGAAGTAGCTTATGAATGGCTTTTTTTTTTCCTAGAAGGCATGGAAATTTTCTCAACTATCTTCTGAAGAGGTCAGCTAAAGCAGCTTGATGGGCAGAGACTGGATAGCTTATTCGATTTTGACAAATACAAAAAGCTACAGACAATATGACAAGGATGGAAAAGTCAAATATAAAAAATCGAATTAAAGTCCTACTTACCCCACCAATTATTATAACAAAAGCACTTGCACTAACCATCGATATCGCCCACAAATGTTTCATTAAGCTTCACTACTAAATTAGGAATAGACGAACGTCTACCAATCACGATCTCGGTGTCAACCTTCACTGTAATTAAATGGCAATAGCCACTTTTTTTTTGGAGGGAATGCACCCACCATCTCAAGAGTAAATACTCTCTTCAAAATATTCACATATCCTTCAAAAAACCGGCTGCAGACTACATCTTATCTAAATGTCATTTACGAAAAGTGATTTTACAAATTTTTGCATCATTAAATTAAAACAAAATAAAAAGACCAGCTTGGACATGGAGAAATGTATATCAGCTATATCTTACATTTAGCCGATATTCAAATAGTTGCAATAAAAAATCAAACATATAGCATACTGTGAAGAGAGTGGCATTAATTTCAATGTATAAGGTATATCTATGATTGATATTTTAATCTTGGCTAAACTTAAACATCGAAGAGCAGCTATGCATATAATCGCAAAATTTCGATGCTAAAACTGAAAACATGTTGTTGCTATTATCCCCGCAAATGCTAACCGGAAGATCAGAAGATACATTTTTACTTCGTCTCTGGTGGCGATGAATCGAACAAGTATAGTACTTTGAAGGTAAACTACTTAGTCTAGTGAACCTAGACGCCAGTTTTTAAATATTTGCATATTAAACCAATTTATTGGATAAAATATTTTTAAGCATCCTCCGGAACATAATCATAGGTACTCGTACAACAACGTTATAATGATGATCCAACTTGACAAATTATTGGAAACGAATTTGAGTTTTGATTTATTGATAAAGACAATAGCGGTTATTACTGATGAATTACAAATAAATTTACGGTTGCCGAAGATAATATACTAGCTAGGTAAGATGGGGTAGAGCAATACTGGTTTACAATCTATTCCGCAGTATCAAATTTCGCGGATCTCCAAAATTTACGACTCAGATACGATAACAAAAGGTTGAGGATGTTGACGCATTTAAGTACAACAGAAATCAATTTTAATCTTAACAAATTGCAAATACATATATCATCTTCAAATTGAACATTGCTATTTGTAAGTATGTCAAATCAAATGAAGGTTACGGATGACTGGTGTTAGTAATTAGGACCCAACTTGATATGCAAATGAACTTGTAGTGATTTCTCACATTTGGGCGTCACTTACAGTGGCATCTCCAATGCCAAGAACTAACTATCTGGAGGGTACTGTAGAACATGAACGATCGAATTTTGTAATTTCTGGAACAACTGTAAATGTTACCGTCTTTTCCATCGCTGAGTCAGCACTTAGTCAGCGCTTCTCAATTGCTGACATTGTGATTATTTTCGTGTTTTAGAAACGACATGATATGTCTGTCTCATATGTCAAATGCCGTGTGCAGTTTGGCAATTACGTTAAAACACGACCTTCGACCATACACAACAAAACCAGGGTAAGGATTGAAGTTTGACAGTTGTCACAAATGTCAAATATTTCGCTGAGCCAGAAAAGCGAGAAAATGTTAAGCTATCTAAAAGCGAAAGCGCTAATTGTCAGCGCTTAGCTCAGCGCAACCGTTTCCACGACAAATTACCATGCAGCATTAACCGCTTTCAGTGCTGACTCAGTGATGGCGTTTTATGAACGCAGCGAATGTAAAGAACAACTATATCGGTTTGATGCTCACTTCCCCGATATAAAAACTGTCAATCCGTTTAAGGTACTGAGACGATTGTCACCATTTTGTTTACCAGTATATTTAAGGAACTGGAATAGATAATAAGGTGGCTAGCGACCACATACAGTGAAACCTAGTTTAAACGAACCCAAGAGGGTGGCATCATTTGGATAACGAAATTTTTCGGAATTACTTGCTGGAGGCCGGGGAGGAAAATAAGGTAGTTTGCGACTCCAAATTAATACCACATACAGTAAAGTCCTGATTAACTGATCCATAAAAGACGCGACATTTCTAAAACGAAATTTCAAGGAATGAGCTGCGTATGAAACATATTTGGCATATTTTTGTAAACCGTTAAAACGTACTTGAGGTCTAGAATAGTGACCTGACATATTTCTAGCCAGTAGTGGAATTACGCATGGGTCCTACTACCCAGAGTCTGGGAAACTTAAATGTTTTGAAAATTATTTGCAAATAATAAATATCAAAAAGTTACAAATTATTAAGCGGTCATTAAACAGTCAGACTATTCGACGCATTTGACATAACATTTTTTTTTATATCAAATGGGTTGATCAGAAAATTATTGTTATTTATTACGCCATTACAGACACCTCCCATTAACAAAATTTTGTACAAATTTTTGAACAAATACTTAGCTCAGGCGTTTGTACGAAAATATTAACCGCAAACACCCCTCTTCTGGTTCAATATTTCCGCACAAACACCAGAGCTTTAATTTTTTGTTTAAAAATTTCAACAAAGATTTGCTAATATGTGGTAGGTGTTAGTCAAAAATTTTACACAAAATGTAGTAAAATACTCGACTGAATAATGGCCGCTTTAGAAAATTGCAACTACTACAATTGCGAAAAGAGAGTGATTGATTGATTCACTTTCTTATAAATACATTTTCCATTTTATTAAGGGATTAGGTGATGAAAAGTTTTTCGACTAATTGGTACACTATGATGTAGGTTATTGCAATTTCAATTGCAACTGATTTGCAAAAATGCCATAGCACTATTTTTACGCAACATGTCAGCTTATGGGCTAACAACTACGAAATAACACCATGTCTCGGCTAAGGCAGCTGCGATTTAAGGGGCCACACCAGTGTGACACTTTCAAAAAATCGATTTTTTGTTTTTATCAACAGTTTATACTTTCAAGAATATCCTGTAAAAATTTCAAGGCCGTATCTCTAACACTACCCGAATGGCAGCCTTCTAAAAAGCAAACGCTCGCAGGTATAAAATGCTCCATCTACCTGTAGGCGGAGCTCTGACGTGTTGTTACCTGAATCTTTCGGCATCATAAACGGTAGATAATTAAGAGGGGGCACTATTTAAGCTAGAAATATATCTCTAGGTCCATTTGAAAACAGCGTTGCCATTTAAAAGGTCTTCTGGAGTCGTTCAGCGCAGTTCGTTAGTTAAATCTTTAACGCGTTTTTCTCGAAATAAGATTTTTCAAATTTGCTGACATTGTTACTCAAAGGGCAATTATCCGATTGACTTGAAACTTGTACCGAGTACTATTGAATATATTTAGGTACTCTACAATGACGCAGGATATTTTTGATTGGATGAAAATTGACGGTTTGGCATTGAAAAAACGACCATTTTATAGGCAACAAACAACGAACGTAAACCGAACAAAAAGTTTCGTGATTCTAGACAGCGACTTTATCCAAACAACGTATTAACTAGACGGATTCTTCTACAAGAATGCCCTCTATTCCGCATTCTCTCTCTCTATCTTTTCACAATACCCTACTCACACTACGCCACACACACATAACAATTTGAGTTGGATGCATGATACAAGGAAGATAAAACAACGCCTTCCCGCATCTCCTTTTCGTATCGGTCTGCGCAACACGTCATAAGTGCATATATATTTGAGAGACTGGTGGTTCATAACTCTCAGGATTTCAACCCTCACGACAGTATCGTTTCGCTTGTTGATAGTGCAGCACGCGCACGGTGCAGCGGTCTCTTGTGTGCTCTATACGAAAAAACGCACCTAATATGTTATATAATAATAATACCGTTGAATGCTTGTCAACCCTGTATCTTTAAAGTAATGGTCCCACGACAAAAATTGGTAGAACATATTTTTGGAAAATTCTGTCTACTATATTTTGATCCTACAACATTTATTGCTAAGAGTGATAGTATATACAAAAAAGTAAACAAATTCGCTTCTCTAAAAACATATCAAGCAGAGCCCACACAAGGGACCGCTGCATCGTGCGCGTGCTGCACCCTCAATAAGCAAAGCAATACTGTCGTGAGGATTGCAATGTAATGCTCTTGTGTTGGCTCTGCTTGATATGTTTTTTCAACTTCGTGCGAATGAATAAATTGAATGAGATTATCTCGGAAACTATTTAAGGTAGAAAAAAGTTGTTCAGAAATTTTTTTTTTGTACACTATCGTGATCCTTCAATTTCGCCTCAGAAAGTTTTTTGCTAGGATTAATAGTTACAGAGATAAAAAATATTCATACAATTGTATGAGCGTGTGATGTAGGTATTCAGAGAGCCGGCATGCGCAAGGCGGTATCTTGTCTTCCTTCCTAGTCAGAGATTTTCGATGGAATTTTTAAATTCTCTGATTTATGTGAATGAATGTGTGCCGCAACAAGGTGGGGTAAATTTTTCTCTGAGCAAGGTAAATCCGAAACTATTTCTAGCTGTGTCATGCTATTGACCGCAGAAAGCGATTTCTCGGCTCCAGTTGGGCTCTTGAACTAATGCACAAGTTGAAAAAAAAATTCCGCAAGAAATCTGCCTCCCTGGGCAAACCTTTTGAGCAAATCCATCACTGCTAAGATTAATATCCATTTATTCTGTGATGAAAAGAATAATAAACTTTTATTTTGTGGTGAAGTTCCTATTTTTTAAACAGTTGATTAATCTCCTTTCTTCCTGAAGTTCCTGACGTCCCGTTCATCATAACACATACGAGTACATCCAGATGACACACCATATCAAATATTCCATTATACCACCTGGTAACGACGAGCATTTGTTGGTCTTTCTCCATAAATATTGTACCCTGATCCGATCAATCAGATAATACTCTTCGTCATATAATTACTAACTTGATTGCCATCGTCTTCAATGGCATCTGGGGAATACATTCTCGTATATCAAGTATTGCTCCGTTTACCATCGGCCCACATTGCTGACATAATGCCCCGGATTCTTGGGGTATTTCGTTTTCGTACAGTCTTAAAAGCACAATAATGATGGGCTTGTCATCTTCATCTATCTTTTTGTTAATATCTTTCAGTTAGATGATTGGTAAACCATAGTATACGTATACCATGGTATAATTTTCACGAAAGTCACTTAGATCTGTGTGTGTCCTTGTACCATTTTGGTGTATCATAAAGTTGCAATGTTTGCAGAATGTATGACTGGCTCGAAACAGCAGCGCCTTAAGCCGCTAGCAGTTCACAAGAACTCGAACATGAAGTTGTCTTCAATACGCTCGCACTGACATTTTAAAGCTGATAAACACTCTCCTATTAAGACATTATTCATAATTTTAATATCAATCAATTATTCGCTATCACGTTGAAGGCAAAATTTGTTGTGTTGAACTGTCGATATCTTGATGTCATTTGGGATGACTACAGCATGAATCTATGACTAGACAGAAATAAGGATGTCGCACTCGCAGTTGAAGTGGCAAGTCGTGATAAGAAACGAAAAATGTACATGCTATTGAAATCACGAGACATTACTTCAACAGATGATTTTGTAGTATCAGAGGTCAAAATGGTATTCGACGACCCCGAGGGTTCAATTTTGTTAGATTTAATGTGAATGCATTTCTTGATATTGCAATGCAGCCGTTAACAGGGGAACCTCTTGCATTTCATTTGGATCTACATTTGTTTTAAGAATTGTTCTTAAGGGGCCTGTGATCACAATCAGCCTAGATACTTGCTGACTCCGCTGACATAAGGCATTACATTTTGGAGCACATTTTTTCCCTTCGATAAAAAAAACGTTTCGTAACAGGCAACTGTGTATATTATTCAAGAGACATACAACGCAAATATCGGAGAAACCTGTTTTTAGGGTTTTGTAGTAAAACAAAACCCTTATGAAATCGGTCATGCGTCCGTCTGTCTGTCTGTCTGTCTGTCCATGGAATATCTCACGAACCGCTAAGGCTACATGTATGAAATTTAGTGAAAATATGTAGAAGTACTATAATTCTCTGGAGAAAGTGATGCATCGTAATAGGTCAACTTTGAGGGGGGGTCCCCATAGAGGGGAAATGAAGGACGAAATTTTTTTTTCATTTGGTATAGGCGAGTGGGGTATCATAAGAAAGGTACCGTCGAGTACATTCTATTTCTGGAATTTTCTTCAAATTTGAACAAAGGGGAAAAGAGGGAGAGGGGAAAATATGTGATCCGAGTTTGTCCCCCCCCTTGCATTTCGAAACCGTTATACTTAGAGATGTGAAAATTTACAGAAAAGCGGCATTTTACTAACATAGAAAACTATAAATAATAGAATTCCAAAATCTCATCAAAAAAGGTTAATAATAGTACATTTCTATTTTTTCAGTTAGCACACCCCTGCACCCCTTAAGTACACCCGAGGTCAAAAATATTGATGGCCAATGATAACCAACACCATAGGCAATAATGCCTCTACGTTTCATTACAACCATCTAATATTTAACAATAGTACATTCACTTAAAGTTAGGCATTTTTACACTATTCATACAAAAAATACACCTACCGGCTTCAAAGGTGCGAGTACTACTTGCATGTTGTTTTTCGTAGTGCGAATCGCAGTTATTGTTACATATTATGGTTAATCACATTTATGAAAGGTTAAAGATTGGTAGGAGGCGATGTGTGATAATTGGCCAACTGTAACGGGCGGTGGAAGGGAGGGTAAGGGTTAAAATTAAGGTCAAATTTTGTTTATCGGCTGGTATAGGCAAGTGGGGTGTTGTGAAAAAGATAATGTTGAGTTTACTTTACTTATATTTGAAAAAAGGGGAACAATGAGGGAAGATAAATTATTAGATCGTAATTTGCCCCCCCCCCCCACCCCTTGCATTTCCAGACCGTTACACTTAGAAAAATGAAAACTTCCAGGAAGGTGGGTTCCGAACAGTATATAAAATGGGAAATAATGGAATTTGTATATCTCCTCAAAATAGGTTAATAATAGTTTGTTTCCATAGTTACAGTTAGCGCATCCCTGCATCCCTTAAACACGTCCGAGATCAAAAGTACCGATGGCCAAGGATAACCAACACCATAGGCAATAATATCCGTATGTTCTAAGTTTCGTTACAATCACGTAATATGATTGGGCTTATAAGATACTATATTATGGGTCAGACATTTTATTTTTTTTATCCATCTAAGTGGTACCAAGAAGAGCAAGGAGCCGAAACTTACATACCAAAATAAGTACTTGCTACAAAACCCTCGAATTGCGGGCGTAGCCCTCTATATTCCGGTTTCATTTATTCATCGTATGGAGAAATGTGCCTGAAAATGTAATGCCTCATGTCAGCGGACGAAACCGATGCTTTTTGTAGATCTTGGGGCCGTAAAAGTATTTCCCCTTCTGTTCTCAATCAGAACATGAGGTGTAGTATGTAGTAGAGCACTTCAATTCTGAGACCGTTTCACTGAAAGTTAGTAACTGGAAGGTGACATGGTCGGTATCAGGCACGTTCTGACTTTAATTCTTTAATTAGTCATAGTTTAGTCGACTGAAGACTGGCGAGAAAAGTAACTGTTTGAATATGTTCGTGGCAGAAATCGAGCCAGCAGCCTCTTGCTTGGTACATCGACGCCCTAATCATCGAGCTACCGGAGCCATACTACTCAATTATCCCCCTAACGCCTTGTGGAGCATAGCGCGTCCGCTGTTCCATGTGGCCCAATTGACGTTTCGTTGGCATTAGCTAGTTTCGCAGAATGCAGTTGCCAGCATGCACCATCCTATAAATAAGATGAGACCTATCTTCGTTGGATAGGATCTATGATATACACTCGAAACGTCAGAATATATTTATTTTCCTTTGATAGTATTGAAAAATTCGTCGAATACAAAGCCGGAACCAATCCAGAATATACGAAAAACTCCCTGTACTTCATTCGTCTGGCATTGAATTATAATTTAAAATTCGAGGAGTATGTTGCCGTGATGGAGGCCCAGCAATATATCTGTTTCCGATACACAGTGGACTCGATAAGTCTTCGAACCTATAGCGGTTCCATTCATCGGTTTGTCTCCAAATCTGGAAAAATTCAAATGTGTTCGATTATATCGACCTTTGTCATCGGTTTGTCTCAGATGTGAAAGGAATCGAAATATCTTCGATCATACACCAATTGCCTGAAATTTGAATTCATTTTAAAGTATTTTTGGCGCATATTGTCATATCATCAGATACCGAATGTATTTTGTTGGGTTTTTCTTTTCTATATGTTTGGTATACAGCCCGCCGTTAAATGGAACGTGACGTGAAATCCAAACAAAAGTTTTATACCGGCTCAAAATGAAATTCACCGTGAAAAGTTTCGCGTGAATTTTACACGAGTTTTCACGACACTTTAATTTTCTTGCCGAACTGTATACCAGGCTTAAATAGATTCTACACATTTCCACAGTCAGCCAGATCCGAATCCGATCTCAGTGTCGATTCGACGTTGAGTACAATCATCGATCCTAATTCGATCTCAGCGTCGATTCTATATTACACCGACTACAGTTATCGATTCTACATCGACTACCGTCATCGATTTTGGATCGATTCCTGTCCTCTTTTTTGGGTATCGCAAAAGCGGCCATGCTCATACAAATGTTTCCGACGTTTCATCGATAAAGTCATCGATTCCTTAGTAGACAGTCTTTGGTGTAGAATTGATCAAGTTTAGATTCTTGTCTGACTGGATAGATGCATTTCTTTAGATATCATTGGCTAGGGAAACAAACCAGACATTTTTACCACCTATTTTCCCCCTTTAAAAATCTTGTCAGATACAGGGACACTCTCACTTCCACTTACGGATATTCAATACTTTACATCTTTGTCATTTGCTGTCAACCTATAAAGTTTTCCAAAACGCAGCCATTTAGCACCAAAAATATGCATTCGTTGCTATGCAATAGAAATAATAATTACACGTTGCTAAGCGCTTTATTCGTTGCTAAACGAAATAAACAATATTTATTCGAAAAAATCAGTGCTAAGCCGATTTCGCAGTGACAGTTGGAATGACAACGTTTACATTAATGTGTGTGTATGTCCAATTCGTCATTTAGCGAAGTCAAACTAAACTTTTAGGGGGAAATAATTTTCCTGTCGATAAAATGGTGGTACGAAACCAAAGGCCGAGAGCCCCATTCCACCCGGACCTCGATGCGAACGCGAAGGCGTCTGCGCCATCCGCCTACGATTCCATCCTTATCGCGCCATTTTTTATTATTCCACATTTTTGCCTCGCATGTTTGTGTTGTCTTCCCCAGGCCTATGAATTTTAGTAATATGTAAAGGACATGGGCAACGAGCGGCGATAACCCCACCCACGTCTCACGAACTGAGCTACAGCAAACATAGGCCGCTGCTTAGCTCGCTGAGGAGCCTATTTCTTAGCCAGATGGCACTGCCGAACCTTCACAGTCACCATGCAACCTTAGGCCTCGTTCCCACGGGCATCTCCGGATGCCCGCCATACCGTCCATTACATGTTGCCTATAGGATAATCTTCATTGATATTAACACTCGAACGCTCGCGTGGTGTTCATTTGTACTCCACTCGCCTTTAAAAAAAAAAACATGAATCTGGTTGGGATGCCGTGTAGCTGATTTTTTAGAGGTTATGCTTAAGTAGTAGAAGTTTTCATTTAAATCGTTGTTCGATTTTCGAATTATTTCGAGTTTGTCGGTCGAAAGTCTTCATGGAGTAATTTTTTTCCAGTATTCATAGAAAAAATACATATTTATTTTAACAAAATGGTCGTCGTCGTCGTGGCGCGACAGCCCGACGTTGGGCCTTGGCCGCCTGGATCATTGTCTTCCAATTATCTCGGTCACGTGACCGCGTCCTCCAATTTTGGGAGCCCAGCAGCTGCGCGGCGTCCACACCTACTGAGCTCTCCCAACGAGATCTCGGTCGTCCTCGCAGTCTCCCTCCGTCGACTCGTTCTGCATTCATTACTCTCTTAGGCATGCGATCATCGTCCATTCTTTGTACATGCCCTGCCCATCGAAGTCGTTGTAGTTTGACGATTTTCGAGACTTGCAGCTCATCGTACATTTCATACAACTCATGGTTGTACCGGATGCGCCATCCATCTCGATCGCAAACAGCCCCGAAAATTCGCCGTAGAACCTTACGTTCGAAAGTGTCTAGCATGTTTTCGGAGGCTTGAGTTAGGGTCCATGCTTCGCAGCCATAGCATAGCACTGGTCGTATAATGGTTTTGTACACGCGGAGCTTCGTGTTTCTGTGCACATGTTTCGATTTCATTATGGGGAGAACCGAGAAAAAAGTCTTATTAGCTAACTGTATCCGTCGTTTGATTTCGTCAGTTTCGTTGGCGTCCCTTGACAGGTTGCAACCCAGGTAAATGAAGTTGCTCACGAACTCGATGTTGAGGTCCCCCACATTGATGCTTGGTTGTGCAGGTGTCCTTGTCACCGATTGCATCATTATTTTAGTTTTACCCTCGTTAATACGTAATCCAACTTCCTTTGCAGCGGTATCAAGCGTATGCAGAAGTTCTTCTGCGTCAGCCAATCTTCGGGACATGATGTTGATGTCGTCGGCGTACGCTGCTAATTGTGTCGACTTGATGAGTAGCGTCTTGCTGTTGTCCAAATTCATGGCCCGAATAACGTATTCCAGTGCTAGGTTGAAGAGCGTCGGTGCCAGTCCATCGCCCTGTTTCAAACCAGTGCGTGTTTCAAATAGATCAGTAAGTCTATTCTGGATCCTGACTTGTGAGACGGAGTTGGTCATCGTCATCTTTGTCAGTCGCACTAATTTTGCTGGTATACCAAATTGCAGCATGATGTTGTACAGTACTCCACGATCGATACTGTCGTATGCCTGCTTAAAGTCGACAAAGATTTGGTATACGTTTACGTTGTATTCCCAGCACCTCTGGAGTATCAGTTTGACTGAGAAGAGTTGATCGGTTGTGGAGCGACCAGGTCTGAAACCGCTTTGATATTCGCCAATGACTCGTTCTGCGTACGGTTTTATTCTATTTTCCAGAATTTTCGTCAAAATTTTATAGGACGTACAAACTAGTGAGATGCCCCTGTAATTCTCACACCGCAGTTTATCTCCCTTTTTATGAATTGGACAGATGATGCTTCTGCGCCAATCGTCTGGGATCTCCTCGTTCTCCCATACTCGCAGGAGTAATTGATGTATGGCATCAACTAGACTCGTTCCACCGAATCTTAGCAGTTCAGCTGGAATCTCGTCAGCGCCCGGCGCTTTATTTCGTTTTAGTGACCGCAAGGCGAGATCAACTTCCTTTACTGTCGGGGGTTGAATGGGTGGGCCTAGATCAACAATATCGTCGAGAGCTTCCTGTGTGGGGATGTTAGATGGTCGGTTTAGAAGCTCTTCAAAATAAGAGGCCCATCGTTTGTTAATACCATCGGTGTCGCTGATGATGTTTCCATCCTTGTCCTTACAAAGGCTAGTCCTGGGTTGGTAGCCGTTCTTAATTGTATTTACTAGTTTGTACGCTTGTCTGGTGTTCCTATTAGCTAAGTTTTCGTTTATGTTCAGCAACTGCTCGTCAAAGTATTTACGTTTCTTACGTCTAATTATTCTATTCGATATTCGCCGTAGCTCGTCATATTTTTCTCTTCTGGCTCTGGTTCCTCGTTGAATCCATTGTCTGTAGGCCTCGTTTTTCGCGTCAAGTGAATTTTTGCATTCTTCGTCGAACCAGTCATTTCGCGCTCGCCGGGCTTTATATCCCACGACCTTCTCTGCGACATCCTTGATGGTACCCTTGAGTTCTTCCCAGAACCCATGGACGCCTGTGTTGCTGATGTTGTGTAGCATAGGTGATAGTTTTTCCTCAATGGCGGTAGTATACGCCACCGCTGTAGCATCACTCAAGAGCTTATCAACCGCAAAGATTTTGGGAGGGCTGATTCTTGACTGGTGCACTGAGGAAATTCTACATCTGTAGGTCGTCTTCACCAAGTGATGCTCTGAGTCGCAGTTTGCTCCTCGATAGGAGCGGACATCCATGACACTAGACGCCCATCTCCTGCAAATGAGGACGTGGTCAATTTGGTTGACGGTATGTGCGTCTGGAGACTTCCAGGTCTGCTTGTGAATGCGTCGATGCGGGAAACACGTAGAGCTTACGACTAGATTCCTGCTGCAGGCGAAGTCTATAAGTCGCTGGCCGTTATCGTTACATTCTTCATGGAGGCTGTGGCCTCCAGTGGTCCCCCGATGCCAGCTTTCATTCCCGACTTTCGCGTTAAAGTCTCCCAGCAGCAATTTGACGTCGTTTGTTGGAAGTGAGTCGAAGAGAGTTTCAAGGCGGGCGTAGAACTCGTCTTTTACTGCGTCTTCTTTAACTTCAGTGGGGGCATGCACATTGATGAGCCAGAGATTGAAGAATCGAGTCTTGATGCGAATCGCACACAGCCGTTCATTTTTGGGTTTGAAGTCAATAATATGCGGTTTGAGGTGATTGTTCACTATAAATGCTACTCCAAACTCCTTGCGGCCCGATGGTTTGCCACTTGTGTGCGATTTCTTGTCATTAATCTCGCTGCCAAGCCAATTTGTTTCCTCGACTGCAGTAATGCTCAGTTTGTACTTTTCGACCTGTTGAAGGAGGGCCTTCTCGGCCCCCGGTTTGTTCAGGGAGCGTACATTCCAGGATCCGAAAGAATAATCCTTTATTCGTTTGCGTGGTCGTCGTTGTTGATCCGTCCAATCCGAGGCTTTTGTTCCAGGTTTCTTGACATGGAGTGGTTTTTACAAGGACGAGTTGTCAGCACGTCGCTTAACCCCATTCAGGGGATGGCCTCGGAGATAGCTGCTTCAGATGGTTTAATAAACGTGCTGGAGCCCACACAACTATGTAGCAGGTCCAACTACGCAAGTCATTCCATCCTACTAAACCTGAGACGCTTAGGTGTTCGTCAGCCATTCAGGCTACAGCTATCTGCCTTTTCCAAACTGTCTTATCGCTAAGACATTGGCCGTCAGCGAATTGATACACTGCCGTTACCAGGAGGCGCCCACGCGGAGGACTATGGAAAAGGTCTTTGCCCCCCTAATGTTAACAAAATCGATGTTGTATTTTTTATCTTTTCTTGAACTTATACAGTTGCAATAAAAGTTCAAAAACGGTCATTTCTTCATTTCGAATTTACTTTTATTTTTATTTTTTTATATTCATTATATATTATTTTAATTCATATAATTAACTTCTTTCTAAACCTAACTTCAACAATAGGTGATGAAGTCAAAACCAGTCATTATTTTATCTAAAAAGTAAAAAATTTTAAGAATTATAAGTAATGCTTATTGGAGTACAATTGTACTCCGAGCAACTATCTGTGTTATAAAAATCGCCCGAAAGGATTAAGAAATAGGAAAACATTATTATGTACACAAGGAAATTATTTTTGGACTCATTAAAAATCAGAGCTTATTGAAAAGCCTGATCAAAGTGAGTACCAGTGAAGTGAAAGTCAAAAATATTTACAAATTGTCTTATTACGTATTAGATAGCATATATTATTTGTACAATAAATCCTCATTGGGTTCCTTCCCTATCCTAATTAAATTCCAAATTCGTTAGTTATTCGTTAGTGTTTCAGTATTTAAACATCATCATACTTCAAATTACAAGTTTTAATTGGCATTTACTGGAGTCATTATCCCCTTTGGCAACAAAATAAATTATCCGCAACTCATTCAGTCGCCGTATGACTTTATAGTGTGTCTTATAATTACACATATCAATGTAAGTATCTATATCTGCATAATCAAAAATCAGTCAAACTAACTTCATCGGTATATTGCATTTTTTATAAAATTTTCATACTAATAAACGCAAACAGCATTAATCAAACAACAACAACGCAATCGCTCTTCTCTAGCCTCGACCTAGAGCTACTTTGTCGCACCCAACATATCCGTGCGACCTTCTCGGCGGATTTGTATTTCGTGTGTCTAGGCAAAGAAATACATACACTACATATTAATTCCGGAATCCAATAAATTATATAAAAAAATAATTGGGCATACAGATAACGTTATAAGCTCATATACGTGTAGGCATATGTATCGATAGCACACAATAATGTACCTATATGTACGAGTATCTTTAATCGAAGAGTATCAGCTACGTATAGAGGATCGAATTTATATTACATGATTAATTCACTTTCATGCAGAATGCGGTGCATACTCGAGTACATACTAAGATATGCGTCCAATGGCAACGTGTACGAAAGCAATTGAATTATGTAAATTTCAGACACCACCGTAGGAGATCCCAACAAAATTGTTGTTTTTGATAAGCGCAGCATGAACTTGAGATCGTATTTTATCTGAAAGTAATTATCTGTCGTTATGGTAGATTGTTGGTCGTAAGTCGACATGGATGCTATTAAAACTGTGAATAAAATAATCGGACGAGTTAAAGGTGAACGCATATTGACTGACCTTCTTGCAAGGAAGAGGTACCACTTGCTGGGAATCCATATACATTGCATTTTTATTTAATGACATTATAGTAAAATGTACTTGGTGTTGCGCTAATTAGTAACCAAGCAATTTCTACTACCGTGTAGGTAAGTGCAGGTTTGCAAAACGCAGTTAAAATAATAATAAAGCTACCTTGATATGTCATCAGATGTAGCTTGCATCGCTATAATGGCAACTTTGTTATGAGGAAGTATAAATTTTGTAATCTATTTTCACTTTTGATATCAAGTTGATTAGTGAACATGTAGTAGATATTTTTCTGGATATTTTCTGAATTGCTTATATCGCGAACATGCACTTTTGACCCTTAACCTGAGTAATTAACGCGGAAGGTTTTTTTTCATGGCAGCTTACCCTAAACTTTTCGGGAATACAAAAAAACTCGCCTATTGAATTATATCTTTGGGGTACAGTAATTGCTTACATGTTTAACCGCAGATAAACAGTGCTTGCACTGGAGTTGAATATCCGTTCAGTCCAAATACTAAGCAAATATATTATAAAGTTAATTTAGTGAAAGCACTTGGTCGATCATTGATCGTAAAATTAAACGATTTTAGTAATAAAAAAACAGCAGTTAAAATGAGAACCGAATTGAAAATTGAGTTAAATAATTAAATTAATCGTATTGCTGATCATACATTCTCGTCATAATTTAAAAATTAATAATGCTATATCATCTGGTTGTTATTTATTTTTTTAAATACCCATCTGTTTTCACAATATCTGTTTATTTTATACTTCTGGGTATTCGTGCAGCAACTTCCTTATGAAACCGGCCAAAATCTTTTAAGTCCTTAGTAAATTTAGACCTGTCGTCAAAGGTCAATTGGACGTGAGTCGTAAACCTTATGACCTCCCTCAATCGTATTAACCTGTCTACTTGAGACGCTTCTCAATGCAAGCCGTCAACAGTACTTTTTTTACAATATTAATACGTACCAAACAATCATCAGTGAATGTTTACTGTGGTGCTGATGATGTAATTTATTTAAATTTACATAAAAGAATCGTATTACCGTATAGGTCCAGACCTGATTTGTTTATTTTCCAATTTTTGTGGCCAATCATTTCTTTTTTTTTATCGTCGTGTTGTGAACTTTCGCTTTTCAACAGCACCCGACGCAACATATTCTTTTGGCATATATTCTTTTCGCAAGATTGTAAACGGATAATTTATTGTGCGATCAAGATACAATTTAAATCCGAAAAGTTGTTCAGTTTGCAATGTCATTGGTTTGCAACTACATAACTGCAATTTTGTTGTATTGGTTATTGCAGTATGCAATAAATTTTTTACAATCTTTGGAATTTAATCTTTCACTTTCAATTTTTCGAGCAATAAGAAGGTGCGTTGCATTGTCTGACAAATACTATGTCATGAACTTCATTTGGTTGGTGGGTTACTTTGAATGTGTAGATGTCAAATTAGAGGGAGACTATAAAAAGCTAGTTTACCTATTCTGTGTAGCAAAGCTACGTAGCATTCTAGTCATGTTTGAAAATACAATACACATACAATACATAATTTGTTATGTGGGCCATTTTGTGTGCTGCGGCATTATATCTATTGAAAAGTTATAATTTAAAAGATACACATCCTGGTCGTGAAGCATGCTAAACTGTGACTAGAATATGATTAGCATTCATGCGCGGGTATTTTTCGATTATGCTCGTTTTGGGACAAAAAATTATTGAATGCAGCCAAGGTCTATTAGGACCATTCGTACTTAGCGGATACGAATGATCCTAGTAGATTTTGATTTCATTCTTATAAAATTTAAAATTGCCCGGAATGACAAATGCTAATTTTTATTAGTACATAATTTTGTATTTTTCTATCAGACCTACTACTACTACTACTCAATTGCCCTAACCCCTTGTGGGGCATAGCGGGTCAACTGTTCCATGTGGTCCAGTTGACGTTTCGTTGGCATAAACTGGTTTCGGAGAATGCAGTTGCCAGCATGCACCTCCTGCACATCCATGGCCATAAACGTCGTCGTGGACGGGATTCGAACCCGAAACGCCGGTAGTCAAACATGAGACTGGTGCCTCAACGCACTGCGCTACCGGTCGCCCCTAAAATTAAATTATTTCCCAGCTAGTCCAGTCTTTTGTGGTTTTTGACAGGAGAAGAAATATAAAAGTTTCTTTCTGTCAATTTTAATTTGTTTTTTTTTTTTTGTCAATTTCCACACCAGGCAGCAGTATTTCAGAAAATATTTATTACGGGTGAAAAATTTTCCCTCCCCAGCTTATAAGGTGCAGGGACGTAGATTGCTTTTAGCAGGGGGGAAGGGATATGTCATCGGCACAATTTTTTTTAAAATTTGAATCTGCTTGGGGAACGGTTTGAATCCCTCACTTCTTGAGTGAAAATCAACTCTCTATGCGTAGACCTGCCACAACTCTCACATTAGAAGAGAATTGAGTAAAGATCAAAGCATACACCAACAGGTTAGCTGACGTCATTTTTCAATATACATACCTTCGATGCATGTACTCATTAAGAATGAGTAGTTAATGAAATACTCGATGATTGTCATCAACAAAATTGTCAGGAGGTTTGTGGTGAAATCCTTAAGGTAAGGTCTAAAAATATGGTGGCTTTTTGGTTTTGTGTCTCGTGAGTAACGGTACTATGCCCCGACTTAAAATAAAAATAAATAACTGGCGCAGCAGTCCAATTTGAACCATGGCCTCGAGATGAGTTAGCTTCATCTCATTTTCTAGATCGTGACGGTCTTGTGCCCCGACTTGATTGTCCATTATTATTTACCTGACTAGATAAAATCATAATGACCCCTTGTTGAGCACCGTATCCTTTCAAGCTTTTCGATCATTATTTGGTGGTAACCTTAAGGTAGCTTAAGGTAGACAATACTTTTAGTAGTACAAGCAAAATTCTATTGTCAATAATTTTAGTATTGTCTAAAAGGTTTTCGGTTTTTGTGTGTTGTGACTAACGGTACCCCGCACCCAGTTGACTGAGCATTTCGTTTTCATTGATATATAAAATATACGAACCATACACATTAGGCGGAGAGTAGCTCAGTGCGTCGAGGCGTTAGTTTGATATCTCATCACACCGGTTTCGCGTGCTCGAATCTCACTTTGGCCATGTTTCCTTTCCCTATTTGCCGCAGAATGCGGCTAAGGACGGCCACACACTGTCGAACACGAACTAGAAAACGAACATGGTACAAATGTCCTCCGAATAGCTCAAGACACACACACACACACTTCACATTAATCTGAAGAAAATCGATCCAGTTGTATCATGTTCGTGCTCGAGTTCATGTGTGGAAGCCAGGGTTATTGGCTGGAGTTGTATGCTAGCAATATGCTAACGAAACGTCAAATGAGCCTGTTAGGACTAGGTGACGCGCCATGTCCCACTAGGGGTTAGGGCAAACATAGTATACACACACGAGCGCCAAGTGAGTATATTCAGGCTTCGGTGACCATTTCTCGTCTATTTTCTTCTTGAATTTTCCCTGATATATTATTGAAAAAGCCCTAAGGCAACCTTAGGGTAGGTTATAGTAAGGTCTGGAAAGACTTCGGCTTTTGTGTTTGGTGACTAACGGTATCCCACACACCAACACGGTTATACATTCCTTTTCCATTTCTTTAAATTAAATCACACGGACCCCACATTGGACGCGAAGTATTTACGGCTATTTTCTATGGTGAATTTTCAATGACGTAGTCGCTTATCTTGGATTACCGTTGTTTGTAGTCGTTATTAACAGATGAGTTAAAGGAGAAACAAAGGTTCCTTACTACAAAATATATTTATTTCCGCATATACGTATTTCGGGAGTTACTTACTCCCTTCTTCAGTGCTTTTTGTTTCTAGAGAAACTCATCTGTCAATGACGTAGGTTTAAAACAAAAAGCTTTAACGTAGCCATCATCTGGTTGATGTCAGCATGGATGAATGCCTGAAAAAAGCAACCACGCCACAGAGAAAATGTCGTAAGTAAAGCAGAGTCGATGTATGAGATTGATGACAGATGGCTGTTGGCTTTGCTTCTAGTTAAGCATAGTATTGTGTCTGTACTGATTATGTGAAGATAAATCGCCGCTTTTGGTGTTGTTTTTCCACAAATGCAGAGCGTGGTTAACTAAGGGTCGATTTTAAGAAGCAAAGGCATTTCGAAAGGGAATATCCTGTGTATGTCTAACATTAATTTATGCTAATAGTTAAAATAGGACTCTAGAATAGTTAAAGCCGGCATTGCTGCCACGACCGCAGTCGAACTGACGAAGCTTGTGCGAGTTATAGTATAGTATAACGTCCTTTAGCACTCAAATAAAGATGCACCTGCGACCATATTTTATAAGGGCCGCCTATTCTAAAAAAAACGATGAGCCACAGGATATGTCTTGTATATCCCGCGGTGTAGTAAATTTTAAAAAATATAATTCTAAGGATGGAAATATATATATAAGAAACACCTTTAGATCTTAGAACCATAGTTCAAAGAAGTTTATTTTGTAAGAAATTTCCACTTGTAAGTCAATTGGTTTCTTTCGTCAGGACTTCGATAGCTTTTTTTCTCAAACTCGAGGTAAGGACAACATAGAATCATTATCCGACAACAAATACAGTGGTAATATGCCCTAGGTTTGACAGATTGTATGGCGCCTATTACGAATTATCAAATCTCATAAACAATGATCAAACCTGCAAAATTACAAATACATGTATGTAGTGACATCTCAACATATCAGACCGTGATTTGGATCGCTCCCTCAATTTTGTTATAATTTCGCTGTTGTATTGGATCCATTGTGCGAATAATTCATCCGAACGAGGCTTGACGATAGTCGCTATCTACGGAGATAAAAAAACACGAGCAAACACCAAATTTGTAAGTGTATTTTTTTATTTCTGAAAAATATACCTTCGACGAATTTTTCGGCGGCAAATCATCGAAAAGAGAAGGGGTGTATAAGCCCAATAACAACAATAACAACTGTCAATCACTGAAGAGAGCCATAGCGAAATGAGTTCTACATGTTGCACGACATGCAGTGAGTACATAGTGGATAAGAGCCAAGCACTAGAATGTAGAATTTGCAGTGAAGAGTTTCACTTCCTCTGCATGGGATATAGCGATGCAAATTTTCGAAAGCTCAGTAAAGAGAGAAGGAAGAACTTTCAATGTAATAATTGCAAACAAATAAGCGTAAACAAACTACCAGATAAATTAAACGATAATGCAAACGAAATCCTAACAAGTGTTACCAACATCAAATCGAATATGGAAAACCAATTTGCGGACATTAAACGTTTACTTAAAGAGGAGATATCAGACCTGCGCAAATCGGTTGAGTTTTTCAGCGACAAATTCGACGACTTCGATATGGAGTTAGATTCTTATAGAAAGAGGATTAACGAACTAAAGGAAACGTGTGACAATCTAACCAAAGAAAACATGTATCTGAAGGATAAACTGGCAATGCTGGACAATCATGTTCAGAGTTTTGAACAACAGAAGTTATGTACTGAAATCGAAATCTCTGGAGTACCAGATACAGCAAATGAAGATGCAATGCAGATCGTGCGGAAAGTTGCCGAAATTATAGATATCGGAAACGAAGCGCCGCCTACAACATCGTATAGGATATCAAATCAACGACGTAAAGAATTGCCTAGACCAATCATTGTCCGTTTCCAAACAAGGGAACATAGAGATCTTTGGATCGAGAAGTCCAGGACAAAAAAGACTCAACTTATATGCACTAATCTACATAGTAAACTTCCAAATACAAACTTTTATGTCAACCCTCATCTTACGAAATATTGTAAACGATTATTGTACTTGTCTAAAACTTTCGCTAGAGAAAATAATTTAAAATATGTTTGGATACAAGGAGATAACATTTTAATTAAAAAGAATGAAACAAGTAAAACATATAAAATAACTTGCGAAGCTGATTTAGTTATTACCAGATTTAAATAATTTTACCCTTTTTCGTGTTTAATCTAAATATTTAACTCATATTTATTTTTATTGATTTTTAATGAATTTGGAAAATAGCATTTTAGATTTGGAAGAGGTAAAGAACTGCAAAACTGATAATTTATGTGTCACCAGCGAAGTTGAAAAATTTGTCGAAAATATTAATTTACCATCTTTCAGCATATTTCATATGAACATAAGAAGTCTACCAAAACACTTTGACTGCCTACGTATTTTGCTAACTGAACTTAAAATAACTTTCGATATAATAGTCCTTACCGAAACTTGGTTGCAAGACAGTAATAGCTTCAACATTGACGGCTACAACTTATTTATTAAACCAAACTTGCACAATAAATGCGACGGTTTGGTCATTTATGTACATGAAAAATTCTCAGTTAACGTTATTGAAAGCTATATAGACCAAGCGAACACCTTATTTTTGAAAATACAATTACAAGACAGCATAACATTGCACCTGACTAGCATATATAGATCTCCTAGCCTTGATAAGAATGTATTTATAAACTCACTTGATTCTCATTTAAAACATTTTAGAAACTGTAAAAACCATTTAATAGTAGGAGATGTAAACATTAACATATTAGAAAAAAATACGTCAAGTACCGTTAACGATTATCTAAATGTTTTGGCAGAGCATGGATTTAATAAATATCTTGAGGGAATAACACGGAATGCTTCATCGACGTGCATAGATCATATGTTCTTAAAAAATTCTGACGATTTAAAATTCTCACCAGCAATTTTTCAGTATGGATTAACTGATCACAATGCTATTATAGGAATAATCTCTGGACACCTGCTACCTAAAGATGACTATGTTGTAGACCCAGAAAAGTTATTACATAAGGTGAATTATACAATTTTTGAGGAGAATCTCCAAAAGCAAAATTGGTCAGATGTAGTGAACTGCCATGATGCGAACCAATGCACTGATATTTTCCTTGAATTATTTTCGGACTGTATAAGAAACGCAGACAAAATAATTAAAACACCTCTAAAAAAGAGAATAAATCCTGTAAAACTCTGGTGTACTAGAGGTTTAGCTATTTCAATTAACAACAAAAATCGACTGCTGCAGAAGCTAAATAAGCAACCATTTAACACTAGTCTTTTCAACAAATTTAGAAAATACCGGAATATTTTGAATCAAATGATTAGAAAAGCTAAAACTTCTTACTATACCAAAGAAATAGACAAGGCCAAAGGTGCACCAAAAAAAAATTGGGAAATTATAAAGGAAATTGTTTCTAAGAAGAAGAAAAATAAATCTAGACTTTCTGTGACTGAAATCAAAGCGGCTGATGGCAGTACTTTAACCGAAGAAATTGATATCACAAACGAATTCAATAAATTTTTCACAAATGTAGGACAAAACATATCAAATAATTTAAGAGACGAGCAAATATTTGACTTAAGCTATCCGCACTTACAACATAATTTCGTTCTAACTCCCATCTCGGAAGAAGAGCTAACACTATATATAAACGATATGAATCCAAACAAAACACCTGGCGAAGACACTATTACTGCACGATTGTTAAAGATTGGAGCTCATCATATTGTACCATCTTTATCACATATATTTAACATATGTTTTTTAACTGGCACCTTCCCTGATAGACTGAAAACTGCTTTGATAACACCAATCCATAAAGATCAAGATAAAAATGTCCTTAGTAACTATAGGCCGATTTCATTAATATCAAATGTAGCCAAATTATTAGAAAAGTGTATCAAAGTGCGTCTCAACCATTACCTGGAGACAAAAAACATAATTTCACCATGTCAATTCGGTTTTAGAGCCAATTTGAGCACATCCGACGCAATGTAAAATATGAAGTAACCAAATTCATGAATGACGCCAATGATCAGAACCAAAAAACACTAGCCGTCTTCTTAGACCTCAAAAAAGCCTTTGACACGGTAAATCACAAAATTTTAATAGAAAAACTGAAAACAATCGGTGTGACTTCAAATGCTTTATCCTTGATGCAATCCTACCTTTCTAATCGTATACAGAAGGTCAGACTTGGAAATACTTTAAGCGAACCAGCTGTTGTGAAATGTGGTGTCCCCCAAGGTACTATCCTGGGTCCTCTACTATTTAATATATATATTAATGATCTTTGCTTGAAAAATTTACCTGGTTTCGATGGGGAAATTGTAGCGTATGCCGATGACAGCGTGCTTTTATTCAAAGACTACCAATGGGAAGCTGTTCAACAGAAAGCAAATGTGGGCTTAAAAGCTGTTTTTAAGTGGCTAAATGGTCACAAATTATCTTTAAATCTCGAAAAAACCTTTTTCTTGGCCATGGGGAAAAAAGCTAACACACATTCGAATATAATAAATTTAAATATTGATGGAATTAATATCAAGCAAAAGTCCGAGATGAAATATTTAGGCATTATAATAGACGACCAAATCAGTTGGAAGCAACATATAAATATGGTCACACAGAAATTAAGAAGAACTCTCCATTCCTTACTCATCCTAAGTAAAATCGCAGACTTTAATCTTCTTAAAATGGTCTACTATGCACTTGTACAATCAGTCTTAAATTACGGAATACTAGTCTGGGGATCAACATTAACATCTTACCTTGCGCCTCTTATAGCTTTACAAAACCTCATCGTGAAAATTTGTCTAGGAAAATCGAAGTTCTACTCAACCAAAATGGCTTTTTCGGAATTCCATGTAATGAATATACGGCAACTTTATCTTTTTGCTGCTTTGAAATACATGTTCAAAAACCGACATAACTTTGATTTTTACAATTCTAGATATAACACACGAAGACAATTAACACTCCCAATGCAAACCGTTCGCTGCAATAAGTCAGCTACAAAAAGGCATACAAGTGTTTTGGGACCTCTTCTCTACAATCAGTTACCTATGATTATAAAAAATAATCTAAATGAAATAAATTATAAACTTATGTTAAAACACTATACTTTCAATAATACCGAGTTATTAAACGTCTTCCTAAGTCTATAAACTTTTTTTTTTTTTTTTCTTAACCTTTTTTTTATAAACTTTTTGTTTTTTTTTCTAGTTACTTTTGGAATATGTCAAGTCAACTTTAATTCTCTTCCTTGTTTTCCTGTTTCATTTCTTCTTTTTTTTTCTCTTGTTTTCTTTTTTATGAACTAATTCTCAATTTTTTTTTCTGTTTTGTTATAGAAAGTTACTAAATCAAATTATTTTTCTTCCTTTTTTGAATATTTAATATTGTATTGTATTTTATAATAGTCCTACATACACCGTCCTCGCTCACAAACATTGTTTTCGCGAGGTTCGTGCTTTGCCAACAGAATTTTTGTAAACATTTATTGTGAATTAATTTTTCTTGAGCAATAAACTTATTATTATTATTACTTTAATAATATTGAAGCGCTATCTATAGCACTAGAAATTAACTAGTTCTTAGACTAGCGACTATTGAACTACTCGAAGTTCATAAGTAACTAAACTCTTACATTTATTGTTGTGTCCTAAATTAGAAAAGAAAAGTACATTCTCTTTATGTACTGTTTATTATGTTTCCTTGTATTTTCATTTATAATGGTCTTCTTTTTTGCGTATCCGCAACTCTCGTAACTGATATCATATTTATAAACCTCCTACACAGAATCCTTAATGATATGAAATACATCAGAGACTAAAAGTTCACTCAGACAATCCTTGGATTTTATTTGTTTCAATTTCACCACAATCGAAATAAAAAAACCTGTAATTGTAAACAGCATCCATAATAATGAAAAGATTTCAGCGTGTGCCACAATCTGTGACTTTATAGAAGAAAAATCAGAAACGTCACAATGTTGCCGAAATTAAAACGAAAAAGGCATAAATTACTATGGTTTCATCTTTCTTATCGTACATACTTTCAAATTCATAGATCTCCAACAGCGACAGGAGAGAAATACTCGTATGACTCAATTTCTTAGATGAATTTTTTGAATGTTGTTTGATGAATAATGTAGTGTGAGAGCTTATAAAGCTTATATTTCAAATATCGTCAGAATACTTGCTGACATTCAGTCATTTTACCAATGTGTGTCATCGATTCAAAGATTTTGTATATTTAATGATAGAAAAGAAGATACAAAATTACTCGTACCAGAAAATGTGAACAGCAAATTTAATTTTTTCTCCACTAAATTTCAAGCATTGCATATTTTGATTTACTGATTGTGCATCTCGTTACATTGCTACATTGTGTGGGAAAAGTTAGCAGTTTGTTTTTTTTAGAGCCTTAATGTTGAGCATTGGAAATGAGGTGCTTATCCACAGTTACACCTAATATTCCAAAATTAGAATTTGCGCCTCTGTGCTTAAAAACAGCTTTAGCAGAAAAACATGCAGTGGTGTGCTAACTGTAGCTATATAAATATACTATTATTAACCTATTTTGAAAAGATATCAATTTTCCATTATTTTTAGTTTCCTATACTAGTCAAAGGCCACCTTTCTGTAAGTTTTCATATTTCTAATTGTAAGTGTAACGGTCTCGAAATGCAAGGGGGTTGGAACAAGTTATGATCTCATATTATCCCCTCTACCTCTTTTCCCCTTTTTTCAAATTTGATGAAAATGCCAGAAATGGAATGTATTCAGTGTTACCTTTCTCATGATACCCCACTTGCCTATACCAGATGAAAAAAACATTTTTTTACCTTCACTTCCCCTCTACGGAGACTTCCTTTTAAAGTCAGCCTATTACGACGCATCGCTTTCTCTGGCGAATTCTAATAATTCTACATATTCCCATAAAATTTCATATTCAGCCGTTCGTGAGATATTCTATGGACAGACGGACGAGAAGACATAAGACCGATTTGTTTTTACTACAAAACCCTAAAAACACATAATAACACTTAATCACATACAGAAACATTCAAAAAGATTTTAACAGTGCGAATCCATTTACTGTGATCGGATTTTAATAACAAAAAAAATTAATACATTGTTATTTTTAATACATTGGTTAATTAAAACGGGGGTGTATGTCAATTTGACGAATCATCATCATCGTGGCGCGACAGCCCGACGTCGGGCCTTGGCCGCCTGGATCATTGTCCTCCAATTATCTCGGTCACGTGACCGCGTCCTCCAATTTTGGTAGCCCAGCAGCTGCGCGGCGTCCACACCTACTGAGCTCTCCCAACGAGATCTCGGTCGTCCTCGCAGTCTCGCTCCGTCGACTCGTTCTGCATTCATTACTCTCCTAGGCATGCGATCATCGTCCATTCTTTGTACATGCCCTGCCCATTGAAGTCGTTGTAGTTTGACGATTTTCGAGACTTGCAGCTCATCGTACATTTCATACAACTCATGGTTGTACCGGATGCGCCATCCATCTCGATCGCAAACAGCCCCGAAAATTCGCCGTAGAACCTTACGTTCGAAAGTGTCTAGCATGTTTTCGGAGGCTTGAGTTAGGGTCCATGCTTCGCAGCCATAGCATAGCACTGGTCGTATAATGGTTTTGTACACGCGGAGCTTCGTGTTTCTGTGCACATGTTTCGATTTCATTATGGGGAGAACCGAGAAAAAAGTCTTATTAGCTAACTGTATCCGTCGCTTGATTTCGTCAGTTTCGTTGGCGTCCCTTGACAGGTTGCAACCCAGGTAAATGAAGTTGTTCACGAACTCGATGTTGAGGTCCCCCACATTGATGCTAGGTTGTGCAGGTGTCCTTGTCACCGATTGCATCATTATTTTAGTTTTACCCTCGTTAATACGTAATCCAACTTCCTTTGCAGCGGTATCGAGCGTATGCAGAAGTTCTTCTGCGTCAGCCAATCTTCGGGACATGATGTTGATGTCGTCGGCGTACGCTGCTAATTGTGTCGACTTGATGAGTAGCGTCTTGCTGTTGTCCATATTCATGGCCCGAATAACGTATTCCAGTGCTAGGTTGAAGAGCGTCGGTGCCAGTCCATCGCCCTGTTTCAAACCAGTGCGTGTTTCAAATAGATCAGTAAGTCTATTCTGGATCCTGACTTGTGAGACGGAGTTGGTCATCGTCATCTTTGTCAGTCGCACTAGTTTTGCTGGTATACCAAATTGCAGCATGATGTTGTACAGTACTCCACGATCGATACTGTCGTATGCCTGCTTGAAGTCGACAAAGATTTGGTATACGTTTACGTTGTATTCCGAGCATCTCTGGAGTATCAGTTTGACTGAGAAGAGCTGATCGGTTGTGGAGCGACCAGGTCTGAAACCGCTTTGATATTCGCCAATGACTCGTTCTGCGTACGGTTTTATTCTATTTTCCAGAATTTTCGTCAAAATTTTATAGGACGTACAAACTAGTGAGATGCCCCTGTAATTCTCACACCGCAGTTTATCTCCCTTTTTATGAATTGGACAGATGATGCTTCTGCGCCAATCGTCTGGCATCTCCTCGTTCTCCCATACTCGCAGGAGTAATTGATGTATGGCATCAACTAGACTCGTTCCACCGAATCTTAGCAGTTCAGCTGGGATCTCGTCAGCGCCCGGCGCTTTATTTCGTTTCAGTGACCGCAACGCGTGGTCAACTTCCTCTACTGTCGGGGGTTGAATGGGTGGGCCTAGATCAACAATATCGTCGAGAGCTTCCTGTGTGGGGATGTTAGATGGTCGGTTTAGAAGCTCTTCAAAATAAGAGGCCCATCGTTTGTTAATACCATCGGTGTCGCTGATGATGTTTCCACCCTTGTCCTTACAAAGGCTAGTCCTGGGTTGGTAGCCGTTCTTAATTGTATTTACTAGTTTGTACGCTTGTCTGGTGTTCCTATTAGCTAAGTTTTCGTTTATGTTCAGCAACTGCTCGTCAAAGTATTTACGTTTCTTACGTCTAATTATTCTATTCGATATTGACGAATACTCAGCTATTATCAGGGCCGGTCAAAGGCTAAGGTGAAGCAAGCGGTCGCCTAAGGCGCCGACTCCGAAAGGGCGTCAAATAGGACGCCAAGTGTAAAGCCGGGTTTGAGAGAGAGTTTTGTCAATTTAGAGTTGAATATTATTCCATTTACTTATAAATATTTCGCGACTCACCGATTGAATGTGATTCTCAGTTTAAAATAACACGCGAGAACGATTCAATTTCAAATCATGGGCTTCATTCTCCAGTGAAATAGTGGCTTACCATTCAGGCCCGACTCTACCAATAGTATATACTGTGTCATTACGTGGGGGGCGATATCTCCAACTAATTAATTAAACGTTGCATTTATTTATATACTCGTAATAATGCATTTAATCTAGGCCTTCGGACAGTTAAAACAGAGATTTGGAAGCGGGCCGTCCTGTGTATGTCTAATATGTATTTTCAAGGACTAAGCTAAAATGTTACGAGCCATTTCCTATTAGTTGAACAGGGCGCTAAAATATTTAAGGCCAGTAATGCATCGAAGTTGATTAGTACCAAGTAAAACCGCCCGGACAAAAAGGCACTCTCACAAATGCTTTTCTTCAGGCGGCGTCGATATTAGTATGAAGCTTGGACAGAAGCGACGCTTGAAAAATCACTCTCACAACCGCCCTTGTCGAAGTAGGCACTATTTTGAAAAAAATTTCTGGAGAAGGGGGCTCGCCAAATTTCAGCAATGCATTCTGTGACGTATTCCGATTTAGGTCAGAATACAAAACTGGCTTGGTCGAGCTGCTTCTCCCATGGATTTAGGCAGCTCCTGATGAGTAGAATCCATGGTGTGAACGATACCAAGCGACAGGAAGAATTGGTTTAAAACTGATTATTTTTGCGTTTTAGTTAGTGGAGAGCGAGGTTGCGTCATTTTTGACTTACACTCACAATGATCCACTCCATCTTATTCTTAACAAATATAATTTGTTGACACGGTAACAGCCGAGAAATTGCCGAACTGTCAAAATTGCGCCTTTGCTGAACAAAGCAAAGCGTATTTTTGTAAGAAAGCAAATGTGTGTCCCGTTGCAAAACCACGGAGCTTACATAGCGGGCGGAGCCCACGCAAGTGTGAAACCATCCCATTTAAAAACCCCCTTCTGGTCAAAGACGCAAACCTGCGTCGCCCGGTCAACTAGGAATGTGCCACTTTCTTTTTATTCGTAAATGCGCGAGGCGTCGAAAATATCGACGACAAAAGTATTTTTGTATTGGCTTAGAAATTCTATATTTGGTTCTCTTGGTCAAATTATACCGTGTGCTCATCATTTTTTCACGCACTGTACATTGGTTTCTACACGACTGAATCCAAACATCAATGGAAATTCAAATACACACTTAAAAGAGCATGTGCATATTTATAAGTTAAATATTGTAACTTGCTTATGCTTACCCACTGGCAAATAAATTGCATGAAATAAATTTTTAATGACAAACATATTCGTATCTATGATGACGATTTACTTGTCTAGTCCTTGAAGTTATTGCGAAGATGGGCGCTTGCCTTTAACATTTTGATAGTAATGATGATAGTGATTGAAATCTGTCGAGTAACGATTGGAGATTTCGTTTAACAAAATTATAAAAATATATGTACCTGTTTTTATTTTTTACATACGCTTAATAAGTTTTAGCTATTTTCATAAAAATTCCAGTTTAAGCCAGTAATATTTCTGAGGTTATTAGGAAAAGTTAAATCACGAAAAGTTGTCTTTTTTCACTCCACTGACTTGCAACTACTCCATTCGCGCCAAAATTCCAAAATATTTAAAACACATATTTCAAATGATGACTACCTTAGATGTTGTATTCTAAATAAAGGCTCGGGTATGAAAACACGTCATTTTTAAGAACTTACGGAAACATTAAATTCAAACAGAAAAACCATTTCCAAGAAAAAAACGGATACAGGCATTGTATGTATTTGCCGACAATGTTCACTCAATTGTGAACGAATTCTTCTGATCTGTAGAGATACCGAAGAAAAAAAGCAGTACCAAGAAGTTACAAGCTGAAGGCATTGTCGAAAATTGTTAATTAAATGGTAATCAGTATATTATGCATTACCATATCGATTATGACTGAAGAGATCCTAACGTTATGCTTTATGCGCAAAGAATCTAAAAAGAGGAGTTACTGTGAATACTTAAGGGTAAATATTCACATTGCTTTTCTCACGTTTTGTTATTCTATTTTTACGTCCGAAATTGAATCAGCAACGGAAAGATATTCATCTAGTCTAGATGAAAAGCCACTAAGCGTTTTTTATATTGAATGCATACATAATCCCTTCAACGCCAAATCTTTATTAACCCTCCAACGCCTAAAGGTGCGTTTAGATTTAGCGAAACCACTTGCGAAACTCTAAATCCAAATGTATCAGAAAAATAATACCGTTGGAAAGCCAAAACATAAGGGCAAGTTTTGTCAAATTTGGATTCTGTACAGATTCTTAGGAACTTTTAGCATTATACTTTACTATTGTTCGGGTACATTATGTAACCTGAACTATAACTATATAAAAAATAAATTTGATTTTAACTGTTTTAAAGAATCCTATTAAAGAAAATCCAAAGACTGGCATGTACTGTCATCACAGACTTCTAGGGACTACACTAACTGCTGCCTAGGGTGCATTGTTGAATTTGGTTCCCCTCGACATTTTAGCAGAGCAAATGGCGGCGATTACAGCTGTTTGCCTCCGTGAAAAATTGGGCATTGGGCCGCGTCAATCATAGGTCACTCAGCTGTATTGATCAATCTTGATGTTCCCGAAGTGACGGACTACATCTCTTCGAAATACCAGTTTGACAGGCGCTTGACCCCCTCTAGGAATGAGTGGCCAGGAAATAATTTTTAGGAATCAGATGATATTAGCATCTTCACTGTTGGCTCCACGACTGTCGAAGGTATTGGGGCTGGAGTATACTCGGAGAGGATTGCTTGTCGTTCCATCTCCCGGACTTTAGAAGCTTTTTTAGGCGGAGATTACTGCAGTATCTGAAGCTTCAGCCTGGTTGGTGTGTAAAGTTACAGTAATTTCCACAAGACCGTATACCTCACAAAATAAAAACAAAATGTTACAAGTAAGAAATTTTATTTTTTATTGAAAGTAAATACAAAATACATTTTCGCAATTATATTTAATACATGGTCCAATCGCCGTCACTATTGATTATTGACTGGCATCTTCGGTGACAACTTTCGGCCAATTTTTCCGCGTAGTCTGCGGATAAGCTCTTCCAAATTTTTTGTAGAGTTCGCCTTAAATGTGCTTCTCCTTTTATTTGCTTTCCTTGAAGCTTCTGCTTCATTAATCCCCAAACATTTTCAATAGGATTGGCATCCGGCGATTGCGAAGGGGAATCAAGTACTTCTATGTTTCGGATCGTTATCTTCTTGTAGAAACCAATCGGTGTTGTCGTTGCCATATAGCATCCTAGCAGACTTCAATAATCCTTTCTTGTACAAAATGATCATCCTTTCAGCAGTAAGAATTCCGGTAAACGTTATTAATTTTCCGAAACCGCGTGCAGAAAAGCATCCATAAACATGGACCTTCACAGGGTGTTTAACGGTTCGGTTCACGACAGCTTCTCCTTTTTGTGACCACACTCGTCTCCTGAACGTATTTACAGCAAAACTTGATTCATCCGTAAAGATCACGTTGTCCCAATCACGATCGATGTTTTCCTTAGCCCACTCTACACGTCTTCGCTTCTGGTTTTCGGTAAGTAATGGTTTCATCAAGGCATACCTGGTTTTGATGTTTTCCTCTTGTAATCTTCGCCGAATCGTATTCAAGGACACGTAAATATTCTTCTTCGATAACATTTCCTTTGCTTGCACTAAGGTAGTAACGGACGGATTTTTCTTAAAAATATCAATGATGGCCTTGAAGTGCTTCGGGTTTTACCCTTAACAGGTAGATCGTCTACATTTCCAGTATCTTTAAAACGCTTTATCCACTTATTCACAAACTGTGTCGAAACTTTCAGGTACTTTCCGGCCGATGCAGGTGTCATTTTTGGTCCTTTCGGACGACTTACTAAAAACACAGCTTCGAATCGTTTTTTGTAAATCGCACTCATTTCACTTGACGTCTTATGACTCTCCTACTTGAACTTAGAATGACCAAATTTATACAATGCGAAAAAGAGGAAGAATGCAGGTAACTAAAAGTCCACCACTCTTTGAGAAATGGTGCATTAAAAAGTTACAAAGTAATCGCTCTTGTGGAAATGACTGTATATCTGCAATAGAGATTATTATCTATACGGATAGTCAACCGGCGGTTAAATCACTTAGCTCTGTCTTGGTTACTTCAAACATACTATTGAATTGCCGCGACTCCCTTATAGAGATGAAAAGATTCTTCAACATTTTCCTGTGCTGGGTGCCAGGCCATAGTGGTTATGTTGTCAACTGTAAGGCTGACGAGCTGGCTCGGGCGGGTACGATCAATGAGACGAAGGAGTGTTGGCGAAGAACTGTCAGTCCTCTAGCTGATTGAAAACTGATTGTTAAAGATATGGTGTATGACAGAGCTAGCCTTGTATGAAGCAATGGCAATACGTACCACGTTACGTCGCTAGACAGATGTGGCCCAAACTGTATCCCAAACGATCCTCTGGGCTAAACAGAAATCATCTAAGTCCTGTCGTGGGGTTTATAACTGAACATTGCCTAATCACAGAACATGCCATGAGACTTCGAATTCTACACAATGATTTCTGCCGGAGCTGTGGGGACGAGGAAGAGGAGGAAAGTACATCTCACCTTCCGTGCTCCCGTCCCGTCCTGGCGAGCTGTAGGAGTGATCTGTTTCGCTCCTACTATTTAACCGATCTGGACTACCTGAAAGAGTGAAATGCTAGTCGGCTTCATCGCCTCATTGGGACCTCTGACTGGTTCAAGGACTGAAAATGTCTCAGGTGGCTGAGTCTAAGGGTATCACAACGGACTCAAGGGTGATCTGGCTGTGCTTTTTCTTTTTATTACTTAAAGCAGCATAATTGGAAATCAAAGTCCGACTTCAATTGTGTTTCTGGTTTCGCTTCCTCCTCAAATTTTCTTTTTTTTTCTTACTTTTTGTATTAATTTGTATTGCACAACAATCGAAAAAAAAACCACAACAAACCCCCAAATACGTGCCGCCGCTCAGCTCAAAGCTATTATCACCGGCTTTAGTCAAAGCCTACAGTCGGCACCTCACCGTTCCTTCGCCTTGCACCTATCAGATTTTTAGCTTTATGCGCATTTGCTAATGTGATGAATAAATTCAAAATCAACAGATTCCTATCCTTGAACTTTATTTCTATACGTCAGCTTTTTGTCATCAGTGCAGTTAAAAATTAAGAAAAAGAATTTTTTTCGAGCATGGAATTTAAATATTTTACCGAATTTTCGTTTGCATACCCAGGTGGACAAAACTAGCAACACTTACTTGTAAAAAAAGAATCAGTCATTATTGAAATGAAATTGAAATGAAGAAAAAAAATATTTATAGGTTAAACGGAAAAATTAAGATAAAAAGCTACGTCAAGAATAGGCATCTGGTCAGGCAGATCGATTTCCAACAGTGGCTGAAACAGATTCGATTCCAAATGGTAAATCCAAATTGTGTAATAAAAAATATTCACAAAAAAATTTTGCTAATTTATTCTATACTTTTAGATTTTGTCCATTCGTATATCCATAAATTCAGAAAACTTTGCTTGCTGAACTTTCGACAATGTCCCATCTTAATCCAAAAAAAAATGTCATAACGGAAAAGCTACCAAGGCTAACCAGATGTTAAAATATTATCTGGATAAATGATACTTCTATATCATTTACATATAAGTACATGCATTCGAATTGGGGATCTTATGGAAATTCTAAAAAAAAAACATAATAATTTCCATTTCTATTATTCCCACATCAATACTTGTTTAATTTCCAATGCGGATAACCGCCTTCGGAGTAGACATTAGTTTAAAGATACAAGAATAGTATCAGGTAGCAGTTTTAGACATTTTAAAATGTTTTTTGATATATTTTTTTAGTATTGTTAAGTTGATACCGATTCAGAGACTATATATTGGAATTTGTTTAAAAAAAAAACTTGGAATGTATCTATATAAAAATAAATTTAAACTAACTACGAGAGTATTGAAAGTATGGCAAACTGCCATAACGGGAAAGATGACTAAAAAGGCTTGGCAAGGTTATTGGATATCTTTTTCGAAAGAATATTAAATATTGCAAATGAGTGTGCATTGTACAATACCATAAACAAAGGAAAGTGAAAATGCAATATTTTAAATATATTTTTTCTTCCGCCGTCTGCTGCCTTCTTCGAAAAACCAATAAATATCTGAAATCACGAACCCGAATAAAATTGTATGCCTCTTTTAGGAGTTTTCAAACTAGCCACTAACATTTAAGTGACGTTATCGGATGTGTTTCAAAACGAATGTATTTTTTTTGTGCTTTATCATTATAAGGGTTATGTTATGGCAGTCCTAAGCTTTTACATATACAGTTACTTTCACGCTGTAAATACAAACATTTTTAAATATCAATTAAACTTATTAGACGCATTTTTTTCTTTTGCCAAAAATTTACTTATTTTTTATAGTACAAAACCAGTGGGAAGTGATGCGAGAATATCCTAGTCCTAGTGATCATACAACTAAGGGCAAGATTCGACCTAGTGACGATACTAAAACTACAAATTTGTAACGGCTATGTAATCATAAGGCTTCACGAAACGTATTCCGGACCGAAATACGTTTGATTATTTTGAAAGTTTCCAACTGATTTTTGAAAACAAAAAAAAAAAAAAATTAATTATTCGACCCTCCCCTGATAACGAATTTTTGCCGCAGAGTTGGTTTTCTTTACGTTTCAATACCCCACGAACTGATTGGCGCCATCCGATTTTTTTAGTGTCATTTAGATATGTAGCGAAATTCGTCATTTCATGAAATCGCCCAGCAAATATTGTAGAACTTCAAACACATTGTTTGCCGGCGGCATTTCATGTAGTGCCGGCAGAAAAGGTAACATTTTCATTGCACTATAGGCCGACATTTTGAGAAATTACAATATATGTTCATTGAGTTGTTATTAGGCGCGTTGTTTAACAGCAGAGCAGAGCAAGTTAAGACCACACAATTACACTATCAAATTTGATCTGAGCTGCTTTGGATAAAGCGTCGCGTCATTGCAAGAATGCTGCTCTGTTAGTATTGAAGTGCAGGCGGCGCAGTTGTCTTAGCTTTCTGACAGTTTACAGTTTGGGAAGCACATAAAATGCATTTCCTGTCAATAAAATGTTTTCTTTGTGTAATTAAATGGAATAGTAAACAACCAAAATGATTCCGATTGTCCAATTGTATATGTACTAAGGATTTAAGATTCCTCTTGAAATTTGAGTTGACGTTTGAATGCTAACTAAGCCAAGACACACTCTCAGCAAAGACATGCCCCGTTTTCGAGTTCGCTACATTAATCTGCACTCGATCATATTTTGCCGCTTATCTTGCTCTACTCTGCTCTGTACAAAAATCTGTACAAAAAAAGCCAGTTATTATTTGACTAACACTTGAAGGAAGGGATGTTTTGATAATGTATAAAAAGTAGGTTCGTACTGCCTAAAGCGGAAATTCGAGCTTTAGGTGGTACGAGCCTAACTTGCGTAGACTGAATTAACGGTATATTTTTGTTGTGCTCAAACCACAGTTACTACGTTACGTAAGTCTTTTCAAAGATCACTCCTCCGAACATTTCCCGTGGTCTGATTTAAAAAAAATTAATAAGTAACTTCCTCGGGCTATTGTAAGCACTACACGGTAAAATTTTGATCCTACTGCAGGTGTGCGTCAGGAAAAAAGGACTCTCTTGACCATGAAATGAAATAGAAACTAAACCTGGTAGATATGGGTATCTCCTGAATCATTTGATGGGACCAATTCACTGAGGTACTGTTGAAGGTATTTTGAGTCCTTTGATGAGGACTGATGACATTTTAAGTCCTTTAATAGAGGAAAAATGACATTCTTGGCAATTAACTTATATCTAGGCAAGATGGGTATCATATGTTCATGAGAGGAATGCACTAAACTACTGCTGATGGTGTTTTGAGTCCTTTGGTCAGAGAAAAGGACGTTCTTGCATTCGCCTGGTATATACGAGTATCTCCTGAATCGGGGCGATAAGGATAACATTTTTCGAAATCATAGACAAATTGAAAGGAAATGGATTAAAATTAAAATGTCGGTGATACTAACAATAATTATTCATACACTTTCTTTTGAATGCAAGCCTGCAATTTCGCCCTAAAATAAATGGTTAAGCATCTCCAAGAGTAGGACAGTTAATCTCCTGTTAGCGTTGGACACTACAAAACCCTCGTATTCCGGGCTAAGCCCTCCAGTTTCCGGCTTTATTTTGCTTTGATTTCGCTAAATGGAAAATCTAAATTTTAGTGATGTATTTTGTAAGATATCAGAAAAAATGTCTTCTTACGAGGAAAATTATGAGGATTAC
Organism: Chloromyia formosa; assembly: GCA_964017055.1. NCBI lineage: Eukaryota > Metazoa > Arthropoda > Insecta > Diptera > Stratiomyidae > Chloromyia > Chloromyia formosa. Next base: position 138,687,669 of record OZ024814.1, read on the forward strand.
ATGATTTGATAACTTTAATTCGAAATAAACAAGATGACCGTGGCAATATACAATACATCACCAAAACGAAAAGTTTTCCCTTTCAGAAAAAAATTCCGGCGTTTAACAAGTTTTTTTTTTTTTTCAGAAAAATTTTAGCGGACGAGTGTGCTTCTTTTTAAATTAAGTTACCTATTTAAATTAAATTTTAAGAAATTCGATGTTCTTTTAAAGAGTTAAGAGTCACTTTTCTGCAGAACACATACATACATATCTTAGGAACTAATAAATAACTGACTAGGCGAAGTCATCGCTTATTTAAAAAAAACATTATAGCACCCGAGCGAAGAACTTCTTTTTTTTTCTGAGATTTTTTTTATTCAGATGCACAGCCAGACATACAGACAATTTCAGTTTTCAGTTTTTCAGTTTAGATATTTAGATAGATACATAACTTTGACTGGGATCGACTCAGATTCACAGCTGAGACGACTGGAGAGTACATTTGATAAAAACTAATGGAGTAAAGGTAAAAATTGCGTGATCATGGCTCCTTCTAATTACATACCATCCGTAAAAACAGTTTCGGAAACGAAGTACTCTACTAAGTTTCGTAGCCCATGTTCCGATTCGGAGCAGAAAGGGGAGTATTTTTCCTTAGGTGGGATATGAATCCATCACAAAAGTGCAAGGATTTATATTCCTCATAATTGTTAGAAAATAACGATATAGTGGTAAACTTACTAATTAAAGCGGTATTTCTCCGAATTTAAGTTTCACTTGCCGACAATAAACCTTATTATTTTAATCATTCAAGGTCGTTCTTATCACCTGACATGCGAGATCCATCTTCAAAAATGCAAATCAACAGCCTTACTGTCAGTTTCATCGGAAGTTCAGCCAACCTTTACCAAATTTTTCAAAGAACTCCCGACAATTCTATGCCTCCATGTCAAATTCTAAGCAAAGTACTATATAATTAATCATAATTTTCATCTTTATCTCTTTTTGTTTTCTTAAATTCCATATACTCGTATGTATGTACATATGTACATATTGTCAATTTCGCCATTATCTCTATCTCTATCTCCCTATCTCTATTTCGCTTAACACCTCAAGAAATTACATTTCGATTACCACATGATATCTACAATAATGTCTGCAAGGTTATGTGTCTACACTTAGCACATTTCTATACTCATACTATTAGGCGTATGGTGTCTTATAAAGAGCACACAAGCCGCTTTTCAACATATCGCCTCCTACACTGTCGAGGTTAAGATTGTATCTAAGATACAGGCACTGGGTTTTGCTTTGGCTGAGATTCGCATCTTTATAAGTAAATTTATTGTGGCGTTTTTCCAGCTCTTGTCACATAATGACTACCAGATTGAAACAAAAATAAATACGAGTACAAATATCATGACACCTCGAATATGTTTAATTTGTACATTTAACGGCAATTTAGCAAGGAGGTGTGTCAATTAAAATAAACCGAATTTTAACTTTCTGACATTAGAGTATTTAAATTAGATTGCGAATGAGTATGGCAAATGGAAATCACATAAAAGGATAGGAAGATGGTAGGACTTTAATTATAAACGCTAGGAGTTTGTGCAAACATTTTTTATTAATGGATTAAGAATTGTTTATTTTATTTTTAACATTTCAGGCACGTCCTGTCGGTCCAATTTTTACGAATATATATAGGTATAGCAACAATTTTTTTTATTAAAATTAAATTGACTAAGTTAGAAATATACGGAAACGTTCTTCTGTTGTAATTCTATTGATGATAAAATGGTAAGGTAAAAGGGAAACCCTGCCCACACACTGTCAAACACGAACTCGAAAACGAACATGGTACAAGTGTCCTCCAAATTGCTGAATACACACACATACACTTCAGACAAATCTGATGAACAGATTCACTTGTACCACATTCGTGTTTGAGTTCGGGTTCGACAGTTTGTGGGCAGGGTTACTGAACTTCAATACCAAAGAACTTTCCAAAATACCACAACAGTTTGTCATGTATACCAGTTGGAAGTTGCCTCAACCTTAAAAACATCCTTTACATATCAGGACCTTGGAATAGAAAGGGCGAATCCCAAAATTGAGGTGATGGGAAATCGAGCTCAAAATTTTGAAAGTACTTCAAAATATCAAGGGTAAATGTATTAATTTTGGTATTTTCCTTTTTTCCATTATTTTAACGATATCTAAAAATTGATAGGTACATTCCGAAATGCTGAGATTAGTGAATTTAGTGAAGAAAGAATCACAAAATAGTCAGTAGCGAAACAAGCAATTTTCACAGAAGAGCAAGGGCGAATACGAATGATTTCTGGCTTTTCATAATGCTTGGATAGGGTTTCAGACCCGGGTTTCGTCCTTGCTCCACTAAGTTAATCGAACAGTGAGATTTTGACAGAAAATGATATTACTCACTTTAGATTGAAACTATGAGAATACTAAAGGCCCGGCCACACAGCCGTCGGTCTATCGCAACAGTCAGCGACACAGCGGTCGTCGCGACGGTCTGCGATATGGGGATGTCACATAGGACGCGATATTGTTGTATGTGCGGTCTGCAAGTTGTCAATTTTCTCGAATATGAGTTCGGACGAAGAACAACTTCTTCTGCAATTCGCATTGCGAAAACCAAAAACAAAAGGAAAAGACAAAGTTGGGCGCACGAAATAAATAAGAAAAGTGGTGAATTAGGGGAACACTACCGTTTATGCCTCAAATTCGAGTCGCACGAAGATCGATTTTGTAAGTATTTTCGTATATAATTGTTTTTCGTCTCCTGAATCATATAAAAAAGTAAATTTACGCACATTTTCAATAAAAATTTCTGTATCTGACATTTTTAAATACGAGTAGACCGAGACGGTCGCGCGGTCAATCTGTAATTTTATACAAGCAGACCGCTTGTCGTCGCGACAAATTCCGACCGAAAGCGGCAGACCGCGTTCTGTGTGACAGAGACGATGCAACATTGTACTTTACAACTAGACCGCCAGACCGATTCGGTCAGATATCGCTGCCCGTCGCGACAGACCGACGGCTGTGTGGCCGGGCCTTAAGGGCTTACCAGGGCAAAACGAGGTATCTACGAGTTGTCTACATATGTATATCTGATACCAACGGGAGAATAAAAAAATCGATTTTTCGGGTTTGCCCTTTCGATTCCAAAATTTTGATATGTAACGTGATGACCTTTTTATTTTACTACATATTTTAAAGTCTATAACATTGTTGTAATTTTAGTCCATTATTAAAGCTACCGAACATACAACAAATTTAATTAAAAATTAACCTTTGCATCACTCAATTCAAACGACGTCCCTTTATTAGAATGTGTCATAAATTACTGACCCACTCACTGATCCAGTCAAACGCCCATTAAACTCAGCAATAACAATTGTAATTTGTAGCCCATTAAATCTAAATACACTAAAAATGAACATCAAAAATTCGATCGATGTTATTGTGACTATAAGTATCTTTTATAGCTCCCAACCATTCTGTTACTCTAAAAAAAATCCGAATACCTTGCCCACGGCTAACAATACATCAATTTCAATTCGCAAATTCGATTTCTTGAGGACTTTTACTTTCGCGCCATACGACATGTCGCTGTCATACTACACACGTATGAACGGTTTGTGCTTGACCATATCAGTCCATTGAAAAAGTCATTGGAACACATTGTCAAACCTTTCAAGAGTAATTCAATCTTAATTTCGGCGCATTTTATCTGTACACAAAAGCACCAAAGTTCAAAATGATATTAGACCAATAATGTCCTCTACGAGCTTCAAAGAGGCTAATGTTTTAAACAAATTGGTCCATTCCATTGTGCTGCGTTACAACGAAAATTCGATCAGAAAACAAAACGAATTACGAGTATTGTAGTGGTCAACTGTAAAAATTAAGATATACGGAAAAAAATGAACCCAAAAACTACAAAAGAGTTGATATTGGGTGCGTTCCCAAAAATATCGTGATTCCGGTACTTATCCATTGCCTCTTCTCCGATTCGTGATTTGTCTGGTGAACGACATGATTCCCATACCGCCATGAATATATTTCACACAAACATACGCCAAATAATAAGGGATATTTACATTTTTAAACACAATTTCCCACCAAGTTGACGAGCGAGAATAGACTTTCCGATCACTATACGCACTGTGGAACCAACAAAGAGCTGTCAATTTTGGAGATGAAAAAGCTATCGGCGCGATGAGTGCCACGTTTGCTGACCGTCGACCAAAAACAGCAGCGCGTTGATGATTCAACGGCCGGTTTGGGGTTGTTGCAGCGTAATCGAGGGACTTTTTTTTCGAGTTTTTGTGACGATGAATGAAAGGTGGGTCCATTACCATACGCCTGAGTCCGCGGTGGCCGTAATCGTTCGGTCACCGCTCTACGATACTAATCTAGAGCTCGGAGATCAAATCTCGGTGCGATCAAAAACTGCCTGTGAGTACTAATAGAACTCTCACAGTGCTCCGGGCTTGTCAGTATAAAGACGGCGCAGAGGTGCATGCTAGCAACTGCACTTCCGAAAAGTAGATATTCTATTGAAACGTCAACAAGGCTTAGAAATGCTAGAGACGTTGACGCGCCCATGCCCCTGGAGGGGTCAAGGGAACTAAAGAGAGAATAGGCAGTCTGCAGAGTAACTGAAAAACCACGAAAGCCGATCAAAGCGGCCAAAAACCAAAACTCGGCCGGGAAGGTTATGGCCTCCGGTTTTTGGGATGCGCATGGTATAATCTTCATTGATTACCTGCAGAAGGGAAGAACAGTCACAAGAGAGTAATATGCAGCGTTATTGGATAAACTGAAAAAGGAAATAAAGAAAAAACCGCCTCATATGGCGAAGAAAAAAGTTCTGTACCATCACGATGACGCACCGTCACACACATCCTTGAAAGCGATGGCGAAATTAGACCAACTACGATTCGAATTGGTTCTCACCCACCATATTTTCCAGACTTGTCCCCCAGCGACAATTATCTGTGCCCTAACTCCAACCGATGGCTCCAGGGAAAGAGATTCAGATCGAATGAGGAAGTCATCGCGTATTTTGAAGGCTTGAACGTTTCGTACTACAGAAACGGCATCGACATGTTGGAAAATCGCTATACCAAGTGAAGAAGCCCCCGAAGGCAACTATGTTGAGGAATAAAATTTAACTTTGCCCAAAAAAGCTTCTTTTCATGAAAAATTCTGGGACTTTTTAGCCCATGTAGTATCTCTAGAGGTTTTGACTCTTGATGGGTTCTCGAACTGAATCTCTTTCTCAATTGCCCTAACCCCTTGTGGGGCATAGCGCGTCAATTGTTCCATGTGGCCCAGTTGACGTTTCGACGGCATAAACTGGTTTCGGAGAATGCAGTTGCCAGCATGCACCTCATGCACATCCATGGCCACGAACGTCGTCATGGACGGGACTCGAACGCGAAACGCCGGTAGTCAAACATGAGACTGATGCCTCAACAAACTGCGCTACCGGTCGCCCTAGCTACAAAATATTCGATACCGATACGAATGTATAGTCTCATACATTCAATCAAAATGGTCTCACGATTGAGGAGAAACTATTTGGAACCGGATGACTCGCCAAATCTCTTGCCGTACGGTTCCGACCGTAAAAATTATTAATGTACAATAGATATGACACTTGTTTGTTTTTAAGCGTGAAGTATTAAGTGTCAGGATAATTTAAAAAAGTTATTGCTTTTTTATCCATTTCATTGATTTTGAGAAGGCTTTCGATCGTGTGAACCAGGATTCTATATGGGCGGCCTTGCGCAGGATAGGCATCCCTGAGAAGCTTGTAGCTATTATTAAGGCAACCTATGATGGCGCCAAATCACGTTCTGCATAAAGGTAAGGTGTCGGGGGACTTTCAGATTCGTAATGGAGTTCGGCAGGGGTGCATCCTCTCACCGATTCTATTCATCATAGTGATCGGCGATGTGTTGCATAAAGCCCTATCCGGACAGAGACAGAGGAATTCAAAGGACTTTGACATCTTATCTACAGCATCTTGACTACGCTGACGACATATGACTACTCTCCCACAAAATCATGAATCTGTCCGCAATGGCATTCGCTCTCGAGAGGGAGGCAAGTCAGGTTGGGCTAAATACTAATACCAACAAGACCAAGATTCTTAGCCTGCCATTGCCACAAAGAAATCCGACACCTATTCCCATTAACGTTAGTGGGCAGCCTGTGGGGAATGTGGACAATTTCGTCTACCTGGGTAGCATTGTTGCCGAAAATGGTGGTACGGAACTGGACATAGCTCGTCGTATCAACCAGGCTAAACGCGCCTATGGCATGCTGTCCAAAATCTGGCAAAGCAGTTATCTCAGCATCAAGACCAACATGGGCCTGTTTCGCTCCCTGGGTCTGTCTGTGCTTTTGTATGGGAGCAGTACATGGAAAGTTTCCGTAAGAGTAACCAAAAAGCTGCAAGTTTTCGTCAACTCATGTCTTCGTCGAATTTTAAGAATCTTTTGGGCCGAAACAATGTCAAATCAAGAGCTAAGTCGGCGTACGGGGCAGATGCCAATCGACTAATTGATACGCAGGCGAGAATGGCACACATTGCGGAAGAGTGATAAATGCATTGCTTTGCATGCCATGAAATGGAAACCCATTTTCAGCCAAGTCCGACCAAAAATGGGGTTCTAAAATCGTATGGCGTCGATCTGTGGCAAAGGAGTGTAGGGCGCTGGGTAAGTCCTTTGGGAAGTTGCGCCCCATTGCCCAGAACAGAACGATGGCGCGCAGGAGTAGTTGACGCGCTATGCCCCACTAGGGGTTAAGGCGAAGTAGTATGTCTTAAGATCATTATAGTTAGTTCTCATGACCCCGGGCCCGGGGGTTGACGGTTATCTGGTTAAGTTGAACTTTCTTTCCTTTCGCGAAGCGCAAGATTGCATTTTACAACTCTCATAGGCCACATATAGTATTATATGTGCCTAACTTTCGACCCTGTAAGCCATAGCTACTTGTAAATAAGTGTTTGATTGTTTGAACGAAGAAGTCGATGGAAGGTCGCTTTTCTTACGAAGGCCTGAAATATTGGAGGGGGGGGAGGTGGATTTGAGAGGCGAAAAGTGCGTTGCCCTTCCATACCCGGCACCTATGTTTATCATGTATACACTGTAGGTTTGCACTACCTAAAGCGCAAATCCACTCTGGAATAAAACGTGAAATAAAATATTTTACCAATATTTTCTTATTGGAAATTCAACGATTAAATTATGCGGCCATTTTTCATTCTGCTTCGTACATTTCTCAATGAAAATAATTTAATAATTCCATTATGAAAATGGCTCATAATGGCTATGGTTCGTTTCGTTTTGGGACTAAACATATGAAAAAAACATGCCAAAATTTGAAACACTTTTACTTTTGGGGCGATTAATCGTAGAGCCAGAACAGTTCTGTTGAAAAGTTACCCAATGATATTTATTTATTTAAAGTTCTTTTAGAAGTTTCCCAACGATAACTTTTTTTTATTCATTTTGGAAATAAATAAATATTTTTGGAAACTTTTAAATGAATTTCAAATAAATATTACTTATATTCCCATCTTATGAATGCTGGCATTTTATTTTTTCACTTGTTATATTTATGTTAATTTTGCTACTAATTTTAAAGCAAAATCCTATAAGTAAGCCGCTAAGAATATTGAATAGATGCATTTGGTATAAATTAAAGTAGTAATAAAAGCAAGAGTTATTTTTTTAATTTCTATTTGCATCCCCATTGACATTAGATTCGAATCTCCATTTCAACGAAATTCCCCAGTGAAATATAGTCACTTTCATTGACTCATGCACATATGTACATATTTATTTTATTCAAGAAGTTTATTTATAGTACATATATTCAGCACAATATCACAGACTTGCACAACATTACATTAATGCACCCAGACACTATATTAGTTAAATAATAAATCTACTATAAATTTGTTATTTCGAACTGCTACACCCAATTTTTACTTTCAATTTTATCTTAAAGAAAAAAAGTGAAAACTAATATTTGCTCTAACACCCCGTCATTATGTCCAAAGCAAACCCCGAAAATGTAACGCACACTTCTCCAAAATAGACCATCTAAAACCCCATTTGTGATATGTGTGTGTCAGCTCAGCATCCGCATAGGTTATCGCGTTTTAAGCTTGCATTCATATGCATTTATCATCCATCATCAAAAAAATCAACATCAGATCTCATCACAAAAGTTAACCTTCCCCTCAAAAAGTGCTATGAACTCGTCATTGGGAAGGCATCCCCGCGTAACATCACCTGTATTGATCATAGCCTCTTCATTCATTAGCAACAAATTGGAAATGTAAAGATTGATTTGAATAAGCACACAAAATACATGAGGAGGTTAAAAAACAAGATTCCTCAGATACGATACGAGTATTTTTAGATATTTAGCTAACTTCAATGAATAGATAACGCATTACATAAAACTGCAATGTTTATACTCGTATTTGTGCTCTTCAACGTGCATATTTAAAATATGGGACATTATGACTGGCCAATATTATCTAGAAGTGTAGTCATGCTACGAAATTGATTAATTATCCAAAAGGATTCTTTGATTTTAATTATCATTTCGGGAAAAGGACTGTTATCGTCCTAGGATATTTGTAAATTTACATAGAGCATTTTCAAACCATAGAAGCTTGTTGAAAATTTCACAAAATTTTCGAAATTGCACATTTACAAGATTTTAAACCAAAGCACAATGATTTTTTTTTTTAATCCCACATCTTTTTTTCGTTCTAATGTCCTTTGTAAGTATACACCATTATCCAGTATATCATTTGATTTGTTTCACATTTGTATATTTTCACCACCATTAGAATTATAATATCCTTTCGATAATCCACAAGATGCCACATTTCTACGTATATCCTTCGTGTTCCAATAAACTTATTGATTTTATTTACTTAATAACATAATTCAACACTCACCATGCACAAAACGGCATGAATCCGCATTTTGGTAAAATTTTCCTTTTTGTTCGATCTAAATTAATCACTTAATCACAGCCGTTTTATTAATTAAAAACAAAAATAATGTCTAGAAACGGTCAAAAAAACACTTGTTTCTTCGTGAAGCACACTATCCAAACTGATGATACTGTAGTTTAGTCCACCAATGAAGACGGGGACGAAAATGAATAGTCCAAAGTTTCACCTCGCCCGTATATCCTTTTTTTTTATCCTCCGAGAAAAAAATGATAGCCTTGAATGTGTATGCCACTAATGAAACGACCGTTTCATCTCGGCCGATCTTAAGCAACTGGAGACGAAATTTGCAAAAGTTTTCAATTTAAATGTCCGATCCGTGAAGCCTACTGAAAAACTATCTGTCGTGCTAATCCTCTCCTATATGTATAATAATATGCGATACAAGTACGGCGAAACAAAAACTCAAAAAGTAACTACAACAACTAAATCGGTTACCAGCCGTACTAGTATCTACGTCTGTCTATGATACGACTAATAACCTTACACCTATGCAAGGAAAGATCGTTTTGATTCAAATATGATTTTATCTGACACATGTTTGTATATGACGGGTGTCCATTCATACAGTTGGCTATGTGTGGAGAATCGGCGAAACAATCAGACGAGATGACATTAAAAATTGTTGTCAGTGGTCAGATAATTTAGGGGCGATGCTGATCGTATTGACCAAGAGCATCTCAAATTCTACCACTTGCTACCATAGTAACGATTATAAAATAGCGAGACACCTAACCAATACAAATACAGCCGCATTCATACCTTAATTTTAAGCTCAGCTTTAACCCTCCACTTCTGCTGGCATCGTACGTGCAGTTTTTCTCTCCGCCTTTACCATCTTTCGAACCAGATGAATCCATCCACCACGCACATTTTTCCGACGACGATCTTTTCTCAGTTCCAATTTTTGTCGCCCCCAATCAAGACACAGAGCACATCATCTTGTTTGGTTACTGTCGTTAAAGAAGACAGTTGAAAAGATGCTATGCTTGAAGCATGTCTTGATGAGAAGTTGTGTGCAAAATACAGACATAGAGAAAATGGATAATCAGCATTGACTAGCGAACTAGAATTTATTCCTTGGGATTTTTCTGATGACACACCTCAAACAAAGGGCGGTTTTGTTAGTAACTCAAAGTGTGTTTCGGTGTAGTTTGTTGTGAGTCAGGATTCAAACCATCAATTGACACTATTTGCCTACTAGCTTCTGATTATAAACATGAAATGTTTATTGTAACCCATTTGCATCGTTTCAAATTTCGAAATATTTCGAATTGAAGAACTTCAGCTTCCATCATAAATGTGACAGATGATTGAAATTGCTTACTGAAAAATTCAATTAACTTCAAAATTACTTCTGATCACAAAAACAATCGACTCGCACTTGTTCGCAAAGGAAATGTGCCAGAGTCTACTTGTTTGCCATATCCTTGCAGCTTCAACAGCTTTCATTGTAGAGAATGCCCAGTCTGTACGCGTGAATCCCCACCACCCAGTATCACGTAGTCATTGCAGCAAATCTGTCCACCACGGGACGGGTTCTATTCAGAAGCGCGTTGATTCTTTGTTATATCGTAGGAGTAGGATGGCAATAAGCTTTTAGATGTAACACGTCCACAGCGCGCTACACCTGTTGTTTGCCGATTTCAGCTAGTCTTTGTGTATTTCCCATTTAATAGCACCAAGTGACGTGTGAACTACTACCACATAGGGTCTGTCAACGGCGGTTATTTCCAGATTTTTGTTTATTAGCTACTCATCCCCAAGGTTTGATGACCGTCAGCTCAGTGCGTTGAGCCGTTGAGGCGTCAGTCTGGTGTCTCAACATATCGGTTATTCACGGATCCCGTCCACGACGACTTTCGTGGCCATGGATGTGCAGGAGGTCCATACTGGCAACTGCATTCTCCGAAACCAGTTTATGCCAACGAAACGTCAACTGGACCACATGGTACAGTTGGCGCGCTATGCCTCACAAGGGGTTAGGGCAATTGAGTACATGCTAGCAACATGTATCCTCCGAAGACAGTTTATGCTAATGAAACTTTAACTAAGCCACATTAGAATTGTTGACGCACAACGTCCCGCTAGGGTGTAATGGATAGTAAGGTGGGCACCTGAAGATGCCCGTGGGGACGAAGCCTAAGGTACTATAATGACCTTGAAGGTCAAGCTGTGCCATCTGGCGATGAAAAAGGCCCCTCAACTAGCCAAGCAGCGGCCTATACTTGCTGTAGCTCAGTTCGGGAGACGTGGGCGGGGTTTTCGCCGCTCGTTGCCGCTGTCCTTTACGTATTAACAAATACTCATAGGGCCGGGAAAGACAACCCAAAGAGGGGAGGTAAAAATGGGGAATAAAAAAATGAGGCGATAAGGATGGAATGGTTGTCGGGCGGCTCACTTGGGGCTCACGGGCCAAGTACATAGAAAGCGAACGTGCTAGCCGTTGCGCTATCCTTACTACAGTAATATGGTTTAACGTCTCATGGAGAACAGCAACAAAATATTTAACTCAGAAGGTTAACGCATCTATCCGATGTCTTAACACTCCACTAGCCCCAATAGGAGCTAGGGCAAATAATAAGATAACCTGACCTAATTTGGAGAGCACCTATGGTGAAAAGCTGCTAGCTTACAGCACATCAGAGAAAAGAGTCTAGCACTGGTAGCAGAGTAAGTCCAGCTACTAATGAAAATCGGGTAAATTAATTTAGAAAGCTGTTAGTTTCATAGGCGGTTAGATGGGCTAACCGTCACTTTGAAATCTGTTATGGCGGTTTCAGACCTGATCGCTCTACAACTGATCAGTTAAGCTAATCCTATAAAAATGCTGGGAATACAACGCTGACGTGTACCAAATCTTTATCGAGTTTAAGCAAGCATACGACAGTATCGATCGTGATATACCGTATTCCAGCAAAACTAGTACGACTAACAAAGACGACGATGACCAACTCCGTCTCATAGGTCTGGACCCAGAAAAGGTTGACTGATCCTTTTGAAACACATATTGGTTTGAAGCAGGGCGATGGACTGGCGCCGACGCTTTTCAACCTAACACAACATACGCCATTCAGCTAATGGATACTAACACCAGTGGAACGCTACTCATCATGTCGATACAATTGATAACGTACGCAAACGACAATAACATAATATCCCGAAAACTGACCAGCACAGAAGAACTTCTGCATACTTTTGACATCTCTGCAAAAGAAGCTGGACTACGCATCAACGAGAACAAAACAAAAATAATGATGCGATCAAGAATTAGGAGGTAAGCACAATCAGTAGGGAGCCTCAGCATCGAATTCATAGACAATTCCACATGCCTTGGTAGTAACCTGTCGCCAACGAAACTGACGAAATCAACCGACGGTTACAGCTAGCAAATAGGACTTTCTTCTCGGTCCTCCTAATAATGAAATCGAAGCATGTGCACAGAAACACAAAGCTCCGCGTATAGAAGCCATCAGGCAAACAGTGTTATGCTATGGCTGCGAAATTTGAGCCCTAACCAACGGCGATCAGCTACTGGGCTGCCGAGATTGGAGGACGCGGTTATGTGACCGAGATAATTGGAGGCCAGTGCCCGACATCGGGGTTTTGCGCCACTATGGATTTCGTACGAATCGATTTTATTCCTGTTTATACAACTTGAGAAGTTGATGGATTATTTGCCTCAAGGGTGATTGGCAAAATGGTTGAGTGATAAGGGGAGATGTGGTGTCCGAAAACAAGAATGCTTGTGTACAGAGGACGGCCAATATTCCTGTAAAAGCAGTGCGTGGTGAGAGGATAATTTTTTCTCGCTCTGTTATTGATATTACGTGATTTTTATCCCAATTAAACTCCATAACAATGTATATTGTGAAGTGTTGTAGCCTGTACTCTAATGAAAAAAGAAATTCACTTGAAAATAGAAACCTCATGAGAACACATATTTCTTCGGATTTCTTACAAATCACCCTAAGAAGACCTTGTAATCTATCAATTTGAAAAGGGTTCAAAACTGTTACTGAATCTTAATTTAAATGACACTTTTGATTATTGCAAAAATAGCGACCATAAATTTGCCAACAATTGTTCACACAGTCATGAGCACGAATTTTGTTGTTAACAATAATAGATGATTGATAACATTATTCAAATCCAATTTGACAATTTCGCGATCTATTAATCGTTTACATACGCATTCGTGTACTACACTCATGTTAATTAGGTCAACAAATTTGTCCACCAAATCGATTTGGTTGAAAATGAATTTGAAATTTTATCTGAAAATTAAAACTTGTCACTGTAATGAGTTTTTCGAGTATTTTCATTATTCAAATGTGAGTGCTCCAAGGAAAGATTTTTGTACTACAGTTACTTTTGCTTTTTGAAATCGATTTGTGATGCCGAGGTCAAAGTTTAATAAAGTTCGCCTGTCAACTATTTCTTTAGCACTAGTTTCGGATTCAGTGTCATGAGTCATTGTCGAATTATTGTGGTAAACACCTCACGCGTATAGTGTGCGTCATGGAAACCACAGTCGCACATGTTTAGTATATGTAATGGCTGGAATATGTTATTACTTATACATTAGCTTCGGTAATATTTTATAACCCAGAATAACATCTAGGGAACCCTCGCCAAGACGCGAAAGATTGCAATTTTTTTTCGTTCGCTCATAATGAAGAACTGCAAACAAAAATTCGATCTTCATACTAGCGAGAGTATGTTCTTCGTTAGAAACTCACCAAAGCGAATGTACATACATAAGTGAATGGTGTTACAAACATATTTTATTTCTTTTATATTATTTTCAAACTAAAATTCTCCGCTGAAAACTCGCTAGGAGCAAAAGTACAAGAGGATTTCATTAGAATGTCGCAAGTCTTGGTCAAAGGTGAATAAGGCGGCTATTACACTATAAAAGTTCCTTTAAAAGGAACTTATATGAATGATATTAGCCGCCTAAGGGAGAAGGTGCGGAAGCTTGTAAGAAAAGTAGTTGAAACAAGCCACGTTCACATCGCAAATCTTTTCTTTAGGCAGCTATTACACTATAAAATATCTATTATAAAAGATATTTGTAATAGAGCTTTCATAGTGTAAAAGCCGCCTAATTCACTTGCGTAAAGGGGATGGGTTCTTCTGTTTCTGGGAGACCCCATATTTTATCGGAATGCCGGCCGACATTCCTAGGGTCAAAACACATACATATATCGACCATTGTCATCAGATTGCCTCTGATGTGGGAGGAATCGAAATGTCTTCGATCATATGAGAGAGTAAGGTGAAAAGTTCTCGGCCTGACAATGAAAGACTGCGATTTCCAGTTAAAAAAAGATGATTTTGTTTTTCTTCATAATCTCCTTTGACTTCGACACACTTGGTCCAACGTTTCTGCAACATCAGTTTTCCTTCCCGGAAGTGAGAGTCTGGAAGGCTGTGAAAATATTCATCTATGGCCCCCTCAACTTCTTCATTGGATACGAAGCGCTTCCCAGAAACAAATTTCTTCAAATTTAGGAACAGATGGAAGTCTGAGGGTGGAGAATAGGGGGGATGGTCGAGCAAATCGTACCCAGAGTCACGCAGTTTCCCATCGCCAACGCACACTTGTATACAGGTGCGTTGTCCTGGTGAAAGATTATTTTTTTCTTCTTCAAGCCAGGCGTCTTCTCGCGAATTCGGGCATCCAGCTGGTCCAGAAGTTTGGAGTAATATTCGCCTGTTATTATTCTGCCTTTTTCAAGGTAATCAATTAACAGGATCCCTTTCGCATCCCAAAGCACGCTGGCCATGACCTTTCCTGCAGATGCGATCGACTTCGCTTTTTTTTTTGGCGCTGAACCACTGGCTTCCACCCGCTGCTTCGACTGCTGTTTCGATTCTGACGAGTAGGGGTGGACCCACGTCTCATCCATGATGACAAATCGCCGCACAGAATCGGTTGGATCCCGATTGAATCGGTGCAAAAATTGCTGCGATAATCGTTTGCGCATTTGCTTATGATGGGGGTTCAGCAAATGCGGCAGCCATCTTGCGGAGAGCTTTCGCATCTCTAATTCTTTCTGCAAGATATTTCGCACTCTTTCTTCCGATATCCCCACAGCCTCAGCAATATCACTCACTTTCATTCGCCTACCGCCAACACGATATCATGTACTTTTTCGATGGTTTCCGGTGTGGTTGCGGTTTTAGACCGTCCTTCACATGGGTTGTCTTCGAGGGACATGCGCCCACGTTTAAGTTCAATTTTTTAACGGTTGACATCGAAGGAGCAGAGTTCCCGTAAACTTTTATTAACATCGCATGAATTTCCTCAGGGGTTAATCCATCCAAAACGAAGAATTTTATGACCGCACGATATTTAAATTTCTCCATTTTAACAAAAAACACGTAAGACGTCTACTGCAAAAATTCGTGTAAACAAACTACTTGAGAGAACATAGTGAAACTTGTCATACGAACTATCGCACGTGCAACTAAGCAGGAAACACATTTTTTTGCTAATTGTAACGGTATTTCTGTATCAGGTCGAGAACTTTTCACCTTACCCTCGTACATCGATTCTTGAAATCAATTTGCCTCAAATTTTAATTTAGTAACTTTGGCGACGCATATTGTCACATCATCAGCCACCGAATATGTTTTGTATGTTTCTATATCGATAAAAAAAATGTAAACCGTTTCAAAGTCAATTTCTCCATGAAAATTTTCGCTTGAACTTTACACGAGATTTCACGAAACTTTCAATATATCCCAAAACGGGCCAAGCCCATACAAATGTATTTATGTATGTATGATATAGTTATAGATTCGTTAATAGCCAGTCTTCGGTCTAGGATCGATCAAGTTTCGATTCTTGTCTGACTGGGTCATATGAAAAGGAGTTGGAAAGGTGAACTAAAAGTTAGTTGCAGTTATTTGCACAAGAGAATCATAATGCAGGCGAATTTTTAAACATACAAATACGTTAGAGGGAAAATGATTATTATTCTGCTGTCTGTCGGAGTATTTTCAGTTATTCCTACAAATGAAGGGGCTCCTAAACAACCTGCGTTATGTCGTGAATCTCAATACACGATATTGTGCTCAAGGAAAATTGAATTTCCCGAACCCCAAATTTCAATTTTTGTATAGAATTTGGATTGTCTAAATAATTATGCAAATGAAGGTACACGCACGTGTATCATCAGAGCTTTCGTATACAAAGAACCCTATCAGCCAAAACTCTCTCAAATTCCTCGGATCTTACGTACAAAACTTATTTTAAAGAAAGTGTTCGTAGCTTGGTTTTGTAGTAGTGAAAAAAGCTCCTCTCCCCACTTTGAAGCAATTTTGGCTATATTTACTAGCCAACCGGTCATATTGGTATTAACAGGCAACGGGACAACCTCATCTTAAGTCGCCATGCCCTATTTCACGCCATGTCATGACCCACAAAAACAAGTCATGATTGTTGCGTTATTCCGTATATTTTTTCTTCGGTCACTAAATCCGTGGAAATGCCAAAATCATTAAGTCTCTGTCTCTTAAGTGACTGGAGAAAAAGATATCCGGAGGAACGCAACAATCTTTAAAATCATCTTCACCACACAGAACATTGAACTACCGTCCGTGCAATGCCAAAACGTATCCCATTCGTTTGGATTTCGCCTATAATTCTCCATAGAAATTATTGCATCCCATTCGGCAATAATTACCCATTACTCATCTATGAGAAAGATTGAAGAATGCTCAGGACAAATTCATCGTATCCGATCTTTACACGTATTCACCTACAGAAGGTAAAAAGAGGAATTATATCTCGACTGCCATTCTATTTTCAAAACAAAATATTGATAGTGTTCCCGGAATCCCGGAATCTTGGCTGATAGGGAAGCACAAAATCGCACAGAGACACAGTGGGGAAATTTCACGACTCGCTAGTAACCCGAGAAATAAGATTCGTCGCGATTGTAAATTTAGAGCGAGAGTGTTATCACCTGCGAGTAGTTAGTTAGTGAGTGAACTCGTTCGTGAAGATATTGTTCACCGAAGCGATTCACTTCGTATGCTGGGAAGTAAATTCATAACTGAAACGACGAATACACATCATGTCCCCAAAATCCCGTCCAAATAAATGATGCATATCAATAAGAAGAAAATTCACTCCAATTTTATGGTACATACTCGTACTTAAAAATTATTTCACAAGAAAATACAGACACTTTACCCAAATATTATGTACATTCAATTACCTACTCGTCGTATATCGCACAAATCGCTAAGTGTAATCCTTATTTTGTTTGAATTGAAAACATGAATGAATCAGATACGACTCGAAAGTATCCCATTCACATGCTACTTCTATATTCCCTTGATACATATTTCCCTGTACGTGTGGCGAATTTCCAATAAATTCCGTGATTGAAAATTTAGTTATTCCTTTTTTGAAGTTGCTACATCAAAAGAAAACAACACTGACAAGGTTGATAAGCCAAAGCTGAAGCGACAGGAAATCATGTTGTCATCTCTATGTAAAATAAGGAAAAGAATGCATAATTCCTTCCGTTCAAATGATGAGATTTAAAGGAAGATTTTATTGAACTTATAGACACGTTCCTTTGTTTCAGAACAGAACAGCTCTACATGACATTATCGCCCATAGTGCTGGACGGAGAGGTGCTGCAAGAAAACTGTTCTAGAAAGGACTTTTCAAGTTGAAATATTCGAAATTCGCTGCAGGATATGCAATTTACTTACTCGTAATTGAGTCCGATCGTACAGTTTTTCTTCCTGCAAATAAAATGTCGTTTTTATGTAATTATACATGCATATACAAAGTACAGAGAAAATGAAGCTGGAATGTAGAAGGCAATACGAGCATTTCTTTTAGTGTCCGATGTCAAAATGAGATGAACTGTCCTACTACTGGAGATGCTTAACTATTTATATTAAAGCGGGAAACCACATTAGGAGGTTCAAAAAATCAAACTTTTTTTATTGCATAAATTGTTAGCTTAACAATCCAAGAATACGCTGCCAAAATTTCAAACGAAATTCGCACTCGTTTAGATTTTACGAGCATAGAACCGAGCGCTCATCTGGTATGGTCTACAGGCTCGAGCGCACATCAGGTAGGGCGGAGAACCAAGTCAGGTAGTCGTTTTATGGACTTACGTAGCCTTGTAGCGGAACCCCACTTTTGCATCTTTGTTTTCAAATAACCCGACAGAAGGTACTTGAAGCATTGGGCTCTTCCATAGCGAGAAGCTTGGATTTGCATTTACCTATACCACTCAACTCGATTTTCAAACACTTGAACGTGATACAAAATTAGCATCAGTAATTTTTCGATGGAAAAGAATATATTATATGGTTTTTGTGGTCGGCGATGTTTCCTTATGTGCGTTGCAAACGTCATGACAAAGTTATACCCTATCACATTCATGAAGGGTATAAACAAAAGAAAAAGAATGTTTTCGCGACGGAAACTTGAACCCTGGCCCATTTTTCGTTTATTAGCCCGGATCTTCTACCGACTCAGCTATGGAGCTTTTGAGGGGAGTTGTTAATTGTGCACGCTATATAGTGTAAATAAAATGCACTAAATACAAATTGAGAACTCACACACACTAATACTGTTTACGCATTCTGCTGATTCTGTTTTACACCACACCGCGCATACACATCAAAACCAACTTGTACCTACATATGACGTCGGTAGGTATATTTTTGGTGTGCATAGTGTCAAAACGCCCAACTTTAAATGAATGTATTATTATTAAATAATATGTGATTGTTACAAAACTTTATGGGACTATTGCCTATGATATTGGCTATTGTTAGTCATAAATATTTATACCCTAGACTTTTAGTATAGGGTATATTGTTTTTGTCACGACGGAAATATGTAACACCTTAAAGGAGGCTCCGGAGGTACAGCAATGTATATATATAAATGATCAGGGTCACCTCCTGATTCGATTTAGCCATGTCTGTCTGTCTGTCTGTCTGTCTGTCTGTCTGTCTGTCTGTCTGTCCGTTCGCACGATAACTTTCGATAGAATTAAGCTAGAGCCTTGAAATTTTGGTCAGATGTTGGAAGTATGATCTAGTTGGTTGGTATTGAAAACGGGCATGATCAGACGAAGAGAACGCCTACCTCCCCTATATATGTAAAATACTTAAATGTATCCATAACTCCCGATTAAATAAACATGAAAAGCTCTAGCTTTGGTAGATTGCTCGTGAGGGTAATCTTATACTCTCTTGGAAAAATAAAATCGATCAGTTGAAAACTAACGGCAATTTTCTTACAAAGAGCCCCGTACTACCCTACTTTTCAGGTTTTTTGTCCATAACTCTTGAACAAATTGACGTAGACATCTGATTATTGGTATGTAACCCTGAGGTGAGAAGCTGCTTGGGTTTTAGTAAGTTGGGCATAATCAGATCAAAGGAACGCCTACCTCTCCTACAAAATTTAAAAAATTAAATATTTCTTTAATTACGATAACTTTCGATAGAATGACACTAGCGAGTTGAAAATTTGGTAGAACGTTGGTAATAACATCCTGTTAGTTGGTATTGAAAATGGGCAAGATCCGACCTAAGGAACCCCTACCTTCCCTACAAATGAAACTTCAAATAAGCGATAACTTTTGATAGAATGAAGCCAGTGACTTGAAATTTTGGCCGAATGTTTGAAGTGAGATTGGGTTAGTTGGCATTAAGGATGGGTTAGATCCGACCTAAGGAACCCCTACCTCCCCTAGAAATGAAATTTTAAATAAGCGATAACTTACGACAAAATAAAGCTAGCGACTTGAAATTTTGGTCAAATATTTGTAGTAGGATCCAGTTGGCTAATACTGAAAATACGTAAATTCCGACCAATGAAACCCTTGCTTCCCCTACAAATGAAACTTCAAATAAGCGATAACTTCCGATAGAGTAAAGCTAGACACCTGACATCTTTTTTTTATGTTTGTAGGGTGATCTAATTGGTTGGTGGCTATGATGGGCAAGATCCGATCCAAGGAACTTCTACCACCCCTACAAGTGAGACTTCAAATAAGCAATAACTTTCGATAGAATGCAGCTAGCGACTTGAAAAATTCGACAAATATTTGTAGAATGGGTTAATTAATTGATTTTTAGAATGGCCAAGATCCTCATGAATGTATGCCAACCTCCCCTATAAACTGGCCATATAGGAAACTCACTTTTAATGCATATGGTCGTTGCCAATTTGTACTTTTGGTATCACCACTAGGTCTGTACAAGTCTAGGGTATATACGCTTCGGACACCGGGCCGAAGCGAAGCTTCGGCCTGGTTTTAAGCTGAGATGTGTTTAAAGGATATGGAGGATGCTGACGGCAACTGTAGAAATGTACTGTTATTACTATATTTTAGTGAGATATCGAAATTCCATTATTTTCCATTGCTTTGCTAGTGAAATGACACTTTCTTGTAAATTTGCATATTTCCAAGTGTAATAGTTTCGAAATTCAAGGGGGTGCGACAAATCAGGAACTCATATTTTCCCCTCTCCCTCTTTCCACCTGTCTTCAAATTTGAAGAAAATACCAAAAATGAAATGTTCTTGACCGTGCTTTTCTCATGATACCCTTGCCGATACCAGGCGGAAAAAAAGCCTTTAACCTTCATTTCCCCGTCCTTAAAATTGGCCTATTATGACGCGCCATTATCTCCAGCGAACGACTATATAATATTTCTACATATTTCTACCAGCGGTTCATTAGATATTTCATGGACAAACTCAGATAGACAGACGACGGGAGATTTGACCGACCTTATAAGGCTTTTGTTTTTACTACAAAACTCTAAAAAAAAAGAAAATTCTGCTATTAAATTTTCAGCTGAGGTTGGAAGGCTAACTAGCCCAAAACAAAACCTGAACCAACGAAATACTCCGTTTTCCCCTAAATTTACTTTTCACTGTTCTGTTCTGCATTCAATGCATTGCTACTTAGTCTATTCTGTACTGTTCTGATTACAAAAAAAGACGACTTATGTAAGTAACTTCCAAGTTTTGTGGCATGCCCTGGTAAAAATCCAAATGGTTGTTGATAGCGTTGATGGAATGAAAAGTTTGTGGAAAATGTGGTTTTAATATGGTATAACGGAATCGTAGGTTATCAAGTTTATGAAATATAACGATTACTTTCTCGCAAATAAAATGTTCATCATAAAGTAAACTTATAAAGCTGTTTAACCAAGTTCACCATATGAAAAACACATTGACTAATAAAAAAAAGATACAAAGTATCTACACTGCATGCAGATACATCGGAACATGGATATGTCTATGACTACCGACTGCGTGGAACCTGTTGTGTTGAAGATATCGACGTAAGTTTTATAAAGATCCCAGTATAGTTATACTGGATGAAATCATTCGAAAAAACACGTCCCATGCTTTCGGTAGGCATAAAACATATCCATGCACCCATGTATCTGGTGGCAGTGTAGATACTCGTCATAAATTCTGCTTTGCTTTGTCCTGTCCGCTTGGGCTCCTTTCTCTCGCGGGATCGTTTCGTTTTCGTTTGCATCGCGTGTGTGCAATATTCACCTCCTCTCGTGCACCCTGTTCCATCTACCTGTTCCATCTACCCGTTCGGTACAGTTTGCAGACTGCAGCCTATCGACATTTCTCTGAGTACATTTCTGCTAATCGCAACCACGCTTCCCACCATCTTTTCCCAATCGGACGTGTATTGTGTTTGTGTATCTATTGCAAAATCGCTCCCACACTATTCGCCTCATCCCGCCCCTTTAATCAACAGTACGTGTCCGGCACACACAATCCGTTTCTCAAGTAACGCGTGCGACTCGATGCGATTGTGTCCGGCAAACAGAAAGGAAAACTAACAAAAGTAAACAAAACATTCCAACACACGCACAAAGAGAATGCACAAGAAAAATTTTTGCAGAAGGAGGGGGGGGGGGGGGGGGCATTTGATCTTCTGCAGACCTCTGAATGTACATTATGTCACGATGAGCTGCCCGGATCTATAACATCCTGCGACGAATATTTCTCTATTTCGGGGCTTGGGAGATTTTAACTCGCGCAGTACGAATCCGCCATTTTGTTTTATGATATGTTTATTGCATGTGTGGTGGGGGCCCACATTGTGGGCCAGTCAGACCTCAAATCGCCGCCATTGCAAATGCACAACCATTTGGATAGAATGAACTTCATCCGCGATGGCTCTCGCTCTCTATCTTCGGGGGGCGGGAACTATGTAATGTACACACTCTCAAATTGCGTCTGCGCATGTCCAAATGTTAGTCGAACTGACTACTTGCTACTTTTGCTGGGACCCTATTGATTCAGATATGTAGTACAACGCGCGCTATTTTATTTGTTTGGATTCCAGCCATTTTGAACATTTTGGAATTTTTGCGGAAGGGGGGCATTTGATCTTCTGCAGACCTCTGAATGTACATCATAACATATAACATCCTGCGACGAATATTTCTTTATTTCGGGACTTGAGAGATTCTAACTCGCCTAGTATAAATCCGCCATTTTGTTTTATATGTTTATTGCACGTGTGGGGGGGGGGGGGTCCACATTGTGGATCAGTCAGACCTCAAATCGCCGCCATTGCAAATGCACAAACACAGTCGCTGGATCACCCGATTTGGCTTGAATGAACTTCATCCGCTCTCTCTCATCTTCGGGGGGCGGAAACTATGTACACTCTCTCAAATTGCGTCTGCGCATGTCCAAATATTAGTCGAACTGACTACTTGCTACCTTTTCTGGGACCCTAGTGATTCAGATAGTACAACACGGGCTATTTTATTAAATAATGAATGGGAATTGGCGGAAATTGAAGGTCATTGAAAGTCCGTCCGTTCACCCGTACACTATGTTATTTCTTGCCGTCCACAACGTCAACCTTTATCGCTATCAAATCAACATCCCAACATGTACACACAGGATCCCCGCAAGCGCGCCGCCCGCGCGGATCTACAAGCAACAGCGATGCACAATGACCACTTCACTCAAACGACATGCACAACCAGAAAAGAAAAATTTTCAATGGGCTTGTTTCCTCTTCTGACCCCCGAGTAGAAAAACAAACATTTCGTGTGACGGACAGATTTTTAGGATGACCCCCAGCTATAAGACATATCCATGTCAAAAATATACATTTATTTATATAGATACGAATTATGGATATAAAATAGCTCCGAAGTTTCGCTGCTTGGGAGCTAAATTCAGAATTCTTGGATGCTTATGCTTCAATATTCCGTCTACCTTCATCATATTTGAGGCGGAAGTGCTCCAACCAATATGGCGAGTAATGGATATAAATAGCAACTGAACTCCACCGTTCTTACCCTGAGACTATGGAACATGTATGGAAGAGAGGCTGTCATCACATACTATACAATCCATACGTGTTTCGTACACATTTTTTTGTTTTCATAGCCTATTTTCTTCTTTCCCTCTTTTGTCAAATTAACTGACTGAAAGTTTCAATTTGAGTCGGCCTTTTATAATATTTTTATACCCTAGACTTATAGTATAGGGTATATTGTTTTTGTCACGACGAAAATATGTAACACCTTAAAGGAGGCTCCGGAGGTATAGCAATGTATATATATAAATGATCAGGGTCACCTCCTGATTCGATTTAGCCATGTCTGTCTGTCTGTCTGTCTGTCTGTCTGTCTGTCTGTCTGTCTGTCTGTCTGTCTGTCTGTCTGTCCGTCTGTCTGTCTGTCTGTCTGTCAGTCCGTTCGCACGATAACTTTCGACAAACTGAAGCTAGAGCTTTGAAATTTTGGTCAAATGTTGGCAGTGTGATCTAGTTGGATGGTATTGAAAATGGGTATGATCAGGCCAAGAGAACGCCTACCTCCCCTACATATGTAATATACATAAATGTATCTATAACTCCCGATTAAAAAAACATGAAAAGCTCTAGCTTTAGTAGATTACTCATGAGGGTAATCTTATACTCTCCTGGGAAAATGAAATTGATCAGTTGAAATCTAACGGTAATTTTCTCACAAAGAACCCCGGACTACCCTACTTTTAACGTTTTTTATCTATAACTCCTGAACCAATTGACGTAGACACCTGATTTTTGGCATGTGACCTTGAAGTGAGAATCTGCTTAAGGTTTTGTAAGTTGGGCATAATCAGATCAAAGGAACGCCTACCTCCCCTACAAATTTCAAAAAATTAAATATTCCCTTAATTACGATAACTTTCGAAAAAATGATACTAGCAAGTTGAAAATTTGATAGAATGTTACTAGTAACACCTACTTTGTCGATATTGAAAATGGGCAAGATCCGACTTAAGGAACCCCCACCTCCCCTACAAATGAAACTTCAAATAAGCGATAACTTTTGATAGAATGAAGGCAGCGACTTGAAATTCTGGTCAAATGTTTGAAGTGAGATTGAGTTAGTTGGCGTCAAAGATGGGTAAGGTGCGACCTAAGGAACCCCTACTTCCCCTAGAAATGAAACTTAAAATAAGCGATAACTTACGACAAAGTAAAGCTAGTGACTTCAAATTTTGGTCAAATGTTTGTAGTATGATCCAGTTGGCTAATATTGAAAATATGCAAAATCCGACCAACGAAACCCCTACTTCCCCTACAAATGAAACTTCCAATAAGCGATAACTTTCGATAGAGTGAAGCTAGAGACTTGAAATTTTGTTTAAATGTTTGTAGGGGGATCTTATTGGTTGGTGGCAATGGTGGGCAAGATCCGACCCAAGGAACCCCTATCTCCCCTACAAGTGAAACTTCAAATAAGCGTTTACTTTCGATAGAATGAAGCTAGCGACGTGAAAAATTCGACAAATATTTGTAGAATGGGTTAATTAATTGATTTTGAGAATGGTCAAGATCCCACTGAATGAGTGCCAACCTCCCCTATGCACTGGCCATATAGAAGACCCACTTTTAATGCATATGGTCGTTGCCAATTGGGACTTTTGGTATCACCACTAGGTCTGTACAAGTCTAGGGTATATACGCTTCGGACTCCGGGCCTGGTTTTTTTTCATTGCCTACTTTCTCCTATCAGCTGGTGCTCCCTCGGTTGCAGTATGATTGAAAATCACAACAAACTATTTGACTGCTGGGGGAATATTTTGGTGGTGGGTGTAATATTTCTCAGTGTGTAAACGGGTACCAAAAAACTTGTCTTCTTTCCGCTCTTTATGTAATCTTCATATTCTCAGTTTGTACCTAATATTATAATAAAATCAAATTCCTATAGCAACCTGAATAAGAAAGCATGCCTTTTTTGTTGAGTTTTTAGTAAAGGGCATCAATCAAATGTAAAATAGGCACTGAACCTTGATATTTGCTTGATATATTTTTCAAGTTCGTAGACTTAAAAATATTCTACCTTGTGAGCACTTATTAGAAAAAAAATGCATCATTAAATTTGAATTTATGAATTGTGTGCGTTCTTGATCAAGATCTAGAGTTTATTTTGTGACCAGCTGTTGATTCAAAGCTTTACTTACTTTGGCCAAAATGTATTTTATATCAAACAGCTTTTTTGAAAGGTTAAAGATGATACAGCGAGTGAGATTGGCTTTCAATCTAATCTATTGTCGTTGAAAAGGCAACACATCATTTCGTCGTTCTATAATCGGAATGCATTTCTAGCATGTTCTCAGGGTTTCATAAAACTTGCTTCCACAGCCATGCTCGGCTACTGTGTATATTGTAGAGGAACCATACGCAATTCCCAAATGATGAAAAATCTCCAATTACAAAATCTCCAAACAGAAAATCCCCAAATTGAAAAAAAAAAGTTTCTAGTTTCAATATTTCAATTTTTATAGTTAAACTAGAAAAGGGCAAAATTAAGCTTCCTGTAGTGGGTAAATTATGAATTTGAACAAATCCTTTTTTGGCGAGTTCTAGGTCTAGCAAAAACCAGAAAAAGTTATTACAAAGGGCGCACCGTTCCTGATGGTAAATACTTTAATGGTAGATAGTAGTATTCATTTGAGGAAAATCAAGACATGGACACTCTTTCTTTAACCGTTACAGAGTTACAGCATTTCTGGTAAATTGTGTCAAATAGCTTGACTTGTCGAGCAAAATCAAAATTTTCTGCTTCCCCAATCATTTGATCCGAGATTTGATCAGCGTTACTTCCAAGATACAACTGTTCGAACTTTAGAGAAGTTTCAAAACCGATTTTTCGTCAAAAATTCAGAAGTTTATATTATAACGTTAGTTTGAACTGGCGAATCTGGAAAATTAAGAAAAGTCGCCCCATTATGTTAGCTTTCAAACGGCAAGCAAGATCACTCAGATTTGAAAATTTGTTAATTTTACATATTAAAGGGTAATGTGTAGAACAAATCATCTTAAAACTCAAATTTAAAGCAAAAGAAAATAAACGTTTATCTGGAGAACAGAAGTTCAATCCCCGGGGCCTTATATAAAACTACCCGCGGGTGGCTGCTCGTCAGTAGAAGACGCTTTGGATAGGAGGCGTGTGCTAGTAATTCCACCATCCGAACTTGATATTATACATGTTTATAACGAAAATTCAGCAAGGCATAGCTATGCAAAGGATGTTGACGCACCCATGTCCCTGGAGGCGTCAAGGTCATTAATCACAATTAAGATTCGTCCAAATTTAACTTTAATCGAGTGAAAAGAAAAAAAAAACCAGACCGAAGCTAGCCTGGAGTCCAAAACGTATATACCCTAGACGTGTACAGACCTAGTGGTGATACCAAAAGTACCAATGGGCAACGACCATATGTATTAAAAGTAAGTTTGCTATATGGCCAGTTTATAGGGGAAGTTGGCACTCATTCAGGAGGATCTTGACCATTCTCAAAATCAATTAACAAGCCCATTCTACAAATTTTTGTCGAAATTTCAAATTGGAAGTCTCACTTGTAAGGGTAGGTTTCTTTTGTCGAATTTTGCGCATTTTCAATAACAACCAACTAGATCCTAGTACAAACATTTGACCAAAATTTCAAGTCATTAGCTTCATTTTATCAAAAGTTATCGATTATTTCAAGTTTCATTTGTATGGGAGGTAGGGGTTCCTTGGGTCGGATCTTGCCCATCATTGCCACCAACCAATTAGATCATGCTATAAACATTTAAACAAAATTTCAGGTCTCTAGCTTCACTCAATCGAAAGTTATGGTTTATTTGAAGTTTCATTTGTAGGGGAAGTAGAGGTTTCGTTGGTCGGATTTTACGTATTTTCAATATCAGTCAGCTGAATGCTACTACAAACATGTAACCACAATTTCAAGTCGCTTGCCTAATTTTATCGTAAGTTATCGCTTATTTTAAGTTCCATTTGTAGGGGAGGTAGGGGTTCCTTGGGTCGGATCTGGCCTATCCTTAATACCAACTAACTAAATCTTACTTTAAACATTTGACCAAGTTTCAAGTTGCTGGCTTCATTCTATCAAATTTATCGCTTATTTGAAGTTTCATTTGTAGGGGATGTAGGGGTTCCTTGGGTCGGATCTTACCTATTTTCAATACCAACCAAGTAGATCTTACTAGAAACATTCTACCAAATTTTCAACTAGCTAGTGTCATTCTATCGAAAGTTATCGTAATTAAAGGAATATTTAATTTTTTGAAATTTGGAGGGGAGGTAGGCGCTCATTCTGATTATGCCCAACTTACTTAAACTCAAGCAGCTTCTTAATTCAGGGCTACATGCCAAAAATCAAGTGTCTACCTCAATTGGTTCAAGAGCTACATACAAAAAACCTGAAAAGTAGGGTAGTACGGGGATCTTTGTAAGAAAATTACCGTTAATTTTCAATTTATCGATTTTATTTTTTCAGGAGAGTATAAAATTAGCCTCACGAGCAATCTACCAAAGCTATAGAGCTTTTCATGTTTATTTAATCTAGAGTTATAAGCGCATTGAAGTATTTTACTTATGCAGGGAAGGTAGGCGTTCTCTTAGCCTGATCATGCTTGCTTTCAATACCAACAAACTAGATCATACTGCCAACATTTGACCAAAATTTCTACGCTCTAGCTTCATTTTATCGAAAGTTATCGTGCGAACGGACAGACAGACATGGCTAAATCGAATCAGGAGGTGACCCCGATCATTTATATATATACATTGCCATACCTCCGGAGCCTCCTTTAAGGTGTTACATATTTTCGTCGTGACAAAAACAATATATACACCATAAGTCTAGGGTACAAAAAACGCTACGAAAAACAACAAACAAGTAGTACTCTCACCTACACATGACGCTATATTTTTGATACGGATAGTGAGAAAATACCCAACTTCAAATGAACGTAGGTATTACTATTAAATATAATGTGATTCTTACGATGAGGTTATTCCCTATTGGGTTGTTTATCGTTGGTTATCAATATTTTTAACCACGGAATTGTTTAAGGGATGCAAGAGTGTTCTAACTGTAACTGTAGAAATATCCTATTATTAACCACTTTTGGGAGTATTTCAAAATTCCATTATTTTCTGCTTTCTACGCTGGTAGAATGACACCTTCCTGCGCAACGGTCTCCAAATGCAAGGGAGTGGGACAAATTATGATCTCATGTTTTCCCCTCTTCCTCTTTCTTCAAATTTTAAGAAAACGCCAAAAATAGAATGCACTCGACGTTACCTTTCACATGATATCCCACTTGCTTATACCAGGCGAAAAAAAATTGGTAACCTTCATTCTCCATCTATGGAAATCCCCCCCCCCCCCCTTCTTTACAATTGGCCTATTACGACACATCGCTTTTTTCAGCGAATTATAATATTTACATATTCTCACCAAATTTCATTTTACGGATATGTAGCTTCATCCGTTCGTGAGATATTTTATGGACAGACAGGCAGACGGACAGATAAACGGAACAGACAGACGCACGGACATTTGACCGATTTTATTAGGGTTTTTTTTTTCGGTATAAGACCCAAACACAGTATGAAGGTAATCCGTTGTCAGTAGTAAATTGCTCAGAAAGAATTTCTGGTGAATGTAAATCGGTTACCAAGATCGGTTGCGATTATATCATCAGCTTTCCCGATTATATCATACGAACTTAACGACAACAATTGAAAGCTTGCCGTAGTCGCCACCACAAAGCAGGTACTCTACTAGAAATTACTGTACTGGAAATTACAAATTGAAAAATCAGATTTGACCCAGTGACAAAACTTTCGAATTCGTAAAATGTTCAATGTACCCACAAAATCGATTTTTAGCTCTGACATTGCATTTTAAATTAAAATTAACGGCAACAAGGTTCGTTGCATTCCGGCCTATTTTCAGCCTAACAAGGATCGATTTCGCCCCCCCATTCTCTTCAACCTGGATACGATATAATTATTGGAGTGAAAACTTGCAAACAGGCGACAAATTTTCCACGATTTCAGAATGCAAAAGTCAGGATGGCGGGCATATAACATGAAACCTGAAACAGAATCCTTTCCATCGCTATATATTCGTTTAATTAGTTTGTGGTCTTCTGCTTTCCATACGACTGATTCAGATAAATACTGATGAAAGTGATGTACTCGCCCATATCTGATTCTACTCGTACATAAATACGATACAAATATTCTGGGAAGGTGGGTATTTGTGGAATAGACGTGAATTGAAAAGGGAATGTGCTGAACTGTAACCGCACAACTTTTGCTAGTGTCACAGAAAGACGTATCAATTATATTAAAATATAAAAACGGCCGTTATGGCCATATTTTTAGCCTTAGGCAAAGGTCAAAAAGGCGGATCGGAGAAAATAAAAAAAATTTTTTGAAAGGTATTTTACGAAGGATACAGAAAGAAATAGACATATGTATATGTATGTATCCAGGGCCGTCGAGAGAAAATCCGGGCCCGGTACTCAACTTTTGTAGGGGCCCATATATGGCGACCGGTGCGTCAGAGTGGTATGAAAGGGCAAGGAGCAACAAAAAAAAGAGCTCAGTGCATAGATACGTTTTTATACCCTAGACTTATAGTATAGGGTATATTGTTTTTTTTTTTCTCTTTTTTTTTCAAATTTTCGGCCCTTCCGCCCATCCCCCCGCCCCCCCCCCCCCCCCCCCCCCGCTCGACGGCCCTGTATGTATCTAAAATATGTATGTGCTTGTATCTAAAATAAATAATGTAAATTGTCTGTTGAAGTCATTTTCAGAATGTTTATGTGTAGGCGAAAAGGTAAGGACATTTTAAGAAGTACGTATTTGACGAATGTTGTGATTTATAATTTACAGAAGAGGACACGTATGTTGAAGGAAGTGTGACTTTGTTTATGAAGTATATGATTTTTTGGCTAGTCTTTGAGAATACAGATTGACGGGGTAAAAAATTCGAACTCTCTCAATTTCGGTTTATGTCTTTTTGTGTGCCAAATCCGGATTCAAATTTTACCTCTTATATAAAGTACGGCTTCATGGAGAAAATTTGAAAAAAATTTCAATCCACACTACAAACATGTGACAAAATTTTCAAGTCACTAGCTCCATTCTATGAAAAGTTATCGTATATTTGAGATAACATTTGTAGGGGAAGCAGGCGTTCCTTTGGTCCGATCAAACATTTTTAATACACACCGACCAGATTATAATACAGACATTTGACCAAAATTTCAACTCGCTAGCTCCATCGCATCGCATATTTTGAGTATAATTTGTAGGGGAGGTAGAGGTTCCCCTGGGTCGGATCTCGCCCATTTTCAACTAACTGGATCCTACTAGCAAGATTCTGTCAAATTTTTAACTCGCTAGCATCGTTCTATGGAAAGTTACCTTGCTTATAGGAATACACCCCCGACAGTAGGATAGCCGTACTGAAAAATATAACGGGTGTATTTTGATGAAATTTCATTTTTAATATTAGTTTGTGTTGCTGCATGTAAACTGGTAATGATGGTCTGAAAATGGAACAATTCCAAACGGTAAATTAGTTCGGACCATGCCCGTTTTTCTAAAACTATATCCATTTCGCATCTGAAGTTCAAATGCCAAAAATGAGTTAATGATTATAACAATAATTATTCATAAAATTCCTTTTTGAGGGTTTTGTATCTTAAATCATTTAAAATCGGTCAAATGACTGTCTATCCGTCTGTCCATAGAATATCTCACGAACGGTTGAAGCTGCATGCATCAAATTCGGTGAGAATGTGTAGAAATGCTATAATTCGCTGGAGAAAGCGATGTGTCGTAATTGGCCAATTTTAAGGGGGTCCACATAGAGGCGAAATCAAGGTCAAGTTTTTTTATCGACTGGTATAGACAAGTAGGGTACCGTGAGAAAGGTAATGTTGAGTACATTCCATTTTTGGCATTTTCTTTAAGTTTGAAAAAAGGGGAACAGTGGTTGAGGAGAAAATATTAGATCGCAATTTATCCCAGCCCCCTTTCATTTCGAGGTCATTAAAGTTAGAAATATGAAAACTTACAGGAAGGTGGATTCCAAACAGCATAGAAAATGGAAAATAATGGGTTTTGTATATCTTTTCAAAATAGGTTAATAATAGTTTATTTCTAAAGTTTCAATTAGCACACCCCTGCATCCCTTAAAACACGTCCGAGGTCAAAAGTACTGATGGCCAACAATAGCCAACACCATAGGCAATAATATGTCTAAGTTTCGTAACGATCACGCAATACTAAAATAATTAATAGTACATTCATTTAAAGTTAGGCATTTTGATACTATCCATACAAAAATACACCTATCGGCCACGTGTATAGGTGCGATTACTACATACTTCCATATTGTTTTTCATTGAGTGAATTGTAGTTTAACCATTTCGGAAAGGGTAAAGATTGGTGGGATAGGGGGGGGGGGGGGGGGGGTAAGGCTGGTCGCTGACTCTACTATTTTTATTTTTTTATACAAGTTTGTAATGTCGTCTTAACATGAATGTTTAAGCATCTCAAAGATTAGGACAGTTTATCTCGTATAGATACATACAGTTCAGCTTCTCGTATTAAAACTATCACTTTGAGAGGTGACAGATGGAGTCTTTTTTTATGAATTGGCATGTAAGATACTATACCACGAGTAAGACATTTCATTTTAGTATTATTTTATATATTATAGTTTTCGGATAATGCATCTTGCTGGTGTACATATCCTGTTCAGTTAGATCTGCAACAAACCAGGAAACGTTGTTCCTTACTCATACACCTCACACCACAGAGAGAATTCAACACAAACAACTATGATCAAGACGCTATTCGAGCCCACGAACCGGTAGGAAGAATATCGTACTAACGCCTTAGCGCATTGTGCCATCGGCCCCCAAATTAATTATGCCCAATAACATTTTAACATTAATAATCTAACCGAAAATATATTGTCATAAATCTTAAATGAAAAAACAACAAGTTTTTGAGCTTTTTGTGAATTCAGTCAAAAGGGTACTTGTTCCCCGTCGCATACAATAGGACTTATTCTTTTAAGGTGAAATTTAGTTCCCATACAAAAGAAAACAGGTAAAACCACCCCATGTTCATTTTTTATCTGACGAAATCTTTGATATTTACAATAATAGAGCTACGTTGTGCATCATTTATACTCGAGCAGCATTTAAACAAAAAAGCATATGAGATAGCATCACTATTCATCATAGACCTTGGTTTCCAACCTAAGGCTCACAAAGACGAATTTAGGATTATTTTAACTTTCCCCTTGACCATAATGTCAACGTGTGAAAGAAAGTCGTGAATAATAATGATTAGTTTGAAAAATAATAATTGAAACTGACTAGTGCTAAATGCATAATCTCAGGACAATATTACGGTTTTGTTGACACCTTCGATAATGTGAATTCAGCAAAAAAAAGTATAATGCAGGTTTGATAAATGAACATGAACTTTATGTGACCAAGAAGTCAGCCAACGGATTAATGATGTTGAAAAGTATCTATGGGTCGAAATTCATTTTTTTTATTGAACTGTTAATTTATGTAGGTCTGGAATATGTAAAAAAGACAATAGGTGTGTAGTGTTAATTGCCTTGACCCCTCCAGGGTACGGACGCGTCAAAATCTCTTGCATTTTTATGTCTTGTTGACATTTCGATGGCATATCTACTTTTCGGAAGTGCAGTTGCTAGCATGCACCCCCTATCCGCGCC
Organism: Chloromyia formosa; assembly: GCA_964017055.1. Taxonomy (NCBI): domain Eukaryota; kingdom Metazoa; phylum Arthropoda; class Insecta; order Diptera; family Stratiomyidae; genus Chloromyia; species Chloromyia formosa. The sequence goes on from OZ024814.1 coordinate 138,720,865, forward strand.
GTCTTTATACTGATAAGCTCGGAGAGCAGTGGGAGTTCTATTAGTACCCACAGTCTGTTTTTGCTCTTGGTTATGAAGTGAAATCTACGTAATATGTGTATCTATCTTTTAAATACGGTATGTGATATGGGACCAGATGCATTAGGGTATCGCTTCAGGAATGTGGAGTCCTTTGATCAGGGCGATAGTAAAAAGCTGTAGCTTATTCTTACACCCTACACCACCTGTTATGAAAACCGTATTATCTTCAAAATCATTAATAGATAACCTTTGCACACAAGATGATGGCTATTTGTCAAAATTTTTCCATCACATTATTGACCGAAAATGAGCGCATCAAGCGCACTTTTTACATAATCCTACCTGCGCCACTACTAAGGTGAATACGTACATATGTATATGAAGATGTATAATTTTTTTGAATGTACAAATTTACATATCATGCATATTGACCGCTAAATTGCTCCAGTAAAAAATCTCAACATTTATCAAAAGTCACGATTCTGCTATGTATGTGATTGTTTAACCACACATTTACGTAGTAGAAACATTTTTCAAGTAGCCATGGTTAGTCGACATTGATCTTCAAAAAATTCTTCAGATACTCCTCCGCTTCAGCATCCAAACTTAACAGATTATGAAGTTTTTATCATTTTGTTTTCTTTGGATTGAGAAAGTGAAAGTGGACGCGACATAACAAATTCTACCTTCGCAACATACCCAGTATGTGTATGAAGATACTTCTTTCGGCTGCTTGAGGTGATAAATGGGACCAGGCGATTCCGAAACCTTGAACATTATTTGCCGGCAATAATTAATGCGTAATACGAATTCGCGATCAAATCGACCGTACCATAATTTCGACTGGTACCCATGCAATCTTCAGCAAGCAAATGTCCCAGATGGACTACATCTGCAATGGAAAACCTGATCAATCAATTACTTCGATAATGAATGCCGGTAAGCCTCTTAATCGTGGCGGTTAATCGTCGCACAGATCTTGGCGCATTCTTCGCCGAGTTACCGAATTAGTTCGTAAATGTTACTTTTCAGCTTCATTACAGTTAAAATGTTAACGGATAAAGAAGTGAGCTGGAAAGATGGAAGATTTAGAAAAAAAGATCGTTACAATCGGGGTGATAGCCTAATGACTAATTAGAGTTTTAATGAAGACATAAAAAGTGTTTTGAAGTTTTGAAGGACCGTGGTAGGCAATCCGTCAAAATTATTGTTATTATTTAAATTAATTTTCACAAACAAATAAAGATATGTATATTCCTATTTTACCGGGTGACGCATCGTGGCCCGCGCCTTGGCTAATAATGGGTTTACTAGTGTGGGGTATAGAGCGGTGGTGCCCAACCCACGACCTGAAGAGGTTTTTAATGCTGCCCATGTGCAAGGCGCGGGCTGTAGCCCGCATGCGGCCCGGAAAGAAATACCAACACACCTCAATGATTTCTTCATGACTGAACCCTCATTAATTGGGGTTCTTTACTAGAAATAAATACAGTAGAACAACTAAAAAATCACTAATTGAAACGCAAAAAGAATTAAGAAGAAAAAAATACATTTTTTGTGAAAAATGGGGAAAAGAAGGAAGTTGTAGCGGGTAGATTTCGATGAGTCCTGATTGGACGTATATTTCGATCCTTTATTTATTATATGGATCTTGGGCGGGCAGAATATCCACCCGAAGTCAACGGGCTTCGCTGATTAACGCTACACTCCCGCACCTGTCAGATTTCAGAGGGAAATAGCCTTACTCTGGGAGGCCTGACTTTTGTAAAATAAAGGGAAACGCTACATGCTAAGAATTGACCCTAGGGGGGCAAAAACTCCTCTTCCATAGTCCTCCGCGTGGGCGCCCCCTGGAACGGCAGTGGTCACTGACCATTGCCAACCAACGTCAAGCCGCCAGTGATGGCGGTGCGATGATTTGGTTGAGGTACCCCTGTGGTGTGGGGTGTGAAAAAAAAATACCACGGCCTTTCCCTTTGAGGACCTGTCGTTAAAACCGACAATCAAAGGACAGGATGTGTATGCCAGCAACTTGCAGTATCCGAAATCTTTATATGCTAACGAAACGTCAATTATGCCTCGGATAAGGACTGACTCAACGGTTACGACTTTTAGCTATCGTACAATGACAAAGATTGGATTCTGGAATGTGCGTACTCTCCTGGACAATGGATCAGAAGGTCCCCAGAACGCACGATTTCTTCAATTAGAGAGTGAATTTCTGAGGTACAAATTAAATATCTTAGGAGTTAGTGAGATAAGATGGTGGAACAGCGGAGATTTCATCTCTCCAACGGGCAGCACTGTAATGTTGTACTCCGGTAAAGCTACCGGTAGTCGCCGTGAGTCAGGTGAGGGGCTTCTTTTAACCAGAGCCGCGCGAAACTGTCTCTTATCCTGGGAACCGGTCTCTGACAGGGTCTTGACCGCCAGGTTCCGGACCAAAATGAGGAACATCTCAATAATACAATGTTATGCCCCTACTGAACCCGACAATGTCTTGGCAAAAGACTCCTTCTACGAAGAACTAAACGCCGTTCAGAGCAGAACACCTAAAGGTGACATTATAATGGTTATGGGTGATTTGAATGCGAAAGTTGGCGCTGATAACTATGGGCTCAGACATGTGATGGGGAGACACGGTCTTGGTGATCGTAATGACAACGGTGAAAGATTTGTAGAGTTCTGCAACTTTCACAGTCTCTTCATCGGTGGTACCATGTTTGAGCATAAGGACCACCACAAAATCAGTTGGTCCTCTGTTGATCGGCGCAGAACACAAAATCAGATCGACCATTTTGCCATTAGTAAAAGATTCAAGAGTTGCCTCCTGGACGTGCGAAACAAGAAGGGTGCCGATATTGGGATGGGAAGAGACCATTATCTTATGATCGCTAATGTTCGATTGCGTATTGCAGCCGTGCGCCGCCCCAGCGACGAAAGATCCAGGCCCCGCAAATTCAACACCGCTCGACTAAAAAATCCAGCTGTCTTACAACAATATAATGACCATCTTGCGCAAAAAGCGGCTGAGATAACTAGTCACCCAGATAGTCACATAAACGAAAACTGGGATGCCATAAAAAATGCGTACATTGATAGCGCAAATACCATCCTTGGCCCAAACCCGGATTGCCGGAATAAGCCCTGGATGTCCGACGCTTCATGGCAGCGGATTGTTGAAAGAAAGGAGCTGAAAGTTCGTTTGGCTGCAGCATCAGACGACAATCGAAGCAGCATCGAACTCCTTTACCGTCAGAAAGCTCGAGAAGTTCAGCGTAGTGTGCGACGCGATAAAAGAGTTTATGCCAATTCTCTTTTAGCGTCAGCAGAAGAAGCCGCTAGAAGTAACAACTTAAACGCCGTATACGGTGTCATCAAGGAGTTTACAGGTGGTCGTAACTCCTGCCAACATCCGGTGAAAGATAGTGATGGAAAGCTACTTATCTTGGAAGAAGATCAAATGAGGCGGTGGAAAGAACACTTCGCCGCGGTCTTGAACCGTGTAACATCTGGTGAAGTTCCCCCTCATATAGATAATTTAGCTAACCATCAAAATGTGCGTATACGGTCCACTGCCCCGACTAAAGAGGAAATAGTCACTGCAATTATTGCACTAAAACGAGGAAAGGCCGCCGGACTTGAAGGCATCCCTGCCGAACTTTATCAAGCAGCGCCAAGCGTAACTGCCGATTTGCTGCACCCACTTGCTGATAAAGCGTGGAATACAGAGACCTTTCCCACCGAGTGGAAGGAAGGTTTGATCATCAAACTTCCAAAGAAGGGCAGCCTCACAGACTGTAATAATTGGAGAGGCATTTGTGTGCTTCCTGCCGTTGCCAAGATAATAGCTAAAATCGTCCTGGAAAGACTAAAGGCCCACTTAGAAACCACATTTGATGAAGAGCAGGCTGGTTTTCGATCCGGATTCTCCTGTGTCGATCACATTAACACCTTGCGAATCATCATCGAGCAATGCGCTGAATACGATTCTCCGCTTCACTTGCTTTTCATCGATTTCGAAAAGGCTTTCGATAGTGTGAACCGGGATTCTATATGGGCGGCCTTGCGCAGGAGAGGCATCCCTGAGAAGCTTGTGGCTATTATTAAGGCAACCTATGACGGCGCGAAATGTCGCGTTCTGCATAAAGGTAAGGTGTCGGGGGACTTTGAGATTCGCAGTGGAGTTCGGCAGGGGTGCATCCTCTCACCGATCCTATTCCTCATTGTGATCGGCGATGTGTTGCATGCAGCCCTATCCGGACTCGACAGAGGAATTCAATGGACTTTGACATCTTATCTACAACATCTTGACTACGCTGACGACATATGCCTACTCTCCCACAAAATCATGGATCTGTCTGCAATGGCGTTAGATCTCGAGAGGGAGGCAAGCAAGGTTGGGCTAAAGATTAATACCAGCAAGACCAAGGTTCTTAGCCCACCGTTGCGAAAAAGAAATCCGACACCTATTGCCATCAATATTAATGGGCAGCCTGTGGAGAAGGTGGACAACTTCGTCTACCTGGGCAGCATTGTTGCCGAAAATGGTGGTACGAAGCAGGACATCGCTCGTCGTATCAACCAGGCTAAACGCGCATACGGCATGCTGTCCAAAATCTGGCAGGGCAGTTATCTCAGCATCAAGACCAAGCTGGGCCTGTTTCGCTCCCTGGTACTATCAGTGCTTTTGTATGGGAGCAGTACATGGAAAGTTTCCGTAGGAGTTACCAGAAAGCTGCAAGTTTTCGTCAACTCATGTCTTCGTCGAATTTTAAGAATTTTCTGGCCCGAAACAATATCAAATGAAGAGCTAAGTCGGCGTACGGGTCAGATGCCAATCGACGAATTGATACGCAGGCGAAAATGGCATTTCCAACCAAGGCCGACCAAGAGGGGGTCCTCGAATCACATGGCGTCGATCTGTGGCAAAGGAGTGTCAGGTACTGGGTAAGTCTTTTGGGGAGTTGTGCCCCATTGCCCAGAACAGAGTACGATGGCGCGCAGGAGTAGTTGACGCGCTATGCCCCGCTAGGGGTTAAGGCAAAGTAGTATGATTTATTATTTACCCTTAAGTTTCAAATTGAATTTTTAAAGTGCTTGTTTCATCATTAAATAACAAGGACTGCAATTCGTATTTTCATTCTTTTCAACTGAAATCTCTTGAAAGTAGAGCACCAAATTTTAAATTTTATTCTTTGGCGATGGATGAGAGTACAGAAGTAACTGACAGAGCAATGTCACGATATTTATGCGAAGCATTGATTAATACACCAAGAGAATTTATGCGGAAAAGTGTTAAAAATGGATCACGTTATGCAAATCGTCGTCGTGGATTTTATAAGGAACCAGGAATTAAATCATCGTCAATTCCAGGAAATTCTTGAAAGTTTGGATTCTGAGCATGGGGTATGGTATATTTCTCAGAAATAAGGTGGCTTAGTCCAGGTCAAATGTTAAAACGCTTTTATAATACAAGATATGAAAAAAAAATAGTTTATGATGTTGAAGTCAAAAACAGGGTGAGAACATAAGGATGATACAGTTATAGCCTTTAAGGTAGATCTGACAACTCACTCAGATAATTTAAATTTAACCAGGTTTTCACTACCTTGTTTTCAGGAAATAAATGCGTTCAAAGTTAAATTGAAATTATGGTTCAATTAGAGGCAAACAATTTTCTTTGGCACTTTGCCCAAACGTAATCTGAAAAATGGAGGTAAAATTCCAGCCTGACTCTCCGATCTTATACAGCAATTTGGAAAAAGGTTTCAACATTTTCGATCAAATTATTTCAGATTTTTTTATTTTGTTAACTCTATATACGGTAGGCTTCAGCTAAACAAGCTACCAGAAATTCTTCAGATAGGAACATATAACTGCAATATGACATTTAACGGAGAAATTCGATCAAGTATGTTTATTGGATTTTACAAACTATTCCTGCAACGCACGTCTGTACAGCCGGGGGTATATGACCCTGGCTATACAGACGTGCGTCATTTATGACATCATTACCAGGAAGCACGTACATTTACGAGCAGCTATTTTCCATACTGAAGCAAAAGTAATTTCAGAACCAGAATGTCGGATGAGTACCTTGAAAATTTAATGCGAAAAGCAACAATATTAATTGAACCCAATATTGATTCTTTAGTGTCGCAAATGCAATGCCAAATTTCACATTAAAATAAAAAAGTAGTTCCGTTTCTTCATTACAATAAATGCAAGTCATTATTAAAGTGTAAATAACGAACGTAAATAAATATGTTGATTGCATTGACCCCTACAGAGGCATGGGCGCGTCAACATCTCTAGCAATTCTATGCCTTGTTAACGTTTCGATTGCATATCTACTTTGCGGAAGTGCAGTTGCTAGCATACACCTCCTATCCGCGCCGTCTTTATACTGACAAACTTGGAGCACTGTGAGAGTTCTATTAGTACTCACGGGCAGTTTTTGACCGCGCCGAGATTTGAACTGCAAGCTCTAGATTAGTATCGCAGAGCGGTGACCGAACGACCACGGCCACCGAGCGCGATAAATAAATATGTCGGTACCCATACGTCAAATTTTTTTCTTCCTCGGCAGCTATCTTTAGGGTTTATGTGGCCCAGTGCAACACACTCCCTGCCAATGCATCCCATAGACTAGTCAAATTAGACAGTCTCTATACGGGGAGGTGGAAATAATTTTCCTGTCGATGTAAAGTAAAATTGCCAGGGAACAAATATCTCCACTTCTCACCCTCTCTCCACCCCTCTAGTGAGTTAATATAAGTGCTTCACACCATCTAGACCTCCACGGTCGAGTTTTCAAGTAAAATCACGCCTTCACGGCTTAATACAAACAGAATTCTCACACTTTCGTGGTCGTCTTGCACATGGATAGCTGCAAAGATGCAAGACCTGATGAGTGCTACTATCCATACGAAACCACTAAGCTCGGAGAAATTAATTCAGAGGGAATTTGAGAATAAAAAATAGTTGGTCCCGTTGCGGGGCGCGAACCGCAGAGACCGTGTTTCGAGTAGCAAAAAATGCCCGGTGCGTTACCGAGCTAAGCTACAGACGCATACTAAGTTGGTGTGCAGAATGAAACCAAGTGTCACAAACAATTCCAATTTAAATTGAAAATGATTCGCACTTGTACATTTGCAAGAACATTAATACATAAAGTAAAATTGCCAGGGAACAAATATCTCCACTTCTCACCCTCTCTCCACCCCTCTAGTGAGTTAATATAAGTGCTTCACACCATCTAGACCTCCACGGTCGAGTTTTCAAGTAAAATCACGCCTTCACGGCTTAATACAAACAGAATTCTCACACTTTCGTGGTCGTCTTGCACATGGATAGCTGCAAAGATGCAAGACCTGATGAGTGCTACTATCCATACGAAACCACTAAGCTCGGAGAAATTAATTCAGAGGGAATTTGAGAATAAAAAATAGTTGGTCCCGTTGCGGGGCGCGAACCGCAGAGACCGTGTTTCGAGTAGCAAAAAATGCCCGGTGCGTTACCGAGCTAAGCTACAGACGCATACTAAGTTGGTATGCAGAATGAAACCAAGTGTCACAAACAATTCCAATTTAAATTGAAAAAAAAAAGCATATCATCGTGTCGGGATATATCCCCCGAACAACATATTAAAAGTGTCACTCATTACGTTATCAGGAAATTATGTAATTTAATCAAAAACAAATTGCAAAATGGCGTCATAATGCCTAAATCGTTCATAATTAAATATCAGTTGATCCAATCGACAAACAAAACGTGCAATTTGGAAATGGAAAGAATTCCCCACAAACTCGAATTACGAGGTTATTTCCTACAATTCCTAGTAATCAATAAAACAATCAATGATTAATTTTTCCGCCAATGAACATTATCCCATTGGTAACAATGCCAACAAGCATCTTTTGTAACTTGAGCCTACGATTTCAAGTTACACAGACATTCTTTTGTTTAGGTTGAAATTTACGCTACAAGTTGTTCTGACTAAATATTTACATGCAGTCCAATTAAATGTTTAGTCAAGACAACCCTCCTTAGCCTAAATATCAATCTAAACAAAAGATTGTCTACGTACGTAGGATTTGTATAAACAAGTTGAAGGAGATGTTGTTGACACTGTTGCCTATGGGATAATGTTCATTGCCGCGAAACATTTGAAATTATTTATAGATTTTGTATTGATTACTCAATAAATAGGAATCGTAGGAATTAACATAAATAAAATAAAATAAATAACTGGCACAACAGTCCAGTTTGAACCATGGCCTCGAGATGAGTTAGCATCATCTCATTTTCTAGATCGTGACGGTATGTGCAGAGGTGTGTGATCAGCAACACGCTCAACCGGGTTATTTACCCCATAAATGGGTACTCATTTAAGAGCTGAGTGGGCTCATAGTCCGACACGTAAATCCCCTTTTTTATCGAAAACTACCGCATTCAGTAGGAATCAAACCGGGCCCAGTGCGTAGAACGTGCTAACCGTTGCGCCATCCGGACTATGGTTAACACATTCTGAATTAACATGGTACTGTGAATTCGTAGGGACTTCTTTCTACTCTAAAATGGCATCATTTTTTGTCAATTGGGTCAACTGATATGGAACTATGAACATTTAGGGATTACTATAATAACGCCATTTTGCGATTTGTTTTTAATTGGTCGGGGGAGCTTTCCCGGCACGATGATATGACGTTTATCGACTAGCCTACTAGTGAACTTAAAAGGTTGGACACCCCTTTTACAGAGCGAGCGAAGCGGTATACGGAGGTGAGGGCTGCAACCATTTAAGCAGGAGACTGTGAATTCATCTCAATTTAAAACCACTGTCGGTCAAAGACTACAACTAGGAATGTTTTCAAATTAATTATTTTATAAGAATTATATTGAAGTTTCCCTTTTGAATAAAAAAAAATTCCAAGAGCGAAAACTCCGACATTTCCGCATAAAATCAGTGTGCGGTAAAAAAAAACTGCCTCGGCCATACTCCCAATCCCAATCCATTCGTCACACTTAACAAAAGTCAGCTCAACGCCCGCCACCGAAACGAATTTATCAGAAAATTTTAATTGAATTTGTCATATTTTTCACCCAGTCAAAGGAAAATCCCTGAACATATTAACGTACTGTGCTGTGTCGTGGCTGGAAAACGCCCAGCTGAAACCCTTAACTCATTATATTGGACAGTTTTTGACAAATGAAATTCCGATTCAGACGATTTTCACCTTGATCTTAGGCACGGAGCTTAAGTCGAACAAAAGAAGTCTATTGATTTTTACTGATGGAGATATTATACTATGGTATGACACGTAATAACTATGAATCGAACACATTGTACATATTCGTTAATGCCTTAATGTTTTTGAAGGCAGCCAAATGATTTTTAGCACGCTTCGTTGTGAAGAAGTGGCGCATGACAGATTTCAAGATCAAAATACATATGTTTGCATCTTGCAAAGTTTGGATTTCTTCCTTCTATCAATGGGATATGACAGTGCAATGTCATGTTCACCTTCGAATCTCTCAGAAACACTTAGGTCGCATCCACATTGTTATTAGGTGCGTTCGATTCACTCAGATCTTAATCATGAATGAATCGAACGAAATTGATTACAAATGTAAAACAAAACATTTTAATTCGAATTTTATATGAATAGTCGTGTTTCTTTGCATTCAGAATAAAACAATTAGCAACTGGTGCAAGAGACTCTATGGTTTCCATCTCCCACCCAACCCTTTACTATCAGTTTGACAACCGACTGGAATGCCATGGGCGTCCCAGTTCTTCAGTACAGCGTATTTAAGCATAACATTTGTGTTTTGTGCTTATTTCATCATATTATCTGTTGTCAAATCGGTTGATTGATTTGATTGACAGTATTGATTATAAAGTCACGAAAATTCACCTACCGCAGGAGCAAATATTATTGGGTTTCGATTTCAAAAATCATATTGCTAAATGTAGCAGTTAGCTAGACAGGACACTAATGATTTTTTGTCTTCGAAATTTGAATCTTCTAACAATAATTTGTATTAGAGTGAAAAGTGCTGTTTCCACCGCTGAAATAAAATATTATTTGCAAATACTCGTATTTATTACGAAACAACTGCAAATAAAATATAATTTCTCGTATATTTTCGCAAATTATTGTTCAAAACAATGACATATCTATCTGTTTCTTTTTCCTTTAGTTTTATTATTTGCTTCTTTTAATATGAATATAACTTTAATTCATTTTCATCATTTAGGGCCGGTTGCTGAATGTCCGATTAAAATTTATCTTAAGAATAAATTGTCATTTAGCCCAATTTGATTTTCTCAATATCTGTTTAGCATTATTAATCGGATAAACGCTAACCGTCCCCCAGCCTTTGTAACGGACGATTTGGTGGGCATCCGAAGATGCCCGTGGGGACGGAGCCTTAGGTAGCATAATGACCGTGAAGGTCGGGCCGTGCCATCTGGCGAAGAAAAAGGTCCCTCAACGAGCTAAGCACCGGCCTATGCTTGCTGTAGCTCAGTTCGGGAGATGTGGGTGGGGTTTTCGCCGCTCGTTGCCCCTGTCCTTTACGTATTAACAAAAATTCATAGGCCTGGGGAAGACAAAACAAACAGGGGAGGTAAAAATGGGGAATAAAAAAAATAGTCGATAAGGATGAAATGGTTGGCGGACGGATTAGACGCCCACGCGGTCGCACCTGGGTCCGAGTATAATGGGACCCTCGGCGTCTGGTTTCGTACCACCAACAGATCACTACTCATCAGGTGCTGCTTCGATCTGCTGGTGGGAGCAGCACTACCAGACCATAATATGGTTCGTTGTAGGTGGTTCATTACACCTTCGAATAATCTCTTATCCAAAAGAAAACCCAACTCCTGTTTTCTGGTTGAAAATTTACCCTAAACAAAAACCAACCATCTGATACCAGATGCTGACATTTTGACAGCTAGAACTGTTCGATTTTGATTCAAATTCAAACGAAAACAATGACAGTGGCCATAAAGAACAGAGTTCCTGGAAATTCATTCGATAGAAGAGAATTTGCAACAAACTCAGCTGCAAATGAATATGCTGTGCGACCGTACTAATACAAAATAAATTCGAGGACCGTAGAATTCCGCCAAGAAAATCAACTGATTTTGCCATAATTGTGGTCTGAGAGAAGTTCCACAATTTATGGTTTGGTAATTTGTATGAGACGTATGAGAAAACGAAAATGCTTATCGGGCTGTTTATAGCTTCGATTAATTTATGTCCCTGTTAGTTAATAAAAAGTTTAATCGGAGATTGAGAAAACGGGCCTAAGACTTGGATTTAGTGGAATAAAGGTTAAATTAGGCATTTTTCGTTTACGCCTCCTTGACTTCTGATATGCGTACTATCCAGAAAATTTGAGTTCGATTCGTTTTATTTAAGCTTCATTCACGTCAGTGCAATCTAACGCACTTTTTATTGATCTACCACTATTTTCAACGCATATCTACCACTGTCCGGAAAAAATAAGTCCAAACACTACTCTGGACTGTATGCGATTTTTTTTAGGTTGAAATATTCAAAATTTCGTTTATTTGCTGCCTATTCTGCTCTGTACTGTTCTGCTTACATAGAATCGCGGCTAATATCAATGTACATATGCATATATTTAGTGAAGGCACCAAACCCTCTGTTTCGAAAGAGATTCCATATCAGATCTGGATCTGCCTGGAACAGAAACCGGTCTGTCGTTTCGTATAGAAACGGATCCCCATTGAGGTGATTTGAACGCACCAATTGTTACTTAAGTTTGGTGCTTTGCGTATACGTTTATGAAGGAAAGTGGTATTCCTGACCTAGCCGACAATACTGTGCTGTGTTGTATTGTATTCGATGAGCGTGATCACTGATCAGTTAGCATTTTTGTGTGAATTTATAGCAAGCGACCAGAATGTACTGATTCGAATTAAAGTGTTCAAATCGTTTGAACAATTTGGTGCGAGGCAGGGGGGGCGATGACTCGGCAAATGACTGGATAGTGAATATTAGTGTAATAGGTTAAATTTAACAATTCTCTGAGAAATACCACAAAATATGACCATGATTGATTTAATGGCCAGGTTTCTATTGAGTGTACACATTTTGTCAGATTTGAGTAATGAATAACATTTCAAATTGTTGCATAAATCAAATTTGCAAATAAGAATTTCTGCGAAATTTAAAACTGTGGAGCAAAGGATAGTCACTACATTTCATCAGAACACATTAGATCAAGGGTCAGCAACCTTTTTAGGACAGTGAGCCACTTTCAAAAGAAGTATCTTTAGGCGGGCCGCACAGTGAAAAAAAGTATGAAGTATTAGTGCAAGAAAGCAGGCCCAAATTCAATTGCTAACACCACAAGCACTTTTGGAAATTACAAATATAATCTTAGTTACTGAACTGTCTGCATGAACAGCGTAAAAAAGGGCCCAAGTCAAAACATTTTCTTATTCTTGATTCGAATGGAATTTTATTCAGGATGCCAAGAGTGCACAAAACACAAAGCATAAATTCCATTGCAAACTGAAATTCCGTGGCCTACTCGCACAAAATGTTGAAAATTGGAAATATGGTAACCACCTGCCGACGTTATTAAGTCCGCGAATTAATGGCCGTTGTCAAGTTATTTGTTCAACGTTTATACGAACGGCATTTGGTAAAGAACGCTTGCCAGCGGTGATCGATAGTAAGTTTCACCGTACCTATTTTGTACGATTTTCAGCATCTAATACGGTGTTACGATTTTAGAACATAGTATGCATACTTCACATAAATTGAGTAAAATGTAAAATTACCGAATTATATTAATTTCTCTTTTTATACCCTAGACCTACTTATACCCTGTATTGGTTTTTTTCACGCCGAAAATATATAACACCTTAAAGGAGGCTCCAGAGGTATAGCAATGTAAATAAATAAATGATCAGAGTCACATCCTTATTCCATTTAGGCATATCTGGCTGTCTATCTGTCCGTCCGCCTCGCCTGTCTGTCACGGTTCGTACGATAACTTTCGATAGAAGCTAGAGCTCTGAAATTGTAGCCAAATATTGGCAGTGTTATCTAGTTGGTTGGTATTGAAAATGGGTATGATCAGGCCAAGAGAACGCCTACCTCCCCTACATATGTAAAATAGTCAAATGTATCCTTAACTCCCGAATAAATAAACATGAAAAGTTCTAGCTTTGGTAGATTGTTTGTGAAGGTAATCCATATTCTCCCGGAAAAAAAAATCCATCAGTTGAAAACTAACGGCAATTTTCTTACAAAAATCCCCGTGCTACCCTACTATTCAAATTTTTTGTCTATAACTCCTGAACCAATTGACGTAGATACCTGTTTTTTTGGCATGTAACCCTGGGGTGAAAAGCTGCTTGAGTTTAAATAAGTTGGGCATAACCAGATCAAAGGAACGCCTACTACTAACTTCCCCTACAAATTTCAAAAAATTAAATATTCTTCTAATTACGGTAACTTTAGATGAAATTATGCTGGCGAGTTGAAAATTTGGTAGAAAGTTAGCAGTGAGATCTAGTTAGTTGGTAATAAAAATAGGGAAGATTTGATCCAAGGAACCCCTACTTCCCTACAAATGAAAGTTTAAATAAGAGATAATTTTTGATAGAATGTAGAATCAACCCACCGACTTGATATTTTGGTCAAATGTCAATGTAGGATTTAATTGGTTAGTATTAAAGATGGGCCAGATCCGACCCAAGGAACTCCTACCTCCCCTACATATGAAATTTATACCTAATAAGCGATAACTTTCGATAAAATGAAGCTAGTGACTTGAAATTTTGGGTAAATGTTTGTACTGAGATCTACTTGGTTGTTACTGAAAAGGCACAAGTTCCGATAAAGGAAACCTCTATCTCCCCTACATGTGAGACTTCAAATAAGCAATAACTGTCAATAGTATGAAGCTAGCGACTTGAAAAATTCGACAAATATTTGTAGTGTTTGTTAGTTAGTTTTTGATAATGCTCAAGATCCTTCTGAATGATCGCCAACCTTCCCTATAAACTGGCCATATAGGAAACTTACTTTTAATGCATATGGTCGTTGCCAATAGGTACTTTTGGTTCTGTACAAGTCTAGGTTATTTACGCTTCGGACTCCAGGTCGAAACGAAGCTTATCGGTATGGTTATTGTCTAAGGAATGTGCAATTAGATGAAAAATGGGCCTGTTCCAAAGAAGCACCACAAACACACAAACACTTCAACAATCAGTCTATCATGTTATTGCCCTAATCCTAGAGAGCCGGAGTCGATCTGTTGATCCAACCTGCTCTTTTCGATAAATCGACTGAGATGGTCAGTTTTAATCGGAGCAGCGTACTCGACAATGCCAAAGCATTAATTCTTCTTTAGCATCACTGACGCTTCCATAGGTTTCAGTTGAAAAAGAAAAGTCGAAATTCTTGTGAGGAACACTGTGAAACTTTACACGTAGGCGGTTGAACCTACTCAAGGCAACAAGTCGATTCAAACGTCCAAATTTCCGATTGTCATTTTCAGAGCAATGTTGGCAATGCAATTATGGTTTTGCCTTTTAGCGCAGACAGTTATGGCAGCATCCTGAATCGAATACTATTCGAAACAAGACTGTCCACTTGAGTAGGGTCGGTACGAGGTTGATGACGTCTGCCACTTTTTCCATAACATTCAAATATCCCAATTTTCTGCTTTTTTACATTTGCGCTTACAGGAGTATCCTGAACCGAATGGAATGATAACATTAGATACCGTTTTAGTAACGCCCAAACGGTCTGTTTTTTTGCCTTTCTTGATTGACTATTGCATACTACCATACAAAAAGCGAACACTGAGCATATGAGTTTACTTATTTCTTTTTTTTTATATTTAAGTTAATTTAAACACCCGTTAACAACAGGCAACAACGGTAGACAGATCAAACTTACCTTGTGTAACCAATCAAGTGTTATTTGCGGTTATGTATTATAACTGCGAGCAAATGCATTACCTTTTCTCTGGGTCTATTATAGACTTCACATATTTCTTAAACCTAGAACAGCGAACTTGTGCGCATTCACAGCATGTTTGAGTTTTGCAGATCTTCTCTTACAGTGCATAATTCGTTATTCCCATGTGAACCGCACAAAACGTTATGGAGAGCGGCATGCGACCCGCTGGCCGCTGGTTGCCGACCCCTGCATTAGATGATAAATTACTATAAAATGCTGATAGCAGAAGGCGCAGCTTCTAATGAATGAGTTGAAAACGAGCATTATATTATGACTATGGTGTACTTGTCGTAGAAAACGATTACACAAACAAAATGTGTATGCTAGCAACATACTTCATATGAAACCTTTTTTATGGTAACGAAACGTCAACTAGGACTAGGATTTACTAAAATTGTTGATGTACTATGCCTCACAAGGGGTTAAGGCAAATTAGTACGGTGTACCAAATACATTCGTTATCTACTAAAAAGCATATTATTCTAATCCGAAAAACTGAGTGGATTCGAACCGACTCAGCAATACATTCTATTTAAAATTAACTTCAATGACCTGCTCCATACCATTAAAGCAACGGAAAATCAACGAAAATCAGCAGCATGAAACAAGGCTATTCGTACAATTCTTTGATACGTTCAAGATCAATAAATTTAATGGACGAAAAACTTCAAAATGATATTCATGTATTCCCAGTTCCACCCTTTATGCCAATAATATATGCCCGTATATTACCTTCCATTTGGATAATATACGGGCATATATGAAAAAAATGTCGGAAAGTACCACCTGCTCCTGATGCCATCTTTGAATTGATTATTCTGCACGAGTAAGCCGGAAATTATTGTTAACGCGACGAAAACGAATTCTGCTGTCAAATCAAGTTGAACCAATATATTTCCAGTGGCACTAAGTATACTCAACGCGACCAAGACGACGCGACGCTCAGTCGGCGAAAGTTGATACGAGTTCAACTTTCCTAGAGCCATGACGACGCGAACTGTCAATTCTCATATGATTATGTTTTAGCACTGTGCGGTCTATTATTTGTGTAGTGGATTCAGATGGCATATACTGAGCTCTCGGTCGTCCTCGCTGTCTCGCTCCGTCGACTCGTCGTCTATTCATTACACTCTTTGGCATGTGATCATCGTCCATTCGTTGTACATGCCCAGCCCATATAAATCGTAGTTTGACGATTTTCGAAACTTCCAGCTCATCGTACAGTTCATACAACTCATGGTTGTACTTGATGCGCCATCCTTTTCTTATTCCGTGCATATGCTTCGATTTCATTATGGGGAGAACCAAGAAAAAAGTTTAATTAGCTATGTAGCTGTATCCGTCGCTTGATTTCGTCAGTTTCGTTGGCATCCCTTGACAAATTGCAACCTAGGTATATGAAGTCGCTCACGAACTGGATGTTGAGGTTCCTCTCATTGATGCTCGATTCTTCAGGCGTCCTTGTCCTCGATTACATTATTAGTAGATTCTTGCTGCAGTAGACTGATAAGTCGCTGGCCGTTTTCGCTACATTTTTCATGGAAACTGTGGCCTCCATTGGTCCTCCGGTACCAACTTTCATTTCCAACTTTCGCGTTAAATTCTCCCAGCAGCAGTTTGACGTCGTTTGTTGGAAGTGAGTCGAAGAGAGTTTCAAGGCGGGCTCAGAGCTCGTCTTTTACTGCGTCTTCTTTAAATTCAGTGGGGGCGTGCACATTGATGACATTGACGAGCCAGATCGAAAGATCGTACACAGCCGTTTATTGATGGGTTTGAAGTCAATAATGTGCGGCTTGAGGTGATCGTTCACTATAAATGCTACTCCAAAGCCCTTATGGCCCGATGGTTTGCCACTTCTAAAAATTGTGTGCGATTTCTTGTCACTAATCTCGCTGCCAAGCCAATTTGTTTCCTGGACTGCAGTAATGCTCAGTTTGTACTTTTCGACCTGTTGCCTTCTCGGTCCCCGGTTTGCTCAGGGAGCGTACATTCCAGGATCCGAAAGAATAGTCCGTTAGTCGTTTGCGTGGTCGTCGTTGTTGATCCGTCCAATCCGATGCTTTTGTTTCATTTTTCTAGACGTGGGGTGGCTTTTACAAGGACAAGTTGTCAGCACATCGCTTAACCCCATTCAGGGGATGGCCTCGGAAGATAGCTGCTTCCGGATGGTTTAATAAATGTGCTGAAGTTCACACAACTATGTTGCAGATCCAACTGCACAAATCATTCCATCCTACTAAACCTGAGACGCTTAGGAGTTGGTCAGCCATTCAAGCTACAGCTATCTGCCTTTTTTCAATCTGCCCTATCGCTAAAACTTTGACCCACCGCAGTTACCAGGGGGCGCCCACGTGGAGGACTATGGAAAAGGTCTTTTTTTTTCACTGTTCAATTATTATTCAAAATCGACATTTTATTCAAAAGAAATACACTGTTTGAGCTTGTTAAACTGTATAAGTGAACAGTATTGCTCGCAGCTAACTCAGCGTGGTTGACGTATTCGGAATTCGCCTTAAGAACTAATATCGTGCACCAGCTGCTCATATAACACAATCTAGAACAATGATGTTAGCGTAACACGTACACTTGACCCAGAGCATTTACCAATAAAATGCTGATAGCATGTATCATCCAAAATCTTTTAAATATGCTAACGAAGCGTCAACCAGGTTGAAACGCTTTGCCCCACAAGAGGTTTAAGGCAAACTAGTAAGTTCACTCGTATTTGCAGTTCCATAACTTTTCAATGAACTTTTATGAATATATTAAAAATATTTCCATTTATGCTTTTCTTTTCGAATATTTTAATAAATGCCAACAAACATTATCTTGTACATTTGGTTAGAGGTTTTAGCAGTTTTCGCGGTTTTATTTTAACTCCTGTTTTTAGATACATCGATCTGAAAGTTTTTTCTATTGTAATACCAACAAAACCATTAAAAAGGCCAATTTGTCACCCATTGGTGCGAAATATGATACCTTTCAATATCCTCAAAATTATTTTGCCATAACATGTTTACTTCCTGCATCATAAGTTATCGCCTAATCGCATATGCCTACAACGTCCGAATTAACGCAAAGTATTTGTTTTTGCTGCTTTTCTTTTATCCAAAAATAAACCCACTCCTTGGATTCCATCGCCATACAAATTTATTTGTTTTAATACATGTTGGGCTGATGCACATATACTCGTATAAATCTTAGATTTATGTAAATTCGGAGACGGAGACGGAGCCTTGAGAAAAACGTGCATCTAACCGATACATGTATCTCGAATGAGTATACCAAAATTAGCTAAAAGGCTACAGGATTAATGTAGTTTATGTATTCCGAAACATGGCCAGATTAGCGGATTGATGATTCCATAAAACTAGCGGCTATGGATTTAAAAGTACACCTATATCTATAATTATAGATTCATTGCATTTGCCATTTTGGCCTTTCTCTGTGATTTTTAACTTCAGACTCTATGCTTACATTGAGAAACAAAAGACAAATTGCTTTTGATTGGGAAAAAATGTTTTAAACTAGTCTAACAACTCTGCTCGTTGATTGGCATTATAAAAAATCGTGTTTGAAGGCCCAATGATATTTGAATATTAACAAATGAATTATAAATTAATATCACATAAATTTAGATAATAATTGTGAAGAAAGCTTTTTTTTTATATTTAGTAGTTTGCATGGTAATTAACGGTAATTAGGATAATAGTAAAATTGTTTAGAAAAATTTCTTTTGACCAACCACCTCCCTAATACTTGGGGACTTTAATACTACTTTGCCTTAACCCGTAGTGGGACATAGCGCGTCAACTACTCCTGCGTGCCATCGACCTCTGTTTTGGATAATGGGGCGCAACTCCCCAAAAGACTTATTCAGCGCCCTATACTCCTTTGCTTCAGATCGACGCCATGTGATTCGAGGACCCCCTCTTGGTCGGCCTTGGTTGGAAATTGGGTTCCATTTCATGGCATGCAAAGCAATGCAGTCATCACTTTTCCAAAATATGTGACATATCCACTGCCATTTTCGCTTGCGTATCAATTCGTCGATTGGCATCTGCCCCGTACGTCGACTTAGCTCTTCATTTGATATTGTTTCGGGACAGAAACCTCATAAAATTCGACGAAGACCTGAGTTGACGAACACTTGCAGCTTCCTGGTAACTCTTGCGGAAACTTTCCATGTACTGCTCCCAGATTTTGGACAGCATGCCAAATGCGCATTCAGCCTGGTTGATACGACGAGCGATGTCCTGCTCCGTACCACCATTTTCGGCAACAATGCTACCCAGATAGACGAAGCTGTTCACCTTCTCCACAGGCTGCCCACTAATATTGATGGCAATAGGTGTCGGATTTCTTTTTCGCAATAGCGGGATAAGAACCTTGGTCTTGTTGGTATTAATTTTTAGCCCAACTTTCCTTGCCTCCCTCTCGAGATCTAACGCCATTGCAGACAGATCCATGATTTTGTGGGAGAGTAGGCATATATCGTCAGCGTAGTCAAGATGTTGTAGATAAGATGTCAAAGTCCATTGAATTCCTCTGTCTAGTCCGGATAGGGCTTCATGCAACACATCGCCGATCACTATGAAGAATAAGAGCGGCGAGAGGATGCACCCCTGCCTAACTCCATTGCGAATTTCAAAGTCCCCCGATACCTTACCTTTATGCAGAACACGACATTTCGCGCCGTCATAAGTTGCGTTAATAATATATTATATTAGCTACATACAAGCTTCTCAGTGGTGCCTCTACTGCGCAAGGCCGCCCATATAGAATCCCGGTTCACACTATCGAAAGCCTTCTCTAAATCGATGAAAAGCAAGTGAAGCGAAGAATCGTACTCAGTTCATTGCTCGATGATGATTCGCAAGGTGTTAATGTGATCGACACAGGAGAATCCGAATCGAAAACCAGCCAGCTCTTCATCAATTGTGCTGTCTAAGTGGGCCTTTAGTCTTTCCTGGACGATTTTAACTATTATCTTGGCAACGGCAGGAAGCACATGAATGCCTCTCCAATTATTACAGTCTGTGAAGCTACCCTTCTTCGGAAGTTTGATGATCAAACCTTCCTTCCACTCAGTAGCAAACGTCTCGGTATTCCACGCTTTATCAACAAGCGGATGCAGCAAATCGACAGTTACGCTTGGCACAGCTTGATAAAGTTCGGCAGGGATACCGTCGAGTCCGGCGGCCTTTCCTCGTTTTAGTGCAATAATTGCAGTAACTATTTCCTCTTTAGTTGGGGCAGTGGGCCGCACACGCGTATTTTGATGATTAGCTAAATTATTAATGTGACGGGAACTTCACCAGAGGTTCCACGATTCAAAACCGCAACGAAGTGTTCTTTCCACCATCTCATTTGATCTTCTTCCAAGATAAATAGCTTTCAATCACTATCCTTCACCGGATGTTGGCAGGAGTTACGACCACCTGTAAACTCCTTGATGACACCATATACGGCATTTAAGTTGTTACTTCTTACTGCTTCTACGGATGAAGCTAAAGAGAATTCTTTTATCGCGTCACATACTACGCTGAACTTCTCGAGCTTTCTGACGGTAAAGGAGTTCGATGCTGCTTCGATTGTCGTCTGATGCTGCAGCCAAACGAATCTTCAATCCTTTTCTTTCAACAATCCGCTGCCATGAAGCGTCGGACATCCAGGGCGCTAAAATAAGAACGAAATGAGGGAGAATCGTTGATACTTTTTGTAGTTCTAAGAATACGATTAGAAAGAAAAATTATTGTCCCTACTTTGGGTTCCTTTCAGCTGCGAATAAGTACACAAACCTGATTTTATAAAAAAAATGCACTTTGTACCATTGCACTTTGTGAAATTTGAAAACTTAAGTCCTCTACCTCATTTCGTAGTCCATATATCGTAGCAGGCTGACTTAAGGTAATATTAGACGGCCAAACTATTTGACGTATTTGATATCAAATAAAAATTAGTATTATTATAATGAAATATTATATTTGATCAAAAAATTATTGCATTGCACTACTATTCAAACATTTGATTCAAAAAGCATTCGCATAAAAATAAAATGTAATCGTGTAGTGCTCAAGTGGTCTATTTTTTACTTTTTACTTATCAAATCGGTCATGCGTCCGTCTGTCTGTCTGTCTGTCTGTCTGTCTGTCTGTCTGTCTGTCTGTCTGTCTGTCTGTCTGTCTGTCTGTCCATGGAATATCTCACGAACCGCTGAGGCTACATGTATAAAATTTAGTGAAAATATGTAGAAGTACTATAATTCTCTGGAGGAAGTGATGCATCGTAATAGGTCAACTTTGAGGGGGGGTCCCCATAGAGGGGAAATGAAGGACGAAATTTTTTTTTCATTTGGTATAGGCAAGTGGGGTATCGTAAGAAAGGTACCGTCGAGTACATTCCATTTCTGGAATTTTCTTCAAATTTGAAGAAAGGGGAAAAGCGGGAGAGGGGAAAATATATGATCCGAGTTTGTCCCCCCCTTGCATTTCGAAACCGTTATACTTAGAGATATGAAAATTTACAGAAAAGCGGTATTAAGGTCAAATTTTGTTTATCGACTGGTATAGGCAAGTGGGGTATTGTGAGAAAGCTAATGTTGAGTTTACTTTACTTATATTTGAAAAAGGGGAACAATGAGGGAGGATAAATTATTAGATCGTAATTTGTCCCCGCCCTCTTGCATTTCCAGACCGTTACACTTAGAAAAATGAAAACTTCCAGGAAGGTGGGTTCCGAACAGTATATAAAACGGGAAATAATGGAATTTGTATATCTCCTCAAAATAGGTTAATAATAGTTTGTTTCCATAGTTACAGTTAGCGCATCCCTGCATCCCTTAAACACGTCCGAGATCAAAAGTACCGATGGCCAAGGATAACCAACACCATAGGCAATAATATGTTCTAAGTTTCATTACAATCACGTAATATGATTGGGCATATAAGATACTATATTATGGGTCAGACATTTTTTTTTATCCATCTAAGTGGTACCAAGAAGAGCAAGGAGCCGATACTTACATACCAAAATAAGTACTTGCTACAAAACCCTCGGATTGCGGGCGTAGCCCTCTATATTCCGGTTTCATTTAACCTTAATCTGCCCCAGGGAAGGAAGTTTGTTTTTTTTTCTATGGGTCATATAAGGGTTATTAGAAAACTGCCTAGTAATTTATTTATTAAATGATATTAAGAATCTATTAATAACAATTTATATGATTTCGTGAAAGGGAAACCAATTCAATAATAGGATAGTGCTTTTAGTAGAAAATCAAAACAAAATGTGAATCTACGAGTATAATTTCTGAACACGCTTTCTGCCCTGGAAAGAGCGATCCCATATACATATTTTTTTTTAATTTATTTTGACGTACGTACGAGTACATACTAACCCAAATTCCACGCTAAATTATGTGATGCGTCTTTCAAAAGTAGCAATGTTATAGGATATTCTTCCATAAATATATTAAGTCTATAAACTTGAGAAAATTCTGGTTAGGATGATCAACAAGTGGAAGGTCACACATAAACATGAGGTTGCCACTTGCCAAATTTTATTCGTATCCAATATTTGTCTTCAAAATTCATCCGTATCAGCCAATTAAAATCCACAGTTTATCTTATGATTCAAAAGCGCAGCTAAATTAAAAAAAAATATCACCATACTCGTATTTTTGAATTAAGGCGATGCATTATTAGAAGAATCACGATAGCGGATCTGAAAGCTGGGTGTGATTTTATGTAAGGAAATGAATTTGATACTTTAAATCTGACCAAATACGTTAATGTGCACAATTAACTGATGATGACAAATTCGAAGATACGACCTTATACGTACTCGTTTGCATACAAACAAAAACTAGACGCACTACTTTCCATACTATTGGAGCATGTGGCTTTCTTAAACCCGAATAAGCAAAAACTACTCGTATATTCTTCTATCATTTGTTTTGAAAAATATCCTTGGCATTCAAAATGCTAGATTGACAGTAGCGTACATATATGAAACATTAAGTTGCGTATCCGGGTGCAAAATTGAGAGAATGACGTTGGTAGATTTGATTTATAAATGCGTATAGTTTGACGAACTTTTAAGTTATGACATTAGATAATATATTCATATAGAGATAGTATGTACTTGTATGTACATAATCCACATGTTGCCTTTTCAGTTTAAGTAAAATAACTAAATTTATTTTCGGATGAAAAAGCTAGGTAATTGAATCTCAATGTATTAAAAAAATACACTTGCAACATAAGAAATTTCAAGTCACTTGCTACATTTTATCAAAAGTTATCGGTTATCTTAAGTTTCGTTTGTAGGGGTGGTCGGGGTTTCTTTTGTCAGATCATACCCATTTTCAATATCAGCCAACTAAATTCTACTACAGACATTTTACTAAAATTTCAAGTTGATAGGTTCATTCTATCAAAAATTACCGTGCGAACGGACAGACGGACGAACATACGAGCAGACGGACAGATGGACTGGCAGATAGACAGACATGACTGAATGCAATCAGGTGGTGACCCTCATCATTTATATACATATACATATATGCTGAGGATTTGGATAATTTCACTTTAATAAATACCAGCAAATACCTACATCAACATTGCACTATTTGACTTTTCAATGGACTCCGAAGCCGCACGAGAGGAATTTTCGGTTTAGGAGCTACACTATATGTGTGTTCAAGGATCTTACCACCTAAAGCGGAAATGGATTCCTTAAGTCCAGCTTCAGAGTATATTTCCGCTTTAGGTGGCCTAGAGCCCATACACGTTTTATTTTTAGTTTTACAAGTGCGACGGATGTGCTTCAATTTAGCATTAGCAGTTTTAGCATTTTATCGGAAATTTTCCGGAAAGTTCTAAAACGATGCCGGTGAGCGATGCAAAAAAATAGTGCATTGTTTAGCGGTCAATATCGTTTCTTGGCGCTGCGGCACTAAATCCCTGCAACATGTACATTGCCATACGTACGGAGCCTCATTTGAGGGGCGAAACCACATTAGGAGGTTCAAAAAATCCATTTTTTTATTGCATAAATTCTTAGCTTACCAATCTAAGAATATGCTGCCTAAATTTCAAAGCGAAATTCGCATTCGTATAGATTTTATGAGCGTAGAACTGAGCACTAGAGCGTAGTCTACATGCCCAAGCGCACAGCAGGTAGGGCGGAGCACTAGCTCAGATAGTCGCTTTATGTAGTTACGTATCCTTGTAGCGGAAACCCACTTTCGCATCTTTGTTTTCAAATAACGGTATAGCAGCATTAACACAAGGGATCGGTTATTATATTTTATATTCTGTTTTTCAAAAGCGTTTTTCTCAAAATGACTTTTTTTTCATATTTGCGGGAAGTCTAACTCAAAAGGAATGAACCGATCATTACGAAAATTGAAAGTATGATTCTTTATAAAATTACGAAGAATATGAACCAACATTTGGGATGATATCGTAATTCTAAGAGTGTTTTTTTTTGCATAATTAGTGAAAAAAATGGTGAAAGTCGAAATAATTTTTTCCAACACTTGCAAAACTTTTAATTTCCATTATTTTTACTTGCATTGAGGCTCAAGAAACCTGGAACAAAAGCCTCGGATTGGACGGATCAACAACGACGACCACGCAAACGACTAAAGGATTATTCTTTCGGATCCTGGAATGTACGCTCCCTGAACAAACCGGGGGCCGAGAAGGCCCTCCTTCAACAGGTCGAAAAGTACAAACTGAGCATAACTGCAGTCCAGGAAACAAATTGGCTTGGCAGCGAGATCAATGACAAGAAATCGCACACAATTTTTACAAGTGGCAAACCATTGGGCCGCAAGGAGTTTGGAGTGGCATTTATAGTAAACAATCACCTCAAGCCGCACATTACTGACTTCAAACCCATAAATGAACGGCTGTGTGCGATTCGCATCAAGACTCGATTCTTCAATCTCTGGCTCATCAATGTGCACGCCCCCACTGAAGTTAAAGAAGACGCAGTAAAAGACGAGTTCTACGCCCGCCTTGAAACTCTCTTCGACTCACTTCCAACAAACGACGTCAAATTGCTGCTGGGAGACTTTAACGCGAAAGTCGGAAATGAAAGTTGGCACCGGGGGACCACTGGAGGCCACAGACTCCATGAAGAATGTAACGATAACGGCCAGCGACTTATCGACTTTGCCTAACGGTAAAATTGACCACGACCTCATTTGCAGGAGATGGGCGTCTAGTGTCATGGATGTCCGCTCCTATCGAGGAGCAAACTGCGACTCAGATCATCACTTGGTGAAGACGACCTACAGATGTAGAATTTCCTCAGTGCACCAATCAAGAATCAGCCCTCCCAAAATCTTTGCGGTTGATAATAGTGAGTGATGCTACAGCGGTGGCGTATACTACCGCCCTTGAGGAAAAACTATCACCTATGCTACACAACATCAGCAACACAGGCGTCCATGGGTTCTGGGAAGAACTCAAGGGTACCATCAAGGATGTCGCAGAGAAGGTCGTGGGATATAAAGCCCGGCGAGCGCGAAATGACTGGTTCGACGAAGAATGCAAAGACTCACTTGACGCGAAAAACGAGGCCTACAGACAATGGATTCAACGAGGAACCAGAGCCAGAAGAGAAAAATATGACGAGCTACGGCGAATATCGAATTGAATAATTAGACGTAAGAAACGTAAATACTTTGACGAGCAGTTGCTGAACATAAACGAAAACTTAGCTAATAGGAACACCAGACAAGCGTACAAACTGGTAAATACAATTAAGAACGGCTACCAACCCAGGACTAGCCTTTGTAAGGACAAGGATGGAAACATCATCAGCGACACCGATGGTATTAACAAACGATGGGCCTCTTATTTTGAAGAGCTTCTAAACCGACCATCTAACATCCCCACACAGGAAGCTCTCGACGATATTGTTGATCTAGGCCCACCCATTCAACCCCCGACAGTAGAGGAAGTTGATCTCGCCTTGCGGTCACTGAAACGAAATAAACCGCCGGGTGCTGACGAGATTCCAGCTGAACTGCTAAAATTCGGTGGAACGAGTCTAGTTGATGCCATACATCAATTACTCCTGCGAGTATGGGAGAACGAGGAGATCCCAGACGATTGGCGCAGAAGCATCATCTGTCCAATTCATGAAAAGGGAGATAAACTGCGGTGTGAGAACTACAGGGGCATCTCACTAGTTTGTACGTCCTATAAAATTTTGACGAAAATTCTGGAAAATAGAATAAAACCGTACGCAGAACGAGTCATTGGCGAATATCAAAGCGGTTTCAGACCTGGGCGCTCCACAACCGATCAGCTCTTCTCAGTCAAACTGATACTCCAGAGGTGCTGGGAATACAACGTAAACGTATACCAAATCTTTGTCGACTTCAAGCAGGCATACGACAGTATCGATCGTGGAGTACTGTACAACATCATGCTGCAATTTGGTATACCGGCAAAATTAGTGCGACTGACAAAGATGACGATGACCAACTCCGTCTCACAAGTCAGGATCCAGAATAGACTTACTGATCTATTTGAAACACGCACTGGTTTGAAACAGGGCGATGGACTGGCACCGACGCTCTTCAACCTAGCACTGGAATACGTTGTTCGGGCCATGAATATGGACAACAGCAAGACGCCACTCATCAAGTCGACACAATTAGCAGCGTACGCCGACCACATCAACATCATGTCCCGAAGATTGGCTGACGCAGAAGAACTTCTTCGAGTTCGTGAACAACTTCATTTACCTGGGTTGCAACCTGTCAAGGGACGCCAACGAAACTGACGAAATCAAGCGACGGATACAGTTAGCTAATAAGACTTTTTTCTCGGTTCTCCCCATAATGAAATCGAAGCATGTGCACAGAAACACGAAGCTCCGCGTGTACAAAACCATTATACGACCAGTGCTATGCTATGGCTGCGAAGCATGGACCCTAACTCAAGCCTCCGAAAACATGCTAGACACTTTTGAACGTACGAATTTTCGGGGCTGTTTGCGATCGAGATGGATGGCGCATCCGGTACAACCATGAGTTGTATGAAATGTACGATGAGCTGCAAGTCTCGAAAATCGTCAAACTACAACGACTTCAATGGGCAGGGCATGTACAAAGAATGGACGATGATCGCATGCCTAAGAGAGTGATGAATGCAGAACGAGTCGACGGAGCAAGACTGCGAGGACGACCGAGATCTCGTTGGGAGAGCTCAGTAGGTGTGGACGCCGCGCAGCTGCTGGGCTCCCAACATTGGAGGACGCGGTCACGTGACCGAGATAATTGGAGGACAATGATCCAGGCGGCCAAGGCCCGACGTCGGGCTGTCGCGCCACGATGATGATGATTGAGGCTCATATTCTTAGAAGATAAGTTAATACTGTAAAATTATACCCTTTTTGAGTTCGAATAAAAATTGGAATCGCTACACGTCCAGCAATTGCAGAACTCTAGTAACGGCCTTCAGCGGACATCAGTGCATAGCTTTGTTATTTTTGGCTTTATTTATTCAAAAAAAATCCACAAAAGTTGTTCGAAATATGAATAAAATTATGTCGAATTTGATTGAATTCCAATTAACTGTTCCCACCCAAAAAAATTCTAAAACATCTGTGAAAATAATCCTCCTAATGTGGTTAACAACGAAAATATGAAACACCTTAATCGTATATTTTTCGATTAATCGAAATAATGGTCATTGTCACTGAACACCATCAGTAAAATTCGTACTGTCAATTACGTAATATTTTATTTTGAATAGGAATATTAACATTGAAGCATTATTTATTGGGTAAATATGCGTATAGTTTGGAAGACGTCGATTGACTTCAAGCAAATTGTACTCGTATCTATGTAAATGTAGCAAATGTTCATCCCTGTTTGCTTACATGAACAATGTCAAGAATAATACCCTGAAAGGACTTTTAAAATAAGGTTTCTGGTTTCGTCAACCAAAGCGAGATCTCAACTAGTCAAGTCCAATCGTTGGAGAAGCGCGACCAGTTCGACCATATATACCACGCGCATGGTACCAAAACTATCTTTTCAGTGGTTTCTGGTTTCATCAACCGAAGGAAGGCCGTAAATACCCTCGATAATAATTTTTCAGAAAGCATATTAATAAACCTTGACTTGTTTTTTTTTTCAATCCCACGACGACGTTCGTTATTTATGTTTAATATGTATTTAGATGGCGCCGTGTTCCTTTTGCTCCCGGTCCGCGGTACCTCCCAGACAACTATTCGTTGGTATAAGGGATGGTTATAGTCACGTATTCCCTAAAGTCTACATCAACTGAAGATTTTGAGACACTTCGTCGTTTTTGTTCATCACGTTTAGTGCTATTTGTAGTGTCTGCGTAGCCATCGAACACTTCTTCGCTAATGATAACAATTTTTCCTTTCCGGTATACTGTATGCGCTATACCATGGCAAGTATTGATCCTAGGACAAATATGAATCAATTTTTTTTTATTGGAAATGTTGTCTTCTTCATTTTGTTCTGAGACATTTTTATTTCTAGAAACAAAACAGCTCCGCACCGCTTTCACCTTCATCAACCAGTATTTTAGTAAGATACCTATTCTTTAAGTAAGAACGATCAGCTGTACAACATTTCTATGCTGTGTATTTTTTTCCTTCGATCACTATAATTGATATAATTTTTTAATTGGGGTTATTTCAGTATTTATTGACTGCGCTTCTGCGAACTTGTTTTGAAAAATAATTTGGTCATTTACTCGGTAACTACTGCTACGGACATCCCGTATATCTCAAACCTAAGATAATAAAATTACCTAAGAACTGATTTGATGACTTATCTCGTGAAATGAATACTTTGTCCAACAAGCAATATCGAAAGGAAAATTTTTAATCTTTAGTAAAAAAATTTCCCATTTTTGAAGAACTTATCGGAAAATGGACGTATAGAGATGGTTTTTGTACTTAAATTTACAAAATTTAATGCTCTTTTCTTTGATGAAGCAGTTCAAAAATAAGGCTACAAAATCCCCATATTTTGTCGTATTTTGGGTGTTGTATATGAATTAGATTAAGGCCTTTGATAAATAAGTCCCTGTTAGCTAACAGGCAGTTTAACTAGACATTGAGAAAACGGTCCTTAGTGTTACGTTTTCACTACGCTCGCCGTAAATGCATTAACACTGAGACAACTGCTTTGCCAGTTTTTTTACAGCATGCCGAATGCGCATTTAGCCCAATTGTACGACGAGAGATGTCCTGCTCTGTACCACAATTTCTAACATCAATGCTACCCAGGTAGACGAAATTGTTCACCTTGCTCGTCTTCCTCTCAGGATCTTAAGACTGGAATACAACTGATTATAGTATATATTATATAATTTTCGCACTGCCTAACTACTCGTACAATAGTTATACGCTATTTATGGATGCATGCTATTTTGCAATATGTATGAACCTTTGAAAACTTGAAGTAACAAATATTCATTCCCTATTACATCTTCATTGTGATAACATTAGTGTCTTTACAACTCAATCGTTTCAAACTTCCAATGTCATCCACTCCTACAAATTGATGATTACCTATTTACTACGCGCTGTTTAATATTACACTGCACTTGCTTTCTCATGAAAGACGCTATTCAATTTTGATCAAAATATCGTAAAATTATCCTTTTCGTCTTTAGTGGAAATTAAATTAGAAAATTTATTTACACTGTTCTGTAAATGCCATAACGTTTATTGCAATGAGTAAGCATGTCTGTCAATCTTGTGCAATGCACATGAGTTGCATACGTTCGATAATAGGAATGTGGAATTATAGAATCATTAACACAAAAAGCCGAATACTATTTGGTACATGACCATTGAGTAAATCAGTTGCATGGAAGTTCCTAGAAAAGTAGGAGATATAGCGCGAAATCGGCCATAGTTTTCTGTAAGCTGACAATAAATATCTATGTGTACATACGAGTAAAATACACCTTTTCCGGTGCTGTGTTTGTCATAAAAATAAGCCGCAGCCTTTTCCAATTTGTCATAGAAGGCAATTTAATGGGCAGGATTTTTTTGACACCCACATGCATCATTTGAAACCGTTTTTTTTTATAATTTGCGCAACAGTCCAATGAATAGACCAAGGCCTCGAGAGAAGTTAGCATCTACTCATTAAAAGATCATGGCGGTGTACTTGAAAGTGACCAGCAACGCGCTCAACCGAGTTATTTACCCCAAATGGGTACTCATTTAACAGCTTAGTGGGATCATAGTCTGACACGTAAATCTCCTTTTATCGAAAAAAATACTACCTTCAGTAGGATCAAACCGGAGGCCCCATGAACGAACGTGCTAACCGTTGCGCCATCCTTTAACTGATTTCAAACTTAGCATGAATATATGTGGGTAGTCTAGCATGGTGGCCAATGGCGACAATACAGCAACGAATCTTACGACTTATTCGATGAACCAGAGGACACACAAGGTGATTAACTATATGCCACGTGTAAAATCACCACACACAAAATTCCGAAAGAAGTCATCGTTCCTTCAACTGCAATGTTGCACACACCCAGATCAACTGTGATTAAAAGGTATTAGTGTAACAAAAGAAAATTGTACAAGTGAGCTCCTCTACTATTGTAAACCGATTATAAAAAATATTTTAAATCTTTTTCCAGCGAAGCTTTTCATAGTGTTGCCTTTGAAAAAAAATGAATACTAAAGGAGTAAGATACTCGTAGAACAATATTTTCTGGTCTCCGCTATAATATCAATCTGGAAAATCCTCTTCAACACATCACAGCTGACAACACCCCATCACTTGGAGCCAGCTGTTTAATTTATTCGCTGACTTACTAAATAAAATTGTTGTCAGCCGGCATTATAAGAAAATGTAACTTTTAATGACTAATTAAATTTCTACACCTTCATTGGATTGCAGTTATCACTACAAGTGGATAGAAATACGGTTAATGACGATTTTATTCGTATAACATTTTGATCTCTTGATTTAGTAATGTCGGAATTGTATCGACATATAAATTATGTCGGAAAATTATATGTAATTACTTTATTATCTTTATGAATTGTTTTTATTGATTTTTAACACTAAGCTTAATTTGATTAAAAACTACAACAACAACCAAGTCGAATTTAACGTTTCCATATTATCGTATTTGTTCCTTTGTTTTCTACAGTCAGTCAATATTAATTGAAAAGGCAGAGTTTCCTTTATACTGTATGGTGTTTATTTTGCAAAATCAACAATCAGTACAGTATAAAGGAAACTCAGCTTTTTCAATTAATAACGTTTCCTTATTTGTCTGCTGAAGTACTCCCAGCTCACATACGAGTATGATGATGATTGAAAATTTAAATTACGTATACCATTTCCACTCGAGTTGGAGATGAGTGCAAAATTTACCACAAAACAAACCTTCTTCTCCAAACATTACTTGTTACTCCACTCACACGATTTTATCCTAAGTGTATACCGAAGGTAGGGTACGCGCCCTAGAAAAAAATAAAGCTCTCTTCGGCAGTTAGGTGGGTAGGTAGCCACGGAACTTAAAAATTGCAAAATTCGAATTTACTAATAACTGAGATTGATAAATTGGATAATTTAGTGATAATATTCGGTTACACCATTGAACATTAAGAAAGTATAGGGTATATTGTTTTTGCTACAGTTATCGCAATGTATATATTAACCCAAGAGCCAGCAAATTTTCTGTTACGTCATAAGTACTACGGCCAGAATTTCCAGGACCGGTTATTTGTAATGTAGGAATAGATAACTAGAGGTATGGTAACCTTCCAATTGTGGGCTTGGCGACTGTAGATTGATCAACTTCTGGAAAAAACGTTAAAATTACATCATTTTAATAAAGCTGCCGCTTTGTAATATGGATATTATTATTATATTCTGGGGAATAGCCGAAGCAGACCACTAACGTTTGGGTCCCTTTTCGCCCCCTCCCGGTCATCAGTGACTTCCAGATGTCGACTGATAGTTGTCGACCTCTTTCTTCATCACTGAGTCCCGTGTTATTGCTAGCATTTGTTTAAGGCTGAGTTCACTAATGGCTTCCACACTTATCGTGTGCTTGCCTGTGATCCTCAACCTCGTGCCAGACATTCGCACACAATGTGTGCTGCCGTCTGCCGGGAATTTGAGAATAAAAAATAGTTGGTCCCGTTGCGGGGCGCGAACCGCAGAGACCGTGTTTCGAGTAGCAAAAAATGCCCGGTGCGTTACCGAGCTAAGCTACAGACGCATACTAAGTTGGTGTGCAGAATGAAACCAAGTGTCACAAACAATTCCAATTTAAATTGAAAATGATTCGCACTTGTACATTTGCAAGAACATTAATATTTTATTTTACATAAAGTAAAATTGCCAGGGAACAAATATCTCCACTTCTCACCCTCTCTCCACCCCTCTAGTGAGTTAATAAAATATAAGTGCTTCACACCATCTAGACCTCCACGGTCGAGTTTTCAAGTAAAATCACGCCTTCACGGCTTATACAAACAGAATTCTCACACTTTCGTGGTCGTCTTGCACATGGATAGCTGCAAAGATGCAAGACCTGATGAGTGCTACTATCCATACGAAACCACTAAGCTCGGAGAAATGAATTCAGAGGGAATTTGAGAATAAAAAATAGTTGCTCCCGTTGCGGGGCGCGAACCGCAGAGACCGTGTTTCGAGTAGCAAAAAATGCCCGGTGCGTTACCGAGCTAAGCTACAGACGCATACTAAGTTGGTGTGCAGAATGAAACCAAGTGTCACAAACAATTCCAATTTAGGGTACTCCGTTTATAACTGAGCACCTTTCTCGCTTCCCTGCCTAAAGGGCTGGTCATTGCATTCCGAGCTTGTTTGCAAGTGACTAGCTCCTGCCATCTTCGTTGATGCATGGAGTCCATCCACTCCCCAACCTTCGCTCCAATCATGCCGTTCCCCAGAGCAACTCTGGGTTCTGGGCCAATGAAAGTTGCCGCAGATCCCTGTTTTGCTAGGGCATCCGCCGCCTCATTTCCTGTTGTACCTATGTGTCCTTTTACCCACATCAGCGTAACCTCATTTTCTAATGCACACGTGTTGAGCTTCCGGACACACTCTAGTACCAGTTTAGAGTTTATGTTCGTCTGCTGCATGCGTCTGATCACCGATTGGTTGTCCAGTGCAATAAGGATTTTCTTCCCCCGCACCTGACCTTCAAGCAAGTGGTCCAACGCATGCAACAAGCCAAGCATCTCTGCCTGGTATACGGACACATACTCTCCTAGACTAAGCGCACAGGCTAGGTTTAGCTCTTCAGAGTAAGCCCCCACCCCCGCTTTACCGTCCATTAAAGAGACATCAGTAAGAATGCTGATGTCATTGTACATACACTCATTGTGTATGTTTCCATCTGCAATGTGAGTCTTGTGTAGTCTTTCAACTACCCTACGTCTACTCATGCCTTCTACCGGCATTAGAGTCTCCCTGACCTCATCATGAATAATGTCTAGGATGCTCTTATGACCGCTGCTAGTTCAAAAGCGATGCCACATGGCATCCCTTTCCATGCGTATTGCCGAAAGCGCCGCCGTTTTCTTTATAAATAAGTCCAACGGCGGCAGTCCCAGCAATGCCTCTATTGCTCGCGTTGGTTGGTTAAGAGTATAATATACCATTTCATGGTCTACAGTATGATAAATTGGTTCGTTGGAAATGTTATATTGTTTGATTCAGTCTTCGGAGATTTATTCTTGAATCGTTAGTTTTCAAAACAGTATCTTTGACCCCTCTCCCCTACAATTCCGGACCCTCTATCATCGAGGACTTTGGAGCATACACACTCCCGGCCACTTGAATACGGACAGCCACTCCAAGAATTGTTTTATTTAATAAATTTTAATACTAAAAATTAGGGAAAGATCTGGAAATGATTTTAATGGCTTTTATAAACACTGAATACATGGAAACTGAGTTGGCACGGTCACAGAAGATGAGCTTAACTTTTTGTGGGCAAAAATCCGAGAAAATTTGAACCCATTTTTTTTTTTTATTTTTATCCCTATAACTCTTAAACGGATTGGAAAAACTTGTATGACTAAAATAAAGAGCGTTGAATTGTGCGTCCAATTCACTGCTCAACGTTGAAATTCGGTTCAGTAGCGTAGTTAAAATTGATAGTCAAAAAAACGACGACTTTCGAGGCTTCGGAGAAAAATCACACTTTATCACTTTTCAAACTCACAGATGTTTGAAACGGATGATCCAGATGGGAAAACTTTTTTATAAGTGTTAAAGATAATTTGATTGCAAGCCTAACTTTGTTAAAAAATTCAATTCCGCTCATGTTTAGAATAGTTAGGACCAGTGCCGTAGCAAGGGTGAGGCAAGTGAGGCAATTGCCTCAGGCGCCATTGCTCCGGGGCGCCAAAATCGGATAACGAAAAAAATCGCAAAATTTTTTTAAAATAATTTTTTTTTGTCATGTACTGTAACTGATGAGTGACTCCATTGTTGGGGGTAAGTTTACAAAACAGTACCGTTATCCAATCTAGTCGAAGCGAGTAGCGTGTGTATAACTCGCGGCATATCGTTGCTGTTGGCGCCGCAACAACCAAAAGTAGCGACAGAGCTTTTGTATCAACAAGTGTGGTTGACGTGCAGGTGTATTGCATCACTCGAGCAAAGCTTACAGCACAGTAGAGTTTTGAACTTTATTTGTTTTTACCGTTTGTTGAGAGTCGTGAAATAATGTCTGCGCCGGAAAAGTTCAAGAAAAGTGGTGCACAATACCGAAGTGAAAGAAAAAAGAGGAAAATCGAAGATCAACAAATGACGAATACTTTTAAAAAATGGCTGATAAGATCTTCCGATATCGAACCAGGATGTAGTTCAGAAAATGCTGGTATGTATGTACATAAGTAATTTAATTCAAATAGTAACGCTACAATTTGAAACCCAAGTCAGTACTCTCAGGACTTAGTGAAACCAGCTTTTCAGAAATGGGGGAAAAAATTTTGAAAATCTTCGTCTTGCTGATGTATTTTGGCGAATATCATATCAGGAGATGTTTTTATCCTATTTGAAAATATAATCGTAGGCACTAAGGCTACGCGCCCACTTGTAATTTCGCAATAATTGAGATGCATTTCTGTTGTCTTAAGATCTAATGTTAAAGCGCGTACACGTTCAATTGCAATTTACTTGGTGTCGGCAGAGAAAGATTTTTTTTAGTTTTTTTTGTCGATATTGAAACTTCTAAAGCAACCATGTTGGTTAACAGAAACAAGTAATTTAGAATTTTTTTTTGTCTATTCGAAATGGCTGTAGTCTATTTAATCTTGCCTCTTTTTGTTGAAAATTCTAGTATTGAAATACTAATATTTAAGCATAAAGCGACCCTAGAAATTTGCTTTCTGTCTCAGATGATGTGGAATTTCATTTTATTAATTTTAATATAAATAACCTGTGCATCAATTGCATTCGAAAATTGAGAAATTGCATGTGGGTGCGTTGCCTTACGCATCTGGTTTCGAATTCAAATTAAACAGTCAGTATTAATCAATTAAAACTATAAATGGGGAAATAATTTTGCAAATCGGACTTTTTATTACAGATCAAATTATGATCGAAAATGATCCGAACAAAACTAATGAAAGACCAGCAGTTTCGCATTTGCATTCAATTGAGCGACCATCGATCGTAAAATGTCCGAAACCGTCATCCTCTACAAGTGAAGACAGATCCGAAAATGTAACGATCGAACGAAGCTCAAGACCGGAAATAGAATCACCTGACAAACAGTTTCCGGAAATGATCGAGGCTGCCGAAAATTTACTATCAGAAAACACAAGCATAATCCATGTTGCTCAACACGACTTCGATTATAACGACCCTTCATCGGGGCCACGCATTACGAATGACGTTAGGATAAACATAATATCGCACGGTCCAGTTCAAGGGAAGGATATGGATTTCAGGAATATTGAAACAAAAGATGGACGTAGGTTTGCCGCTCACTGGTTCCAGAAAAGCTTACCTAACTGTGAAATTGTTGAACGAAAATGGCTGACCTATTCTAAAGGGGGAAATGCCATATTCTGCTTTTGCTGTTGCCTATTTGAAAATCGGTCTTACAAAAAACCTTCGATTGCCAATCGTGAAGAAGGATTTTCAGACTGGAAAAACTTAAGTCGAATTGTTGATCACGAAAAATCTCCGGATCATCGGAAGTATTATCTTGAGTGGAAAACTTTGGAGACCGGATTGAAAAACTCAGAAGGCATAGACGACAAATTGCAGAAGGATATCATCTTAGAAAAAGAGCGATGGCGACATATTCTTCGTGCAATCTTAAATGCAATAATGCTATGTGCTAAGAATAACTTAGCATTACGCGGCTCATCGTCACAAATCGGCACAGAGAGAGCCGGCATCTTCTTGAATATCATTGAATCACTGGGCAAATATGATAAAACTTTAGGCGAACTAATAGTCACAAAAAGGGGTCAACTACCTATTTATCACCCCAAATTCAGAATGAATTTATTAATTTACTTGGTCAGAAAGTTCGCAATGAAATTTTATCAAGGATTCGGAAGTCAAAATATTATGGTTTGCTGTTCGATTGCTCACCTGATATCTCTCATAATGAACAGATGGCACAAATTATTCGATATGTTTACATAGAAAATGGAAAAGTCTCCATTCAAGAAAGTTTTCTTGACTTTATTTGTACTGAAGAAAAAACTGGCGAGGGATTAGCTTCAGAAATTCTTGAAAAATTGGCAAAAGATCATCTCGATATTGATGACATAAGAAGCCAAGGATACGACAATGGTACCAATATGGCAGGCCAATACCGTGGTATTCAAGCACGTATCCAGGAGAAAAACGTTTTCGCTACATTCATTCCATGTGCAAGCCATAGCTTGAATCTAGCAGGGGTGCATTCGGCTACAGCTAATGCTGAAGTGAAAATTTTTTTCGAAACGGTCGAAAGAATTTTCAAATTTTTTTCTCGTTCTACGGCTCGGTGGACGATCTTAATGAAGGCATTGAATGAAGGTATCCTTGAAAGGACGTACAGACACCCGATGGACCTCGAAAGCTGCTGCTATAAGATCATTGAACGCCCAAATCAAGGATGTTTATGAAATACTTCAAGCTATGATCGTCGACCCAATCAACTCGGATACGGCATCGGCCGCTTAAAGTCTACTCCGAAATATTGACCAAAACTTCCTTTTTTTTCTTGACGCCTGGAACCAGATTTTAAACCAAATTGACCGTGTCACTAAAGGTTTGCAATCGAAGTCGTTATCATTGGAAAAAGCTGCACAACTTATAAAAGGATTAAGAAATTCTCTACAGGAACTTCGTGCCACAGAGTTTGAAGACAATTTCAAACGCGCAAGCACACTGGCTTCTATTCTAGAGGTAGAAAATACATGCAAAAGATCAAGGAGGACGAAGAGATTGGGGACGTATGGAGCAGAATACGATGGGCCAAATATTCCGGAAATCCAAAAACGTCGCATCGAGATTAACAGCGCCGTGGATATTCTCTTAACTGAAATGAATTGGAGGTATAAGAAGATGATGGAAGTTACTGTTGATTTTAAATTTTTGTCAGGCGAATATCTGCAGAGAATGACTAAATTGGAACTGAGTAAGGCGGCGGCGTCTGATTTGGCATTGAAATATGGAAAAGACCTTAATGTAACAGAATTCATCGAAGAAGTTTCTGATTTTAGAGACGCAGCGTTGTCTCTGTATTCAGACAATTTTGAATCTGCAACAATTCTTGATTTACTTCAATTAATTCATAATTATAGTTTGAAGGAATCTTATCCGAACATCGAAATAGCACTTAGAATTTTTCTGTCAATGCCAGCGACAATAGCTACTTGCGAGCGTTCTTTCAGCAAGTTGAAACTAATCAAAAATTATTTAAGATCTACTATTGGGCAGGAAAGATTGTCTATTTAGCAATTCTGTCAATCGAATATGAAGTGGTCAGGGACATAGACTTTGATGACGTCATCGACCAATTTCCAACATTAAAGTCTAGAAAGATTCATTTGTAGATGGAAAAATATCGACGATTATAAGCTGCTCTGCGTTTCATATGTATTCATGATTTATGAAATATAATTTTATTATGTATTCTTAAGAATTCAGTATAAATTTATGAATAAACAAAATTTATACAAACGATTTTATTGTAGTGTAATATGTACTGTAACTGTTATGACTCAGAGGGGGGGGGGGGGGGGGCGGGGCGCCAATAATCCTATTAGCCTCAGGCGCCAAAAGGGCTTGCTACGGCACTGGTTACGACCAAAAAATCGAAAATGACTGATCAGCGATTAATGCCGTAAAAGCTCTATATCGGTAAGTATAGTAGGTAGAAGTTTTACTTTAATCTCAAATTGCAGAATTTTTTTCAACAATCCAGTATTATTTTTTTCACAATATAACTAACTAAAATTTAATATATTATAGCTAGTTATATTGTGAAAAAAATAAAACTGTATTGTTGACAAAAAATGGTTATTATTTTCTTGAAAAAAATTTACTTTCTTAACGAAAAATGAGTTAGCAACGCTGGACGGATATTACATTTCTTTTTTTGTGACAAAAAAGAAATACCCTACTGCATTTGTATGGTCTCTTTACATATAATATAAAAAAGGCATCTAAAGTATGTAAATACGGATCAGACTGACCGATAATCAATAAAAGAAAAATGTTAAATACCTCGATTTCATTGTTCTTAAATGGTGCACGTCTCAGTTTGGCAATTCGAAAACAAAATTTCTCGTTTTCCGTTTTGTCTTGTTGCGATGCACAGTTCTCACCAGACGTTCCAAAACAAATGCATGACCTTACTCACTTCACTTTGCTCTCTTCATTAAAATCTTTTTTTTTTTAATCGGTTTGTGTGTAGCAAATTTATTCTGGTGATCTTTTCATGATTTTTACATGATTACAGCAATAATTTCCGATTATTCATTTGCATAACAATATGGTAATTTATCACCGTTATGCATCGAATTGACGGCAAAAGGAAATTCATATAAAAAAACAAACTTCCTTTTTATTAATTTTTTTGTTTAATGCAAAACTAAAAAGATTGCAAGATGTCTCAAGTCTATATTTTTAGTGAAAGATCAAATGTGATTTCTACAAAAAGAAGATACTATCTGTAGTGGGTTTTGGTATAGCGTGCGATTATGGTGTTTAATATCAAGATACTTTTTGAGAAAGTGAAAACCAGAATTTAAATATGTATATTATTATCGAAAACTTGTTTTCGATTTCTATTGGATGAAAATAGTTGTTCAATTTCGTAAGATTTTCTTCAAAAATTATTCGATATTCATCGTTTATAGGCGGTTCAATGAAAATATGACAAATTCTTGTCAATGAATATCCTCACACTTTGTCCATAACCTTGCATTGGGAATTTTGGAGCCAGTATATCCGATTGGTATACGAGTACTATGATTGATTTCAATGTTTTTTTTATATTTGCTATATGTAATAGTTAAATATAAAATTATTTGTTCAAGTACATACTTAAAAATCTCCTGACGTAATCGTAAATGGCTTTGTTACAAATTGTATACACGAAAGTGAAGACCTACACATTTATATGATTATGCCCTGATGTTGATTCACGATACAGATTAGAATATTATACTACACAGTTTTCCTGCATGTTTCGCCTGTCCAAGTCAATCCCATCAAATATATTGCTTTACATACATGTATAACGAAAGGAAAACTTCTTAACATTGAAGGCAGAATCCAAACCGCACGTATTTACCAGCCGACAAGGAGCATTAGCCGACAATTATATACGCACTCTATTAGTGGAATGACGTTCAGAAATATCATAAGCCTACGACATCATCATGTTACTTTCCACTGAACCAAACCTTATATCTTTGCTCTAATGTAATAACTTGCCAAGCAGAAAAGCAAAAGGAATTCCAGTCATGCTATAGCATCTTTACCAACATTTCTTTGCAATTCGTAATCGGATTAAGTTTCTACCAAGGAAAAAAAATCAAAATCAGTAAAAAAAAGATCGGAGTTCTCGAGCAAAAGTCCTATCAATTTACATTTCTGCAGATTCTAGTAAGACTGGAATATGCAAAGTTCATTACTTCTTTGGCTAGAAGAAACCAGTAAATGAAAACTGAGACAAGGAAAATCTCGTTTGTTACAGCAGAAACTATGTGGATACGAAATGAATTATTCGGTAAAGGTATTACCGCAATTGTAAGACACCGCTCGTTTCCAGCGTTACTCGAATGGTATCTAAAGCAATTAAGAAGCTTCTACTAATAGTAAATAATATAAGAACCTGTCACAACTTACGAGTACTGATGCTGTAGTCGGTGAATAGACTTGTTTTTATCGTAGAGTTTGTAATATTGTAAGCGCAGCTGGTCATTGCATATGTTGCTCCTAGCAAGGGCCAATGTTCTCATTCTACTATTTATAGACAAAAAATAAATAAATAAATAAATAACTTTCCTACATATTGCCTAATCAACAGAAAGCATATAACTAATGAATTCGTTGACCCGATGAGTGGCTAGCAAGGAGTATCTATTATATATAGTGTTCCTTCCCGATTGAGATGCTGGTATGGCCTAGTGTTATTGTGACTTGTGGCTTCTACGCAATAAGTCTGCATAAAATTGATATAAGCCCAAAAACAAATCAACTAGATACCTTGACCGTACCATTAGGGAACCACTTGAAAACGACAACGAGAACAAGAAAGATTCAAATATAACGATTTTTAAACTGTCATATCTCGAGCTCTGAGAAGTTGGCACCGTCGCATTCGATTTTTATACCCTAGACTTTTAGTATAGGGTATATTGTTTTTGTCACGACGGAAATATGTAACACCTTAAAGGAGGCTCCGGAGGTATGGCAATGTATATATATAAATGATCAGGGTCACCTCCTGATTCGATTTAGCCATGTCTGTCTGTCTGTCTGTCTGTCTGTCTGTCTGTCTGTCCGTCTGTCTGTCTGTCTGTCTGTCTGTCTGTCTGTCTGTCTGTCTGTCTGTCTGTCTGTCTGTCTGTCTGTCTGTCTGTCTGTCTGTCTGTCTGTCTGTCTGTCTGTCTGTCTGTCTGTCTGTCCGTCTGTCTGTCCGTTCGCACGATAACTTTCGATAGAATTAAGCTAGAGCCTTGAAATTTTGGTCAAATATTGGTAGTGTAATCTTGTTGGATGGTATTGAAAATGGGCATGATCAGGCCAAGAGAACGCCTACCTCCCCTACATATGTAAAATACATAAATGTATCTATAACTCCCGATTAAATGAACGTGAAAAGCTCTAGGTTTGGTAGATTACTCATGAGGGTAATCTTATACTCTCTTGGGAAAATAAAATCGATCAATTGGAAACTAACGGTAATTTTCTTACAAAGAACCCCGTACTACCCTAATTTTCAGGTTTTTTGTATATAACTCCTGAACCAATTGACGTAGGCACCTGATTTTTGGCATGTAACCTTGAAGTGAGAAGCTGCTTAAGGTTTTGTAAGTTGGGCATAATCAGATCAAAGGAACGCCTACCTCCCCTACAAATTTCAAAAAATTAAATATTCCCTTAATTACGATAACTTTCGGAAAAATTACACTAGCGAGTTGAAAATTTGACAAAATGTTGCTAGTAAGACCTACTTTGTTGGTATTGAAAATGGGCAAGATCCGACCCAAGGAATCCCCACCTCCCCTACAAATGAAACTTCAAATAAGCGATAACTTAACGACAAATTAAAGCTATCGACTTGAAATTTTGGTCAAATGTTTGTAGTATGATCCAGTTGGCTAATATTGAAAATACGTAAAATCCGACCAACGAAACCCCTACTTCTCCTACAAATGAAACTTCAAATAAGCGATAACTTTCGATAGAGTGAAGCTTGAGACTTGAAATTTTTTTTAAATGTTTGTAGGGGGATCTAATTTGTTGGTGGCAATGATGGGCAAGATCCGACCACAGGAACCCCTACCTCCCCTACAAGCGAAACTTCAAATAAGCGTTAACTTTCGATAGAATGAAGCTAGCAACTTGAAAACTGCGACAAATATTTGTAGAATGGGTTAGTTAATTGATTTTGAGAATGGTCAAGATCCCACTGAATGAGTGCCAACCTCCCCTATGAACTGGCCATATAGGAGACCCACTTCTAATACATATGGTCGTTGCCAATTGGGACTTTTGGTATCACCACTAGGTCTGTACAAGTCTAGGGTACATACGCTTCGGACTTGAATTGTGCAGTTCGTTTGCCCGTCATAGGCCCACGTTTGTCCGGGAAAAATTTTCGTTTGCCCATCCTTACAAAAAAAGTTATTAAAAAAATACTTTTTTCAAAATGAATTTTTTTTTTTTTTCAAAATTGGGAATTTTTTTCGCTATTTTGTTTGCCCAACATTAGCCCAGGATTGCTCACCCAAAATTTTCGTCTGCCCTCCTCTCAATTTTTTTTTATTCAAAAAATAAAAAATTTGATCCCACATTGGGCGCCACATTATACACCCTCATAACGATAATATTTGATTTAAATTTATATCGTTAATTTGGCTTTTTAAAATATAATTTTGTAGTGCAAACTGAGCAGTCCGGTTGCCCATCGTGGATTCTCATTTGTCCAGGAAAACGTTTTGTTTGGCCACCCTTGCGAAATAAGTTATTAGAAATTTATTCCTTATATCCTGGAGTTTGCTCCCTAAAGGATAAATTTGTAGTGCAAACTGAGCAGTTCGGTTGCCCAGCGTGGATTATCGTTTGCCCAGGGAAAAGTTTTGTTTGCCCACCCTTGCAAAAAAAGTTACTATTGAAACAAATTTTTTTGTTTGGGAATACTTATATCGTTACTTTGGCTCCTTAATGGATAATTTTGTAGTGCAAACTGAACAGGTTTGGGGAATTGGATATCGGCTGTATCTTCACATATCCACATAAAATATACACGAATAAGCTCCAATAAGGTCAGTTTTTTCACACTTGTCAACGATAGTCGCTCGGCCGCATCTAACAAAACAAACCTTAAACGCGCGATAGAGCGCGACACGCTTGCATACGAAACAATGCATTCGATAATATTTTAGTCGCTTACGCTCGATCGCGCGCTTATCTATGACCAGCTTGTGCACAGCCTAACAACTGGAGAAGTAGAAAGGGTTTGAAAAGGAATCAGTTTAGTTTTTCTTACTGCATATACATAAATAAGATCCATAACAAAGATTGTGAAGGGAGCTGAGGACAGAAAGACAATCGGCACAGTATCTAATCTATTTACTTTCTGGGATTCAGTTTTTTCTTTTTTTTTATGGAACGGTAGTTTTTTAGTTTTTTTTTTTTTGATATAACGTAGGTAAAAATGTGCTTGAGCGCAAGTTACGTTAACGGTATGGATTCCCGGACTAATGTGTTTTTCCACACTTTTGTTTCCTAAAAAAAAATTTCAGAAATTTCCTGGTGGAGACGAATATCCTTCTACTTTAGAAAAACGCTACACATCCAGTTTCAAATGTGAAACTATGTACTTTGTTTATTTTTCCCTAAAGATCAGGGTACAGCAAAAACGGAACAATAACTTTGTTCAATACAATACAACAAAAGCCGCGTTCAAGACAACAGGACAGAGTTGAATTCTGAATCGAACTGCCTGGACCGAGTGACGAGCGAATTCAAACAGACAGATGATTCGCCGCGTGGAGGCGAATTGCGGACTTCGTGTGCAAATGTAC
This sequence comes from Chloromyia formosa, assembly GCA_964017055.1. NCBI lineage: Eukaryota > Metazoa > Arthropoda > Insecta > Diptera > Stratiomyidae > Chloromyia > Chloromyia formosa. The sequence goes on from OZ024814.1 coordinate 138,764,709, forward strand.
AGAGCGAATTAATGAGAAAGAAGTTGACCTTCAAATAATTCAATTTTAACTCAGATCCAGATGTCACCCCCTACGAGACCTGGATCAAAGGCCGGTCAGTAGTTTTGTATGAAAATTGATTTTTGTTTGGGTGAATCGAACAGGGCTAATGATTCTTTTAGAATAGAGTGCTGATTCTTTCACTTTTTTAATGCTAACGCGTTCACTTGTATCAATTTTACGTCCCTCCGATTTGGCGCTCGTGGGAACTCTCCTCTTCGCCGTCACTCCTCTCCCTAGTTAGATCCGTCACTGGGTATATCGGCTTATTAACTATGTATGGAAGTAAACTTAACGGATCGTTATAAAAAGAGGTGCCAAATTATCTTAGTTGAATGACAATAAATTTGAATAAAAAAAATTACAAGTTCTGTTTTCTTTATCAAAGGTAGTTCGGCTATAACAGTGCATTCATTTGAACCTTGAAAATAATATCGTTTCACATTGCACACACACTTTATGACTCCCTAATCTATTCAATAGCTAATTTATATTATACTATAGGTAGCCGTTAGCTTATTGAACAGATGGAATATTTGTATTAAATACATAATTCAGATTCAGTACGACTTCCTCCTACTGTCAACATCTTCCAACAATTTAAATATTATCTAATGCCACTTTATGACCAAACATAATTTCTTGACATTGACTCTGTTTCTTTGAAAAAAAAACCTCCTTCGTTAAAAATAGGCATCATAAATAACATTTTAGGCCTTTATCGGCTCATTCGCCGATATTAATTTGTATTTAAATTTTTAAATAATTATTTAAATCGTATTCAAAATAAAATCTTTGTATTACGAGTATAATGTATTGTGTTTGAAAAATATGAGAAATTGTGAATCTTTGAAAATACTACGACATTTATCTTCAGATGTCATTGTTGAAAAAAATGTAATAATATATGTACTTTTTTATTCTAGCAAATAAATTACTATTTTGACAGACAATTCGAATAAACATAAAGGCTTGATTCAGGCTTGAAGTATTATTAACTGTTCCATGAGGCCCAGTTGGCGTTTCGTCGGCATAAACTGGTTTCGGAGGATGCAGTTGGCAGCATGCACCTCCTTCCTGCAGATCGTCGTGGACGGAATTCGAACCCGAAACACCGGTAATCGAACATGAGACTGATTCCTTAACACACTGCGCTACCGGTCGCCCTAATCAATTCTGCAGTGGTCTACTCTCGACTAATTTAACAGACGAGATCTCTCTCCGTGTATCCAACAGAGAAAGCCGATCTTCGTCTCAATTTGCCATTCCATTTGCAAGAACTGAGCTCCACTATCATTCACCTTTGCTTCGAATGCCGCGAATGATATTCCTCAGCTTGGCCTCTTTCCATTATCACTCTTTCTTTTTAAAAGATCTCTGAAGTATCCTTTTTGACGAGGTTTGGTGTTTTTTTTTTTACTTTTCTGTGTTTAATTCCTCATTACTTATTTTCTATATGGTTTACTTTCTGTTTGATTTACCTTTCGAATTATCATATTTCCGGTCTTTTGTTTTATTATTTCATATTACCTTATATCCTTTCATTTCTGTTTATTTTATACTGTTCTGCTCAGTAATTGGGACTCTAGTCCTGCTGAACAGAAATTAAATAAATAAATACTGAGTTCCTGAGCACGTCAGCATTATCTGAAATGAAACGGCTAACGAACTAACGGTAATTAATAAATCAATTTGAAAACTTCTACGTGATATTAGAAGCGGCCACTGGAGAATTTCCAAGTCTGAGGCAGGCAAAGATGTTAATTTCGGCCAACTCAAGTATTTCATCTTCTGATCAATGTGCCCCGCATACGCTGTGAAGCGCTTAGTACTGCATAGTGATTTGTTCTAGAAACGCTTGTACTGAGCTAAGCGTTTTCACTTTTAGTCAGCATAAAATGTTTCCGCTTTTTGGCTCAGCGCGTATTTGTGTATTGTGGATTCGGTTGCGACTTGAGTCCACTGCAGAAATCACTGATACCGTTTAGGTGAGGTGGGGCGCAGAGGCTGCCAAGATGTATCACAGTACACTTGGACCACCACTGGGTCCATTGTGGTGATACCGTTTAGTGCGCTCAAATTGTGTGATGTTCCCGGTCCCCGCTGGATGCCCGCATGTCCTTAATGCCAAACTGACCATTGCATTTGACAAATGGTACAGCATGTTGTTTTTAAACATAAAATAATCACAATTTGCCGCTCAGCAATTGTGAAGCGCTTGCGTTTTAGGAATGCAGCCTATTACAACTAAATTGAAATAAGGTTAGAAGCATTCGTGTCTGATATGCCATTTTGAAGCTACCACTTCTGTGAGAGATGAGACCTCATTGGATATTCTTTGTTTGCCTATCGTTGCAGGAGGTGCATCGGTGAAGGCGACACCGAGGTGGATGGAATATCCCATGATTCAAGAATAGAAGGTTACGCAACGCGCAGGTCCGTTATTCAGGCACCGAATGAGAGAAAAAGCTCATGACGTCACAGTTTCAATTTTTCATATGCGCGCGTGCATTTTGTACGAGATTTCATGGTTTTTGAAAGAAAAATTGTTTTCAAATCGACGGTTTTATTTCGATTTTGATGAAATTTTTAATTTTGGACCTCCAAAACAAGGGGTAGGTTACTGTTTGTAGGGCATTTTGAAAATCCACCCCCTTACCAGCCCACCTTAAAATAAACTTACACTCAACAATACATACAATACTGTTTTATTCTTATCATGACGAAATTTTGTATATTGGACCCCTAAGATTAGGGGAAGGTTAATGTTCACCTAAGATTTAAAAAAAAAAACACCCTCATATCCCTTCCCACCCTTAAAATCTGCGAATTTTTCTATAATTTTATTCCGATCTTGGTGAAATTTTGTATATTAGATCTCCAAGTATAGGGGAACGTTATAGTCTACACAGGATTTCGGAAATCCACCCTCATCTCACTTCTCACCCTTAAAAGAAAATTTGTAAATTTATGAACAATTTTATTTAGATTTTGATAAAACATCGTATATCGGAACTCCAAGACTACGGGTTATACATATGATTTCAGAAAACCACCCCCATTCCTTTTCCACTAACAAGAAATTAGCAAATATATGTACAGTTTTATTCCGATTGAAATATTGTAAATTAGACCTTCAAAGCAAGGGGAAGCTGACAGTCCACATCAGATTTCGGAACTCCGCCAATCGCCTTCTCATCCCATAAAGGAAATCTGCAAATTCATCTGCAGTTTTATTTCGATTTTGATGTTAGTTTGTATATTAGACCAAGGCTAGGGGAAGGTTAATGTTTACAAATGATTTACACATTCAATCACTCCTATCCCCTTCTCACCCGAAAAATAAATTGCAAATTTTCTTTTAAGGGTGCGAAGGGGGATTGGGGCGGTTTTGCGAAATCCTATGTAGACTAGTAGTCTAGTATAAAAAGTTTTATGAAGATCTGAATTAAACTGTAAATACACTTGCAGATTTACTTTTAAGGGCGAGAAGGGGGTTGGAGGTGGTTTCCCAAAATCGGATGTATACATACACCCTACCCTTGCCTTAAAGGTCTCGTATACAAAATTTCATCAAGATCGGAATAAAACTAGATAAATTCGCAGATTTTCTTTTAAGGGTGGGAAGGGGGACGAGGGTGGTTTTTTGAAATCATATGTATAACCCGTAGTCTTGGAGTTCCGATATACATACAATGTTTTATCAAAATCTAAATAAAATTGTTCATAAATTTACAAATTTTCTTTTAAGGGTGAGAAGTGAGATGAGGGTGGATTTCCGAGACAAACAATAACCTTCCCCTAGTCCTGGAGGTTCAATTTTAAAAATTTCATGAAAATCGGATTAAAGCTGTAGATTTTTAAGCGAATTCTCTTCCAAAAAGTATGCGATTTCAGAGAGAGCGAAAAAGTTGCACACTTCTTTGCGTAACCTTCTTCTTGTTGAATCATGGAAATATCCCCTTTTAAGCTTTTGCGCATCTTCATTAGTACGATCAAGCTTAATCGATAGACTTAGTCCTGGGGCTCAAGCACAGTCTCAGTGCTTGTGCACCTTCATGGCTCCGAGCAGTATATCCTATCTAGTTCAATTACCGCTTTCAGTGCAGCTTTCACACGGAATCGGTAAGTCGGCGGGTCGATAAACCGACAATGCTTTTAGCATAGGACCCGAACTCACCAAAAGTACGGGGTTTCACACGCGAGACTCGCTCACAGGCTCATGGAGTCACCGGGTCATGGATTTAAAACATGGACTTATATGGATGCTTTCACATGATCCCACGATTCCCATGTTAGGTCTGGCGCATATTGGTTCCAGCCCATGCTCAACCTAGACCTAAGCCACGCGTGGGACATTTTGTGTTTCTCTGTTGCCCATATACTACCGCATATCGAACCTAGCCTACGGCTATCCCACGCAGATATCACCCATACGTGTGATTGTTTGTCCTCTTCGGACAGTTTCGTGTGAGTGGGTCGTTCGTTTGTTTTGTTTTGAACACCGTCTGCACCTGTGATTTTGTTTACGTTTCGTGACGAGATACAGTTCGATAACGAAAAACTAATTTCTTTGGTGGAAAGAAATCCAGTTTTGTACCGGACGGAACACCCGAATTAAAATACATACGAACAAAATTGAAAGACGAAATTTGGGAAAATATAGGAGATCAACAAACCGCGGTGGCAATGTCAATTTATAAACCGCAGCGGCTCCCGCAGATTGGATAAGGGCGTCCTTAAACGCCTCTCTTGTGAAAGATCCTTCACTCACAGTTTGTGAGTCCATGAGTCTAACTAATGGGCAGATCGTATGAAAGCTTCCATGCCTATGTTAAATTCATTAATCCATGAGCCGGTGAGTCCATAAGCCCGTGAAACGCCCGTCGAGTGAAAGCTGCCTCTGATAGCTCAACGACTGATGAATTTTGAAATGAATGATTGAAAAATTTACAAACACTTGTTTGCGCACCATGTGAGTGTAAAATTTCGTCAGGGAAGGGGTTTTAATATTTTTGAATATCAATATAAATAAATAAATAAATAACTGGCGCAACAGTCCAATTTGAACCACGGCCTCGAGATGAGTTAGCATCATCTCATTTTCTAGATCGTGACGGTTTTTGTGCAGAGGTATGTGATCAGCAATACGCTCAACCGAGTTATTTACCCCATAATGGGTACTCATTTAACAGCTGAGTGGGCTCATAGTCCGACACGTAAATCCCCGGAATCGAACCGGGGCCCAGTGCGTTGAAGGCGAACGTGCTAACCGTTGCGCCATCCGGACTGAATATCAATATCATATTGTACAAATTTGTTTCCTTTTGATCGCGAAATTCCAAATCCTGCGCACGGACCTGTTAGAAAACAACAAAAAATGCGAACTAATCATTTCAGCAATGACCATTATTCTAAAATTGCCAATTCCTTTCCAGAATCTTGATTTAGTAGACCTTCAAGCGGACGCTATTGCCATTACAAATAAAAATACATGCGAAACAAATAACTTCTATGATTTATTTTAGTATGTCAACTGAAAATTGTTATCCGCATACCAAACTCCAACTAAAAATGGTTCGCAAATTACCAAATTCATTTGCACCCATCAAATATTTACTACAATTATAATAGTTCAGTAAATGAACTTTTAAACAGGGGGTCTAGGTAAAAATGTCGGCAACAGAAAAATGGACTATGAGGTTTTGTTTGGACTACTTAGTAGGTAAACACACTAAAAGACCCCGGACATTTGAGGTGTGGAAAAGGGACTGGGGGACGAAAAGCTGCCTTTTTGCCTTTTCATGTATATCTCGAAAACCGTTTGCCCTAGAAGAAAAAGGTTGAAAACAAAATTAAAGAGGACTAAATGGCCTAAGAACGTGCAATATCAATTTTTGTATCTTTTATATTTTAGGAGATACATGCTTTTCTAAGTCCAACATTCAAAAAAAAAAAAATTTTGGCTCACGTTTTTCCAAAATCTTCCTTTTACTTTTTTTGTAATTCTTTGGAAAAAAATTTGTGAGGGAAAAAGTTGTAGATAATAAAATTTACCACAAATGAGTTTCTATTCAATATTGTATCTTGAACTAATCAGAAGTTGAACACATTTGAAAATATTATTCAAATTACGAGAGTTAGTGCCGGTTGCTCAATGTTCGATTCAAATTTATCTTCACAATGAACTCCCATTTAGCAAAATTCAATTTTCTCAATGCCTGGTTAGCATTATTAATCGGATAAACGCTAACCGTCCCCTATCCTCCGATTATCCTCTATCCAAAACAAAACCCAGCCCCTAGTTTCCGGTTGAAATAAAATAAAATAAATAAGTGGTGCAACAGTCCAATTTGAACCATGGGCTCGAGATGAGTTAGCATCATCTCATTTTCTAAATCGTGACGGTATGTCTTGCGCAGAGGTGTGTGATCAGGAACACGCTTAACCGAGTTATTTGCCCCATAAATGGGTACTCATTTAACAGCTGAGTGGGCTCATAGTCCGACACGTAAATATCCTTTTTTATCGAAAACTACCGCATTCAGTATGAATCGAACCGGGGCCCAGTCCTTAAAAGGCGAACGTGCTAACCGTTTCGCCATCCGGACTACCAAAAATTCCGGTTGAAAGTTTAACCTAAACAAAAACTCAACTCCTGATACCGGATGCTGAGATTTTTACAGAAGAACTTGAACTTGTCACGGATCCAGAGCTGCTCTTTTTGCTTTTTAAAATTTAATAATACTTGATTCGTTACGGAAATATTCGAGTTAATAAATATTGTGAAGACGTGTGTAACGCGCTTTGGATTTGTCCCCTTGTGTGCTACCGATATTCCCGTGTCAGTGGTCCCCGTTGGTCCTTTCCGCGGATCGTACTTTTCGCGGAAAAGAATCAGGTACTGGCGACTAAGAAATTTCAAGTACGTGGCGCCCACGACCCATCTCCCTGAGTTGGTCGGACAGCCGCAAGACCGCGGACACGGTGTAACAAACTGTTCACTTTAGCAAACTGAAATGAAAACGAAGAAAGTGGCCATAAAGAACAGAGTTCCTGGGAATTCATTCAATAACAGAAAATTTGGAACAAGATACTGAGACACCGTAGTAGATAATATCATGAAAAAGTGGACGAAAGAATTCCACCCAGAAAATCAGCTGATTTTGCCATAATTTGAGCTTTGAGATGCTTTCCACACATTATGGATTGGTAATCTAACCCACGTACGAGAAAATGGAAATATTTAACGGGCAGTTTAAAGCTTGGATAAGCTCATGTCCCTGTTAGTTGACAGGCAGTTTAACTGGATATTGCAAAAACGGGTCTTACTGGTACAGTCAGTCCCTGAAATATATACGGATGACCGACTTACCTACAACTCTAACTGCCTCGTTGAGCCGAAGCAGAAAAAAATGTTTTTTGGGTGGAAAGAATAGCTAGACTCTGCATCACATTTGCGTGCATGTTAACTATAATGAGTAGCACTTGAACATGCTACAAAATGTTGTACATGTCATATGCGCAGTTGTTTCCAAACTTGGTTTCGTCGTTTTATCGGTAACTATTAACGCTATATAAATGCTATATAAATTAAACCTAATTAAATTACCTACAAACTGACCGTATGATTTATCTCGTCAGATGAATACTTTGTTCGATATGCAATTCCAAAGTGAAGATTTTCTAACTTTAGGGGAAAATTGTTTGAAGAACTGTTTCTCCCAGCATTTTTCACACATCGAAATGATTTTTATGTATACAACATTTTAGGAAGATTAATGCTTTTTAGGGTTTTGTAAAATATAAAAACAAAACCCTTATGAAATCGGTCATGCGTCCGTCTGTCCGTCTGTCCATGAAATATCTCACGAACCGCTGAAGCTACATGCATGAAATTTGGTGGAAATATGTAGAAATACTATAATTCTCTGGAGAAAGCGATGCGTCGTAATAGGTCAACTTTAAAGGGGGGGTCGCCATAGAGGGGAAATGAAGGTCGAAATTTTTTTTTCGTTTGGTACAGGCAAGTGGGGTATCGTAAGAAAGGTACCGTTGAGTACATTCCATTTCTGGAATTTTTTTCAAATTTGAAGAAAGGGGAAAAGAGGGAGAGGGGAAAATATGTGGTCCGAGTTTGTCCCCCCCCCCCTTGCATTTCGAGACCGTTATAGCTAGACATATGAAAATTTACAGAAAAGCGGCATTTCACTAGCGTAGAAAACCGAAAATAATAGAATTTCAAAATCTCATCCAAAAAGGTTAATAATAGTGCATTTCTATAGTTGCAGTTAGCACACCCCTGCACCCCTCAAGCACACCCTAGGTCAAAAATATTGATGGCTGATGATAACCAACATCATAGGCAATAATACCTCTAAGTTTCATTACAATGACATGATATTTAATAATAGTACATTGACTTAAAGTTATGCATTTTGACACTATCCACACAAAAAATACACCTACCGGCCTCACGCATAGATATGCGTGTACTACTTACATGTTGTTTTTCGTAGTGCGAATTGCAGTTATTTAATGAACCAACTTTGGAAGGGTGAATATTGGTGATTGGTGATCCTAACAATAACTATTCACACAGTTAATTTTTTTAGGGTTTTGTGTCTTAAATCTTACAAAATCGGTCAAATACCTGTCTGTCCGTCTGTTCATAGAATATCTTACGAACGGCTGAAGCTGCACACATAATTCGGCGAGAATGTGTAGAAATGCTATAATTTGCTGGAGATAGCGTTGTGTTGTAATTGGCCAACTTTAAGAGGGGGGGGGGTCCACATAGAGGCGAAATTAAGGTAAATTTTTTTTATCCACTGGTATAGCCAAGTGGGGTGTCGTGAAAAAGGTAATGTTGAGTACATTCCATTTTTGGCATTTTCTTGAGATTTGTAGAAAGGGGAACAGTGGAGTAGGAAAAAATATTAGACCGTAATTTGTCCCAGCCGCCCTGAATTTCGAAGCCGTTACACAAGTTTGCAATTTGCAATGTCGTCTTAATATGAATGGTTAAGCATCTCGAAGAGTGGGACAGTTTATCTCGTATACATACATATCTATCTACAGCTTCTCGTATTAAAACTATTACTTTGAGAGGTGACAGATGCAGTCTTTTTGTGAATTGACATGTAAGATACTATATCATGGGTAAAACATTTAATTATGGTGTTTTTATTCAGCTGAGGGGTACCAAGAAGAACAGGGAGCCAGTATTTACATGCCAAAATAAGCGCTTGCTACAAAACCCTCGAATTGCGGGCGTAGCCCTCTATATTCCGGTTTCATTTAAAGTTGTAGGCAATACTTTTCTGTAGGACACATTCTTTAGAAGGTATTGAGTGATCATTGCATTTTATTGCCCGAAAGGTTAAATTTAAATTTTGTTTATGTAACTTTAAATCCTACGGACATTGTTTGTATTTTAAATTAAAGAGATTGGAGCGACCGGTAGCTCAGTGCATAGAGGCGTCAGACTCATGTCCGGTCCACGGCGTTCGTGGTCATCATGTTTGTGTTGTCTTCCCCCTGTGATGCGGGGCATAATAATAAGCCACAACATCTCTCGACTTGTCCCAGGCAAGCGGCTAATTAGGAGCAGGAGGTGCATGCTGGTAACGTGCAGCGTCTGAAACTGGTTTATGCTAACAAAACGTCAGCTAAGCCACATGGAATAGTTGACAGATGAGTAGTGCCTAAATTAAAGATAATTAAATTGCCTACAAGCAAGAAAAATGTTTTCCGTAGCATAATTTGAAGAGCTTTTTTCAGAAAAGCTTGCATCTGCTGAACAATTTGGAAATTTAATACTCTTTCAAAAATTTGACATTTCTGCATTTGTGTTTCGTGAAGTTCATTTTTAAGTAATTAGGTTTCTCAGTTTTCTAAGTAACCATCTTATCTATAGTCATCTGACTTATCCCAAACTGAAGGTTATTTAGTAAAAAAAAAAATCGATCCGAACTATTTTTCTAGTGGGACTAGTATTTTGCCTGTTACATGATGAAATACGTCACAAAAGCAATGATTCTCCTTGGGAACAAACATGCAATTGACAATAAGTATTTTTCAAGTGAGATTATCTCAAAAACTATTTAAGATACGGAAAAGTAGTTCGAACTTTTCTCATGCATTTTTTAGTGCTCTTTAATTTTTTCTGCTACGGCGAACATTTCAAAGATTATTTGCGAAAATGGAAAAACTTCACCTTCTGCATCCACCCGTCCCTTTTCCGCAGCTCGTAGGACCAGGTACATTTAATGTGATTACCTCCTAGCTAATCCAAGCAAAACCCCATACTCTATTTTTGTGTTACCGACATTTCTACCTAGAAAATCTTATTGACTAGAGTATAAGAAAACAAATATTTTTTTTTAAGTCCATCTAAAAAATTCCTGCAACACTCGCGCCAAATGTTACACAAAAACTGCCACAATATAAATTTTCTTGAACGAAAGCAAACACCTCAACAATTCATCTTTTTATACAATTTAGTAATACCAAGGTTGCGCTTATTGTTGACGACTCGTTTTGTTTCCAGTGAACAATTTGAACTTTAAGACAAAAAGAAATTTATCTCGACATCATCAGGGAATCTGATCCACGACGTCTCATTAATCGCAACATGAACAGATTCACTTTTGTCCGTAGTGCATGAACTTAGATGGTCAGGGTCAGTCGCTAGGAAATATTTTATAATTGAAGCATCACTTTATTTACGGACATACGAGTATTAATAATTTAACAGTACATACACAAATTGGCTTTTTATGAAACAAGAACAATAATGGTTTGTTTGATTAAGTGACTTTTAATGCAAACTGAGCCGATGAACAATGGATGTTATTAAAATCAAATATTTTTGGCTCATTTGCAGGCTACCTACTATTGAGGATGAGGACTCGAAAATGATTTGTACTAGCCGCGAGCGAGTTCTCGAAAGAAAACTTAATGTCCTACTGTTTGATAGAAAATTAATTTGATTTGAATTTAATTATTCTAATGTGGTTTTGCGAAATTAAAAAAAAAATTTCAATTATAAATGCTACTTCAACTATTATTATATATGCCGATGGTGATACAACCCAACTAACTGAGATTTTCCATGGTAATTTACCCGCGCCAATACATGTACCCGTAAACGAATTCTGTCATTTCATGCAGAAAGGAGGCAAAAAATTATTGGTCATCCTAATCACGTAGCTGTCGTATACGTGCTTCGAGTCATTTGCTCGTTACTCGATGATTATTATTGTTATTAATTGGAAATCCGTGCAAAAAAACTGCTCGGAAAGCAGCTGATTGATTTCCGAAAGCCGACGAATCGTTTTATCGTACATACAGGGTTACTGGTAACTCGACGTATTCCTTGTATCACGGTATAATAGAGTAAAAATGCAACAAAATAAAGTTCAAATTTTCTACCGATTTTCAGTGGTTACTTAGATATTTAAATTTTTAGGTTTTTTTTTCATAAAAATCACGGATTAACCATTCAAAATAAAAATTAAAAATAAACAACTTAGTTAATGGGTTGAAACATATTTTTTTCTGTTAGCCAACACTATGACAGATATTTTCCAATCATTCAAAATTTCAAAAATACTTCAAATCTCAATATTTTTAATTAAAAAAAATATTTTTTACTTGATTTAAAATGTAGTATTACTCAAAAAAATTATATGACAGAAAGCGTACAAACCATTGGAAAAATATATCCATCTTGTCAGCTTTCCAAAAAGGTATAAAAGTCAATAAAAATTCTTTAAATAATTGAAGGAGCTTGCTGTAACTTGGTCGGGAAACCATTATTCGATTTGAGAAAAAATAAACCAAATGCATAAATTCATACAAATTTCCAACATGTCAGGTTTATTCTTTGCCTTCATCAAAGAATGTACCAAGAAAGCAACCATTGCTCTGTACACCTGCAAAAATTTGCTTGGTAATACATGGGGGCTCAATCCTGAATATGCACTGGATATATACAGCAGTTGTTAGGCGAATTCTATTATACGGAATTCTGGTCTGGTGGACAGCACTCAAAACCAGGTGCAATAAACTGAAAATGGAAAGAATCCAAGGACTGGGATGTTTTGGAATCACAGGAGCGATGGGGACCACGTCCACAAATTCCCAAAACACCCCTACGAACTTACCCCCACTGGACCTGTTTCCAATGAACGCAGCGTCCAAATGTGCATTAAGAGTTAGGGAAACGGGGCAATTTCGCACGAGGCCTTATGGCCATCGAAACATCAAACTGCCTTTCGAGAATACAGACCTCATCAAAGCGGTAATTGGCTCCAAGAGAAACTTCCAAGCAATCATGCCAGAAAGAGACTTCTACAGCAGAGAACAGACCTAAGAATTCCCTAAACCTCAATACGGATGGCTCTAAGACAGAAACAGGTGTAGGAGCCGAAGTTCATTCGCCGGAGCTCCTAAACAATATATCGCTCCGACTGCCGAACGAGTGCAGCATCTTCCAGGCGGAGGTGGTAGCGATACAAAAAGCTGCGGAGCTAGTCTCAATAACACGCAGGATGGGCAACATCTACATTCACTCAGACATTCACGTTGAAAGCGTTGCAATCAGACACTATCAGATCATGGACGGTGCTTAGCTGCCTCTCAATTCTTCAGAGATTAGGCACCTTAAGAAAGCTGAAACTCCGATGGATACCAGGCGACAGCGGCTACCTTGGCAACGATATTGCGGATGGACTCGCAAAGCAGGGAGCTGCACTGGATGTCACAATGGCAATAGCAACTCCTATTCCAATACAAACACTAAGAACAAAAATGAACTCTAAGATGATATAACTGGCCAACCAAAATTGGAACAGAATCATCAAACCCAGAATAACGAGAGAATTCTGGAACTCATATAACACTAAGAAAACCAATGTACCCTTAGGGCTCTCTAAGGGTAAATGTGCAGTGCTAGTGGGCTTATTAACGGGTCACTGCCTAATAGGTGAGCACGCACACAGACTGAGACTGATCACAGGCAGCGGCTTCAAGAATTGTAAACTGCCAAATACGAAAGAAACTTTGGAGCACCTCTTGTGCGAATGCCCGGCACTCGCAAGGACAAGACATATATGTCCTGGAGCATACTTCCCCGCAACCTTACAGCGATTGCAAGCCTTAACATAATGAATCTTCTAAGATTCGCAAGTGCGACGAAAACCTTCGAGCTCAACAAGGACTTGTTCATTACGACTAATACCAACACCTAACGATCTCTGTTGTTTTCTTTGTGGTATCGCTATGGACCCAAGTAGTCAATGCGGGGCCATGAGGCCGCCACCTAACCTAACCTTCTTTTCACTCAACGTACGGCTAATAGTGATAATTGCCTTGACCCCGCCAGGGCGCGCCAACATATCTAGCATTTCTATGCCTTGTTGACGTTTCGATAGCATATCTACTTTTCGAAGGTGCAGTTACTAGCATGCACCTATCCGCCCCGTCTTCATACTGACAAGCTCGGAGCACTGAGAGATTTATATCACAGGCAGTTTTTGATCGCGCCGAAATTTGAACGCAGAGCTCTAGATTAATATCGTAGAGCGGTGACCGAAAGATTGCGGCCACAGAGCGATAATAGTGACCCACCCCAATGAACATGTAGTGCATAGTTTTCTACCCCAACGAAGTCGATTTGAATATAATGTGCTGTAATCTGGCCGCTGCCTCTCTTTTGTGTTACCTCACTTTTTTTGTTCCGTAAGAAAATTTCCTTTTGGTTTTTAGCGAGGAGCAGAAGGCGTAAGGTACATACATGGCCAAATACATTTCGGCATTAGACAATAATTAAAAAAATACATACTGAAACTGAAATATTGTTGAAGGGTAATCTGTTATTATGAGATACTACTTCCTTATTTGCCACTGAATATTTAAATGTTTGTGAACTATTTCCCATTTTCCATTTTCTTTACATGAATATCAATATTCCATAAATTTCCATACGCACAAAACGAATCGCATTCAAATTTTTCACACTTCCACCCAGTTTTTAACCTTGAAATTTTTGCGCACTTATTATATTCAAAAATCTGTTTTTTCCCCAATAACTTTGCATTTTGTGTATCATGACATAAAATATTAACAGCCAGCAAAAAAATCTTCATATTTAACTCATAGATAATATCAGCTGACCTGACCAATAACCCATTAAATGCGGCGATTTGAAAAAAAAAAACCTTTATGGCATTTTCATATCATTGGTAATTTCCATAATTTATGGAGAGACAATAGTCACCGACACCGTGGGTAGCATAAAGCATCTTATGAATTGCATTTGGTGGAAAAACTTTCATCGAAATTTCATTTTACGAATAATGTGGTCTTTTTTAGAGGTCAATGTTTGAATAGATAACGACCTTTCGGACATAACAGCAAAAAAGGCAGCTGACGACAAGCTTTTTGAGCAAGGTCACATCTATATTATCGTATAATGATTCCATATATAATATATATCTAGCACAGTGATGTCCAACCCGCGGCACGGGGAGTGTTTAAATGCACACCATGTCCAATCTGGGACGACCGTCTCATATTCGCGTCAGTCTCATGTTTGACTACAGCCGTTACGGGTTCAATGCCCGTCCAGGGCGTTCGTGGCCATTGATGTTAGTGTTTTTTCCCTCGTGGTGCGAAGTGTAATAATAAGCCACATCTTCCTACTTGTCACAGGTAGGCGGTTAAATGGGAGGAGAAGGTGCATAGTGGCAACGTGCATCGTTCGAAACTGGTTTATGCCAACGAAACGTCAGCTAAGCCACATGCAGTAGTTGACGCGATATGCCCCACTAGGGGTTAGGGCAAATGAGCGATGTCCAATCCGGGGCCTGTCGCCCACATGTGGCCTGGACGAGCCATGAAGCGGATACAGGGCCAAAAAAATATCAATACACCTCAATAATTTCCATATGACTATGAATTGAATTTTTTGAGCATACTTCATGACTGAACCCTGCTTAATTAATTAGATTAATAAAGAAATAAACACAGCAAAATAATTAATAGGCCACTGATTTAAACGAGGCAGCTTGTTTGTTGAGCAACCGATCACTGAAAATTTCGAAGGTCGTCGTATGGATTGGTATTGCCATGCTCTAAGGCGTCCGCCTGAGAACCCTGTCATGAAGGCACCAATGCATGTTCCATTTGCTGGACCCAAATCCCGAGGCAGACGTAAACACACGTGGATCGATCAGATGACGAACCAATAACAACGCCAGATGAAATGCATGTAACTCAATGTGATATTCAACTAAATTCGATCAAGTGGATTTTTACAAATTATTCTTGCCCACAAATAAATACCCCCTACCCAGACACATGTTTTTTATTGTTTGATTGGAGCACAGCAAGAGTAAAATCAGAACCAGCAACCAATAAATTCGATAAAACCCAATATAGTTGGGACGCTAAGCGATTTCACCTTGCAAAATATGATAGAGAAATGCCATTTGGTATGATTGTTCGTGGTTCCTATACATTCATTTTAAGAGATGGAGCCACCTTGGACCCCGCGGCAGAGCGACTGTGCGGGCGAAAAACCGCGAAACCCGAGCCCTTTTTTTTAATATTGTCCTAATAATTTGTAAACGGTGCCTCGGATCAAAAAATTTAATAGGTTGTAAATTAAAGAGCGTCAAATTCTACTTCCAATGCATTGCTCAAAGTTGAAATTTGATTTAGTAATATAATCAAAATCGATAGTCGAAAAATGTCACTTTTTGAGGCTTTGGAGAAAAATCACACATATCGCTTTTCAAGCTCACATATCTCTGTAACGGATACTCGAAATGAAAAATCAAACAAGTAAAAGTTGAAGATATTTTGATTTCCGGTTTAACGTGCTCAATGCTTTTCGAAACGGTTTGTTTTTAGTGTAGTTGTGAGCGAAAATGCAAAAATGGTTTTTTAGCGATTTGAGCCTTAATAGCTGTATCTCGATAAATATAACAGCTAAAAGTTTTGGTTTAGCCTTAATTCGTAGATACTTTAACCTTGTTTATAAAAGTTTTGCTAAGTTTTTTGTCAGACTAATTTAATTAATTAAATAATTAGTTAATTAAATGATTAAATTTCGTACATAATTTCAAAGTTCAAGCAACTTATATGACATTTTAGGTTGGTTTCTAACGTATTTGGTCATTCTGAGTCAAATGAAATCAATCGCTATTCCATACGACTATTAGTTCAAAAGATATTCATTTTTTCCAGATTTTGTTATTAATTAAATAAGTCTTTTTATTAAATACGTTGAAAACAAAAAGCTTTTGTGCCAGTTTTAGGATAGTCCCTAATGTATTTGGTCATTTTGAGTCGAATGAAACCAACCGCAATTCCTTGCGACTATTAGTTCAAAAGATATTTACATTTTTCCAGATTGTTTTATTAGTTAAGTGAGCTTTTTCGTTAAGTAAGTTGAAAATAAAAGGTTTTTATGCCAGTTTTAGATTGGTTCTTAATGTATTTAATTAATCTGAGTAAAATAAAATTAGCCGTGGATCCATACGAAATTTAGTTCAAAAGATATTCACATTTTTCCACATTTTTAGATTTGTTAAGGAAGCTTTTTTATTAAATAAGTTGAAAATAAAAAGCTTTGATGCCAATTTTAGGCTGTTTCCTAATGTATCTGATCATTTTGAGTCGAATAAAACTAAAGGCAATTCCATACAACGGATAGTTCAAAACTTATTCACATTTTTCCAGATTTTATTTTTTTGTTGAATATTTATTTTATTAAAAAAGTTGAAAATAGAAGGCTTTCATTCCATTTTTAGGTTGATTTCTAATGTATTTGGTCATTCTCAGTCGAATGAAATCAACGACTATTCCATACGATCATTAGTTCAAAAGATATTCTCATTTAAATAAAAAAGATATTAGTTTGATAAGCTGCTTTATTAAATAAGTTGAAAATAAAAAGCTTTTCTGCCTATTTTAGATTAATTCCTAATGTATTTAGTGATTCTGAGTCGAATTAAACCAACCACAATTCCATACGATCATTAAATCAAAAGATATTCACATTTTTCCAGATTTTGTGATTAAGTAAATAAGCTTACGTATTAAATAAGTTAAAAATAAAAAGCTTTTATGCCACTTTTAACTTAGCTCTTAATGTATTTGATCATTTTGAGTAGAATGAAACTAGCCGCACTTCCATACGACCATTAGTTCGAAAGATATTCACATTTTTTTCAGATTATGAAGAGTGGCACATGACCTTGCAGCACCCGGCGCTGTTATCCATAATGGGAGCCAACGTTCTACTTCTAGTTTCATCCCAATCTCCAGGAGATGGAATATGTTGCTGAGTTTCCACAGCCTGCCAGAATTTCATGGCTTGAAGGGATGTCCTTTTCAGGTGTACCTCAAACTCACCAAATAACAATCGGCATCTATCATACGCGCTATCACTTCTGATAACTGTAACACATCGTCACGAAACACAAAACAAATCAGTTTCAAATCTATCCGCTTACTGACTCGACGGTGCACAATGTGGCAATAGCGGACAAAAATAATTTTTATTGTTTTTTATTCTTGACTAGTTGATTAATTATGACTATGTACATGCAAATTGTATCTATAACAAGATACCTGCACCCGTTGCTAACGGATTGGCATTATTACTTCTCTCTTAAGGTCACTTACGGGATATGCAGAGAGTAGCAAATCAAATTATCGAAATATACTATTATTAAACTTTTTCCTAAGGATATCAACATCCTGGATATTTAACGTCGCTATCCTAATTATATGCCGTCATTCTGGAAATTTTCATATATGTGCTTTAAGCGGCGAATAACTGTCTCTCCTTGCAATTTGGCCACTAATGAAAAGCCTTATAACACAAATTGTAGTAATCCTTCATATTTCTACCAAATTCCATACCTGTAGCTTCAGCTCTTCGAGATATTCTTTGAACAGGCTGACATCTGACTGATTTCATAAGGGTTTTATTTTTTCTACAAAACCCTAAAAAGCGTAACTATGACCTAAGCTATCAAGCCAAGCTATCGCAAAGACTTTTTGAACAAGATTTAATTATCTGTAAATTGAGACTAAAACAAAACTTCAGCTACTATACTTACCGAAATAGAGCTATTAAAGCTGCAATCGATAAGAAAGCATTCCAGCATTTTCACTCACAACTACACTAAAAATGAACTGATTTGAAAAGTATTGAACACGTTAAACCGGAAATCAAAATATCTTCAACTTTTACTTGTACGGTTTTTCATTTTGAGCATCAGTTACAGAGATATGTGAGCTTGAAAAGCGATGTAGTGTGATTTTTCTCCAAAGCCTCAAAAAGTGACGTTTTTCGACCATCGATTTTGATTATACTTCTAAACCAAATTTCAACTTTGAGCAATGCATTGGATGTGGAATTTGACGCTCTTTAATTTACAACCTATTAAGTTTTTCGATACGAGGCTCCGTTTAGAAGTTACGAGGAGAATATTAAAAAAGGGCTCAAATTTCGCGGTTTTTCGCCCGCACAGCCGCTTTGCCGCGGGGTCCAAGGTGGCTCCATCTCTTAAATTGAAAGTATGGGCCCCACCAACATTCGCACCAAACGACATTTCTCTATCATATTTTGCAAGGTGGCGTCGATTTATGTCGCTTAGCGTCCCAACTAATATTGTTTCGTTAGTATTGCAAATGCAATGCCACATTAAAAGAGTAATTCAGTTTCTTTCTTCTTTACAATAGAAACCAAGTCATTTCCTCGGCAGCTGTATTTAGTGTTTATGTGGCCCAGTATACAACTCATTCCCTGTCATTGCGGTCCAGTGACGCTGAAAGGTTGGACAACCCTGATCTAGTATCTAATACATACTCGTATACCTACAGCCCACATAGGGGTTATGGGTTTACCATATTGGCTAAGATGTAATGCATCTAGATGTAGACTGGCTGGCTCATCTATTATTCAAATATTAAAGTGAAAATCTTTTCTTCATTAACCATATATAGTACTAGATACTGTTTAAGTTTATTCATTTATGTATCTTTTCTTTGTGATTCGCTTAAATTTCAGTTTCAATCGAAACTAGTATTTTATTTTATTTTTGGTGGCACTCGGTCACTCATCATGGTGGTAATCCCAATGAGGTGAAGATGTCAACCTAAGATATATGCCATAATAAAGATGATGTTTATTGTTGAGCCAATAATAAATAATAAACAATAGGGATTAGCGTATGTGTGAAGATTAGATATTATGTAATAGATATTGTTAGCATCTGTTTGAAGTATTATTGAAAATGAAAAGAAAGATGTATGTACTCATATTTTATGAATGTTTATTTCGCTAAAGAGTCTCACCAAATACATATCTGAATTATTAGCAAATATAAATTGGATTTTGATGATCGAACTTCGTTTTTCAAATGTCTGACCTGGCGACATGCATTTATGAGATCCCGGGCATTTATAAAGTTCAGTGATGATGGCAGGTTTTTAAGATATCTCTAGCCACATTGACTAAGCAAGGAATAAAGATAAAATTTGGTAAAAATATTCATTTGAGTCAAATGTCTTTCAGCATAGAAATTTTTAAATATTAGTAGGTACATACTCCACTTATTATTCTAACCAACTGTTCCTAAGCGCAAAAAAAAGTCGTAATAGCATATTTAATTTTTGAAAAAAAAAACTAATTGCTAATCTTATATTATTAGAAAACACAATAGCCGAAAAAAATGACATTGCAAAAGGCACCAAATGACAGCTAATATTTTACTCTAATATTTAAGCCCCGTAAAAATATGATAAAACGTTTTCACGATACTTCACTAGGTAGGTAGATAAATCAGGCTGCCTTGACAAGAAAGGCACACATAGACCATAAAACTGCTCCATTGGGATACTCCAGGGATCCAACACCCATTACCATTCTAATTCTTAAGCCAGCCTGAGCTAGTGATAAAGTGAAAAAGACGACCAATACCGGCATAATTCAGTTTCTCCAATTCCAGGATAAAAAAGGAGTCAACAATAGATCTCCTCTTCCTGCTAAAGCCGGACAAGATATGTATCTCCACAGCTTCGGCAAATTCTTGTATATTTCCATATATTTTTTTTTTTAATTTTGGCTTTTCATCTAATTTTTCTCGAATTTTCAAATGCAGAACTAATCTTCTTTCCAAAAATTAAAACACCGTTTAATTGAAATATGTACAATCAAGTAAACACCATTTTTGGCCCGTATAAAAAATATTTGAATTTGGGCGGGCATATAGTCCGATGCATGCTGTATATTTGGTTCGTTTGTACGTTTGTGCGTTTGTCCGGGCACTTTCCGCATTCTGCTTTTATGCAAGGTTCCTTGTGTCTCCCAGAACACAAATCGGCGACCGCAATTTTGATAATTTACTGGAGTAACGGTAGATTCTGTTTTGTTGAATATAGAGTTACTCGCCTAAGTCTTTTTGAAGATTCTTCCAGGCATTTCCCGTGGTCAGATTTCAACCAAATTTTGTACGAAGCTTCCTTGGGTTATTAAAAGTACCATACGGTAATATTTTCGTACTCCTGCGTGTGTGCGTCAGAAAAAAAGGTTTCTTTTGACGGAACAACATCTATTTGGAGTGTGTCGAGAAAATGTGGGACGGAAGTGGAGTTGAAAACGAATTCAATTGAACGCCTTGGTGTTGTGTTGACACAACTACACTTTTGGAAATGAAATGAAAACTAGGAAATACGGGTGTCTATGAATTGGTATGATGAGGCGAATGCCCTGGAGTGTTGTTGAGGGCGCTTTTAACCCTATGGTATTGAGATGAATACTTTCTTGGACATGAAGTGAACTTTGGAAATACGGCTGTCTTCTGAAACGGGTTGATGAGGTCAATGCTCTACAAAGTTGTTGAAGGTGCTTTTACCGAAATGGTGTTGAGATGAACACATTTTTGGGCATAAAGTGAAATCTAGAAAACATGGAAGTCGTCTGAATAGGGGTGGTGAGGCATATGCTCTGGAGAATTGTTGAAGGCACTTTTAACCTTTTAGTATTGATATGAACACGTCCCAGACATGAACTAAAACCTAGGAAATACGGAAGTCGTCGGAATAGGGGCGGTGAAGCCCATACTTTAGAGACCCTATGGTGTTGAGATGAGTACATTCTTAGACATGAAGTTAAATCTAGGAAATCCGGTTGTCGTCTGAATAGAGATGGTGAGGCCTATGCTATGGATTGTTGCTGAAGGCGTTTTTAACCCTATTGTGTCGAGATGAACACATTCTTGGACATGAGGTGAAATCTAGGAAATACATGCGTCGTCTGAATCAGGGTGATGTGGCCAATACTTTACAGTGCTGTTGAAGGTACTTTTAACCCTATGGTGTTGACTTGAACACATTCTTGGGCATGTAGTGAAATCTAGGAAATACGGGTTTCATCTGGATCGGGGCGGATTTTGAAGGCACTTTTAAACATATGGTGTAGGGATGAACACATTCTTGGACATGAAGTGAAATCTACGAAATATAGGTGTCGTCTGAATGGGGGTGGTGAGGCTACTGCTCTGGAGTGTTGTTGAAGGCACTTTTAATCTTATGGTGTTGAGATGAACATGTCCCAGACATGAACTGAATCTAGGAAACACGGAAGTCGTCTGAATAGGGGTGGTGAGGCATATGCTCTGGAGAATTGTTGAAGGCGCTTTTTTTCACCCTGTGTGATGTTGAGATGAGCACATTCTTGAGTATGAAGTGAAATCTAGAAAATATGGGTGTTGTCTGAATAGGGGTGATGAAACCTATGCTCTGGAGTGTTGTTGAAGTCGCTTTTAACTCTATGGTGTTGAGATGAACACATTCTTGGACGTGAAGTTAAATTTTTCGAAATACGGGTGTCGTCTGGCTAAGGGCGGTGACGCCTATGCTCTGGAGAATTGTTCGAGGCACTTTTAACCCTATGATGATGAGATGAGCACATTCAAATCTAGAAAATACGAGTGTCGTCTGACTAGCGGTGATGAAAACTATGCTCTGGAGCGTTGTTGAAGGCGCTTTTAACCCTATGGTGTCGAGAGGGACACATTCTTGGACGTGAAGTGAAATCTAGGAAATACGGTTGTCGTCTGAATAGGGGTGGTGACGCCTATGCTCTGGAGAATTGTTGGAGGCACTTTCAACCCTATGTTGTTGAGATGAGCATATTCCGGGATGTAGAGTGAAATTTAGGAAATACGGATGTCGTCTGGGCTATTTTTATTTTCCGGGGCCCGGGGTGAAAAAATTACTTTTCACTCGGAGTTTTTGTCATTTATCGCTCGCTTCACTCTAAGACTCTCAAATTTGCAAAAAAAAAAATGTTTTGTTTTTTTAATTTTAATTTTTTTTTGCTACTTTTTTGGTTTTAATTACTTACAGTGAATGTTTGGTATGTTTAAAACTGATCAAAACGCTGTTGCATGCAGAGCGAGCGAAGCAAGCGTTCATGTTTGTGCAATACTGTAGGTTGCGATCCCTTAAGCGCGGAGCGAGCGTAGCGAGCAGAGCCCACGCAAGGGGATTTGCGAATATTTCAATTTTCCATGCCTCCAATTTACCAAACATTCAGTATACATCACAAAAAAAAATTTAAAATTAAAAAAAAATAAAAGCTTAAAACAAAAATTAAAAAAAAAATTGTTTTTGCAAATTCTAGACTTTTAGAGTGACGTGAGTGAAAGTGACAAACATCCGAGTGAAAAGTGGTTTGCCCAGCCCGGACCCCGGAAACTAAAAGGTTACCGCTTACCTTAATGGGATAAATAGATCGAGGTAGGAGAAAATGGATGTAGGTACTATTGCGATGTTATTTGTGCTAATGATACAATTGTAAATCACAAACAAATACATACTCGTATTTAAATACGATAGTCATAATACGATAAATTCTGAAGCTGCATAAAATGAAACAATATCTTATACTTATCTTAAATAACCATAAAATATACATTTGATTAAAATAAGTGTATTTTATTTTACAATAAAAACACTTATTTAAATACCAGACCACAAAATCGTTCACAAGTTTGGTGATTAAAAACTGAACAAATTTTCGCAATTGTATATTCGATATTTATATCTACTTTCCTACATTTCGTATAGGGTAATTTAGCTAATGCGTTTTGAATATGCAGCGCACAATCGACGTCTGTCCGAATGACCGTGTAGTCCTTGATCTTATCATTTCAAACAACACGACGTCAACATTTGTTGCAAGATAGGAAAAAAGAAGAGAAATAAAAAACAACTTAAAAATATTTTTGCGATTAACATATTACACTACCAATTATGACAGGATCATTTACCGGCAAATTTTGTTACTTAAATATCATATTAGATTTGTGTAGAAATCACGTCAAGGCTTCCATTAAAATTGTTCGAGTACGAGTACAACGTATACAACCGTACGAGTAGTTGAGTTTATAAATATTACTTGACATGGGCGACATAATACGATCTTCATTAAGATGATTGAAATTAATGATTTTTGTTAAAATACCGGTTGCAGATAGCCCATGGTCGAAATTTTGACTTTTGCTTTTATTAATGGTTGTGGATGATTCATCTGTTGTAAACATATAAAAGGAACTTTAATTGCCTAAAAAAAGTTTTTATTTTTGGGATAGATAGACCATTGGAGGCGACCAGTAACTCAGTGGATAGAGGCATCAATCTCATGTCTGACTCCGGTCGTTACCGGTTCGAGTCCGGTAGCGCAGTGTGTTGAGGCATCAGTCTCATGTTTGACTACCGACGTTTCGGGTTCGAATCCCGTCCACATCGACATTCGTGGCCATGGATGTGCAGGAGGTGCATGCTGGCAACTGCATTCTCCGAAACCAGTTTATGCCTGCGAAAGGTCAACTGGGCCACATGGAATGGTTGACGCGCTATGCCCCACAAGGGATTAGGGCAATTGACTACAGCCTCGTAGTGTAGTGTATTTAATGCTGAATCATACGTCGCAAATATTTGTCTTAATTTTATTGAGGAAATATTTGTTCAAAGAGATCAATTTGACAAAGCCATTTACTCTCGTGTTCATATGGCGATAAATACTGGCTGTTTTCTCCAAGCGTCTCTGGTTGTGGTTGTTGTCATGATAACTAATACTTGCCAAGATATAGTCGGGTAAATATTTGCGGTTCACATGTACAACAAAGATTTTCGCGAATGTTTACTCTTTTTTGACAGATATTTGCGACGTGTGAACTCTA
Organism: Chloromyia formosa; assembly: GCA_964017055.1. Taxonomy (NCBI): domain Eukaryota; kingdom Metazoa; phylum Arthropoda; class Insecta; order Diptera; family Stratiomyidae; genus Chloromyia; species Chloromyia formosa. Next base: position 138,789,020 of record OZ024814.1, read on the forward strand.
CTTAAGGATGAGGCCTTCTTTGGTTGAGTCAGTATGTGGACAAACAAAATTGGCGCTTCTGAATTACCTCCTGGATACAGCTCCTTGAAATATCTCGATCAAGCCACCGGCCCCTCAGTTTAAAAATCGTAGAAGCTTCGTAGAAGCAACGTCTTCCCTGCGGTTGATTTTCTTAGAAAACCATACGAAATCCCCAATCACAGAATCCCCAAATGGAGAAAAATCCATAAATGAAGAAAATCTTTAATTACAAAATCCCCAAACACAGAATCCCCAATCACAAAATCCTCAATTATAAAATCCCCAAACTCAAAACCCCCAAAGACAAAATCCCCAAGCACAAAATGCTCAAATACGAAATCCCCGAATACAAAATCCTCAAATATATTATCCCCAAATGCCTAATCCCCAAATACAGTATCCCCAAATACAGTATCTCCAAATTAAAAAAAAGTTTCTTATCTCAATATTCCAGTTTTTAATTCAGCTGGAAAAGGGCAAAATTAAGATTGCCATGGTGCTAAATTTATGAATTTGGACAAATCCGTTTTTGGTGAATTGTAGATCAGGCAAAAAACAAGTACTAGTAGACGAGAAAGTTATGGTACATTTAAGTTAGGTTCGTACAGCCTTATAGGAATTTCAACTTTAGACAGCTCGAATCTACTTAGTATGTACCACATTCTTTTTGCTGGTGTTTATGCCAACCAAAGTCTCTCATAAGAAATCAGTTTGTCAACTTCATTGCTCAAATCGTTGCCGATAACATGTAATGGCTGCTACAGACGATGGCCCAGCCCCGTCATTTCTATCAACAAGCTTCGAGAGCCCATCGCGTACTCAACTTTGAACAGCTGATTTAAGTTGACAGGCCACTACACAATTATCGGAATGCTACTATCACCGACCTTTTGTCGTACGCGATCCGTTTGATTATAGCTGCCGCGACGAACAGAGCGACAGCTTTCAATTTCACTGGCCCACTATACGTAATTTCCTGATGACCCATCGAAAACCATTGTGTGGACGGACAATATTTGAAAATATTTGAATTGACATTTGGTTTGTGAAGTCGGCTATCAAAGTCACCACCGCGATGGGCCATTGTCTGTAGCAGGCATAACGTTTCTTGATTTAGAAGCTGTGCTTCAATATACGAGTATCTACAATAAAAAACAATAAACAGTAGTAACTACGAGTTAAATAAACTTGTTCTTCCCCCGAATTCACCACGACAGGAGTTGATAATAATTATACTTTTCATTTTATCTGCATTCTATTGTACTATATTCGATAAACAAATCATGGTTATTTTCATTATTTCTATCTATTTGTAGCCAAAAAAATATTTTGTCAACAAAATCAACATTTTTTCTTTTAATATATTCCGATAAAAATTATAAAGTTGTCTCCAATAATTTTGAGGTTGAGGATTACGTGTTTGAGGATTAGGTATTTGGAGGTTTTGTGTTTGGGGATTATGAATTTGGGGAGTTTTGTTCGGAGATTTTGTGACTGGTGATTCCGTACCCAACCCATTTCCTCGGGCTAGTCCCTTTAGCATTTTTTCGGAACTTGGCAGTCGGACAACCGTTCGAAATTTAACGAATTTTGAAGCACATAGATGTGGAACTTGGGGTCTGCAAAATAGAAGGGAGATGCATGCTGGCAACGTATATCGTTCGAAACGCTCCTAATATCCAGCATTATGGTGTGTGCTCCAAGGCAGCGACTGAGCAACTTGCGTTTGCGACTGTGAAAAACACTATCATAACGGAGCACAATTCGTGTGTAATTAATGTGAAACTACAGTCGTACAACTACGGCCTGCATTCGACAATCCTCTGAACTTAAAAAAAACACAAGAATAGTGCTCTGTTACGATAGTTTTTTTCACAGTCGCAAACGCAATTCGCTCAGTCGCGACCTTGGAACTCACACATTTAGACGCATTTTTTGAACAGCCATGCAGAGCAGAGCAGGTAAACATCACACAATTTGATCTGAGCTGCTCTGGATAGAAGGTTAATGTAAGAATTCTACTCTGTTAAGTAGTCTGCGTTTTGAAATGCAGGCGACGCGACGTAGGTGTCGAAGCTTTCGGGCAGTTAACAATTTGGGAAGCACATAAAATTCATTTCCTGTCAATATAATGTTCATTTTGGGTTATTATATGGAATAGTAAACCTAATAGATGCATTTTTTTTACAGAGCAGGATAAAGGGAAAAAACGCTATAGAGCAGATTAAAGTAGCGAAGACGAAAACGGGGCATGTCTTCACTGGGAGTGTGTCTTGGTTTAGTTTAGCCTGAGCAGAGAGCGAATAGGTGCGTTTTTTTTGTACAGAGTAGAGCAGGTTAAGTGACGAAAAAAACGATTGAGAGCAAATTAGCGTAAAGAACCCAAAATTGGGGCATGTCTTTACTGGGAGTGTGTTTTGGTTTAGCTAGAATTCAAATGTCAACTCAAATTTCAAGAGAAAACTTAAATCCTTAGTACAGATACAATCGGACAAATTTCCTTTAGGCAGCAAAATTATTTTGTATGTTTACTATTCCATATAATTACACAAAACGAACATTTTATTGGCAGGAAATGAACTTCATGTGCTTCCCAAACTGTAAACTGTTCTAAAAATTTCAACGCCTGCGCCGCCTGCATTTCAAATGTGGAACTATTTAACAGAGTAGAAATCCGGCACTAACGTTCTATCGAGAGCAACTCAGAACAAATTGTTAGTGTAATTGTGTGGTCTTAACCTGCTCTGCTCAATATGTATCTTAAAAAACGCGCCTATTAGCTGCATTCTTTTTTTTGCACAGAACAGAGTAGAGCAGGATAAGGGACAAAGAAAACTATCAAGAGCTGATTAGAGTAGCAAACACGAAAACGGGGCATGTCTTTGCTGGGAGTGTATCTTGGTTTAGTGAGCATTCAAATGTCAAATTTTAAGAGGAAATTTAAATCCTTTACGTATACAATCGGACAAATTTTCTTTAGGCAGCAGAATCATCTCTTATGTTTGCTATTCCATATGATTACACAAAACGTACATTTTATTGACCGAAAATAAATTTCATGTGTTTCCCAAACTGTGAACTGCCCGAAAACTTTAACACTTGTGCCGCCTGCAGTTCCAAACATGAAAATATTAACGGAACAGCATTCTTGCTTCTAACCCACAGAAGAGAGAATAAGAAGGAAACGAAAAAAAGCGAGAGACATGAAGTAATTCGGCACAAGTGAGGAAGTAGGAAGGGGGATGGAAATTTGACATCTCATTTGCTTCTACATGGACCGGGCGGGTGTTCCGCGGCAGAGAGACAGAATGGAATGTTATTCTTCACATAGGAGAAGTAGGAGAGGGGATGACATCTCAAGTGCTTCCTGTGCTTTTATATAGACTGCGCGGGTGTTGCGCAGTGGAGGGCGTGTGTCTCTCTGTTTACTTTTTAGTAGTTCGTATGTGGTGGAATTACGTCCAGAATTTAGTGTACAGTAAATGGTGGTTTCATCTCCTTCTATATGTCTCTGTGTTCTAACCTAACCTTCTAACCAAAGAAGCTCAAATCAATTGGTTCGTGTAAGGGGCTGACCAGATAGCTCTATTCCGACTTCGTTTCGTCGATCCGTCAGTCAAATTTGTATGAAATCTCATTCATAATAACGTAGTAACGGAACAGAAGGGAGCTGTCTGGTCAGCCCTTAAATGTGTGGTGTTAACTTGCTATGCTCTGAATGGCTATTAAAAAAACGCGCCTATTGTGAATTTATGATTCTCTCTCTCTCTAATTGCCTTAACCTCTTCAGGGGCATGGGCGCGTCAACATCTCTAGCATTTCTATGCCTTGTTGATGTTTCAATAGCATATCTACTTTTCGGAAGTGAAGTTGCTAGCATGCACCTCCTATCCGCGCCGTCTTTATACTGACAAGCTCGGAGCACTGTGAGAGTTCTATTAGTACTCACAGGCAGTTTTTGATCGCGCCGAGATTTGATCTCCGAGCTCTAGATTAGTATCGTAGAGCGGTGACCGAACGATCACGGCCACCGAGCGCGGATTTAGCATTTCGAGGGAATTCACACTAAAATGCATTATAAAGACCACCACAAATTGAATGAAACCGGAAAGTAGAGGGCTTCGCCAGCAGGTTTTGTTGTGTCCTATGCCAATAGGAGATCAACTTGTCCTACTCTTGGTGATGCCTAACCATTCATGCTAAGACGATATTGCTGTAATATTATTAAATGTTACGTAATCGTTACGAAACTTGCATGATTACTGATTACATGATTATCGGTGGCCATCAGTACCTTTAACTTTGGACGTGTTCAAGGGATGCAGGAGTGTGCTTACTCTCTCTAATTGCGTTGACCCCTCCAGGGCGCGTCAACATCTCTAGCATGTCTATTCCTTGTTAACGTTTCGATAGCATTCGATCTACTGTTCGGAAGTGCAGTTGCTAGCATGCACTTCCTATCCGCGCCGTCTTTATACTGACAAGCTCGGAACACTGTGAGAGATTTGATCTCCGAGCTCTAGATTAGTATCGTAGAGCGGTAACCGAACGATCACGGCCACCGAGCGTGACGCATGTGCTAACTGCAACTATAGAAATATGTATACTAATGTTAACCTATTTTAAGAAGACATCCAAATTCTATTATTTTCTATTTTCTTTGCTAGTCGAAACCCGCCTTCTCCTTCCCCACTGTTCCCCTTTCAACAAATTTAAAGAAAATGAAGTACACGCAACGTTACCTTTCTCACGACACCCCGCTTGCCTATACCAGACGATAAAAATTTTTTTTTTTACTTTCATTTCACCTTTGTGTCAATGAGTGTCAAAATGCCTAACTTTAAATGAATATACTATTATTAAATATTACGTGTTTGTGACGAAACTTTGAGTTATTATTGCCTATGGTGTTGGTTATTGTTGGCTATCAATATTTTTCACGTCGGATGTGCTATATATACAAATATACTATTATTAACCTATTTAAAAAGATATCAAAATTCCATTATTTTTAGTTTTCTATGCTAGTGAAATGCCACTTTCCTGTAAGTTTTCATATTTCTAACTGTAGCGGTCTGAAAATGCAAGGGGGTGGGACAAATAAATATTTATATTTTATATTTTCCCTTCTCCCTCTTTTCTCCTTTCTTCAAAATTGAAGAAAATGACAAAAATATAATGTACTCGGTAGTACCTTTCTCATGAATACCCTACTTGCCTATAACCAGACAGCATTTTTTTTCACTTTCATTTCCCCTCTATGGGGACACCCCCTTAAAGTTAGCCTATTACGACGCCTCGCTTCCTGCGGCGAATTATAATAATTCTACACATTCTTTTAAAATTTCATGTATGCAGCTTTAGCCGTTCCTGAGATATTCTATGGACAGACGAACAGACAGACATTTGACCGATTTAACAAGAGTTTTATCTTTAATACAAAACCCTAAAAAACATCCGTCATTTTTCCCAAAAGTCGCTAATAAAAAGTTCTACATAAAAACAAACTGATAAAAAATTCGTCATATCCGCTCAAATATGTACGTCATTCTCAAAGAACGCCTAAAATAAAACCTTATTATTGTGAATGTGCCCACGAACCCTAGCTCCACACCACTAGAATAATCAGTTCAGTGCCACAGCAGTTTTGACATCAATTTATGACAACTGCGTCGCTTCCCAAAACATAGAGCTGTCAACCGTTAAAAAGTTCAATTAGTCGCATATACATTCGCGAAAATGTCAGTTGAATTTCCGCCTTGTCCGTCGACACTCAAGCCGATTCAGCATTTCCTGAAGACGGCCCAAGAGCACGATGGACGTGACCTGGTCGTTGCCTACTGGTGCCGTTTGTTCGCCTTGCAAGCGGGCCTCAAACTCTCCACCCATCAGCCCGACGAGACCAAACTTCTTTTGGGTAAGACTCTCGCCTTGTGCGCTGATTTTGCAATGACTCACCTCTTAGCGAATTTTTCAAGCGATTATGGACTGGCTGGAGACAGTGAAGAAAACCAATGCTGATAATGATTCGATAATAAACGAAGTGGCAGCCCAGGCGCACTTGGAGAATTATGCACTCAAATTGTTTTTGTATGCCGACAGACAGGATAGGGAATGTAATTTTGGAAAGTGAGTACTCGCGAATCGATGCAATTATTTGCATGATAAAATGTTGGCTATGTTTTTAGGAATGTCGTCAAAGCTTTCTACACGAGTGGCGTCCTGTACGACGTGATGCAGACGTTCGGTGAATTGACCGACGAAGCGGTACACAATCGCAAGTATGCAAAATGGAAAGCAGCCTACATCCACAACTGTCTCAAGAATGGTGAAACCCCGTTGCCGGGCCCAATGGTCGAGGAGGGAGAGGATGGCGGAGAAGGTGAAGGCGGTGCAGCAGCAGCACCCGGTGGTTGGTCGTCGCCTCCCCAAGATCCCAGTCCTGAACAACCGGGTCCACCCAGTCAACCGCCGACACCTCAATCTCCTTTCGACGAGCCAGCCGCTCCACCATCCACTCTCACGGCCGACGAAGTTCTTCAGAATCCCGACATGCTTCCCAAACCGCCCGTAGACGAGGAGAAATATCCGGGCGGATTTGTTCCATTCATTCCGCAGCCAGGCACAGTTCCGTTACCAGCTCAATACGTCCCACCACCGGTCGATGTTCAATTGACGCCCGATCAAATGATCAAAGCGCAGAAGTATTGTAAATACGCCGGAAGCGCCTTAAACTTCGACGATGCCAAGTCAGCCATCGAGAATCTGCAGAAGGCCTTACGACTCTTGACCACAGGACAAGAATAAAAGTTTTCTGTTGAAGAGTTGAGGACAGTGGCAGCCTGCTTTCGTCGGATAATAAATTCCACGCCCATGTGCTTGTTTCTAGATTTAAGTTTGCACGCAGCGTGAGATGCGGACTTGGGTGCAGTTGAATTTGTTTTGATTATTTTGAACACTTATTTTAAGCTAATTTACTAACACGTTATAATGAAAAAGAAGATAATAAAGAACAGTTGAAAATAGCGAGAAACACGACTTTAAATTTACTAAAAAAAATATATGTATTTCTGAAAAGAACATTCATTATCAGAAAAATGACTCTAAATCAGCGATGTCCACCCTTGCGTCTCGCATGATATTCCTACAGGCGTGGCAAAGTTGCTTCTTATTCTCCTGTTGCAGCTGCTGCCAGGCTTCCGTCTCCAATCTTCCAATGTCGTTCAAACCGTCTGCCGCCGACTCGGACACAATTCGTGAAAATTCAATAGCATACAATGTCTTGGAGTCATCCGATTCGATTACCGAGCAACACAGATTGCAAATCGACGCCTCTTCCTTGCTACTTGCCGGCTTTAATTGGTGCTTAGTCGTAACTTTATTCGCCGTCCGAAAGACAGTGGAAACTGTGGCCGGAAACTTCTCTTGCAAGTTGTCTACGAAAGTTTTTGTTAAATTCTGAATACTCGCCATGGTCGTATCCGCGGTCACGCCGTAACTGTTCCATTCCACGGTCGCTAAATTGCTTAATTCAATGTAGTAGCCCACTTCAGCCGCAGTGAGGTCTTTCAAAGGACGAATCAGTTTCAAGTTGTCTATCCGCTCGTCGAGCAGTGCTATGTCGTGAGCTGTTGATCCACCGCGTCCTAGAGAAATGTTTGCAAGAAAAACAGTGGCCAGATCCGGACTAATGTCGGATAGGAAAACGAAAGGCGTGTTTAAGTGTTGAGCCGCATTTCGAATGACATTTTTGCGCAGATTCGTTATGAGGTCCTGTCGTGATGTTAGAGATTTCGTGCTGTTCAATAGCGATTGCAATTTAGCCTCATCGTGTGAAAAATGATTACGCAACTCTGCAGCAGACTCCGCCCGTATTTCAATTGACTTGTTCTTCGACGCCAGGCTCGTATAGTACGAACTGATTTCGTACTTCTTAAGTATCTCCAACACATTTGCTAAATACTCAGCACACTGATGTCCGAGAAAACAATCGTCGACTATTAGCACCTTCATATTGCAGTGCAATCGCTTGAATGTGTTTTGAGTTTGTGCATAGTACGCCATATCCAGAAGAGTGACACTATTTGCATTCCCATCGAATATCAACAAAACATCGGCGTTTTTTGGAAGAATTTTCGATGAGCCCAGCGTGGCGCGAAACTTGTGGCGTACATAAATTAGAAAACATGCCTTGCATTCGGCTTCCTTGCAACTCAGTTTCACTGCAACCGGATCTGTGTTGCATTTTGGACAAATTCCACACAATTCATTTAGACTAAGAGATTCTAGCCGTGGTTGCATGCTATGCGCGGCTCCCTCATCTCCAAAATCGTCTTCACCGATGCTGCACATGGTGCGTCTGAGATGCAAACAAAAAATCAAAAGGAAAAGAAATTTAGATTGTACGAGTATAGTGAATATGAGTATATGTATTCGAATTTCACCGGGGGATGTATCCTGGTTCGTACAGACTGAGCGAAACGAGTGTTCTAGGGCTGTTTGTTACTCCTTAAACCGTTACGTTGCTACGACAGTCAGTTCTTCGCACCGAAGCAACCCGTTCATCAGCAACGGCCAAGAGCTGTCAAACCCCTTGAACGCCCAAATTAAAGTATGTGGGTGTATATTTTTATACTCTAGATGAAATCTGAGAGTATTATAAGTTTGCCACAAAGTTTGTAACGCTAAGAAATAAGGCTCGCAGAAAAAAATGAATGATACAGAAGTTCATATTATCACTCGAATATCTCAAAACCGGATGTCCGTCTGTCCGTCTGTCCGTCTGTCCGTCTGTCCGTCTGTCCGTCCGTCCGTCCGTGACCTCTCTAGCTCGAGAGCTATGAAGTTCAAATTTTGCACACGTTATTTTTGACAAAAAATGAAGGCTAAGTTCGTGAACGGGCTAAATCGCTCCACCCCTTCTACCCCCTCCCATACAAAATGACACATTTTTGAAAATTTACAATAATCAGATTTTCTCAGAAACTATAAAACATCTTGCTTTGAAATTTTTAATATATCACTTTTATGATAATTGTAACCTATGTTATAAAACTTATTGTAATCCTCACCCTCCTTCTACCCCCTCCCATATAAACTGCACTATTTCATGAAATACGTTAAGCCAATTTACTCAGTACGTATACAATTTATCGGGCTGAAATTTTGTACTTAACACTTAATTAACAATATCAGTTAGATTCAAAAAAATTAATCGATTACCCTTACTCCGTCTACCCCCTCCCATACAAAATGACACATTTTTGATAATTTACAATAATCAGATTTTCTCAGAAACTATAAAACATCTTGCTTTGAAATTTTGAATATATCACTTTTATGATAATTGTAACCTACATTATAAAATTTATTGTAATCCTCACCCTCCTTCTACCCCCTCCCATACAAACTGCACTATTTCATGAAATACGTTAAGCCAATTTACTCATTACCTATACAATTTATCGGGCTGAAATTTTGTACTTAACACTTGATTAACAATATCAGTTAGATTCAAAAAAATTAATCGATTACCCTTACTCCGTCTACCCCCTCCCATACAAAATGACACGTTTTTGATAATTTACAATAATCAGATTTTCTCAGAAACTATAAAACATCTTGCTTTGAAATTTTGAATATATCACTTTTATGATAATTGTAACCTACATTATAAAATTTATTGTAATCCTCACCCTCCTTCTACCCCCTCCCATACAAATTGCACTATTTCATGAAATACGTTAAGCCAATTTACTCATTACCTATACAATTTATCGGGCTGAAATTTTGTACTTAACACTTAATTAACAATATCAGTTAGATTCAAAAAAAGTAATCGATTACCTTTACTCCGTCTACCCCCTCCTATACAATATGACACATTTTACCAACGTTGCTCTCTAGCTTGATATCGCTTTGAGCTAATACAAAATGTTGTCTTTTGACAATAAGCTGATTTTCTCGAAAAGTGTTACAGCTATTAGTCTGAAATTTGGAATATAAAGCTTTGATGAAACCGAGATTGCAACCAAAATTATTTATTGGCTTTAACCAGGTTCAAATTCATCTAGAGTATTGCATGATTGGGGTTTACCCCAATCGTAGTTCTTTTATGTTTATCTATTAGCATCAACATCAATCGGCGCAACTGCTCTCAATTCTGCTTATCCGCGCCGGAATCCAAATCAACCCTGGTTCATGGGTTTGCTACGTTTGCAACAAAAACTCAACTTAGTCAATACACACCCACACATACTTAAATTTGACGCATTGCTACCCTAAAACCCTTTAAGTCCACCCATAGTCAGTTCGAAATTATGTCAATTCCGCGCTTAAGCTCGCCACGCACGATCGATCCCAACCACGACCGAACTGCTCATGATCATCTGGATGGCGCCACGGTTAGCCCATTCGCCTTCTGTTCACTGGGGCCCTGGTTCGATTCCTGCTGTAGTAGTCTTTCCGATAAAAGGGGATTTACGTGTAGGACCACGAGCCCACTCAGTTGTTAAATGAGTACCCATTTGGGGTAAATATTTCGATGGAACGTGTTGCTGATCACACACCTCTACGTACACCGTCACGATCGATGTAGTAAATGAGATGATGTTAACTTATCTCGAGGCCTTCGTCCTAATTGGACGGTTGCGTCAGTTAATTATTTTGTATCATCATCATCGTGGCGCGACAGCCCGACGTCGGGCCTTGGCCGCCTGGATCATTGTCCTCCAATTATCTCGGTCACGTGACCGCGTCCTCCAATTTTGGGAGCCCAGCAGCTGCGCGGCGTCCACACCTGCTGAGCTCACCCAACGAGATCTCGGTCGTCCTCGCAGTCTCGCTCCGTCGACTCGTTCTGCATTCATTACTCTCTTAGGCATGCGATCATCGTCCATTCTTTGTACATGCCCTGCCCATTGAAGTCGTTGTAGTTTGACGATTTTCGAGACTTGCAGCTCATCGTACATTTCATACAACTCATGGTTGTACCGGATGCGCCATCCATCTCGATCGCAAACAGCCCCGAAAATTCGCCGTAGAACCTTACGTTCGAAAGTGTCTAGCATGTTTTCGGAGGCTTGAGCTAGGGTCCATGCTTCGCAGCCATAACATAGCACTGGTCGTATAATGGTTTTGTACACGCGGAGCTTCGTGTTTCTGTGCACATGTTTCGATTTCATTATGGGGAGAACCGAGAAAAAAGTCTTATTAGCTAACTGTATCCGTCGCTTGATTTCGTCAGTTTCGTTGGCGTCCCTTGACAAGTTGCAACCCAGGTAAATGAAGTTGTTCACGAACTCGATGTTGAGGTCCCCCACATTGTTGCTGGGTGTGCAGGTGTCCTTGTCACCGATTGCATCATTATTTTAGTTTTACCCTCGTTAATACGTAATCCAACTTCCTTTGCAGCGGTATCAAGCGTATGCAGAAGTTCTTCTGCGTCAGCCAATCTTCGGGACATGATGTTGATGTCGTCGGCGTACGCTGCTAATTGTGTCGACTTGATGAGTAGCGTCTTGCTGTTGTCCAAATTCATGGCCCGAATAACGTATTCCAGTGCTAGGTTGAAGAGCGTCGGAGCCAGTCCATCGCCCTGTTTCAAGCCAGTGCGTGTTTCAAATAGATCAGTAAGTCTATTCTGGATCCTGACTTGTGAGACGGAGTTGGTCATCGTCATCTTTGTCAGTCGCACTAATTTTGCTGGTATACCAAATTGCAGCATGATGTTGTACAGTACTCCACGATCGATACTGTCGTATGCCTGCTTAAAGTCGACAAAGATTTGGTATACGTTTACGTTGTATTCCCAGCACCTCTGGAGTATCAGTTTGACTGAAAAGAGCTGATCGGTTGTGGAGCGACCAGGTCTGAAACCGCTTTGATATTCGCCAATGACTCGTTCTGCGTACGGTTTTATTCTATTTTCCAGAATTTTCGTCAAAATTTTATAGGACGTACAAACTAGTGAGATGCCCCTGTAATTCTCACACCGCAATTTATCTCCCTTTTTATGAATTGGACAGATGATGCTTCGGCGCCAATCGTCTGGGATCTCCTCGTTCTCCCATACTCGCAGGAGTAATTGATGTATGGCATCAACTAGACTCGTTCCACCGAATCTTAGCAGTTCAGCTGGGATCTCGTCAGCGCCCGGCGCTTTATTTCGTTTTAGTGACCGCAACGCGAGATCAACTTCCTCTACTGTCAGGGGTTGAATGGGTGGGCCTAGATCAACAATATCGTCGAGAGCTTCCTGTGTGGGGATGTTAGATGGTCGGTTTAGAAGCTCTTCAAAATAAGAGGCCCATCGCCTGTTAATACCATCGGTGTCGCTGATGATGTTTCCATCCTTGTCCTTACAAAGGCTAGTCCTGGGTTGGTAGCCGTTCTTAATTGTATTTACTAGTTTGTACGCTTGTCTGGTGTTCCTATTAGCTAAGTTTTCGTTTATGTTCAGCAACTGCTCGTCAAGGTATTTACGTTTCTTACGTCTAATTATTCTATTCGATATTCGCCGTAGCTCGTCATATTTTTCTCTTCTGGCTCTGGTTCCTCGTTGAATCCATTGTCTGTAGGCCTCGTTTTTCGCGTCAAGTGAATTTTTGCATTCTTCGTCGAACCAGTCATTTCGCGCTCGCCGGGCTTTATATCCCACGACCTTCTCTGCGACATCCTTGATGGTACCCTTGAGTTCCTCCCAGAACCCATGGACGCCTGTGTTGCTGATGTTGTGTAGCATAGGTGATAGTTTTTCCTCAAGGGCGGTAGTATACGCCACCGCTGTAGCATCACTCAAGAGCTTATCAACCGCAAAGATTTTGGGAGGGCTGATTCTTGACTGGTGCACTGAGGAAATTCTACATCTGTAGGTCGTCTTCACCAAGTGATGATCTGAGTCGCAGTTTGCTCCTCGATAGGAGCGGACATCCATGACACTAGACGCCCATCTCCTGCAAATGAGGACGTGGTCAATTTGGTTGACGGTATGTGCGTCTGGAGACTTCCAGGTCTGCTTGTGAATGCGTCGATGCGGGAAACACGTAGAGCTTACGACTAGATTCTTGCTGCAGGCGAAGTCTATAAGTCGCTGGCCGTTATCGTTACATTCTTCATGGAGGCTGTGGCCTCCAGTGGTCCCCCGATGCCAGCTTTCATTCCCGACTTTCGCGTTAAAGTCTCCCAGCAGCAATTTGACGTCGTTTGTTGGAAGTGAGTCGAAGAGAGTTTCAAGGCGGGCGTAGAACTCGTCTTTTACTGCGTCTTCTTTAACTTCAGTGGGGTCATGCACATTGATGAGCCAGAGATTGAAGAATCGAGTCTTGATGCGAATCGCACACAGCCGTTCATTTATGGGTTTGAAGTCAGTAATATGCGGTTTGAGGTGATTGTTCACTATAAATGCTACTCCAAACTCCTTGCGGCCCGATGGTTTGCCACTTGTAAAAATTGTGTGCGATTTCTTGTCATTAATCTCGCTGCCAAGCCAATTTGTTTCCTGGACTGCAGTAATGCTCAGTTTGTACTTTTCGACCTGTTGAAGGAGGGCCTTCTCGGCCCCCGGTTTGTTCAGGGAGCGTACATTCCAGGATCCGAAAGAATAATCCTTTATTCGTTTGCGTGGTCGTCGTTGTTGATCCGTCCAATCCGAGGCTTTTGTTCCAGGTTTCTTGACATGGAGTGGTTTTTACAAGGACGAGTTGTCAGCACGTCGCTTAACCCCATTCAGGGGATGGCCTCGGAGATAGCTGCTTCAGATGGTTTAATAAACGTGCTGGAGTTCACACAACTATGTAGCAGGTCCAACTACGCAAGTCAATCCATCCTACTAGACCTGAGACGCTTAGGTGTTCGTCAGCCATTCAGGCTACAGCTATCTGCCTTTTCCAAACTGTCTTATCGCTAAGACATTGGCCGTCAGCGATTTGATACACTGCCGTTACCAGGGGGCGCCCACGCGGAGGACTATGGAAAAGGTCTTTGCCCCCCAATTATTTTGTATACCCTTCACGAAATACGGTTTTATAATGATATTATGGGCGACAGTCCGTGCCCTCTATAATCCACCAAAACAGAAAGGGAATGTCACCATCCAGTTCGGAGACAATTCAATTAGCGACCCTACCCACTGCGCAAGCCATTTCAATAAACAATTTATTGAACATCCTCCAACACTATCCCCAGATTACGTCATCTGCGCCAGCTGAGATAATCTGCGACTGTCAAATCACCGCCATCTTTATCCTCAGGCCGGAGTGTCAAAGTAATGACGTCATGACAAGCAGTGAACCATATGTAAACAAAGTGAAAAACGCGTGCAGTCGACCTCTTGAAATCTGGTGATTTTCGTGCGTAAAAGTGATTTTAGTGTCGCGATTTTAAGTGCAATTGAAAGTAGTGCTTGTCACTGATATTTGGAAGTGAAAAAAACGCAAGGTGCCGCGAACTTCCGAACAAAATGAACTGCTCGAAAGTGCGCGAGACATGAGTGTGGTTATGAAAGTGCGACACGAAAAATTTCGCATTTTTCGTTAATTTCCCGGTAATTTGGCTAGTGTGAATGGTGCAGCACTACTCTGGGACGAATCCTTGGGCCGGTGAGTTCAGCGGAAACTCCCGGAAGTGCCCCAAAAAGTGAATTCAAAGTGGTTGTCAAATGACAACATTACAGGTGAGTTCCGGCCTTTTCATCGGAATTCATAGGGTAATTATACGTTTTTTGTTGTGCAAAAATTTTAGTGAATTGATGCGCCCCAAAATACGGGTTTTAAACGCGTTGTTGACGAGCCAGACGAAAGTTTCACTGCAGCTGACAGGACTAGATGCCTAGCAGTAAAACTTTCGTCCGGTTCGTCAACATCGTGGTCAAAATCCACACTTTGGGGCGCATCAATCCACTTAAATTCTACCACAACAAAAAACGCATACTTACCCTATGAACTCCGATGAAAAAGCCGGAAATCACCTGTAATGTTGTCATTTGACAACCACTTTAAATTCACTTTTTGGGGCACTTCCGGGAGTTTCCGCTAAACTCACCGGCCCGAGGATTCGTCCCAGAGTAGTGCTGTACCATTCACACTTCCCGAATTGCCGGAAAATAAACGAAAAATGCGAAATTTCCCGTGTCGCACTTTCCTAACCTCGCACTTTTCAATACACCATTTTACTCGATATTTCCCGACACTTCACGTTTTTTTTCACTTTCACACGGCACTGATAGCCACTTCTTTTAGTTACACTTAAAATTCCGGCACTAAACTCACTTTTACACACAATTATCACGATATTTCACCGGGCGACCGCACGCGTTCACACTTCGTTGACTGCTTGTCATGTCGTTAGTGCTTTGACAATCAGCTGACACTCCGGCCTGAGAGTAAAGATGGCAGTGGTCAAATACATACAATTTTGAACTCACCACACCCAGATTACGCTGCAGATGAAGTAATCTGGGGATAGTGTAAACGTAATATAAGGCTGCGCGCACGTTGGGACACGTTCGCGTGTCGCGTTCACGTGTTTTATGTCAAACGCTTTAAGTCTATGATTTGCAACCTAAGATGCGAACCTGTCAAATTGACAAATGCTCGGCTGTTGTCGTATCATCAAATTAAGTTCATTATTGTGTGTTACAGCCAGTAATTTAGTATGAAATGTGTGTTTATGCACATTCTACTACTCCCCCGTCGTTTGTTTTGCCTCAATGCTTACCTAATTATCCATTTTAAAGCACAATAATGAACTCAATTTGTTGATACGACAATAGCCGAGCATTTTTCATATCACCAGATTCGCGTCTTTGGTTGGAAACCATAGACTCAAACCGTTTGACACAAAACACGTGAACGTGACACGCGAACGTGTGCCAACGTGCGCGCAGCCTAAAGCGCATAATCCACAGGAGGATCCATAAACGAACCGCAGACAACATCCCTGTCTTCACCACGGACCAATCTTGAAACCCGGGAAAAAGCGACACTCGGCGAGTCCTATCGTCCCATCACACTTCCATCACCAGTTGCCAAAACGTTCGAAGCACTAATGCACCCTGTTCTTGCTGCCCACGTCCAGCTTGCGAACCACCAGCACGGCTTCCGAAGGATGCACAGTATACACTTCAAATCTCATCGAACGAAGTTGCTTCAGCCATAAAAAACGCCAAGAACTCCAAAGCCCTAGGACCAGATGGCATATCTATGGTCATGCTGAAGCACCTCGACATGCCTGCTGTAACGGACGGTTTGGTGGGCATCCGAAGATGCCCGTGGGGACGGAGCCTAAGGTAGCATAATTGATTGTGAAGGTCGGGCCGTGCCATCTGGCGAAGAAAAAGGCCCCTCAACGAGCTAAGCAGCGGCCTATGCTTGCTGTAGCTCAGTTCGGGAGATGTGGGCGGGGGTTTTTCGCCGCTTGTTGCCCCTGTCCTTTACGTATTAACAAAAATTCATAGGCCTGGGGAAGACAACACAAACAGGGGAGGTAGAAATGGGGAATGAAAAAAAAATAGTCGATAAGGATGGAATGGTTGGCGGACGGATTGGACGCCCACGCGGTCGCACCTGGGTCCAGGTGTAATGGGACCCTCGACCTCTGGTTTCGTACCAGATCACTACTCATCAGGTGCTACTTCGATCTGCCGGTGGGAGTAGCACTACCAGACCATAATATGGTTCATTAAATTACACTTGACTACATTACGGAGGCCTTCAACCTCTCCGTGTCATCGTCTGTTGTTCCCGAAATATGGAAAAAAGGTAGGGTAATTCCGATACTAAAACCCGGGAAAAAGCATACGCAAGGCGACTCCTACCGTCTCATCACGCTTTTGTCTCCAATTGCAAAAACTATTGAAGCTGTCTTACTTCCCACACATGCGACACATATTCAGCTGACCACCAACACGGTTTCCGAAAAATGCGCAACACAACTACGGCCTTGGATGTCATAACTTCAAGCATCCACAACGGTCTCAACGAGGCCCGTCCATGTAACAGAACCATTATGGTAGCACTTGACCTATCGAAAGTTTTCGATACGATCAATCACTCCCTACTTCTGTCTGATATTAACAACACGTCGCTTTCGATACCAATAGTGAAATGGATCGCAAATTACCTTGCTGGTCCGCAATCTTACACCGAATTCAGAGGTAGCAAATCAAAGCTCAGAAGGGTTAAACAAGGCGTCCCCCAAGAGGAGTCTTGTCACTGACCTTGTTTAATCTCTACCTCGCTGGAATTCCCTCACCTCCAACAGGAATCCAGATTGTGAGCTATGCCCACGACTCCACTAAACTAGCAACAGGAAACGACATCACCCAAATGTGTGCTAGGATAAATGACTACCTGCACGAACTTAACACCTTCTTCGTCAGCAAGAACTTGAAGCTATCAGCTTAAAAATCCAACACTATTCACATCCTGGACCAAAAAAGGAAAGATGCAGCTGAACATCTCAGTAGACGGTCTCATTATACCCACCACAAACCACCCAAAAATCCTTGGCGTCACTCTGGACAGCATGGCAACATCATCAGCACACGCATCTACTGTAACTAACAAGATGAGGAGCAGGAACAAGGTCCTCAAGGCTCTTGCTAGTAGTTCCTGGGGTAAAGACAAAGAGACCCTACTAACCCCCTACAAAGCGATCGGCAGATCTGTAGCAAACTATGCGGCACCAGTGTGGACTCTAAATCTAAGTGACACAAATTGGAAACACATTCAGACCTGTCAAAATGCAGCCCTACGCACCATCACAGGCTGTCTGTTGATGTCTCATCAAGACCACCTCCACCAAGAGACTAAAACTATGCCCATTAGAAAACACAACACACTGCTATCAAAGCAGTATCTAGTTGGTTGCTATCGAAGTGATCACCCGAACTTTGATCGTATGGACACGACACATCAGGCGAAATTTAAGAGAACTCGAAAGGGAAGTGAAACAGGGAAGAAGTACATACGTCGATTATGGACCTAAATAACAACAAAGTACTTGACGCTCAACCACCAGACATCTTACGGGATGAACGAAACTTGCCTAGAGCGACTAGGACCACGCTCGCACAGCACCGTTCAGGCTGGTGTTCGCGCCTCAACTCATACTTGTCCGGAATCCGGAACACAGTTCTCCCCACGACATTGAGCACATCTCCGACTGCCCTGCAGCACCAACGCACCTAGCATCATCTATAGCGCTCTGGGAGAACCCCATCGAAGTGGCTGCGTCTCTGCAACTTCCTACGGAGGAAACTGAGTCGCTAATTTTACACACACACTTAAACTAAATTTTTGCACTGCTACAACAACAACAAGGATGCACAGTACGACGACGGCCATTATATCTCGCATCCACAAATTTGTCACGTCTCAGTCCTCCAAAATTAATGTTAGCGTTATCAGCGACAAAAGCTGAAATTTTCTTGGAACACCCGTGACGCTCCACAGTTTCCATAATTAGCATTCAATACCCTTTTGTACCTCTGGACATCTCTTTCGATGCCCCTCAAATCACGCCTAACATTCTTGGTGGCGGCGTCTTATTCATAAAGGTCGCGACACATTAACGAGCACAACCACGACCGAACTTCCATCGAACCATCAATTTCATAGGACGTGTGGAAAAAAATTCCCCCTATTTCCACCGTTCTATGATATTTGATGGTTCGATGGAAGTTTGGTCGTGGTTGTGCTCGTTCATGTGTGGCGACTGGTTCAATGGATGTTCGGGCATGGTTCTGCTCGATCATGTGTGTCGGCCTTTAGAAGCATCATCTTGGTTTCCTGATGCAGATGGTCGTAAGATGCCATCAGAAGGCAACCAGTTACAGTACGGAGAGCGGCATTTTTGCAAGCCTGAATATTTTTTAATTGTGTGTCACAGAGATTCTGTGACCATACAGGACGTGCATAGTTGGCCACTGATCTTCCGACTGCTTTGTATGTGACCAGTAGAGTTTCTTTGTCTTTGTCCCAAGTGCTACCGGTCAAGGCTTTATGGATTTTACTCCTACCGCGGATCCCATCGCACTTCCTTCGTCCAGGTGGTAAATAAGGTTGCCGAGGATTAGAAGCGGTTAAATTATTGCCTATGAAGAATGCGTTATGTTCTCCAATGTTCTCCCTTTATATTTTACGTTCGCACATTTCCGTGTCATTCGCATAGGAGATAATTTCGATTGCTTCAGGTGGTGTTGGGAGTCCTGATAAATAAAGGTTGAACAATTAGGGAGACAGAATTCCTCCTTGTGGCGCACCTTGCCTAATCTTCCTTAGCTTCGATTTCTTGCTCCTAAATTCGGTGTAGGACTGCCTGCCCGCAAGATAATTGGCAATCCAACTGGTTATTTGCGTTGAAAGTGATGCACAATTTAAGTCAGACCGAAGTCCTGAGTGGCTGGCTGTGTCGAAGGCTTTCGACAGGTCAAGTGCTACAAGAATTGCTCTGCAACAGGCATCCAGGGCCTTCGTCGTACTGTGTATCCTTCGGAAGCCGTGCTGGTCGTTCGCAAGCTGGACGTGGAGCGCAAAAACAGGGTGGATTAGTGCTTCGAGCGTTTTGGCAACTGGTGATAGAAGTTTGATGAGACAATAGGACTCGTCGAGTGTCGCTTTTTTCCCAGGTTTCAAAATTGGTATGATTCTCCCTATCTTCTAAATTTCCGGAATGATCAGTGATGTGATGGATAGGCTGAATGTAGCCGTGAGATATTCGATAGTTAATCGTCTCTTTTCCTACTTCTTCGTTCTTTTTTTACGTAGTTGTATAAGATGATACTGCTTAGTTACTGATTTCCACATATCTAAACTAAACACTGACCATGGAGCAAGACCATGACATTAAATCGAATGCACATCTTTAGAAATTACCTTTTTGATCAAATAAAAACAATAATCCGACCAGAACACCAGCAACCGAACTAGTAACAATTCACACTGTCACTTTTGACACAAATGTGGAGACCATGTGCACCTTTTTTTTTTCCTTCTCCTTTGCTAGCTGCGCACAACATGTGCACCTTAAACTCTACAGATCTCGATATCATTGCCAAGCCTATATCTTCATCCATGCCAACAATACCCACAACACCCACAGCATCATCGCGCCGACTCCTGCTTCCGCCGGTTTCTATCTCCACTAGTCGGAGAAAGCTTCCGCTTCCCTCGTCTGAAGTGGAATGGCTTTCGAATTGATTTTTTTGCGGAGCGATACAAACGACCGCGCGACTACGGACAGCGCAGCTCCCGATTCTTTAGCTCTTTAGTATTTTTTGCAAAATATTTCTTCTTCTCGTAGATTTATTTTATTTATTTATGATATTTTGATATTTAGAATTAAAAAGTGTGTTCGCGACGTGTGTACATCGAATTAAGGAAAAATAAAATAACACGCTCGTGAAAAACAAATCAGGTATGTGACGCGCATAGCAGGTGACCAAATAAGTTGCGTTTTCGGTGGGTCGTAGAGTGCAAGTTTGGCCGACTGTCGGCAGGAATATTTGTTGTGTAATTTATCCGTAGGGTAGCCAAAGGATACCCCGGATGCTGTGACAAAAAAAAACCGGTAGTGTAAAGAAATTGTGTTTCGTGCCTGATAAGTGCTAAACGTTGAAAGGATACCATTTACCTGTTCTTCACTGTTTTCATCGCGGACCAAACGACACCTCAGCTAAGGATTCATCTCCGCAATGGCTTCCAATACAATAGTCTTGCGAAGCCTCTCGGTACTACTCGGATTATTCTTCGTATTTGTTGGCATGCTGAAACTTACACCGTCGATTAGCAAGGACCTGTACAAGGATTTGGTAAGCAATGGACCGTAATTTTGGGATGCATCCGATTGTGTGTAGAATGCATTGTTTGAGTGCGATTGTGAGAGAGGGTTTTCAACAGTTCATAGTGTTTTTTTATTTGCATTGATTCTTAACTAGACCACATGTAACAAATATTTTGGTATTGGCTTATGATAAGCCATGCCACAAGAAGATGCATCCTTGAAATTGAGTTTTCTAGCAAGATATTGCGACCGTGTACATAGGGGTGTGTAATCAGCAACACGCTTAATTTTTTTAATACCCAATAATCTCAACGCGGCTGCAAACGAAGTTGCAAATGAGGACAAAACGTAAATAATGATGCAGGATATAACTCGTCTTCATCTGCTTCTTACTTCACTTCGGTACGAGCGCGAGAAACGAGGACTATGGAAGAGTTATTTTGCCTGAGCTGCCAGATGTCCCTGTCAGCTGATGGCGGAGACGAATTGAAAAAAATTTGCTGCGCTGAATACAAAATAGCATTTTCCAATGTCCAATCCAACGAGATGGCGAATATCGAATAGAATAATTAGACGTAAGAAACGTAAATACTTTGACTAGCAGTTGCTGAATATAAACGAAAACTTAGCTAATGGGAACACCACACAAGCGTACAAACTAGTAAATATAATTAAGAACGGCTACCAACCCAGGACTAGCCTTTGTAAGGACAAAGATGGAAACATCACCAGCGACACCGATGACATTAACAAACGATGGGCCTCTTATTTTGAAGCGCTTCTAAACCTACCATCTAACATGCCCACACAAGAAGCTCTTGACGATATTGTTGAGCCAGGCCCACCCATACAACCCCCGACAGTAGAGGAAGTTGATCTCGCGTTGCGGTCACTAAAACGAAATAAAGCGCCAGGTCTGACGAGATTCCAGCTGAACTGCTAAAATTCGGTGGAACGGGTCTAGCTACTGCCATACATCAATTACTCCTGCGAGTATGGGAGGACGAGGCGATCCCAGACGATTGGCGCAGAAGCATCATCTGTCCAATCCACAAGGGAGATAAACTGCGGTGTGAGAACTACAGGGGCATATCACTAGTTTGTACGTCCTATAAAATGTTCACCAAAATTCTGGAAAATAGAATAAAACCATACGCTGGACGAAACATTGGCGAATATCAAAGCGGTTTCAGACCTGGTCGATCCACAACCGATCAGCTCTTTACAGTCAAACTGATACTCCAGAAGTGCTGGGAATACAACATAAACGCCAAATCTTTGTCGACTTCAAGCAGACATACGACAATATCAATCGTGGAATACTGTACAACATCATGCTGCAATTTGGTATGTCGGCCAAATTAGTGCGACTGACAAAGATGACGATGACCAACTCCGTCTCACAAGTCAGGATCCAAAATAAACTTACTGATCTCTTTGAAACACGCACTGGTCAGAAACAGGGCGATGGACTGACACCGACCCTCTTCAACCTAGCACTGGAATACGCTATTCGGGCTATGAATATGGCCAACAGCAAGACGCTACTCATCAAGTCGACACAATTAGCAGCGTACGCCGACGACATCAACATCATGTCCCGAAGATTGGCCGACGCAGAAGATCTTCTGCATATGCTCGATACCGCTGCAAAAGTAGTTGGACTACGTATCAACGAGGGTAAAACTAAAATAATGATGCAATCGACGAGAAGGACACCTGCACAACCGAGCATCAATGTGGGGGACGTCAACATCGAGTTCGTGAACAACTTCATATACCTGGGTTGCAACTTGTCAAGAGACGCCAACGAAACTGTCAAAATAAAGCGACGGATACAGTTAGCTAATAAGACTTTTTTCCCGGCTCTCCCCATAAGCATAATCGAAGTATGTGCACAGAAACACGAAGTTTCGTGTGTACAAAATCATTATACGACCAGTGTTATGCTATAGCTGCGAAGCATGAACCCTAACTCAAGCCTCCGGCAATATGCTAGACTCATTTGAACGTAAGGTTCTACGGCGAATTTTCGGGGCTGTTTGCGATCGAGATGGATGGCGCATCCGGTACAACCATGAGTTGTATGAACTGTACGATGAGCTGGAAGTCGAAAATCGCCAAACTACGACGACTTCATTGGGCAGGGCATGTCAAACGAATGGACGATGACCGCATGCCAAAGATAGTGATGAATGTAAAACGAGTTGACGACCGAGATCTCGTTGGGAGAGCTCAGTATATGTGGACACCGAGCGGCTACTGGGCTTCCAAGATTGGAGGACGCGGTCACGTGACCGAGATAATTGGAGGACAACGATCCAGGCGGCAAAGGCCCGACGTCGGGCTGCCGCGCCACGATGGTGATGATGATACGAATAAGATTTGTATCAAATTTCGCCCCAAATCTAGATTTAGGAATGTTTCAAATGTATGGAAAATCTAGTGGATTTGCGAGAAACTCGAGATTTTGGCAGATCTCGTGTTGTGCACATGGTAGTCAAGTAACAAAAAAAAAACGGGTAAGCTAAAAGGGTTTGAGGATCATGAGAACAACGGATAATGAACAATAACGACTCACAAAATTCTGATGTATTTTTCCCGCATAAGCGCTTAACTAACAATTCACACTCGCGTCGTACAATGCGCACTATATTCGTATATAGTGCAGCCAGTATATCTAGGGGCGTATTCTGATTTAGGTCCGAATACCAGCCACCAGCCCAGTCGAGCTGCTTCCTCGATGTGATTAAAGCAATTCCTGATGAGAACATCGTGTTGACGAAATCAGGGACAGTGGAGAAATTTACTTAAATGCTGATAATTTCTCGTGGTAGTGGATAGCGAAGCTAAGTCATTGACTTATACATATTAGCAATTACCCACTCCACTTATTCCTATAGAAAAAAATAACGACTAACGGCAATCATGGAAACTGCTCACCTCGACTTAAATAAAACAAGTTTAACTCCTCGAATGAGTCGAAAATAAAAGAAACAAATAAGTTTACACAGATCTCTTTACAAGGAAAAGTTCACTTAACATTCACTCGTATATGCAGGGGAAATGCCACGTCCCATACCCATTATCCGGGCCTAAATCTATTTTCGAAACATATGCCATACGCTTTCATACACGGCCTTGGCGAAAAACCATCTCGTAGATTATGTGAGCAGATGAGCTAAAGCAACACAGAACGACACTCAATAAATATTTTAGTCTCGTCTTAATTATTTGTCACCGCAAATGCCGTGACGTCATCTCGTTTACGTTTCCTAGCAAACATACAACTTTCCATCATTGCTCTATCCTACGAAAAATGCCTGCCTCGATACTACTACATCATTTCTCCATTTTCTTACATTATCCAACTACCCGGGAAACGCTTATAAAGTGAAATGTATCTACGTAATGTTGCGTATATTTATGTGTGATAAAAAAAATTTAATTTCGACCACCTGACCGAATCCGAATGGCTCGCTGATTTTTTAATTTAAACAGATGACGCCCAGATGAGTGGATAAATAAACAAAACCCCCCGCCGATTATTGTATCTAAAGATCTAAGCTCCTATCCATCAATATTGACCGTTTAATTAATTAGCTACGCATACATACATACAATTCTTTGCATTGATCCTGTAGGACTACATACTATACATAGTACATTTCGCCGGGCATGTTATAGGAATGATGCCCGATGGCATAACCTTCTGTGAACTACATAAATTCCCGTGTCAAACTGAAAGTCTATCCGAGCAAAAAAAAAAAAGCTAGACGAAGGATCAACGTGCCAAATTTTGCAAATGAGAACTACAGGAACTATTATGAGCGTTTCTCAATTAGAATGGATGGTCGTTCAAATTCAAAATTGAATTTATTATTAGCAAAGGGTAGACGGGAGATAAGCCAAGTGGGTGATTGAATGTCGGCCAGCTGTTTGTACTAGGTGTGCTTGCGGACGGGGCTCAATTGGTTAATTGGTTTAAATTTTTATTTTTTGTTTTCCCATTCAATCTCAAAGAGATATGTATCGGATCGTAATTTGTATACAGTAATTTGTGTATTGGGTTTAATGTTCCTGTGTACATTAAGTGGAAATGGCGCTTAAATTGTTTATTCCCAGATTTTCTTAAAAGATGCAAGCATATTAGGTTCTATAAATAGTTTAGACAATGTTTTATGCGCGCCTTTTTGCAGAAGAGCCATCAAAGAAAAAGAAAGCAGCAGCCAGTTGATGAGTTGATATTATTAATATTCATAAATCCATAAATATTGCCATAACTCGCATCCAGTGAGGTATTTTTGTTTTTTACCGAAAATGTTATTATATTGTAACGATTATTACGCCAGATGTTAGCCTCGTGAATGTGTAATACTAGAAAAGTCTACGTGACCCACAGAGTCGAAGGTTTTTTAAGGAAACTGTAAGGGTCGCCACACACTAGCGTCCAAAATCCAGTCTGTCCCGCGTCCAATCCAAAATTCGTAGTGTGTGGGGTTCAAAGTTGAGAGCTCCGGAATTCACCGCAATCCAAGTTGGATATTCAACTTGCCCAAAATCCACCCGATTGCGCCGACGTTTGTGCGCGATATTCGAACTTAACGGAGTCAAATTTTGTTTAATGTTTTGTGTTGTCAGTATTAAATAGCAACAAAGAAAACGTTTTTACGTGTTGGTATCCGCCAAGATGTTTATGCAACACTTTTGCAGTGCAATTGACGGTGCGTGAAATTAAATCGGATAAGCGAAAATTGAGCTCGTCATCGAACTTGGCGCAGTGGTTTGGATTGCAATATGTGTCTCCCTGAAATTTGGACGGCGATATCCCCCGCAGTGCGCCCATATTGTCCCGCTTCCAAATGACCGCTAACACACTATACACGAGATTCTAGCAGAAAGTACCAGTGGTAAGCGAACTTCGTATGTGCGACGATTAATTTAAAATTGCAAAGAAAGGAAGCTCGCTTGCCACTGGTGCCTTCTGCTATAATCTCGTTTATCGCGTTCCGTGTGACACCGCCAAAGGCTTGCCACACAAGTAATTTTACAAAAAAAAAAGTAAAAAATCGAAATAGCGTAAACAGTGGTGCAATTTACCATTTGGCATATGCAGCATTCTTCTTCAGTACGGTCATGATAGTCATGACTCTTTACTTGCCACAGACAAGGCTCTGATCGATACATTGCAATAAAATCTACAATCACTGGGTTTGGTTTATTACGCGATATCTTTAAGTCCGCGAAAATAATATTGTTAAAAAAGAACTCAAAAAACCAAGGCCGGCCACACACGTACAATTTCAACTGACAGTTTGAACTGAACAGTTCAACTGGACTGTACAACTCAACGGTACAGTTAAATTGAGACGAATAAAAATTTCAATTTTGTAAACTGAAAGGTTCAACTGATTGTTACGTCTTTGGGGGTTCAACTGTACAGTTATCAGTTCTGGATCAAGTGCTTTTTTATTTATTAATTTTTATACCCTAGACTTATAGTATAGTTATACCCTAGACTTATAGTATAGGGTATATTGTTTTTGTCACGACGGAAATATGTAACACCTTAAAGGAGGCTCCGGAGGTATAGCAATGTATATATATAAATGATCGGGGTCACCTCCTGATTCGATTTAGCCATGTCTGTCTGTCTGTCTGTCTGTCTGTCTGTCCGTCTGTCTGTCTGTCTGTCTGTCCGTCTGTCTGTCCGTTCGCACGATAACTTTCGATAAAATGAAGCTAGAGCCTTGAAATTTTGGTCAAATGTTGGAAGTGTGATCTAGTTGGATGGTATTGAAAATGGGCATGATCAGGCCAAGAGAACGCCTACCTCCCCTACATATGTAAAATATTAAATGTATCTATAACTCCCGATTAAAGAAATATGAAAAGCTCTAGCTTTGGTAGATTACTCATGAGGGTAATCTCATACTCTCCTGGGAAAATAAAACTGATAAGTTGAAAACTAACGGTAATTTTCTTACAAAGAACCCCGTACTACCCTACTTTTCAGGTTTTTTATCTATAACTCCTGAACCAATTGACGTAGACACCTGATTTTTGGCGTGCAACTTTGAAGTGAGAAGCTGCTTAAGTTCTAGTAAGTTGGGCATAATCGGATAAAGGGAACGCCTACCTCCCCTACAAATTTCCAAAAATTAAATATTCCTTTAATTACGATAACTTTCGAAAAAATGATACTAGCAAGTTGAAAATTTGAAAGGATGTTGCTAATAAGACCTACTTTGTTGGTATTGAAAATGGGCAAGATCCGACAAAAGGAACTCCCACCTCCCCTACAAATGCAACTTCAAATGAGCGATAACTTTTGATAGAATGAAGGCAGCAACTTGAAATTTTGGTCAAATGTTGAAAGTGAGATTGAGTTAGTTGGCATTAAAGATGGATAAGATCCGACCTAAGGAACCCCTACCTCCCCTAGAAATGAAACTGAAAATAAGCGATAACTTACGACAAAATAAAGCTAGCGACTTGAAATTTTGGCCAAATGTTTGTAGTATGATCCAGTCGGCTAATATTGAAAATACGTAAAATCCGACCAACGAAACCCCTACTTCCCCTACGAAAGAAACTTCAAATAAGCGATAACTTTCGATAGAATGAAGCTAGAGACTTGAAATTTTGTTTAAATGTTTGTAGTGGGATCTAATTGGTTGGTGGCAATGATGAGCAAGATCCGACCCAAGGAACCCCTACATCCCCTACAAGCGAAACTTCAAATAAGCAATACCTTTCGATAGAATGAAGCTAGTGACTTGAAAAATTCGACAAATATTTGTAGAATGGGTTAGTTAGTTAATTGATTTTGAGAATGGTTAAGATCCTACTGAATGAGTGCCAGCCTCCCCTATGAACTAGCCATATAGGAGACCCATTGTTAATGCATATGGTCGTTGCCAATTGGTACTTTTGGTATCTCCACTAGGTCTGTACAAGTCTAGGGTATATACGTTTCGGACTCCTGGTTTTGAATTCTTTTTAAGAAAATTTTTTTTTGCGAAATCAATCAAAATACATGATTTCCTGTGTTCGCGGTATCGTAGTTGTAAAACAGTGTTCCTACAAGATTGTGGTGCAGACCACAACAGGGGGTTAAAATAAGCGAAGTTCGGAAATAAAAACCGATTTTTTTTTTAACCTCCGAGTAAATTCTTAAAATGTTCACTTTTTTTGTAGAAAGGTTTTAGAATATTTAAACAATATGTAGTACTATTCCATTCGAAGATACGCGCTAATTGAACTATGTAGGAAGTAGGAGAGATAGTGGCTCTGAGCAATTAAGGTTCACAAGCATTGAAACTGAGTGGTCTATTGTATATCACAGTTAACTTGACCAAATCAAGCTTGATCGCACTGACGAAGCTGTGAACTGTGCCCCAAAATTCGGGGCTTATGTAATTTTTTGAAGGATAATTCATTCATTCGCAGCGTCGTAGCAGAGCTATAGTAGAGTACCCCGAAGTGAAAATCTTGGCCTGTCTCAGGCCTAGTGCGGGGACACAGATCGCTCTTAATCTTGGAAGCGCCTGTGTGTATTCGGTGAAATGGACCCAAAATGCCTGCACTCCCCTGCCTTTGAACAACTTCATGCTCACTTCTATGAGATTGAATCCTCAATTTCTCTGCTCCAGATTATTAATCATCATCATAATTCTGGGTCGATAGACCGAAGTCGGGCCCTGGCCGGAAGTGTCCTGGTGAAGTGACCGCATCCTCCGATTTCGGAAGCCCAGCAGTTGTTCGGTGTCGACATCTATCTATCTAGTCTTACCAAATAGCTCCTAGTCTGCGTATTTTTTATATACGCTATGGCATACGGCTGTTGTCCACTTTTGGTATATGACCTGTCCATTAAATTGTTGTACAGCTTTTGGTTTCATTATTGGAAAAACCGAGAAGGATGGCTTATGTGCAAGCTGTATCCGTCGTCTCATTTCGCTGTTTCTGTTTCGTGGGTGCGCATTGGCAGGCTAGGCCACATGGAACTGTTGACGCACTATGCCCCACAAGGGGAGAGGGCAAATTAAGTAGGGCAAAATTCACGCCAAGTCCGCGGTCCTAAGCACGCTACATTACAACCCAACGCTATATAAATGGTACAAGTACAGTCCAATTAGAACCATGGCCTCGAGATGAGTTAGCATCATCTCGTTTTCTAGATTGTGACGGTTTGTCTTGTGCAGTGGTGTGTGATCAGCAACACGCTGAACCGAGTTATTTACCCCATAAATGGGTACTCATTTAATAGCTGAGTGGGCTCATAGTCCGACACGTAAATCCCCTTTTTTTTTATCGAAAACTACCGGCGCATTCAGTAGGAATCCAACCGGGGCCCAGTGCGTAGAAGGCGAACGTGCTAACCGTTACGCCATCCGGACTACATAGTGGCTTTGACGGAAATTGCAAAGCGGATGAACTAGCTAGAAGAGGCTCTATCAATTAATGCTCAAACAATGACAACAAAACGTAAATGATCAAACTATACATAAAACGTTGCATAGTACATAAGTGGAAAGGAGATGTGAGGAGGAGAGAAGGAAAAAAAACTAAAATTCAGAAATAAGTCAATTAGCAGATAGTTTGTTTTTTATAATATAACTTCTTGGAACTGCCTAAGGTCATACAGTGAATTAAGACAATGACCCACAGCTTGTATAGCTTAAAGTGTATGTGCTCTTGTCTTACTTTGGTGGAATTTGAAGTAGTCGAAAGTAACTTGGCTTTTTTTTTACCCCAACGGATCACCCTCTTGTAGGCATTAGAGCTTTTCCTGGCTTTGACTGTATATAGTAGAGCACCTTTTAAGCGCGAAACTGGCCTTAACTCCAAAATGGCAAAAATGTAGTTAGCTTGTTTTTACAGTAACCCGACGATATATGAAAAGCTTTAATCAAAAATAACGTACTACTGATCCCAATTCAGATGACATAAGGAGTTTAGCTTTAGTCGGTAGTCCGGATGGCGCAACGGTTAGCACGTTCGCCTTCAACGCACTGGGCCCCGGTTCGATTCCTGCTGAATGCGGTAGTTTTCGATAAAAAAGGGGATTTACGTGTCGGACTATGAGCCCACTCAGCTGTTAAATGAGTACCTATTTATGGGGTAAATAACTCGATTGAGCGTGTTGCTGATCACACACCACTGCACAAGACAAACCGTCACGATCTAGAAAACGAGATGATGCTAACTCATCTCGAGGCCATGGTTGAAATTGGACTGTTGCGCCAGTTATTTATTTATTTAAGGAGTTTAGCTCCAGTTCACAAAAAGATAACTCTTTTTTTTCAAATCACTTGGCATAAAAATCTCCAATTAACAAAAAGTAATTTACTCTACCAATAATTTCCGCTATTACTATTATTTTCGTTTTAATTCTATTTTAAACCGTAGATTTCATGGTCATTTTTCTGGTATTGAACCATGCACTCGTCGTCTTGTCGCTTTTTTCACGGTCGATGTTAGCTCATAAAATTACGAACGGTGTCACTCAGCTTACAAAGTCCCAATTATTGACTGCATGTTCCACATCCCTAGTCCCCCCAGCATAAATTCAAATTCCCCCAATTTGCTATCTTGCTACTAAATGAAACATCCACAGCATGTTAAGTATCTTCACCCATAGCTTTCAGCGCAATACCGTTTTTCGACTAATCAAAATAAACAGAATCCGGTAATAAAATCAAATACGAGTATTTGATTGAAGGCAAATTAGCGTTTGAAAATATTTTTTCGGATATTTTACAAAATCCAAGACGGACAACTATGGATTCCCGCACCATTGCCACTTCTGCCATTCTCTTTCTCCACTCGAGATATCATTAAAGAGATGAAATCACTTTTGTATTCGGTATAAGCTCTCGTCATCGCCGCTTCAATGGCGATAAATTTAGATAATCTGAACTTGAAAATATTTGAAAATCGACCGGGAAAATTTCATAAGGAAAGTGACTAAAAATAACGACAGTCACATCGAAGCATCTCTTTCGGCGCATCTTAAATATGATTTAAAAATATGAAATTTTCTTTTGCATCAATATATATATTTATGTATACATGTACAATATATTAGCGTAAGATTTAATATGAATACTTTTGGATTCATTTATCATTGATTTTGTTTTGTTTACAAAGTTTTATTGTATGTATTGGTCATGGATGTTTTCGTTTTATGTATCTTTCAGAGAAACGACTATGTGAAATATGCTAAAGTTTTTCCATTCGCGGAACTATTTGGATTCAAAGTGACGTCGAAATGGTATCGAAAATGCGTGGGAGTTACGGAAGTCCTTTGTGGATTGGCGATGGCTACAATACCTCATCGTAAATAAACAATTTGAATTTTAAGTGAACACTCTCTCATAAAGAAAAAATAACTTTTCTTCTACTTGCAGATAAAATTAAGAACACTGCCAATGTTACGCTATTGCTTTTAATGCTCCTGGCTGTCTATTCTCACCTGATGGTCAACGATCCATTCGAAAGGACAGGACCATCGTTGGTGTTCACATTCATGCTTAGTGGCAGACTCGTGGTTTGGTATCAGGTAATTATTAATTTAGTTTAGTTAGTATCATGTTCGGTATATACTGAGACATGTGCCTGGCCCGCCCACAGATTCAACCCAAATCTTCAAAATCATTCTGAATACAATTCAGTAAACTAATCTTATGTCCCTTGAGATTTTGATAAATCTCGGGAATTTAAGCAAATCTACCCCCAAATCTCCAACATTTACCATACATTTATTACTCTCGATTTCGACCGAGATTTAAAACAAATCTTGCTGAAATCTTGTTGAGATCCTGTCATACATTTCAGATTCCAATGTATACGGCCGCGTCATATTTAAGGTCACTCTAATTTAAGTTCTATTTTTACAAATGAATCCTTCGGCTACTAATTTAGAACATTTTCAATTATGAATCACTTTCTTTACTACGCAGAAAAATTCGATTTATAACAATCCAAATAACATTACAATTTCCTTTAATTTAATGAACCCGTCCCGCTAATTTACTTAATGAATTTCTGAATGTTTTTTTATTCGCCTATTTTAGACTAGTCGCAAGGAACAAGAGCTCGCGGCCACACTTTCCGCCCAAACTCAAGCCAATGGACTGAAGCAGGAATAAATTTTTGTCGAAACGTACCACCCCCGCTCTGATTTAATCTCACTCAACACTGTGTTTATTTGCATAGATCCAGCAAGCACAATGCATTGCAACAACAAAAACAACAAAAGATTAAATGATAAATAAATTTACAAGACAAATTAAGCGAATCTGAATGTGAATTCCCTAAAAACAATTTATTGAAAGAATTTATAAGAAAAGCGAACCAAAAGCGATCCTAACTAATAAAAACATTAGACGAAATAAAAAAAACAATCAAAATGACATTGTTTACCCTAAAAGAAATAATGAAAAAGAAAACAAAAAGCGACTTACGAAGAGATCTAGTCATTTTATCCGTGATATTGTAGAATATAAATACATTATATTATATTATAATTTATGATTTCATTATTTTAACTGTATAAATATAGATAAATCGTTAGAATCACCTCGAGACGTTTGTTAACCGTATATACGAATGCTAACATTTTCTTATAATTTTATCGAACCTATGAAATTTATGTATATTGTGCTGTGTTCTTGATGTCTTTTAATTTTGTCTTCTTCTTTCGAAGTATCACATATTATAAGACATATAAATTGTATGCATTCACACTAATAAACTTTTAAATACCTTTGCACCGTTTGTAAACATGATGAAGAATGACGAAAATATAATAAAAACAGATGATAAAATGTCTCTCTGTTATTGAAAAATGAAGTTAACTCAGAATTTCCGCTTAGTTTTTTTATAAGTACTGCAATCCAGAGGCCGATACACAAATTCATCTTGCATTCGCACATCGGTTGATCATGTAAGAACTTTAATATTATTAACGTTACGTTACGTAAAGAACGGTTTGGGCATAAGAAGATGCCCTGGGGGACGCGGCCTAAGGTAGCATAATGACTGTGGAGGCCGGGCCGTGCCATCTGGGGAAGGAATAGGAGCCTCAACGAGCTAAGCAACGGCCTATGTTTTCTGTAGCTCAGTTCGGGAGACGTGGGTGGGGTTTTCGCCGCTCGTTGCCCCTGTCCTTTACGTATTAATAAAAATTCATTGACTTGGAGAAGACAATAACACAAACATAGGCGCCGACTATGGGGGGGGCAAGGCACTTTCTGCCCCCTCAATCCAAATATTGGGGGGGGGGACATAAAAATCATTTCGCAAGAAAAGCGATCTTAACCCGACTTCTTCGTTCAAACAATCAAACACTTATTTAGCTATGACACATAGGGAAGGAAGGAAGGAGCTTCTACGGACATACATATACATACTCATATATAGCCTATGAGGATCGTACCATTGAATCTTGTGCTTTAACAAGACTTGACAGCCGTCGTTCTCCCGGGCCCGGGTCATGGGAAGCCGTGTGAAATTAGCCCGAATCATAATGGTCACTTGAGGTATTAAAACTCGACGTTAAATTTGGTTATGATTCCTCAAGATGCTGTCAAAACTTAATTGATCTTTTGTGCTAAATTATTTTAAGACGTGGACGGTAAATTATTTGAATTTGAGTTTAATTAAAATTTAAAAAATTATTTTCGGTTAATAAACAAAAAAGCTTTATAGTTAGTTGGTCAGCAAATGCTTGATGAAATGACCTGGATCTTAAGGCTTCATTATTAAAAACAAACAAGCTAGCCTTCGGCTAGCGAAGCGTGAAGGATATCATACCTTCGTTGTGTTTTGTGGTACATTTACCACTTTGAAATTAGTAGTAAACTTGTTCCGATTTCACTGTTCCTATAAGAGGTATATGAAATATTGGGCCGATTTCAACCAAATTTAGGAATGTAGCTTAGCAGTCAATATGATTGAATAATATGCAATTTCACAAAGATATCTTCAGAAATAAAAAAGTTTTTCTGATAAAAAGTTGCTTTTGGAACGGTCGTTCCTATGACAGCTATGTGATAGAGTAGTCGGATTTCAACCAAATTCGGGGATGAGATTTCACTAAAGACAACATTGATTAATGTGAAATTTGAAAACAATATCTTTAGAAATAAAAAAGTTTTTCCCACAAAGACAAATTTTTTAACCGGTCGTTCCTATGGCAGCTATATGACGTAGTGGTCCAATTTCAACCGAATTCGGGAATGTGATTTTACTAAAGATATTGTTGATTAATGTAAAATTTGAAGATGATATCTTTAGAAATAAAAAAGTTTTTCTCACAAAGACGAATTTTTGGACCGGTCGTTCCCATGGCAGCTATATGACGTATTGGTCCGATTCCGTTGGTTCCGACATATATACAGCGTGCAATAAAAAGAAGGCTTTGTACAAAATTTCAGCTCGATGGCTTTAAAACTGAGGGACTAGTTTGCATAGAAACAGACAGACAGACGGACAGACGGACAAAGCTTAATCGACTCTTCTCATCATACTGACCAAGAATATATATAGTTTATATGGTCGGAGATGCTTCCTTCTGTACGTTACAAACTTCATGACAAAGTTAATATACCCTATCACATCCGTGAAGGGTATAACAAGAAATTTTATTTCCATACAACGCTGATGATTTGCATGGTCGGTTCCAAATTGGCTCCCTTCAATTGTGAGAGCATTTTGATTGACTCTATGAGACTATACATTCGTATCGACATCGAATATTTGCCTGCCTTAAAACATCGACTTTTTTAGCTATGGTTATTGGGCCGTTCTTTTCGTGGACCCATCATCAGTCCACGTTTTAAGTGCAAGAGATACGTTAATTGTTATTTCAAGAATGGATCAGTTTATTGTGAGGATACCATCACAAAAAGTTCACACAACAAGGCAATCCGACAGTCAATAAAAAAATTATGAAAAGTTGTTGTGCCCCCCCAATATTTTTCAACAGTCGGCGCCTCTGAACACAAACATGGGAGGCAAAAATGGGGAACAATAAAAAATGGGACGATAAGGATGGAATGGTTGGCGGACGGTGCAGATGCTCTCGTGCTCGCATCGGGGTCCGGGTGTAATGGGACTCTCGGCCTTTGATCTCGCACCATCGACAGATCATTACTCATCAGGTGCTGCCGTCGATCTACCGGTGCAGGCAGCACTACCCTCTGATAATGGCAACCGGGGCGGTCGCCCCTTTCGCCCCTCTCTTCGTACGGCGCAGGATCGATCGGGCGACGGATTACTCCATCTATGTGGGGTCTAACAGAATTTATTTGGGCAGAAGATTCATTTTGTTTTGTTATTCCAAGTAATTACTCAAAATCAACATTTTATTCAAAAGAAATAAATTGTATAATCGGCCATAACTGCAACACAAGTTTCCTATATAAACTGCCCATGGTCAATTATCGGGGGCAATATTGTTAGTGTAATGTATGTTAATTGTTCACTTCTCTATGCAAAGGTATTTGGCTATTGTAGTAGTAGTACCATATTGTTTTTTTTTTTAAATAGCAGACTACGATCCAACAACCTGTAATGATCCACCTGTATGGTCAATTACAGATGGTTCATTACAGGCTGTTGAAACGTAGCCTGCTATTTGAAAAAAAAACAATACTACTGCAATACCAAAGGTTGTGAGTAAACAATTTGTTTCTCTGGCTAGTTTCTTGAAGAAATCCGGGCAGATAGTGATTTCCAAAGGAGAATGTTATGGGTTAATGAGGCTACATTTACGCGCAGTGGTGTATTTTATACGCGTAACAGCCACATCTGGGCTCGAGTGAATTCCAATATTAATCATCTGTTTCGGTTCTAAAGCGAATTCAGCATAATTGTCTGGATAGATCTTCATGGTGATAAACTTTTTGAAACTTTAATTCTTCCGTAACGCTTGAATGTGGTGGCATTTTTTTAATATTGCAAAACCGAATAGTACCTATGCCTGTAGCCCAACGAAGCGTCTTTTGGTGTCAGATGGACGAATGGCTCACAATAGGAAAACAACAATGGACTGCTAGGATTGTCTTTTCACTTCCATTAATATTTTTGTGTACATTATTGCATTTGTTCCTATTATTGAGATGCTCAACAGTTTTCAGAGATCATGAGTGAATTATTGCAAAGAATGCAATGTTTCGCCTCTGTTATCCTCGTGATTCTCTGAACTCTGTTGATCATCGGAATAATATCGAAATGCAGTACCTTTTTTTTCTTTGCTAATTTTTCCTCTCTACAATGGTTGCCAGCTGACTTCGGTGCCCAGTTCGCTTTTGCTTTTTACTCTTAGCGGCACAATATGTCCTCAGATAGTAATCGGAAAGTCTGTCCTCCTTCGTCACTTCGTTCGGAAATTGTTTTTAAAAGTGTAAATACCCCTTATTAATTGGCGTATGTGTGAAATATATTCATGTCGGTAAGGGAATCGTGTCGTTCACCGGAAAAATCACGAATCGGAGAAGCGGCAATGAATACGTAAAGGAATCACGATATTTTTAGGAACGCACCCATTCACTCCCAATACAACCTAGATTAATTTTGGCCGCAAATATGAACCTATAAAACACAAAGGGCTCAGATACAGAAACTTCCACGATTTAAGCAAAACAATAATCTTAAAATTTAATATCAGATGCCGAATACCGTTTCGCAGGTATTGTTTAAAATTCCCATTAAGCCAATCTCATATTTAATAACATATCTTCAAAAACTGATTTACCTTCTTCCCAAATGCACATTTCCCTTGTCCTTTGTGAGACCCTCCTTAAATAATAACGCCTAAATCTTGTAAGCCTGGCAGTTCGGTTCATCCATGACACATTCATTTGACAAGTAAATTTTAAGTTATCATCGCCATCTGCTTCAGGACAGCTGTTTTCGTTTTGATCCAGTTGGGAGTAATCTCGCCCTTGCACGCAAGAAAATGCTTCCATTGGAGAAAATTGCCAATCAAATTGGCTATCTTGTGATGAAGGAAGATGGTGCAGTGTTGGAATCTGGTGGTGAACTAGAAAATGACGAACGCAGCGCAAACATTATCATGGGGCTTATCAACATGTCGGAGAGGTTTGTTTTCATTTCTCACTGTTAGCTTTTCTTAATTTTCCTCTTACCGCCCTCCACAGCGTTGACGACAACTTTATGCCGAAAAGCGGCTGTGAACGAATCTCCATCATATACGAAGACCACAGCTACACGATTTGCATGTCAAACAAGAAAATTTACGTCGTCAAAAGAAAACATCCCACGTCTAGTCTCCCCGACACCGATAATGGAAATTTGCTGGTCTAGGAAGCTTCCCCTTCATGAACTATTCGCCTATAAGCCTTGTTAATTGAATCAATATTCTTAAGTGAAATAGCTGTAGACATGTATCTTTAATCACTTTTCAAAAAATACATTTGTAATTTGTTGCTCAAAGAGTTTGTTCGCTTCGTTCGTGATATCCAACAGGGTGGACTTGTTGTTGTTTATGATCACGTAGAATTGTCGCCAATTGGATGCCCGCTTTACGATCCAGTAGTCGTTCAGAGCTTTCACCACAGTTTCCTCATATTTTCCGTTCAGGTCCTTCTTTTCGTCGTACAGGTCGGCTATTAGGTTGGAGACAACAAGTGGAAGAGCGGGCGTGTTGGGCCGTTGCGGATGGACATGAACGGTGCCCGTAAAGCGGGAAGTCAGTTCGTTGATAAAAAGATACTTCGGAGAGGCGGCGTCGGGTTCGGCTGGTTTAGTAGAATTATTTCCCGTCGGTTTGGCAAAGCTTTCACCGATTTTGGATGCTATGTTGGAAATTTGAGGTCCCATGAAAGAATGCAACTCGCCGTAGAAGTCTTCCGTGGGAGGCGAGACAGCTAAGATGGAGAAAATTTTCGTAAGTTCTTCAAACCGATTGAAATTGATAGTACAATTTACCAGATACGAGAAGACAAATCGTAGCCGTAAGAGCGCGATACACTACCATGTAGTAACTCTGCAACTCCTTGTCGTCATCCACAAAGACTTTTGGCGCTCTGGTCTGATCGCCCGGCCCGGCAATGAACGATCCATAGTGCGGGCCATCGATCGAATAGCTTCGAGTCAACGAGCCACCCTTCAATTCAGACTCCTTGGCCTTCTGGAACAACGTTCCAGTCAAATACTCGTAAATGGAATACAAGTCTGTCGGATTTACTTCGCTCCTGTAAAAACAGACGTCAAATATGAAAATGTGTTTATTGCCGAGCGAGTTTGATGACGAACCAGACCAGCTGATCGTTGTAAAGGAAAATGCACTTCTTAATTCGGGGGAATGTCTCCGCAATCATGTTGATGAACGTGTGGACACGGAGAAAGAGGCTTCGTTCAAGCGGCAGGTATTGAATACTCTGCACCACATCGATAATATCACAGCTTTTCAATTTGATCGTTAATAAATACTAAGGAACAAAAGTTGTCTACCATCAAACCGCATTTAGTATTTTAAGCGCGACTCATACCTTTGAATAAAACACATCCAATTTCTTCTTCAAATTTGCCATCTTTTCACTTTCCGTTTTGCCAGCAAAGTTCATTTCGAACGTTCCCGCGAACAGGCGAAACATTTGATAAGCCTGCCGCAATATCGCCCTGTAAATGGTCGTGTGCACATCACCGCCCCTATATTCGGTGTGGTCGTTGCCGTCCCTTGTTTTCGTTTCCCACGGCGAATTGAGGGTCTGCAAACAAAACGGGAGTGGACATAAGCTAGTTATTTGCACTCTATCTTTATTGTTATTGAACAAGATCAAAGGTTTCTTTTGTATTACCATCACCATCCAAAAATCTTTTTCTGCCAAATAGAAAATCTGCGAAGTCTTCTGTGTGTTCAACGCTTGACAGCCATCGCTATCGGTGAAATTGCTGCAAAGTTAAGACAGACGTAAACGGAAGAGTTGTTAATTAAATTAAGCGAAATTACTTGGTAAAATGTATAATTGCTTCACAAAGCCCAACATCTTTCACTTTGGTGTTTGTATCGATATCAGCCGGATGATAAAAGAATATCTTCTCGTATTCCTACAAGGTATTTGAACAGATAAAGATAAAGCATCTTTCGGATGATGGCAAAGCAACTTACTTCTTCCTCCTTTCTTCCATACTGTGAATTGAATATAAAAAAGTTCCTCAACGACACCTCCATCCGACCCGCCATGGTAACCGAACATTTGTTTGTTGACGTCTAAATTTTTTATGATCAGCTGTCAAGTCAGCTGTCAGAGAAGAAAGAGTTGAATCATATGGCATATCCGGTTTCGGAGCATTTCTGTTTCCATCTGGAACGGAGCTGAAATTATTGTGTGCGTTCAGAAGGAACTGAGCAACTTCCGCTCAGCGAACATGTTCAGAACGAGCGGGTTCAGAAGTGACTGAGCAACTTCCGCTCGGGTGATCATGATCAAATTTCACCGAGCAAGAAATATTTCTGCTCACTGATCAGTGCTCAGTGCTCAGGTTCTTCTTCTTCTTTTTCAACCTCACGCTCATGTTGCGAGTTTCCGAGTTTTGACAGTTATCAAATTGGTTGTTGTGTTTTCACCGTTTTCGGCTTCTAGTTCTTTGGTTTTCGGGTGCTTCTGAATTTGTTTTCACGTTGTTCGTGATTTTTGTAATGGACAGCGTGGGATTCATGTATTTTCCACTTTTCGGCACTTGAAGTCTAAAATTGTCATCGTCAGCTTTCAGCTGGTCGATTTGTCAGCTGGTGAAGTAGCGTTCAGAAGGTGCAGACTCCAAACCGAGCAGCTCCGGAGCTGCTCGCGAGCAGTTGCGGAGCTGCTCGCGAGCGGTTTCTGCTCTTTTGCCACCTTCTGAACGCACTCATTGTTATTCTTATACCCTAGACTTGAAAGTATAGGGTATATTGTTTTTGTCCGGTGAAAATATGCAATTCCTTAAAGGAGCCTCCGTATGGCAATGAATATATAAATGATCAGGGTCACGTCTTGATTCGGGTTAGCCATGTCTGTCTGTCTTTTCGTCTGTTCGTTCGCACGATAACTTTCGATAGAATAAAGCTAGAGACTCGAAATTTTGGTCAAATGTTTGCAGTAGGAGCTAGTTGGCGGTAATTGAAAATGTGTGCGTTCAGAAGGAACTGAGCAACTTCCGCTCAGCGAACATGTTCAGAACGAGCGGGTTCAGAAGTGACCGAGCAACTTCTGCTCGGGTGAGCATGATCAAATTTCACCGAGCAAGAAATATTTCTGTTCACTGATCAGTGCTCAGTGCTCAGGTTCTTCTTCTTCTTTTCAACCTCACGCTCATGTTGCGAGTTTCGACTTTTGACAGTTGTCAAATTGGGTTTGTTGTGTTTAGGTTGTGTTTTCTTGGTGTTTTCGCCGTTTCTGTGTTGTTTTCTCGTTTTTTGGGATTTTCATCATGGACAGCGTGGGATTCATGTATTTTCCACTTTTCGGCACTTGACGTCTAAAATTGTCATCGTCAGCTTTCAGCTGGTCGATTTGTCAGCTGGTGAAGTAGCGTTCAGCAGGTGCAGACTCCAAACCGAGCAGCTCCGGAGCTGCTCGCGAGCAGTTGCGGAGCTGCTCGCGAGCGGTTTCTGCTCATTTGCCACCTTCTGAACGCACTCAATGATTAAGATCCGAACCAAGGAACCCCTACCTTCCCCTCAAATGAAATTTCAAATAAGCGATTACTTTTGATAGAATGAAGCTAGCGATTTACAATTTTCGTCGAATGTTTGTAGTAGGATCTAGTTTGTCGGCGGCGAAAACACAACAACCAATTTGATAACTGTCAAAACTCGGAAACTCGCAACATGAGCGTGAGGTTGAAAAAGAAGAAGAAGAACCTGAGCACTGAGCACTGATCAGTGAGCAGAAATATTTCTTGCTCGGTGAAATTTGATCATGCTCACCCGAGCAGAAGTTGCTCAGTCACTTCTGAACCCGCTCGTTCTGAACATGTTCGCTGAGCGGAAGTTGCTCAGTTCCTTCTGAACGCACACATTGAAATACGCAAAATCCGATCAGCCCCTACTTCCCCTGCAAATGAAAATTCAAATGAGCGATAACTTTCAATACAATTATGCTAGGCACATGAGAAATTCGGCGAATATTCGTAGTGTGGGTTAGTTAGTTTTTTTTTTACAAGGGATTAGGGATCAGTTTGGCTTTCGCACTACCATTCTTAGTCATGCAATTCAAAAGCTCTTATCATCATTTCCCTAGGAGGGAAAAGGGATTGAGGAGGTAGGGACAAATCTCTGCCATCTTTACTCTCAGGCCGGAGTGTCAGCTGATTGTCAAAGCACTAACGACATGACAAGCAGTCAACGAAGTGTGAACGCGTGCGGTCGCCCGGTGAAATATCGCGATAATTGTGTGTAAAAGTGAGTTTAGTGCCGGAATTTTAAGTGTAACTAAAAGAAGTGGCTATCAGTGCCGTGTGAAAGTGAAAAAAAACGTGAAGTGCCGGGAAATATCGAGTAAAATGGTGTATTGAAAAGTGCGAGGTTAGGAAAGTGCGACACGGGAATTTTCGCATTTTTCGTTTATTTTACGGCAATTCGGCAAGTGTGAATGGTACAGCACTACCCTGGGACGAATCCTCGGGCCGGTGAGTTTAACGGAAACTCCCGGAAGTGCCCCAAAAAGTGAATTCAAAGTGGTTGTCAAATGACAACATTACAGGTGATTTCCGGTCTTTTCATCGGAATTCATAGGGTAAGTATGCGTTTTTTGTTGTGGTAGAATTTAAGTGGATTGATGCGCCCCAAAGTGTGGATTTTGACCACGATGTTGACGAACCGGACGAAAGTTCCACTACTAGGCATCTAGTCCTGTCAGCTGCAGTGAAACTTTCGTCCGGTTCGTCAACATCGTGGTCAAAATCCACACTTTGGGGCGCATCAATCCACTTAAATTCTACCACAACAAAAAACGCATACTTACCCTATGAATTCCGATGAAAAGACCGGAAATCACCTGTAATGTTGTCATTTGACAACCACTTTGAATTCACTTTTTGGGGCACTTCCGGGAGTTTCCGCTGAGCTCACCGGCCCAAGGATTCGTCCCAGGGTAGTGCTGCACCATTCACACTAGCCAAATTACCGGAAAATTAACGAAAAATTCGAAATTTTTCGTGTCGCACTTTCATAACCACACTCATGTCTCGCGCACTTTCGAGCAGTTCATTTTGGTCGGAAGTTCGCGGCACCTTGCGTTTTTTTCACTTCCGAATATCAGTGACAAGCACTACTTTCAACTGCACTTAAAATCGCGACACTAAAATCACTTTTACGCACGAAAATCGCCAAATTTCAAGAGGTCGACTGCACGCGTTCTTCACTTTGTTTACATATGGTTCACTGCTTGTCATGACGTCATTGCTTTGACACTCCGGCCTGAGAATTAAGATGGCGGTGGACAAATACACTCAATTCAGGTCAGGTCCACAGAAATACGACATAAGGAGCTGAAATTGGTGTTTAGGATAACACATGCCCGCCCAACATAGTTAAATGGAGAAAAAATTAGTGTGTACCAAAGACAATTCACATTTGGAGAAACATTAAAACATAGATTATAAATTTAAAACATGTTTTGCCTCCCAGACAGTGAAGAGACACTGGTATGGAGGGAAGGCAAAAAAAGTATTTTTAATTGATTTAATTTGATTAATTTGATTTTGGGAATGAGCTGATGCTACTGAATAAACCCCAACCTCGCCTATGAACGTTAGTTCAAATATACGTATACATATACAAAATCCGAATGGATGAACGGTGAAACTTCTCATTTGATCCACACACAGTTCAAGCTGACCATATAGGAGAATCACTTTTAATGCACATGGTCGTTGCCAATTGATACTTTTGGTATAACCACTAGGTCTGTACAAGTCTAGGGTATATACTATTCGGACTGGTTTAAACATACTAGTAGGATTCACGCTTCCTGTCGTATATGTCGTAAACGTCATAAACTTCTGTCATCTCCATAGTAAAATAACAGAAGCTTACAACTTTACGACAAATACGACGTTTAAGACGTGAGCATGAATCCCCCTACTGTTGTTATTAGGCGTATTTGTTTCATCCCGGATCACATTGGATCTTCATACAAATTGGTAGACTGGTAAAAGACCTATTAAATGCCTTAAATCTCTCCAGAGGCTTGGGCGCGTCAACGTCTCTTGCATTATTATGCCTTATCGATGTTTCAATAGCATTTAGATTTCGGATGGTGGAGTTGCTAGCATTAGCGCCCATATACGATGCAATCCGTCGTCAGATCGATCGCACAGTGTATACAGTGGCGGACAAAAGTCTACGGCAGCACCTTATATTGAGGTTTTGGTTAATTGGAAGCTTTAATCAAAAATCCGTTGATGCACATTGTGTGCGTTCAGAAGGAACTGAGCAACTTCCGCTCAGCGAACATGTTCAGAACGAGCGGGTTCAGAAGTGACTGAGCAACTTCCGCTCGGGTGATCATGATCAAATTTCACCGAGCAAGAAATATTTCTGCTCACTGATCAGTGCTCAGTGCTCAGGTTCTTCTTCTTCTTTTTCAACCTCACGCTCATGTTGCGAGTTTCCGAGTTTTGACAGTTATCAAATTGGTTGTTGTGTTTTCGCCGTTTTCGGCTTCTAGTTCTTTGGTTTTCGGGTGCTTCTGAATTTGTTTTCACGTTGTTCGTGATTTTTGTAATGGACAGCGTGGGATTCATGTATTTTCCACTTTTCGGCACTTGAAGTCTAAAATTGTCATCGTCAGCTTTCAGCTGGTCGATTTGTCAGCTGGTGAAGTAGCGTTCAGAAGGTGCAGACTCCAAACCGAGCAGCTCCGGAGCTGCTCGCGAGCAGTTGCGGAGCTGCTCGCGAGCGGTTTCTGCTCTTTTGCCACCTTCTGAACGCACTCATTTTTTCAGTAACGTAAATATATTTATAAAAAAACGAAAACAAAAGCTTTTCATAACAAATTTAAAGAGAAATCCATAAAAACATAAAAAATTGAATGGACAAAAGTCTACGGCAGTCAGTGCTGGCTGACTTATACACAAAAAATTTCCAACTAAACCTAACTGTATTTCTTCGAAATTTGTTTATTTGATCTTACTGTCATTCAGTGCATGTGCGGCTGCAACTCTACTATAGGTTTATCGCTAGTTTCGAACTGTAAGGACCGCAAAATGTCATCGCGAAAAGAAATTTCTAGTGATGTCCGAAATTTGATCGTTCAGTATAAAAAAGTGCTCGGAAATTGCGAAATAACTGAAACTAAAACGAAGTTCTGTTTATACCATTATCAAAAAATTTTAAAGCAGTGGTTCCATTGAAAATAAGCCGCGAACTGGCCGACCGAAAAAGCTTTCACGCAGAGACATTAGTTCAATTTGAAAAGAAGTGAACAAAAATCCAAAAATAAGTGCTCCAGATTTGGCGAAACAAGTAGCTGCGGTAAGGAAAAAGGATGTCCATGCAAGAACAATCTCGAGAGCATTAAATTTTAATGGGTTTCAAAGCAGAACTTCATGTAAAAAAACCATTAATATCCGCAAAAAACCGACTTCTGCAGCTAAAGTTCGCCAAGGCCCATATCAACAAGGACAATGATTTTTGGAATCGAGTCCTTTTTACCGATGAGTTGAAATACAACATGTTCGGGTGTGATGGTCCCAGTAAAATATGGAGAAAAAAGAATACGGCATTAGAGACCAAAAATTTGATTCCTACTGTCAAGCACGGTGGAGGTAATGTTATGGTTTGGGGAGCCATAGCTGCATCTGAGGTCGGCA
The DNA here is from genome assembly GCA_964017055.1 of Chloromyia formosa. Lineage (NCBI taxonomy): Eukaryota > Metazoa > Arthropoda > Insecta > Diptera > Stratiomyidae > Chloromyia > Chloromyia formosa. The sequence goes on from OZ024814.1 coordinate 138,833,654, forward strand.
GATTGGCTTTTGTTGAAACTACTGTGGACCGCTATGTTTACAAGAGCCTGTTGGAACAACATTTAAGGGCATCAATTGAGAAGTTATGCCTTGGAGGGAGCTAGATTTTCCAAAAGGACAATGATTCGAAGCACACAGCACTTTTCGTCAAAAACTGGTTGTTGTACTACGCTCCCAGGCAGCTGAATACGCCTTCCCAAAGTTCGGATTTAAGCCCAATAGAACATGTATGGGAGCTTCTGGGGCAGGAAATTCGGAAATGTTGCGTAAAAAAATAAAAATTTGTTGAAGGAAGCGCTCATTACAGAATGGGAGAAAATTACATCCGCAGAAACTGGTAATTTAGTCGCATCTATGCCCCGAAGACTACAAGCAGTAATTGATGCTAAAGGGGGTCCAACCAAGTATTAAGCCAGCAAATAATTTTAAAAATTCCGACACGTTTAGTTGGAAATATTTATTGTATAAGTCAGCCAGCACTGACTGCCGTAGACTTTTGTCCATTCAATTTTTTATGTTTTTATGAATTTCTCTTTAAGTTTGTTTTGAAAAGTTTTTGTTTTTGTTTTTTTATAAATGTATTTATGTTACTGAAAAAATGTGCATCAATGGATTTTTGATTAAAGCTTCCAATTAACCAGAACCTCAATATAAGGTGTTGCCGTAGACTTTTGTCCGCCACTGTATGTGACTATCGTTGACGATTTTTTGACATATAATTTCGATCGTCAGATATTTTGTGGCGATCCATCTTCAGATCGATATGACGATGAATCGCACCACCCATGGCGGGTCTTATACAGACCGGTACTAAAACCAATTTTTATAGTCCAGTTCCGCATCGCAGGTCGATGCATAGTACTAACCTTTTCTTTAGTGCAAAATTTCATACAAATACTGTCAATAGGACAAATCTTTTAACAGTACTTGTATGAAATATCGCACGAAATGAAAAAGGTTAGTACTAGGCATTAAGGCTCGTTCACATTTACCAATATACTGCCATGCCAGTGGACTTGCCGGAAAGGTAGGTGAATGTTAAGACCCGCCATAGACGATATTATGATCGTCAGATCGATCGCACAGTGTATGTGACTATCGTTGGCCATTTTTGTGCTTAATCCAGCCTTTTTTTTGTAAATGGAAAAGTGCAATTCACAATGGTGGATATTCTTTCCAAGTCATACTTCGGCAAAGTGTACTTTTAGCATGTCAACCGGCCTTTATTTGAACATGATGGTCATGTTGAATCGTACAAAAACTTCAAGCAGCAATTTTTAATTACACTATCCACTGTATCTGCGCACTCTTTACAAGATGCGCCACATTCTATTTCACCAGAGCCGATTCTTCCTTCTTATTCCTATCACCTGATAAAGCGTGTGGTAATTGTGTACAAAACTTTAATCAAATTCAAAACATGTTGCACGGCATACGGATGACAAGTAACATATGTTCACAAGCACCGCTATCTTGTCGCTCACAAGGCGCTACTTTCCGGATAGTTGGAAAGTAGCTGGCTCGTGAGGGTAAAATGAAGTAATCTGAGGATAGTGTAAACGTAATATTAGTCATTTCAACTTTCCTAGGAAAGTAGACTTACCGATCATGGCACTGGCAAATGTGTTCATACGGGGGAAAGTGGCGGTTTGCAAGTTACTGTCCTACTTAGTAAAATGTGCGTACTGACCAGTTCTACTTTCATGTGTAAACGCTGCTTTAGAGCTAGTCTAATCAACTAATCCGAGATTAGTTAATACTGGAACATAATAGTCCCGCGATATAAACGTAGTGAATTGAAATCGATATCCATATGCTGCGGATATTGCGAAAAATCGCTAATTGTCGGGTAGTGATTTCCGCAGTGCTCGAGGCACACCAATTTTCAATTCTAGCTGATGAAATTTTTTTCCAAGTTGAAGAATTGGTGGACGAGAGAGATTTAAAGGTGCTTGGCTATGAGCATTTGCTTGGGACTTGTCGATACGCGAGTAGTGGGGTTGGGCATATACAAGGTGCTTGTCACTTGGACATGGTTTTGATTCTTTGGTACGGCCTTTAGAAGTCTCATTTTAAAAACACAACAAAAATCTTAAGATGAGCTGTAAACGAAAAGGTTTACAGCCTCTGTTGGTCTGGCATTCCTCCAGTTTCACATTTCTTTCTTTCCGCAGAGAAATGACCAAACAATACAAAGAAAAACCTGTTCTTTGTCTGAAAGTGCATCATACTTCATCATTATGGCTGTCCACACAACAGCCGAAAATCTCTGCCGCATCTCCGTTTGGTTCACGCGAGCCCATTAACCCAATTCCCAAAATTCGAAATGCGCGGTAAGCTGGCCGCGGACCAGCAGACTACACACAGCTGTGAGCAAAACAACGTCAGTCGGGTCACCAACAAGTATAGTGAGTGGATGCCGAGTTCGTGTGGGGAGCGGGCAACACTAAACAGCGTGCGTGTCAGTCGTGTCAGAGTGACGACGGGTATTGTTTGTAGGCGGTTCGTGTGTCTTAGTTCGCCCGCGATTCTGTGAGTTTCGATTTCGCCAGGATATCAGAGTCAACAAAATGGAGCAACCCACGGTTGACAAGGTCAGCCCGAAAGTGACGCAGCAGCAGATCAAAACCAACGAATTGGATCAGAACACGATTCTGATTGCCGTCCTTGTTGTTCTCATCTCACTCGGTAAGTGCACCGGGCGGCTCCTGCGGCCGGGTGAGGTTAACGCTCGTCTCGCGACCACTTCTAAGGATATGCTTTCACTTCACAGTGCTTCTGTTCGTGTTCCGGAAGAAGCGTGCCGCTCGCACAGACTTCCTCCTAACGGGTATATGCGACTCGGGCAAGACGCTGTTATTCTCGCAGTTGGTAAGTTCCGCGAGCCGCGAAACATTTACTTCGATTGTTGAAAATGTGGGCTGGTATCAGTGCGGTCGTGGTTCTGTGAAAGTTGTTGACCTGCCCGGCGACGAGAGGCTGCGAGCCAAATTCTTTGACAAGTACAAGAACCAAGCAAAAGGCGTTGCTTACATCGTCGATAGTGTGACGCTGCAAAAGGACATTCGCGATGTGGCCGAGTAAGTCTCTGAATCAAATCAAACAATTCATCGACACTAATAGCGTTGATTTAACAGCTACCTGTACACAATTCTTGCCGACACAGCAATCAGTTCAACTGCAATTCTGATCCTCTGCAACAAACAAGACGATCCCATGGCCAAGGGGAGTGCCGTCATCAAAACTCTTCTCGAAAAAGAAATGTAAGTGTGCTATGCCCGCAGCAGATGAGATCTTATCCCCTCGCTCCATCGTCGTCCATTCATCTCAGCCATCAAGCTGCATGGCCGAAATATTCATCTGATGACCGCGTTCTTCTCATTTTCTCTTTCACTATATTTCTTTGCAGCAATCTGATTCGTAAGACGCGCGCCAGCCAGCTGGAATCGGTTGACCCCTCATCGCGCGATTCATCCGCTACGTTCTTAGGCAAACAGGGAAAAGATTTCGAATTCTCGCATTTGCCACAAAACATCCAAATACTCGAGTCGTCGGCCAAGAAGAATGAATTGAACCATCTGCGCGATTGGATCGACAGGATCGTGTGAGCAGTCGTGCCGACAGTTACCCGAGCGCTAGCGGCGGGACAGAGTGGGTCCTATAGGTGGCAGTATGCAGAGCATGGCTTAAATATTTGTAGAGTCGACGATGATACCATTTACATCCTACTTTTGAATGTGTTAAATCTTAATAAAATATTACGAGTATTTTTCTATATAAAAAAGTTTGAACGGTGTCTTTGTGAAAGTGCGGATGAGTGAGGGGGGTGGAAGAGATTATTGGCCGGCCGTTGAGGAAACATAAAAATAATGGACTCTGTTTTTGGGACGTGCTGAGTTGTGCAGAATTTAAATTTGTTTATTAACGAATCGAGTACCATTTCTAAGAAAGTGTCAATTGCAATGATGTGGTCAGTGAATTTTGAATAGCCGGTCAATGTGCGTTCCGATTATCATACAATGAGTAGTGCAATTAGTTGAAACAATAGCCACACTTTTTTCGCATCAAGCAACAGGTTAATTGATAGTTAAATTGCAGTTCGCGGATGAGAAAGATCTATTGTATAATTTAAATTACACGGCAAATGCAACTATTTCTAGCTAAATACCCATAATTACATTTGCAGATTTAATTATAACTGCACATAGTGTAGTAATCCTAATACATACACTGCTATTGGAACATCCTTTTGTAGTGGATGAGAGAGCCATATCAGTCGATTTCTAATAGTTTTGCTCCCACGACAACCGCACCGGAGCGACCCGTTCATCAGCAATGACAGGAGACAGACAGGAGCTGCCTCCTGTTGAGTCTCCATCATTGGATGGCAAGAAACTGGCCTTCAGTGATAGAGCTAAGTTCCTGGGTTTTATTTTTGGTAAGAAATTGACGTGAAAGCCCAACATCCTTGAGCGGGTGAATAAAGCCACTACTGCGCTCTACTCGTGCAGGAGGGCGGTGGGTAAGAACTGGGGCCTGCAACCGAAGGTGGTATACTGGCTATGTACAGCGGTTGTGCGGCCAATTCTACTTCACGGCATTTGTGTCTGGTGGGCGGCATTAAGAGTGGCGTCCTATTGTCGCCTGTTATGCCCGGTTCACATTATTCCAGTAACCAATCCAGTCCAGTAATCCAGTCCAGCGCTGGACTGCTACTGGAATAATGTGAACCGGCACTGGACAGCAATTCAATCCAGCAATCCAGTCCAGTGACTGGATTGTCGGTCTACTTTTTGATTCCAGCTCGCCCAGAAATCATTGTTACTATAGTTACCGAATCAACAACACACTCGCCAGACTACTGGACTGGAATCATGTAGACGATATGATCCAGTCCAGCACTGGACTGGATAGCTGGACTGGATTACTGGACTGGAATAATGTGAACCGGGCATTATGCCCGGTTCACATTATTCCAGTAACCAATCCAGTCCAGTAATCCAGTCCAGCGCTGGATTGCTACTGGAATAATGTGAACCGGCACTGGACAGCTATCCAATCCAGCAATCCAGTCCAGTAATCCAGTCCAGTGACTGGATTGTCGGTCTACTTTTTCATTCCAGCTCGCCTAGAAATCATTGTCACTATAGTTACCGAATAAACAACACACTCGCAGGACTACTGGACTGGAATCATGTAGACGATATGATCCAGTCCAGCACTGGACTGGATTGCTGGACTGGATTACTGGACTGGAATAATGTGAACCGGGCATAACCAATCCAGTCCAGTAATCCAGTCCAGCGCTGGACTGCTACTGGAATAATGTGAACCGGCACTGGACAGCAATTCAATCCAGCAATCCAGTCCAGTGACTGGATTGTCGGTCTACTTTTTGATTCCAGCTCGCCCAGAAATCATTGTTACTATAGTTACCGAATCAACAACACACTCGCCAGACTACTGGACTGGAATCATGTAGACGATATGATCCAGTCCAGCACTGGACTGGATTACTGGACTGGAATAATGTGAACCGGGCATTAAGTAAAGTGCAAAGAGTAGCAGCGATGCCACGACGGGGGCCTTTAGAACAACTCCGTGAGCCAGCTTGGACACGCTGCTACACTTGCTCCCGCTTGATATATTTGGCGAACAGCTGGCGGGGAACACGGCCCTGCGTCTTCGAGAAACAGGCCAATGGCGTGCTTCGAGTACTGGCCACTCGGCCATCCTGTGCAACCTGGATCTCCCTCCGAAGACTGATTACACGTCTCCTAAACACGTTTTCGGTAGGAATTATACCAGCCTGATTCCGTCGAGAAGCCTATGGGCTGACAATGTACCCCTCACCTCCAACTCCTTGACTATCTACACGGATGGCTCTAAGACCGACAATGGAGTTGGGGTCGGTATATACTCGGAGGAACTGGGAATTAACTTATCCTACCGTCTTCCCGACTCTTGTAGTGAGAGATGAGTTACTTTTTCAAAATTACCCTCAGCTGGATACCGAGTCACAGTGACTTTGCGGGCAACTGCAGGGCGGACGATCTTGCACACGAGGGGACAACCGGTGTCGTCGATGGGCACCGCAATGACATTAGAATGCCAATTGCATCATCCAAAGTAGCAATTAAGTCTGTGGCAGTGGATAGGGCCAATACCAGATGGCTCAATAGTCGCACTTGCCGAACGACGAGAATGATTTGGCAGAAATTCAATTCTAGCCGCTCTGCCTCTTTGCTGGCACTGAATAGAAAGCACATTAGTAGAGTGGTGGGGACTATCACAGGGCACTGCCCCATTGGTGAGCTCGCATGGAGGCTCCGTCTTCCTGATCATGACTACTGCAGGAGTTGTGAGGATGAGGAAGAGTGTCTTGCACCTTCTATGCCGCTGTCCGGCACTGGCCATCAGGAGGAAAAAATTCCTGGGCTCCTGGTTCTACTTTGACATGGAGGACCTCAAGGATATGAGTGTGATACAGCTCAATCGCTACATTGCCAGCACAGGCTGATTCGGAACCTAGGTTTCTTAGAGAGGTGTTTTGTTACTGGTGGTATCACAATGGACCTATGAGAGGTCTAAGTGTGCTGTGTTGTATCATGGCAGCCCCTTAACCTAACCTATCAGCAATGAACAAGGCCTGCCAAACCTCTAACACCAGCAGGTTTTGCTACAACAATAACATGGACACTAATGGTTTCATAGTTATCATATCAATTTGATCAGCTCAGAGCCGATGTTATTGTTGGATATAAGTTAGTGCTGAGTAATAATACGAAAAAAGCCTCAAAGATATGTTTCGCAGATTGTATGTACTTAGAAAAGAACTTCTCTGGATGGAAATGTAATCAAAGTTTTTTCTTATTCACGATTTAAATCATCATCGTGGTTCGACAGACCGACGTCGAACCTTGGCCGTCTGGATGGTTTTCCTCGAATTGCCTCGGTCAAGTGACTGCATCCTCAAATTTCGGAAGCCTTTCTAGGGAGCTCTCCATCTTACTCGGAATTTTTCTCCGCTAATCCGCGTCCTTTCAGTATTTGTTCAGGCATGCGGTTATCGTCCATTCGTTGTACATACATACTCTGCCAATTGAAGTCGTAGCTTGTCGATTCTCGAAAATACCAGCTCATCGTACAGCTCATGGCTGTACCGGATTCACCATCCATTTCGGTTGCAAACTGCTCTGAAAATTTTCCGAAGGACCTTTCGTTCAAATGTGTCTAGCATGTTTTCAGAAGCTTGAGTTAGGGTCCTGGTTTCGCAGCTATGGCATAGCACAGGCCGTATGATGGTTTTATATACTCCTCAAAACAAAATAAGGGCCACTAATAATTTTCCGATTGTTTTTTGTGGCTCTTCATACTCTCATACGTCGATTGTCATTAAAAAAAAACTTCACTTTACACTCATCCGTGAAAAGCACCTCACGCCATTCCTCCATGCCCCATTCACTGTTATCGTAAACAAAACACTTGAAAAATAACGGCATTCATAAAAATTAGTTATCGAAGCAAAAATATTCGGGTGGCCCTTATTTTGTTTTGAGTAGTATATATGCAGAGCTTCTTATTTCATTGCACATGTTTCGATTTCATTACTGGAAGGACCGAGTAAAAAGTCTCATTTGCTAACTGTATCCGTCGCTTGATTTTGTCTGTTTCGCTGTCGTCCTTCGGCACGTTGCTACGCGGATAAGTAAAGTCGTCTATGAATTTGATGCTGAGATTCCCGATGTTGATGTTCGGTTGTGCTAGCGTCCTTGTTGGCGATTGCAGCATTATCGTCGTTTTGTCCTCGTTAGCGCGTAATGAAGATTATGTATTATTTGTAGTTTTCGAATCAGGGATTCGGAGCGATGCTATTTTTCCGCTCCGCTCCGCTCCCGCTCCACAATACAGGGAACCGCTCCACCGCTCCGCTCCGGGTAAATAGTTTCGCTCCGCTCCGCTCCCCGCTCCGCTCCGGACAAATGAAAATTTCGAGTGTAGCACTTGTTCGCATATACCATACAATAAGGTATCTATAGTTTTAGAACTAGAGTAGGGTGCGTTTCATTCATATAAAAAAAAATCAGTATTATCCCACCAAACCAAAAAACGAATGTTGGCCAGAAACGAATGTTCCGCGAAAGGGGTTCTCTTCTAGACATATCAGCTGCGTTTTTTTTCGTACAGAACAGAGTAGAGCAGGTTAAGCGGTGAAAAAAACGATCGAGAGCAAGTTTGGGTAGCCGAGACAAAAACGAGGCATGTCTGCTTGGGAGCGTGTCTTGGTTTAGTTAAAATTCAAATGTTAACTCAAATTTCAAGAGGAAACTTAAATCCTTGGTGCAGATACAACCGGACAAATTTCCTTTAGGCAGCAAAATTATTTTATATGTTTACTATTCCAAATAATTGCACAAAACGAACATTTTATTGACTTAAAATGAACTATAAGTGCTTCCCAAACTAACTCGTCGAAAACTTTCACCTCCTGCGCCGTCTACATTTCAAATGTGGAACTATTTAACAGAGTGGAAGTTCTGGACTAACTTTCTATCGAGAGCAGCTCAGATCAAATTGTTAGTGTAATTGTGTGTTCTTAACCTACTCTGCTCTATATAGATCTTGAAAAAACGCGCCTATCAATTGCATGGGTTTATCCCAAATAAACACCCTAGAGCTAGAACTATAGTGCTTTCAAGAATCGAAGATCTCTCTAATGATTTCCCCCATAAACCAAGTGGTCATTAATTTCTCGTTGAAACTCGCGTGTCGTGCGTTGACAAACAAACAAATGCATTATGCGAGAGACGCATTAACTTCCACTGTAGCTGCTACAGTGGAAGTTAACAAAATTTAGAGTGCTTAAATTCTAGGGCTCTGCCATACAAACGAAAATGAAAAAAAAAATCGGAGCGGAGCGATTTCACCAAAAAAAATCGCTCCACTCCGCTCCGCTCCTCTTTGTTAAAACCGCTCCACGCTCGCTCCTTCGCTCCGGCTTTTCATGCCCGCTCCACTCCGCTCCGGCGCTCCGCTCCGCTCCGAATCCCTGTTTCGAATTGCTTTGTGCGAAATGTTGTTGGTTCCGTCGGGTTTTTGTTTCATTTGTCGAAGTAGCCTTGATGAAGGTACAGTGTTAGCTATAAACCAGTCCGAAGCTTCGCTTCGGCCCGGAGTCCGAAGCGTATATACCCTAGACTTGTACAGACCTAGTGGTGATACCAAAAGTACCAATTGGTAACGACCATATGCATTAAAAGTGAGTTTCCTATACGGCCAGTTTATAGGGGAGGTTGGCAATCATTCAGCAGGATCTTGACCATTATCAAAATCAATTAACTAACCCATTCTACAAATATTTGTCGAATTTTTCAAGTCGCTAGCTTCATTCTATCGAAAATTATTGCTTATTTGAAGTCTCACTTGTAGAGGAGGTAGGGGTTCCTTGGGTCGGATCTTGCTCATTATTGCCACCACTAAATAAGATCATGCTTCAAACATTTAAACAAAATTTCAAGCCTCCAGCTTCACTCTATCGGAAGTTATCGCTTATTTGAAGTTTCACTTGTAGGGGAGGTAGGGGTTCCTTGGGTCGGATCTTGCTCATCATTGCTACCAACAAATAAAATCATGCTACAACATTTATCCAAAATTTCAAGTCTCTAGCTTCACTCCATCGAAAGTTATCGCTTATTTGAAGTTTTATTTGTAGGGGAGGTAGGGGTTCCTTAGGTTTGATCTAACCCATCTTAAATACCAACTAACCCGATCTCACTTCAAACATTTGACCAAAACTTCAAGTCGCTGGCTTGATTCTGTCAAAAGTTATCGCTTATTGAAGTTGCATTTGTAGGGGAGGTAGGGGTTGCTTGGGTCGGCTCTTACCCATTTTCAATACCAACCAAGTAGATCTTACTAACAACATTTTGTCAAATTTTCAACTCGCTAGTGTCATTTTATTGAAAGTTATCGTAATTAAAAGAATATTTAATTTTTTGAAATTTGTAGGGGAGGTAGGCGTTCCCTTGATCTGATTATCCCCAACTTACTAGAACTTAAGCATCTTCTTACTCCAGGGTTACATGCCAAAAATCAGGTGTCTACGTCAATTGGTTCAAGAGTTATAGACAAAAAACCCGAAAAGTAGGGTAGTACGGGGCTCTTTGTTAGAAAATTACCGTTAGTTTTCATCTGATCGATTTTATTTTTTTAGGGGAGTAGAAGATTATCCTCACAAGCAACCTGCCAAAGCTAGAGCTTTTTATGTTTATTTAATCGGGAGTTATAGATACATTTAATTATTTTACATATATAGGGGAGGTAGGCGTTCTCTTGGCCTGATCATGCCCATTTTCAATACCAACCAAGTAGATTATACTTCCAACATTTGACCAAAATTTCAAGTCTCTAGCTTCATTCTATCGAAAGTTATCGTGCGAACGGACAGACAGACAGACAGACGGACAGACAGACAGACAGACATGGCTAAATCGAATCAGGAGGTGATCCTGATCATTTACATATATACATTACTATACCTCCGGAGCCTCCTTTAAGGTGTTACATATTTTCGTCGTGACAAAAACAATATACCCTATACTAAAAGTCTAGGGTATAACTATACTAAAAGTCTAGGGTATAAAAAAACGCGGGATTAAAAAAATGATTGGCATAAGTGTGAAACGTGGTGTAATGAACCATAATTCTGGTCTGGTTGTCCTGCTTCCACCGGCACATCTATGGCAGCACCTGATGAGTAAGGATCTGTCGGTGGTACGAAACCAGAGGCCGAAGGTGCCATTACACCTGGACCCCAATGCTAGCGCTAGGGCATCCTAGCCGTCCGCCAGCCATTCCGTCCTTATCGCCTAATTTTTTTTTGCTATTCCCCATTTTTACCTCCCCTGTTTGTGTTGCTTTCCCCAGGCCTATGAAATTTATTAATACGTAAAAGACAAGGGCATCGAGCGGCGAAAAGCACGCCCACGTCTCCCGAACTGAGCTACAGCGAGCATAGGCCGCTGCTCAGCTCGGTGAGGGGCCTTTTTCTTCGCCAGATGGCACGGCACGACCACGGCACGGCTGCTTTCACCGGCAGATCTATGATAGCACCTGATGAGTAAGGATCTGTCGGTGGTACGAAACCAGACGCCAAAGGTCCCATTACACCTGGACCCCAATGCACCAGATGGCACGGCCCGACCTTCATGGTTATTATGCAACCTATGGCTCCGTCCCCACGGGCATCTTCAGATTTCGCGTTGTCAGATTTCAACCAAATATTGTACGTAGCTTCGTTGGGTTATTATAAGAATACGATTCTCCGCTTCACTTGCTTTTCATCGATTTCGAAAAGGCTTTCGATAGTGTGAACCGGGAATCTATATGTGCGGCCTTGCGCAGGAGAGGCATCCCTGAGAAGCTTGTGGCTATTATTAAGGCAACCTGTGACGGCGCGAAATGCCGCGTTCTGCCTAAAGGTAAGGTGTCGGGGGACTTTGAGATTCGCAGTGGAGTTCGGCAGGGGTGCATCCTCTCACCGATCCTATTCCTCATTGTGATCGGCGATGTGTTGCATGCAGCCCTATCCGGACTCGACAGAGGAATTCAATGGACTTTGACATCTTATCTACAACATCTTGACTACGCTGACGGTGACGACATATGCCTACTCTCCCATAAAATCCTGGATCTGTCCGCAATGGCGTTAGATCTCGAGAGGGAGGCAAGTAATGTTGGGCTAAAGATTAATATCAACACGACCAAGGTTCTTAGCCCGCCGTTGCGAAAAAGAAATCCGACACCTATTGGCATCAATATTAATGGGCAGCCTGTGGAGAAGGTGGACAGCTTCGTCTACCTGGGTAGCATTGTTGCCGAAAATGGTGGTACGGAGCAGGACATCGCTCGTCGTATCAACCAGGCTAAACGCGCATACAGCATGCTGTCCAAAATCTGGCAGAGCAGTTATCTCAGCATCAAGACCAAGCTGGGCCTGTTTCGCTCCCTGGTACTGTCAGTGCTTTTGTATGGGAGCAGTACATGGAAAGTTTCCGTAGGAGTTACCAGAAAGCTGCAAGTTTTCGTCAACTCATGTCTTCGTCGAGTTTTAAGAATTTTCTGGCCCGAAACAATATCAAATGAAGAGCTAAGTTGGCGTACGGGTCAGATGCCAATCGACGAATTGATACGCAGGCGAAAATGGCAGTGGATAGGTCACACATTGCGGAAGAGTGATAACTGCATTGCTTTGCATGCCATGAAATGGGAACCCATTTCTAACCAAGGCCGACCAAGAGGGGGTCCTCGAATCAGATGGCGTCGATCTGTGGCAAAGGAGTGTCAGGCACTGGGTAAGTCTTTTGGGGAGTTGCACCCCATTGCCCAGAACAGAGTACGATGGTGCACAGGAGTAGTTGACGCGCTTTGCCCCGCTAGGGGTTAAGGCAAAGTAGTAGTATTCGGTGATATTTTGGTCCTCCTGCATGTGTGCGCAAGAAAAAAAGGACTATCTTTATCATGAAATGAAACGGAAACCAAACCTTGTAGATATGGGTATCTCTTGATTCGAGGTAATGAGACCAATACACTCGAGTACTGTTGAAGGCATTTTGTGGCCAGGACTGATACCGTTTCGAGTTCTTTGACGTGGAAAAAAAAGACATTCTTGGCAATGAAGCGATAAATAGGCAATGACTGACGGTGTTGAAACCAAAAAAAAACACTAGATTACTATTGAATGCACTTCGAGTCATTTGGGGTGGAGGAAAGGACATTTTCTAGAAAAAAAAGGATATTCCTGGCAATGAAGCGATGACTAGGCAAGATGGGTATCATTTAAAAGGTGGTCATAAGGCGAATGCACTAGACTAGTTTTGATTGTATTTTGAGTCCTTTGGTGTGGAAAAAAGGACATATGACAGGGGATGTTGAGACGAATGTACGAGACTACTGCTGAAGGCATTTAGAGTCCTTTGGAAAAGGGACATTTTTGGCAATGAATGATATCTGGGCAAGATGGGGATCATATGAGTGGGGGTGTTCGAATGCGGTAGACTATTCGACAGCAATTTTAAAAGCAACTCATAGACAACTGGAAAGCAAATGGATTGAAATTAAAATGTACTTGCATGGGATGAACATCATTGCTCTTTTTGTGTCATTTGGTCATTAGCTTTCTTTTTCGTAATTCCCAAACGTCGTATGCTCTGCTGATTTTACGGATTGCATTTTCTATCGATGCTCCTATTTTCGTGGTTTTTTTTGTCAGTTTTAGGTGGGGTTTGTATGCTTTTAATGGGTGCGTTCCCAAAAGTATCGTGATTCCGCTACTTAACCATTACCCCTTCTCAGATTAGTGATTTCTCCGGTGAACGACTCGATTCCCATGTCGCCATGAATATAATTCACACAAACATATTCCAATTAATAAAGGATAATTACAATTTTAAACATAATTTCTAAACAAAGTGACAAGCGAAGACAGTCTTTCCGATCACTATACGCACTTTGAGGCCAACAAAGAATTATTTACGAATCGAGTGACAGAACTTGTCAAGGGCGAACTGTCAAAACTCTAGGAATCGTTGAAAGGGTAATCGGATCGGAAAAAAATTCGTGATACTTTTCCCCTTCTCAAAGATTCTGGTATCGGTGTCTGAAAGCGTAGCGTTTCCGCAAAGTATCTATGAAACCGTGTCGACACGGTCCAAAATAGAAACGCACCCAATGTAACAGTATGTATCTAATTTTGAATAGGCCCTTTTAATGGAATTGTCAATCAGCTTTAGGTCGAGGTCCTTCTTATCGTTAGCAGCGATTGGTTGTCCAGCTTATGTGGTAGTTGCGAGACACCCTATATAGTAGTAGAAAAAATAAATAATCGAGAATCATATAATTTTAGAGTAAAACAACAAATAATTTTCGTCTACACTTTTTATTGTAAAATTTTCATTCGATAATAACCTAAAATTTGTATTAACGAAAAAGCCTTTTATGATCTTGATAGATAATGACTAGCTACAACCATCATTTAACATTTTGTTAATAAACTTCTATTTAGCCCGGACAAAATTAAATTCTTACATTATCTTCTAACACCACCCCTCTTCTCTTATAGCAAAACTAGACTAGCAAATTTTTGAACAAACATTTTAAGAGCGAGTGTTGGTGCGAAAATAATCACCGTGGCATGGGTATTCACGTTTCATAAGTGTGCATAAACAACTCGATCTTAAAAATTTTCTACAAATTTTTACCAATCTGAGGTGCCTATTACTTGTTTGTAATAATTTTCTTCTCACTTCTGACTTGCAGCAAGAAGACGCGTCAAATTAAAAACATAATTTTATAATAAATTTGTGAAATATTTTCTTTTCGACTTTGAGCTTTATTCCGTTTCTATTTTTCCAGATGTAATGCACACGACCGTCTGATGAATGACCGTGTCTTCACAACTTGATTTTAAACAAATCGCTTCAGTTTGAAATGAATTAAATACAACAGGATTTTTTTTGCCAAAAGTGCGTGTTTTTTTTTTCATTTTACAATATGTTATTTGCAGCAATCGTTTTCTTTAATCAAGACAACGGAAATAAATGGAAAGAAAAGTTTATGTAAAAATAGAAACTATTTTATATTATTTTCTGGTTTTCCTATTTAAATAAAGAATCAGTTAAAAGACAGTCATTCTGACATAGTCAACGAATGTGACGTGCTATGCGAAAACTAACCAAAAGATGCATATAATTGCTAAATAAAGAAATAGTTTTGACAGTTGCTGCTCATCCTCGTACTGCATTGTACCACGGGGAGCTGAAATGAGTAATTGAGCGTCGGATTAATATGAGTATTTGTTTGAAAACGAAACGAAACGGAAAGGTATCGTGATTATGGATAAAGTATGAACTTCTTACTGATGTTACTCAAGCGGCGATTTAGCATACAACAGGATTAGGAACAGGGACAGAACACAACAGAAATGTATTGTTTTCTGTAGTCAATTTTGTCGCTATAGCGATAGGAACAGAATTATAATTCATAATTCATATACATCATATTAATGAACTATTTTACAAGAAAAACGTGTTTTCGGAAAACATGCAGTTACGCATTCGCAGTTGCATACTTTTACTAGCGATATGACATATTTGGATGATGCAACTTGCTGATACATATACGAAAAGTTCTCGGCCTGACACAGAAATACCGTTACAATCAGCAAAAATTTGTTTCCTGCCCTGAGTGCACGTGTCATTTGTTCGTATGACAAGTTTCAACTTGTTCTCTCAAGTAGTTTGTTTACACGAATTTTTGCAGTAGACGTCTTACGTGGTTTTCGTTAAAACTGAGAAACCTGAATATCGCGCGGTCATAAAATTCTTTGTTTTGGATCGATTAACATCATCATCATCATCGTGGCGCGACAGCCCGACGTCGGGCCTTGGCCGCCTGGATCATTGTCCTCCAATTATCTCGGTCACGTGACCGCGTCCTCCAATTTTGGGAGCCCAGCAGCTGCGCGGCGTCCACACCTACTGAGCTCTCCCAACGAGATCTCGGTCGTCCTCGCAGTCTCGCTCCGTCGACTCGTTCTGCATTCATTACTCTCTTAGGCATGCGATCATCGTCCATTCTTTGTACATGCCCTGCCCATTGAAGTCGTTGTAGTTTGACGATTTTCGAGACTTGCAGCTCATCGTACATTTCATACAACTCATGGTTGTACCGGATGCGCCATCCATCTCGATCGCAAACAGCCCCGAAAATTCGCCGTAGAACCTTACGTTCGAAAGTGTCTGGCATGTTTTCGGAGGCTTGAGCTAGGGTCCATGCTTCGCAGCCATAGCATAGCACTGGTCGTATAATGGTTTTGTACACGCGGAGCTTCGTGTTTCTGTGCACATGTTTCGATTTCATTATGGGGAGAACCGAGAAAAAAGTCTTATTAGCTAACTGTATCCGTCGCTTGATTTCGTCAGTTTCGTTGGCGTCCCTTGACAGGTTGCAACCCAGGTAAATGAAGCTGTTCACGAACTCGATGTTGAGGTCCCCCACATTGATGCTCGGTTGTGCAGGTGTCCTTGTCACCGATTGCATCATTATTTTAGTTTTACCCTCGTTAATACGTAATCCAACTTCCTTTGCAGCGGTATCGAGCGTATGCAGAAGTTCTTCTGCGTCAGCCAATCTTCGGGACATGATGTTGATGTCGTCGGCGTACGCTGCTAATTGTGTCGACTTGATGAGTAGCGTCTTGCTGTTGTCCATATTCATGGCCCGAATAACGTATTCCAGTGCTAGGTTGAAGAGCGTCGGTGCCAGTCCATCGCCCTGTTTCAAACCAGTGCGTGTTTCAAATAGATCAGTAAGTCTATTCTGGATCCTGACTTGTGAGACGGAGTTGGTCATCGTCATCTTTGTCAGTCGCACTAATTTTGCTGGTATACCAAATTGCAGCATGATGTTGTACAGTACTCCACGATCGATACTGTCGTATGCCTGCTTGAAGTCGACAAAGATTTGGTATACGTTTACGTATTCCCAGCACCTCTGGAGTATCAGTTTGACTGAGAAGAGCTGATCGGTTGTGGAGCGACCAGGTCTGAAACCGCTTTGATATTCGCCAATGACTCGTTCTGCGTACGGTTTTATTCTATTTTCAAGAATTTTCGTCAAAATTTTATAAGACGTACAAACTAGTGAGATGCCCCTGTAATTCTCACACCGCAGTTTATCTCCCTTTTTATGAATTGGACAGATGATGCTTCTGCGCCAATCGTCTGGGATCTCCTCGTTCTCCCATACTCGCAGGAGTAATTGATGTATGGCATCAACTAGACTCGTTCCACCGAATCTTAGCAGTTCAGCTGGGATCTCGTCAGCGCCCGGCGCTTTATTTCGTTTTAGTGACCGCAACGCGAGATCAACTTCCTCTACTGTCGGGGGTTGAATGGGTGGGCCTAGATCAACAATATCATCGAGAGCTTCCTGTGTGGAGATGTTAGATGGTCGGTTTAGAAGCTCTTCAAAATAAGAGGCCCATCGTTTGTTAATACCATCGGTGTCGCTGATGATGTTTCCATCCTTGACCTTACAAAGGCTAGTCCTGGATTGGTAGCCGTTCTTAATTGTATTTACTAGTTTGTACGCTTGTCTGGTGTTCCTATTAGCTAAGTTTTCGTTTATGTTCAGCAACTGCTCGTCAAAGTATTTACGTTTCTTACGTCTAATTATTCTATTCGATATTCGCCGTAGCTCGTCATATTTTTCTCTTCTGGCTCTGGTTCCTCGTTGAATCCATTGTCTGTAGGCCTCGTTTTTCGCGTCAAGTGAATTTTCGCATTCTTCGTCGAACCAGTCATTTCGCGCTCGCCGGGCTTTATATCCCACGACCTTCTCTGCGACATCCTTGATGGTACCCTTGAGTTCTTCCCAGAACCCATGGACGCCTGTGTTGCTGATGTTGTGTAGCATAGGTGATAGTTCTTCCTCAAGGGCGGTAGTATACGCCACCGCTGTAGCATCACTCAAGAGCTTATCAACCGCAAAGATTTTGGGAGGGCTGATTCTTGACTGGTGCACTGAGGAAATTCTACATCTGTAGGTCGTCTTCACCAAATGATGATCTGAGTCGCAGTTTGCTCCTCGATAGGAGCGGACATCCATGACACTAGACGCCCATCTCCTGCAAATGAGGACGTGGTCAATTTGGTTGACGGTATGTGCGTCTGGAGACTTCCAGGTCTGCTTGTGAACGCGTCGATGCGGGAAACACGTAGAGCTTACGACTAGATTCCTGCTGCAGGCGAAGTCGATAAGTCGCTGGCCGTTATCGTTACATTCTTCATGGAGGCTGTGGCCTCCAGTGGTCCCCCGATGCCAACTTTCATTCCCGACTTTCGCGTTAAAGTCTCCCAGCAGCAATTTGACGTCGTTTGTTGGAAGTGAGTCGAAGAGAGTTTCAAGGCGGGCGTAAAACTCGTCTTTTACTGCGTCTTCTTTAACTTCAGTGGGGGCATGCACATTGATGAGCCAGAGATTGAAGAATCGAGTCTTGATGCGAATCGCACACAGCCGTTCATTTATGGGTTTGAAGTCAGTAATATGCGGTTTGAGGTGATTGTTCACTATAAATGCTACTCCAAACTCCTTGCGGCCCGATGGTTTGCCACTTGTAAAAATTGTGTGCGATTTCTTGTCATTAATCTCGCTGCCGAGCCAATTTGTTTCCTGGACTGCAGTAATGCTCAGTTTGTACTTTTCGGCCTGTTGAAGGAGGGCCTTCTCGGCCCCCGGTTTGTTCAGGGAGCGTACATTCCAGGATCCGAAAGAATAATCCTTTATTCGTTTGCGTGGTCGTCGTTGTTGATCCGTCCAATCCGAGGCTTTTGTTCCAGGTTTCTTGACATGGAGTGGTTTTTACAAGGACGAGTTGTCAGCACGTCGCTTAACCCCATTCAGGGGATGGCCTCGGAGATAGCTGCTTCAGATGGTTTAATAAACGTGCTGGAGCCCACACAACTATGTAGCAGGTCCAACTACGCAAGTCATTCCATCCTACTAGACCTGAGACGCTTAGGTGTTCGTCAGCCATTCAGGCTACAGCTATCTGCCTTTTCCAAACTGTCTTATCGCTAAGACATAGGCCGTCAGCGAATTGATATACTGCCGTTACCAGGGGGCGCCCACGCGGAGGACTATGGAAAAGGTCTTTGCCCCCCTATCGGATCGATTAACCCCTAAGGAAATTCATCCGAAGTTAACAAAAGGGTGATCACTTCGGTAGCAACCCACCAGGTAGTGCTTGGCAAGAAGCTGGTTGTAGTCCCTTAAAGGCATCATCCTGGTTTCCTGATGCAGATGGTCCTGGACTGGGAGAGGAGACAGTCAGTAACAGTACGGAGAGCGGCGTTTTGGCACGTTTGAATCTTCTTCCACTGTGTGTCGCAGAGATTCTGCGACCACACAGGAGCCGCATAGTTGGCCACTGATCTTCCGACTGCTTTATACGTGACCCGTAGAGTTTCCTTCTCCTTGCCCCAGATACTATCGGCCAGGGCTTTGAGAATTTTATTCCTACTACGCATCCTGTCGCACACGGTTGAGGCATGGGGTGATGATGTGGCCATGCTTTCCAGCGTGACTCCTAGGATTTTAGGATGGTTTATAGTAGGAATAGGATGATTCCCGATCGAGATTTCAAGTTGCATCTTGACCTCCTTCGTCCAGGTGGTAAATAGGGTTCCCGAGGATTTAGGCGCTGAGACGGTAAGGTTCTTGCTTATGAAGAACGAGTTAAGTTCTTCAAGATAACCGTTGATGTTTTCACACATATCCGCTATGTCGTTCCCTGTTGCCAGAATGGAGCAGCCGTCGGCGTAGGAGATGATGTCGAACCCTTTAGGTGGTGTTGGGAGTCCTGATAGATATAAATTAAACAAGGTAGGAGATAGATCTGTACTCGGCCCTTTGCTGTGGAACATCATGTACAACGACATATTGGATTTACCAGTACCCAAAGAAGTAACGATAGTCGGGTTCGCAGATGACATAGCTGTGGTCGTGGTGGCCAAGGATCCAGCATTGGCCGAAGTTTATGCCACCCAAGCAATCACAACTATTAAGTTGTGGTTGGATAAAGTAGGACTGGAGCTAGCTGAACAAAAGACGGAAGCCGTTCTCATCAGCAACCGAAGAAAAATAATACTCTGAGGATCAGAGTCGGAAACACCATAATTATTTCTAAGCCAGCAATTAGGTATCTGG
Organism: Chloromyia formosa; assembly: GCA_964017055.1. NCBI lineage: Eukaryota > Metazoa > Arthropoda > Insecta > Diptera > Stratiomyidae > Chloromyia > Chloromyia formosa. The sequence goes on from OZ024814.1 coordinate 138,853,421, forward strand.
GGGTGATGATTGACGCGAAGCTAACATTTGGAGAGCACCTCAAGCACATATGCAAGAAGGCGGCTAATGCTACTGTGGCTTTGGCGAGGATGATGCCAAATGTGGGAGGACCACGACCGAGTAGGAGACTCTTATTATCTAGAATGATCACCTCTATACTTCTGTATGCGTCACCAGTTTGGATCGACGCGCTTCGTCACGCCTGTAATATTCGAAGAATCAACTCCGTTTATCGAAGGAACGCATTGAGAGTGTGCTGTGCATACCGAACAACATCAGATGAGGCAGCCTACGTTGTATCAGGTATGATCCCCGTAGATATTCTAGCAGACGAAATGGACCGATTGCACAAAGGCCGATGTTTGGAGCCACCGGACGTATATAATGCGCGCAAAAATCGAGAAAGGTGCGAGTCTCTGAGGAAATGGCAACAGCGGTGGGATGAAACTCCGAAGGCAAGCTGGACACACATACTTATCCCGCAAATCGAATTGTGGCTGAACCGCAAACATGGAGAGGTGAACCATTATCTAACCCAGTTTCTTACTGGTCATGGCGGATATAGGAAGTACCTACATAGATTCAAGCTGGACGATTCGCCCGACTGTCCGAGGTGCCCAGGAATAGCGGAAGACCCGGAACATGTATTCTTTCACTGTCCAAGATTTAGAGGTAAGCGTGAAGCACTGGAGGTCGAACTTGGCAGTCACCTTAATTCACATAATATAGTGGAACATATGATAAGATCTGAATCCAATTGGGAGACCGTAACTCACACAATATGCGACATACATATGGAACTGAGGAAAGAGGAGCAACTACGAAAAAGGACGCAAAGGATTAACGGCTAATTAGCCAAAACCAGCCCTACGACGTAATACTGAGAGATAGTTCCGTGGGGAGAATGGTGGAGAAAGAGGGTTGAAGGTTTTACTGGGTAAGTAGTCGCACACTGACGATGAAAGTCCCATGTCGCTGCCGTACAATTGACATCAGTAGTCGGCAGTGTCTCCTGAACAATGAGATTTCCCCCCTCTGTAATAAAAAAAAGGTAGGAGATAGAACTCCTCCTTGAGGTACACCTTGTTTAATCTTCCTAAGCTTTGATTTGCTGCTCCTGAATTCTGTATAGGATTGCCTGTCAGCGAGATAATTGGCAATCCATTTCACTATTTGCGTCAGAAGCAATGAACGGTTGATGTCAGACAAAAGCGCTGAATGGCTGACAGTGTCGAAGTCCTTCGACGGGTCAAGCGCCACCAATATTGTTCTATCACAAGGACGAGCCTGGTTGAGACCATTATGGATGCGGGATGTAATGGCATCCAAGGCCGTGGTCGTACTGATGCCATGCTGGTGAACAGCGAGCTGGATGTGCGCCGTAAGAACAGGGTGGATTAGTGCTTCAAGCGTTTTGGCAACTGGTGACAGTAGAGTTATTGGACGATAGGAGTGGGTGGAAGCCGGTGGTTCAGCGCCAAAGAAAGCGAAGTCGATCGCATCTGCCGGAAAGGTCATGGCCAGCGTGTTTTGGGATGCGAAAGGTTTCCTGTCAATTGATTACCTTGAAAAAGGCAGAACAATAACAGACGAATATTACTCCAAACTTCTTGACAAGCTGGATGTCAAAACTCGTAGAAATTCGTTTCTGGAAAGCGCTTCGCATCCAATGAAGAAGTTGAGAGGGCCGTAGATGAATACTTTCACAGCCTTCCAGACACTCATTTCCGGGAAGAAATACTGATGTTGCAGAAACGCTGGACCAAGTGTGTTGAAGTCAAGGGAGATTATGTAGAAACATAAAATCATTTAACTTAAAATCGCATTGACAGGCCGAGAACTTTTCACCATATCCTCGTATATGTATATCCTGCCTTCTACAGCAAGCCGGGAAAGGTTGAGGCTTGTTCTTGCACTCCAAAGCAAAGAGGGGGGGGGGGGGGGCAGTCACACTACAAAACACAAAATAAATCTACTTACAGGCATTGGGTCGTGGCTCGCCAAAGTTGAACGATGATGCAAAATATCCAAATGGGAATGCTCCAATACCGAATGACATGTGAAAACCGCCATCGCCAGTAAATCGAAATCCGCCTGGTGCCTGTTCTGGCTCTGTACGTTGACCGGCCGGTCGCGGTGGGACCTTTGTTCTGCAAAATTCCACATACAATTAGCTTGACAACTCGTCATGGTTCCATATAAAGCTTACCTAGGATCCTCCTGTTGATTACTATTACGACCATACAGTGGAATGACCTTCTCCTTACTAATAGCTGCCTTACAAACGGGACACAATTTTCGAGTGGGTCGCGTCTCCAGCCACTGATGCAAGCACGGCCAACAGAATAAATGTCCGCACAAGCTTACCACAGCATCTTTGGCCGTATCCAAACAAATATTACACTCAAACATAGACTCGTCCTTTTTCTCGTCGTCACCACTTGCTTGGTTGGTGGTATCGTTGTCGCCTTTCTGTTCCGCTTTCGACGTTGAATCCTTGGCTGTTGTTGATGGCGGTTTAGTTTCGTTGTACGGCAAATTTTCAATGTCGGGTTCAAGTGGCGGTGCCGAAGGTAGTGGATTAGTTACTGACATTGTTGACGTCGAAGGTATTTGCGTGGCCATTGTGTCTTGTGTTATTAAATTTTGGTGTGTCAAGTTCTGCAAAAGAGAATTCGAAAAATCAAATAGGCGACTATTCTAAAATTGTTATCGTAGTGAACTTGTCATACATACTATGGCACAATATAACTCGCAAAGTGAAAAGACAGACATTTTTGCTAACACTAAAATAAATATGCAACGCGTTAATCGAATTAACTATTTTCAAGGAGAACTTTCGACGCTATGAATCAATTTTATCGATTAACAAGAATGTGTTCGATAACGACACGACTGGACGTTGTGTATTTGGTTTCTGTATGACTGCGAGAACCAACAAAAAATGATGAAGTGCTCCACTCGAAAAGCGATGCTAATATTCATCATTGAATCAATTAAGAGTATGAAGATGGTGTTTATGGGCGAAGAAGTCCTCGACGTAGATTTTGCTCAAGTCAAAAATGTCGCATTGTCATTGTTGTTATGTTAACGGGTTTTGTTACACATTATGCATTAGGATGTACGTTTTAGGCATGTCCTGAACGAGGCCGTTTAGATTCACTTCAATTAGTCACATAAATTGTGTATTTTATTTTTAACACGGATCTAAATTTATTTTGATAGCATTGTTCAACCACTTCGTACTGCTGAAATGTTTTTTCATCGAAATTTGTATTTTCAGTGACCCGTGCGACTCGTGCATGAGTTCTACGATAATGCGTTGGAAATATATTCAAAGCCGGACTTGATTTGTTATTTATATGCACAAGAAAGATTGCATTGATTTCTTGTGAACTGTAGACAGTATGATGATCATTGAAGCTAAAAAGTGGCTCAATTGGACTCTGGATTGAGGTGAATGTGTCATTGAAGAGGAGACAGCAAAAGGCGAGAGATTATTGTCCTGGCTCCTCGGCTAGATTGAGCTCGTTTTTTTTTTGACATGGATATGTCTTTTGGTGGGAGGTGTAACAATCATCACGTGTCACGTAATGTCCAGATCATCATGCTCTAAGTAAAACAATGGTATGGAATATTAAATGAACTCAATTGAAAACGGGAAACGGAACTTGGAACATTAATTGATCCAATAAGAACTTTGATGACCCAATTTGATGTTAACAATTTAATAACTTTGGAAATGTTGCTGGAAATATTAGGCGTGTATTTTTCAACAGTCTAGATGAAGAGCAGAACAACAATCCCACGCAATACACTAATCACAGAGAGAGAACAGTAGAGAAAAATTTTATTAGTGTAACGCGTGTGAATTTTTGTTCTGCTCTGATCTGAACTGTTGAAAAAACCTCGCCTAATATTTCCAGCAACATTTCCAAAGTTATCAAATTGTTAACATCAAATTGGGTCATCAAAGTTCCTATTGGATCAGGCAAAAAGTGTTTATTCAAAGGAAGGGTGACAGGGGTGACAAGGGCTTTTAGTCGCTCGTAAAAGCAGTGAAGACTAACTTCACGTCTTCATCCGCTCCACCTCTTTTGGGCGATGACCAAGTGTACAGTGAATCTCAGGATAAAACCATTCTCTTTGCGCAGATCTTTGCCGCAAACTCGTGTCTCCTATCAACAACTCAAAAAGCATCATCCATTCCATTGTGTGACTCAAGGCAAAAGCCCCTGCATTTTCGTACAAGACAGGTATTTATTTTATTTATTTTAATTCTTTCAAGACTGGACATCTCCAAATTGGCGGGACCTGATGGTATATCACATATAGTTCTCAAACATTGCGCATCCTCGTTAGCAAAACCTCTTCGTAAGTTATTCCACTTATCCTACTTCACAGGTATGTTCCCATCTGAGTGGAAAATTGCTAATATGCAGAATAATATAATACTCAAAAAGGGTAATGCCAATGATCCCTCGAACTAGCGGCCAATTGCACTCCCATCGATCTTGCCAAAAGTTTTTGAAACACTTGTTCATTCTCAATTAATGAATTATCTAGATTCACACCATCTTATTTATAAGCGATCGACGGTACAGATTTCGATCTGCTCGCTCTACTGGGGACTTATTGACATTTCTCACCGATCGTTGGAATCGCTGTATCCATCAATACGGTGAGGCCAAAGTCATTGCTCTAGATATCTCAAAAGCTTTTGACAGAGTTTGGCATTCAGCACTCCTGGCTAAACTTCATGCTTTTGGTCTTGACTCCACGCTCATCATCGAAGTTTCCTGCATGATCGTTCGATCCAAGTCGTCCATGACCGAGTCAAATCGAGTCAGTATACCATTAACACAGTTTTGCTGATGGCAGCATTCTTGGCTGCACGTATTCTTTTAGTACCGTGACCGAATCTCGTAAGAGCACAACTTCTACTAATCGGGATCGCATGTATGATTCATTACATGCGGATATTTCAAAAATCATCGCTTGGGGCGAAGCAAACCGCGTAGTGTTCAATGCTTCCAAAACCCAAAGTTGTCTTATTACCAGTAAAGTATCTGCTCCACATACCTCACAGTACATCCTCGTCGACGGTGTGAGTATTTCTGACTTAACAGCGCTTAATATATTAGGTATTACCATCTCGAAAAAGCTTAACTGGACTGACCACATTGCGCTTCCTAAATAGATGTAAAAAATATTTAACGCCATCTGATTTAGCGCTAATATACAAGAGTCACATAAGACCTCTCTCTCTCTCTCAATTGCCCTAACCCCTTGTGGGGCATAGCGCACCAACTGTTCCATGTGGCCCAGTTGCCGATGTTGCATCTCCGGTACGCAACACCAGGCAGTCAAGTCGTGCCCACTATCTTACCAGCGAAACTAGTGTCAGTCGAACCGCAAAATTTTATAACTCTTTCGTATGCTGAACAATTCGAATGTGGAACGATTTACCTGTTTTCCCCTGCAGTTGCGACCTGCCGAAATTCAAACCAAATGTTCACCGTCATTTAATTTCGTCTAATCCAGCTCAACTCATCCCTCCCCTCTTACCTTGCATTAAAGGGTATCCCCTAAGCTTTGGTGTTAACATAAAAAAAAATCTTTCACAAGACAAAGCGGCAAACTTAATAAAATGACGTAAGGTTTTGCCAGACTTCTCATTTTCGTATTCCCGCATTGCAAAGAAACGAAAGTGAAAGTTCTAACCTTGGTACTTATACCGTAACTGAATGGGCCGCCAGCTTCCCAACTATTAGCTAGCAAGAATGCCACTCCGTTACTGTTTTTACACGTTTTGAAATGCAGGCGGCGCAGGTGTTGAAGTTTTCGGGCAGTTTATAGTTTAGGAAGCACATAATACCCCACATACACGGAGGGATCCGTCGCCCGATCGATCGGCCGATGGATCGCCACAAAATATTAGCTGATCAAAATTTTATGGAACTGTCAAAACAATCGTCAACGATAAATGCATACACCGGCCGATCCATCGGCCGATATCGGGCGACGGATCGGCCGATCGATCGCTGCGTGTATGGTGGGTCTAAAAATCATCTCCTGCCAAAAAGTGTTCGTTTTGTGTAATTATATCATTCCATCTCTGACACGCCGTGCGTGTGGCTGTGCCACCCAGCCACCCCGGCCATTATCTTTTGTAGCCTCTAAACTTTTGTCTTTATCCTTCAAGTATGTCTCTAAAATTGTGTTAATTAATAAAAAGTTAATAGCTAATACTGAATTTTCAACCTAACCATGCGTTAATACTATGTGAATTCCTAACCTAACCATGCGGTTAGTGAATTGAGTGAATTTAAATGTAGGAATTATGAAATTATCTATCTAACGACGCGAAGTTAACTAAATTTAACAAGTGAAATTAATATATAATAAATATTAAATCTAAAGTGCAGAAGAAGAAGTGTAATTATATGGAATAGTAAACATATAAAATAAATAAAGTGATTCTGCTGCCTAAAGGAACTTTGTCCGATGGTATCTGCACTAAGGATTTAATTTTCCTCTTGAAATTTGAGTTGACGTTTGAACGCTAACTAAACCAAGACACACTTCCAGCAAAAGCATGATCCGTTTCCGTCTTCGCTACTCTGATTTGCTCTATAGAGTTTTTTGCTGTTTATTCTGCTCTGTGTGGATTTCCTGGAAAAGCTAAATCCGGCGTTTTTTACAGGTGGCAAAGTGGGAGTTCACAATGGTCATAAATATACATAGATAGGAAATAGGCACAGAGTGGGGGTAAAAAATTTAATATCGAGTTATGGTTGACATATTCGCGTCTGTGCAGTGAAGCACGCACAACACGTATTAACATTAACATTAGCGGGGAGGGGGGGGCTTTGTAAGTGTCAAAATTGTGGCTGAGTGGCCGATGGCGTCACGACATTTACCGAACGTATAGCGACCGCGTGCAAATTGGTAGCAGTTTGCATGCGCGAAATGGCTCGAAAATAACCTAAAGTCCAGAGTGGGGATAGTACTGTTACCAATCTGTTCAATGTATATCTATGACAATGGTGGATATTCTTTCTAAGAACCGCCATAGACTGTGCGATCCATCGTCAGGTCAGATCGATCTGACGATGGATCGCCAGAAAATATCTGACGATCGAAATTATATGGAGCTATCAAAAAAAATCGTCAACGATAGTGACATACACTGTGCGGCCGATCTGACGATCCCAATGGTCGCGGTCCTGAAAGCCTGGCCGGTTAAGGAAATGACAGTGAGCAACAGAGATGGCGAAGCATTGTGTATCCGTAGGTGAAAAAGAGACGCATTTAACTGATACACACGACTCATGCCAAAGCATTTACATACGAATTCCGAGAGCAGAATGACAACCAACCAATTTTCGTTACGCTTGTTTCTTAGTAATTGCATTAGAGCGAAAGAGACAGAGAGGCCGGTAAATGTATTTGTTTAGAAATCATGGGCTGAGGAAACGAACCAACAAATTTTTCCGGTATATTTCCACTCTAAAGATCCTGTCAGATAAGCGACACTCTCTCTTCAACTTACGGATATACAATACTTCACATCTCTGTTACTCGCTGTCAAATTGTTTGATCCTATAGGTTTCCCAAAAAGCAGCCAATGGCTGCGTTCCTGCAAACGAATCAGGTTTTGACATTTCTCGAATTCTTCTCCATATGCTTTCCCCTCCGGTAAAATTTGTACGGACAACTGTCATGAAAATGTTCCCCTCCGGGGCACCATGAAATAAGCCATTTGGAAATAATGCCCAAACCAAAATGAACGCAGAATGCAGCAGCAGCGAAATGTCAATTTAGAAAGCATGCATTTCCCTTAAGCGACCTAAATTGAACGCAGCAGCAGCGACAGCGGCGATGACAGATCTACCTGTTGTTGTTGCTGCTGCTGCTGCATTCTGAGTTCATTCTGGTTTGGGCATCAGGCATTAATGGATAATTTCGGTTGAAACCGAAAGTAGCCATGCATAGATTCTTTCGGTTTCACATTCAATACTTAATTTCGTTTAAAACGAAGGTGAGTATGTACATGGCTATTTTTGCTTTCCTTCGCATACCTTATTTCGATTTGAAATTATGCATAGCAAAAAAAGAATGCTGGATGCAGATATGCTAGGACGAAACGAAAAGACTGAAACGGGCGACCTAGGGCTACATGCAGGGGTTCGCAACGCCCTAGGAGCGGAGCTAGCCCAGCTCGTTCCAAACCGAATTTATCCATGCACACTTGTGCGATACTGCGGGTTATGAATTAACAGACGCTACGCTCGCTTTCTCTGGGTACAACAAACCCTTGTGTGGGCTCCGCTCGCTACGTTCGCTCCGGAGGGGAACATTTTCATGACAATTGTCCGTACAAATGTTACCGGAGGGGAAAGCATATGGAGGAGAATTCGAGAAATGTCAAAACCTGATTCATGGCGGCACGGGAATCGTGTCGTTCACTGGAGAAATCACGAATCGGAGAAGGGGCAATAATTAAGTATAGGAATCACGATACTTTTGGGAACGCACCCAATATCGTCAGATCGATCTGACGACGGATTGCATCGTATATGGGGGCTATAAGTCAAATTTTGGTAAAGTGTACTTTGAACGTGTCAACCGGTTTAATTGTGTGATGTTAACTTGCTCTGCTCTGCATGGTTGTTAAAAAATCGCGCCTATTGAAGGAAATGACTGAATTGCAATAATTCAGAGGCAAAAGATAAAAAATAACATAAAAGGAACACATACTAAGGAAAAGGATCCTATTGTAAAGGAAGACTGTAGCTACATTAGAAACAGTTGATGTTGCCCGTTTCGATGCTTTAGCGGCCGTTTCATGATAATCATGGAACGCCATCATACTAAAATATAATGTTAACAACTATTACGCCCCCGGTCCTCCTTTCGCTATTCCGCCCCATTATCTTTTCTCAAATTGGCACAAAAACGCGAGTCAATTTGCACAAAAACTACGCACGATTCTCGCTATCTCTTGCGTACATGGCTATGGGGAAAAAAGTGCGGGGTCGAAACTCAAGAGTTGATATCAGCGAAAACCTCAACTCGTGCATCAGGGGACCTGGCCTCGGCGACGGCGAACTCAACTGAGATTAATGCCCCTTCTTGCCGAACCGAACATTTCATATGCGTGAAAAGAGGTTGCAAGTAACTGCTGGTAGTCGTTCAACTGAGAATCACAAACGTGGGGAAAGGGGGGCGGATGCCCGTATCTCCTGGAGAACATGAAAATCATTTTTTTTTGCACCGCTGGCCGGCATAAATAGCTTATCTTGCCGAATCATCCAGATATGATAAAATACAACAAAACACTTGCAAACAGGTCCGAAAATTGAAAACTTCTCCGAAGAGCAAATCACCTGACCCTCAGCGTGCCCGACTCTGAACGCCAATCGCAAGGTCGCACGTTATGTCAACAACTGACAACAACAATTTCGCTATGGAACACGTCGAATAAACCCCACCAATATTTCTTGCTTGCAGCAACTGAATGCCAAAACACATTTCACCAAAAGTATTTTACCCGAAATTTCCCGAAAGGATCTCGCCTAATCAGCAGAGTTCAACCGGATCCGAACAAATATCGGCCAATGATCGGTGTACTCCAGAATGTAACAGGCCAACAAAACCCACTTGTGGAAAATTCCAACATTTTCGCCGGAACCAAGTCGCGGGAACCCGGAGAAAGGACGGAAACAAAAGATCCTTGCAAGGATGTCCCCTGAAAACGAATTGCGTAGTGTCTGGAGCGAGGTCGTCGACCAGCAGCCCCACGCAAAGAACTCACCTTTTTCCCGTCGTCGTGATCGTTGAAAACTCTTGTGCTTCTCAGCCGCCTGTCGGTGTTTCGTGAGCAGACAAAACAAATTGTTGAATTTTTCCAAAACGCCAAATTTTCGTCAACTTGTTGTGGGCTGGCGCGGTTGTCACGACCTTACGATTTTGTTTTCACTCGAAAATAAAGTGACTGACGGCAACCTGCGACGGATGATGTGGATGCGTACCAATACGATTGCTTGCGACCGGATGCGTTGCAATGGGAACAATCTAATTAGAGTTGTCAAAGTGCCGTTGAGATTTTTCTATGGTAATGTTGGTAGGACGACTACTCGAACATTGTGCTAGAAGTTAGTCTGGGTATTTGACAAGTAAACAGTTTGGCGCCAAAGTTGCTGATCAGTGGGTGTTCTTTAAACATTTGTGTGACGGGAATTGCGTTAATTTCGTTGTTGACAAAATGGTGCAAATTGGAGAAAAGGCGAAGGAATACGATGCGAACATATTACCGGATTTGCTTCCAGTGTACTACAAACGTTTGTTTCCACATAAACATTTTTATCGGTGGCTATCGTATGGAAATTGTAAGTACTGCCGCGCACGTTAAATTTGAGTTCTTATGCGATTCTTGGGAAATTATTGCTAAGGTTTGGGCACGACTTCGATATCTGAGGTGCCAGATTTTATCGGCGGTAAATTCACGCTAAATCTAAAATACGAGTGGTCTGAAAATACAAAAACATTAATGGTGATGTATCATAGTAGGTTCGTAACTACCTAAAGTGGAAATTTATTCTACAGTCATACAAAAAAGTATTCGTACACACGTCGTATCGTGCTTTACTGTCCTGCAACAGTTAAAAGAGCTACATTTTCTTAACAAAAAATGTCTCTAACTCTTTTAGCAACACTACTTTCTTTTATTAACTTAAAAAAAGTACTCTTTTCTGATCTTGTCAACAGAAAAGTGAGAAACAGTTATGCAATTCCCGAGAATTGAATCAAAAAAGTATTCGTACAGCAGCAATGCAGAAAGAATAATGCCGTTATTCCGTTGCCGATGGCGATCATTCGTATTGGGATCAGTCTTGTGATAATTATCAAGTATTTATCAATTGTTGTTAAGCAAATTTGTAGTGGATTTCCATTAAATTCTTTATTATGGGACGAAAAGGTAAAGAAACGACAGGAGGAGAAAGGAGTATTATCCTTTCCTTGCACAATCAATGCCTAATCATTGCGTGAAATCAGCGTTATTGTTGGGAGACCACGCTCAACCGTTCAAAGCATCATTGATAGATATTGTGTCACGGAAAGTCTTACGAATCAAAAAAGATCAGGAGGACCAAGATTATTAACGGCCAAAGATGAACGCAGTATATGTAGAAAAGTGCGGCAAAATCCGAAAATTACAGCTTCAGCGATTGCGGCAGAGGTAGCGGAAAAAGATAAAATAGACGTTTCTGGAGAAACATAATCAGAAATGTGCTCCGCCGTGCCGGTTACAACTCTCGAATCGCTAGAAGAAAATATTACATAAGCGAAAAAAATAGTAAGGATCGATTAGAATTCGCCAAAACGATACGAAATCATGGAATAGACTTCTGGGAAAAGTTATATTTGCTGATTATAGTAAATTTAACATTTTCCCAGAAGTCTATTCCATGATTTCGCATCGTTTTGGCAAATTCTAATCGATCCTTACTATTTTTTCGCTTATGTAATATTTTTTTCTAGCGATTCGAGAGTTGTAACCGGCACGGCGGAGAACATTTCTGATTGTTTCTCAAGAAACGTCTATTTTAAAATATCTTTTTCCGCTACCTCTGCCGCAATCGCTAAGGCTGTAATTTTCGGATTTTGCCGCACTTTTCTACATATACTGCGTTCATCTTTGGCCGTTAATAATCTTGGTCCTCCTGATCTTGGTTGATTCGTAAGACTTTCCGTGACACAATATCTATCAATGATGCTTTGAACGATTGAGCGTGGTCTCCCAACAATAACGCTGATTTCACGCAATGATTTGCATTGATTGTGCAAGGAAAGGATAATTCTCCTTTCTCCTTCTGTCGTTTCTTTACCTTTTCGTCCCATAATAAAAAATTTAATGGAAATCCTCTACAAATTTGCTTAACAATAATTGATAAATACTTGATAATTATCACAAGACTGATCCCAATACGAATGATCGCCATCGGCAACGGAATAACGGCATTATTCTTTCTGCATTGCTGCTGTACGAATACTTTTTTGATTCAATTCTCGGGAATTGCATAACTGTTTCTCACTTTTCTGTTGACACGATCAGAAAAGAGTACTTTTTTTAAGTTAATATAAGAAAGTAGTGTTGCTAAAAGAGTTAGAGACATTTTTTGTTAAAAAAATGTAGCTCTTTTAACTGTTGCAGGACAGTAAAGCACGATACGACGTGTGTACGAATACTTTTTTGTATGACTGTATATACAATTCTAGCACTGGATTTTCTCATACAAAAATTTCAACTTTAAAGGTAAATATCTCGAAAACGGTTATGAGTTCGCGAAAAAGGACTTCAGATTCGTTCATTTCAGATTAAATTTGATTGAAACCCATCATTAAAATTGGGCGCCTCGGATATTGAGGTCGCCCCAAGGTTTGTCTTCCTATACGCGATTGAGCGACTATCGCTTGGCGACTGTCAAAAGATTGATCATAACGGAGCACTATTTGCGTGTATTTCAAGCTTTGGGGAATCGTTGGGTGTCGGCTACACTTGTAGCTAAACACCTCCACATAAAATACACACGAATAGCGCTCCATTATGGTCGGTTTCTTTGCAGTCGCCATGCGATAGTCAAAACGCTTCCCTGAATGTAAAAATCTTATAGGTGATGAATATGACCCGTGTTGCCAAGACTTGCCCTATACAGCCAATTGTTCTGATTGTGTAGCGCTAGGAGAATATTCGGTGTATTCCTAATTCACCGGGCGACCCATCACGGTTCGCGCCTTGGCTAACAGTGGCTGCCGCTATAGCCTATTGAGCGAGCGAAGAAAACGTTATAGGGTGGTACACTGAGAGTTGAAACCCCTTAAGATGCAGAGCTCGCGTAGCGAAGCCCACGCAAGGGGAGTGCGAAATCATCTCATTTTTAAAACCCATCATTAGTCAAAGACGCAAACCACTGTGCGTCGCGTGGTCAACTAGCAATGTTCCTTTCCAGCCCTCCTACAGAAAGGCCAGGGAGAACTTATTCCGGAATATTCTAGCTCCCCGAACGAGGCATAGTGGATGGCGTCTTTGACTAATGGTGGGGTTTAAATTGAAATTATTTCGCACTCCCTATGCATAGGCTCCGCTCGCTTTGCGAGCTCCGCGGCTTAAAGAGGTACTCAATTGCCCTAACCCCTTGTGGGGCATAGCGCGTCAACTGTTCCATATGGCACAGTTGACTTTTCGTTGGCATTAACTAGTTTCAGAGAATGCAGTTGGCAGCATGCACCTTCTGCACCCCATTTAGCCGCCTCGTCGGTCATTATCATCATCATCGTGGCGCGACAGCCCGACGTCGGGCCTTGGCACGGTATCAGCTCGTCCGCGATTAGCAAGGCTAACTGTAGATGGGCAATGAACACCACGTGTCGGATAACGAGGATGATGTAGCCTAGGTTCGATTTATGCCGATCGCTGAGTAGGAAACACTTAAGTGCGGTCGTAGGAGTCATAACTGGATATTGCGTAATCGGGGAGCACGCAAAGAGACTCGGGCTTCTTTTAACGACTTCTGTAGGAGCTGCGACGATGAGGAGAACGAAGAGAGTACCGCTCTCTACTGGTACACTTAGGAGATTGCTTGGGGCACATTTCTATACCGATTTGGGGGATCTGGCGACGGTGGATGCTGGTAGACTGAATCGGTGTATTATTGGCTCGGGCTAGTTTTAACGGACAGGTTGGAGGGGAGTATTTCACTCATATGTGGTATCACAACGAACCCACTCGTGGTCTAAGTGTGTCGTGCGTTACCACGATAACCCGTAAACCTTACCTAACCTATGGATGACCCTGAATCCTATCATCTATCAGTTTGACATCAATCATGCTGAAGACCATGGAGGTGATCTGATCGCTCAAATCCGGACCTCGCTCCTCTTGAGAAAACCGCTTGTTGTTGTTGTAGCGATGGTCAGAGTCGCAGTGTGTATGTGTGGGTTATGTGCTTAATTCCGTTTCAAGCTCCTCGGTGTCAAGGCCAAGGAATGTAGCTGCTTCGATGGGGTTTTCCCACAACGACCTTGAGGTAAGCTTTGTGGGTGCAGCTGGGCACGTGAAAATGTTGTCTACGTCATGAGGTGTTCCGGTGCAGGCTGGACAAATGTTTCGGATGTTTTGATCAATACGGGTGATGAGAGTTGAGGCGTGAAAACCAGCCTGGTCGAAGTTGGGCAAGTGTCGTCCTGGTGGTTCTAGGAAGCCTCTTCTCTTCAGGTGCTATGGGTCGTGGTTGCGCCAAAAGTACTGGATTCAGTTTTACAATAATCCCGTAATTGATGAATGCACCTCTGGCTGATGGAGTAATGCGATGGCAGATTTGTAGGCGGCGTCGCCGAAAGGATTTCTTTTATATGCCTGGACATTACGTTCAAGGTCCCTCAGATCACGCCGAACATGTCTTGGTGGCGGAGTCTTGTCCATTAAATATTGCTTCGCAAGCAGCTTGTCGTGGTCTCTGATAGACAACGTCTTTGTTTCCTGCTGTAGGTGGTCTTCAGGAGACATCCAGTTACGGCGCGAAGAGCGCCATTTTGACAATGCCAGAAGGAAGTGAGAAAACCGCTTTGCCTCAGACAGTTCGCCCATTAACCCGGCAAATCTTCGAAAACTGTCCTCCACAACCTCCTTGAAGAAATAGAAGTGACTGTGTCAACTAAAGCCCACCACAGACGATCGAACCGAACCACTGAACCACGTCAGTATCATAGAACAGTGCAAATGAGATTTTTTTTCCCCATGTTCATTTGTCACGATTCACAGTATGGGACAAATTTGTTTGATGAAATCTTAGTCGTAAACCCTTATCTATCATGGAGCGATAATACAGTTTTCGTTCTGCTCGCTCCTTCGGTCAGCTGATGGCCAATTGTAATGTAATTGTGGCTAATACAATGGCTTTGCCGCTGTAGCGTATAGAGCGAGCGTTTTAGGGCGGTGTACTGATGAGCGGAGCCCACGCAAAGGGAGTACGCAATCATCTCAATTTAAAACCCCCTATTGGTTATAGACAAAAAACCTGAAAAGTAGAGTAGTACGGGGCTCTTTGTTAGAAAATTACCGTTAGTTTCCAACTGATCGATTTCATTTTTGCAGGAGAGTATAAGATTATCCTCACGAGCAATCTACCAAAGCTAGAGCTTTTCATGTTTATTTAATCGGGAGTTATAGATACATTTAATTATTTTACATATGTAGGGGAGGTAGGCGTTCTCTTGGCCTAATCATGCCCATTTTCAATACCAACACACTTGATCATACTACTTGCAACATTTGACCAAAATTTCAAGGCTCTAGCTTCATTCTATCGAAAGTTATCGTGCGAACGGACAGACAGACAAACATGGCTAAATCGAATCAGGAGGTGACCCTGATCAGTTATATATATACATTGCTATACCTTCGGAGCCTCCTTTAAGGTGTTTCATATTTCCGCCGTGACAAAAACAATATACCCTGTACTAAAAGTCTAGGGTATAAACATTTAAAAATATTTATGTCCTTTCAGCTGAAAACGGCATATTTACACATCGAGAAATCACATTCACATTGGCCGATGATGTCTACATTCGGTACTTGTCCTTCGACAATCAATCCGAACTGGAAAAGGATATATGCAGTCGAGCGCCACACAAGATTGATATCGGCGCCGTTCTATCCGTCAGGTACTTTGATTTCGTTGAATTTCGTCTTGAACCAAACCAAGTTTTTACCTTTCTGGCGCACCTACAGGCCCAAGAACCATCGAGCCACCAACAAAATGACTGCCATTCAACGTGAACTTGTTTTCGATATCGATATGACCGATTACGATGAAGTGCGAACTTGTTGCGAAGGGGCGGATGTTTGTACGAAATGTTGGAAATTCATGACGATAGCCTGTCGAATTCTCGACACCGCTCTTCGGGAAGATTTCGGATTTGAACACATACTCTGGGTATTCTCCGGACGGCGAGGTATTCACTGTTGGGTATGTGATAAAACTGCTCGACATTTGGACTCGAAAGCGCGGGGTGCCGTCGCTGATTATCTTCAACTGCTACAGGGTGGCGGTGGAAATTCCACCACAAAAGTATCCATCGGTTATAATTTGCATCATAGCGTTCGTCGAGCTTTGAAAATCATTGAGCCCATGTTCGAAGAAGTGTGTCTCGTTGATCAGGACATTTTCAAGCATAGCAAGGGTATCAACCAGCTCAAGTCGATGTTTGCCGATGAGAAAATGCGAGCTGATTTCGAGACCTACTTGACAAATATTGGAACGTCGTCGAAGGAAGTGTGGGAGGCATTTTTGAGATTTGTCAACGTTCAACGAATCAAGGGAAATTCATCGCGTCGCATGAAGAATATCATCGAAGAGGCGCAAATTGCATTCCTCTATCCCCGTCTCGACATCAACGTGACAAAGGGATTGAACCATTTATTGAAGTCGCCGTTCTGTGTACATCCGAAAACTGGGAAGATTTGTGTTCCTTTCAATCCGAGCGCTGCATCGAAGTTTGACCCGACCAATGTGCCGACGATCAATGAACTTTTAGATGAAATCAATGCTTTTGATGACAAAATTAAGGCGGACGATGCCGATGAGGATAAGTCACGAATTAAGGATTATAAAAAGACCGGCATGTTTAAGGGAGTCGTAGTGTTTGAAGAGTTCTTGCGAAAATTGGAAAATAGTTTTAAGGGAAAAGCGATTGAAGTTAGTGATACGAAAATGGAGTTTTGAATAAGATGTAATGTTTTGTGCGATCAAGGAGTACATTAAAGATAAGATGCTTAATAAAAGTATTCGTGTATTATTTAATTTTATTTGTGGATGCACTTATGGCGAGCCACACGACTCTGTGCTGGACACTGGATTGAGATTGGAAAACTCTCCCGATAACCAAATCTTGCAATTAAACCTAGTACTGATGATAGATCCTGTGACCGATTTTGGTCCTGCACGTGATATTGGGAGAAATTACTTGTAATGAAACCGCATCTGAGTGATCATACAAGTATTTCCGTGTGCTGTTTTACGAACGGAAACTTAAGCGCTGACAAGGCGAATCATGCCGCCCCATCGGCTTTTATCTCCTGTTGCCAAGACACTTGAAGCAAAACTCCACCCTATACTTGCGACCCATATCTAACTAGCTGATCACCAACACGTCTTTGAAAGAATGCACAACACCACGACTGCCCTGGATGCTATAACATCACGAATTTACAATGGCTTCAATCAAACGTGCTCATGTCAGAGGTCCATTCTGGTACATGCGGGAAGTTTTGATATTCTGCTTCCATTTAAAAAAAAAATGCAGCTGAGGCTCATCGAATGCGCTTAGATACTTAGGTTGAGGTTGCTCTGAGTGACAGAACATGTCGTGAGTGGTTTCAACGTTTTAAAAGTGGCGATTTCAATGTCAAGGACAAGCATGGTGGTGAGAGAGAAAAAAATTTCAAAGACGACGAATTGGAAGCACTGCTCGATGAAGATTCGTGCCAAACGCAAGAAGAATTAGCTGAATCACTGGGAGTGACTCAGTAAGCCATTTCGAAACGCCTCAAGGCCATCAACATGATTCAGAAACAAGGAAATTGGGTTCCGTACAAGTTAAAACCGAGAGATATTGAACGACGATTATTTGCATGCGTACAACTGCTTCAAAGGCAGAGTCGGAAGGGATTTCTACATCGCATCGTAACCAGCGACGAAAAATGGGTCCGTTACGATAATCCTAACCGCAGAAAGTCATGGGGAATTCCCGGACATGCCTCAACGTTGACGGCAAAACCGAATATTCACGGTGCCAAGGTTATGCTTTGCATTTGGTTGGACCAGCTCGGTGTGATATACTACGAGCTACTGAAACCGAATGAAACTATCACAGGAGATCGGTACCGAACGTATTTGATTCGTTTAAGTGGAGCATTAAGGGAAAAACGACCACAGTACCAAGAGAAGAGACACGACAAAGTCATCCTCCAGCATGATAATGCTCGGCCACACGTCGCAAAAGTGGTCAAGACATACTTGGAAACCCTTAAATGGGAAATCTTGCCCCACCCGCCGTACTCCGCAGACATCGTTCCCTCCGACTACCATCTGTTTCGTTCCATGGCGCACGGCCAGGCTGATTAGAATTTTCGTTCGTACGAGGAAGTCGAAAAATGGATCCAATCATGGATCACGTCGAAAGACGCCTCCTTTTTCCGAGATGGAATCCGAAAATTTCCGGAGAGATGGGCGAAAGTTGTCGCTAGCGATAGACAGTACTTTGAATAATACATCTGTAAGTACTTTTTGACAATTAAGCTTTTAATTCCAGAAACGGCGGAGGCAAAGTTGTACACCCAATAGAATCCCCTAATTTTCAATGTAAAACTCTCACGCACGCAAAGGCTATCTAAAATATAGCTGCTTCCCCCATAGATTAAGGCAGCTAGCTCCTAATGAGTAAAATCCATGGTGTGGACGAAACGAAGCGATATGGTGAATTGGCTTAAAGCTGATTATTTTTAGGTGGTAGTGGATAGCAAGGTTGAGTCATTTTGACTGACTCGCAATGACCCACTCCACTTTATTCTTATCTAAAATATAGGTACAGTGAAAATCGTTTATAGCGGCATCGGATACAACGTCATATCGGTTATTACGTCCGATTTTATGCAGTTATTTGCGCCGCCTAATCAAACAATGTTAATAAGTATCGCTTACAACGTTATCGGTTAGTACGACATATCGCTTATAGCGTCCATATATTGTAGTCCCTGGAACAAATTATATCGGATACAAAGGCGACTGCCTTTCCAATTTTTGTCAATTCTTTTTTATGAATTGTCGAAATATTCCCATTGTTTGCGGTACGAGTATTGTTCCTTTCATGGGAAATACCAGACCTTTTCAGATCTGTAATGGACGGAGCCTAGGGTCGCCATAATTACCGTGAAGCTCGGGCAGTGCCATCTGGCGTAGAAAAAGGGCTATCAACGAGCTAAGCTGCGGCCTAATCTTGCTGTAGCTCAATTCGAGAGACGTGGGTGGAATTTACGCTGCTCGTTACCCATATCCTTTACGTATTAATAAAAATGCATAGTCCTGGGGAAGACAGCACAAACATGGAAGGAAAAAATGAGGAATAAAAAAAAATGTTGCGGTAAGGATGGAATGGTTGGTGGACGCTCAGTTGCCCCTTGCCTTCGGGGCAACCGGTAGCTCAGTGCGTTGAGGAACCAGTCTCATGTCTGACTACCGGCGTGTCGGGTTTCGAATATCGCCCACAACATCCTTCGACTTGTCGCAGGTAGGCGGCTAAATGATGGAACAGGAGGTGCATGCTAGCAACTGCATTCTCCGAAACTAGTTTTTGCCAATGAAATGTTAACTAGGGCACATGGAACAGTTGACGCGCTATACCCTATATGGGGTTAGGGCAATTTTGTCGATCTGCCGGTGGAAGCAGAACTTCCAGACCAGAATATGGTTCATTACAGATCATTCGCACGTTGAAATAAATCTGGTCTGTTACAAAGCGAATTTACACTTGTGTTGTGCTATTGTATGTTGGTAAACCAACCTCAATTTTTGTTGTTGTGTGTGGCCGAATTTTTGAATAATAATGTCACGAAGACAGTTTTCAATCGAGAAAGAAGCACACATATTGTAGTGCTTAGCAGCGGGAGAAAAAAAATCAAGAAATAGAAAAAAATCTCGGGGTAATTCACTCCAAAATTACCTCGATTAACAAGAAACGTTAGACAATTTAGAAGTTGTTCAATGAGGGATGCTCGAGTCAAAAAAGGGCTAGACCCAGCAATCATTCAAGTATCGAGAACGCCCTCCGAGAATATTCCCATAAGCAGGCCGCTGTTGCAAAGTAAAGCTAATGCCTTTGCTCAGATGATGGGGAAGGATGCTGTGATATTCAGCGTAGGGTACAACCCTTAAAAAATCGTCACAACATTGTGTTTCGGAAAGTTTGCGGCGAATCCCAAAGCGCGAACGAAGTGATAGATTCGGGGCCGTTTTTCCCGAAATCATAAAAAGAAATGAAGACGACGCAATCTTAAATACAGACGAGACGGGTATATTTTACAAATTAACTTCTGATAGAACCATGCATTTTATAGGTGAAACGTGCAGCACCAATCCAAAGAGAGGATCACAGTTATGGTTGCTGCAAACATGAGTGGAACAGTTAAGCGACGACTTTTGGTGATCGGCAAATATGCAAGACATCGTTGTTTTAAGAATGTTAGTAGCTCACCCGTGGTTTACAAAAATAATAAAAATTCATGGATGACGAGAGAATTATTTACTGCCTGGATTACGGACTGGGACAAAGAACTAATCAAAAACAAAAAAAATCTATTGTTCGTTGTACCGCACACGAAAACATTTCTTTAAAAGCAATCAAGTTAGTTTTCCTTTCTCAACAACAAACTTTTACATTTTTGAATTGGAAAAAAAATTGCAGCTTATGAAGCATGCACGCCAAACTCAAAAATCAATTAAAGACTATTTCCAAAAAATATGATTTCTTTGAGTTATGTGTATATTTTTTGTAAGTTTTGTGTTATTTTCTTTCAATTAAATTTGTGATATTTAAATTACATGTGTACCGAATGTGTTAATTTTAATTTGTGATATTTTTCCTTATGTGCTGATTAGCTGTCGTTATTTTTGTTTAATGTATATTTATACACATATGAAGTTGTTTCACTTAGTTTCAAGTGAATATCGGGTACAACGTCTATCGGTTAGAACGGCGATTTTTTGATGGTCCCCTCAAGGACGCTATAAGCGATTTCCACTGTAGTAACAACTTGTATTCGTGTGTGTTAATTACCTTGACCTCTCCAGGGGTATGGGCGCGTCAACATCTCTTCCACGGCAATATGCATTGTCGACGCGTTTCGATAGCATATCTACTTTTTCGGACGTGCATGCACCTCCTATGTGCGCCCGTCTTTATACTTACAATCCCGGAACTCTGTAGGAGTCCTAGTAGTACCCACAGGTAGTTTCTATTGAAGAGCCGAGGATTGAACCTATGTTTGTCTAGATGTAGAATCGTAGAGTGGCGACCGAGAATTCGCGGCTACCGAATGCGTTAACTTGTAGATAGATAAATAAAAAATACATTTTATATCAAAATATTTTTTTTTTTAATATAACAGTGTACTCTGAACACAGTCCATAATATTGGGCTAGTTCAGACATATTATTCAACAATGCTTGTAAAAAACATTAACTATATATGTATACAACGTAGACTAATAGTTCAATCTCTATCAAATTAAAGTGTCCTTCCTAAAGTGTATTGTTGGGTACGTAGATTATAAGTATGTATATATGTATAAGGTTGTAAATACTAAAGAAGAAAAATAGTTTTATACAGTTGTCTTGTCTTGTTAACATTTTTTAAACTTTATAAGAATTAAATTAAGTTCGCCCGGAATTCATTATTTAATTTTCTCATATCTTTGAAATTATTTACAAAAATTATGATATGCAGAACTAAACTATTATCGATTTTCCAATTTGAGTCACCAATCGAAACAAAACTATTATGTCTCGAATAAAAGAGGTGGCAAAATCGAATTACATTTTTTTCTACTACGATATATGTATTACGTTTTTAACAGTCTGTACTCGTATATATAAGGTATTAGTCATTGTTTCTTACAGGCACAGAATTTTTTCACAGCTTCGACTTCCACACATTTTGCTTGTTTCGCGTACGAGTTCAATCGACTTATCGTACCGGTGATTTGCAGCTTTTTCGTTTTTGTATCCAAACGGACAGTTGTTTCAAATTTGGCGCCACCGGGATTTGTCTCAAAGTACAATTGATATCCTTCTAATGTTGAATTGGCGGGTTCATGAGGAAGCACCTCTTTATTGGCGAAGTGTAACTTTTTAAGTACCAACCGACTACAAAGATGAGCCACCGTTCCATTACTGGCATTTTTCACCAGATCATTTATATAGTCAATAGTGTGATTCGTCACTTCCAGTATGTTTTTCGATTTGGCATCGACATTGTGAAAAGCACGGCAGGTGCACCAGTGATCCTCGATAGTAACCTCTTCACATGAACGACTCTCCGCGATTGGTTGAAATAAGCTTTGACACGCCGGACAATCTGGAGCCTTTGGCATTTTTTTCACGCGTCCCGAAAGTTCTAGTATATGTTTCAGAGTCATATGCAGATCATACGGAGTGGTCAAGCGGTTTTTATTGATCCTTAAAGCCTCAACGAATTCCGGATACTGTTTTTGTACGTTTGGTGGGAGCCATATGTACAACATTGGCAATCGTTCCTCTAAATGTCCAGTTGGAGAATTTCGTAACGAACCAAAGCGCATGCCATGGTCACTAAAGAAAATCACAATGCTTTCATTTAATATCCCTGAAGTATTGAAGAGCAGAAGGTAGTTCAAAATTTTCTCATCCATTGAGGATGGTGCATCGTAAGCATTATGACTGAATGAGTTGGTCCAGAATATGCCAAAGTACGGATCATTCTTGTACGCTTCTCTAACTTGCACTGCATAATCGTAAATATATTCGGCGGCTGTTTTATATCCCAGACAAAACTTTATACCAAATAGTTTGGTAACGTCCAAATATTTCTCGGCGGCTTGCATCGTAGGACGTAGATAGTAATCGGTTGGTGGATTTTGAAAGCCTTTTTTTAAGTAGTTGAATGTACTCAATCCCTCCTCGTCCTCAGCGTAGGCTGTTACATATCCAGCGTTCCGATAATCGTAGAATAGTAAAGGACACGCGTCCAAGCCGCCGACTGCATTAGGTTTGCACACACTGTAGGCGGACGATGAGTTGTAACCAGTGAAAACTGCCATTAAATTTGGAAAGGTATTGTCTCCCATCTGAAAATAGTTAAAATTGGAAGTGCGTTAATTTATATAAATCAATAAATATCTTGCAGTATTTATCTATTTAAGTAAAAGCTCATGCACACAGCAAACTTTTTAGTTCGCACAAAAACTAAATAGTTTAGTCAGAAAAATAGAACACACAGTGTTTCATGAGACCACGCACATAGCGATTACTAAATAGTTTAGTTTGCTGTGGGTCGCATAAGTCACCGTGTGTTCTATTTTTTTGACTAAACTATTTACTTTTTCTGCGAACTAAAAAGTTTGCCTTCTGCGCGGGCTCTAACTATCATCAATTTGCCCTAACCTCTAGTGGGGCATAGCGCATGTGGCTTAGCTGACGTTTCGTTGGCATAAACTAGTTTCGAACGATGCACATTGCAGCATACATTTCCTGCTCCCATTTAGTCGCCTACCTTCGACAAGTCGGTAGATGTTGGGTGGTATGCATAATAATGAGGATATACTCAAGAGTGAAGTCTATTGAGGACATTCCTGAGTCTGCTATGTTCGGTGAATCGAGTGAAAAATTTGTATGCATAAAACTACTTTCCGCTCCACAGTGAAAATTGAGTGGAATTCTGTCAACTCAGCTTTACTCCACTCGACTCACTTTATGCATACCACCCGTTGTTACGACTCGCACCCTTAGAACATAGAGGCATGGAATGAGCTTGTCCTATATGTCTCGGGCTCCAACATTTGGCGAATAAGTCGACAGCTAGCCTACTCGGTTGTTGTTTGATATTGACATACATATGTTGACTGTTCTGTCGAATTGTACACGAATAAAGATCAATTCTTGTCAGATTATCGACAGTCAGCCTACTCAGTTGGCGTTTCGGTATTGACATTGTTGACCGCATTGTCGAATTGTGCATAAACAAACGACAATTCTTGGCAATAATTAAATTTCATAAGATAGTGAATGAGCGCTCTAATTGTGCAACTCGCGGCTTTGTCCTTGTTGGTACTCTTGCTCATTAGTGGCTTAAAAGTTTTCCTTATTGCTGCCAACTGCATAGAAAATGAAACCGGAATATAGAGGGCTACGCCCGCAATCCGAGGGTTTTGTAGCAAGTACTTATTTTGGTATGTAAGTATAGGCTCCTTGCTCTTTTTGGTACCACTTAGATGGATAAAAAAAAAATAAAATGTCTGACCCATAATATAGTATCTTATATGCCCAATCATATTACGTGATTGTAATGCAACTTAGAACATATTATTGCTTATGGTGTTGGTTATCCTTGGCCATCGGTACTTTTGATCTCAGACGTGTTTAAGGGATGCAGGGATGCGCTAACTGTAACTATGGAAATAAACTATTATTAACCTATTTTGAGGAGATATACAAATTCCATTATTTCCCGTTTTATGTACTGTTCGGAACCCACCTTCCTGGAAGTTTTCATTTTTCTACATGTAACGGTCTGGAAATGCAAGGTGGGGGGGGGGGGGGGCAAATTACGATCTAATAATTTATCCTCCCTCATTGTTCCCCTTTTTTCAAATACAAATGTATAAGTAAAGTTATCTCAATATTACCTTTCTCACAACACCCCACTTGCCTATACCAGTCGATTAACAAAATTTGACCTTAATTTTGCCCCTCACCCTCCCCCGCCCGTTACAGTTGGCCAATTCCCACACATCGCCCCCTACCAATCTTTACCCTTTCATAAATGTGATTAACCATAATATGTAACAATAACTGCGATTCGCACTACGAAAAACAACATGCAAGTAGTACTCGCACCTTTGAAGCCGGTAGGTGTATTTTTTGTATGAATAGTGTAAAAATGCCTAACTTTAAGTGAATGTACTATTGTTAAATATTACATGGTTGTAATGAAACGTAGAGGCATTATTGTCTATGGTGTTGGTTATCATTGGCCATCAATATTTTTGACCTCGGGTGTGCTTAAGGGGTGCAGGGGTGTGCTAACTGAAAAAATAGAAATGTACTATTATTAACCTTTTTTGATGAGATTTTGGAATTCTATTATTTATAGTTTTCTATGTTTCTAAAATGCCGCTTTTCTGCAAATTTTCATATCTCTAAGTATAACGGTTTCGAAATGCAAGGGGGGGGGGACAAACTCCGATCACATATTTTCCCCTCTCCCTCTTTTCCCCTTTCTTCAAATTTGAAAAAAATTCCAGAAATGGAATGTACTCGACGATACCTTTCTTACGATACCCCACTTGCCTATACCAAATGACAAAAAAAAATCGTCCTTCATTTCCCCTCTATGGGGACCCCCCCTCAAAGTTGACCTATTACGATGCATCACTTCCTCCAGAGAATTATAGTACTTCTACATATTTTCACTAAATTTCATACATGTAGCCTCAGCGGCTCGTGAGATATTCCATGGACAGACAGACAGACAGACAGACAGACGGACGCATGACCGATTTCATAAGGGTTTTGTTTTACTACAAAACCCTAAAAACATATCTTATACATATATCGCTTCCGCAGTATAATACCCAACATACACGGAGACGATAAGCGCATACACAGGCCGATCCATTGGCCGACATCGATATCGGGCGACAGATCACGGCATTGCCAAGAATGTCCTATTTTGCACACCAAAGGACTCAAATGCCTTCGGCTCAATATCCCCAGTCATATGATATCCATCTTGCCTAGATACGAGAGCTGCCTTTGAAGTTTAGCATATAGGAACATCGAGGTTGCCACGAATCAAATGCCACTACTAAATATTAAACTGCATCATCCTTTGTTAGCCTAAATCCAAAATGCTAGTGCGATAGGTATAGTGTTACAGGTACAGCGAATGGTCAAAGTCGTCGAGTTATCCGAATATGTAATGGAATTAAACCGAGAACATTTTCGCGCAGTAATTTTTACAACTTTCGAAGACAATTATCTCAAAAAGAATGCCTCGCCGAGTTGGTTTCTGTTTTCGGCAATGAAGCACCACACCAGTCGACTATTTCTCGTTGGTATGCAGAATTCAAACGTGGACGGGTGAGTCTTAGCGACGATTCAAGGGCCCTATATGCAAAATTTAAAAGACAACCCTCGTATAACTTCACTGCCGAGAACGTCCTTTTTTTACCAAGAATGCCCTTTTTTCCACGCCAAAGGACTAAAAATTGTATCAGCCCTGACCAAATACTCAAAATGCCTTCAACAGTACTCGAGTGCATTGATCTCATCACCCGAATCAGGAGATACTCCTTTCTACCAGGTTTGGTTTGCATTTAATTTTATGATAAAGGGGGTCCTTTTTTCTGACGCACACACGCAAGAGGACCAAAATATCGCCTTATGATATATAACCCAAGGAAGCTACGTACAAAATTTGGTTGAAATCTGACCACGGCAAATGCCTGGAAGAAAAATCTTTAAAAACTCTGCCGGCGGTTGCTCAATGTCGGATTGAAATTGATCTTAACCATTAACTGCCATTTAGCACAATTTGATTTTCTCAATATCTGTTTAGCGTTATTAATCGGATAAAAGCTAACCGTCCCCTAGCCTTCGACTAATCTCTTATCCAAAACAAAACCCCTGGTTTCCGGTTGAAAGCTTATCCTAAACGAAACCCAACACCTCGTACCGGATACTAAGATTTTGACAGCTAAGAATGTTTTTCAAATTGAAGAAAACATTGAAAGTGACCATAAAGAATAGAGTTCCTGGAAATCCATTCGATACAAGAGAATTTGGAACAAACGCAGCCGCAAACGAATATGCTGTACTGATACAAAATATGTAGATTTGTGGATGGTAGAATTCCGCCAAGGAAATCGGCTGATTTTACCATAATTTGTGGTCTGGGATAAGTCCCACACTTTATGGGTTGGTATTTTAATCGACGTATGAGAAAACGAAAACGCTTATCGGGCTGTTTATAACTTCGATTAATTTGTGTCCCTGGAGTTTAATCGGACATTGAGAAAACGGGTCTTAGGCGAGTAACTCTATTTTAAACAAAACAGAATCTGCCGTTAGTCCAGTCGACGATCAAAATTGCGATCCCGGATTTGTGCTCAGGAGGACACAGGGAACCTACATACCAATTTAGTTAAGATCAGAATACGGGAAGTGCCCGGGCAAACGCACAAACGAACAAACATACAGCAGCGTCTGGGAAACATCTCACACTAACCGTGACCAAATCGAAAAAATAAAAACGCTTGAACCTATTCTGGATCATAACGAGTATGTCTATGAAATTTTCATGGAAATCGATACAGCCGTTTGTTCGCAAATTACGATCAAACACACAGAACTCAATGTCTATAGAACATATTACAAAGATGGATTGAATTGAAGCCTGCCGATAATGGGCATCACAGAGGATACGACGAATCACGTTCGGAAAACAAATTCTAATATGTATTCAACCAACGCCATCTAGAAATACAGGCCTGCGCTCAGCTGATCGTGTACGTCATTAATTCCTTTTCCAAGGTAGTGACTGCACACGACGATGTTTACAATTGGAATTGCGTCAGACGGCATTTTTGTCCTCTAAAAACACACTTTCTGGACACTTGCAGCAATTTGGTCGAATCCGCAGCTCCGGGGATCAGTCGCTGAGTATCGTGGAACAGTTCACACTTGAAAAAATACATCATTTGACCGCACGACACACTATCATCGCGCACGTGTTTGTTTTCTCGGATCACTATACATAGATGAAATTTAACTAACAAAGAAACGCGGAAAACGAAAACTAAACACGGAACGCATAAATACCGGGGACTCGCCGCCATCAGTTGCCGACCACTGGATTGTGAATACGATGAAGTCATCGAAGGAAATAATTGCGTAATTTAGCCGTCAAAATCAGCTAAGCGCAGGCCTGTATTTCTAGATGGCGTTGATTCAACTCAAATAATATATTATAATAGTCTTACCTTATTATATCCAGCCATTTCAAACCATCCACTATTTCGTATATACTCCGCTGTTTTGGGCATGGTTCTGATCAAATTCATTCTTGAAACGCTATCAATACCAAATAGAATTACATTGATCGCTTTAGTTCCGTTAGGTTCCGCTTTCCTCCATTTTTCTAGACGATTTGCTACAGACTTCTTCCGTTTGATCATGACATGAACATTTGAGTATACAGTTTTCTTCCCATTCTTGCAAGTTACTAGGAAGGAGTCGAGATTCTCATTCAGCTCGATGGTTTGGTTAAAGTTTTGGCATGTAGCAAGTCTGCAAGGAGTAAAAAAGTCATACATAACTGGGATTTTCCTTATTTGCTATGGTTTATTACTTACGAGATTTTACTATCAGCCGAACCACCCGAGCCTGATCTTATAATTTCGCTGTAACAACATTTCATACTCCCATAATTGTATGATTTAGTGAGATTCCGATTGAACACTAATAATGGTTTCCCCAAAAGTTGGTTATCAATAATGCTCGTAAGTGGTGGTGCCGTTAAGCAAGACGGTCTTTTAACTTTCTTGAATGACATGCGTATTTTAGGAGCAAAAGGATCTAAATCGGGGATTTGGCACTCTTTTGTCCATACCAGAAAGCCTTCTTTCACAGTTTTGTGAAAAATGCCAGTTGTGGATGATTTCGTGGATGGTACAACCGCTGTTGTGAATACTGAGCTGTTACCATACTTCGCTTCGATGTCACCATGACTGGGTCTGGTAGCCGTTTCAATTGAAGTTCGAATCGATGTTCTGCTGGTTCTAATTGTCCTTAATGTTGTATTCGCTATCATCATTGATTTGGTTGTTGGCACCGAACGGGTTGACAATTTGGGAGATTCTGATGATAAATGCTCAGTAAATCTTTGGGTAACATTTTCCAGGGTACTACTTTTAGTTTGTGGGGTTAGTGTGGTAGTAGCAAATATGGATGTTAACGGTGATTTACTAGTATTATTTTTAGCTGTCGTAACTACAATAAAATCGGGAGGTTCATCTTTCGATGTGTTTCTAGGCACAGGAGTAGATACGTCGGTGGAAAATTGAAGGAATGTTTGTCTCGCGGGTTCAACATCTGAAAGGAGAATTGAATGGATATGTTAGCATACTATAGACAATGTCAGATAGATTAAAGATTAAATTAAGTTTTTCATTGATAGCGCTATGTGGATAAAGGTAGCCAAGACTTCAAAGAAAAGAGGTGGACACGTTCAAAGTAACCTCAAAGTAGGTTGACAATGTACTTTGGCAAAGTGTACTTTGAACGTGTCAACTGGTCTTAATACTGGGAGACACACTTATGAAGGTTTCGCGGAATTTATTAGTTGGAGGTTTTAGAACAATTTACGAATTTAGGAGCTGTTTTTGAGAAGGTTGTCTGTTCTCATGAAGGCTCTCATCTCAATACCTTCATTCTATACCCTACAGTCCCACATACAGTAGTGTCCGCGTATAACGAACTTCCGGCTATGACGAACAGATCTCAAATGTTCGAAATAAAAGTCCATAGCTGTGTAAAAAGTCCAGAAATATCCATTTGTCTTTGGTCGAAATATTGACTGCTGGTATGAAAACCGACTCGCTCTTTTCAGCTTTTTGAGAGAGGTGCGACCAGATCAGTAACGATCGGCTAGATTTCACTTCGCCTTATATGTTTACACTCACCAACACGACAAGAGTACGAATCATATTTAGAAAACCCAGGTGTGACTCCGTAACGATAATTAGTTCGATCCTATACAACTTATATGGGTCTGGGTCATACCAATTTTGGGGGCTTTTACTCTCAATAGACAGTGAACAGTACAAGGGCGACGGATGCTAAGACCCAAGTTGTATGCGACCCCATTACACCTTTAATTTATTTGGCATATACAATAACTACTATGTGGGACTGTATAACGAATGAAATCAGTCGGTTCATTGAGGATCGTTATATCCGGACTTCATTGTACTTATATAATCAAATCGGGTAAATACGAGTAGTTCAGGTGTAATTCGCGAAAAACTAATGCGAGTTTTCGACACTCCAGGCGCTTTATGCTTTATTTCGGTTCATGTGTATGCTTTCATTAGCTGAATGGCACTGAACAAGTGGTATTGGTGCGCGTATTCGAGAAATAGTTTGAATCAAGTTGTTTCAGTTCAAGGAGGAAGCACACAGAAAGAGAGCATTAGAAGGAAACGAAAAAGAGCGAGAGAAATGAAGTAATTCGGCACAAGTGGGGAAGTAGGAAGGGGGATGGAAATTTGACATCTCATTTACTTCTATATGGACCGGCTGGGTGTTCCGTGGCAGAGAGACACAATGGAATATTATTGTTCACAAAGGAGAAATAGGAGAGTGGATGACATCTCATGTGCTTCCTATGCTTCTATGTAGACCGCGCGGGTGTTGCGCAGTGGAGGGCGTGTGTCTCTCTGTTTACTTTTAACTAGTTCGTATGTGGTGGAATTACGTCCAGAATTTTGTGTACAGTAAATGGGGGTTTCATCTCCTTCTATATATCTCTCTGAGGAAGCAGCATTAAGTTAGACATTCACGTACGGTCCAAATCCAAATTTTCCTTGGTCTAAGACCCGCCATAGACGGTGCGATCCATCGTCTGATCGATTAAGAAAAGCTTCTCCGTGATTAAAACCAGGGATTTAATCACGGACACGTTCGTGTGTGGCGTTCACGTGTTTTATGTCAAACGATGTGAGTCTATGGTTTTCAACCAAAGACACGAATCTGTCAATTTGGCAAATGCTCGGCTTTTGTCGTATCACCAAATTGGATTCATTATTGTGCGTTAACGCCAATAATTTAACATGAAATATGTGCTTATGCACATCCTACTACTCTCCAGTCGTTTGTTTCGCCACTCAATTCTTACCTAATTATCCGTTTTAAAGCACAATAATGAACTCAGTTTGGTGATACGACAACAGCCGAGCATTTGTCAATTTGACAGATTCGCATCTTTGGTTGCAAACCATAGACCCAAACCGTTTGACAGCAAACACGTGAACGCGACACGCGAACGTGAGCCAACATGCGCGCAGCCTTAGCGTTCACTGGACTGTCCTTGTACTTGCCGTTATTTCATTTTTTTCTACAATTTGACGCGCAGTAAATAAAGATTTGGAAGCTTCTCTTAATAATCGTCGTCTCAATTGGTCGTCCGTAATTCTCGAAATCCCGGTTGTAATTATGACGACGTTTAAACTGCGATGTATTGTATTCGTTGCGCAATTTGTATTTAATGTAAACCTTTCGCCATTAAAGAGTTTTCCTTTGAAATTTTCCCGTTCGGGCTTTAGATCACCAAGAAAACCAAAATTTTGAAATTTCTTGTTGACGATTTGAAAGCATATTTTTCGAACGGTGCGGTTGCTGGTATGCACCTAAAAAATTTGCAACTGCAATTTTGAAAAACTCCAGTAACTGTACGAACCGCTTGGTAGCAATGGAACATTTGCCAAAATACTCGTTTATCAAAACAATACTGGCAACAATTATGTATCACTGAAATACATACATATATATAAGTTGTACATAGTATTTATTTATTATTTATTTATAATACTGAACGTAAGCATTCGTCGCGGAGTGTATTTATAAAAATTTATATCATATTATATATTCCTCTTTCGAACATGGATAATTTGTTTCCACTATTTTGATGGATAATATTTAATCCATTCGGGATATTTCGAATTTACCTATAAGTGTAAAAAATATTATCCGCACCAAAGGTATTTTATTTACACCAAAAAAAAACCGTTAAAATGGCACATTGAATCGTAAATTTTCCCTAGGTAACATGTTAATAGTCCGGGTAGCGCAATGGTTAGCACGTTCGCCTTCTATACACTGGGCCTCGATTTCTACTGAATGCGGTAGTCTTTGATAAAAAGAGAATTTGTGTGTTGGGCTATGAGGGCACTTAACTCTTAAATGAGTACCAATTTGGGGTAAATAACTCGGTTAAGCGTGTTGCTGATCACACACCTCTACACAAAATACACGATCCAGTAAATGAGCTTCTGCTAACTCATCTCGAGGCCTTGGTCCAAAATTGGACTATTCTGCCAGTTATTATTTATTGTTATTATATTTAATTTGTCACTGTGTATGAAATGATGAAAAAAAAACCGCGATTTTTATTTCAAATTTAATTCCGATCTTTCTTCAAAAATGTCTCCAAACCAATACGTACATACCTAAAATTACCGCACAAATGTAGAATCCAAAAAGCAGACAAAACACTAGAATAGTTTTTCTTATATTGCTAAGCCGGCGTTGAACTGTGCTGGGCACGAAACGTTCGCGGTTTTCTTGAAATTTATTCTCCGACAATAAACACATTTGTTCAGATTCCATTTTTAATAAATTATTGGAGAAACAAATTCACGAATTATTAATTACAGGTGAGGCCTTATCATGCTCCATGCTTCTAGTAAGAAAGCTAAGAAATAAATACTCCGCAATCCGTTCAGTGGAAAAACCTATCCAAGATAATTTTCAATGTCCGATTACGTGTATGTATTTGTATCGCGAATTGTTATTATGTTGTGGATTCTATATACAGTGGTGGAAACTAGAATAGGTTCACCCTCATGGGGCCTCATTAATGTTATTAATACCGTTATTTAGTGAAGATGACTCTACGAACTATACCTACCCCAACGAACTATACCTACCCCAACGAACTATACCTACCCCAACGAACTACACCCCCCCTCCCTCCCTTAAACAACCACATAGAAAAAATTTTGCCCCAAAGAAAAGTCAAAATTTACCCTAAATTTGGGGGATAATTCACATGAAAACTGATACCAAAATCGATTATGTACAGTGCCCCCAGCCAGATTCATCAGCCAAATACATACATTTTGATCACAATGACTACTGTAGGAGCTGCGGGGACGTAGAGGAGGAAGAAAGTTGCCATCACCTTCTGTGTACTTGCCCTGTTTTGGCGGAACGTAGGAGAGATATCCTTGGGTCCTACTTTTTTGTCGATCTGGACGACCTAAAGGCAGTTAGTGTATGTCGTCTTCATCGCTTCATTTCCAGCTCTGGCTGGTTTAACGATTGAGATAAGCTCAGGTATGCTGTATCTAGGGGGTATCACAACGGACCCAGTGGTGGTCTATGTGCGCCTTTCTCTTCTAGGCAACCCATCTAACCTAACCTAACCTACATTTTGATCAAATTTGGCGAATTATCACCCCAAATTAGGGGAGATTTTACATTGGAAAAATCAACCCATAAAAAATTGGGGCGATGCGGGGGATATTCATTTGTTTTTGGGGGAAAGTTCGTTGGGGAGATGGTTCGCAGAGCCAGTGAAGATATTTAACTCGAGATTGATTTAAAGGAAACATCCAACAATATTTTGTAACGGCATTCGGCATTTTGTATTTTAATAGTCCTTTTCTATAATTTTCATTAGCAGCAGACCGAAATAATGCATTCGAAAGGGGCGACCGGTAGCGCAGTGTGTTGAGGCATCAGTTTCATATTTGACTACCGGCGTTTCGGGTTCGAATCCCGTCCACGACGACGTTCGTGGCCATGGATGTGCAGGAGGTGCATGCTGGCAACTGCATTCTCCGAAACCAGTTTATGCCGAGAAACGTCAACTGGGCCACATGGAACAGTTGACGCGCTATGCCCCACAAGGGGTTAGGGCAACTGAGTGAGTGAGTGAAAGGTGGACATTAGAATAGGTTCACTCCGATTTTGATTAAGTTTTATGGCTGAAAGAAACATTTTGCTGATTGATTTTGTGTGGAATGGAAGAGATAGTTAAGCAAATTGCCTTCGAAGGCACCTGCAATAGACGATCCCTAACGCTCGTAGCCGCTTGTCCACACTTGCGTCACGGGAGCACGTAGCCGCTCAATTATGCATGCAGTGGAGGACCGCGCTAATGCGATATTGAGGTCCTCGATATTCACGTTCGGTTGGTGCTGGCTTCCTTGTCCTTGGTTGGAACATTCTTTTCGTTTTGTCCACGTTAATGCGTAGTTCAACTTTTTTGCAGACGTCTGCAATTTTTTTAAAGCTTAAAGTATACTCTATAGGTATATACACATATGAAGAATCGCCAGGTGACTACATAGTTTATCATACTTAATATAAACATAGACAATCGCTGTTATCGGACTGGAAAAATCATCACAAACACTCTTTTTATTTCGAATACACCGAAACTTTTTCTTTGAAATTTGATAAAACAAATCTATCAACATTTAAACAAATCTATCAATATTTACTGCATCTCCAAAAATATTATGTTTCCTGCATGCGTGTAGATTATTGATTTATTCTCAATGGTTTTATCGCTTTATCGATTACTGAAATTATTTATTGAATTCGAGAATCATGATACAAAAATGATATGGAACCCCAGATTAACAACGAGCGTGCAAACGAAGATAAGAGAAAAGATTTGTTGTTTCCGGTAATTTGGCATCGACTTTGCGCTATTTGTCTCCGATGCACACATATGCGATTTACAGCAGATTGGAGAAGCACCTACACTATCTTATATGTATATTAGAGCCGGTGCACATGAGCGTCGAAATGACGCTGGACGCAGCGTTAATTAAGCTCCTCCCTCTTTGATACCCATCTGGGTTTCAATTCACTTGATGTGATAGGGCGCAGCCGGGCCACATAATGTCGAACAGGGACTCGCAATTTATTTGAAGTATCTTGGATAATTCGGAGGAAATTTCAAAGCATCACTTGAGTATAAGTGATTCGCAAGCGAAAGGTTTAAGAAACTTCACACAAATCACACATTGTGTGTATGTGGCCGGACTTAATAAAAATTGATATGCGGCCGCGTGAACTGACGCAGATAGCAGCAGAAAGCAGCGACATCCCAGATAGCTATCGCGACGGCCAAGTGACGTCGATAGCTATCACCATCACCACTGCGGAGTATTCGCCAAATCACCCCGGTCAATATGATACCCATATTGTTTAGCTTGTACTTCATTGACAAGATGGCTCTTTTTTGTCTCCAAAAAACTCGAAATGCTTTCAAAAGTACTCCAGGCTATTCGTCCCATCACGCCGATTCAGATGATACCCGTATTCCATAGATAGTCCATCTTCTTGGACGGTTTCGTCGACCGAAAACTGGCGTAAGCGCGCGCAACGTCGCGATAGAACGTGAACTTTGATAAAAAAGTTGAATAATTTGCAAACGTTGTTGAAGCGTGTGTCTCTCTATGATTAAATGGCATAGACTGACGTTTCAAAATGTGAAAGAATTGCGCAGCGAACGTCACTCCTATTCGAGAAATGTCAAAAACAAAATGCGTCGTCCCTATTTAAAGGCCCTATACATCTAACTAGACAGGCAGGCCTACCCCTGATATTTTGTTCTTTCGTACCTAGCCAGACGTACATACCTACCCCACCCTGATCGTCTGATCAGTCAAAACCTGCAAAATCATATATTAGCCGCTTTCTGTGCACAATCGCTATTACATATTCACCAATTGTTCAAGTGCAACATGAATACTCTTGTTCATCTTCTTCATCGTTGACATCTATAACTAGAACCGCGTATAGATTTAATCGATGAGCTTTCAATTTTTCTTCGGTTGTCCTCACACGGGAATTTCATTCGCAAAAATTTCAATGGTCCGAAAAAATTTGAAGAGGCCGCAAGAATTTTTGAAGCCATTTAAAAAATTTTACGGCGGACTATTCAAAACTTTGAAAAACAATTTTGGGTCAAAAATTATTTTGGCAAAAATTATCCTGTGCAAAAATTTGATCCAAAAAAAATGTTTGGCTGGTGGTGTCTTTGATAAATATATACTTTGGCATTCATATTGCTTTCCATTGGGAAGGTTTCATGTTTGACAATTGCAGTGGCTTTCAATTCACTCATAATGCAGATCCCGGTGAATTAAACGCACCTAACCCAACATTGAATACTGTGACCTCCAAATTTATATTAATTTATTGTAGCTTCAACAGCATGGCCGCTACAGACTGTTAAAATTCGGACGTCCCTGTTAGAAAACCTTATAATTCCCTCAATATAGGTGCTCCCGTTTTTACAGTAACCTGTTAAAAACAACAAGCAGACTCTGTTATATCTGATCTTAAATATTTCGAGCTTCTATGGGACGTGGTTATTAGATCAATTCGGATGGATATGCCCCTTTCGAAGCGCGGACTTATTATCGAAAATAGGTATCAAAATAATGATACCTATACGAGTACTAGGCTTTACCATGATATCCATAAGAGCAGAGTTTTCGAATGCTTTTTCGCAGTATTGTAAGATTGGATCTGTTAACCGAAAGAAACTTGAAGAAAAGCCGATTTCTATTTTAACAAAATTATCCTATTATGTATTAAAGTGAAGTAACATAATGAAAAGAAATACGCAAGGCTAATTTTATCTTTTGCAATTTAAACGTGTATATTTTCTGTATTCAGCAGACTTCTAAGCCACACAATGATGTTTTCATAATAAATCTAGGCGTGACATTTGATTTTTTTTTTTGCAATGGTAGTCATCCACTGAATTTTATACAATATACCTTTTGAAAGTTTGCATAATCGTTTCTTGTTAGGTTTTAACTGATAATAACGATTTATTCGAATATTCTTTACTTCTATTTTCGGAGTATCTTTAATTATCTAAATCCTAAAAGCTAGATTAACATCTAATGTTTTTTCAATGTAATTATTTCATTCATTTATTTATAAAGAAAGGCACATGAATATTATTACGATTTTCGTTTTAATCTATTATATAAATCACAGAAATTAAAATTGTTGGTTTAATGCATGTGTTTTTATGCGGTTACTGTTTTGTATTTGTAGTAACTTTATAAATGGTGAACTTTTAACTATTTGGTATGAAAAGGAATATAAAATAGGAGGAGTACATAATAAACCTAAAAATGAATATGAATGTAAATAAATAAAACAAAGATAAAAAAAATCTTACTTTTATAGCTAGTATACGCAGGCCGTTAAATACTTGCTACAAAAAGCTATGTGCGACAAAAATAGTGTCAAGTGAATATGACACCTAGGGGAGGTATTCACATTTTGATTTTGTTTTTAATAGGGAAACATAAGAAATTTTCTTTAACGGGTCAATTTTCACAATACAGGATTTTGATTTTTTGGGACCAATAACTCCAATTAACGAAATGCGTAGAAAATACTATTGTTAATAACTGGATAATACATCTAAGGATTTTGTGAAGTAAATACATATATATTTACGGAATCGCATAAGATTCACCAGAATCAAATCAATGTAGACTCCAACCCGCCGGTAGGATTCGGTTTTAGAATAAATTTAAATTGAGGTACCAGCGGATCGAAAAGTGGCTAAGAATTTCTTTCAATGTTACAATAATTGCATATTGAACAGCTGGAACTTGAGTTTCAGCTACACGCCGCGTCGGTCGAAGGGTTATGATCAGAGCCATAGCTTTTGCGTATGACTTTTTTCTTCTTTCTTTGTAAGGTCGCGCGAACTTCGTACTCTTGGTGTGGTGTTTTGTCCTAAGACACGAGTATCTTTTGTAATTCTAATGGTCTGGGATAGCGAGATGTCATAAACACGTCCCCACTAAGCTATACAGCAGGCTCATGGCGCAGCTCACCACGCTGAGGGAGTTTTCACCAGATGGCAACGCCTGACTTTCACGGTCACTACAGCAAACATTTACTTCCCTATGGACACTTCAGTGTCCATTACAAGGCCCGTGGTTGATGCAGGGCAAAC
Source organism: Chloromyia formosa (assembly GCA_964017055.1). Classification (NCBI taxonomy): domain Eukaryota; kingdom Metazoa; phylum Arthropoda; class Insecta; order Diptera; family Stratiomyidae; genus Chloromyia; species Chloromyia formosa. Next base: position 138,891,089 of record OZ024814.1, read on the forward strand.
GTCTTGCACACCTTGCAGAAAGCCTTTGATCAATGCAGTAAATGTTTGGACGTTGTTGGGGGTATCAAAATGCGTCTTTGAGTTTTGCCACGATGTTATTTTCTTCGACAAGCCCAAATATAGTGTATGTTGCCAGATTTTGAGTGTGGGAAATTCCTGTCAAAGCGTAGAAAAATGCAATTAAAACAATTATGGCGGCGACAAAGAAATAGTAGCGTTGGAAACATGAAAATAATCGAAGGGTTAATGGATCATTGTACTTATATTTATATTAAAAAATTAAAGCCAAATAGTGAAAGATTAAGCGTTTCTGACCAATATTGTTTTCAGAAAGATAATGAGTACGTGTAGACCATGCGGACTACTTGAAGGAATAACTAATACGAACAAACTCACCACGGTCTAAACGCACCAACTTTAACTCCACTTGCCATGCAGTAGTGATCTGACTACAGATATCATCGCGAGTGACTTTTGCGTTTTATGCTGCGAAAATTAGCAATATACCGTACAGTTTTCGGGATGTTTTGGGACTATTTTAATTTTTCGCATATATTTCAATATATGTCATGGAAATTGACTTTGAAAATATTCAACAATTTCTTGGCACAGTTAGAATTCACCATGAAATGGATACTTCTCTGACTTATCTGTTGGCGTTTGCTAATAAAGTTGCATCGTTATATTCAGATTTTTGCCACGCGATCTACGTCTCGAGTGCGAATTTTTTCTAACAGATTGTCTTTCTGCCATGGATTTGATGCAAATTAATCATGCTGAAAACTCCATTGGAAGAATTTTAGATCTAATTTTTGTGAGTACTCGTACTAACTTAAATGCTTCCGTAAATAGAATTCAGTACATCATTATGCTCTTCTTTTAGATTTTATATTGCATTTTATGATTACATTCAGGAAGAGTTGGTTTGTCAATCCTAGTAGAAATTTTGAGAAAGCCAGATATGCCGATTTGAATGCTTACTTTTCTGATATTGACTGGACTTATATTTTCTTAAATAAAAGTATTGTTGAGTCTTATGGTATTTTCTAATCAATATTATCTAAAGCTATTGAAAAATATGTTCCTCTAAAATATTTTAACAAAAAACAAAGAAATCCTTGGGCTACCACGGAATTAGACCAACTTAAAAATTCAACAAATAAAGCGCATAAATTATTTAAAAATTCACAGTCTCTTATTAACAAAGCCAACTTTTTTAGATTGAGGAAAGAATAAATATCTTTATACACAATATACAATACATATTACTTGAGCGGAGCAAAACATTAAGAATCATAGTAAAGCTTTTTGGAAATTTATAATCGCAAGAATACAGGCTTCCCAAAAAATTTTAAATTCAATGGTAATTCATATAATGATGTTTAATCGGTATGTGATGGTTTTGCAAGTTTTTTCAATTCGGTTTATGATATGCCAGGTTCGGCTCCGTCGGAATTGAATAACAATGTCAATGGGAGATTCCCGATTGCTCAAATATCTCATGAACGTCTTAGCAGTGCTCTTCAGATTTTTGAAGATGACCTGCTATGACTGGGCTTGATATTAGTATTCAAGCCGGACCTGACTGCATTCCTAATATTTTTCTAAAGAATTGCATGCAGTCATTATGTCGTCCTCTAACAGACATTTTTAGTATGTCATTGTCTACAGGTGTTTTCCTTGATGAATGGAAGACATCTTTTATAACTCCTGTTCATAAGAAGGGTCCAGAACATCATATAGACAATTATAGGCCTATAGCTAAATTATCGGCTATCCCGAAGCTTCTTGATTTGATTGTTAAAAATGTTTTGATCAGCGAGTTGATATCGCCATGTCAACATGGCTTCCTTAAAGGTAGATCAACTACAACAAATTTAGTTTCCTTTATTAAATTTGTTGCTGATTCTATGGAAGAGGGAATGCAGGTCAATGTGATGTATAGCGACTTCCCGAAGGCTTTCAATAAAGTTGATCACAACATATTACTTCGCAAATTAGAAAATTTAGGTATACAGTCGAGTTTTATCAGCTGAGTTAGATCCTACTTAACTGATAGGACTCAATTGGTGAAGTTAAACGGTAGTACATCGCGCTCTATGATAAGATGTACATCGGGAGTACCACAAGGAAGTCATTTAGGGCCGATATTCTTTTTAGTCTTTATAAATAATATCATCAAAAATTTTTAATACGTGCGGGTACGGCAGTTCGCGGATGATATGAAAATTGGCAACGTAAGCGACTGTCTCAAAATACAATTTAGAGAAATTGCAAAATTGGTGCCGCGATAATAATTTAAATTCAAATGTTAGTAAATGTAAAGTTTTGAGTCTTGCTATGCTCTTACATTTTGTGTGAAGATGTCTCACACAATTTTCGACATAACAATCTTTTTATTCAGCCTTTTCATAGAGTGAATTATGGTCTTAATGAACCGGTTACACGGTCTATTATCCTACATAACAGCTTGAAGGATATAATTGACTTTCATTCAATTAACAAACTTATTTTTAAAAGATAATATTTTAATAAATTTCCATTCTAATTAAACAATCTGTACATGTACGGTGGTACATGAAGTGAATGTGATGAGAGCGGTAGAACAGAACAGCACTAGTAATTATACGAAAATTAAATTTTATGGAGTATGAGGTCAAGGAGGCTGGATTTTGGGTTAAGATAAATGAAGAGCTTTCCAACGAGTGGTGAACGATTCTCGTGGGATGGAAACTAACGGATTTACACTTCCCTTAACAAAATCGTGATATATTACGTGATGGAAAAATTTTCAGGATGACCCCAGCAATAAGACATATCCATTTCAAAACTCGAAAAGGAACAAATCAGTCGCATGAATCCCAAATGACCGAAATGACAACAAACCAACAATGACATCGGTAATACTTGGTGTATCCGACGTTCTAAACACACCAAGAACTTTTACTAACTCGAATACATCACAGTTAATACTTTTAGATTTAGTTATAACTCGTGGAGTGCTTATACCGACCGGTACTAAATATTGCAAATGTCAGATGTTGGCTTATCACTTGGATATAAAAAGAATTTTAGAAATTTAAAGAGCCAGTAGTTTCTTGCTTTAACACCGCTAACTCTAACAAAACATAAACACCGAAAAAAATACGGTATTTCGAACTTGCAAATTTGACAACAGCTGCCACTACGTGTTGGCCAATTGGATTTGAAAATTTTCGAATAATATTTATTAAAAGAATAAAATAAACATGGTCTGGAGATGAAAAAAAAATTACTTTAATCGTGGTTTGGCAGCTAGTCCACCCTACCAGAGGAAAATAGGAAAAAAAAATCGTGTTGATTTCAAATTTGGCACAATTGATGGGAAGAGTCCTCTGATTAAATGCCCCAACGTTCTAGTCGTGTTATGTCATATTCATATGCGAGTTCGACTGGCATCTTCATCTTACGCTTCTTAGCTCTTCCCCATCTTCCTACTGAAATTATCATTCATATCGCGTATGAAAAATAATAATTATTAATAAATATTTATTATAAATCTGAGGAAATAATTATAATTATAATAATTCCTTATTACTTTTCAGATGGGAAATGTTTTAATAATAAAGATTTATTATTTTAAAGTTCGAAGCTCAAATAATAATTAAATAATAATTATTGGTTTAAAAAAATTTGTCAAACGTTTGCCAATACCGCATCGCAAGTCGAGCTAAGAGCTAGTCCAATCAACTAATCCGATATATTTACATCGTGGTGAGTTAGCTGGGATTAGTTAATACTGAAACATATTTCCACGGCATAAACGTGGCCAATGATCGCAAAGCAAGTAGCACTAAACACTACGATGTAATATACCTTGTGTAGAATTACACCACACCTCCCCAAAACATCATGGCAAACTACTAATCTCAATACGTTTGAGCATCTATAGAATATGCCGGATGAATGGATTCATTTTATCAGAAAAAAATAATATAAGAAACACGTGTCTGCTACAAAAATAAACAATCCACAGTAAAAAGGAAACCAATATTGTTTCATTTCGTCTTCATACAACGAACTGTGGAAAATAAAGGAACTAGCCACAACAACATTCGATGAAAATGGCAACCAAGTCTCGTTCCACCTTTAGAATACTACTCAAATTTAAAAAACAGATAGCGGCCCTAATGCAAGATATAAAGTTCTTAAGGCTTTGCCTTAAACATAAAGTGGTACCGAAGTCGCACCGAGTAAGAATCAAGGCTGGCTTACCGAATATGGAAAAACACAAAAAAGTGCTAGAAAGAAACCTGATCAAGGAAAGCATGAAATCGGCATATTCAAAATTAGACAGCATTACATTAAAGGCATACAACAACCACCTAAAATTGGCACATGAAACAACTTCACGTAACACCCAAATAGAGCCCATGATATGCAAAATCCATCGAGCATATGAATGCGAGGAAGACCGAAAGAAAAAAATTACTGTCAAAGAAGCTCTTATCCCTCAGGGGGGAAAACCCAACGAACAAAGTAGACGTCACACCAATCGAAATTATACCCAACTTTGTAGTGAACAAGTCGTCTGAAGTGTTCACAGAAAAGGAAATATCGCTATTGAACCAAGGACTCAATTACGCTATACCCGACGGAAAAATCAAGATTGAAGATACCATCATCGATGTAGAAGCAGCCATAAAACATCTGGGAAAAGACGAACGAGAGATTGCGAGATCCATAGTCAAAGACACAATCCAGCAGCACAACGAAAGAAGGAATAGAAGGCAGGGCAACGAACAAGAAATCATCCATGGGTTAAACAAAAAACCAGTCTTTTATTTGAAAGCAGACAAAGGTAACAAGCTTGTGATACTAGATGAAACAAAATACGACGAACTAGCTTTCAAAAAACTAGACAACGGCAATTTTTATAAACTAAGAGTCGACCCTCTGGCCGAATCAATCAAAAGAGTGGAAAAAACCTTGAAAGAATGCTCGGGAGTGGTAAAAAACATCGCTACACTACGTATGCCCAACCCATCGTTGCCAAGGCTACGTATACAACCGAAGGTGCATAAACAAGGGAATGAAACACGCGAAATAATCGCCGACACCAACTCCCCGACCTACAACGTAGCGAAATGGCTATTGAAGGAAATACACAGTATCGGCGATTATCATAGTAAATATGCAGTAAAAAATAGTCTGGAGGTAGTTGAAAAGCTACAAGGAGTGCAAATAAAGCCCAACGAAGTTCTTGTGTCTTTTGACGTAAAGGCACTATTTCCAAGCATCCCGATAAGACAGGCTCTACATAACCTTGGAACGTGGCTCAATAATCAGCGACCTACGGCAGCGGAACGAAAGGAAAACCAGCAATATATGAAGTTGGCAGCCATGTGCATGAACGAAAGCTTCTGTACGTTCAGAGGCGGATTCTACAAAACCACTGCAGGCACGGCAATGGGTAACCCTCTTTCACCACTCATCTGCAAAGTGTTTATGGCAGGCTTAGAAGAGCTAATGGAAGAGCGAGGAGTAATGCCAAACTTTTGGATAAGGTATGTCGATGACGTACTAGCTATCGTAGAAGCATCGGAGCTGCAAAAAACCTTGGACGATATCAATCAACTGCACAAAAGCATAAACTTCACAATGGAAACTGAACAACAAGGCGAAATACCATTCCTAGACATAAAAATCATTCGAAACGGGGAAAACATAGAGTTCGACATCTACAGAAAACCTACAGCGACCCAACGTATGATCCCGAGAAGCTCTGCTCACTCACATCAACATAAGCATGCAGTCCTCCACAGCATGATCCACAGGATGTTATCCACCCCCTTAAACAAAGCTAGATACAATAAGGAATTGGCGTATATAAAAGATACAGCGAGTAAGAATGGATACAACAGCAACATCATCAACTCCATAGTCAAGAGGAAAAAAGCCAAAATAGAACGGAAGAAGCTGACTTCCCTACTCGACCAAGATAAGGAAATCAAGTTCAGATCAAGCGTAATATATAACTCCATGTGGCGGGAGATACGCAACAAATTAAAGAAATTTAAGATCGATATAGTACCAACAAGTAGGTATGCACAATTGAAAAGACGACTAAAAAGTGAAAAGGACCCTAAAACGAAACAGGAAGAAAGCGGAATTTACCAGATAGAATGTCCCGAGTGCACCAGCATAAACATAGGCCAAACAAAAAGGCTCACCAAGGTGAGGTTCGACGAACACATGAAGGAAATGGAGCTAACGTCAAAAAATCCAGCAAGACATAACAAATCAGCGGTGGCCAAACACATGATCGAATCCGGCCATGAGATCACCTGGGACAACGTTAAGACTATCAGAAGAGTGAGCAAACGACATAAACTGGATGCCGCGGAGAGCCTCGAAATCTCTAAGCAGGTAAAGGAAAAGTTACTTAACACGGATGAAGGTAACTGTACGTCGAATTTATTTAAGGTAATTAAGGATTTTAGGTAAGACATTGCTATTAAGATCACATAACATCGATGCTCATAATTCACTGTGCAAAATTCCCAGATTTTATTACTGGGGTAATAATTGTTGTTGTCAATTCCCAGATTTTTATTACTGGGGAAATACTCCTGCAAAATATTGTTAATATATAAGGGTTTACGCGTAGAGTTTAAGTTATTGTAAAGCACTGAAGAAGGACATAAGTTGTGTCCGAAACACGTGTCTGCTACAAAAATAAAAAATCCACAGTAAAAAGGAAACCAATATTGTTTCATTTCGTCTTCATATAATATAAGCCTTCCTGTACATTTTCATGTTAAAAGATTGTAATTCTGATAAGTGGAAGTATTTTATTTATTTTAGATTTTGAAAATTAAAACTTTTTAGTTTCTGGAGCGATATTATCTCTACTTTTCAAAAATCATGTTTTCCCAAAAGTTGTGTTTTCCACCCTTTTTGCCCCATTTTCCCAGGAATCGGTAGATGGATTTTCGCTTTTTTTAATTGCAGGCAAATAGCAGTACTTCACACAAACGGGAGGGTTTTAAAAAAAATTATCATATTATAAGTACCAACGCTAGAACTTTCACGATGTTTTTTTTTTGTAACGTAGGAATACGACAATGAGAAGTCTGGTTTGCCAGACCCCCGAGGGTGGGTCTGGCGGGCGTAGAGGGTCACAATTTGCCAAAAACGTTAAAATTACGCTGTTAATCAACTTTTCCGCCTTGTATTGTCAAAGATACTAACTATCTAGGATATTTTTTATTTTCTATTTTTGTAGTGAGGGTCAGAAAAGATTCTTCCGAAAGTGCTCGTAAATACGAAGTGAACTTTCGATAGAATCTCGTAAAAACTACAAAAAAGGAGCTTTTCAGTTCTTCCAAATATTTTGACAACGGTCAACCGCAGCGTAAAATATTCTAAGACAAAATAAATAAAATGAGATATCAATCTTTTTAGTGTCTCAAATAGTTTTCGAGATGATCACTAGAAAACACAAAACAAAAAAACTTTTTTGGTTCACTGAAAATATTTCGAAAACGGTTAATCATAGCGAAAAAGTTTCTGTGACCAAATGAAAGATCACAACAAAATCAATAAAAAATGTGTTGTGTGCACAACAAAAAATAACTATTTTTGTTTGTTTATGTAAAATACAATACTTCGAAAACGGTTTACCGTATCAATGTTCTAAGACAAAATTATAGATCACAAGAAAATTCATAAAAATGTTATAACCACTTTTTCCGTATCTGAAATAGTTTTCAGGATAACATCATTTAAAGAGTAGTAGTATATTCGTCAGAAATTCCAGGCAAAGATTTTTGCAGTCAACTGCCAAAAAATATTTCCCACTCCGCTATGCTCTGAAATTTCAGCCAAATGTACCACACTTTAAATAAAGTTATCTCAAAAACTATTTCAGATTCGAAAAAAAGTAGTTATAAGCTTTTTGATGAATTATTTTGTCTTTGGACGTTTGACAATACGGTTAACCGTTTTGGGAATATTGTCCAAAAACAAACAAAAATAGTTATTTGTTGTTTGTGGGTAATTTTGAACAACCAATCAAACAATTATTTTTTTTTGGTTCCTGAATTTTAGCGGAAGGTTATCCTGACAACTATTTCAGATACGAAAAACATTGTTATAACTTTTTTTATGTATTTTGTTGTGATCTTTCATTTGGTATCAGAAACTTTTTCACTATGATTAACCGTTTTAAAAATTAAAAAAAAAAAAGAATTTTTTCTATTTTCCAGTGATTATCTCGAAAACTACTTGAGACACGAAAAAGATTGGTATCTCATTTTTAAGAGTTTCCTGGTGATCTTTCATTTGGTCATAGAATATTTTACGTCGCAGTTGATAGTTTCCAAAATATAAAAAAAAAATAAAAAGGTCTTTTTGTTTGTAGTTTTTCAGAGATTCTACCGAAAGTTCACTTCGTATTTACGAGCACTTTCGGTAGAATCTTCTTTGAACCCCACTACAAAAATGGAAAATCCTGGATTAGTATCTTTCACAATACAAAGTGGGTAACTTGATAAGATGACGTCATTTTGTTTTTTTGCAAGTTTCAATCCTCTACGGCCGCCAAACCCACCCTCGGAGGCTTGCCAGACTCCTCATTTTCGTATTCCTGCATTACAGAGAAACAATCGTGAAAGTTCTAACCTTGGTATTTCTACCGCAACCGAATTGGCCGCCCCTATAATAAAAACAAACGAAACCATTACCCTGTCATGAATTGATTCATTTAAACTTAAATAATGCATGTGGGTGGGTGATCCTCAACTATTTGTAAAAATAATATATTCTTTCAAATAATAAAACGGAAATATACAAATTTCACATATTCACAAAAGTCTAAGCCGGGAGGAAAATTAAACAAAAATTAATCCAATATTCAAACCAAAGATGTTTCAATTGTCTAAATTAATAAGCAAAATGTACATTTATATATGCATATAATATAACAATTGTCCACTATATATATTTTAAAAGTATGTTAACCATTCAATTCTATTGGTTTTTTTTGGTTTGTCAATATTCGAATAGATACAATGGACTCTATATATGGCGATTCAGAAAATGAATCAAATTAGAAAACTTCATGGAAAGACCATCAATCAGACTCTTAATATTTAAGCATTTTAACTAAACTTCTATCACTTATTAACGAGGTTTATGTCTATATGTATCTTTTTAGCACGTTTTCTATAGTAGAAATAAATATCGTTTTTATTTTTTCCCTTAACATTGTGCTATATACAGTAACAGAATTTTTGTAGGACACCCTCACTCACGCACTTGGACATGGATGCGTATGAATTCAAACGACTCACACTACCCGTGAGGGCAAACTTTCGATTCTCCAAATCAAAATGAACTGTCGATTCGAACATGGCGTCGCCTGGTTTTGTTTCAAATGCTATCTGGAATGCATCAACGTGTCCTTGTACAAGATCTGCATAGTAGGCATATTTAATACGACTCAAACGTAACTTGGCACATGACTTGGTCACTGTTCCGTTCTTATAGCTTTTCAGATAATCGTTGATAGTCTCTACGGTAAAATTGGCAGCTCGACGAACAGCTTCATTATCACTGTCGACCAATTCGTAAGGTGTACATGTGCACCAGTGTTCTTCGATAGCTGCATCTGCACAGGATCGGTTATGTGGCACTGGTTCAAAAAGACTTTGGCATTTTGGACAGTCACGAGCCTGGGGTAAATTCGCCGCTCGTCCTGACAACTCTAGAATATGTTTGAGCGTCATGTGCACATCATATGGCGTGGTCAATCGATTTTTATTGATATTGAGCGCATTCACGTAGTCCGGGTATCGTTTCTTAAACCAATCCGGCAGCCAAATAAAGAAGAATGGCAGGCGCTCTTCTATTCGTCCCGACGGCAATTGGCGAGTGGGTCCGAAACGCATGCCATGATCACTAAAAAATATCACAATACTATTCTCATAAACGCCGATATCACGAAATTTCTCCAAATATTCTCGCATACGTTCGTCCATCGACGATGCATCACTGATTGCATTATGACTAAATGTATTCGCCCAAAATACGCCAAAGTATGGATCCTTTTTGTATGTTGTGGCCAGATCAATGATATAATCGTAAACATATTCGGCGGAATGTTTGAATCCGAGACAAAAAGTCAAGCTTGATTTTTTCTTAACGGGTAAATAAGCTTCGGCGGCGATCATTAGTGGCCGCAAATAATAGTCAGTGGGTGGATTTTCAAAACCCACTTTCAAATAGTTGAATGTACTGATTGCCTCCTCATCCTCGGCGTAAGCAGTCACGTATCCGCTTTGATTGTAGTATTTCCAAATCATTGGGCACTTGTCCAGTTGGCCGACCACGTAAGGATTGCATTTATCGTGCGCTGTTGATAGGTTGTATCCCGTGAAAATGGCCATGAGGTTGGGAAATGTATTGTCTTCAATCTGAAAAAAGGAAAACAAACAAAAAATTAAAATAATTTATTTACTAACTTTTAAAAGTTGTTTAAAATTAATGCCTAACGAAAGCATTGGAAAACTATAAATACTCGGCTGTTATGTGAACTGTACCCTTCTGAGGAAGATTACCAAGGGCAAAAATGTTCAGAGACCATGCAAAGGTATATCAAATTTTGAGCATACTCATTTGCCTTAACCCCTTAGTGAGGCATAGCGCGTCAACTATTCCATGTGGCTTAGCTGACGTTTTGTTGGCATAAACCTGTTTCGGATGATGCACGTTCCCATGCACTTCCTGCTCTCATTTAGCCGCCTACCTGCGACAAGTTGGGAGATGTTGTGGCTTATTATTATGCCCCGCACTACAGAGGGAAGACAACACAAACATTCATGGCCACGAATGCCGTGGACGGGACTTGAACCCGTAACGACCGTAGTCAGACATGAGACAGACGCCTCTACGTACTGAGCTACCAGTAGCCCGGCTACCGCACAAAAGTGCTACAATGAAATCTTTTTAACCAGCTATATGTGGGAATATATGATATAATGCATACTACAAAAGGTTCAATCTGAATCTGCGGTGGTCGATTCGGTTTGCTGTCGCTTCTTTGGTTCAGTAACAGATGATATCGTGGGAGCATAATCTATAGCTCGTTTCACGGTGAAAGGTGACTACGCAAAAATCTCCGAAAGTAAAAATTAGGCAGCGCAGGCGAAATATAAAGAGAAGGAGAATTTCACAGAGGGGTCTCCGTAAAATTCTAAAAAAAAAAGATAGCGAACTAACCGAAAAGGAGGTAACCAAACCACCCCATAGAAGAAGGGATCAACAGCGAATCCTATTTCCCGGAAGATACCCTAGCGCCCGGACGAAAGTCAAAAGCATGAAACAGTCAAAGAAAGAGGAGAAAAAGAAAGTTAGTACTCACCTTATTATAACCACTCATTTCGAACCATTCCGTATCGTAAACAAATTGTGCAGTTTTTGGCATTGCTCTTATGAAATTCTGCCGCGAGACACTGTCTATACCAACCATAAGTACACTGACTGGTCTAAAATTTTCCGGCATTTTAGTTTTCCAATCATCCAAATGTTTTCGTATAGATCGACGTTCAGGGATCATTGCATGTGCATTGACGTAGACATCTTTTACGAAATTCCAACATTTAACAAGGATATTTTCATAATTTCGATCAAGTTCTTCCTGAGTACCATTTATAGACTGACATTTGTCCAGACTGTTGATTTGGAAAAAGATCGTTTATTTTAATTTCAACCTAACATTTATAAGAAATTAAAAAAATTAAATATTTGTGAGGGATTTACTCAATCAAAGGAATCATTAAAATATAAAGGAGAATAACACATTAAAGATGCGGAGGATTTTTGTTTGTTTGTTTAACGATATTACTGGTTAAATGTAAAGGCGTACGAGTATGTGGGGGCTCCATAAAAATGGGAACATTACGGATTTACGACTTTGAAGAGAATTCTCTCTATTGCATTTAGAGAGAACTTTTACCACACTCAAGGAATTTTCGCTCTATAGGAAGTGCAAATCACCCAAGTGGGCTCTAGGTTCTTACCATCTAAAGGCCGGTACTCAGATCGGGTGGAATGAAAAATGCCGTGAAATCCCATATAAAATCGTAAAATTTTTCACTCATGAAAACTGACGTGAAATTTTGTGGAAGCTAAATTTCACGCGATCTACATATGTACTACCTTGACAGTGAAATGTCAAGTTTGTGGATTTCATGTGGATGAAATTTTTTCTCGTACAAAATGTTCGAGAAAAATTTTCACTGACAACTCAGCTGTCTCTGTCAGTGTCATTCGGGTTGTGTTGTGTTTTCTGACATGTGTCATTTCACCGGTACACTGATAGGGTGAAAAGTGAAGAAATTACATGTTCCGCATATTTTTTTCCACGAGCCATTTCGCCGATGAAAAGCGCTGCTATCAATTTTTTCATTTCACGCGATCTGAGCACCAGACTTAAAGCGCCAATACATTTCGAAGCCGCACTCAAAGAATTTATTAAATTCTTTGAATGCAATAGAGACAATCCTCTTTAAAATCGTAAATCCGTAATGTTCCATATATCGTCCCAGGAATAATCGCGCTAAAATATTGTAAATATGAAAAATCTCCCCAATTTCGGGTTGATTTTTATATGAAAATTTCACCCCAAAATTATGAAATTTATGAAAAGCGGGTGCAAAATTCAATTGTTGTTAATTGGCTTGACCCCTCCAAGGGCAACAACATCTCTCGCATAACTAGGCCTTGTTTGACCTTCGGTAGCATATTTTCGGATACTCATTTGCCCTAACCCCTAGTGGCGTATAGCGTGTCAACTATTCTATGTGGCTTAGCTGACGTTTCGTTGACATAAACTAGTTTCGGACGATGCACGTTCCCAGCATGCACCTGCTCTTCCCATTTAGTCGAATGCCTGCGACAAGTCGGGAGATGTTGCGGCTATTATTACGCCCCACACCATAAGGGAAAGACAACACAAATATCCATGGCTACGAACGCCGTGGACAGGACTTGAACCCCTAACGACCGTAGTCAAACAGGAGACTGACGCCTCTACGGACTGAGCTACCGGTCGCCTCTTATATATTTTCGGATGGTGCAGTTACTAGCATGCACCTCTCTAGCGTCCTTTGATTATGGGGAGGGCGGTTGGCCCGAAATGCCACCAAGCACTGCGACCCGAAGGTCCTCTCCATTTTTACCTCCCTTGTTTGTGTTGTCTTCCCCACGCCTATGAATTTTTGTTAATACGTAAAGGACAGGGGCAACGAACAGCGAAAACCCCGCCCACGTCTCCCGAACTGAGCTACAGCAAGCATAGGCCGCTGCTTAGCTCGTTGAGGAGCCTTTTTCTTCGCCAGATGGCACAGCCCGAACTTCACGGTCAATTAAGCTACCTTAGGCTCCGTCCCCACATGCGAGGCGAGGCGATTGTTCCTAGGGCGATATTTGATAAGGTGTTTTGAAGGTAATCCAGTTTATATGTGCTTTTTTGGTAATTGTGAGAATGTAGCATCATTCCATGCATCCACCAATTTAATAGGGTTATTAAAGTAACTTTAGGAGTTTGAAGAAAATTAAATTGTTAATTAGATTATAATATTCTTAAAAATGAAAACACTAAAACTGTTGGAAAATCATAGATACTCACCTAAATTCTTCATCAGCTCTCTTATCTTTGCCCGAACGTTGTACCAACTGATAGCAACATGCTACTGGGCCGATTTCGGCATAATGGGCCTTCAGCTTATTGTCAACGTGAAGTGTATAACGTTTTCGTTTCGAATTGTATGTGACTCGTGTTAATGGTTGCAACGTAGTGCAGGATTCATACTTTTGACGTTTAAAATATCTCATCACATCACTGGAGTACGGATCCAGATTTGGCATTTTGCATTGATCACTCCACACTACGTAGCCTGATGGTAGTATTTGTTTGAGGCTTTGATTAATTAGTGGTTTTGATGATGGTGTCGAAACACGAGTAGTGGTAGTGGATGATGTCACATTGATAATTTTTAATGCTCTTGCTGTTTTTTATACATTTGTTTTTCAGTTTATTTGATTTTTTTTTGTTTTGCGATATTACCGAATTGAAAATATATGAGTTTAGCCGAATATTAGTATTGTTTGCCGCAAATGCGAACGGATAATAATGAAAGCCAGTGTTTTATATCGTAAGAAATTGAAAAAAGTTTTGAATTGAAGAAAATTTAATTCAGTTTTTTTTTTTTGCGTTCATTTCCAGTAAATTATCGAATGCGAATTATTGAATTATAATCATACACATAGACATAACACGTTAATAGTTTTTTTTTTAATATTGACAGAAATACCAATTATATAGTGCCATGCGGGACGAAACACACAAGCACAAAATCACATAATGGTCAGGACATTCGGCAAGCAATTTTGAATATTGATGATTAGGAGGGAGGCATGAAAAAAAAACAAAATGGAAAATTTTTCTATTTTAAATTGGCATATATACATACATAAGTACTAACACTAATGTTATTATAACATATTTTCATTGAATTACACATCTACACCCAGCAAATTATTTCTATCTTCCGCGATAAGAATGCGATTCGCCTTGGCAGATAAATTTATAGACGGGGATATCGCCATCTTATCGCGGGAGTCACCCCCTTCGGGAGAAAATAGTTGCCGAAAGCGAAACTTCCTGGAAAAACTTTGGCGAAACGAGTTGGCAACAAGAGCGCGAATCGTGGCGGGGATAAATTTACGAATTGACAAAATGACGCGTAGAAGAAATTCAGGCGATTAAAATCAACTAAAAAAAAATTATTATCGCTTTTTTTATTAGATTTATCTTCATGCTTTTTTTATCTTTACATATCGCCATCGTATCATCTGGGCAATTTATCTTCCAAACGATACGATATTGTTTGCTGGGCAGTTTATTGCAACAACCCTAAATATATATTAGTACATTGTTATGTGAACGATTTTCATTAAAAATATTATGCGCTTCTAAACCCATTATCAAATAACCGCCCTTGAGGGATTCCTTGGTTGCACTAAAATATAAAGGGGACCTCCCCTATCTGAAAAGCGAAGGTGTTTCATTAACAAGGTCGGATTAAGAATGTATATATGTATCAATAGAAAGAGTTAGTTTTTTGTATTTTAGCCTAAGCAAGAAGAAACCCAGTCGGACAAGAATCGATACTGGACCGGTCCTGGATCGATGACTGTCTACTAAGGAATCGATGACTTTATCGGAGACACGTCGGAGATATTTGTATGGGCATGGCCGCTTTTGCGATACCGAAAATGAGGACAGGAATCGATCCGGAATCGATGACGGTAGTCGATGGAGAATCGATGACTGGAGTCGACGTAGAATCGATACTGGGGTCGAATTGGGATCGATGACTGTAGTCAACGTGGAATCGAATCCGGATCGATGACTGGAATCGATTCCGGACCGATGACTGTAGCCAACGAGGAATCGACACAGATCGAATTCGGATCTATGGTTGTATAAATGGGTTGAATCTAGCCTGATATACAATTCGTCCAGAAACTAAAAGTGTCTTGATTGATTTCACGGCACTTTTAATTTAACGGCGGATTGTATTCATGGCTTACAAAACATACATATTCCTTTATTCCATATTTCATATATGACAACATACGCCGCCAAATGCCAGATACTTTGAAATGAATTCAAATTTCAGGCTAACTCGATACATAATTGAAAACATTTGAATTTTTCCAGCTTCGGAGACAAACCGATGAATGGAACCGGTAAGGAATCGAAGACTTTGCGATTCCACTGGAATCGGAGACAAATGTCCGACTGGGAATATACATTGAATTTCGGGCGATAAATCGATTTTCAGTTGGGCATTCGGCTGCCTGGAAGGCCTGTCCGGCCTCCTGAAGCGGCCATTCACGATCCGGAATTCAAACACCCACCATACATACTGGGGGGAAATTGGACGTTGACTCATTTGCAAATAGATATTCGCCTATATTTAGCAAAGACACCAACCCGCCGAATGTGCTGAGATGCAATATCCGAGCTGAACCAAAGACCGGTCAGTCGTTTTGAATGGGAATGGAGCTTTGTCCGAGTGAATCAAACACAGTTACAGTAAAATAAACGAAAATTGATCTATACATTAGTTGAAGATGCATTTGTACTTTAAGGTATGTGTATTCGTGTCATTTCCGTTTTTAGAGCTACTGAGTTTCACACCAATTTTCGAGACACTCTCGCAGCTAAACCATTGTTCGGAAAAGTTTATTATAATTGAAATGTAGGAAATTTTACTCTCTTAAATTTCACCATAGCTATCTTTTATGGACGCTGTAATGAACCACCTGTAATGATCCATATTATGGTCTGGTAGTGCTGCTCCCACCGGCAGATCGAAACAGCACCTGATGAGTAGTGATCTGTTGGTGGTACGAAACCAGAGACCGAGGGTCCCATTACACCCGGACCCAGATTCGACGGCTTGGGCGTCTGATCCGTCCGCCAACCATTCCATCCTTATCGACTATTTTTTTTTCATTCCCCAATTTTACCTCCCCTGTGTTTGTGTTGTCTTCCCCAGGCCTATGAATTTTCGGTAATACGTAAAGGACAGGGGCAACGAGCGGCGAAAACCCCGCCCACATCTCCCGAACTGAGCTACAGCAAGCATAGGCCGCTGCTTAGCTCGTTGAGGAGCCTTTTTCTTCGCCAGATGGCTCGGCCCGACCTTCACGGTCATTATGCTACCTAAGGCTCCGTCCCCACGGGCATCTTCGGATGCCCACCAAACCGTCCGTTACAACGCGCTCGCTACCCATCAGTCCTCGGTCGCCACTCTACCATTCTACCTATACATTCAGAGAAACATAGGTTCAATCATCGGCGCGTCAATAAAAACTATCTGTGGGTACTTTTAGCGCTCCCACAACGTGCCGAGTTTGTCAGTAAAAGACGGCTCGGAGAAGAGGTGCATTCTAACAACTGCACCATCCGGAAAATATGCTAACGACACGTCAACAAGGCATAGCTATGCAAGAGATATTGACGCGCCCATGTCCCGGAAGAGGTAAAAAAAAATTAACACATCGTTCACGGAAAATGCGTAGGTTTGAAGTTACTCGTATATTGAAAAAAAAATCAACGAAAAAAGCTCAATCTTTTGCACAGTTTTTGCGTAAAAGACATAATTTCCGGCGGGGAAAATTTTAGTTAGAAAACTTCAAATTTGTGTTCAGCGACGCAAAAAACATAACGGTACCACAAATAAAAAACAAACACCAATACTTTCCTCTATTTGCCCTTTTTGGAGCACGTTGCTTGGACTGTTTGCCCAATATGGCATTCAAGGCGATGTCATGGCTATTCGATAGGATTACGAGGTCTGTTCAAAAATAATAACGAATCTTTTTTAATTACATGCCGATGGATCGTCGTAGCGACGGGTGGTTGGCGGCGGCTGCAATTGTCATAATCATGCAACTGACAGTTTACAGATTATTTATATCTCGTTTAGTACCCGAGTTATTGGGTGGGTTCAGGTCGCGCAACGTTTTAAACGCAAATGCAAACAGTTCGACTGATTTTGCTCGTGGACGGTCCGTTCTAGTTTGCGTTTAATCTACCACACATCGGGGAAATTAACCAGAAATTTTTCCTGGTTGATTTCCGTTCAATGGGGGTAAGGGGTATTAGCGTATTTGACAGTTCTTAGTTGACGCGTACTGCATGTGACTGTGAGATGGTGTGGATTTTCGTTTTCGGGTTCTTAATTTGTACATGGCGTCTTATGTGCTTATTTACACCGAAGCAACACAAATTTGTGGCGATTTTGCAGTGCTTTTCATTTTTCCTGAAACCGTCGCGAATTTAATTGAAGTTTTGTTTGAAACTCAATAGCGAATCGGCTGTCAGCTGTTTAATACATGACAACTACAAAACAAGTCGTTCGGGTAAAGAGTTTATGGTTGAGTGGAGGGAAAATCCTTACCGCAACGTTGCAAACGTGAACGCAGGCATTGCTATTTGGATGCGACATGCTTGCATTACGATTTTCGCAATGTCTGATTTACGAGAGAAAGTGGGGAAAATATTCACGGATCATCGCAGGGGACGAGAATTGAGATTGAGAATTATTATGGATAGGATATTGAGACAAAAATCCAGTCATCATTGTGGATTGACAAAGTACATATATCCACAAAAAAAACATGAAAGGTTTGACCGTCTCTACAAGTGATGCTCACTGTTTTTTAGGGTTTTGTAGTAAAATCAAAACCTTTATAAAATCGGTCGAATGTCCGTCCGTCTGTCTGTTTGTCCATGGAAAGGCTGAAGCTACATACATATGTATATGAGGTATGGGGGGAATATGTAGTAATACCACCATTCCCTAGAGAAAGCGACGCGTCGTAATTGGTATTGGCGTCATACGAAAAAAAATTGTCCCCACTATGGGGACCCGCACTTGGCCAATTACAACGCATTGGGGTATCATCAAAATTTTAACCGCAAAATATTATATAATATATGTATTGTATTATACTCGTATTATATGTATATGAAGATATAAAGAGTGGAAAATTGAATTTTAATCTTGTATGATGAGATGAGCAAAAAAATCATCTGTAGACAATGATGCGAATTAAGATAGGACTATGCGGATATGAAATATGATCGGCAACTGATGTATCACCCCACCGACTCCCACTGTAGAGTACACTATTTAAAAATGTGTCCAATTATTTGGGATTTTTAAATTAGTGTAAGTGATATACAATACATAACAATATAATGCATATAAGTAAACATCATCTATAATTTTTTGACTTTGGATTGAGAAAGTTTTTTTGAAAACTGTGAAAAGTGTACTCTGTAATACAACATTGGGTGTACAACTTTGCTTCCGCCGTTTTCCGACAGACGGCTGCATCGGTGAGGGCTCGTCAAAATACGTACATAGTTCAAAAGTGTCGCAAAGTGAGTTTAGACATCTGTAAACGTATCGACATCCCCGCATTAGTAAAAGTTGTTCGCATTTTTAATAAGATTCTCGTCATTTGTGGGAAGTTTTGATCTATTGTACTTCTCCCTCCATTTGAAAAAAACTGAGCTGAGGATCATCGAATGTTCTCGGATACTTACGGTGAGGTTGCTCTGAGTGACAGAACATGTCGTGAGTGGTTTCAACGTTTTAAAGGTGGTAATTTCAATGTGGGAGAGAAAAAATTTTCAAAGACGACGAATTGGAAGCACTGCTCGATGAAGAGTCGTGCCAAACGCAAGAAGAATTAGCTGAATCACTGGGAGTGACTCAGCAAGCCATCTCGAAACGCATCAATGGCCTTGTTTATGCCGCGGAACTATCTTCGAGGATTAACTAATTCGAGCTAACTCACGACGACATAAACATATCGCACTAGCTAGTTTTGGTACCAATTTTAGCTCCACTTGCTATGCAGAACTGGACTAGGTGGTGTTGCTGCCTTCGCTAACGGTGTTGTTGTTGAAAATTATATTTTATTTGTTATAGAAATACCTCATCCTTTCCTGAAACCCTGCATTCGTTTCATCCTTTGATTGTAGCGGTAGAAACGCGTTTTTATTAGGAGGCTACTGCCCCTTGACATTTTCTTAACCAATGTCACCGCAGTCACAAACCAACAGCTGACATCTTTCATGTTTAGTACCTCTTCGTATGGTCGGTATAAACACACCACGAACAAGTACTAGCATTAAAACAATTTAGTTAAATCGCCTTTTAGTTCCACGGCATAAACGTGGCCAATGCCATGGGCATCATTCAGAAACAAGGAAATTGGGTTCCGTACGAGTTAAAACCGAGAGATATTGAACGGCGATTATTTGCTTGCGAACAACTACTTCAACGGCGACGAAAACTGGGTCCGTTACGATAATCCCAAGCGCAGAAAGTCATGGGGAATGCCCGGACATGCCTCAACGTCGACGGCAAAACCGAATATTCACGGCGCCAAGGTTATGCTTTGCATTTGGTGGGACCAGCTCGGTGTAATATACTACGAGCTAGTGTAACCGAATGAAACTATCACAGGAGATCAGTAACGAACGCAATTGATGCGTTTAAGTCGAGCATTAAAGGAAAAACGACCACAGTACCAAGAGAGACACGACAAAGTCATCCTCCAGCATGACAATGCTCGGCCACACGTCGCAAAAGTGGTCAAGACATACTTGGAAACCCTGAAATGGGAAATCTTGCCCCACTCGCCGTACTCCCCAGACATCGCTCCTTCCGACTACCATCAGTTTCCGATCAGAATTTTCGTTCGTTCGAGGAAGTCGAAAAATGGATCCAATCATGGATCGCGTCGAAAGACGCTTTCTTTTTCCGAGATGGAATCGGAAAATTACCGGAGAGATGGGCGAAAGTTGTCGCTAGCGATTTAATTCCAGGAAAAAACAGCGGAACCAAAGTTGTACACCCAATGTATTGCACTTTGCATTATACTTTTTTAATCGAAATACATACATATGTATATTTTTCAAAACACTTGACAAAAGTAGAATCAGAATCAAATCAAAATATGTTTGATTTCTAATAGAATACATGCAACTTTCTCGTGCAAAAAAAAACAAACATGCTGAATGGAAGATGTAAATCTCTGCATTCTTTCCTAGTTCAATATTTCGTAAACAGAATTGTTTTGATATTATTATTAATATATATATGTATATATATGCATACCATAAAAAAAAAGAACTACTCACCTTTCATTCCAGGTACATGAGAATGATGATTAACTGAGACGCGTTCCGATAATCGATCATCGTTCCACGGCACTGCCGAACTATTTACATAAATCAAAAGGACAATTAGAGCCGCGAACACAACTAAACGTTTCTTATTGTTGGTTAAGGCTCCGAATGAAACATTTAACGATGTTTCATCGCAAGTTCGTTTGTTACGAACAAGCCCGTGATCCGTCCATTTTCCACCCAAGGACTTTTTCACATCATCGTTAGTATTATCACAATCATCGCGAATTTTTATGAGTAGTGGTTCCGTACTACGGTCACTTTCTCTAGTTTCCATCATTATTAATCCTATTCGTCATTTTTTCGCCTGTAAGAAAATAGAAAGTGGATATTAGTTCTTTTTTAGAATTACAAATGTACAATATTTGGCGATCGATTTTAAAGAACAGGATTCAACAATAGTGTTAGCCAATTTATTGGAAAGTATAGTATAAACCCGAGGCAGAAGAAAACACAAGTGGATCGATCAGTTGGAGAAGTAACAACAACGCATTAATCTCGGCGATGATACGGTACAAAACCGAGCTGCCTGCAGAAGGAAGGTGGGATTATACCGCCAGATTGGGCGAAGTGCCAACAGCAGAGCAAAAGCCGCAGAGTGGTATGAAACGGCAAGGAAGAAGATTCGGATAGTATTGATAGACGTCTTGTGGTGCATTTATCCTAAATTCAAACTTTATTATTTATTATTATTTATTTATTAAATTAAGCAGGGACCGCGATTCCTCATGCAATTTTAAGCAAAAAATAATATTTTTACGATTTTATAGCCCTGCAGGCACTTTAAGCTTAAAAACATCGCCGACCTAACATTACTCTTAACGCAATAACTTAAAAAGTAATGTGTGTTTGTGCTCGTCTTTTATCCTAACATAAGAAATTTAGCCAATTAAAAACCAGATTAATTATTTAATAGATCTTAGACGCTGTCAAACGCCTTCTCGAAATCGATGAACATGAGATGGAGATCCCCATTACATCTCATGTTCATCGATTTCGAGAAGGCGTTTGACAGCGTTGACCGGGAATACATCTGGAAGGCTTTACATAGGAGAGGTATACCAGATAAAATCATATCCATCATCAAGGAGTCCTATAGCGGAGCCCAATGTCACGTCTTACACAAGGGTAAGCTTTCAGATCCCTTCGAGGTACATAGCGGAGTGAGACAAGGCTGCATTTTGTCACCTATATTGTTTTTGATTGCCATTAACGACGTACTCTGTAGTGCGCTTCGTGAACACCAGAGCAAAGGTATCAGATGGAACCTGTTTAAATACCTTCAACACTTGGATTACGCTGACGATATTTGTCTTCTCTCGAATATATCGGATCATCTAGTTCAAATGACGGATGCCCTGCACCGCGAAAGTGGCAATGCGGGGCTTAAAATCAATGCTGCCAAAACTAAGTACAATACTTGAGCTTGGATCCAGGAAGACAGAGCGAAATTTGTGTTTCGGGGCAGACGGTGGAAAAAGTGGACAATTTTCGCTACCTCGGAAGCGTTGTTACCGCAGATGGTGGAGCGGATGCTGATGTACAGTCTCGCATCAATAAGGCTCGGGCAGCTTTTTTCAGTTTAACTCCTTTCCATCTCCAGGCGTACCAAACTCAGTATCTTCGAAACCAATATAAAATCTGTCCTTCTTTATGGCTGTTCAACTTGGAAGGTGACCAGGGCGATAACAACTAGATTGCAAACTTTCGTGAACCAGTGTCTACGGCGCATCCTGCACATACGCTGGCCGGAGGTCATTTCTAACGACGACCTTCTGTTCATTACTGGCCAGGACAGGATAGGCACCTCTATAAAAAGGCGAAAGTGGCAATGGATAGGTCACACACTCCGAAAGGGGCTGGGAAACATTGCTAAACAGGCCCTCGATTGGAACCCACAGGGAACCGATGCAAGTCGCCGCGTTGGACGACCTAGAAACACCTGGAGAAGATCAGTTGAGGTCGAGGGTAAGTCATTAGGCAAATCGTGGAGACAGTTGAAGGCGATGGCGGCGAACAGGACGAGGTGGAAAGTCGGCGTGGTTAATACCCTATGCCCCACAAGGGGTTGACAGGATCCAGAGAGAGATCTTAGAGGTGAAATATTTTGGACTCACTCTCTAAAAATTTTCTATTTTATCCGATCTCTGTTTTATTGTGATCAAATTGTATTAACATCACTTATTCTCAATTCATTAATTTCGGCCAGCAAGAAGGCAACAAATGTAAAGCGTTAGAACCAAAATTGCACTTTTTCATGCTAAATTTCGCAATTTGTGAAAGCATTTACTACTTTGTCTTAACCCCTAGTGGGGCATAGCGCATCAATTATTCCTGCGCCTGCGGGCCTTCATACACTCTTCTGGGCAATCGGACGCAACGCAATTGCCCCCATATCTTACCCAGAGACTCACAGACACCCCCTTGGTCGGCCTTGATTGGAAATGGGGTTCCATTTTATGGCATGTAAACCAATGCAGCTATCATCCTCCGCAATGTGTGACCTATCCCCTGCCATTTTCGCCTACACATCAGTTCGTCGATTGGCATCTGACCCGTACGCCGACTTAGCTCTTCTTTTTAAATTGTTTCGGGCCAGAGAATTCTTAAAATTCAACGAAGACCAGAGTTGACGAAAACTTGCAGCTTCCTGATAACTGTTACGGAAACAGGTGTTGCTCCTGTACAAAAGCACAGACGGTACCGGGGAACGAAACAGGCCCAACTTGGTTTTAATACTGAGATAACTGCATTGTTAGATTTTGGACAGCATGCCGAATGCGCATTTAGCCTGATTGATACGACGAGCGATGTCCTACTCCGTACCACTATTTTCGGCAACAATGCTACCCAGGTAGGCGACATTTTCTACCTTCTCTACAGGCCCAGTAATATTGATGCCGATAGGTGTAGGATGTCTCCTGCAAATGACTCTGCAATTATTGCAGTCTGTAAAGCTACCCTTTTTCGGGAGTTGAGAAGTGTAGATATTTGTTCCGTGACAATTTTATTTAATATATTCAATAGGCGTGTTTTTTTTTGCGTAAGCGTGTAGGGTCTCTGCCCTGGTTGTACAGAAAAAAGCTTTAGGGTATATATGTGGTGAATATAAACTTGGCGTACCGCTCTAACTTAACAAACATCTTTCAAACGAGTTATTTATCAGTGACAGCTACAAGTGCAACTTTATCCAAATGGGTCGCGGGTTCGATCCCCAGCAAATTCTTATATTTTTTTTCCTTTTTATTTTATTCTATTGATATTTTTAGTAATCCTATTGAAAATATATTAATTAATAATAAGCATGGGCCTATCAGAGCAAGACGTAATATTAATATAGACCAATGAACTTGGCTGATTGACAAAAACAAAAGCATGCCAACATCAACATATTAGATTCCACACGACACCCGTGTCATGCATGTAGAAGTTATTGAGGGGTTATCGAGTGTAGGGTAGCCACCCTACTAAGCTATCCAGGTTAATGTTGCGTGTTTTTGTTTTACCCTACACCCGATAAATCCCCCCCCCCCCCCCCCCCCCCCTCCAAAAAAACACACGTCTATTGTTCTTGCAATGTGCAAGTGCAAATTATCTTTTTCCGCGAAATAATAATTGTATATTGTCTATGCACATATTACATCTTAATACATCAAATTACAAAAGTTGATAGATATCATAATAATTGAATCCAATGGAAAATTATATGTAATCAATATTATCATTTCCAAAACAGCAGATACAGCAAAATTAATTATGAATAATTGCACTGAAGATACTAACTCTAATGGATTAAACAAACAAGAGGCGCGTTTTCTTCAACATCCATACAGAGCAGAGCAGGTTAAGACCACACAATTAGACTAACAATTTGATCTGAGCTGCTCAGGATAAAACGTCAATGCAAGAATGTTGCGTTAAGTAGTCTGCGTTTTGAAATGCAGGCGGCGCAGGTGTCGAAGTTTTCCAACAGTTTACAGTTTGGGAGGCACACAAAGTTAATTTCCTGTCAATCAAATTTTCGTTTTGTTTGTTTGGAATAATAAACTTACAAAATAATTTTGCTGCCTAAAGGAAATTTGTTCGATTGTATATGTACAAAGGATTTATTGTACATTTTCTCTTGAAATTTGAGTTGACATTTGAATTCTAACTAAACCAAGACACACTCCCAGCGGAAGACATGCCCCGTTTTCGTGTTCGCTACCCAAATTTGCTCTCGATCGCTTTTTTGCCACTTAACCTGCTCTGCTCTGTTCTGTACGAAAAAACGCAGCTAATAAATAAAATGATGGTACTTCTATAGCTGCAAAGTTTTTGAACACTTCGGATATATAGAAACTCAGCTTTGATTACAGGTTTAGCTTTTTATGTCGGATTTTAGCCAACCTATCGACATTGTTGGATACGATATAACTTTTCTTACAAAACAACCTTGACTGTTCAGCAGTTTCAATGTGTATTTCGTTCTTAAACATAAACACACATACGAGTAACTAGCTTATATGAACAATATTTATAAATACAATTAACAAAAGTTTTCGTTATAAAGGTGACGAAGTGAACTTGTAAATTAATTTTTTTTCTGTGAAACGTGCAGGGAGAGTGTATCATTCGTATTTTTGGGAATGTAGAGTGATTTGTTCGACTGACACATTTTTAGATGTAATGCTAAAGATTATTTATTTTAATAGGCACAATTTAGAAAGCTGCGAAATTAAGACATATTTATTAGCAAATATACGAGTAGTTGATACTTCATACTCTTATAGCTACTACACTCGGACACGGGTATAGCAAGCTAGCCAAGTGAAGAGTTGATTGTTAAAAATGATTACGGGCGTCTTCCCATCGTTCTAATTGACTATTTCTCAAGATTCATGCAGTTTTTTAAAATACATATCCACATATCTTTCCTCTATTAAAATTTAAAAACTACAGAACATTTTCTAGTATTGTATTTTATAGTGAGAGTGAATACAGCAAGCGAGTCATAATACATCGCCCTTATGTTGCCATGCAATAAGAGTGCTTGACGCTCCTTTTGCTAATACCCATTGTGATCGCAACACTTTCTTTTATACGTATGTACCTCATTCCGGGTCTCTTCCCTAATTTCCTCCACGATTATGTATACATTTTTTAGGGTTTTGCGGAAAAAAAAAAGTATTTACCTTTCCATTCCGAAACGGAATATGATACCTGGAAGATGAAACGGCCAGTACATCTCGTCTTTACTCCATTAACTTTTTTCAAATCAATATACTTGTTACCAGCTGAGTTAACTGGAGGCCGGCGAAAAAAGAAACTCTTTGAATATACTCGTGGCAAAAATCGAACCTGCGACCTCTCGCTTGGCAAATCGACGCTCAACCCTTTGAGATACCATGGTCGTCAATTAGGAAAAAACAAATACTATTGTAACAAATTTTCTTAGTTGAAGTGAGCTTCAAATGAGGACAGAGGCATGGTCGTCTAGACCGTAACACCCAAGTGTCGAAATCTCCCCAGCGGTGACTAGAGGTGACGCGCGCTAGATAGCTAGCTCGGCTATCGGTAGTATGGGCATGGTTTAATGAGGTCACAACTGCCTCTTCATCGTTACAAAAATATATCACGCGTCGGCCCGAGTGCTGAAACAAAACGGGACGTTCCTAATAAAACACAAAAAAAAAATGTATGGCCAATGAAACTCTAAACCGTCCCTGCAGCTAGCATGGGAGCCCCCTTCATTCTGCTAGGGCCAAGCATCCATAAAGGGGGCAAACGATCTTTTTTCGGGAATAGGCATGTCGGATGTCATATCAAACGGTCCGATGATCACACAAAAACATAATAATGTTTTTTTCTTATTTTGAGGGATGATTTATTATTATTTCGAAAAATATAAGGTCTACAAAAAAGGGGTCTAAATGCGAATTGAAGCACGTAAAATTTCCTACAAAATGATATATCACACATTAGACGATAAAATGGTATATTATACCCTAGACTAGGAAAACTGGAAATAATGACCTTTGACTCCCTCTCCCGTACACTTCCTCACCACATCACCACACATCACATTTTGGAGAATATATTCAGAGGCCTCTGCGAAATGTCAAATCCTATACAAATTGAACTTCCATTTCGTCGACGAAAATTTTCATGTCACTCTATGACATTGTGCTCATAAGCGGAATTGGCACTATCGGCGAGTTCAATTTTGCAACTTTACAAGCTACAGTACACTGCGAACAAGCGGAAGCGGAAATATATTTTTATGGCGCCGAATATGTTTTCAGTTGACGATGATTTATATTGATATAGTATAACTTAATGAATACAGTTGATAGCGCATCCATACATCTTTTATTATCTGATAGGCAAGATACGTTACTGATAAATATTATCGTTTTCTTTTTGGTGAATTTATTCTTCAATGGTTATGAACACTTCTTGGCTCCAAAAAAGTCTACTGATTTTTGTGAAATTAAAGGAACTGTGCATCGAATCAAGTACTTGAATATATGTAATAATTGAAAAGTAAGAGTTATTGCTTTTCAATTATGCACCTATACGAGTATTTGTTTTCTACTTGGGATTGTGAGACTAACTAACTAACTGCAAAGTTGACAAAAGTTGTCTCATTGTGTTAGCTTTCGAACGGCATGAAAATTTTAAGAACTTAGATTTGGAAATTTGCGTATATTACGTATTAAAGGCAAAAAAAGCATGGTCTGAAGAAGAAGCAAACATACTTGAACCTTGACTTAACAGATAGTTCACATTACGAATGAAAAATAGAAAAAAATCGTGTAGTTTTAAAATTGGCTCAATTGATGTGCAGAGTCCTCTGAATAAAAATGTCCGTTCATAGGTGTTTGGAAGTGTACGGGAGGGGGAGTCAAAGTCATTATTTCCTGTTTTCCTAGTCTAAGGTATAATATACCATTTAACTGTTTAATGTGTGATATATCATTTTGTAGGAAATTTTATGTGCTTCAATCCGCGTTTGGAACTCTTTTTTGTAGACCTCATAGTTTTCGAAATATTAATAAATCATCCCACAAAAAAAACATTATTATGTTTTTGTGTGATCATCGGGCCGTTTGAGTTTGATATAACATCCCACATGACTATACCCGAAAAAAGACCGTTTTCCCCTCTTTATGAAAGCTTGGCCTAGCCAAAGAGGATTGATATTCTACAAGAGCGATCACTCCATAGAACTTTCCCTTCTGCCAGTAGGTTTGTATGTATTGAGAAATAGTATAAACTACACAGTATAGATACACAAGAGAATCAATACATACAAATCTACCGACGGAGGCTAAAGTTGTATCATCATCATCATTCAACTTCAGCAGTTGGAGTATTAAAGAGTGCAATAGTGCGCGTGTTTTGGGAGGGTTGTGTTAAAACAATGTTGTTAGATAGTGACGAAATTAGAAGGGCGCAACATATTTTATATAGAAAACATGTATCCAGGAAGATCCTTCTCTTTGGTTTTTAGTTATCTCCGACCGGTAGCGCAGTGTGTTGAGGCATCAGTCTCATGTTTGACTACCGGCGTTTCGGGTTCGAATCCCGTCCACGACGACGTTCGTGGCCATGGATGTGCAGGAGGTGTATGCTGGCAACTGCATTCTCCGAAACCAGATTATGTCAACGAAACGTCAACTGGGCCACATGGAACAGTTGACGCGCTATGCCCCACAAGGGGTTAGGGCAATTGAGTATATAATATATGTACATACATTTACTCGTATATCACCTAGAGAACAGCTACAGCCCGTTTCAAAATTCCTATTCTGAGAAATGGTCTATGCAGGTATTACTATGAAGATATTTCAATTCCTCTTTTTCTTCTGAAGGGGTACCAAGAAGAGGAAGCCGCCTACATTCCAAGTAAAGCGATCACTACAAAATGCCTAATTTGCGAGTGCAGCCCTCTGATCCCGTTTCATTCATGTTTTGGATCGGGTTATGAGATGATAACGTCGAAACACGGGGACAAAGTTTAACTGCCCCCTCCACATTTAAAAAAGTGCGATTTTGCCCATAAATTTATTTTTAAACTATTTATCTAATACCAAATTAACAAATTCCAAATGCACATACAGTGAAACCTCCACTCGCGGACACCTCCCATAAGCGGACACCTCCCATAACCGGACAAATAACTTATACACACGATTTAGGTATCCATTTGGGAACAAATTTACCTCCAATAACCGGACCCTCCAATAGACGGACACGGACACCATATTTCTGTATATATGATTCCAAATACCTCTCATGAACGGACATCAACCTCACTTTATCGCAATAAGATCCACATAAAGATACAATTAATTTGGTGATTTCCATTATTAAAGACATTTAAACTATGACTGGACGTTAATTGTAATGTAATAGGTGGTTCCCCGTTTTGGAATGTCATCCGTTTGTGCCTGGGAGTCGGTTTTCTATTGTCTTTTGATTCCGCTCGGTATATTTTAGTGTTCCGAGCGTGTGTTTTAGCTTTTAAGTTAATTTAAAGGTGTTATTGGTGTTAATATCAACATGGCTCCTCGTAAAATTGTCACTTCTCTAAACGAGAAAAATAATATAATTAACGTTTACGAAAAAGAAAAGCTATCCGTTAGAGAACTAGCCAAGAGGTGATTCGTCATATTTTAGAAAAATTACCAAGATTACATCTCTTGTTTTAAGGTTTGGAATTGGGAAGACTCAGGCCGCAGATATTGTGAAAAATCGGGAAACTATTCGCTGTAAGTGGAAGTCGGGCGCCAACGTTAATGAAAAGAGAGGTTTTCTGGGAACAGAAGGAAGGAAACTCGACGATTTATGCTTCGACTGGTTTGCCAAGGCTAGAAGCCAACATATTCCGATTTCTGGACCAATAATTAAGGCTAAAGCAAAGCAAATAGCCGAGAAACTGAATTGTTCTGGATTTTGTGCATCGAATGGATGGTTGGAAAAGTGGAGCAAAAGGCACAACATAACATATAAGTGTATATCTGGTGAAGCTTCAGACGTGTCCCAAATAGACGTCGATCAGTTCAGGGCAAAATTACCCTCCATATTACATGGGTATAAGCCTGAAAATGTGTATAATGCCGATGAAAGTGGTCTCTTTTTCCGTGCGTTACCGGATAGAACATTTTCATTAAAATCTGAAAAATGTGATGGCGGTAAGCTATCCAAAGAAAGGCTGACAATCTTATTTGGTGTAAACATGGCAGGGGAAAAAGAGATGCTCCTCGTTATCGGCAAGGCCGCCCGACCTCGGGCATTCGGGCATCTGCGCCTAGAAGATTTGCCAGTTAATTGGAAGTCAAACCGCAAAGCGTGGATGACGCGCGAGATTATGTCTGAATGGCTTCAACAATTTGATCGCAAAATGAGGATCCAAAACGGAAAAGTACTTTTGTTTCTGGATAATGCAGCGTCCCATCCAAGAGACTCTAAGTTGACGAATGTCACCATCGTCTTTTTACCAGCTAACACAACGTCGGTGTGTCAACCTCTGGATCAGGGGGTGATACAAAATTTTAAGGTACACTACCGAGGACTAATTCTCAAATACATTCTTGCGAAAATTGATACCGCAAAGTCAGCCTCGGAACTATCAAAAAAGATTAATATTCTCGAAGCTTTGTACTTCATCAAAGGCTCTTGGGACAAAGTAAATGTAGCAACCATCAAAAACTGTTTCTCAAAGGCAGCATTCATAGAAACAAATCAGGAGCTTTCAGAATTCGATGCAGAAGATGACCTACCATTGTCCACCTTATTCGGCTTACAGAATGTGTTCGGCAGTCAAGAAAATCAAAGTCTAGAGGAATTTTTGAACATTGACAGGACACACTGAAGATAATAACTTTGAGACTCGAATTGAAGATCCAATAGACATTGAGGACGAAAGTAATTCCGATGTCGAGGTCACTCAAGATACCGATCCAATAAAGTCATACGCAGAAGCTCTTAAGCAAATTGCTCGTTTGAAGCAATTCGCAAAAGAGGATTATGTCACCTTTCAACATTTAAAAAACGCAGAAAGTCGGATTGAGAATCAGCACTTTAAGTGGAAAGAAAGTACGCTTCATCAATCGAAAATCGATCAATTTTTCTCATCCAAGTAAATAATGATTTTTTTTAGACATTACATACTCGTTTACATATATGTATGCTAAGCATGAATGTAAAACTTTTTTGTTAATCATTTGAAATAAATACAGATTAAAATTATTGAAATGCGTTTTACACTGAATTTTGGTTAACACCTCTTATAAGCGGACACCTCCCATAACCGGACAAAAAGACTGCGACAGTGAGTGTCCGGCTATGAGAGGTTTCACTGTATATGTATGTACAGTGTACGCCCCCTGTACGAACACCTCTTATAAGCGGACGAATTTTTAAGTCCCGAATATTTTTTGAATATTTTCCAACAAATTAGGCTCTTAACCGGACGCTCCTGTAGCCGGACACGGTCAAATATTTTTCACTTATTATTCAGACAAAACCTCTATAAATAGGACAACTTGATGATTTGGCAACTGCTTTTCTTCGCACTTTCACGACTTTTAGTGACTTTCAATTACCATATGAGACGTTATAACCAAGAGTCGCTATTTCTTGATAACGCTGGTTCGCATCCAAAAATTTAAATCTTACAACAGTCACCATTATGTTTTTGCCCTCAAATAAAACAAGTGATTGCTAACCCTTGCATCAAAGTGTGATTAAAATTTTTCGAATTTCACTACTGGTCCAGTCCTGGTCAATTGATTCTTTAAAAAATTAGGTTTTCCTTAAAAAAAAAACTTTGGCGTCCTTTTAAGTGGACACTTGCCATAACCGCATAAAATTGCTGGTTCCGATGATGTGCGGTTATGAGGGTGTGTACTGTGCACTCGTATAGGTATACTATAATTCGTTTACCCCATTAATTACGTCCGACAGTTTGGAAAAGCATATGTTCAACTGATAAAATGATTAACGTTGTTAATTCCAATTCGTGTGGACAATAATGATCTAGAAGTTCGTGAATTTACCGAGTGCTTATCCTAATCTAATGTACAATATATACACTTAATAGCCGACAACACAAATAAGATATATCATAAATAAGCACATTTTGAAGGTACATTGCGAATGTTTACGACATTCTGATAATGCATGCTACAATGCAATTTTATTACACAAATCAACCACCCAGTTCTATTTTTAAACTATTTTTTACTATACTCGTATATAATTTAAATTTCCTGATAATAAATTTACATGTTAAACCATTCACTTTTTTTTTGCAAATAGCAACAGTACGAGAATGTGTCAAAGGATTAAGTTCGATTGAAGAGGAAAATTGCCGGCACCTCGGTTCGCGCTGAAAAGGGGGTGTATATGTTGCTTTCATTGTGGTCATCAAATCTAAAGTTACTTACGTAATAACAAGCAAGTTCTTTTCCGTGTCACGCAATTCAGACTAATCACAAAAGACTTCGACGTTGGCATTCACTAATTCACAAGCAACAAGATATGTACAATACATATCATCACGGAAATTATTTTTTTCACATATAAATTTTGTATTGATTTTTTCTTCTGTATTTTCAATGCTATCTTAATAGAGCACTTTATTCCTTAAACAGAACTGATCAAAAATACCGAGCACAAATTCCTTGGTCAGGAAATTTATTGCGAATTTTTTATCGAAACGAACACACATTTTACATATTTTATCTGTACTGACTGAACCGCGTGTGATGTCTATCGATATCGATAACCGATGCTGATTTACTATACTCGTACTGCCGAATCTTTAATATATGTATTTACTTGTAGATAGTAAATAAATGCATGGCGAAAGATAACAAACTCTGTACTATGACCGATGTTGGGAGATGGATACCTATCTCATGGAGAATTATGATTGATTTAACTTGGCTTAGTTGTTGTCGGCTAAGATACTAAAATATTGTATAATAGGAGTAATCCGGACCGATATTATGCGGCTATGTCTGCCTAGCAGAATGTAGTAAGCTTGACGAGCTCAACTTTAATGACGACTTCATTGAAAGTAATAGTACGCGACTATGGCTTGGCTTGATATGGCTAGCCAACAATGAATCTACAAGATTTTAAAATCTCTGTACAGACCTGGTCACTTTGACCAATAGCAGAATTTGTATATAAAAACACAATGAGTTATTATTCACTCATTTTCGCTTCGACGGGATGCATGATAAGAGGGTGTAATATACTCATAATATTTTTTCCTTGCCTTCTGATATAATTTGTGGTGACAAATGTTATCGGTCAGCAGAACATACATACATACATTTGAATTTGCTAGGTTTTACTGGAATACATTTAATTTCAATAATTGTTATTAAGTTAAATTGATTATATTTGATTATTATTTTTATTTAATTTAATATGCTACCATCCATACTATTTATGACCATTAAACGTCAACAAGGCATGGCTAGACATGTTGGCGCACCCATGCCCCCCTGGAGGGGTAAGGACAACTAGTAGTAGTATTTTTCCTCGATCAGACAACGTCTCAGACCTGAGCATAAATTCTGAAATGGAAAGTAACTTATATAACATTTACATGATTTTATTTGCTCTGTCTGCATATAGCCATTATTGCACAACCAAAGTAAGTGTAGTAGTGTAAAAAGTGTCAATCATCGCCGTCATTCCCAAGAAATAATCAAAGAAAAAATGCTTAATAGCCTACGGAAGTTGCACACAATTATCTATCTATCTATTGATTCGTCTCAAACTAACGACAACGGAAAAATAGTGTCGGTCTGCTGACAAGGAGTCTTGGGTGAAAATATAATGTTATGTTAGCTAATCTGAACTATTCAATGACAACACAATGGTTAAAATTGTTATGAAAATATTATTCATCACTGCAATTTAAAGTAAACATTTTGAGTCAAGTTGGCTCACTCTCATTATTGATTGTTAATGACAAAGTTCGCAAATAGCAAATTCTTATATGTATTCTTACACCAAACCTCTTACCGTAAAGTGGAAATACTTTTTTATGTTTTCTGTTTCATTCATTATCTATAAAAATCACATTCAATTCACTTTTTTTTACTTGGGATAATAATAATACAGTCTATTTGAGGGTTAAAAGCAAATATTTTATGTAATGTAATGTATGCATATATTAGGCGTTTTTTGGGAATTTATCGCGTGTAGGGTAAAATAACACACGCGTAACACGAACAACATTAACCGGGATAGCTTAATTGGGTGGCTGTCCTACACGCTATAACCCCTAAATAAATTCCACATGCATGACACACAGATAGCTCTGGTGTCGTGTAGAACGTAATATGTCGATGTTGGCACGCTTGTGTTTCTGTCACTCAGCCAAATTCATTGGTAAACTAATATTACGTCTTGCTCTGATGGGCCCATGTCTATTATTAAATAATACATTTTCAATAGGATTACTAAAAATATCAATGGAATAAAAGAAAAAGAAAAAGAAGATAAGACTTTGCTGGGGATCGAACCCGCGACCCATTTGGATAGAGTTGCACTTGTAGCTGTCACTGATAAACAACTCGTTTGAATGATGTTTGTTAAGTTAGAGCGGTACGCTAAGTTTATAAATGTCCGCTGTCGCAATAAAGAAACGATCCGACAATCAAATTGATATTTCATTCGAATTTGTAATTTATTTCCACCAAATATGAGGCGCACCATTTGCCGTCAGTGTAGACAACTTCACTATTCAGAATTTAACCTGGAAGGGTCCCATTACAAGCGCGAGGAAATCTGCGCCGTCCACCAACCCTTCCATCGTTATCGCCTCATTTTTCATCATTCCCCATTTTTGCCTCCCATGTTTGTTTTGTCTTCCCCAGGCATTTTCTTTTTTTTCTTCGCCAGATGGCACGGCCCGACCTTCACGGTCACTAAGCTAACTTTGGCTCCGTCCCCACGAGCATCTTTTCATATCCACCAAACTGTCCGTTACATATTTGGCGCCCAACGTGAGGCCCATTTCTGGTAAAAAACAGGACTAAAAATGACCTTATCGGCTTCTTTTTAGCACTTTGGCATCCCCACATGCACATTAAGGCTACTTGCTCTAAGTCTTAGGACTTCGCCATCTTTACTTCACGTATTTTCCCTTCAAGTAGCTGTGCTTTCCTCTGTAGCATCCCCATCCTTCCTATAGAGTAGTTTTTCCTTTTAGATTCAGTTTAACAAGGCAGTCCTGGCTTTGTGTTCGTCTTTTATGGTTTAGCCACGTATTTAAGGCCTCAATAAATGCTTCGAATTGCCGGCATTTGGAGCTTCTTTGGTGACCGGACGAAGCGCGGAGGACCCTGGATACCTTTTTGTTTGCCAGGTTTGTCCTTCTAAGTAACTTAAAAAAATTTCTTTACACAGTATTGTATTTTTCTATTGTGCATGTGCTCAGCAGCTTACAGAGTTTATAAGTGAATTACGGCAAGGAATGCAGTGTTGCGCCTCTGCTGGCCTCAGAATCCCTGTATTCCAGCCCATAGCGGTTTTGCAGGGCAGACGAGCTTGCTAGAGGGGAAGCAACAGATGCAAAACAGCATATTAGCGGTAACTTGCTAATACCCCTATCTGCCATAAACTTAAGGTGGACAGTTGGCGATACGTATCTTATATAGTAGTTAAACTTATCTGACCCAGATTGGAGATCAGTTGCACCGCAAAACTGCTGTTCTTGCCGAAAAAACAGATTTGCGTGGTGGTAGGTATGGTCACTGGGCACGCCAGGGGGCTTCAACTCCCATGCAACGATTTTTGCAGGAAACTGACTCATCTGCTCTGCAGGAGAAGGTCAACTCTCGATAGCTACTTCTTTAATCATCTGGAGGAACTAAGAGAGGTGGAGGTTGCTCACTTGCTTCGTTTCGGGACTCACTCCGGATGGTAACCGTCAAAACTAACCTCGCGTTTAAATTTTACGTGCTTAACTTATCGTTCTTTGGACCAATCTCAGATTTCAACAACAAATTGAGTAAACCCGATATCTCGAATTTATTTTTAAAACAACTCGATATCTCGAAATATCGAAATTTCGATAACTCGATGTTCGAGTTATCGAGTTTCGACTGTAATTATTGTACCTAGTTATGAATTCGACCCTTTGGAAAAATGCTATCTCTCTGTGGACTAATTCTAAGCAGATAAGGTAAATCAACCCATAAATTTTATCTTCATTTTCTTCAAATTCGTTTTTGCTAACTAGCCCAGAAACTGTGGCTCATATAAGCGGCCAAAGTGGAAAAATTTTCGGACAAAAATAATCTTGATTGAAGATTATTTCTGAATTATATTGTTTGTTTTATTTTTTTATTTTTTTTTATGGAGAAAAACGACCTCTCCCTCTTAGTCCTCCTCGTAGGTGCCTCATGGAATGTCAGTGGTTTCTGACCGCTGTTGACCAAGTTTTACCAGCAATGGTAAGGATAGTTCGGTTGACGACTCATTTACCAGAGAACAAAATAGTCCAGAAAACTGAAGCCGAGGCTCGGATACAATTGGATGTCAACAAAACGACAACGCAATCGAAACACTGACTACTCTCTTGGAACCTGGAATGTTAGAACGATGAAAAACCTGGTGCTGGAGGGGTTAAGGCAAACAAGCATAATTGAATAACGAAAAAACAATCCATCCTAATAACTTAGTACACATGCCAAGTCCGGTAAGTACTAATTATCAGCAAGGAAAAAAATTGAATGAGAAAAATCGATAGATTTTTACTTAATTACAAACACATTTAATTTATTCTATGAATTGTTTCTTATAATCATCCATGTCATATGCGGATCTCATAACTACCAAACATACCACTTGTGGGGAATATCTAACGAACAACAGAGTATCAATACTCCTACAATATGCTTCATTATTGAAAGAGTCATTCATGCATCATTTTAGTAAAAAGTGTTTAAAGTCTTCTTACGGATCCACTTAGGCCTATCTAAGTAACCGAAGTGCTGAATAATCGAAACCAATCATAGTCTCACCTTACGTTGGAATTTTCGGCTAATGAACTTCCGATATTAGATATATATTGTAAATGACTTAAAAATTTTACTAATTTTTCTTTCTATATTGCTCTTAAATACTTCGCACGCATAACACGGATGTTTATTATATTACTAACTGACTGTTTTTTTTGTTTCTGAAGAGATTCTTAGACAGCAGTGTAAACTATGAAAAAAAAGTGTTTTGAATATTCTGCTTACTTGCTTTATGTACGAAAAGCATAACATTGGAAGCGGCTGGCAATTACCTTCAAGAAGTGGTAATGATTTTCCGGAAACAAAACTACAAATTTTTGAATTATAACAGCTGCTAATACAAAGCGGTCAGTAGCTCAGTGCGTTTCGCTTCGCGCGGCATCGTATCACCTTGTGGTCATGAATTGTGTTGTCCTAACCCTGTGGTCCGTTGCGTAACTGTTGTAGTGAATTAAGGGGGGAAACCACATTAGGAGGCTAATTTTCACTGATTTTTTTTTTTGTGGGAAGAGTTAACTAGAATTCAATCATAATTGACATCATTTTACTCATATTTCGAACAGGCAAGGGGGACTGGGAACTAAAGACGTTTGAATTCAAATGTAATGTCATTTCGAATCATTGGCACCTGCGGAATGTGCACATCATCTCCACTGAAAAAAGAGAAGAAGCGTGTTCTTCTTCTTCCATAAGTACAGTTAGCAATTTTTTAAGGTGGTGCAAATTTGAATTTAAGCTTTCTAGCTCAACCTCAACCGATTTCTAGGAAAAATCAGAGAACTTAGCTTGGATAACTAACCAGGGTAGAACGCTAACCCATATACTTAGGTTAATGTTAAGATTCGCAAAAGAACGCGCCTAATATTACTTGACGAATATATATAGCTTGGATCAATATAGAAAAATTAATATACAGGAACTGGAGATTGACCTCAGACTGTAACAAATTCATAATTATTACTTTGCCATAATTAAAATTACATTATTCATTTATTCATTAAAAGCCACAAAATTGTCTTTATCAAAAAAAAGGTTCAACACATCGGGAATTGAACCCGGGACCGCATGGTGTCGGATACGCTCCCGATGGGCTATGCTCCTTGCTTCTGACTAAAACTGTTTCTTGTGCACGCTACGCAGTGTACATAAAGTGAAGCACGAAGTACATAAAGTTGAGACTGCACATGTACACCCCCAAATTTGTAGAAATCACATGTACACACACTAAAGTTGTTTACGCATTCCACACACACCACGGTTTTACAGAGTGATCTCAAGTTGCCCCCCCCCCCCCCCCCCCCAATTCAACAAAAATTTGAATTTAACTATTCGTATCGTTTGTTGGTGATTGTTGGTCATTTAAAAACATTTGTTGGTCGCTAATTAGTAAATTATAAGCAAACTAAAAATTTAGGTGTCAAGTTAGCCCCTCCCCACAAGAAAATCCCTAAAAAAAATGATGTTACTAACCTAAACTTGCAAAATCGTGAATGAAAATCATTTGTTGGTGATTGTTGGTCACTTAAAAACATTTGCTAGTAACCAGTTTTTCGATTATAAGCAAATTAAAATTTATGTATAAAGCTGAGTACCAAATGGTTGCGATATGGAATAAAAATATCGGCTGGATTCTTGCTGCCAGACGGCGCAGAGTTCGTTGAAAAGAAAGTGGTTGTGAAATAGGATAAAATTATTAGTTTCCGGTTTGATTCTAATTTTATCCGAACAATGTTTTTTTTGAAACGCCGAAAGTTTATAGGCTTACGGCACATTAGCAATTTTTTGTACAAATGTTTTAACAAACATTTCAAGATCTAGTGCTTGTGCTGAAATATTAGCCGCAAACACCGCTATTCTGGTGCAATGTTTATGCACAAACACAAAATCTTAAAGTGGACACACATTTGGTGTCTACCTTAAAACTTTCGTTCAAAAATTTTTCCAAAAAATTGCGTATTTGAGGTGGATGTTGGTATTGTTTGAATATGGTAACAATTCGCAGCCACACAATAACAAGTTACATGCTGAGGAATTGACATCGCCTCTGTGAGGGACGAGGGGGTATCAAGACGCTAACCCACAATCGGACTTGAATACCCGTTCATATTAACTACGAGATTAGTGTTAATATAACGACATTTAATCTATTGTATACATATTTAAGCTACATAATTTTCATATGTCAATAAATACCAATTATCCTCTTCAACAGTTCAGATAGTACCACTTATCAATTGTTAATTATACACATTGTCATTCGGCTTGATACATACTATCATAATACATACTTTCAAGTGTCTCCAATTTAGATTATAACCATATGCCAATATTCTCATTGCTATTGAATAAATATCTAGTGTGATATAGTATAAACGATTCATACTACGCTCAGCAATCATTGTAAGGCCCGTTTTCTCCATGTCCGATTAAACTCTTTGTTAGCTAAGAGGGACACAAATTAACCGAAGCTATAAACAGCCCGATAAGCATAGTTTTCTCATACGTCTCATACAAATTACCAAGCCATAAAGTGTGGAACTTATCCCAAACCACAATTATGGCATAATCAGCTGATTTTCTTGGCGGAATTCTACCGTCCACGAATCTATTTTGTATTAGTACGTTCTCTCAACATATTCATTTGTAGCTGAGTTTGTTGCAAATTCTCTTCTATCAAATGAATTTCCAGGAACTCTGTTCTTTCACTTTCCACTTTCATTGTTTTCATTTGAATTTGCAAAAGTGAACTGTCAAAATCTCAGCATCAGGTATTGGGCTTTTGTTTAGGATAAATTTTCAACTGGAAACCAGGAGTTGGGTTTTGTTTTGGGTAAAAGATTAATGAAGACTAGGGGACGGTTAGCGTTTATCCGATTAATAACGCTAAACAGATATTGAGAAAATCTAATTGTACTAAATGACAGTTTATTCTTAAGATAAATTTTAATCGGACATTGAGCAACCGGCCCTTAAACGGAGAACGACGGCCGTCGTGTGAGAAAGGTACCTTCGAATACATTTCATTTTTGGCAAAATTTCCAAATTTTATAAGAGGAGGAAAGAGGGAGAGTAAAAATGAGATCATTATTTATCCCACTCCTATTGCATTACGAGACTGTTACACTTAGAAATATGATAATTTAATTTCAACCATCTACTTTCCGGTTTCATTAAATATGTTTTAGCAACATTATTTATTTTAGGATGAAGATCGGTTTAATACGATGAACCAAAAATATCCCAATATCCCGATATACATCCTGAAACAAAATTGAGGATTGAGTATGAACATTATATAGGTACATATGTAGTCAGTCAGAGTATCTATTGTAGGAGGAAAATATGAAATCGAACATTATTAACATTACAGTAATAGATTCAAATAGATTAACTAAAATGGGCTCTTATACAATATTATTGGATTTATTACCGTTATTTGGTGAAGATATTTAATTTGAGAAAAAAATTTCAAGTACAGTTAAAGTTAAACAATTTTTTTTTTGTTACTTCTTTACACTGTTTTTAATAGGATGTGAGCCTCGCCGCATTTCATTTCTCAAATAAGTGATAGTTACACTTAGTTAGATACAACATACTCCTACTCTGGTGTTATATTGTAATTGTACATGATAGGGGTATAGTGCAAACATTACGATAAAAGCTTCCGTTTTCCGTTGGATGTTATCATTGAAATTTCATGTTCGTGAACATATAATAAGTGGTATAATATTCAACACTGTGGTTTTTGTTGTACATTTATAAATATAGTACATGTCTTTGTTTTTTTTTAGTTGATATGTTGGTGAAAAAATTCTACGCTTCCCATTCGGTGATAAAAAAAAGTTGTGTTTAATTTGAGAGTTGATAAATTGTTCA
This sequence comes from Chloromyia formosa, assembly GCA_964017055.1. Lineage (NCBI taxonomy): Eukaryota > Metazoa > Arthropoda > Insecta > Diptera > Stratiomyidae > Chloromyia > Chloromyia formosa. The sequence continues at coordinate 138,931,829 of OZ024814.1, forward strand.
CAGAGTTGTCAGTAAAGAATGTAACTGAACTGTGGCAAATATGATAAATATTTCGATATGTCTGATATGCTTGATTACTGTTAACATCGATAGTACGAGTATAAAAGCAATTTCTAGCGATAGGGTATCCGATTATTATCTGGAAAGTGTCGTGTTAACAGTTAATTGACAAAGGCTTGTAGTAGTCAGAGAAAGGCTGACAATATTCAGGGGGCCAAAGACCTTTTCCATAATCCTCCACCTGGGCACACCCTGGTAATGGCAGTGGGCCAAACTGTCTTAGCGATTAAACAGTTTGGAAAAAGGCAAGATAGCTGTAGCTGAATAGCTGACCAACACCTAACCGTCTCAGGTTTAGTAGGATGGAATGATTTGTGCAGTTGGACCTACAACATAGTTGTATGAACTCCAGCACATTTATTAAACTATCGGAAGCAGCTATGTCCGAGGCCGCCACCACCTGAATGGGGTTCAGCGATGTGCTGACAACTCGTCCTTGTAAAAACTACTCCCCGTCACGAAACCTGAAACAAAAGCCTCGGATTGGACGGATCAACAACCATGCCAAGGCCCGAAGGCTGACATACCCGCATCAATTTCGACAACGAGGTCGTGGAGAGCCGTTTCAGTTGATTTGCCGGGTTGATAGGCAAACTGTCTAGGGTGAAGTGAGTTTCTCACAAAGAGCGATGGCCTGGTGTGATCTTCTCCATGCTCTTCAGCATGAACGATGTCAGGCTGATAGGTCGATAGGATCCGATGTCGGGCTGTTGTGCCACGATGATGATGATGATGATCAAAAAGGACAAATTCAGTATTATCATTCAAATATAAAACTTTTCCATAACCATCCTTTAATTTCCATTATCTTTATTTTTCAATTATCCTCGTTCGATTTAAAAATGCGTCTGAAGAGATAAGGCAGCAATTATTATTGCCCATGGTGTTGACTATCGTTAGCCATCAATATTTTTGACCTTGGCTGTGTTTGGCGGATGCAGGGGTGTGCTAACTATAACTATAAAACTATACTATTATTGACCTATTTTGAGAAGATATCAAAATTCCATTATTTTCAGTTTTACATGCTTATCAGAAGCCACCCTCCTGCAAGTTTTCATATTTCTAAGTGTAACAGTCTTGAAATGCAAGGAGGATGGGACAAATTATGATCGCATATTTTCCCCTCTCCCTCTTTTCCCCTTAAATGTGGTGGTATCTTTCTTATGAGACCTACACCAGAGGAGTTTTTTTTTAACCTTCATTGGGGACCTCCGCTTAAAGTTAGCCTATTACGACGCATTGCTTTCTGCGGAGAATTATAATAATTCTACGCGTTCCCACAATCTTGAATGTATGTAGCTTCAGCTGTTCCTGAGATATTCTATGGACAGACAGACATTTAACCGATTTCGCAAGGGTTTTGTTTTTACTACAGAACCCTTAAAACTATGTAATACTGAAAAAAACGGCTCTTGGTTGAAAAACCGGCACTAAAAAAACGGGAGAAAACCCGAAAGCAAATCGGTGAAAAAACCGGTACTCAAAAGCCCAAGAAAATGAAACCGGAATATAGAGGGCTACGCCCGCAATTCGAGGGTTTTGTAGCAAGCGCTTATTTTGGCATGTAAATACTGGCTCCCTGTTCTTCTTGGTACCCCTCAGCTGAATAAAAACACCATAATTAAATGTTTTACCCATGATATAGTATCTTACATGCCAATTCACAAAAAACTGCATCTGTCACCTCTCAAAGTAATAGTTTTAATACGAGAAGCTGTAGATAGATATGTATGTATACGAGATAAACTGTCCCACTCTTCGAGATGCTTAACCATTCATATTAAGACGACATTGCAAATTGCAAACTTGTGTAACGGCTTCGAAATTCAGGGCGGCTGCGACAAATTACCGTCTAATATTTTTGCCTCCTCCACTGTTCCCCTTTCTACAAATCTCAAGAAAATGCCAAAAATGGAATGTACTCAACATTACCTTTCTCGAGACACCCCACTTGGCTATACCAGTGGATAAAAAAAATTTACCTTAATTTCGCCTCTATGTGGACCCCCCCCCCCCCCCCCTCTTAAAGTTGGCCAATTACAACACAACGCTATCTCCAGCAAATTATAGCATTTCTACACATTCTCGCCGAATTATGTGTGCAGCTTCAGCCGTTCGTAAGATATTCTATGAACAGACGGACAGACAGGTATTTGACCGATTTTGTAAGATTTAAGACACAAAACCCTAAAAAATTTAACTGTGTGAATAGTTATTGTTCGGATCACCAATCACCAATCTTCACCCTTCCAAAGTTAGTTCATTAAATAACTGCAATTCGCACTACGAAAAACAACATGTAAGTAGTACACGCATATCTATGCGTGAGGCCGGTAGGTGTATTTTTTGTGTGGATAGTGTCAAAATGCATAACTTTAAGTCAATGTACTATAATATTACGTTTACACTATCCCCAGATTACTTCATCTGCGCCAGCTGAGATAATCTGCGACTGTCAAATACATACAATTTTGAATTCACCACACCCAGATTACGCTGCAGATGAAGTAATCTGGGATAGTGTAAACGTAAACGTAATATAATTTTATTAAATATCATGTCATTGTAATGAAACTTAGAGGTATTATTGCCTATGATGTTGGTTATCATCAGCCATCAATATTTTTGACCAAGGGTATGCTTGCGGGGTGCAGGGGTGTGCTAACTGCAACTATAGAAATGTACTATTATTAACCTTTTTGGATGAGATTTTGAAATTCTATTATTTTCGGTTTTCTATGCTAGTGAAATGCCGCTTTTCTGTAAATTTTCATATGTCTAGCTATAACGGTCTTGAAATGCAAGGGGGGAGGGGGGGACAAACTCGGACCACATATTTTCCCCTCTCCCTCTTTTCCCCTTTCTTCAAATTTGAAAAAAATTCCAGAAATGGAATGTACTCAACGGTACCTTTCTTACGATACCCCACTTGCCTATACCTATACCTATACGAAAAAAAAATTTCGACCTTCATTTCCCCTCTATGGCGACCCCCCCTTAAAGTTGACCTATTACGACGCATCGCTTTGTCCAGAGAATTATAGTATTTCTACATATTTTCACCAAATTTCATGCATGTAGCTTCAGCGGTTCGTGAGATATTTCATGGACAGACGGACAGACAGACGGACAGACGGACAGACGGACGCATGACCGATTTCATAAGGGTTTTGTTTTTATACAAAACCCTAAAAAACGGTAAAAAAATGGTTAAAAAAAAGGTTCAAACAACCTTTTCTAAATAAAAAACGGGGGAAATGGTACGCGAAAAAAAAAACGGCTCATGGTTAAAAAAAAAATTGGTGCTCAAAAAATCCATACTGAAAAAACTTACTGAAAAGAAAATACCGGGAAACCGCTTACAATACCGACATTCGTGAAAACCCGAGACGCGTTACTAAAATCTGAGTACCGATCAGGCCTAGTCCCAATGTCTTGACTTTTCAATTTGACTAGTCTAACCGTAAAAAGTATTCTACATCGATAGGAACATTTCTCATGGGCAGTGAAGTTATTATCAATGCCTTACTTCTCAATTCCCCTAGTCTAACTGTAGAAGATATAAACCGTTATTTACCCGAATTTAGTCCAATTCCCCATAATTGACTCGACACATTTTATCATTTCAAAACAAAATTTACACTCACCTCATTATGTGGGGTGGCCTTTTGACCGCTAACGATAGAAGATCACACAATGCTCTTCAAGTCAGTTTCAGATGATTTCAACGTTATAACAGTACGGAAATTTGTTGTCTGACCGAAGTTCGAGACATCAGCGTCCGGCGTCGTCTGTCTACAAAACTTCTGATTGTTTATAACAAAGCACTGCATGAATTCGCTCAACAATCGCACTGTGGATAATTTGATTTCGTTCTGATGGCTGGTGAGTGTATGATTTTCACTAGAAACGTAAAATCGCAATCGCACGCCAAAGTTGCACTCCTCTCTCACTTCATTTCATTCAGCATACTAGACGAAGATACACAAACAAACCAACCAAAGGGACACCGGTCAGGAGATTCGACCGCGAATTAATCATTGGTAAAAATACTACAACGCACATAATTTGGAAGACACAAGAAGGATTGTATATTTTCCATTTCAAGACCGAATCTGTAACTAAACACAAGATATTCCTATTTTTAACATCACCCTATACGGGATTTTCCTTCGTCACTTGTTCTCTTGGTGCATTCGCAATCTGGCATCCAGCCAAACTGCAAAGCTTTCCGCAAGCTATTTGTTGATATTTGGCACATCGGTCGAACGCGCTTGAAATAGCAAACAGTAAATTTTAAAGAAATTTTCACCAACTAGTTGGAAGATAGTTGCGGTAGGAAGTAAAGTGCACTATTTCCAAAATAAAAGAAAGAAAAGGACGATACTTTCAGTGTCACGCCAACCAGATGATTTGAATGAAGGGAAGTCACTGAAATGGCAAAAATTAACTGCGTTATACCCGGGTAGCTTTTAATGTCCTCTTTATTGGGACACTATATCGTGCTGGGAATTGAAAGAAACACAGCAGCAGCCGTGTCGTGTTCATATTTGCGAGCTCCTTCCCAGCTATATGACGTGAAGGGGATTCTGCGCCCTTGCAACGAACCAATATGCTGTACGGATGCGAACATTTCGCAAAAAAGCTCGTCCATTGTTCCTGTAATCTGCTTGTAAAGGCTTTCCGGCAGTTGGCGAGGATGATTTTGAAAAGAAAAGAAGCGGGAAAGGTGTTGCCGATGATTATAGGTTGAAACGACATTTGTATAGAAGATTGACGAGGATGAGTTTTGTTTAGGGGGCTTATAGTAAATTTTCGCAGTGTTGAAGACTTTATTTTAGACAACATTATTGTGAGACGTGACTCATCTGGATGCACCTTTCCAAGTTACTATTAAGATTCTTACCGTTTTCGTAGTCCTAACCATACGAGGTCTAGTCCTTCTTACGATTATTTACTTCGGGATCAGAACAGGCCCTTCATTCGATTATTGATTGTGACTGATGATATCAACACTAACAAGTCTAAGCAAAGTACTCGTTATCAAGCCTGTGAATTTTAATGTCTGCATAGATTCGTTATTCTCGATAAAACTTTCGAAAGCAATAATACTAAGATACAATACATGGTCTCGACTGAGGATCAAATGGCAAGACAAACCAAATAATACATCCTCGCATCCCTCCCCTTCACTTTCCCTCAATTGCCCTAACCCCTTGTGGGGCATAGCGCGGTAACTGTTCCATGTGGCCCAGTTGACGTTTTGTCGGCATAAACTGGTTTGAGAGAATGCAGCTGCCTGCATGCACCTCCTGCACATCCATGGCCACGAACGTCGTCGTGGACGGGATTCGAACCCGAAACGCCGGTAGTCAAACATGTGACTGATGCCTCAACACACTGCGCTATCGGTCGCCCCTTTACCCACTGCGAAATACTGGGCAAAAACATTCTAACTTTCTATTTTTGCAGTGGTCGTACACCAGTGGTCAGTGGATATTTTAGCGACCTCTTCGACCTGACTAGTAACATTCCAGCATAGTCCATGAAATACATGTCAAACAAAATACAGGAAGCTGTGAAATTTCTGCACTTCATAAAGTGACAATAAGTTCACTATCCTCTTAATTTATGGGAAAGCATCACCAATAAGACTTCGCCGAAGCCTGTCCTGAGCTATGGTTGTGAAAGGAGAAGGGAATGAAGGGTGGCATGAATCACGTAGTCAGACCTGCAACAGAATTGTGTGAGCTCTGACACGTTATTAACCACCTGAAGCACCTATCACCGAGGCCACCCCTGAATAGGGTTTAGTGATAGGCCGACAGCCTACCCTTGTAAAAATTACTCTATGTCAAGAAACGTGAAAGAAAAGTCTCGGATTGGACGGATTAACAACGACGACCACGCAAACGTTTAATTGATTATTCTTTCGGATCCTGGAATGTACGCATCAATGAAAAATTGTGTGCGATTCGCATTAAAACTCGATTTTTCAACCTCTAGTTCATCAACCTGCACACTAAAGTGAAGAAAGACGCAGTAAAAGATGAGTTTTACGAGTGCCTGGAGTCATGGTTCGATTAGCTTCCAACAAAGGACGTCAAAATACTGCTCGGAGATTTCAGTGCAAAAGTTGGGAACGAGAGCTGGCATCGGGGAACCACATGAGGACACAGCCTCCACAAGCAATGCAATGACAACGGCCAACGACTAACCGACTTCGCATTCAGTAGGAACCCTGTCGTAAGCTCAACATATGTAATGAACCACCTGTCTCTCTCAATTGCCCTAACCCCTTGTGGGGCATAGCGCGTCAACTGTTCCATGTGGCCCAGTTGACGATTCTCGACATAAACTGGTTGGTTTCGGAGAATGCAGTTGCCAGCATGCACCTCCTGCACATCCATGGCCACGAACGTCGTCGTGGACGGGATTCGAACCCGAAACGCCGGTAGTCAAACATGAGACTGATGCCTCAACACACTGCGCTATCGGTCGCCCCTTTACCCACTGCGAAATACTGGGCAAAAACATCCTACCTTTCTATTTTTGCAGTGGTCGTAGACCAGTGGTCAGTGGATATTTTAGCGACCTCTTCGACCTGGCTAGTAACATTCCAGCAAAGTCCATGAAATACATGTCAAACAAAATACAGGAAGCTGTGAAATCTCTGTACTTCATAAAGTGACACTAAGTTCACTATCCTCTTAATTTATGGGAAAGCATCACCAATAAAACTTCGCCGAAGCCTGTCCTGAGCTATGGTTGTGAAAGGAGAATTTAGCTTGACTGGCTGTGTTACACTTAAGCGTCTCAATTCATTAGGGTGGCATGAATCACGTAGTCAGACCTGCAACAGAATTGTGTGAACTCTGACACGTTATTAACCACCTGAAGCACCTATCACCGAGACCACCCCTGAATAGGGTTTAGCGATAGGCCGACAACCTACCCTTGTAAAAATTACTCTATGTCAAGAAACGTGAAAGAAAAGTCTCGGATTGGACGGATTAACAACGACGACCACGCAAACGTTTAATTGATTATTCTTTCGGATCCTAGAATGTACGTATCAATGAAAAATTGTGTGCGATTCGCATTAAAACTCGATTTTTCAACCTCTAGTTCATCAACCTGCACACTAAAGTGAAGAAAGACGCAGTAAAAGACGATTTTTACGAGTGCCTGAAGTCATGGTTCGATTAGCTTCCAACAAAGGACGTCAAAATATTGCTCGGAGATTTCAGTGCAAAAGTTGGGAACGAGAGCTGGCATCGGGGAACCACATGAGGACACAGCCTCCACATGCAATGCAATGACAACGGCCAACGACTAACCGACTTCGCATTCAGTACGAACCCTGTCGTAAGCTCAACATGTGTAATGAACCACCTGTAATGAACCATTATTGTCTGGTAGTGCTGCTCCCACCGGCAGATCGAAACAGCGCCTGATGAATAGTGATCTGTTGGTTGTACCAAAGAGGATTGATAATTTTACAAGAGTTATCACTCCATATAAGTTTCCTCTCTGCCAGGAGATTCGTATGTATTGACAAATTGTATAGACTTCACAAGAAAGCTGACTCCGCCTCCGGCGGTAGATTTGTATGTATTGATTCTCTTGTGTATCTATACTGTGTAGTTTATACTATGTTTATACAATTTGTCAATCCATACAAATCTCCTGGCAGAGGCGAAACTTCTATGGAGTGATAACTCTTGTGGAATCTATACTATTTGGTTGTACGAAACCAGAGGCCGAGGGTCCCATTAAACCCGGACCCAGATTCGACCGCGTGGCCGTCTGATCCGTCCGCCAACCATTCCATTCTTATCGACTTTTTTTTTATTCCCCATTTTTACCTCCCCTGTTTGTGTTGTTTTCCCCAGGCCTATGAATTTTTGTTAATACGTCAAAAACAGGGGCAACGAGCGGCGAAAACCCCGCCCACATCTCCCGAACTGAGCTACACCAAGCATAGGCCGCTGCTTAGCTCGTTGAGGGGCTGTTTTGCTTCGCCAGTTGGCGTCATTATGCTTCCTCCCCACAGGCATCTCCGAATGCCCACCAATCCGTCCGTTACACATGCTTTTCGCACCGACGCGACGCATTCATAAAGAAATCAGAAAATTTCCGGATATACGCACCATTAACCAGATTGACCTGTCCTCATATGCAGAAGATGAGCTTCAAACGTTGCGCATATTTCCTGGGGCGCCAAGAAAACTTGCTACGGCGCTGGTAGACAACTTCAGCTACCTTGGAGCTAATGGGTGCATTCAGAATCGTTGAGCGCTACTGTAGCGCTACTTCCCCCGCCGGAGCACTACCGTAGCATCACTACTTCTCCGCCTGTTGAATACACTCGTTCGCTTGAGCCGTTACGTAGCGGCTCCTACCTCTTCGAAGCGAAAATTCTCTACACTTCTTTGGCTTGGAACATGCTAAATTTTTGTTGACAGTTCTCATAGCTGGTACCTGAGTCGCTAATTTTTAATGTTTTCGTCAAATAAAAATTGCGAGAATGCCTGGAGACAAAAGATTTTGCATTCGTTTCGCGTTTCTCCATGCTTAAACTCTCAGTCTGACTAACAAATTTGTATTTGGAGGTTTCTTTAACTGCCCTGAGACAACTTATCCAATCAAAGCTCTTACAATTCTTGCATTCCCATGTTTATTGTCAACCCTGTCATAGCTGTCGTGCAAGGAGGTCAGCTTTTACACGTCGTGTTAAGTTTAAAATAGAAGGAAACGTAGAATGAAACTCCTTCCAGTATTTTGCAATAATTAAACTCAGGAATCTGCTATACACAGCACTCTTAAATGTAAATATACACGTCAGTATACTCGCCTCAAGAGCTGTTGGCTTGACAACGTCGGAATTATTCAGACCTACGTTATTTAAAGAAAAAAATGCTGGGATAGTGAGTGCCTTGCAAATCGAGCTAATGAAAAAGGATAAAATCCACCCACAAACGCCACCACCATTCAAGGATACAGTGCATTCGAGGCACCAGAGCTGTTCGATACCAGTTCGTTGCACAATGGCATTGGCGACGTGGTGTTTTATCAATGGTGGACGGTTGAATTCTGTTCTGCTCTGTCTGAACTTCTTCTATGCATTATCGCTTCTGCTTAATAAATGTGCTGACGTGAGTAAATGACGCAAGACAGGCAGATTATAGAAGAGACCTTCAACCGCTTTAATAGGAGAAAGCAGACTCGGCAGGGAGTCAGGATACATGTTGATGACTAGAGAATATATCATGCAAAATATTAAGTTGACAATTGACATACTATTTATATGTGAAGCCAAATGGAACAAATCATTTGAAACTATTCGAATTCAGAAGTCAAGTGCGACAATGGATCCTTTTTCATTGAAATTGAAGATATAGGAGATAAAGGAAGACAAGCTTTGTTCTCGGGTATTATACTGGAGGCATCCTTTAAAGGGTTTTTGATGGTCATATCTAGCGATGGGCAATTTGTCACAGATTCCTCTTATTACCTGTTACTTAAAACTGTTACACACCAAAACGGTCAGTTATTTTGCTTAAGCCGGCTGTTTACCTCGAGGTATGCCTGTACAAGAACAACTGTACAGATCTGGACACCTGCGAAGCGAGACAGCAGGGTAGACCTGTACAGGTATACCTGAACGTATATGGCCGGCCTTATACTTATTGTGCAGCAGAATGTGAACATACTGTTAGTATCCAAGGAATAAACAAACTCATGCCCCCCCCCCCGCCCCCCATCCCGATTTTTAGATACACCACTCGGAACGAATAGCAAAACGGATAGCTCAACTTATAGCAAATCTGATGTGAAACGGATGGGTAAAATGAAAATAAGAAACCCTTTAATGAGATGTTGTATTGTTATTACACACATAAAACCGAACATAATGTTAAAAATATTAATTATTTATATTGCTTTTTTTTTGTTGTACTCCATGAAAATACGATGTAGTTGTTTGTATGAAATATAAAACAAAAACACGACTGAAAGCAGTCATGGGGTCTTCCCATTTGGAAAAAAAGTAAATCGCTCAAAATCCTTTGAATAGACTTCTATTGATCATTTCGTTGGTTTTTATCTCCAAATCATAATCATTAACTGGTCGAAAACCGGATGTTATAATTCTCACATGTACTCGTATCTTCATATCTGAAGGCACTTCGGGTTTCAATGTCGACACCAAATCACCTAATTACTGATGTGCGTATTGTTACTTCAAATTAAATATACAGCAAAAAATGCATCACTGTTGTCTTTCTTTCTTTCATGGCTTTTGATTTTGTTTCTGTCGTGTGGTTAGTTAGATTTTAATTAAGATAATCAATTGTTCAAATGTGTAATTCACCATTTCGGTCTTTTGTTAATGTCTGTTTTATTGAATTTTTTATATTTGCAAACTAAACTATAATCTTTGCTTATTAAATTATTTTGATACCATATTTTGATATCATATACGTATGATGTACATTTATGATATTTGCATTGTACCGTCTAATGTCCAATGAGGCGACCGGTAGCTCAGTGCGTAAAGGCACCAGTCGCATGTCTGACTGCCGGCCTTTCGGGTTCGAATCCCGTCCACGACGACGTTCGTGGCCATGGATGTTTGTGTTGTCTCCCCCTGTGGTGCGGGGCGTAATAATAAGCCAAAGCATCTCCTGACTTGTCGCAGGTAGGCGGCGGAATGGGGGAGCAGGAGGTGCATGTAACAGTTAACGCGCAATGCCCCAAAAGGGGTTAGGGCAATTGAGTATACCAGTTTATCAAAGGGACTCTAACATATGTATACGAGCTCTGTTAAAACCGGACCGAAGCGAAGTCCAAAGCGTACATACCCTCGACTTGTACAGACCTAGTGGTGATACCAAAAGTACCAATTGGCAACGACCGTATGCATTAAAAGTGAGTTTCCTATATCAGGAGCTTGGAGTAGAAAGGGCGAACTCAAAAAATCTATTTTTTTTTTATTCTCTCCTTGGTATCAGATACATATAAACAATGCGTAGATACCTCGCTTTGCCAAGCAAGCCCTCAGTTTTCTCATAGTTTCAATCTAAAGTGAGTAATATCATTTTCTGTCAAAGTCTCACTATTCGAATCACTTAGTGGAGCAAGGGCGAACCCCGGATCTGAAACCCCATCCAAGCACTATGAAAAGCCATAAATCATTTGTATTCGCCCTTGCTCTTCTGTGAAAAGTGTTTGTTTCGCTAGGTATGTTAGTCATTCATTCGCCCTTGATATTTTGAAGTACTTTGAAAGCTTTGAGCTTGATTTTCCAAGACCTCAATCTTGGGATACGCCCTTTCTACTCCAAGCTCCTGATATGGTCAGCTTGAACTGCGTGTGTGAATCCAATGAGAAGTTTCATCGTTTATCCATTCGCATTTCGTATAAGTATACATTTGAGCTAACGTTCATAGGGGAGGTTGGGGTTCATTCAACAGGATCTTGCCCATTCTCAGTCAACTAAATAACCCACGAATACTCGCCGAATGTTTCATGTGCCTAGCATCATTATATTGAAAGTTATCGCTTATTTGAAGTTTCTTTTGTTGGTGAAGTAGAGGTTCCTTTGGTCGGATTTTATGTATTTTCAATATTAACCAACAAGATCCTACTACAAACATTTGACAAAAATTTCAAGTCATTATCTTCATTATGTCGAATGTTATCGCGCATTTGAAGTTTCATTTGTAGGGGCTTACCGCAGCCTGGCTATTCGTAGATAGTCTATCGGTTTATCAGAATTGTGGAATGCCCAGCACTAAGCGTTGTCCAGTCACCCGTTCCGCGGAGACAGACTGCCGTTCACGCAGCCAGCTGTACGGCTAACAATATATCAGGTGCGTCGCAAGAAGTCATCTTAAGAGCCCCGCTAATAGCAACGCTGGCTGATCTTTGTACCTTTCCTAGCAGTCTATGATTTTACGCTACATTAAGTACAGCCCACTCGACCACAATGCCATACAATAGTAACGGGCGCACGACAGACACATGGAACCACCTCAAAACTTACGGCTGCAGGCCCCAGTTTCTACCAATACTAATACTGGTTTTATTCAAGCGCTACAGGATGTTAGCCTACCAGGTGAGCTTCCTATCGAAAATTATACCCAGGAATTTTGCCTTGTCAGTTAGGATCAGTCTAACCTAACACCTTCCAGCATAGGAGGCTCTACTGGTGGTATCGCATGCTTCTGTGAAAAAAGAACAAGTTCCATCTTATAGGGATTGACCCGAACCCCTTAACTTGCGACCTAGCAGGGAGAGACCATCCTGTAAAACCTCGCTGAGTGTCCTGGGGAATTTCCCCGAAGTTGCAATGGCAACGTCATCCGCGTAGCCCAGCTGCTCCAGGTCCGAAAGCATACTACCTATATTTATAGTAACGATCCAACCAAGTGTGGATTACCCCTAATCACATCTCTCCGCACGGACGAGGTGCCTAGCTCGGTACAAATAACCCTTGATGTTAACATCAGGTAAATTAGCTTAGAGAGTGGGTCATCCACCGTTAGGTTAGCAATTTTTCGATAATTGAGATTTGATATTGTAAAAGGCGCCCTCGATGTCCAGGAAGACGACCATAGTGTACTTCTTAAATGAGAAAACTTTTTCAATTTAATTGACCCTTCCAATAGGCATGTTGTGAACTAGATAAATTTCGCGGAGATATGATACTCCGCAAGTGATAATCAATTAGGCTTTCAAACATTTTAAGTAGTATAGACTCTAGGCCTATATGTCTAAGGTCCTTCGGACTTGTGTGAGAGCTCCTGTCCGCCTTTGGGATGAAGACCACCTTGATATATTTTATATATATATTTTTGTGTTATTATAGAGAAGGGAACTTATTTTCTCAGGAGACATTACCCGCAACTAATAATATAGTTGAACGGCAGCCGTTAATCCGTTGCGTCCTTTATTGTTTTTGCTCCTCTTTCCTCAGTTCCCCGTGAATGTCGGATATTGTGCGAGATATGGCCTCCCAACTGGGTTCAGAATTTATCATGTATTTTACTTCACTATGTTCTGTGAATTAGGGTCACTGCCAAGTTGGACCTCCAATGCTTCCCGTTTTCCTGTAAACCAGTGCTCCGAGCTTGTCAGTATAAAGACGGCGCGGATAGGAGGTGCATGCTAGCAATTGCTCTTCCGGAAACTAGATATGCTATCGAAACGTCAACAAGGCACAGAAATGCTAGAGATGTTGACGCGCCCAGGCCCCTGGAGGGGTCAAGGCAATTAACATGGCTAGTATCTTGTAGCCTTCCAGCTACATTGATGAAATGTATAGCAAAAGTCCTTCAGGCTGTAATCAAATTTTTTCTCTGCTTTATTTCGTTCTTCTTAATGAAAATTTAACGTTTCAAATATCGCTAAACAAATTAATCACTTTTTTCGATCAGATACTGCTCAGGTACTGGCAATTATTGTACTCCACTGGTAATGCATCGGCCCGCAATATGTTAGTCATTTTTGACATCAAAGTCAATTTATTAAGTGCTTATCACTTATGCAATTCCTTATAAAGGATATCAATAGCTGCGTTCTTTTCGTTAGATCAAAAGCTCATTCCCATAAAAAATGACTGACAGTCGATGATTCGGATCTGGTATGTGAACACATCTGGATCAGAGTTGAAAGTGAATTGGTTGAACGTCAACTGGTTTCACGGCAATTCACTCTGTACATTTTTATGCGAATTTCGCAGTTCGCCCCAAGCAATCATCTGTATGGTGGCTGTTAGAATTCGGCAGTTACTTGATCCAGGCCATTTTTTTTCAGAAATCAACTCTGTCCGTATGTCTAGAACGGGGCTACTAATTTCAATTTGATCGGCCACTTTAATAGAGTGACTTTAAATCCTCACAATCTTTCATTCAACCACCTTATTCGCTGAATGAAAAAAAAAACAGTCCGTCCGGAGACATCTCACATGATTGTTGAAGTTGAAAGCATACCTGGCAGTTGATTATTCTGTACATGCATATTATAAATGAGTGTCCCAACGCGTTAACTCTACACTCCCCCAAAACGAATTACGGAATTAAATTAGCTTTAATTGAATGAGGGTACAACAAGTGACGCGGCGTCTCATGTTTCGCATGCATTACTCGCACTGTTAGTTAATTGAAGCCTTGAGGGGTTTTTAGATTTCGATTTTTATCAATTCTTTGTGAGATCTTTATTAGTTTTCTATAGATTTTCTTTCAGCTATTCATCAGTTTTTTTTTATAAAAATCGATCAGTTTCTATATCTTATTTATTTAAAACTGACAGAAAACTTATGAGAAACTAAAAGATACTCGTATCTTATGGGAACAATGAAACGGAACAGAAAATGATATGAAACTAGTATTATTGTCTGTAATTTCTCACTGGTTCTTGTATAATAAAATAATTAAAAATACCGTGAAATGAAACTGCTATGATAGTCTAAAAACCCCTTTAGAAGCTATGGAAATTCCAAGTGAATACTGAAAGATTGAGAAGCGTTGATAGAATATACTTACTTCGAATTAACTTTATTATTGCATACTTTGCAGAGATTTTAGAAATAAATATGTCGATGATTGGGCTACTAGCTTGTATTGCGCACGAAAATGGTTGACCTTTTTGCAATTTGGCCTTTGGAATGAATCAAATATAACTTGTCTAGAAGGCTGTGAAAATATTCATCTACGGCCCTCTCAACTTCTTCATTGGATGCGAAGCGCTTCCCAGGAACAAATTTCTTCAAGTTTGGGAACAGATGGAAGTCTGAGGGTCGAGCAGATCGTATCCCAAATCCCGCACTTTCCCCGTGGCCAATGTACACTTGTGTACAGGTGCGTTGTCCTGTTCAAAGATGATTTTTTTCTTCTTGAAGCCAATAGGGGGCGCCCCCACCGAGAACCCTAAGAGAAGCAATAGCGGGCGCCGGTGCAACAAAAACTAATCGCATTGTGGGATGCGATCCCAATGCACATCATAAGATCTGAGGCAGCTCCGATACTAACATTCGTGAGGAATCGCTCTTCGATTTTCTGCTAGGCTCGAATCTGGCAATCTGTAATGTGGGATCTGAACCCACTTTCATTACTAAGAATAGACAAGAGGTACTCGACGTGTCGCTTGTGTCAGACTGCATCTTATCCTTGGTGCGGGATTAGAGAGTGTTGTCAGAACTTTCTTTCTCGGACCACCGGTATGTATATCCAATTTGGTATACCTATAGATAGTCATCACACTGGCGAACAGGTCATTGTTAATAGACGCAGAACCAAGTGGACTTTGCACCGTCAAATTATCGCAGGGACTCTTCCACCTTTATCAGGGCCGCCGGCCAACTGGCGCGAGTTGCATGGAATGGTACACACTTTCACTAATGTGATTACGAAGGCCACGGATGTAGCGTGCCCGAAAATTAGACCCAGGAGTTGCTTAATGAACTCAGATTAGTGTGTAGAAGAGCTTTCAACAAGGCCAAACACTCTTGTTACGAACTGGACTGGGCCCTATATAAACAACATCTCAGTGTTTATAAGAGAGAACTTAGAAAAGCGAAGCGCAGTTCATGGAGATTCTTCTGTGAACGGATAAAAGACTCGAGCGAGGCGTTCAGACTTCGTAAGGTCCTATCCAGTAACCTCTCTATACCCAGCTATATTCTGAAGCAGAACGGATCGTGTACTTCCTCTAGTGAGGAAACCCTAGATGTTTTGCTGGACACACACTTCCCTGAAAGCTCAATAATTAATCCATGCAGACGGACTTCCTGCCGTGAGGAGATCCTTGATATCTCATTGAAAGCGCGATTCCACCAGAGCTCCGCTAGGACAATGAGTCCTGATGGGCAAGATACTTTCACGGGCCCTTGTGACTCCGCTAATATACTATCCGTGGAGAAGGTTCTCTGGGTTGTGTCTTGTTTTGAGGCTTTCAAATCTGCGGGACCGAATGGCATCATTCCGGCTGATCTCCAACACTCTACGGATTTAATCATCCCTTGGATTATATTCATTTTCAAGGCATGCTTAGATCTGATATATGTTCCCCACGCGTGGGGAGAGGTAAAAGTAGATTTCATCCCTAAAACGGGAAGGATCTCGCACGTGACGTCTAAGGACCTGAGACCGATCAGTCTCTCCTCGATTCTGCTGAAGATATCGGAAAAATTAATTGATCTTCACCTACGAAACAGCATTCCACAGCATCTGCTGTCAGCCTCTCAACATGCTTACTGCAAGGGGAGGTCCGTCGACACTGCTCTACATTCTATCACTAGCTTTATTAAAAGCGTATTGAACATCAAAGAGATATAGAGGGTGCATTCAATAATGTTAAACCGGAGGCAATCGTGGAAGCTCTGCTTGCCTTGGGGGTAGATCTACCACTCACCACTCTTATTAATCTACTACTGACAAATAGAAACGTCTCTTCCAAACTGGGTGCGTGCGTATTAAGATTTCCAAAGGTACACCACACAATTACAATTTATGTTTGTTTCGGCATTCAGCAAATGCGACACCCATCTTGCGCAGAGCTTTCGCATCTCTAATTCTTTGTGCAATATGTTTCGCACCCTTTCTACCGATATTCCCACAGCCCCAGGAATATCACTCACTGTCATTCGCCTATCGCCCAACACGATGTCATGCACTTTTTCCATGGATTCCGGTGTGGTTGCGGTTTTTGGCTGTTCTTCACGTGGGTCGTCTTCGAGGGACGTGCAATCACGTTTAAATTCAGCTGTCCATTTTTTTAACGGTTGACATCGAATGAGCAGAGTCCTAGTAAACTTTTGTTAGCTTCGGATGAATTTCCCTAGGGGTTAATCCATCCAAAACGAAGAATTTTATGACCGCACGATATTCAAGTTTCTCCATTTTAACGAAAAACACATTAGACGTCTACTGCAAAAATTCGTATAAACAAATTACTTGAGAGAACAATTTGAATACGTGCACCCAGGCAGGAAACATATAGTAAATTTTTGCTGATTGCAACGGTATTTTTGTGTCAGGCCGAAAACTTTTCACCTTACCCTCGTATTTATGGGAAACAAAATAAAATATCTCCTTTTAATTCATTTTATTTATTTTTTAGTTTTCACATTTTCTCAATAAAAACGGTATGCCTATTTACAATACAAGCACTTCCCATCTCAATTTCTATCAATTCAATTTCACATAGAAAATACATAAAGATTTTATATTTAGATAATAATGTAAATCAATAGACTAACTGCTCGTTATGATATTGGGGACTCAGATTAAAAAGAAATTTGATTTATTATATTAAATAATAGGCAAGGGTAGGAAAGGATATTCTTACGGCTATCTTACGATTAAAAATATGAAATTTATATAAATGGAAATTATTGTTGGATTACACAACGCATCTCTATGCAAATCCTGCACAATAAAAACTACCTAGATGTTTTAATTAATCATGGATTATGTCATATTATTTAAATTTATTTAAATTTCGATCGTATTTCGATTCAAAAATTCATTTCAATTGATGTCATCGTTAGAGCAAAGGGCCTGGAGAACTTGAAGCCGGTCATCAATATGGGAAAATAAATAAATAAGAAAGAAGTTCTCCAGTAAGAATTAGTGATGAGATGAGCCTCGGATATTGTCTGGGATGTTAAGTTAATAGAAAGGTTATGACTATGGAATGCAAGCGGAGAAATAAGTATTCATCGAAATCAACTATTCACAATCATGAAAGAACTCAGAGATATGTATTTGACTGCCGCGATTCTGTACGGGGTAAAAATTAATATATGCAGGAAATGAATTTATAATCCCTTTGCTAACAAGGTGTCAATTGAACATTTCTAAATTTTAGAGTAACGACTATCGTCTGTCTACTCCTTAGAACTTTTCTAAAATTACTATTACAAACTTAAATGGCTTAGTTGATTATGAAATAAACTGAAGATAAAAAAACATAAAAAAACACAATTTTGTCGTTCCTAACAAAATCAAAATAATTGGCCTACAAGAGACAAAAATGTGTGCAGTATTTTGTCTCTCTTAAGACAATCTACAACGGAATGCAGTTATGAATTTTGTTTCAAATTAATCATGTGTGAAAATAATGACTAAAGTTCGCACGAGAACCGGATTCTTTCACAAAAAATAAAGATGTCTACCAGTTTTTAAAATGTGAAAAGATGCTATATGGGACTTGTCGGGTTGTGGCATTCCGTGATGGGCAGCCTGCAACGAAAATACAAACGTTAGAAAAGATCACTCTCCCTTGATTCTTTTGATACTTACGGCAAATAGAGCATGTCTCCTCATCGGTTCCATCTCCGCATCCGTCGCGACCCGAACAAACGATGGCTGTCGATCGGCACCTTCCATTGGCGCATTTATGAGGACAATAGTTATAGTTTCCACTCGTGGCACTGGTAAGAAGTCTTAAGAAGAAATTTGGCACTGATCGCGATCCACAAATGTGCGGTGGCTCATCACTTCCATCCTTGCAGGTAATGATGGCGTTACAGAATTCATATTCGGGCAAACATTCGCCACTTTTGCATCGGAACGTGTTGTCTGGACATTGTCCTGATTTCAAGCCATTGCATCCCATTTCGTCCTCCCCGTGCGGGCATTGTTTCTTACCATCACAGATAGCCGCTCGACTAACACATCGTCCACTTCGACCACAACGGAACGATTCCTTGGGACACCGTTGGCTGGAACGTGGATTGTGGACACACTCTTCATCGGATCCATCAACGCAATCGGCTCGACCGTCACAAACGAAGAACCAACTGATACATACGCCGCTGGAACGGCACTGAAAAAGGATGTGGAAGGATGTGATAAACTCAAACTAATGTCTACTTTAAAAAAAAAAAAAAAAATCTACTGACCTGGAATGTTCCTGAACTACAACCAGTTCTTTTTGCGCTGCACTGATCGGCATCCGATTTATATGAGCAATCACAGACTCGTTGTTCGTTGCAGTGAGTGTTTGGATCGGCATTTTGACATTGTTTATCTGACGTACAGGTAAGACCAAGTGACACGGCACCATCTCCCAATTCGACACGCTTGCGAATTTCTAAACCTAACGGAAAATTTAAAAAAATGTTATATGAACTTGATATATTCGCTGTGTATGTTTCCTGAAGTACATCCTGAATTAGAAACTTGAATTTCGACATATCGTTAGTAAAATGATAGCCAAAAGGAACAACGTTACCTGACTAGCTGATCTGTAGGGTACCTAGCGCCGCGCCGCAGCCAGAGTTAAAATGTAAAACTGAGCGGGAAGTTGGCCCCACCTAACTAAAAGATGGAAATGTAAAGCCGACCAGTTCGGGTTTACCTTGAGGTATACTTGATGAATACCTGCACAGGTTCAGCTGTACAGATGTGGACGCCTGGGCAGCGAGACAACACACAATACGGTAGACCTGTACAGGCATACCTTGAGGTATACCTTAAGGTAAACGTTAAGGTTAACCTGTACTCATACATTTTAAAAAAAACCGGCGTTCATGCCAGTGTAAAAGCAATGCCGACCGAGTTTGTAAAAAGCTTCACATTTTCGCGTGATCCATCTTCAGCTTCTGCTTTAGCTTACATATGGAGACGACGGCTTAGGGAAACCATATAACCAGCGGATACGCACCACACCATCGAAAGGGTTACACCAACCCTTAGATTAGAGCAAACCTTGCGAAGAATGGCAACGACACCCTCAACATTAAACGGCTAATCCAGTTTGAAACCAGTAATATTTATGTTACTCCTCTAACTAATAAAGGCTAGCGAAGATACAATTCAACAAAAACGATAGCATAATCTGTGGTATGCATAGAAAGTGAGATTAAGAGTTCTGAATGTTTGAAATGCCTTTTGAGTGAGAGACTCATTGCAGCAACAGTCGCCGAATACCATACGGGAGTCGAATTAAATTCGAACTGCGAAGGTGAAACGAACGATAACGCGCTGTCCCACCATTCCAAGTATCATCTAAGTGTCACCACACACTGTCGAACTCCAACTCGATCTTGAACATGGTACAAGTGGACCGGTTTTCTTCACGTTTATGTGAAGTGTATGGGTGTCTTGAGGTAATCAGAGGACATTTGTACCAGGTCCAAGATCGAGTTCAATTTCGACAGTGTGACACTTAGTGTGGTGGGAAAGCGCGTAATCGCCAGCCCAAAAAGACGGGATAAACCTGCTCGGATTGCGAAGCTGGAATGAGTCATGTGTATTTCGAGGCGACTACTTACACTATTTGCCTTAACTTCTTGCTTATCTACGTTTCAACTAATCCTACGTGAGGCCTCATTGACGCATCGTTGGCATATAAAAAATGTCGGATGAAGCAACGTCCTGGGATATGTCATATCATTTTAGTGCCTTTTACGACAAATGTTTCGGATTACTCAAAGCTCTACAGTCACAGGGGGGGAAAGTGAAGACTTGAAGATGCCATATCCCTTAATAAATAATAATGAGTAACAGGCTATCTTCAAAGTGGCTGTCTGTCTACTCTACACCATATCAACCCAATAACTTACCAGATGCTGGTTTTACAGTACTCTCAACGTTCAAATGACCGACAATAGGAGCTTCAGGTTCCATGGTTGTGACTCGACTAGCCAATCCCAACATAGTCTGAGTAGTGGCCTCAAGAACTTCCGGCGAACTGGTCGTGTAAACGATCGGTTGGTTAGCTTCGCCAATTTCTTCTTCTCGACTGCCCGACTCCCCGGTAACATCCTCTTCCTCTTCTTCTTCATCCTCCTCGATGCCTTGCGGTGTGGCCGGTTCATCATTATTTCTGAAAGTTGCTTCAGCTTCTTCGACGGTGTTTTCATCACTGTTCTCATCATTGTTCTGCACATGTTGAGGTACCGATGGTATTGTTGTTCTGAAAAAGACTGGCAATTCTGGTGGAATCTCGACAATCAAATTTTCGGATAGAAGTCCCTCGGCTGGCACACCTTCCGGAAGATTCAATTGGATCTCATTGTAGTTGATCGGTTCGACATTGTTATCAGCTGGAGCGATAACAGATACTAAATTCGATTCCGCACCGTCCCGATGGTGAGAGGTCTTCTCAGTTGAGAGTCCGCCTTCGGAATCCTTTACTAACGAATCATTAATTTGTTCGCGTTCTGCATTCTGGTTTTTAGTTGAATCCTTAGAAATATCGGTGGAACTGTCGATTTCTAAAGGTTGACTTTCGGTTGCAACTAGTTCGACAGGCTTTTTCGTTGTCTGGACATACTCGTGGCCGAAGACAGCAGCTATAGCTTGTTCGGCAAGATCAGTTGATATAGCAGGGCTAATGGTTGGAACTGGAGAATCGGTTTCAGTCTTACTTGGTACCACGAGGTGGGTTAATTCTTCGTCAAGTTTGAAGAGATCAGCTATGGAATTATTATTGTCATGAGGAGCAACGGTTGTACCACCGGTTTCAATTTCGGATTCAGCCAAAATGGCTTTATGTGTAGTCCTGGCATCGTTGTCTGTTACCTCGGCCTGAGACTCCTCTTCATTTGAGGCGACTGTTGTTCTTTCAATTTCGCTGTTGACTGCATTTTCTTCTTCTCTGATTGGAGCGTTAAATTCGACAATTTCTGGGACAGCTGTGGTCTTAGCTTCGCTCAATCCACTTTCATCGTTGTGCTCGTTACTGACCTTTGTTGGAACCTTTTCTCCATTTAGAGGTTCAGATTGTTCTTGCAATTCAGGAGCTACAGAACCTTCGCTTTCCTTTTGGCCGGCTAGGGTAATCGGCACAGTAGTTACTTCTTCAGAGAATGAAGCGACTGTTGACGGTACTAGAATATCTTCATGGTGCTCAAGAGGTGAAGAAGTTGAAGAGATTTCGTCTTTGTTGAAGGAGTTTTCATTTAAAACATAGGCCGTGGTGCTTTCAACAGATTCCTCAGCCTTTAGAGTGGTAAATGATTCCTGTTTAGGAGGAAGTGCAGTCGTGTATGCAGTTTCAACTTCTTTCACGGGGTGGATTTCAGGGAGTTGCACAGCATTGACTTCAGATTCAATAATAGTGTTTTCTTCTTTGACTACCTCATCATTGACGGCGGAAGACAGTTCTATATCAGTTAATGTCTCAACTGTAGTATGAACCTCTTCAGCAATACTAATCTTATCTTGTTCTCTGGCATCATCATTAGCATCTTTTTTCAGTTCATCTTGATTGTCATCTACTTTCACATATGAGCTCTCTAGATTTGGTTGCAGCGTAGTAAGCTCCTCTTTTTCCATCTGTTTTTTAGCAGTTGTATTTTCATCTGTGATTTGAGACACAGTTGTGAATTCAACAGCTTGAACTTCTTCAACGGGAATAGTTGTCGTCACCGAAGGCGCAGGTACTTTGCTTTGGAGCTTTTCTACCTCATGAGCATATTGGTTTTGAACAGGCGAAACTTCGAACGAGTCTGGTTCCACGTCCTTATCATTATTGGCGACCTGCTCTCCCGAGTCGGCACCCATGATAGTTTCCAAGTTTTCAGTCACTGCCCCCGTTGGAGGTGGTTTGTTGAATTCATGATTGCCTTCGTGATTTGCTACTTCATCGTTATGCGTCTCTGGAACTTTCTTTGTGTCGTCCACTGTCTCATCAGTAGAAGGACTGAAGAATTCCTCGCTGTTGTAATTATTGTTAGTTTCGGGTAGAGATTGAGGAGAAGCGGTTGGATGAGGTTCAGATGGTCCCTTCGTGTCATCCTCCGCGGATTCATGTTTAGCGGGCGATTCGGTGGTTTCTTGAACTTTATTTAAAGTTTCATGTCCCTCGAATGGTAACGTGTTATGACCTTCATCTGTTGGAGTATGCAGTATACTCTCTTGTCCAACTGAGCCCTCGGTTGGGAAATGTTCTTCATGTTTAATTTCGGATGGAGCAACAGCAACAATATTTTCCTGGTTGCTTGGGAAGATTTCGTTATGTGGCTCAGCGGGATCTTCCATTGAGGTTTGTGGTTGCCACTCGTATTCTTGTTCAGTATACTCGGACTGTTCTTGATCGAATGACGTCGGATATGAACTTTGCCACTCATCTGAAGTCTGTTGGAAGGACGAATCCGTGCCATAGCCATCTGCAGATTGATGATGGGCTGCACCTTCTTCGATAGGTTGTTGCGGTTCTGCTTTGATAGTTACTGGTTCGACTACGGTCCGTTGAGTCGTCGTCACATGATCGGTTTCCCCTTTATCTATTGGTAGTCCTTGCGTTGTATTATCCTGTTTTGTTTCGGTTTCTTCACTGATTTCATGATGTTCGAAAGGGACATCGTCTGAAATGGCCTGCATAAATGGTTCCTCATTGTTATGAATAGGTGCTTGGGTAGTGGAATCCATTCCGCTTTCAGTTTCCATAACGTCCTCGTCCTTATCAACCTGGGAGGATGATTGCAAATGTTCGTCCACAACTTCTTCGTTGCTGATCTTATTATCTTGTTGCTGCAACATATCGATGACAGGGTCAGCAATATTCGATTCTTCCAAAGAGTCTGTATGCTGTTCAATGTTACTTGCTACCTGTTCCAAAGCTGAATCCTCCTTCTCCAATGATGAAGCCGCCTGGTCAATATTATCGTCCAACTGCTGAATGTGCTCGTCTACAATTGATTCATCTTCGAGGCTCGATTGTCCATCCAAAGACAATTCGTTCGATTCTTCCTCGTGATGTAGTTCTGCTACGATATTTGATTGCTCGTCATGATGGATTTGTTCTTCACTGTGAGCCGGTTCTTCATGAAGAACTTCTTCTTTGATGTTTGACTGATCCTTGTGATGGATATGTTCTTCGCCGTTTGATTGTTCATTAGGGATGACTTGTTCTTCGATGTTAGATTGCTCTTCCATGTGGACTTGCTCTTCGATGTTTGTCTGATCTTCGAGGTCTGAATGGCCATCGAGACTTAACTCGTCTTCGTCAATCGAATTTTCATTAGCGACAATTGGCTCCTTTTCGGTGGTCGGTTGTTGGACTAGATTGACGATTTCGAGATCTTCGTCAATTGGCTGCTTCTCATGGGCTCCGCCAACATTTTCGATGTCTGAAGTCTTCTCTGGGACTCGTTCTGTTGTATGTTCACTCTCCTTTTCAATTTCAGATAAACTGAATTCAGGTTCCGGTCCTTTTTCCTTATCATCGCTGGGTTCCTCATTTTCAATTTTCTGCGGAATAAACATAGGTTCTGACAGGTCGGAAACGGTGCCTTCTGTTTGTTGAGGTAAAATCTCGAGAGGTTGCATGGGTTCCTCGGTAGCAATGGGCTCGTTAATAGGCTGTGTAGTAGCAATCGATACATCCGATGAACTTTCTGAAGGAGAAAGCTCCGTAGCAACAGGCTCATTTAGTGGCTCTTCTTCGGAAGTTCCTTCGTTCAACGATTCTCCATCTGCAATTGATCCGATCAATGGTTCTTCGAATGTTCCATCTTCAGGATGATGAGACTGATCAGCTTCTAAATCTAAAGGAAAAGAAATTTCTGGTTCGTTTTCAACATTGTCTGCATGTGATTCGGGTAGGTCAGTTGTCGGTGAGGACACCGGAAGAGTCCCTTCCTTTTCAGCATTTACTTGATCCGTTTCAGATCCAGTAGCAGCCTGTGTGTCAACGTTTTCCGATTGAAGAATTTCGTTATTTGAAGCAACAGTGGCATCCATATGTTCAGACTCAGAAGTTTGACTAGATTCATGCTGAGTAGCTGCCGGTATAGCCTCGGTCTTTCGATCTTCAGTAGTCTCTGTTGCTCGTGTCACAGCAATTGGCTCTTGAGTAACGAACTCATCGACTGTTTCTGGATTTTCTTGAAGGGCTTGAGTGGGTGGCATTGAATCGTGGCTTACAGCGTCTTCATTTATAATATCATGAGTTTGAGGAGATTGGGCTTCTTTTTCGACGTTTTCAGCAATATGTGCAGTAGCCGATAAGTCCTCAGGTTTTTGTTCTGATTCTTCTTGTGCTGGAATTGGTGTCGGCTGAACATTCACATGCTCGATTGATTCCTCGTTGCTTTGGCTATAATTTTCCTCTTGAGATTGGTCTACTTCGTTGGTTTCCGATGAAACACTTTCCATATTTTCTGAATCCGATTCAAATGGACGTTGTTCATCTCCGGCCGTTAGCATCTCATCCTGATGTTCCGAGGAATGCTGTTGCTCCTCCTCCTCATGTTGCTCGACAGAGTGCTCCACTTGTTCTTCTTGATGTTGTTCGGCTGAATTTTGCTCATGGAACTCCTCGTATTGTTCAGCAGAATGGTGCTCCCCTTCCTTCTCGTGTTGTTCAGCTGAAAATTGATCTTGCTCTTCGTCATGTTGTTCAGAAGACTGTGGCTGGGATTCACTTAAAAGCTCGTCGTTACTAACAATTGGCGTCTCGTGAGCTACTTCCACAACATTTTCGTTTTCGTGCTCTTTTTCTTGGCTCAGTTCTTCTGTTTGATGTTGGTCAACGGGTCTGGTATGTTGATCTTCAGTCATCTCCACCATTTGCTCATGTGGCCTTTCATCTTCATTCTTTTCGGTAACATGGTCTTCCTGCTGTTGTTCAGTGTGGCCTGCCAAGTCCAATTTGGGAACATCTTCTTGATTATCATCATGGTGGTTGATAACATTGACAGCGTCTTCCTGGACAGTGGCTTCCGTTGAGGCTACGGTGGTCAGGGGTTCAGCTGTAGTGGCAATCGACGATGTCAGCGGTGCTGAAGTACTTGTTGGCTCATTTTCAGTCAAACATACACCACCGATTTGCTTGTAGGGCGAAGTGCACTGGCAACGTCCGAATAGATTTGGAATCAGGAAATCGCAATGAGTTTTTACATCCCACATTTCGCAATGGGCATTGCTGTAACAGACGGTTCCTGGTCGTGCAGCTGCAATGATCAAGGAAAAAGGAAGAGGTTAGAAATCAGAATGAATATTTTAAATAGATTTAGGTAATTATAATGCATCATATTCTGGTTTGGTTGTACTGCTTCCACCGGCAGATCGATGACAGCACCTGATGAGTAATGATATGTAGGTGGTACGAAACCAGAGGCCGAGACCACCTTAACACCTGCACCCCGATGCGAGCGCGAGGGCAAGTGAGCCGTCCGCCTATCATCAAATTCCTTTCCTATTCAACCCTGTATACAGTGTGTCCCACTTTAAGATCGCCATAGGACTAGGGCATATTCCCAACTCTGTTTGTGGAAAAATGCCGCTCAAATGAACAACGGAAAAACGCGAACAAGTTCTCAGAGCAATTTCGTCAATAAGCAGATGCCGTTTGTAATAAACCACGAAGGAGGCCATTTTTAGCAGTTCCTTTTGATCTATTTAAGTAGTTATTGTTTGTATTTTTATTTAAATTCTAGCAGTAAATTTTATTTGTGCTTTAATATTTACTGGGGTTTTTCACTAATAAGAAAACTTGTAAAGTCAAGAGTCAAGTCAATTTATTTGATTTTCTGACCATGTTTTTCTTCCTTTAAAATCTAATATTAGAAAATTTTAAAATCTAAGCTGTAGATATTTATATGTCATTCGAAAGGTAAGAAATTGGGCCATCTTTTGGAGATGTTGTAGAGCTCTTAATGCAAAGCCCCGTTCTAAAAAGTGGGTTCAATTTTTCCATCAAAAATTGATAACACCTTTTTTTCTAAAATTTGAACGTTTGTTTCTAGGGCGGTGGAATGAATTTCGAAACCGTTAAGGTATCATTCTAAGGGGTATTTTGTGTAGTTTCTGGATCAATATTTTTTTATTGATTCAATTAGCTATATGCCGGTAAGTCGGAGTTTTCTCTAGAAGGTCAAATTTTTAGACAAGAATTGGGAAAAGTGTAATAGCTCTGTAACGGTAAAAGATAGAGGGTTCATTTGGACGGCATTTTTCCACAAACAGAGTGTGGAATATGCCATAGTCATACGGCGATTTTAAAGTGGGACACCCTGTATATGATGTTTTTTATGATGCACTTGATCAAGTCAACTTGAAGACGGCATTATTTAAAAGACTATAATTTAAAATTATTGATCATGTTCCTGAAGGCATTAGACATTTGCAGGAACATCGACTTATAACCATAAATCATCGAGTTACTCTTCTCTCACAGTGGATGCATCGACTATAAGTTTGTAAATACAGATAGAAGATGCATTTGGCTAAATCTCTTAGCCTTTTTAGTAGATAAACCACCACCATTGGTTATATGCATATAAATCACGAAATGAATTTAACTACTCTATTTATTGTAAAGCCCATGTATCTGGCAGTTATAGTATGTATCGGCTATTGCCTCCTTCTATTCACCTGGTCAATACGGCCATGGAAATGGTGGTCTTCTTCTACCATATATTGAAGACACAGTTCTGATGCGTGAGTTATTAACTGTCGCCAAGAATGTCGTGACCGTCGACAATAATATCGCCGTAAATAAAGAACAAATTTATATTCGTGGGCAACTTTTTTTGCAGAGCCCTTGGTATGTGTTACATTTTATGATTTGTTAATATACATATAGTACATACTATTTTTATTTGTTTTCTTTTATGTTTGACGGGCAGACGGATTGATGGCACCAGATACACTCCCTCTAGGCTAGGAACGTAACCTTAATGTGTTCCGATCATAAATGGTATGTCGATATGATTACTATCCTATTTTATGTTTTGCAGATATTAAACGCATTGAAAAATACCAACGTTCAGGTAAATGAACGTGATATGCAAATAAATAGATACTTGGTACGGATTTTCAGCATATATACTCGTAAATGAAATGAACACTTAACAACGTAATTGGACATTCTAACGACTTGTTAGATGCATGAACAAAAGAGAATTATGAAGTGATTGTAAGGAAGTCTTCGATGACGTGTCATAACGCCATCACGCAACATGACACATGAGACACTGACAAGTGTAATAAAAGGTATTTTATCGTAATTCAAAATGTCAGAATACCACAAGTCTAATGACATAGGCGGCTATTACAGTATACATTTTTTTTAACTTTTATAAAAAGATATTTGTAAAAAAAAACTTTTATAGTATAATAGCCGCCTTAATGAGATAAGCTCCAAGATATATACAAGTTGTCCCGCTTCAGGTAGTAAATACATACTTTAATGGCAGATACTACGGTTCATTTGTGGAAAATTGGCACCAAAATATCACACTCTGTATTTAACCGTTACAGAGTTATAGCATATTTTGTAAATGGTGTCAAAAAGTATGACTTGCCGAACAAAATCAAAATTTGCCACTTTTCCAATCATTTAAACCGAGATATGACCTCAACTCCTGAAACTACATAAAATTTAATAAAAAATTTCAAAATTCACCGTTACTTCACACATACAACGGTTGAAACTTTAAAGTAATTTCAACATTGGTTTTTCATTAGAAATTCAAATGATAATTTCACAGCAGTACTTTGAAATGCCCCAATGTGTTGGCTTTCCAACGGTATATTTGTGGCCTAGTTGACGTTTCGTTGGCATAAACTGGTTTCGGAGAATGCAGTTGCCAGCATGCACCTCCTGCACATCCATGGCCACGGACGTTGTCGTGGACGGGATTCGAACTCAAAACGCCGGTAGTCAAACATGCCCACGTTGCAATGTGCGGCCGGCCTTATACTTACGTTTACGTTAGACTCGAAATCCCTTAGCTGCTCCGAAATCACCAAAGTTTTTATACTAACGCGGATGAGAACTTTTTTTTACATTTTGTTAACATTTTTAAATATCAACTGTTATCGGTATTAGAAATTAATCGTACTGGCATTGGGAATTTCGCACTTTTGTATTGGGATGTGGGGCATTGCCGTACCACATCAGGATTTCAATCGCGATTTCGGATGAATTTCATGGTGTCCTTGCTAACTATGAAGATTTCTTTTGGCAATAAAATGTATGCGAAATTTAGTGGATTTCAATTGGATTTCGCCGAAATCCCAATTTACGAGATTTCGAGTCTAGCGTAAACGTAGAATTAGAAATCCGTTAGAAAATAGAAACTAAGGACGCATCGGTCCGTCAGTTGAGTAAGTACGTCTGGCAGAATAGGCTTCAGGAACCCTGTAACCAACGTAGCACAATACAATGGCAATTGAATTACTGTCAAAGTATTACCGTCCATATTACCATATAATATTACCATATTACGAATCGTATGAACAAATCTTGGAAATTTAACCAAAAAAAAAAAAAAAAAAACAAGTGAAATTTTTATTTGCCCTAACGGATGTTTTTTTAGAACAATACGAATAAAAACACTTTCATTTCAATGTCAAACCAAATGAGATTCCTCTTCCTCTGTCGTTCTTTTAATGACCTTGCCACTAGGTTGAAAATCTTTCTTTCCCACTACAAAAAAAAAAATTAAAATAGAAATGATATGGAAACATCAACAAACCAAACAATTCTTTGTCTAAATACTAAAATACTGCTACTGCTATTCTCGACATTCGAACAGGTGAGACAAGTAGTTCGGTATCTAGTCATTTTATCTTCATACTGCTGACAATGGTCAGAAATAGTAAAAGGAAAAGTAGAAGTGAAAGAACTTTTATTGAAGTTAGTTTATATGTATGAAAAGTGGATAATGAGGAAAACAATGGAAGCAAAACTTAATTTGGAGCACTGAACTCGACTTAATTTAGCCGGTTTTCTTGTTCAAGTGGGTTGAAAATGAAAATAATTGCGGTATTGTTTTCTACTTATTTCTACAGGGTGAGCGGAAATCGGCGTATAAATGCATTACCACGTAATTTCCCATGCAATTTCCAACAAAAAATGTTAAACAACATTTTTTCGAATTCTTCACCTTAAGCTACTACTACGAGGGTAAGGTGAAAAGTTCTCGGCCTTACAGTGAAAGACTGCAATTTTCACTTAAAAAATGATTTTATTTTTCTAGATAATCTCCCTTGACTTCAACACACTTGGTCCAGCGTTTCTGCAACATCAGTATTCTTTCCCGGAAGTGAGAGTCTGGAAAGCTGTGAAGATGCTCATCTACGCCCCTCTCAACTTCTTGGTTGCGAAGCGCTTCCCGGAAACTTATTTCTCCAAGTTTGGGAACAGATGGAAGTCTGAGGGTGCCAAATCAGGAGAGTAGAGGGGATGGTAGAGCAAATCGTACCCCAAATCGCGCAGTTTTCCCATCGCACACTTGTTTACAGGTGCGTTGTCCTGGTGAAAGATGATTTTTTTCTTCTTCAACCCAGGCCTCTTTGGCATCCAACTGGTCAAGAAGTTTGGAGTAATATTCGCCTGTTATTGTTCTGCCTCCTTCAAGGTAATGAATTAATAGGATCCCTTTCGCATCCCAAAACACGCTGGCCATGACCTTTCCGACAGATGCGATCGACTTCGCTTTCTTTGGCGCTGAACAACTGGCTTCCACCCACTGCTTCACCTGCTGTTCCGTTTCTGGCGTGTAGTGGTGGACCCAAGTCACGATTTGACCATAGGAAAATAGAGAATCGATTTTTGAAATAAATGAAATAAATAACTGGCGCAACAGTCCAATTTGAATCATGGCCTCGAGATGAGCTAGCATCATCTCATTTTCTAGATCGTGACGGTCTTGTACAGAGGTGTGTGATCAGCAACACGCTCAACCGAGTTATTCACCCCATAAATGGGTGCTCATTTAACAGCTGAGTGGGCTCATAGTCCGACACGTAAATCCCCTTTTTTTTATCGAAAACTACCGCATTCAGTAGGAATCGAACCGGGGCTCAGTGCGTAGAAGGCGAACGTGCTAACCATTGCCATCCGGACTACTTTGAAATAAAACTTCTTCATTATATTCTTCGATAAGAGGGCAAGATTTTAAATATGTGTACAATCAAAAATTTGCATTGCATAGGGGTACAACCAACAAACTATTCCTCTGTATTTTACGTAATAAATTTTAGAAATTAGGGTAAAATATTAGCTGCAATTAAGTGCTTATTTAAAATATATATTCCTGGCTTGCGTAGTTTTCCAATTATAGCGTTTCTAGTAGTTTCTAATTTAAAATCAGCGTAGGGCTCAACATTTCATCGCACAACAACGCCTGATTTCCTACAATCAAAGCCTAAAACTGCCAGAAATTCAAAAATTAGGATGAAATGGTGTTAAAACGATTTGATCATAATAACATGAGAATTAATTTCTGAACAGGAAAAGTATTATACATTACGAAAAATTGAGAAAAATCTTGCTCGGAGCAAAACAAAAATTTTTATTTTACAAATTTGTAACAACTAAAGCGCTTGTCGGAGTTCCATCAAATAAATTTTTTATTTTAGAGTAACGAATTGGTTGCGATTGACTTTTTATTTGAGTCTCCTTACTAGCGCAGGTTTCAAGATACTTTGTTAGTATTTTAAGGTAGGCAAATTAAAAAAAAATTCCCGAACTCCGAGCGGGTCCCGTAACGCTAAACATGAAAATGTTTATTATTAATATGCCAAATTTGATAGAAATTTCTTACCACAAGTTTTTATACAAAAGTAGAAAATAAATACTGTTAATGCACTGTTACTGCACTGTTTACATACTGTTTGCTAAAGCACTGTTAATGTACTGTTGACTTACTGACAATGCACTGTTAATATACGTGCATTAACATGCTCTGTTCATGTACTGTCTGTTAATGAACTGTTATTGCCTGTTAATGTACTGTTAACATACCGTTAACGCACTATTAATGCACTGTTAACATACTGTTAATGCACAGTTAATGTATTGTTGACATACTGTTAATATACTGTTGATGCTTTTGTATCATGTTAATGCACTGTTAATATGCTGTTAATGTACTGTTAATGCGCTATTAATGCGCTGTTGATGTGCTGTTAATGCACTGTTCACATGCCCTTAATTGACTGTTAACGCTCTATTAACATACTGTTAAAGCAATGTTAATGTAATGTTAACAAGACTTGGGTAGGTTTCACTTCATGTTCAAAAGGGTCCTTCCTGATCAAAGGAATCAAAATGACTGCAACAGTAATCCAGTGCATTGGTCTCATCACCCCCAATCAGAAGATACCCATATTGATAGGGTTTCATTTGGTGCCCAAGAGGGTCCTTTTCTCCAAACCAAAGAACTTAAAATGTCATCAACAGTAGTCTGATGCATTCACCTCATCGCCCCCAGTTATATAATACCTATCTTGACTACATATCACTTCATTGCCCTTCATCCTAACCAAAGAACCCAGAATGCCATCAACAGTAGTCTAGTAACTTAGTGCATTCGCCTCATGACACTTGGCCATCCACATTCCGCCACCATCACATAGCCATATTTATCCAGACACTTCAGCAATTATCACGCCCAATACTCTTACACAGAATGCATATCACACATTTAACAGTATATCTATTTTTAACCACTAATGGTTAGGGCCACCATTTCCCGCACCAGTGTCCTCCTCTGTTTCCGACTCATCCGTGAACATCCGTCAGTTAGAACTAGCGGAAGCGTATATTACGACTTTACCCAATTCGCTCTAATCCAGCTATCGAATGTGAATCAAATATAGAAGAGTCGGATAACTTAATGAGCTAATGAGTGTTCTTTTTCGGAATTTAATCGCGTGCTAGTTTGTCAGGTTGTCAGCTGCTGTGAAAGACTGCCGCACTGTACGAAGGAATAAAGATTAAATAGGACCAGTTTGTCCCATGCAACAGATTACATACGAGTATCAGATAAATGTCTACCATCAAGACGATTTTCGTTGCCACCTCAGAGTTAGAATTTCAGTATATATGGTCACAATCTAGCCAGACCTTCCTTCCTTCACTATTATCTATTAAATTTGCATATCGGCTAGTGCTAGCCTATTTTTCCATTCCACTCGTAGTTCGATCACATCTGCCCTCATAATAAACCGCTTTCTACACATCCACTGTGTTCATTCATCTCCAACTCTAAAAAAATCGTGTTTAGTATGCATAACTGCACCACATTAATCACCAAATTGCAATGTTTACAAACCAACGTAATTGCATTCAAACACAACCAACTCGCTGAAAAATGCACTTTGTATCTTTCATTGCTGAATATGTTCACAGTAGTAACTACCGCGATAGTGTATTTGCAATGCAGTGGTTTCACTTCCTAAACGTGGTATTCTCGTACATATCTGTTCTCGTTTCGGTGATATTTAAATTAGCCGCTTCAACCTACAATTACGTATCCGCCGTACTTCAAGAAGTCACTACGTATATGTAAATATAAAATATAATTCTCTACGTAAAAATATACCTATATACTTTTTATTTCGTGGAGTCACAAGTGGTTTGGATTTAGACTAAAAAGCGTATGAAAAGCAACATTCTGTAGATAGTAGCAGCAAACATGTACTGGAATAATAATTGGCGACGTATTCGTCATTTCTGGATTGTGAATGTGATGCATTCAGATACAAGATACATAGGATGGATTACTGAAGTCTGAAATCATTTTTGAAAATATACAATAGCTTAGGCTGAAAATGCGCATTTCTAGGGCGGCCAAAGTTAGCTGTACTAGTATAGTATATAGCCACTAATTTGAATATGAAATCAATTCGTAGATAATCATCACAATGAATATTCCCAAAACAGTACTGCACAGCAACAGCAATCGATTTCAGTTTACTAGAAATTAGTCGTTACTGTAACTATCTAATTACACTAGGACAAGTTAATGCTTGTTCAAAACAAGTAAAACTTTTCAAAATAAATTAAATATTTTTCAAAATTATTTTAACGCCTTCTCAAATCAAATTTACGATGTTTCAAGTTAAGTTAACGATTTTCCAAAGCGTTTCGACCAATTTTTAAATCAAATCAACGATTTTTAAAAACTGTCAAACTGTTTTAAATGGTCGTTTCGAAGCCGTAAGTACTGTAATATTCACTTAATGTTTAAAATATTACATTTAAAAGTTTTAAATGTAATATGTGTGTGTCCCAACACCACAGGCAGACTAACGCGAATCCGCAGAGTGGTATGAAATGGCAAGGAAGAAGAAGAAATTTAATATGTATGTGTACGTATTTTTTAGATATTTTACAATTTTAACTTATTAACTGCGGTACTGATATTAATAATAGCTAATTTTTATATTGAATAACATAAATGAAATGCGTGCAAAGACAACCGCGCGTCAAAACTGTAACTTTTAGAAAATCTTTTTAAGCCGCCCGCATGCAGAATTGAATGTTTAAAGATTTTGCTGTGTCAGCACACAAATGGTACAAATGTCCTCTGAATAGCTCAAGACACACACACTTCGCATAAACGTGAAGAAAACCGGTCCACTTGTACCATTTCCAGATCGAGTTCGACAGTATGTGGGGACACTAAGTTATGAAGATTGTGGAAGACACGCCGTCATGAGTCCTACAACTCATCTCAGCGACTACAAAAACTAGTGTTATCGATTTTTATTTAACATCACCACTCCAGTGCATTCGCCTAATCAAACTGATTAATATTAAGGTGCATGCTGGCAACATGCATGGTCCGAAACTGGTTTATGCCAACGAAACGTCGACTAAGCCACATGGAATAGTTGATGCACTACGCCCCACTAGGGGATAGAGAAAATAAGGTTAGGACCTACATATGTTGTACTTCATTGCCACGATGGTCCTTTTTTCACTCCAAGGAACTCAAAATCCTTCCAAAAGTACTCCAGATCATTCGTCTCATCACGTCGATTTTGACGACACCCGTATTTCCTAGATTTCACTTCATGTTCAAGAATGCGCCCAAGTCAACAGCATAGTCAAAGAATAGAGATTATTGTAACAAGAAGTGGGACTCTATACGAATTAAGAGTGCCTGCCTAGTAGTCGCATATGTGTTGGATTCCATCAGTACACGAAGGGGTAATGCCGAATAACAAGCATGTTACTCATACGATGAAACGTACTAGGCAGTTGTCATTGGAAGAGCTTTTTAAAATGGGCGCGGTCCTGGAAGCCTTCTGATATGGATCTGACTTTTCTGTTTTCTCCTGTATGTGCTTCCCCCTCCAGTAAATTTAGTACAGACAACTGTCAATTTTTGGATCTGAGAAATATTCCCACAGACGGCATACACGGCCGTCTTGTCAAAAAAGATCTGTCAAGTTTTTAGTTTCAAAATGGAAAATTTACTAAACTAAACTACCACTAAACACTTCGCAACACGTCCTGCACGCTGGCTAACGGATAACTGGCTATGTTGCTTTGGAGACCGAGGCGCCGGTGACGTCTGAGAACTGTCAAAATTTCTGATTTTAGAAATTGACCGGAAAAATATTCAGATCCAGAGGGGGAATTGTTAGATCCAAAAGTGACAGTTGTCTGTACTAAATTTACCGGAGGGGAAAGCAAATGGAGGAGAATTTGAGTAATGTCAAACCCTGATCCGCTCGCAGGAACGCAGCCAATGTTGTCTTTCCTGTCCCTCTAAAGGCAACTTTCATTTGATTATTTGCGCATCAATTGGCGCTGCGCTTTTGCTTAAATCGTATAAAGTTCCATCCCTCTGGCATAGTAGTGTATTTCCTAGATTTCACATTATGTCCAAGAATGCGTTCATATCAACATATCAATTTCACGCCGATTGCAGGCGTTGAACATCAGTGTGCCCAGTTTGTGCCGAATTTTGCGGAAGAATTTGGCTCCCCGCTCGTATAAGATTGCGAACTGAAGCCAACCCACCATTTTAAGCGTCGCACATTCGCCAATTGGGCTCTGG
The DNA here is from genome assembly GCA_964017055.1 of Chloromyia formosa. NCBI lineage: Eukaryota > Metazoa > Arthropoda > Insecta > Diptera > Stratiomyidae > Chloromyia > Chloromyia formosa. The sequence goes on from OZ024814.1 coordinate 138,967,659, forward strand.
ACCAGATGCAAGCTGACGACGACTTTCACAAGAAAATCATCTTTTCGGATGAAGCTCACTTCAGGCTCGTTGGTTTTGTCAACAAGCAAAATTTCCGCATTTGGTCGAGTGAGCAGCCTGAAGTGATACACGAGACATAACTTTATCCGAAAAAAATAACTGTTTGGTGCGGTTTACATGCCGGCGGCGTCATCGGCCCATTTTTCTTTTTTGATGAAAACGACGCGCCAGCAACCGTCAACGGCGATCGCTACAAGCCGGTGACATTGGAGTATCTTTAGGACCAGCTCGACGCTATGAACTTGGACGATATGTGGTTCCAACAGGACGGCGCAACGTGCCATACAGCATACGACACAATCGAATTATTGAAGAACAAGTTCGGCGAGTGAGTTTTTTGGACTTTTTTCTCTGGGGTTACATTAAATCGCTGGTCTATGCCAATAATCCACCAACGTTTGAAGTGCTGCAAGCCCACATCGAACACGAAATTCCTGGTATTTTGCCGATTTATGTGTTCGAGTCATGGGAAATTGGGTTCGTTTCCATAATTAACCCCCAAAGTCTTTTAATTGAAAAAAAAAAAAAAAATCGTCGCTCTTAATGAAAAACCCTACACCTATTTGATCCGAAAAGTTGTCTATTAAATCCGGGGAGTTATTTATTAGTTCCGGAAAATTACCTATTTTATTAGCTTGATACGGAAACGGATTTATTCGTCTCGGTAGATTACATATGTATGTATGTATTGTACTATGTACTTCAACCTGAAAATGTTACACAACGAAAATTGAAAAAATATACATATATACAGTGAAAACTCGCCTCGCGGACACCCCTCTTGAGCGGACATCCCTCTTGGGCGGACATTTTTTCAAAACGCAGCTTTTAGAATGACTTTTCCATACAAAGTAACCCCTCTTGGGCGGACCCCCTCTAACCCGGACGCGGACAACACATTTCCATGAAATCGGTCAAAATACCCCTCTTGGCCGGACACGGACTCCTCTTGAACGGACAAAATTTGGTATTGCCCCTCTTGGCCGGACACGGACTCCTCTTGAACGGACAAAATTTGGTATGTACATACCATGTTGGGAATAAAATGGGGGTTTTCCCGTATATGGTATTTGTGCTGTGTTCGTTTATCTTGTTTCAGTCAGGTTTTCGAAAACTAGTTCAAAAGTTATCGTTATCACAATGGTCCGAAGGATACTCTCTTTGAAAGAAAAAATGGAAATTATTAATGCAAGTGAGAAAGAAAATCTACCGGTGCGTGAATTAGCAAATAGGTAATGTACTAAAAGACGTTATAATAAACAAAATCACAAGTGAGCATTTTTGAATTTAAAGGTTTAAAATTGGAAAAACACAAGCTGCACTCATCGTTCGCCAAAAAGAGGAAATCCGTTCAAGCTGGATGGCCGGTGGAAACATCAATCGAAAAAGAAGCTTTCTAAATACAGATGGTAACAAAATTTATTCCATGTGCTTTGCGTCAAAAAAGCCACGCGAAATAATGGCGGAGTGGCTCATGGACTTTGATCGCAGGATTGGCCAGCAAAACAGAAAAATAATATTGTTCTTAGACAACGCCACGTCCCACCCTCGTGACTTACGACTCGAACATATAAAAATTATATTCCTTCCCAGTAACACTACATCAGTTTGCCAGCCTTTGGACCAAGGTGTTATCCGAAACTTTAAAGTCCACTATCGCAGCCATCTTGTCAAACATAGTTTGGCAAATATCGAGACGTGTTTGACAATGACATCATTAAATGTCTTGGAGGCCATTCATTTTATCCAAGCGGCCTGGATTAATGTTCAACCAGAGGTCATAAAAAACTGCTTCAAAAAGCGGGCTTTAACAAAAACTCCGAGATTGAACCACCTGATTTCGACGCTGAGGACGACTTGCCCCTGGCAACGTTGGCTTCGATATTGCAACTCCCTGGATATTTTGGTGAATGTTCTACGAATTGTGACGAATTTCTGACGATAGATGCAAATTTATTAACAGAAAATCCAGAAATTGATTATGGCGATATTGAGGTTGTCGAAGAAATTCATGATAGTAATGATAGTGACCCAGAAATTACAACAGAAGAATACCAAGAGGTAGATTCAGTACGAACAGCGTTGATTCATATTGGTCATTTGAAGCGATTTTGCAAAGCTGACTTCATCGCTTTTGAGCACCTTAAAAATTTTGAAAGTCATATGCAAGATAGATTATTAAAAGAAAATCAACAAAAACTTCGCCAATCGTCAATTTCAGATTTCTTCCAGGTTGTTCCATAATAATTTTTGTATTTTTTTTACATTTTTGAAATATGCGTGTACAATATTTATTTGATGATAGTTACATACGTACATGTCTAATGAATAACGTGAATTATCAATGTTTCTTTTTGATTCTTAAATGCAAACACATAATAAATATTCCAAATTTGTATATTTGGTATCATTGAAATACAATACAAAAAAAAAAAAAACATCCACATCCCCCCCTATTGAGCGGACACCTCTCTTGGGCGGACAAAAACTGGCTGACGGTGAGTGTCCGCCCAAGAGAGTTTTCACTGTACATACATGTAGATGCCCTTATTACAAGTATTCTGGCTACATTTGTACACACATCTCCAAGCTATTTGCGAAATTATCACGTTTAACTAAAATTAGGTTGCTTCTGTTTTCACTAAGACCAAAATAATCACCAAAAATCAGAAAATTAAAAAAAAGCTAATTTCGCCTGCATTACAGATTGCCTTCGTCGTATCTTTACGGACACTTTACACTCGTTTAAATTCAATTGTCTTCGCAATAACACATTTCAACTAACTGTACTCGGAAATTTCGCGTCATATTTGTTTCAGTGCGAGTACGATGGGTAAGATATCCGCTTAAATATGCAACGCGTGCGGTTCAGTTCTGTGGAACTATTTAAATTCAGTTGAGTGACAAAGATTTATGTCAAGATCACTGGGACAATAGTTTGTCTTGCACTTAATAGTTGATTATTGCCATAAAACTCAGCATTACATGCTAAAATACGGCAAATAATTGAGAAGGCAACAACAGAAAGCGGTTTGGTGAAACGCCAATAAACAAAATTGAATTTATTGTTATTGGGTATTGGCGGTGCAGCGGCTGTTATTCTTGCGGTTGATTTGATGCATTTTGAGTTTTAAAGGTTGTACATACCTCGCCGTTGTAATTGCTTTGTGTAAATCGATAACATAAATTTCGGTTAGCAAACATTAATGGGCTGCTCTGGTTGCACATTTCGAATTTTATTGTTGTGAATATTTAATTTAACCGTGTCGATACTGTTACAAGCACAGGTGATCATTCTAGTTGGTGTGAACCCATTCCCACACTTTGTGTTTTGCCGCAATTTACAACGTTGCATGCTTTTATTAAATAATTCTCGAAAATTGATGATTTGACGTTTTTGGACTGTTTTGGAAAATATGTAAAATACATAGTTCGATTCATTTACAGTGAACATTTGAAACCTCTTCCCCCCTAAAAATTAAAGACCCACCTAAGCTACTATTTGCTTCCGGGTAAATGCGCCTTATAAACATAATTACATAATCTCAATCTTAAGCCGGCCGGTTTCTAACATAAACTTGCTGTCAGAATTGTAATTTGTTCCTAAAGATTGGTAAAATTAATTGACTTATTTAAAGCTGCTAGCACTGCATAATTATACTACTCTTTTAAAAAAATACAGTCATGCGAGAGGCTATTTCACCTCACGAAAAAAACTGCCGGTAACATTGAGAATTCTTCTCTTTTGCATTTGGCAAAAGCTACGAAGATCTCAAGTTTTCCACAATACTATCATGACAGGCTTTCGGTCACATCCTCTCCGTCGCCCGTCGAAATCGTTTACAACGACACCGGATATAAAGTACAATAGGATATAACGAGCAAAAATGGTGGGTCCAATGGTATTCACATACAAAAAGCTTATAACGAACACATTCATCATCATCATCATCATCGTGGCGCGACAGCCCGACGTCGGGCCTTGGCCGCCTGGAGTAACAGGATATGTATGAAGTCATTGAAATGTTCCTTCACGGAAAATAATTGTTTTTGTCACGACGAAAATATGTAACACCTTAAAGGAGGCTCCGGAGGTATATATGTATATATAAATGATCAGTGTCACCTCCTGATTCGATTTAGCCATGTCTGTCTGTCAGTCCGTTTGCACGATAACTTTCGATAGAATAAAGCTAGAGGCGTGAAATTTTCGTCAAATGTTCGGTGTATGATCCAGTTAGTTGGTTTTGAAAATGGTCGTGATGCGGCTAAGGGAGCGCCTGCCTCCCGTACATATTCCAAATAATTAAATGTATCTATAACTCCAGACTGAGTAAACGTGAAAAGCTGTAACTTTGGCAGATGACTTGAAAGAGTCATTTTGTACTTTCCTGTAAAAATGAAATTGATCAGTTTGAAAATAACGGTGCTTTTCTTACAAAGACCCCCGCATTACTCTACTTTTCAGGGTTTTTGTCTATAACTCCTGAACCAATTGACGTAGGAAGCTGATTTTTGGTACGTGAACTTCAGATGAGAAGCTGCTTGAGTTCTGGTAAGATGAGCATAATCAGGAAAAAGGAACGCCTACCTCCCCTACGAATGGCAAAAAGTGAAATTTTATTGAACTACGATCACTTTCAAGTTTCAACAGGATGAAGCTAGCGAGTTGAAAATTTGGTCGGATGTTGATAGTAAAATCCAGGTAGTTGTTACTGAAAATGGGTAAGATCTGACCCACTACCACCCGTACAAATGAATCTTCAAATAAGTGATAACTTTTGACAGAATGAAGCCTGCGGCTTGAAATTTTGGTTATGTTGATAGTAAAATCCAGTTAGTTGTTACTGAAAATGGGCAAGATCTGACCCCCTACCTCCCGTACAAATAAATCATCGAATAAGTGATAACTTTTGATAGAATGAAGCCAGCGGCTTAAAATTTTGGTCAAATGTTTGAAGTAGGATTTAATTAGTTGGTACTAAAGATGAGTCAGTTCCAACCCAAGGAACCCCTACCTCCCCTACAAATGAAACTTAAAATAAAGCGATAATTTTCGATAAAATGAAGCTAGTGACTTAAAATTTCGGTCAAATGTTTGAAGTAGGATCCAGTTGGCTGATATTGAAAATGCGCAAGAACCGATAAAAGAAACCTCTACCTTCCCTACGGCTGACTCTTCAAATAAGCGATAACTTTTGATAGAATGAAGCTAGTCACTTGAAAATTCGATAAATATTTGTAGTGTGGGTTAGATAGTTGATTTTGAGAATGGTCAAGATCCTTCTGAATGAGCGCCAACCACCCCTATAACCTCGCCATATAGGGAACTCACTTTTAATGCATATGGTCGTTACGAATAGGTACTTTTAGTATCACCACTAGGTCTGTAGAAGTCTTGGGTATATACGCCTCGGACTTCTGGGTTTTTAACAAAACAAATCAAAATCTTGATTAGGCGCGTTCATCTGGTTTTTACTGCAAATGTTCCCTTTACCCTTTACATGTTATTTTATTTATTATTTATTTATTTATTTATTCTTTTATTTGCTCGTGGGGATCTGGCCGAGGCACGTGAACCTAGCTCGCGCAATCGCCGGGCATTCACACAAAATGTGACCTGTGGTCTCAACGTCCTCCAAACACAGACAACACTCCGTATCGATAGACAAACCTATCCTGTTTAGATATCTGACCCAATGATGGACCGAAAGGTAACCCACAAGCAGCCTCAGGTCGGCTGAACTCAGATGTGTAATTTCAACATAATTAAAGGGTTTCATTCAATCTTTCGATTGCCGCAACCGTGAGAGATGTTCACAACAGTGTTGTCGTAACCTTTCAGACTAGTCCTTAATGATTGGCCTGGCTGAAGCCAAGCCTAGACCAGAATAGGGTTCCGGTCCGAAAAAATTTCATCATTGTATGCTTCTCCCCAATAAGAAATGCTTCCGCGCCTTCAATAGGCGTATGGCTTTTGAGGACAGAAAGTTGAACAAGTGTGGACATGCCCTTAGAGCTCCAGGTAGTAAATACAGTCGGCCCCCCTCCAAATTATATTTTTAGATCCGCCACTCCCTTCATGTACTGCTACTGACACATATTCCCTTGAGAAAATCCAAAATAATTTTTTAAGCCATTTGGCTACACTATCAGGTGAACCTATTTATTTGTATTGTTATGAATATCGTCCATTTAGAATTAAAATATCACATTCCATCTTTGTAAACTCGTCGCCTAGAAACTGATTTAACGTTTTTATACAAAATATTAAGTTTTCCAAACTATGGAGCTTCGCAGCTTATTGAACTTCATATGCCCAATAGGTTCTTAGGGTAAATATTTATTTACTTATAAGTTTCCGATACACTCGTATTTACTAGTTATCGTCCGAAGCTAACTGCTTCAGTCTCTACCAATGAACCTACGAGTACATGTTCAATGTACATAATATTATACTATATAAACGTATGTAGAAGTTTTTTCATTAACTACACAAGAAACGCAAACCAAAATGATCATTTAAGTCAATGGCCTACAAATGCATATTATACTATACAACTTATTTTCAATGTCCGATAGAAAATATATTTCTGATATAATAATTTACAAATTGTAAAAGTAAATCGGAAAATGTGCATGTAATATATGACTGACGAATTATTAAAATCTCAGTCAAAGTGCAATGGGTAATTAGTAACCCCAAATGAGTCTGAATGGTTAAATAACCATTTACATAAATAACTGAAAATGTATTGCACTATGATGCAATTTAAATTGTTTAAACGTGCAAAAATTTACTGAAAAAAAATATTTAAATCACATAACGATGCATAAACCAAAACTTATACAAGAAAGAAGAAAAAACTTGTTGAAAGCCTAATCAATTACGCTCAATGACCATCCAATGATCATATAAATATTTCCTTACAATTTTTATTTGCTCAGCACGATAATTTTTCTCATATTTTTCCCATTCGTCATAGCATAACGCACTAATTTAATCAATAAAATGTTTTTTTTTTTTCGATCAGTTTCCAACCACCTGCCAGTCTTAGAAATAAATGCAGAGAAAGTGTTTTCGTTTTCATCTTATTTTATTATGGCATATCATATCCCGGTTACAATGAAAAGAGAAATATGAAGAAAACAACTACTATTTCGAAAATCGAAAAAAATGCAGATTCATCTGAGTTATTGACTGATCTTTTCTCCGCCCTCAAGAAGTGCGCTCAAGAAGCTTCGTGTAAAAAAGAAAAGTTGTCTGGATAAAAGCATTTTATCAAAACATATCAGATTTCTTGAATTTCTTCGATCGCTACCTGAAGATGAAAGAGAAATACACCGTCGTAGTTTCGATTGGGCTTTGATGCTTATCTGTCGAATCAATTTGATGCGGCAACAGCAGGCGACCAAGAAAAATGGGTAGCTTCCAACAACATGGGTACATACCAGTTTTCCAATGCTGAGATTCCAAAGATGAGTATTTATCCGTGGATAGATGGACGAGTATCTGAGAAAATTCATTATTCTCTACGATAAAATATATTTCAATGTTTGTTTAGAATTTATTATTAACACTTTATTTACTGTCGTCTATTATTACCATTCATGTTTTATCGAAAAGGAATGTGTACACTATAAATTGTTCCGCATAATGGGAACACGGCATCTTATAGAACAGGCTCTCGATTTTGATGTAATACTGTGTGTATTACAGGCGGTGTAAAGGTCTTGTAAATTGAGTAGCTGACTCTTCATTGAATTGCCGTAAGCAAGTAGAAGAAACCCGTTTTCAATTATGTTCCCAACTTGATCATTAATTTCATTACAGAATGGTGACGGAAAATATGGGTCATGGCATAATACGCAGGAATTCTCACCTGCTGTGATAAATAGTGAAATTTACGAGATTGAAGATTAAAATAATAATTGTTGTAGGCAGAATCCGGAAATGATTGTTTGACTCGGTCGTTGTTATGGATTCTTTTAAATATTCGGGCAATAGAAATATGATGAATTTAGGAAAGCCTGCGGACAATTGCTAAGCCGCTTTCATTGCTTTAGTACAGTGGTTCTTCACCGGAGGTGTATGCTAAGGGGGTGGATAAAGGTTTCCAGGGCAAACTTCGAATGAAGGGTATCACACATTCAATAGTCTGTGTTGCTGTAAATGCAGATTGGATCAACCATTCTGCATTTACCACGTTGAAACTAACAGTAAAACCTGTTCTGATTCCACTGTTCCTATGAGAAGTATATGAAATAGTAGGCCGATTTCACCCATATTTAGAAATAATGTGGCTTGGCGGTAACTATGATCAATTAATATGAAATTTGGTTAAGATATCTTTAGGAACATACAAATTTTTCTCACAAGCGGTATTTTGGACCGGTCGTTCCTATGACAGGTATATGACGCACTGATCCCATTCCATTGGTTCCCACATGTGTATATGCAGCGTGCAATAGAAAGAAGGCTTTGTACAAAATTTCCGGTTGATAGCTTTAAAACTGACAGACTAGTTTGCATAGAAACAGACAGACAGACACACGAACAAAGCTTAATCGACTCATCATCATACTGACCAAGAATGTATATGTATAGTTTATATGATCGGAGATGTTTTCTTCTGTACGTTGTAAACTTCATGACAAAGTTAATATACTCTATCACACTCTTGAAGGGTATAACGATTCATTTCTCTCGTCCATCCTGAATTGTGATTGGGGGGAACCAAGGAACTTGAATTTTGAAAGTGAATGCCGGCCATGTTTTTGAAGGTTATAGTAATAAACGTTGCACCCACTCGGTAGCTGTGATTTTTTGCTCGCCACTCTATGATGCTTGTATCTAGAGTCCAGAAACTAATTTCCCCAACGCCTCAAAATACACAAAAAAAACACTACTCGTGGATACTATAAGAATTCCCACAACGTTCCAAGCTTCCACTGGCTTTTTATGGACATATCTCACAAAATCGAAACGCGACAAATATTGTTATCTGTAATAATGGAAGGACATCTGTCGCCCAAGCAAGTTGATTTATTGATTTACAATCATGTCCTGACAAGGGTTTAACCCGTGCTTGCAAGTGCTGTAGCAACTAGAAGAAAGGAATCTCTATGATGTACAAGTTAGGTCTGTACTGCCTTAATAGGTGAATGCATTATTATTGATAGATTTTCTTGTAAGAAATTCATGTCCAATCTTAAAGGAAGAAACTAAAAGTGGTTTTTGCTTATACATATTAATCAATTTGTTTAAATTTTAATACTCTCTCAATTCTTGTAACGACTCAGTGAAAATAGTCAGAGCTTATGTACCGGCACAGTAAAAAGAGTCATTGTGCTCATCACTATCCCGGAATAAAATTTATGAGAAACCATCAATAGATAGATAATAATACTGCGGACTACATGCCCAGCGAGTTGGCACTGCACTGCCAACAGTTGGAGGAGTTCGTAACACTCCTTCACCAGTTTCGAAGAGACCCTATATGAGGAGAGCGTCTTTATGGCTATCTAAGTCGATAGCAATGTGAGTGCCGCGAAGTCGTTTTTCTAAGATAACCCTGTCGCAGACTTCAATGGCGTGGATCTTAGCTTTGAAACACGCTGGGTGAGGTACTCATTGCGATTGAAATCGTGGTGTTCAGTCCAAAGCCACCTGCACCAATACTCTGTTCTGTTTCAGACCCATCGGTGAACCCCTTTATACATATAGGGTCTGGACAGGGGGTGCCATTTTCCCATTCAGTGCGATCAGGGATTAGGACTGGAAATTTTCTGCCGAAGCAAACTGCTGCCTAGAGTGAAAATCCCCAAGGAGTATGGCATCTATCCATGCAATGGTAGCAGGCGGGATGTTCCTGAGTACCAGTGCTCTGGATATGCAATTGTAGCCGGTGTTATCGAAAGTCCCCTCAATGTCAAGAAAAGCACACAACGCGATTTCGTTGTCACTGAAGTATTATTCGATTGTCCCACGAGGTTATGTAGGACGGTCCCGGCCAACGATCAAACTTTGAACCCAATCAAGCAGAATTTGCTAGTGGTTCTTACGGCACCAAAAAAAGTGTCTATGTGTGTAGAAACGGACGTCATTTTTATAAACCAGTGGACATAAAAAGGCGAAAGTGGCAATGGATAGGTCACATGCTTCGAAAAGGGTCGGAAAACATTGCTAAACAGGCCCTCGATTGGAACCCACAGGGAACCGATGCAAGTCGCCGCGTTGGACGACCTACACCTGGAGAAGATCAGTTGAGGTCGAGGGTAAGTTATTAGGCAAATCGTGGAGACAGCTGAAGGCGATGGCGGCGAACAGAACGAGGTGGAAAGTTGGCGTGCCATATGCCCCACAAGGGGTTGACAGGATCCAGAGAGAGAGAGAGGACATTATAGAAACACACATCTAAGGGGGTGCGGGAGCTCATTTCGATCAATACAAATGATTAAGAAGCAGTGCTCTAGTAGTTTTACTGAGAAGATTGATTTCCTGTAGGCTTGGTAGTTGAGATAAAGAAAAAAAAGGAAAAGTGTGGCGGCTTCATTGGAACCTATTAATGGATAACATGGAGAATTACCATCAAGACTTTATAAGAGCTAGGTGATGATTCAATTTGTCTTAATAAATAAAATGACACTTCTAAACACGAAAATATTATACTCGTTCATACAAATGTCTTTAACGGATGTGGCTTTCATGTGGCTCGGGGGACCGAAATTGAAACTCTCCAACAAATTTAATTACTTACTACGAAGCATAAAAAAACATGATTTAATCGCTTTAATAGTCGAAAAACACGACATCCGCAACACGAACTCTTCTGCTAGGCGCATTTTCTCAGTGGTTAAACCCTACCACCCGTGGCGTTAAGTGCAACTCCATATCGATGCCCATTAATTCGGCCAACATCGCTGTTCCAAGTCTTCGTGACCATCAATAAAACTCTAATCCTCATAGTAATAAAATCTTCCTTGAAATATTCAACAGTCAACACAACACAGTGATCGCGAAGGAGTTGCAAACCAAAGATCAATCGAAATCTGTATCACCAATAAGACGTCCATTTATAACCGTATTTCTCGTTAGGCAGCAATTGCTTCAATAACAAAGTCGTCAACAAGATATTTAGTATGGTCATAATTTATTCTGTCCGCCACAATCAATTTGAGGATCAGTCCAGTGCAGAAAGTGATCCTGCTGAATGGATTCCAGATTCCACCCTATTCGCCTATATACGTTATTAATACCAGTGAAGATCGTCAACATAAAATAGTGCACAATAAAATTGATATTGCTGGCTTGGCTAGTGCTGTAGTAAGAGAAAAAGCGAAGAATCAATCGATTCGCCAATTCTCCTATAAATTGTGTCAGTAGTTGGGCCTGATAGTATCTCGCCAGGTACTCGGCATTATGTTTTTATGGCGATCTTGTGCATCATGCTCTATGCAAGTATCTTGTCTACGAGTATAGTGGTTGGTGGTATGAAATGCACCATACTACTATTGGTAGCAAGAGAGGAAACTCGAGTTTTCTTTGTATGTTCTCGGCGGGATGAAGACAAAAACCAGATTGACTTTTAGACCTAACTTCATCCAAATTGGGTATGTAGGTATTGGCTTTTTCGAATGTTAATTAGAGAGTCTTAAGCATTCACAACTGATTCATGGGATCACCGGGTGAAGAAACAGGCTAACTAGCGGTACGTTTGCACTTTTTCCTCTTTTTGCAATATCAACGTTTTGTTATGTGAATGTCGTTAGCATGTCTATGGTTACATACTGGAACATGGAAATAAACTATAATAACCACAGTTCCTACACCTCTCCACTTTCTGAGTGAATGGAACGAATGTGGGTAATTTATCGACTTGTATAGGGGCTTTTGAGTAGTGAAAATACTTAGGATTATCCAATTCGTAGTTGTTCAGACGGAAGCATGGGCACCTTGATTTGGATTTGTAATATCTATCTAGGCAATATGATTAACCAATTAAAATGTATCAAGTTTAAAAAAGTAACCAACGAATTCTGGCTATGTGTATACGAGAAATTGATCAAAGAACAGACATTAGCAAGAGACCCTACTAAAAGTTTGGGAGATTTCCCGGAAACAATTTGACAGGCAAATTTTTGAAGCTTCAGGAGGCGAGTTAAGCTGTAATGTGATTACTACTACTGTTCATTACTATAACGATCAGGTTTGATTTCTCACTGCAAATCTGTTCGAAAAGTTAGGCCAAAGTACATGGAAACTGAGTTCGCACGGTCGTAGAATGTGAGCTTAACTTTTGGCAGGTGGAAATCGGAGGACTTTGAGCCCTTTTTTATATTTTCCTTATAACATCGCATGCCAAAGAGAGTAATGAACGGACGATGAGTCGACGGAGCGAGACTTGGAAGACAACCGAGAGCTTGTTGGGAGAGCTCGGTATATGCGGACGCCGCGCAACTACTGGGCTTCCAAGATTGGAGGACGCGGTCACGTGAGCGAAATAATTGGAGAACAAAGGATCCAGGCGGCCAAGGCCGACGTCGGGCTGTCGCGCCACGACGATGATGATTATAAGGTTGAAACTGTGCGTTGGGACGAAAAAATTGCAGGATAAAATTTAAAAGCATTTAATGCAATGCTCGAAATTGGAATTCGGTTCAGTACTATAGTCAAAATCGATAGTAGCAAGACGTAATTTTTGGAGGCTTAGAAAAAAATCACACTTTATCAATTTTCGAGCCCACAGATCTTTAAATCGGGTGCTCCAAATGAAAAAATAAGTGAAAATGGAAGATATTTTGATTTCAAGTCTAATGTAGCCCATCTTTTCCAATTCGGCTTACTTTTATTGTGGTTATGAGCAAAATGCAAAAATATCAAAAATATTTCCTTTTCATTGAACTAAGGTCGGGTGATTTTGGAAAGCTTAAAATAATTTGACCATTTTTACAACACTGGTTTTATCAATTGGAACAGTTTAGAGTTTTCGATATATTGTTTGAGTTGGGACATTGTTGAAAAATTCGACTTTTCTAAGAGAAGAGATTAGCGTCAGGACCTTCTGCAGTATGTTGAGAAACAGAAACCAAATATATTATAATAAATTTAGATATTTTCGGAATCGGTATGATGACGATGAGACTAATATAATAATACGTCACGTGACTTTTAACCATTTCTTACTCCCTCCCTGTCCCAAGTCGCACATCGTTACAAAGTTGGGAACACCTCCTCCCTCCTTTACGTCACATTTTATTTATCAAATTCCAATTCTTTCAACTAACTTTGAATAAACAAATTTGATACAAACGTTCATTGCTTACAATAAGCAAACGATAATGAAGTTTAGGTTCTATCAACAGTGTGTGGTTTCTGGTGACTAAACTAGGCGAAATTTAAAGAAAATAAAATTAAAATAAAACAAACAAAATGAAAATATTAGCGACGTAATAATAGTGACGTAGAAGGTAGTAGTATTCGCACCTTTAACCGACTCGAGGTAATGTTTCTGAATTGCTGTTAATCAAATAATCCAATATTCCATTTTGCTTTTCCATCGTTGAAAATATTTCATGCAGCTTGCCTATTGGAAAGACTTGCATTATGGAATGAGTTGAATAATTTAGCAGTACCCATTCCACAAAAAAACACCCTGTAATCGCATACTACTACTACTAAATGCCTTTAGCCCTCTAGCGGGATATGGGCGCAACATCTCTTGTTGACGTTTAATTAGCATATAATTTTCCGAAGGTATATTTGCTAACATACACCTTCTATCTGTATAGCCGTCTTTTGTGTTAACTGTCAGTATATTGTTATGTTAAACTTTAATCGGACATTGAAAATTTGCGTCTTAAAGTCCTTTAGATCGGTCAATAACGGCTCTTACTCCGTTCGATAATAACCAAAATTTGTGTTCTATATATGTACCTTACAAGGTACAACAAAGTAAGTAAAATAATAATTTAGGTATTTTTCTTACTCTTTTTCGTCGTCTGCTACTTAGAATTTCGTATCATTATAATATAACTTACCTGAAACAAAAAAAAAATCTAATTAGTATTCTGTTATTAGTATTAAGAAACTTAAGGACTAAACAAATTAGATATATTGTATTATGTTACTAGTTGCTGATCTAGTATTCGCTTTCCTCAAAATTTGGCACTAACTTATCTCAGCGATTTGGGACATCATTTGCTCCCCGCAAACTCAACTCCATGGGGATGATGCTCAACTCAAGTTTACAAGGTATCCGGAGCAACTCCATTATCCGGGGATCCGAAACTAATCTCGGTCAGTGTGACACTATACATCCCCGTAGTAGAGGAGGGAGATGGAATTTGTGTTTCGAAGTACCAATGGTTTAGCGTCCGATATGAAACGGACATACCTGTAAACGAACATTAATTTGCACATACATAGTTGTACCCGGAACTACGTGTGCGTGGAACTGTGTAGGCGTGCACCTACGTCCCACCTGTCCGCAATAGGCAGGGTCTAGCCATATGCTTTGTTAATGGCCATAGTGTAACATAGGCTGACTGCACATGTTTTCTCTTTCTCTCTCTCTCTCTCTCTATCCCTCTCTCTGTGGGGCATAGTGCGCCAACTCTTCCATGTGGCCCAGTTGACGTTTCGTCGACATAAACTGGTTTCGGAGAATGCAGTTGCCAGCATGCACTTCATGCACATGTTTTAACTGAGTTGAAAATTATTTGGAATAGTCGTGCCCCGAGACTCCGTTATCAGTCCGTTGAAATATGTATGTATGTATGATGATTAAAATTACATTTTGAAAACCTTCACATCCGGATTACTTTTGATCAGTACAACCGATTACAATAAAGTGAAAACTAAATACATATTACTACCTATATATTATTATTACAATACAATACTAAGCACTGTTTCTTTTCTGAAAAGCAGCCACGAACATAGCCATCCGTCTTCGAGAAACTGGTCAGTTCACTGTAACACTCACGGGACATTCGTCTGTTCTGTTCGGATTACACTCAACCCAAATACCTGATGGGTAGAAATTTTACAAGCCTAATTCCTTCACGGGAAGAGTGGGCGGCAAACTCTCTCCACGAGGCAAATGGTATAAGCCTATAGAACGATGGCGCTAAGACGGATCAAGAAGTGGGAGTGGGTGTGTGCTCGGGCAGACTGAACTTAAGCATTTCGGTGCGTCCCCCTGACTTTAGCAACGTTCTTCGGGCGTAGATAGCGGCTATTTGGAAGGCTCTTGCCTGGCTGGGGCATAATGTCATAGCTGCTAGGAATATTACTATCTTCACTGATAGACAATCGGCGATCAGATCTCTTGAGTGTTATCACTAAAGACCGGATTTTCGTGCAGCCAAAAATCCAAAAACGTGCAGTAAAAACTCCAAATCGTGCAAAATCGTGCAATGAAAACTCCAAATCGTGCAAGATTGTGCAATTAAAATTTTAGGTGGTGCATAATAAAATCCAGATCTTTAAAATTAGGTCAGTCTATTACGGCATTGATCCAACGTCCTTCAAAATATGGAAATAATTGTCTTCACCTTAAACTTTAACGATAAAGTAAACAAAGTAAATTGGAAAACAAAACTTTAGTGCTGTTTGAGTTCTTATAAATTTCAAATTTCCTAGCATGGAATTTTCATCTCAAAACCACAATAGTGCAGCACAAAACATTCACAAAGAGAAAAAGAAATTCCCTTTTTGCTTGGAAATTTTAACTTTTCCATAAGATTTGCCAGCAATTCAAAACTCTAAGTGTCAAAATTTGTGAGCTGGTACTGTCCATGATTTCCAACTCGAAATATGTACATAGTTGTTCACGCGCTTTTTGTTTATGGCACCCCAATCTACTTCGGTGGGTTCGTCGCCTGAAAGGAAATCATGCACAGTAGCAGCTCGCAAATTTGGACACTGAGAGTTTTGAATTGCAGGGAAATCTAATCGGAAAGTTCAAATTTCCAAGCAAAAAAGAATTTTCTTTTCTCTTTGTGAATGTTCTGTGTTTCACTGTTATATTTTTGAGACAAAAATTCCATGCTAGGAAATTTGAAATTTATTGGAACTCATACAGAATTTACTTATTCGGAAAACTTTTTCCCGAGTATTTTGCTAGGTGAGGAAGCGACTCCATGTGATTTACACATCAATATAGGCCTCCCTTAGTATGTATCTACAACACAATGAGTAATCAATTTAAGAAGATAATTTGGGGCGTTTTTTTGTCAAAAGAGTTTCAATGTCGTTGGTATCCACAGAAATGTTTATATGAGTACCAGTTTACAATGCCTGCGTTCACAATTTGCCTGTAATCAATTTAAGAAGATAATTTGGGGCGTTTTTTTGTCAAAAGAGTTTCAATGTCGTTGGTATCCACAGGAATGTTTCTATGAGTACCAGTTTACAGTGCCTGCGTTCACATTTTGGAGCGCTTCGGTTATTCAGCAATTGAAATGCATGTAAACGGAAAAAATCACCGATTTATCCGTTTACATGCATTTCAATTGCTGAATAACCGAAGCGCTCCAAAATGTGAACGCAGGCATAATGTGTGCTAATTTGGCACAAATATTCGAAGAGCACCGAGTTATGTCGATTAGTTGCTGATTTACGTGGGGCAGTTACAAAAATATGATAAAAAACAGGTGAATATGCAATTTTGTGCATTAAAGATGAAGACTGTGCAATTTTATGCAGTAACACCTAAAACGTGCAATTTTGTGCAGTAACCCCCAAAACGTGCAATTTTGTGCAGTTACGTGCAATTGCACGTGAATCCGGACTTTAGTTATCACATACTCGAAAGCAGCTGAAGATTGGCGTACCTCCCTCCTGGGGATGGAGAAATGATTCAACATATCATTATGCTGAATCCCGATCCATAGTGGCTTTGATGGTAACTGCAGGGCAGATGAGCTAGCAAGAGATTGGGGGGACCAGGCTAAGTCAGCGTCATTTTGGGTTGTCCTTAGCAGCCTGTAAAACGCTGGTGATGGATGGAGTAATGAGAGCACTTGTCACGTTACCAGGCAACTTTGGCCTAGGTTCGATTCTAAACACTCTGCAGAGTTGCTGGCCTTAATAGAAGTAACATGATAACTCTTGTTGGTGTGATGACAGGACATTGCCTAATCGACGAACATGCTAGGAGACTGGGGTTCCCGAAAACTTCAATCTTTTTCAATCGGATTAGCAATTTTCATGCGATGCATGCACAAACAGACAAAAGTTGCAGAAAGGTAAGGCATTACGGAACCAGTTTTTCGGGTGACGGTCATCGAACACCATACCATGTAGGCCATTTATATGGCGATTGACATGCCGCCGCCCTTAGCAGTTACTAGTACGACTACAAGTTTAAATAAAAGTTATTAAGATTAATTTCCCCCCGAAGGCGTCCCAAAAAATTGTGTTTGCCCGTTTCGGATACTAATGGGAGGCACGTCTCAACAGTCGCCTCCGGGACTTCTCACAATGTTTTTAAAAATATTGACGCAAGACTTGCACTTTGTGTCAGTTTTGAAAAAAAAAATAAACCAAAAAAGTCAAATTTGTATAATTTTTGCATTTTAGGTCTGTTTCTAGAAAAAATACTAAAAACAGAAAAATTTAGGCGGTAACCAATAATTGAGGACATTTTAAGCAAAAGTAGGCATTCGCTTAAAAATCCGATCTCTTAACATACAAGGGATCTAACAAAAGTTCGGTAAGTTAAAACCGAAAAACAGGCATCAAACAATTTTTTTTGTGCTCTTAATTTCTTATTTTTTAATTTTTTTAACATAAATTCCATCTACAATTTTTTTTTCGATCTGCATCTCCATTTTCCAAAACAGACTTTAAAATCCTCTTTTTTTCAGCTTCCTAATTTCAACATAAACCGCATTTATGATATCCTGGTTGCTATTAAAAATCTTTCCCCTTAAATTTTTCGAAAAAAACTCATCGCTAGATGTGAGGTATATGGTTCTGGTTTAATTTTGTCAATGCCAGAAAGCGCAATAAAATTGCTTGTCGTTTGCGCAGTATGACTTGAAGCATTATCGTGATGAAGATGCAGATCCCCTTTTTCCTTTTTGTCTAGTACATGTTTGAAAACTTCTGGTAAGCAAGTTTGTTTGTATACCTATATACACCACTTAGAAGTTGCCGTTTGACCAGTCACCAAGAGAATAGCAGCTACAATTTTTTGCATCGGTGAAGTAAATCGCCATCATTAGTTTTGTTGCTGGCTTTTCCTACCTTGCTTAAATGGATGACTTGACACCGTCTGGGCTCCATACATACCATAGACCTCTGTTTGGTTTGCAGGATCGAACTTAAAAAAAACAGGATTCGTCACCTGTGCAGATTTTGTGGAAGGTGCTACACTTCCCCTCTTTGTGTGGGAGACCGTACCCGAATGGTTCTCCTGTCAGTCAAAGTTCGTTGTATCCATTGGGTAGATTTCTTGGTGTATCCCAAGCTGTCATGTAACATTCGTGATACAACCATGGCATTCAAGCCTAAATCATCAGCAATCAATTGATATGTTAGTCTTGGATATGCGTCAATTTTTGACTTCACGAGAGCAACATTTCTGTCGTCGATTGCACTTTTTGGGCCACCTTCACGAGATTCGTCATTCTCAAAAAAAGGTCTTCAGTTTGGAATCGCGGAATCAGGCGGCCAAGGCCCGACGTCGGGCTGTCGCGCCACGATGATGATGAGTTTGGAATCGCTGATACCGAAACAGTCTTTAGACATGGTACATTCACTCCATAGGCAATATGGCTTTCGTCAAATATTTCCGTCGAAATCCATAGAGAATGGCAAATCGAATTTCTACCTGTGTTGCCAGCGGTGGCTCTACCTTCCGTCTCAAATTTTATATTTTCTCGTTTCCATTTTTTTTTTCATTTCCAAGCCTTAAGCTACCAACTATAGTTTTTTTCATTTGTGAAGTACTAATAACAAGTGGCCAACTTACCGAACTTTTGTTAGTCCCTCCGTAATATTAACAAATGTTATGATTCTGTTTAAAGTACCTATGGTTACTGTAATGGTCGTAATAAGCGTGTGATTAAGACTACTACTGACTGGAAGCAGAACTTATAAACCCAAGCTGGTCTGGCTGCCGTCTCCGTACATTTGCTACTCATTTTTTTAAATTTGGAATTCTACTCTATTCATTAAATAACCTTTGTACACTTTGAAAGGCTGATTACTTCTCTAATATTTATGATTGTTATTCATTTTTTTTCTGTAGATACATAAATTGCAGTGAATACTAAACCGCAATACATGATTTTCAGCCAGACCTTACACGCGGTAGTAGGTCAATCTTATAAATATGGGCTGGTTCGCTAACCTGCACTCAATATTTCAATATTCTCGCTCCCAACAAAGTATTTAATTAGACCTTTCAATCAACGCCACGCCGGGTGTGCTCATGTGTGTTGCACGCTGTATGTGTTACTCGTGTTTGCGAAAGTGGCTCAAAAATTGTGCTCACAATATAATTCCACCTCGAATAGCAACAATTAAGTGTAATAGTTTGGGTCCGGTTTAAATAGTCAATAATCGTCTGCGTTAAAATTTCTCCAACTTCCTTTTCTCCTCCCCATTATTATTCTTACACCTTGGCGTTTGCAGATTGTCTATGACGGCTGTTGTGTTTCACTTAATTCGTGCGGTGCCGTGGATCGCGTGTGTACGTTTTTCCTTTCTTTGCTCGATTATTGCACTCTCTATGATCACCATCATCGGCAACAGCAACAACAAGCACAACTCCCAACAACATCATCATCATCGACTCCAACCAATTTTCACCAATCTACTCGCCAGTTAAATACGTCCAGATCGGTTCTAAAGTACATCATTTATCCATGATTGCTGCAATTTTTACAACAAATTCTTTTGGAACTCCCGATCAAGAGATCAGCAAGCAAAGCAATCTTTGGTAACTTCTTTGAGCTCTAGTGTTCGATTAGCTACATTATGTACACATGTACCTGTTTTCTTCTCTACGGATGACCCAAATGCACAGATGTTTACTTAAAACTCGTTTATTGGGAAGCCGACGCTTTTCTTCTTCTTCGCCAACATGTTTCACTTACCCAGCCACTATGGTTGGAAGCTGAGCTACTGCTGCTGATCTTGATTCATTCGTTCAAGTCGATAATCATAAAAGCTAAACACTACATATACACACTCTGCAGGTTGCCCAATTACCTACAATGCTGCCAATCAACAGCACTATAGTCGGAGTGAGTACAAGTACATCTTTTCGGCTCAATAGAAATGGGATCAAAGTAGGAGATAACACGAATTTAATTTTGTTCGCTAAACTTCTCAAGCTTCAAATCTCTAATCCCATCTCGAATCAATGATGCGCATGTTCAAACATACTAAATATCGGCGTATAGTTCTTTTTTTTGGATCATCGTTTGTCTGGTATTTTGTTACACTTATCTGGTTCCGTATATAGATACAGCATCTATAGATACGTAATCTCCGTGCGAAAATTTGAAATTTTTTGACAGAAAAATAGCTGTCTCATGCGAGTAGAGGAAGGAATCAGAATTATGTAAGATCTTTTTTTGAGGAATCAGTCGGAATTGGGTGTTGACCTTAATGTGCGATGTAGTTTTATGAGGGATTAGCGGTTTTGTTTGTGGCCTACATACTGACAGACCTACATTGTAACCCTGGTTATTGTATAAGGCACCACCTTTCAACTCTTATTATTGCGAGTAATGTTAGAAGGAATGCTAAAATGGTGTTTTTTAGGTGGTGAGTATTTACGTACTATAGTAGTATTGAAAAAAAGATTCTAGAACAAAATTATAATAGATTAAGAAATGTTATAATGAAAGATTAAAGCGATAAATTCAAAGTTTAATGCTAAACGGAACCCCATTGTTTTAGTAATATTAATTGAGAAATTAGACGAATTTGATTAAGTACTTCCTAACTTTCTTATTTTGTATTGATTTCAACTATTTACGAAAAATTTGTGATGGAATATTGGACTTGTGGGTTTTTTTTTCGAATTATACTATTTTTCCTTTTTATTGTTGTTGTAGCAATTTCGAAATTCTGCTATATGTGTGTGTCATAGCTTTTGACTTTCGGTATTGTTGTTCTCCTCTAAGTCCAGGTGGAGAAAAGCAGCCGTTTAACATAGCGCAATGGGTGTTAGGCGAGTAGAAGCTGCAAGAGAGTTGAAGATGTGCTCAACATCATGCGGAGTGAGCCCACAGACAGGCTGGACAATAGTTCTAAATGTTGTCATCGATGCGGGACAGTTAAGAATTGAGACGTGGAAACCAAAATTTGGCAGGTGGTTGTAGTGCATTAAGTAGCCTCTTTGGTTTGAGGTCCGCTATTGACGAAAGCACCTCTTCTCTGTGCAGTGTTGACATAGCTGACTTGCAGCTGGCGTTATCGAAGGGAACTCTTTTGAATCTCTGGACTTCTCTCTCGTGAGTCCCTGGGGGTAACAAAACGAACCCTATTGCAGTCCATGTATGTTGTGGTAATCACAGCAGTCCTCAAACCAAACCTTAACATGGTTTATGGTTTTGTACGTTCATTATTGCCTGCTTCCCTCCAATAAGGAACGCGTCTACGCATGACTCTTGAGCACTGAAAGCTGAATAAGTGTGGAAACACCCTATCCGGGTAACACGCAAAGTAGGGCCCAATCGAAATCCGCCGCTGCAATACATCATGCATTTGTAATATCACTCGAAGCAGTGTCGGTTGAAAGATCGAGCCTATCACGGGGCAAACACTTTTTTACTCTCGAATTTCTTCTATTTAATTTCTCTGAGCCTAGGGGTTTCGTGTAGACAAAAGCACTTTTCAGGTGCTGCACCGTTGCAGCTATGTATCCGTGTGCAAAACGACTATCAACGTGTGAAAAGCCGTGAAAACTGGATTCTACTACCATCAACGAAGTCATTTTTCTATTACTAGAAATCCTAGAAGCGTTAACAACCCTTTAACATTTTATAATGAATGAAAATTATAGTCCAGGCCAAGCTAGGAACGAAATATGGGAAAAATAAACCGTGTAGTTTTTAAGATTTGCACAATTGTTGGGGGCAGTCCCCTGAATGTATTCGAAAGTACCCGATGATAGAGGGTCCGGAAGTGTAGGGAAGAGAAGGTCAAAGGTCTTCTTTCCAGTTTTTTCTTGATTATTTTGAAAACGAAGGATTCTACAAAAAAATGTCCGAAGACTGAATTAAACAACATAAGATTTCCTAGATAAAGCTATATCATACTCTCGACTATAAAATGGTATATTATACTCTGCACCATAAAACAGTATCGGTTATGTTGATTTCCACACAGGTTAAAACGGCACGATAACTCCAGCTAGTTAGCGACATGAAAATTTGACCAAATTCTGATTGAGATCTAGTAGGCACGAACTGACCAAACCCAGTTAGACAAGAGTCGAAACTTGATGGATCCTGGATCGAAGACTGTCTACTTAGGAATCCATGACTTTATCGATGACACGGAGACATTTGTTTGGGCATGGCCACTTTTGCGATACCGAAAATGAGGACAGGAATCGATTCGAAATCGATGCCGGTAGTCGATGTAGAATCGATTACTGGAGTCGGTGTGGAATCGAAGCTGAGATCGAATTAGGATCGGTGACTGTAGTCAACGAAGAATCGACACGATTGTCGAAATGTGTATAGAATCTCTTTAAGCCTGATAATCGAAAACATCTGAATTTATCCAGCTTCGAAGACAAACCGATGAATGGAATCGCTATAGGATCGAAGACTATTCGATTCCACTGGAATCGGAGACAAATGTCTTGCTGGGTTACTATACTCCTCTGTGAAAATGCCACAGGACTCTTGAATAATTCCTTTGTGTCTTGCCAGAATCTTGTCTGCTTCGACTCATTGCAGGATGCAGAAAATATGTATAAAATTCATGGCGACAATGTGTCGAGGCAGGCGAAACTCTGTCGAGACATAAAAGAATCTACTCCAACAATCACAGTGCGTACTAGGCGCAATAGGACAGCAAGGAATATGGCTGCAAAATAATATTATGATGATGAATTAAATTTCCTCTTTACTAAATAGAAGCAAATGTTAATGCTCGCAGAAGAGGACACACTTTGTCAGTCTTCCGGGAATATTAAAGTCAAAAACCGCTACTTGAAAATATAAATGCGCATGTGAAATTCTTGAATAGTAAGTACACATAACACTTGTACGATGAAGTATTGTAAGAAAAGTGTACATCGTGTTTTGCCAACATTTCAAAGAACCTTCAGCACATTTTAAGTGACTACTAGCTTACTGGGAAACGGATGCATCTTGGCTCGAGTATTGTAGTAATAGTAGAGCTTTCTTCTCTCACAACAGCTTCCCATTCATAATTTCTATCTTCGTTTTTTTTTTCCGGTTCTAGAACTTCTTTTCTATTCTAGTCATCTACATCTAAAAAAATACAAAATATACACACGAAGATAGTGGGTACGCCACGTTTATATACACCAACTTAGTATGCATCTGTAGCTTAGCCCGGTAATGCACCGGGCATTTTTAGCTACTCGATACACGGTTGTTTGTAGTTCAAGCCCCACAGCTGGACAAATACTTTATATATTCTCAAATTTCCTCTATTTAATTTCGCCAGGCTTAATCGATCACGATGTCGGGCCTTGGCCGCCTGGAATGAAACCAAGTGTCACCAAAATTCGAATTTCGCTGAGAAATAATTCACACTTACACATTGCAAGAACATTGAATACCTGAAGTCAAATGTTAGTTTGTCACTTCGCTTTTGAGAGTATTCTAGAAATATCAAGGGCCAGTAGCTTCTTGATAAAAGCGCTTTTATACCGCCAACTCTAACGTCAACAACGGAAACGTCAACATCTATCTAGTCCCAGCGTTTCAGTCCAGTACCGAATCGCAAGTGAAGCTAAACGTTACATCGTGGTGAGTTAGCAATATAAACGTAGTCAATATCATATTTGTATCCACAAAATGAACGGGTATGTGCGTATGCAATTTTTAAATTGCAATTACTCTCATGGGCCAGCATCTAGAAGTGAGAATAACTAAAAAGTCAGAAGCGTATATACCCTAGATCTGTGCAGACCTAGTGGTGAGGTGAGACCAACATTTCCAGTAGGCAATACCCATATGGATTAAACATGTGTTTCCTAAACAACAACAAAGAAAGCTATAGTATTGTAGTTAAAGGAATATTTCATTTTTTGACATTTGTAAGGGAGGTAGGCGTTCCTTCAGTCTGATTTTGCCCATCTTGCTAAAACTGAGGCAGCTTCTCAAGTTTACCATAAATCAGCTCCATACTTCAATTGGTTCAAGACTTATTGACAAAAAACGTGAAAAGCAGAATAATACAGGGCTCTTCGTAAGAAAAGTACCATTATCTTCCAACTGACTCTCTTGAGTCATCTAAAAAGTTAGGGCTCAGTGCGTAGAGGCGCCAGTTTCATGTCAGACTACGGTCGTTGCGGGTTCAAGTCCCGTTCGTGGCCATGGATATTGGTGTTGTCTTCCCCTGTGGTGCGGGGCGTAATAATAAGCCACATCTCTCGACTTGTCGAAACGAACGAATCGTCAGTTGAGCCACATGAAATAGTTGACGCGCTATGCCATACTAGTGGTTAGGGCAAATGAGTATACCTCCGGAACCTCCTTTAAGGTGTTAAATATTATCGTCGAGACCAAAACAAAATACCCCGTACTTTATAAGGTCTAGGGTATAAAACAAAATTCGACACAAGTACTAAAGATGGATGCTTGATGGGAAACCTTCTGGTCTGGTGAAACCAGTGAATTGAATGGATAATATAAATGGGCAAGGAAGCAAACATTGAAAGAAATTTGCACTGAAATCATGCCTGTAGGAAAGATGAACTAACGTATCATATGTATGTAAGTACTCGTACATACATACATGCAGTTGCTGCATGACTTGAGTGCTAAGGCTAAATGGAATGGTTTTCAGAGCCAGAGATTTCTCAGATACTTTAGGCGTATATTGTATTTGGAGGTGATAACAATTTGGTCTGAAGTACACGTTCACAGGTCATGGTACGGAGAAAATACATAGAGTGGTCATGTGCCACAGGCGATTATCATGTGAAATACGAGTATGTACTCGTACCTAACGAATTATCACTTCCTGTCTGGCCTGCACTGTTGAAGAGGTGAATGCATGTCCTCGGAGCCAATGGCGAAGGCGAATATGATTCCAAAGTGATTTTAGTTTTGTTCAAGGCAAATGGCTACAAGTACTAGTGTTCTGAGTGCATATCAATAATGTTTAATGTTCATGAAATGACAGATTGAAAAAATAGTTATTTTTTTTTATGGCATCTAGCGGGACTAGAGCAAAATTTGGAACATGGACGCAAAAGTCAATTTCGAGAATTCTTAGTTGTGATTCATGTTTTTGGCCAATTGTAGGTTTAAAATTGAAATGATTTCACACTCCCTTTGCAATAGCTCCGCTCGCTACGCTCGCTCCACTGCTTCAGAGGCTGCTACTCTCAGTACCGACATACAACGCTCGCTCTATACGCTATAGTCACAAAGCCAGCATTAACTACGATGCGTCTCCTAGTGAAATAGGAATAAACCGCCATTTTTTATCTTTGAGCTTTTATTATCGTTTTACTGAAATATTTTTATATTTTTATAAGACTTTAATTTCGCGGCTTTTGCGAGAAAAGGACAAATAAAATTATTCTTAAAAAAAAAGGTTAATTGGGGCATAAAACTCACAAATAATTCAGGGGAGCCTTGACTTTAATTAATTTAATAACTCCTATATTTCAATGAGTGTTTCCGCGAATACCGAGCCAATCAGGAAACACTCATTGAAATAAACGCACTTGGTAAGCTTTTGGTACCACATTATGCGGGACTCGCCGAGTCACGGGCCAACTGGATAACACGTTGTGCACATCCAAGCACCTTTGAGTGAATGGGTTTCATCCGATGCAACGGATGCCGAGCAAGCATTCGTGAACCATTTTGTTTACCCGATGAATCGCTGGACGGGAGAGACACACGGTGCGTGGGTGTGCACAATGTGGTATCCACTTGGCTCGTGACACCCCGAGTCCCGCATAATATATGATGTTATATCTTCATCTGAAGCGACTATATTAGCGTACTAAGTGAACCGTCAAAGAGGCACTAGGGAATCACTTTAATCTTCGCTAGCGAACTCACTAGTGACTCGCAGGTGATAACACTCTCGCTCTAAATTTTCATTCCCGAATCTTATTTCTCGGATCGCTAGCGTGGTCCTCGTTGCTCTGGACAATCTACGTTGAAATGGAGAGATGGTAGGCCGTTGGGCTATAAGTGCTGGATTGTTTTTGAGGCTCGTTATCGACATAAGTACTTCCTCACTAAGAGAGAAGGATCATATCATGTGACTATCTCGCATAAATCCTCTTCTGGTAATAACGATGATTAATGCATAAACTAGTGTTTACTGACACCAGATTTACGCAACTATTAAATTCAATATTCGTTCAGAGAATCATGAATAAACAGCTAGGTAATCGTTAACATTGTATCATTTCTCGTATCTTGAAGAACTCCCGGAAGTTCTAACACCACATTATGTAAACTACAATTCCGTAGAAAGCAAGAGAAAAAAAAGAACAAATGTAATGTAATGTAATGTCTATAAAGTGAATCCCTTGACTGGCAAAACTCCACGCCACTAATTTCATTTGTTCAGAAGCCACAATCATTGTGGGAGTAGTGGAAGTTCAAGTGCATGGCATGTTACTTTATCTCTTCATCTCGTGAACCTACCACGGAATCTATGTTTACGGAATGATGCACACAACACGATCATATCATACCAAATCGTCCACAAGATTGTAGATCTTTTACACTCGTCTCTACATAGTAGGAAGTGAATTCAGTAAAAATGGTACGAGGGCTTGAGCCAAAGCCCAACAACTCAAGAAATTGATCTCAATCTATGATATGATACCTATCATCTGTAACCATCTATTTAACTGTCCATTGAAGCTGTCTTTACACTAGGCTCTGCCATCTCCAGCAAAGTGTCTTTCGTGGTACCATACTCAACATTCTCATACAATTGCCGGAGTGCGCGAAATTCCCATATCTCTGGTATAATGTACCTGGCAGTAGAGCGCGATCTTGAAATCCTGATCGTGATCTTAATCTTCGTCACTATTGCAATAATTTCAGCTATGTAAGGCATTGGTAACGCTGTGCAATGCGCTACCCAATCCGTATATCGATTATGTCACTGTGCAATGTAGCGTATTTTAAATCCATGATCAGCTGAAGATAAATTGTATTTAGTGCAAAACACCTCTGATCCGCTCCGTTCCGATGTGTTCAACGAGATATGAATGAATTTTCACACTGTGTCGTTCAGGTGTAGTGTGAGAAATAGGTGGGCTGGTTTGTCATGCAATTGAACGAGATCTTGTTGACATCTGTGAAAGATTGTTACAGAACAGAATGATGATGATGATGATGGGCAATGGGGCGGTTAAGGTATGCATACATAGTATAGTATGTATAAGATTTCAACTGTGTCAGTCAAGTGTCGTGATGAAAAATGGCCTAATTCGGGTGAGATAAGGCAGCAAATTAGGTCTAGAATTATCATTCTTTATAATGAAACTATTGTCTATGGTGTAAAATTGAAATTATTAAAATGATATGGCTGTGAATCTGGACACGTATTAACGGCAATCATGAGAAACGGGATCGGATTGTGAAATAAGTTCTCGCAAATTTAATGTTATTTTTTGGATATTTGCTGAAATTGAACCATGACTTCGTGAAAAATAAATTTATTTTGTGCTTAACCGATTATAAATTACTTAAACACCTTCAATAGAAGAGTGAAAAATGATGGAAAAAGACCCCCAAAAGAATTTATTTGGGAATAGCTCGCAGACCTAGTACGGGCCTACGGAAATCCATAATCCCAGAGTGGCATCCGTAGGTTCGTAATACCTAACACTGAAATCCAATCTGGGAATACCACGGTCAGATAGTGATCCTGCTTTACTTAAGTTGTTACAATCACAATTGCTGTAACATCACAATCCAATGTGGATAAGAGGTCTACAAAAATATTTGGTATATTTTGTTCAACCATCTAATGTCGATTATTCAGGTACCAATCGTCGTGACTCTTAAAATTTAGAGTGCTAATGTTACAATGCCGTATACATGCTGCGGCTGCCATAAAATTTCCAATTTTCCACAGTTTTGTACAGCAGTTTTCGGTTGATAGTTTACGTGATAGAAACGACGATTGTGGTAAGTGCTCGGGTAATGGCATAATTAACCTAATTTTTGATAAATTTTTCCCTTTTTGTCTATTGGCATAACATACAACTGGTGTGAAACTTTGAACTAGATAAAACTATTACGCTCGCAAATCTAAATTCAATTAAGTTTAATGGATTTCATTCAGATGATCCAGACGTTTAGTATTTTGGAATACTTTTCATACTCGTCACGCCGCCGCCGCCGCTGACAATTAGGCTGACAAAGAAGAAAGAAAGGCATACACAAATACTGAATTTGGCTAGCGGAGACGGTGATAGTTGATTTGATGCTTTCATCACCGAGTTTTCAATTA
Organism: Chloromyia formosa; assembly: GCA_964017055.1. Taxonomy (NCBI): domain Eukaryota; kingdom Metazoa; phylum Arthropoda; class Insecta; order Diptera; family Stratiomyidae; genus Chloromyia; species Chloromyia formosa. The sequence goes on from OZ024814.1 coordinate 138,996,394, forward strand.
GAATGGAAAATATTTCTGAGTTCATTGATTTGTGCTATTTAGGGCCATTTTCACAAAGTCTGGTTAAAGGTTATCCTATAAATAAACGCTATCGGACGACAATTCCAAACAATTGGTACGGGCTGCTGAGACTATGACAGCTGGAACTGTTTACGTTTGCACATTGAAAAGAATTAAACACAAAGAACAGAGTTCTGGAAATTCAATCGATGGAAAAGAATTTGAAACCAACTCAGCCGCAAAATAATGCTAAGAGACGGTACACACGTAGAATAGTTCTGTCGAGCAAATGGACTACGAAGTATGGAATTTGCTCGTGATAGGAATTGAACCTGCGTCCTCTCGGTTGAAAGAATGAAGCTGTATCCATTCAGCTTCATGTGCTTGGCAAAAAAAAAGAAGCGAAGCGGCCACTGCATGTTGATTTATTTTTATTATTTCTTTTTGGTTTCATGATTTTTTTTTAGTTAGACCAACTAATATGATAAATATTTACACTCATTTAAATGAGAGTTCTCGTATAAATTAAATCTAAACTGTTGCACTAATCGGTGAATATTTATATATCTCGTGAAATGGAATGTTAATCCTATCATTTCACATTCATCTTACTAATCCCTTCAAACTTTTCAAATATTATTTCAACTAGTGACGTTACCATCAATCGTTTATGTCAAAACATTCATCCTAATTAATTATAACAGATCAGACTGTTTTCATCCAATAGTAGAAGAACAACCGAAACTTTCTCCTATCTCCCAAGGCATTCACCTTGAACTCGCCTGCAATGTTCTCATAATTATAAAAGAAAACACAACATGAATCACCGGCATGACTCTCCAGAAAAACCACCTCACATTATCATTTACGGAACCCGAAAAATGATGAATGCCAAAAAGTCAAACAGCTTTACCTTCAATTTAACTGATCCATAGCTTTTATACTTTTTATTAAGTTATTCTTATAGATAGATACAGGGGTGAGAAGCAGAGAAAAAAGGTGTCGGAATAAACTGTACGAGAAAATAAATATTTACCATTTAGCCCCTATCGAAATACATAATTAGGCTCAAAATCAACTCATTTTGTCGACATCAATCAATTTCTTTGCTGATAGTGTTCATGTTTCTTTTCTAATGAATTAAGTTAGCGATTTTGAAATGCCGCAACTTATCAGGTAGCATGTGTAGTGTGGTGCCAATGATGATGGCCAATTGCTTTTTCAGTATAAGAGCCGGTGCACATGAGCGTCAAAAGTAATCGCGACGCCGCGCCGCGTCACTTTCAATCATATAGGAAAAAATATCATTAAATTGATTAAGTACATTTATCGGTTTATTAATAATCCCCTCTATATACTGAATTATACCCTCACAGTATAATATTATTTGAAATAATATTCAAATCAGTTCAGTTACAGTTCAGTTGCAGTTCAAAAGCAGAACGCCCGGGTTTCCCTATGACGTCACGAATTTTTTGGGTCCAAAGTTCAAGTTGATTTAGAATTCCTTTATTGCATCTACTATTGGGAGTAATGGAGGAATGCACAAAGGACGCCGATAGCAATCGGATTTGCCTATTTGCATACATATCCGGGCTGCCGCTGGTTTCTGCTTAATTTTCTATCTCCAGTGTTTTACTAGTACACAGTTGAGAATACGCCAGTGTGACATGTGACGCTGCGTTCGCACATAAGTTTTGATTAAGCCCAGTCAATAACACTCGAATTCAAACACAAATACGAATACGGTCACAGTGGACAACTTTCCTCAGATTTGTATTTGTGTGAAGTTTCATTCGCTTGACGACCACTTTTCCTCAAGCGATGCTTTAAAATTTCCTTCGAATGGCTCAAGACACTTCATATAAAGTTCGAGTTCGTATTCGACATTGCGTCCTATCAGCTATCACCTCATGTGCACTGAAAAGCTGATAGGAATCACAGAGAGGATTGAAAGTGACGCGACGTACCGGGTTACTATTAACGTTCATGTGCACCGGCTCTAAGACGGCCAAATCGTTCACGGGATATGCCTATTAATCCTTGAAAAAAAGAATGAGTTTTTTCCTTACAAAATTTCACCGCTCTTTTTTTTCCAAATTGGCTGAGTAAAGCGTAGAAAATTTTCGGATATTTTATATACCTAGAAGAATGAATTCCCTTCTAATTGAAAGGACACACTACATTTCGTATTGAGATCAAATTAAACTTTTTAGCGGCTGTACCGGCCTATCTATAACTAACGTTTATCGGTTAAATCGTCGTATCTTTCAGATCCCCATTTCTATGATTATGCTATAATATCTAGCGAGAATACCGCCTCCATATAAACAACAACGTGGATCATCAAATCTTGAAGTTATGATAGAAAGTAAAATTGTTTGAACGGCTGGGAATGAATCGCGCCCAAAGGTCATTTGAATCCGTCGATGAAAATGATTGTGAAGACGGAAAAAAAGTATGAATGGGCGGTGAATAAACTTCATTAAGTTGGTCGTTGCCCGCTGAGGTGACTCAACTTACTTTTAAGTTTAAGAAAGTGTGTCAGCAAAATCTCATGATGATTATCATTTTTTTCTCATTCTCGTGAATCTTGGTTGCTTTTCGCGCGATATTCTTCAATTCTTCATCCATCGGCAATTTTATTCGGGAGTTTCTCTAAACATCTCCAGTCAGGCCGAAAAGTAGTGATTATCAAATTAGAGAGGCATTGAGGTTGTTTTGTCTTGATTGTAGGTACGGATAGTATTGCTAATTTATAATATGAACCTGTCAACGGTAATAATTTTCTAATTGATTAATAATATTATCATTGGGTCATATCAAGACATTGATACTCGTATATAGACGTTATGGAGTTTTAATAGTACAGCTGGCGGGTAAATATTTTGCAAGCATCTGAGCTTATATTGATTGATCATACATTTAACTGACTTTCGAATATATTAGAGTCTGTTCTACCTACATATGTCTGTGTTTTTTTCTTTTTAGATAATATGCATTTGATTTTGGCGAATTTTGTAATAGTTATATGCTTTATAAAAAAAAAATATTCTGAAGTGATTGGAGAGAATAACTTCTCTATATACAGTCGTCAGAAGGTGCAACAAATAAGTAAGCGCTCTTTCAAGAACCACACAATTTTTTTAATTATTAAAGGATGTTTGTTAAAAGGATGATTTATTCCTGACTTTCAAGCAAGTCTGTGGAATGGATGCCTTAAATTTTGGAAGAACTTGCATTTGTATGACTGACTAAGATAAAGATATAGACTATGCGATCATTGTTTCCATAAATTAATTCTTGAAAAAAATAGAGTATAAAAGAATAACCAACGCAGGCAAATAAAAATGCAACTGCGGCCTTCAATTCATTATCATCATTATTTTTCTAGAAAAAACTGATTGTTAAAAAAAAGAAGATATTTATGTACATATTTATAAAAAGTCATTGTCCATGAGCAAAATTGCGAAATATAATTTACTCAAATATATTATTACAGTTGTATTGCAATGCCTTAGGGATTGGAGAAGTAGGGTAGGTAGGTGGGCTTTGGGCTACAGTGACAACTCACAGCTCACATAGACCTCAAATAGGTCCATTGTGATACCACTAACACACATTCTCTCTCAACATTTCTGATAGTTAGAACCATCCAGAGCCAACAATAAAATTCTGGAGTTTTCCAACATCCGCACTTTCTAGCTCTTCCAAGTCAGTGAAGAAGTAGGATTCAAGTAACGACCTCCTTCTAGCTGCCAAAGCCGGACAGGAGCAGAGAAGGTGGAAGCTACTTTCCTCTTCGTTCACATCCCTACAGCTCCAGCAAAAGTCATTATAGGGAAGCCGAAGTCTCCTGGCATGTTCCCCAATGAGACAATGCCCAGTGGCAGTGATAACACCCACCACCGAGCTAATGTGTCTTCTGTTTAGCGACAGTAGATTTTCAGATCGGGTAACGTGGAGAAATAACTACACTTTATTTGAAGCCTTTACATTAACTTGTTTGGAGTTGTTAAATTTTGTTTGGACCCTAATATTGGGATTGGATTTTCATACAATATTTGTTGGCATTTTGGGAACATCAACAAGAAAGAGCGAATTTTGATAAACTTTGTCTCGTCTCGAATATTTCAGGACTCTTCACTGTTAATCACGAAACCTAAGAATTAAAGTTAGGACCAGGCCATAATAATACGTAATATATGTATAACAAAATTTAAAATTCGCGAGTCTGTGCATTGAAAATATTGAATAGACAAAAAAATTTTTGTTAATTGTCTTGACCCCTCCAGGGCATGGACGCTTCAACATCTCTTGCATTACTATACCCTGTTGACGCTTCATTAGCGTACAGATTCTGGATGGTGCAGTTGCTAGCATGCACCTCAGATAAAAATTGAACATGCTAAAATGCACTTCTCATTCATTTTGCAGGCTTCAGAAAGAAATCGGTTAACAAGTTCAGGAGTATATCTTAAGTGGTTTTTACACACAAGATCACGTGATCATAGCCATGACCATGAGACATGCTCTGTGACCAGCTGTGCAACCACGTGACCAAGCACGAGACATGCTGTCCGACTACCTGTACAACCACGCGACCAGCAATACGATCAGCCACGATCAAGGTCGCATAGCTGGGTAGCGTGGTGGTGACTATTCGCACAGGTGGTAGCGCAGCATGTCTTGTAATTGGTCTGGTAGTCGTGACTGGTCGCACATCTGGTCGCATAGCTGATTATGTGGTCGCACAGCATGCCTTCTGATTGATTGGTCTCGTGTGTAAAACCACTGTATTGAAGTTCTGTATGTGAAGAATCCAAACGAAAATGTAAGTATAAATTTGGAACTTAATTGTTTTTGTATTATATGAGAATGAGAAGACAAAAAAAAAGATAAAGAATGTATTAAATAAATTAAATTTTAACATTCAATCGTATTGGGAGACATCTTCAATTTTTTGGTGTTACGGAAGTGACGTAAACATATTACAGAATATCGTCATCGGGTTTTAATATTGGGTTTTCTGGAAAGTTTTTTCGCTACCTTTCAAAGGATGGAGCTGTTATTGGAAAAAAAATTATCGTGGCGTTAGCCAAGATTTTTTTTGCCATTTGACAGCTGACATTTCAAACTATAATTAGTCACAAATTGGTGGTCCTCTGTTTACAAATCTTTATTTGGCATCGACTTGAAAATGGAAAATAAAAGTCAACATTTTCGACATATTTTGCTTTTTTACTATCGAAAAGGCAAAAACGCAGTGCAAGCACGAAAAAGGATGTGTGATTTTATGGTGAAGACTTTATTAACAGAACGCCAGTGCCAGAATTGGTTCCCTCGTTTTCGTTCCGGAAATTTTGATGTCAGTGATGCAGTACACTCTGGTCATCCAACAGCTGTCGATGACAACAAAATAAAGGCAATGATCGAAGCTAACCGCGAATTGAAGGAAATCCACCTCACCAAACGAATTAACGCTTGCGATTTGCTGCTGAAACGTAACGAAATCGACCCATTTTTGAAGCGATTCATCACGGACGATGAAAAATGGGTTGTTTACGACAACGTCGTGCGAAAACGATCTTGGGGCAAGTGAGATGAACCTGCACAAGCGACATCAAAAACAGATATTCATCAAAAGAAGGTTATGCTGTCTGTTTGGTGGGATTTCCAAGGTGTTGTTTATTTTGAGCTGCTCCCAAACTATCAATTCAGATGTGTACTATCGCCAGCTAGTGAAATTGGACAAAGAAATCAAGGAGAAACGACCACAACTTTCAAATCGTAAGGGTGTCATCTTCCATCAAGACAACGCCAAACCCCACACATCTTTGGTCATTGGAAAAAAAAAATGGGCCTTAGGCTGGGAAGTGATGCCTCATCCGTCGTATAGCCCTGATTTTGCACCATCAGATTACCAGTTATTCCGTTCACTGCAGAACCATTTAAATGGAAAAACATTCGTCTCGGATGAGGCTGTCAAAAATGAGTTGACTCAGTTTTTTGCTTCTGAAGACCACACTTTCTTCGAGCGCGGCATTATGCAGCTGACTGAAGGATGGCTAAAGGTCATCGAACAAAATGGCCAATATATAATTGATTAATGTTTGTTGTTTGTATTAATAAAAGAAGTTTGAAAATCATGAAAAAAACGAAATGACTTTCCGGACAACCCAATAGAATCGGTGTAATCTTAATCGTAGATATTCCCGGATACTGAGGTAGATTGATGGTTTGGTGGCTCGTGTAGCCAGATGAGGATTTAGAGCAGAATAGGCTTGTTATTGATATGGTACTTGATTATTTAAGCCAGCTCAAAGTCCGTGACCTCTATGGTCCTTTTCTAAACTTACAAGCGTATGATCCAGTTCAAGTAAAAAATACTACCGACGAGTCGAATAATAATGTGTTCATTAATATCGTAGAACTGCTTACGAATGGCTGGACAACGCACTGCTTTCTTGCGAGTTCTGGCACCAGACTGAACTAGACCAACATAAATTAGCATTGGGTCGGGAGAGGTCTTTGGAGTATTTTGTCCGCATTGAAAACGATAGGAATGTATGAATGGATGTTTAAAAAAAAAAACTTTAATTTTAGACAAGTGAGATGCCATTTTGTACTATATTAACAATGACGGCGTTTTTCGTCCACGAAGACGTTCGTGGGCATGGATGTTTGTGTTGTTTTCTCCATGTGGTGCGAGGTGTAATAATAAGCCACAGCATCTCCCGACTTGTCGCAGGTAGGCGGCTAAATGGAAGAGCAGAAGGTGCATGCTGGCAACTCCGAAACTAGTTTATGCCAACGAAACGTCAACTGGGCCACATGGAACAGTTGACGCGCTATGTCCCACAAGGGGTTAGGCCAACGCGAAAAGCAACAGTTTTAATAGGCTTGTGGCAGGAATTGAACCCGACACTTCTCGCATGACGCACTGGACTATTGATATTCTGCTGAACGTTGACATTTTTTGGAGGGTGCCTGATATCCTTAGAGGCTGCCAGATACAATGCGACTAAACGTGTAGTCAAAATGTATGCCTCCAAAGATGTGAATTAGGTGTAAAAAAGTATATCAAATTATATCTTATCTGTTCAATATATGTACATATTTATATAAATTACATATTGTATATTTGTAGTTAAGTATTACCTTAAAAAAAAAAGAATTTCGTGTCATTTTCATGAAATTCAGTATGTGTATCTCAAATATACAGTGCGACTATTCGTGTGATTTTTAAGGCGCGACTAAAGTAGTGTTAAACGAACAAGACTGATTCTAGCACAACTTAATATATGACATGATAATCTATTATAATTGGCCTCATCGAAAAATTCCTAAAATTACATACTAAATACCGAAGAAATGGAAGACGACTTTTCGTACCTCAAACAGCAACATTCTCCACTTCTTACTACACTTAACTGTAATTATTTAAATTAGCATGAGAGAAACTCTGCACACACATACATATGTATTACTCACAACCCATTTTCGGTCAATTACAACTTGACCGATTTTATCGGCAAACACAGTAGTGATGTAGGCTATGTGAAAGAAGTACACGTTACGTATGTAAATGCACGTAAGCACTTACGCAAAACAAGAATTAATACAATTTTCCAATCACGTCCTCGATAGAGCCCGTAACAAATGTTCTTTAGTTTCAGTAAATGTTTGCGCGCACTCCCAACCAACAACATGAGCCACAACGTCTACGAACCAAGAGTAACTGCAAAATTTACCAGTTAATGGTCAAAATTTAGCTCTGGTGTTTCTTTGTACCAGAATTGGACCCACTATTATTAAGTGCATCGTAAATTTGCCTAAATAATGGTTTGGTGTGTATCTGAATATGCAATCTACTACATATCGAGATTCGATAAGTGCAACCGCATGTGTGTACTCGTTTCACTCGTCTCATCCAAATCTCTGCTGTAGTATGATGATTTGTTTTACTGGAAAGAAATTCAGAAAATTCAAAAATTTCACGTTTTTTATCAGCTTTTCGGGTTAATCTTCGATACGTGACTGCAGTTGCAATTATTTATGAATGTCGGAAGTGAGTTTGGGAGTAATTTCGGATGTGCTCAAGTTTGCAATAAATAATGAGAAAATCGCAAATAAAGCGAAATCATTAACAACTGAAGAAATTTTCTTTGATAACTCACTGTTCGGTAAGGTTACAGTCATACTGAAAATACGGTCATATTTAGAATCGAATTTGCGGCAAATAAGGTCGTATGAGAAGTGGTCAATATCATGTATTTTGTCGTATGGTTGGTAGTGGTTTTAATAAAGGTCTGAAGGGAAACGTGAGCTTTAAGTTGAAAATGACAAATATCCGTATAAGCGATGGTCATCTATACTTTAGGCCCGTCATATGCAAAATATGTATGTACACATGACGAATGTTCTTTCAAGATGAATACACAATCATATGTCTTGAATATTCGATTACACGTGTTGGTAACTACCGGACTTGCCGATCAGCAGATACTCTCATTGTCTAGATTTCACTGCATAGAAAAGAAGATATTTTTGTCCTGTCCCCTGCCATTACGACCTACAGTAATTCAAACTAAACGACCACCGACATTTGATTCCATCTTATACAACTCGGCCCATCCCAATTCGCTTAGTTCAATTTACCTTAAGCCAAGGCTATGCTATTGCATTAAAGGGTATCCCCTAAGTTTTGGCATAAACATAAAATTAGAAATAAAAAGCGATGATGTTCATCGGCACTTTAGGCTCGTCACATGTAAATGCGTTTCACTTTCATCCATTTGCTTTTTAGTTCTACATTTTGCTTGTTGCCCCAAAAAACTAATTCTTTAGGTGTCTCTGCCATGACTATGTGTTGCCTTCGATGAAATTATGTCTTTCGATCTTTTAAAATATGTCAGTTATTTATATCCTACATGAGACAAATATTTTCTAGATTTTGTTTGCGATTTCATTTTATGCTTAAGAAGATGCTGTTTTCCTAACTAATGGACTCAAACTCCATCAACAGTACTCTAGTGCATTCATACCACGACCCCTAGTGGCATGATACCTATCATGTCTAGTTATCGCTTCCTCGCCGACAACATTCATTTAACTCTCTATAGGACTCAAAACGCCTTCAACAGTAGTCTACTGCATTCGCCTCATCACACCCAGTTATGTGATACCCTTCTTGTCTAGATATAGCTTCCATGCCAAGAATATGTCTTCAACAGTAGTCTACTGCATTCGCCTCACCCCATCCCCATCTTATGATACTCATTTTGCCTAGATATCGCTTCCTTGCGAAGACAATCCTATTTCCTCTACAAAGGACTTAAAATTACTGCAGCAGTAGTCTACTGAATTCGCCTCATTATCCCCATTCATATGATACCCGTCATTCCTTCATATCACTTCTTTTATAAGAATGTCCTTTTTCCTCTCCAAATGACGCAAAATGCTAGTTCTGATCCAAGGAATCAAAATGCCTTTAACAGAACTCCAGTGGATTGATGTCATTACCACGAGTCAGAATATCCCTGTATCTATCACTTTTGGTTTCTGTTTTTCTTTTTCATGATTATGAGAGTCCCTTTGTCTTGACGCACAAATATTACCGTGTGGTATTTATAATAAACAAAGGAAACTATGCACCAATTTGGTTGAACCACGGACCACGGATAATGCCTGAAAGAGTTTTTCTCTGAAATCATTGAAAAGACTTAGGCGAGAAACTCTACAAAATCTCACATTTTTGATGTATCTATTTTCTACTGCACGAATCAGAGCAAATGATAACCTATGCACACCCTTGGAACAGAGTCAATCCGAAAGAAGAGAAAGCAGATCTCGATACGCTCCTTCGAGGCTGTAGTACTATCAAAGAACAACGATAATAACAAAAACAACGGGAACAAGAAAAATTTGAAAAAATTGTGATTTTCAAACTGTCATATCGCGGGTGTTTTTCGTCGCATCGACTTCAAATTTGAAATACTACCTAAAACGACCCGAGGCAATGGCCGTACTAAATTTTAATACCCATGATCACCCGGGCCGCAGCTACAGAGGTCCGAAAACCCGTACTTGTTGTGTAGCATAAACAGAATCTTGGCCATTTTTTCCTCGTTTTCGCTTTTTTTTTTCGATTACTCCATTTTAATTTGGCGAACAGAAGGCTCCCGCGTCCCTTAATACTGAAAGGTAGCTTCGCAGGATATAGTGATAGCAGATGTTCATGCCTTTAAGGGCAGGGGCGTGTTTACCTTAGAGGGGGGACCTTTCGGTTTCTTACCAATACATCCCCTATGAATGTTTTCCCAAACTCCAAAATTTTATAATTCATTTCCCCCATTTGATGTTTTATTGTCTAATTTGCCTGGATTAATAGCAGTCGGACATTATTTAGACACTTGCCACATTATCAATTTTCAATTCGTACGACGATTTCATTTTTCTAGTGGTCATAAATTAAATAAATAATGAATTCAATTAAATATTGTTAAAAGGAGTAAAAAAGAACGTCTATATGAAATAGAATCTACGTAAGTACACAATGCTGTCTAATTTCCCCAAAAATACTTTGCATGACAACTCGTACATCTGTATCCAAACAGTTAGACCCCGCTTTTAGGTCATTACCGCACTAAACTTCCAATTTCTATGTTTTCTGCTAAAACAAAAGTCGAGCCCACAAAAACACTCCTTTGACAACTTATAAGACCATTAACGGACTATCAAAGTTACCGACCGGGGTTAAATTTGCATACTTATTTATATCCGTACATGCTCTTGTTCACTTAGCATGAAAATGTATTTTTAATACATTTCCACATATGAGATTCACATTACATGCATTACGTAATTACATCAGTCATTATACCTGTGCAGATATCAGATACAGGCAGTTAAGATCCGTATGCGCCATGCGTGGATGGATGGCGTCGACGACCGCGAATGCAAAATAGGAAAAAAAATATAAAAAAGCAGATTTGAAAAGTTCATGTAACTGTTACAATAAATCTGTATCTGAGCACACATTGTAAGTTTCGGATGAGTGACTGGAGAAAAGTATGTACTCGTACATACTACACGGTAGGTAGGCGCCTCTGCCTACTAAAGACCTTGTCAAACAGTGTTTGTTGTACGTACTACTCATCAATTTGTTGCGATGCGTATAGTGCGAATTTGTTTGTACTATTTCGTTACACATTTTCAATAGCATGATGGTCAAACGACTGGTAAAAGAAATTATAAGATTGAATCAGGCGTTAAGGAACGGTGTAACGGTATGCATTCGAGCGTTATGTTGACCATTAGTCATGGACGCTTTATAATAAAATGCATTTGATTTGCATGAATATTATTTGATATTAATTTGTAGAGAATGTTCAGCATTGTTATTGATATTATCCGATAAAAATGTTCATAAAAAACGATAGAAAGTAGAGATTGATGTGTAAACATCTTATTGTGCGGTGCTCTGTAAAACTGTGGGATGCGTAAACAACTTTAGTATGTGTACATGTCCTTTAGGCGAGTTTTTTTAGGAATTTATCGGGTGTAGAGTAAAATAACACACGTGTTACACCAACAACATTAACCTGGATAGCTTAGTAGCTTTCACTCGCATGACCCATAGTATCGCGTGGAATCTATTATGTTGATGTTGGCACGCTTGTATTATTGCCAATCAGCCAAGTTCATTGGTAAACTAATATTAAGACTTGCTTTGACAGGCCCATGCCTATTATTAAATAATATATTTTCAATAGGATTACAAAAAATTTCAATAGAAAAAAATAAAAAGGAATAAAATATAAGAATTTGCTGGGGATCGAACCCGCAACCCATTTGGATAGAGCTACACTTGTAACTGTCACTGACAAAGAACACGCTTGAATGATGTTTGTTTAACTACAGCGGTACGCCGAGTTTATAAACGTCTGCCGTTGCAATAAATAAACGATCCAATAATCAAACTGATATTTTATCCGAATTTGTAATTTATTTTCACCACATATGAGGCGCACCACTTGACAACAGGGTAGACAACTTGACGATTCGGGACTTAACCTGGTTGCTACCCTAGAACGTTTTTTGCGCAGCCAGGGCAGGGACCCTACACGGTTATGATAAAAACCGCTACTTTTATGTATGTATTCCGTGCTTAACTTTATGGACACTGCATAGCGTACACAGTTTCCGTCAGAAGCTGCATAGCCTATCGGAAGCGTATACGGACACATTAACGTCCGGTCCTAGGTTCAATTCCCGTCGTGTTGAATTTTTTTTCTTCTTTCTTCTTTTTTAAAAAAGATAATTTTGTGGCTATTGCATAAATGAATAATTTAATTTTAATTATAGCGAAGAATTTGTTACTGCCTGAGGTCAATCTTGAATTCTTGTATAGTATTGATCCCAGCTAACCATCGCCCATTGGTTGGTGGTGGTGGCCATTTGTATGTATAAGACATTCTTTATACGCTTAATGATATTTGCGTAATTCTCTCCAAAAGGAAACGAGTGGTGTAGGTCAATGGATAGAGAGCAGGTCTATCGATCGTGAGGTCCTTGGTTTGAAGCCTGCCTCGAACAAGATTCTTTCTACAGCGTGTATTCTTTATTTTGAAGTGCAAACAACTTATTTTTTTTTTATATTCATCATGTAATATTTTATTTAAATGGGAAGATAGGTTTCTGAAATGTGCGACACACTGGAGTGAGACACATAATATAGTCGGAAACAGAAAACGATGCCGCGCCGGAATAGTTCACGCCTCATGGGAATTAAGGGAAAATAGTAATATTCACACGGCATTTGCAATTTGGCATCGATCCATAACACTATGGGATGTTTATACATATACCTCGAGTTCAGAAACACTAACTCGTTTTGGGTTTTTTGTTATTTCTCTGATACTAGCAGATCAATTTTGAAACAATTTTATATTATTTTGTAGAACTCAATCCACAGCAAAGTATTAAAATATATTGACTTGGAAATATTAGACCATCAAGATATAAATATCAAAAATTAAATAGGTAAATAATCATTCCCAATGCTCTAATTCCAACCTTCTGAATATCAGCATACCCACTATACGGGAGTTCTAATTTCAATCAAATCACTCGTTACTATAGAAGTTAGTAATTGCTTTATTCAAACTATGTGATTAAATCGAATACGACCACCAAATGACTATCATTGCCGCTTTAAACTTATTCCAAGAGATACTTTTCATCAGCAAGTCCGCCGAGAACGTGAGGTGCAAACTCGGAATTGCAGCGCATATTTGATTGACGGCTAAGCGCAGAAAGTAATCGTCAGTGAGACATTCCAACGTATCATGAAATAGCCACCTAGGCATAGAAGGTACCTACAGCTTCAACCTTCGCTTCTTCACCTTGATTCGATCGCCATTAGGTTAGACGTTTAGTTCGATCGGTAGGAGACAGTGTACTTGGCAACTTGTGTGTCGCACCTGCCGACTGGTGAAAGATTTAGATTAATGGATTCCAAGGAATACTTGGTGGAGTCTAGGCTAATTTATTATGCGTATGGTATGTCGCCAATTGAGTTGAACGGTGTGACGGAATAGTCTTATCTAAAACTTTAGTAGAATTTTGAGCTGCATCTAGTTTTTAGAAGACATGCTACCGAATTGTATGAAGTGTTATGCATTTCCAATTGATATTGATCTTAATATTTATGCGTTAAACTAAAGAGAAGCCTATTTTCTCATGGCGTTCCACTTTAGATACTCGCGCCTTATCTTATCTAAATAATAAATTACCAAACTATAGGTGCGTGTTCTGTGACTTCACCAGGCGGTGTGTTGTGTAAGCAAAGTTATTACCCAAAAAAAGCTGTTATTGACCCATGTGGGGTAGGAACATAAATTTGATATGGAATGTATGGTAAGAATAAACTTTCTGAAATTTCTACATATTATTGATCAAAGACTTCAATATTCCATTACTTTTACTTTTCCATATTTTAAAATATTTCACGAGGCTTTTGCACAAGGAATTATGGGTATTCTTCCGTATTTGGGCGACCGGTAGCTCAGTGCGTAGAGGCATCAGTCTCATGTCTGACTACCTGGCTACCGTCGTTTCGGCTTCAAATTTCATCCACGCAGACGTTAATACTAACCCCTTGCGGGGCATAGGTCTTCCTCGCAGCCTTGCTTCTTCGGACGCCGATCGCTTGACCGAGATAATTGAAGAACAATGTTCCAGGCCCGTCGTCCGCCTGTTGCGTTCCATGTGGCCCAGTTGACGTTTCGTTGGCCTAAACTGGTTTCGGAGAATGCAGTTGCCAGCATGCACCTCCCGCACATGCATGGCAACGAACGTCATCGTGGACGGAATTCGAACCCGAAACGCCGGTAGTCAAACATGAGACTGATGCCTCAACACACTGCGCTACCGGTCGCCCCTTCAAAGACGTTCATTGCCATGGATATTTGTGTTGTCTTCCCCCTGTGGTGAGGAGCGTAATAATGGGTCACAGCATCTCCCTACTTCCTCCCTATCGCAGATAAGCAGCTAAATGGGGGAGCAGGAGGTGACAACTGCATTCTCCGAAACCAGTTTATGCCAACGAAACGTCAACTGGGCCACATGGAACGCAACCGGGGGACGACGGGCCTGGAACATTGTTCTTCAATTATCTCGGTCAAGCGATCGGCGTCCGAAGAAGCAAGGCTGCGAGGAAGACCGAGAGCTCATTGGGAAGACTCTGTGCCCAATGAGCTCTCGGTCTTCCTCGCAGCCTTGCTTCGTCGACGCGTCGTCCATTAAATATTTTCTTTGACGATTCTCGAAACTTCCAGCTCATCGTACAGTTCATACAGCTCATCGCTGTACCGGATGGGCCATCTATTTCGGTCGCAAACGACTCTGAAAACTCGCCGAAGGACATCTCGTTCAAATGTGTTTATCATGTTTTCGGAGGCTTGAGCAAGCGTCCGTCCATGTTTCGCAGCCATAGCATAGCACAGGTCGTATGATGGTTTTGTATAATATATGCGGAGCTTAGTATTTCTGTGCACATGCTTCGGTTTCATTATGGGGAATACCGAGGAGAAAGTCTTATTTACTAGCTATATCCGTCGCTTGATTTCGTCAGTTTCATTGGCTTCCTTTGAGAGGGTAATACCCAAGTATATGAAGTTGTCTACGAATTCGATGAATTAGAACCCTATTCGGCGTGAAAATAGAAAATTGCTACAACCGCTAAAAAATGGCGAGTGATGTTGTCGGCTCAAAGATACGAGCTGCTGCTTCAAAAACACTTATGACCATCCTCATGACCATTGTGATAGGTATACATAAAAAGTTTGGTCAAGATCCGTCAAGCGATCTAAAGGGAATTAGATTTCAAAGAATGCAAATTGCACCTATAAGAGCTTCGCTCGCTCCGCTCAATTATCTTTTGAATTTCCGCATAACATCATATGTATTCCCTTAACACGGAAGTTCTGTATGAAACCACATAATACAAATGAAAATTACCATAATTTAAATTGATAACATCAAATCTGCATATTTCATTATTTAATATGTGTAATGACATAATCCGAATCATACGGATATTAGTGTTAGTATCAAGGAATTTGAAATTAATGACGTCTCCTCAGAACTCATCGGTCCCGTTCAGTGACTCCTTTTCTCCTCGTGGGCGCTTCACTTGCGTGTAGTATCCCTGGTGCATTTTCAAACTAAAATTCAGACTGCGAATTGAGAATTGCAAATGGAATTAAATCCATACACGAGATCCACAAGAATTATGACCGCAACCGCCAGGTTTAATCCATCCATTTGTCGTAGAGTGCATCGTCTTGATCTTTGCGTCAATAATTCTTAGCCTTGGTATCTTGCAATAAGAATGCGCCATGAACAGAAGAGTGCAATAATTCTGTAACTCTTTGTATACCTGACGGAGAAGAGTTTTAATATTGGGCACAATGAAGAAGCAGAGGCCATGCATCTTTGGAGGAATGTCGATTTGCATGATCATGGACGTAGTGCAGTTTATCGTAAATTTTCCTGTAATCAGCGTCACTTCACTCTTTGACTCATAACGGTTGAATGAAATACAAGAGACAAACTATTCGCACTTCGTCGTGAGCCAAACGGAAAAGTGACTTGCAATGGGCGTCATAACCAGAGCTTTGATCAAACATAAAACCCGGCAATGATATAATACCCTGTGAGATTTCCTCAAAATGCAATAAAACTTTTAAAAGAAATTATCTCCAATAATAGCATCGCAGAGATATAGCAGGTTAAGTACACATATAAACAACAAGCGTTAAACTAAACATTGAGAATCTAAAGATTCTTGACCGTCTAGCCGATAGACTTTATGGTTGCTGTAATGCAACATTACTGGTATCTTCGATAGAATGTACTACACAAAGTCATCGTACGCTAACCATATCTTCTTGGCTGCCGCTAAAGAAAAAGTTCTCTTCCCGGCAAATCTACCACACCTTTTTTAAAACTCACGACCGTTAAAGACAAATAAAATCTCTCCAGTCCGGTACATTCCGTCTTAGTTAAGCCAATATCCATATGTGTGGAGAAAACAACGATAAAAAATGATAACCCATGCCAAGCAAACACCTGAATAAGTGGACATATCATCGGAAGAGTTAACATTCTATTAGAAGATTGTTAGCGCATTCAGAATAGTTGCATGAATGTATCTTTGAATTCGTATGGATTAACAGTGCAAACGAACAAAAATTATTGTAAAAGCTATCATAATTCGTTGAAGATTGTAATTTTTTTACGATTTTCAATGGCTATTAGTATTAATAGTTGTTTTCGTGTTTTGGTACGTTAATTTAAATTGTAATCTATATGTGTATAAATAAAATGATTGTATGTTTGGATGAGGATTATAAACTTTGAAACTGTTTCACCTATTGCGTTCAGACTTTTGAGTTAGATTTGTCAAGTTGCTCGAAAAGTTTAGAGCATTGGGGGGTCGCAATGGTATTTCTGGGGTCGCGAAGACGTTTTCAAAAATCAAAAATTACACGATAAATTCAAAAATTAGTTTCATAGAAAACAATGGAAAAAAACATATTTCGACGATTTGAATCGTGTGATGGAATGTATGTTTTTATTTATCAAAAATTAATTTAACGAATGGTGTGTGATGGTGTGTGTTCAACAACACACTCAACCGAGCTATTTACCCCATAAATGGGCTCATACTTCGACACGTAAATTCCCTTTTTTATCGAAAACTTCTGCATTCAGTAGGAATTCAACCGGGGCCCAGTGCATTGAAGGCAAACGTGCTAACCGTTGCACCATCCAGACTACGGTTAAACCTAGTAAAAATCTTTTCTTTAAAGATAATTAAAAATTCTGTGAAAGAACGGTTCGCAATATTTTTCTGCGTCTTTAATAAAATAAATAACTGGCGTATAATTTGAACCATGGCCTCGAGATGAATTAGTATCATCTCATTTTCTAGATCGTGACAGTAGGTCTTGTGCAGAGGTGTGTGATCAGCAACACGCTCAACCGAGTTATTTACCCCATAAATGGGTACTCATTTAACAGCTGAGTGGGCTCATAGTCCGACACGTCAATCCCCTTTTTCATCGAAAACTACCGCATTGAGTAGAAATCGGGAATCGGGCCCAGTGCGTAGAAGGCGAACGTGCTAACCATTGCGGTCCGGACTTCAATAATTTTCGAAATAAGTTCCCATGAAAATAAATATTTCACGTGCTTCGCGCTATCTTTCACAATAAAAGTTTCCTGTTTTTGAAAAAAAAAAGCTTTTAAAAGCTTGTTTGTTTAAAAGCAGTGTTTCCATTGGCTTTACACAAACTCAATTAGGTTTGTCCTTTTCTAGGTACATAACTACTGTTCCTACATACGTTCAGTGTAACTTGAATTAAAGCTAAATTACCTGAAACTCACCAAACCCAAAAATTTTAGTTTCTCAAAGAAAATTTTACAATTTTCAAGGCGATTTCAGCTTCAAAATATTTTCTAAAAACCAAAACATGTAGTTTTAGATACTGCTTGAAGTTAACTTCGAACTTTATTAAAACTTTGATATACTTAATGACCCTAAACACCACATACATATAAGAA
The DNA here is from genome assembly GCA_964017055.1 of Chloromyia formosa. Classification (NCBI taxonomy): domain Eukaryota; kingdom Metazoa; phylum Arthropoda; class Insecta; order Diptera; family Stratiomyidae; genus Chloromyia; species Chloromyia formosa. Next base: position 139,014,529 of record OZ024814.1, read on the forward strand.
AAATACTATTTTGACACAATGCAGACACAAGGCGTCGCCCGCGCCGCGCCGTAGCGAACGGTATTAAAAACTTCAGAACCCGTTCCATAAGCTCAGATTATAGTCCAACCAAATTAAGGATTCAACTCAAACTAATTAGAAAAGTTTTGGTCCTTCTATTTTTTTTGTGAAGTGTTCGAATGTGAACTTTTCACTAAAAGTCCCAATAATGGTGGACGGAATCTCGGAAAAATTACGTTTTTTTTTAAAGGAAATTATTATTAAAACGCCTTACTTAGCTGAATACAGTAAAATCCAATCTTTTGTACGATAAAGAGGTCGGCATCATCTCGCGGTTAAGTGACCGTGAAAAAAATGTCCAAAATGACCAAGGTTAGTGTGAAATTAATAGTTTGCAGGACGCTAAGATGTATGATACACAGCAGGCGCATTTTCTTAACAGCATTGCAGAGCAGAACAACACTACAAAAACAATCATAGTGTAATTGTAGAGTGTTTTCTGTTCTGCATAGCTTTATACAAAAAACACGCCCAATAGTTTACTACGTATAAAAAATTGAGCAAAGCGAACAGTAAACTAGAGACAGCTAGCGAAGCGAGCTCTTTAGCTAGCATGTGTACATAGGTAAATATAATTGGGGTACTCACGTCCAAGGCACGTATGCTTTCTGAATTGTAGGAATCCTTCTACACAGCGGCATGCACCTTCCAAACAGCTACTATTGGCAACCTTCATGGTACACTGTTCTTCCAAAACGCAATCGCTTCCAAGAAGTTGGGCTGTAAGAATATAGAAAAAAATAAAAAATATAGCAAAATAAGCAGAAAGTATGGAAAGAAATCTACATTTCCCTGAAATCTTTGCAAGAAGTTGGTTTGTGGTTATTTGAAACTAGGTTGGTATAGTATGGCAAACCTACTATAGTGGATGAAACCCAATTTAAACCCACTTTTTTCATACTTACTGTACCCTGCTTAAGTTAAATATCAGACCGGCTACCTATACTCTGTTCTTTATACCTAAAATATATATGTATTTACTAGTCGAGTCTCCAAACGAACGAAACTGAAGACTTTTTTTTCAACAATCCTCTCCCGTTTCCGAGATATGCAGACTCAAAGTTGTACTTTTGTATAGGGTAGTTGTAAAAATTATAAAAAATGATAAAAAAAAATAGTTTCCGTGAGCTTGGAGTTCAAATCTCGGCGCGATCAAAAACTGCCTGTGGGTACTAATAGAACTCTCACCGTGCTCCGAGCTTGTCAGTATAAAGACGGCGCGGGGAGGTGCATGCTAGCAACTACACTCCCGAAAAGTAGGTAGATATGCTATCGAAACATCAACAGGGCATAGAAATGCTAGAAATGTTGACGTACCTATGCCCCTGGAGGGGAAAAGCCAATTAACAACTATACCATCCGCCAACCATTCCAACCTTATCGCCCCATTGTTTTTTATTCCCCATTTTTATCTCCCCTGTTCGTGTTGTCTTCCCCAGGCCTATGAATTTTAATTAATATGTAACGTATACGTAAAGGACAAGGGCAACGAGCGACGAAAACCCCGCCCACGTCTCCCGAACTGAGCTACAGCAAGCATAGGCCGCAGCTTAGCTCCTTGAGGGACCTTTTTCTTCGCCAGATAGCACGGCCCGACCTTCACGGTGATTATGCTATCTTAGGCTTCTTTTGATGCCCACCAAATCGTCCATTACACGCCTTTAAGACCATTAACAGATAATGGGAAACTCGGTGAAATTAGACGTTCATGCGCAGGGTCTGTCAAAGTTTATCTTAAGGTTCAGGCTAGGAAAACGCATTGCCACGTGATTCTCCATATAATTTCCAGTATTACTTATATACTTATTATTTTAAAAAGGAAAATTTTTTCAAACTCTTAACCCTTGATCAAGCAACAAACATTTATATTTTTCTTGAAAATTCCCCGCCTCACATTCAATATCTCGGAAACTACGGCAGCCAGAATATTTAAATAAATTGATGATCCTAGCCAATGTGTTGCTCTAAAATATAAAATTTATTTAGTAAAAATCAGACAAACGGTTTATTTATTCAAAGTTTTTGAAGAGCAAATTTTTCTTTTGCTCAAAAAAAAAAATATTCTATCACCTTTTTCTTAAATTTTTCCATGGACAATGTACTTATCAGATTTTAGAAATAAATTCCTGATTTTATAGTAATCAAATTGAGTTAACTTAATTTTATCATATTTTTTAGTTTCTGTAAGTTATAGCCCTTTGTATGCTTGAAAACAGACTTTTCGTGGGTTGCAAAGTCGAATGCTACGCCGATTTTACATTAAAAATAAATAACTGGCGCAACAGTCCAATTTGAACCACGGCCTCGAGATGAGTTAGCATCATCTCATTTTTCTAGATCGTGACGGTTTTTGTGCAGAGGCATGTGATCAGCAACACGCTCAACCGAGTTATTTACCCCATAATGGGTACTCATTTAACAGCTGAGTGCGCTCATAGTCCGACACGCAAATCCCCGGAATCGAACCGGGGCCCAGTGCGTTGAAGGCGAACGTGCTAACCGTTGCTCCATCCGGACTACTACGATTTTACATTATATCTATGTATATATTAATAGGCTAACAATTTTTGTATCTGGCAGGCAGTGCGTTTATCCGATAATTTCCGGACACTCTGTTTAGTGCGAATTTCCGTCGTTCGTGTTTCTACACTACCTCCTAGTGAACTAGTTGTTGTTATAACGGATGGATGGTTAAGAGAAATGAAAATATATTACTGGGAGGTCCCAGACAGCTACTGGTTTCCTTTTTAGCTATAATGAACTATAATGAATATTGGAACATGGGTCATCAAAAATATGGTAATCAAAATGTAAAGGTCAATTTGGATCATCAATGTTGCGCTCAAAAAATTTTAAATGTCAAGTTTGCTCAACAAGTAATCTCATCAAAGTTGTGTTCATCAATCTAGCACCTTCCGTTTCTCATTTTCAGTGGATCGACTACTACTATCCTTTTACCAACAATCATTACGTGACGTTTTTTATTCAAATTCTCCGCCAAAAGACATATCCATGTGAGAAAAGAAGTTGGTCTACTACTACTGCATTAAATTTCGTGTAAAGCAGAGCCTGTAACTATTTGGTAAAAAAATAGTAGTATTTCATCCAGAAACTCCACAGTTGATTCATGTATGATACCTTAAATATTTTCTACGAAATTTAATAGTGTCAAGAAATCATCGAACTCATTTCAAATGGGAAAATATATTTTTAACAATACAACGACCGTAAAATGCTTAATGGTCAACTCCAAACTTCATTCAGACTTTTTTTTTCACCATTGATCCCGCGCGCCATTGTCACTCTATGCACTAAACAGTAAATTATGCTAACGATTAATGCAAATAACGTTCAGATGCATGGACATTTAGTCAGTGCCATGTTCCCATCATTATCCTAATGAGTTTTTATTGATCACACTCGCTATCTAATTATTCCTATAAATATGAAGTGGCGGCAGTTAAAAAAATATATATTTAAGTGGTATTCCTATGGGACAAAATGTTTACTTAGCTAGGGAAATGGACTCGAGTTTTTCACTTATATAACGAAAGATGCGGTCGCGGTCTCATCATCACTTTATTAAGAGCATTATTCATTCACACGATTTTGTCCAACCAAATGTATTGCATTTGATGTCTTGAGCTGCCATTTTATGAAAATAAAACTTTGGCTAGTTTTTTTTTAAAGATTTCGAACGCATGATTAATATGGATAGTAACATTTTATATAGACAATTGCTGGAGTTTTTTTCCTTCCTTGAGCAGGATATCATCAGAGGAAAGATAGTAGGGAAGTAGAATAATAGTAGAATAATACTGCTAAACGACAAAGCAGGGAATGTGATTAAGCCTAACCATTCTGGTACAAATCTGTTCGAACCGGTAACACAGATATCTGCTACTACATATTTGTATTCTCAGGTATGGAACGAACTATGATCCATAGTTGAAAAACGTTTTGACGATCTGAATGACGTTAGACATACATTTATGTGCATGTACTGCAGATAGATAGTTAGATTGTATGGATCTTTAATGGGACAGCCGACGCATAGATGCAAGATTAATACTTACATGGTAAACAGGTTGTGTCATTGTACTGAACATAGTAAGGTGCACATTCACATTTGCCAGCCAGTGAACAATGACTTCCTTTGATATTATCGCATTCCATGTCATGTTGACAGCGTGCTCCTAATTCCATAGCGACTATCTGTGCATCTAGGACACATACTGTACTGATTAATATCTGTAAGAAAAAGAAAGAGAAAAATGTTAAAGATGAATTAAGACTCGATTAACTTCTGTTCGGTAAGTTCATTCATACATTGTCAGCTTTAGTAGAGGTACATGCATACGAGTACGTGGGTAAGATGATGGATAATTTTGATAAAGTCATACATTGATGACATTGTTTATTGTGCAAAAATATGTGGAGTATTACTATATTAGGTTGGTAGCGAAATATTCATGAAGATTGAATGATTAAGGCCGCGAGTGGAATGGGAAGTTTGATTTTCATGAAAAAAAATTAGAAAATAATTATTCTAGTTTTAACTCAATTTTAAACGGCGCTCAACCTGGGGCCCGAAAAGATACCGTCAGAATTTGCTTAGCTCCCTGTTTCATCTCTATCACGAGGTCGGTTTTCATGTAGAGCTTCGGAACTATGAGGCCAAGTATGAAAAGTTGTGAACGAATAAGTTCTCCACTTTTTATGCTTGACTATGCCGAAAAGCTGAGTTTAGTAGATTGCTGATGCCGATTATGTGATCTATATCGCTACGTGCGGTGTTGCGTCCTGATGCTTCATCGAAGACCTTGGTAAGCAGATCTGTACTTGGAACTAAGGCTATTTCCGGTCGAGGTGCTTGGAGGTGGTACTAGTACTATATATGTTGATTGCGATGTATCTAGTTTCTTTTATCGAAACTTGACTAGATTAGCTATGATATGTGTTGGGGGTGTAGGTCTGTGTGCCATTGAGTGGTTCGCCTTGTCGATTTTTTAAAATGTAATCCTTTCGTTGAATGCTCTCTGTGGTCACTGGGCTATTGCATATACTATGCTCAATTGCCCTAACCCCTTATGGTGCATAGCGTGTCAACTGTTCCATGTGACCCAGTTGACGTTTCATTGGCATAAATTAGTTTCGGAGAATGTAGTTGCCAGCGTGCACCTCAATCGCATATACTGGCTGAAAGGCCCCTTTGAATAGTTTCTCGTGCAAGCGTTTGAGATTGAACTACTTCACGTACCTGGATCTCACAGAGGAAGTGTACATGGCTTGGAAGGTTTTGACCGATTCCAATGGGTCATATTTTTCTCTCTTGGCTCTAGTTTGTAAATACATTGTCTGTAAACTTCGTTTTTTGCATCTTGCGCTTTTTGGCATTCTTCGTCAAACCAGCCGTTTCGTGCGCGCCGATCCTTATGTACCACGACCTTCTTTGTGACTTCCACGATGGTATTTTTCAGTTCTTCGTGAAACTCGTGGATACCCGTATCGCCGATGTTATGTAGCAGAGGCGATAGTTTTCCCTCGAAGGTGGCTGTATATGCCTGCGCCGAGGCTTCGCTCGAATGTTTGTCGACCGCGAAAATTTTGGAAGCCCACATTCTCGATTGGAGCACCGAAGGAATTCTACACCGACTGGTTGTTTTAACCAAGTGATGGACAGAATCCCCGTTTGCTCCTCGAAATAACCGAACATCCATCACACTGCAAACCCATCTCTTGTGTGAGGACGTGGTTAATCTGGTTGACGGTGCCTGTATCTGTAGACTTCTAGGTATCCAGGCAAGCACGTTAGACTCACAAGATTTCTGCTGCGTGCGAATTCGATTGGTCGGTAACTATTATCATTACATTCCCCGTGGAGGCTGTGTCCTCCTGTTGTTCCCCAACATCAACTCTCGTTTCCAACTTTCGCATTAAAATCTGATATAATAGTGTATGGCAATCCGACTGAGGCCGGTAAAAAAGTGAAGGCACTCGTGAATTCGCGCATAGTCTGACAGTCCAAGGCCATGCATTAAGCGGCATGGATGTTCATCCCTATGACTTTTTAAGGGTAAGACAACTACTCGTAATTGGCATGCACGTTTGATACAGCCACAAGTTCTACACCAGAATTCAAGAAAATAAATTACTCTGATCGGAAGATCTGAGGTTGTTGGTATTTAGAACGTAGGAACAACGTCATCTCTTGAATATATAAAACAATCGCTAAAATAATAAACAATCGATTAATATGGAATAGATTATGGTGCTGAAATTCAGTAGAGAAATACCGCTACAACTGAAAATTTTCCTTTACGGACAAGATACAGAGACAATTCTTATCGGCCAAGGGCGGCAAAATGGGTAAAACTCGTGGTTTGGATTTTTAAATTTCAAATCACCTTCCGCCCTCTACCTATCAGTTTGACTTTCTATCTTTTGATATTTTTTGGTTTTTATTTGGTTATCATATTGAACTTGTCGTTGGTCTTATTATCCGCGCTTCCTCCAAATGACCAAAAATTTAGTCGAAAAAGTATTTCTAATAGCATTGATAGGGTTTTGGGGGCTGGCAGGCGTCATGTCAGTGCAATGTTTTTTCCTACCGATTCATGGGTTGGAATCCTTCCTTTGCCATGGTTATTTGTATTGTGTGATATGGGACGTTAAAATAAGCCACAGCCTTTCCCGGCTTGTCACTGAATGTGCCTAATGGACAGGATGTGTATGCATCATCCGAAATATGCCAACGAAATGTTAACTAGGCTTCTTAGGTGTAGTTGACGCTTTCCAAACAGAGGTTAAGACTAATAGTAGTATTGGAAGTGATTTCACTGATGCAGCATTTCTATTTGACAAACCAATCAGGCAATTTTAACTATTCAATGGCCTACAAAATAAACAGCGTTATCAATCTGACGAAAATAGCTAAAAAAAACCCTACTTTATTTCTCAAAAAGCTACTTTCCCACACCATACACAACAAACATTTCATGATCAGTCGCTAAGTTCCATTATGTAGGTGCCGAATTCAGTTCAACTTCACTTGAACAACATAGCAAATTGACAGTCTAAGAAGCCGCTTCTAAATCTCGGATGCCACACTGCACATACGCCTGGGGGTATGTTCAAATGATTTCTTAACCCACATTTCAGCCGGCCGGTATAGACCGGTTGAGTTAATGATGCCGCACTCGACCATTGTGAAATTCGGGCGGACAGTGTTTTTGAACAAATCTCGGCAATCTAGAGTGAACAGATAGGAGAGAAAAAACACATTAATGGTCAATTATTCAGGTAATTAAGTCGCTAACATAACACGAAGTTTTTTTTTGGCCATTTTTGAACTCCTCTAACATCTTGAAGATTTCTCTCTCATACGCGTTTCTTTTTCAGCACATCATGATCAGTTCAAGAGGTGCTTTTCTAATGGACGTTTTTTTTATTTCGGCTTCTTCGTATATGTACACGCCAGCCACCGTTAAGTAGCAGTTGACTTTACGGAGTCGCAAAAGATCAATTCACATACAAGAACAAAAATGAAAGGCTTAAAGCTATTCTTAACCTAATGGGAGGTTATCGATTTGATGTATATTTAATACCCCGAAAGTCGAGTTTCTTGTTCGAGCATTTCATCCAAATCTTTTGTTTTGTTACGCTCAATCGAGGAGGAAGTGATGTTTTGCGCATAGCACAAGAAGAACGATGTCGAATGTCGTGCCGATCAAAGTGAAGGAAATCGACGTATTTTTCGTGGGTTAGTGAAGGCCGGGTTGGATTTGTATTAAATTCGTATCTAGAGTGGTCTTTGCAGCAGGTTGATGAATAATATTGATTTGACCTATTTTCAAAACACAAGTTATATTTACTTTTGTGGATTGACATTTTGACAACTGTAATATTAGCAAACAAAGTACCGAAGCAAAAAAAGAAGAGTCGTAACATTCTGTTAGCGAGAAAAATGCAAATGCAAACAGGTGATCTACCTGTTATGTGTCTGAGCTGTGGCGCAACATTTTAATAACATCAACTTATGAATATTTAAAGGTTTTTCTCGCGGTGAATCAATTTAATTTGATTTGATTAAAGTGTATTCAGATTTTTTTGTCAATTGAATAATAAAATAGCTGAAGATAATATTCTTCGGGCATTTTATTATTTAATAACAATCTTCTGGATTATTTGCCATTTTTTAGTTTCCGATGCACTTGCGCATATTTGGCCTGGTTTTGATGTTATATGTTGTATAAACAATCATAATTATGGAAGTTTCTATTGAAATAACTATATGCATAATTTTAAATAAAAATTTATTCAAAACTATCTGATTTTTGTTAAGATCTTGATGATTATTTATCAGTACCCATTTCACAAAGACGAATTGGGTCAGCTGAACAGTTGCCCGATACTTCCTGGAGATAAATAGGACTCCATTATTTACAGTACAGATACATTAAAGATTATATTCAAATATAGGTATGTCCAATACAAGAACCTATTGGAACTCGAAAATAAACAAAAAAAAATCAAACACGTTTGCATCCAAACACAAGTGACGATGAAACTGTGAATCCAATCGCAAACGGTCATATGGAATTAATTTTGTACCGCACTCACCATTTTGCATAGATGAATAAAATATTAGTCACTCTATCGCATGAAAGATAAAGTTTATATTAATCACATCTATGTAACTTGTTAACAGTTTCTTGGCATGTTGAACTCGCGGTTCGTTACAGCAGCAACCGGCGAGTATGAATAGGTGGTACTTGAAGTGGTTGGTCGTCTTGTTTGGACTCACAACAAGTTGCACGGATGACGGGCCACTTGTTGTTTGTTGCATTGAAAATTAATTGAAGCCACATTGGAGCGACTTTGACGAGCCTGACAGTGAACTTGGCAGTTCAGGTGCATTGCCGTGAAGGTATCGCCTTGTAGCAGATTATAACGTGTTCAGCGTGGACGTTGAAGAGTAGGACACAGTCTTAAGGTAGATGTTAGATGAGAGGTTGATATTTTACATCATCCTGGGATACATGTCGCGTGTCATTGTAATTAGTATTAAATAGGAAATATTTGTATTTAAAATCATTAATGTTGAGTGGAATGTCCGATTAGGAGATGAACCGAGGCGTTGTAGTTTAGATTCATATATTAAAGAGGATGATGGGTATGGGTAACCGGGTTACGTGTGTTTGTGTAATTTTTTAGACTTTTCCGTAATCCGTTATGATATATATACTATATATAGATCACAAGAGGGTTCATTGTTCATACCATCAAGATAACTCTGCCTTATTCTATAACTAAGTATTAAACCAACGGTCAATTAAACGATTGAACTGCATATCGCGCATACCCTTAGGGTGGTCGTCCACTGCAAGCGTATCTGAGCGGCAATGCGCTCCCGCGACACAAGCGGCAAAGCGCGGCAGATCCCAAGCTAAGGATTTCCATGAACCTTCATCAACTGTAAGCGTGCTCGAGCGAGGCGGCTAGAAGAGTCAAAACGCCAGATCCAAAAAAAAATGGACTTGCCGTTCGTCACCGCGCGTTTCTTCTAAGAATGTATTTGAATGACTTTTGTCGATTGAAAACATTTTGATTTTATATGCAATAAAGGAGATATATTAAATATTCTCCTATTAGCAAAAGATAGGGTTGAGTCCAGGCCAAATCATCCTCATCGATTGGTATGTGTTGCCGTTTATCCATCTTAGGCTATGTTAGCCATGTCGACCTCAACGGACTTGATTGTCGTTTTATATGCTGCCATTGCATTTTAATGTTTTGCGATTCGCAATCCTATAAGGTATCTGGCTGATGTATTTTCTTTCGAAAACGTGGTTAGTAGAGGCATGCATTATCCATAGTTGAATGCCCAGTACTCACTGCAGCCTACTGGTCAGCTGAGCAAAGTCGTTGTGCCGTGTTTGCCAGGAGTTGTTCGCCAAAAATTGCCAGAAGAAGCAAACCGATAAACATGAGCTGCATATATCCAATATAGCACTTTCGACATCAGACCGGACTTCTTACCTATGACCTTCCTACACGAGTGAAGTGCGCTACAATTGTAACCGTGACGGGTTTAGAATATGCACTGTTCAACATCTTTAGGACCTTCCACAGGTCGGTGTGTGTGAGTGAGTTGCCGGGTCTGGAGACCACCGCCGGTTGTTAAAGGAAAGTCCATAAAAATTCTCCAGCTAGGTGTAAAAGAATGGACGAAACACAATGCCAACGAAGGGTAAATTAACTAATTAACGTTTCTCGGATCGCAAAGTGGCGACCGAGAACTCACGGCTACCGAGCGAGAGAGTTCATTGTGCTGAACAAGAATGTATGAGGGGTGCTAAACCAGAAGGTTGTATGTGCCACAAATTCAACTCTACAGCGGACACAAAAAAAACTGATTTATTTGAAAGCGAAAAGTCTTTTTGGAAATATTTTCATTAAAAGTCAATTTTATTTATACCTAAATTAATTACATTTCTGTTTTTAATAAAATTTTGAAGAAAAAGTCGATTAGAAATGAAAATATTAAATCTAAATTGACCAGAACGTTTTAAGTGACAACGTTTTTGCAAGCCATAACGTTGTATGTGCCAACGTTCTTAAAACTAATAATTTTCAACAATTCTTCATCATTTTGTCTTATTATACTAAATTTTCCCATAATATTCTGCCTTCTCTAAATAAAAGGTTAATATCGCCGAATTATCCTTTTTCTTTTCCTCACTCAAGGGTATAAGTGTCTCACTCGTGTGTGCATCCGTGTTACTTCATTCAAAACTTGTACTTGGGCTTAAATATTTGAGTTTTCAACGATTGTCTCTACTCAGAATAACTTTTTTGGACTGTGTCGTGGAAACATAAACCAAACCTGGTAGATATGGGTATCTTCTAATTCGCTGGAGTACTTTTGAAGGTATTTTGAGTCCTTTGGTGAGGAAAAAGGACATTCTTGGCAATGAAGCGATATCCAGGCAAGATGCGTATCATTTGGTGTGTCATGAGGCGAATACACTAAACTACTGTTGATGGCATTTTGTGTCCTGTGGTAAGGAAAAATGGACATTCTTTAATTCGCCTTTTTGAAATGGGTATCGCCTGGATCGCGGTGATAAGGGCAACATTTCTCAATGCAAATCATAGATAAAAATGAAACCGGAATATAGAGGGCTACGCCCGCAATCCGAGGGTTTTGTAGCAAGCACTTATATTTGTACGCAAGTATCGGCTCCTTGCTTCTCTTGGTACCACTTAGATGGATAAAAAAAAACATAATAAAAATGTCTGACCCATCATATAGTATCTTACATGCCCATTCATATTAGGCGATTGTAATGAAACTTAGAACATATTGATGTTGGTTATCCTTGGCCATCTGTGTTTTTTATCTCGGACGTGTTTAAGGGATGTAAGGGTGCGCTAACAGTAACTATGGAAATAAACTATTATTAACCTATTTTGAGGAGATATACAAATTCCATTATTTCCCGTTTTATATGCTATTCGGAACCCACCTTCCTGAAAGTTTTCATTTTTCTAAGTGTAACGGTCTCGAAATGCAAGGTGGGACAAATTACGATCTAATATTTTCTCCTCCCTCACTGTTCCCCTTTCTACAAATTTAAAGTAAATGCCAAAAATAAAATGTACTCAACATTACCTTTCTCACAACACCCGACTTGCCTATACCAGTCGATAAACAAAATTTGACCTTAATTTCGCCCCACCCCCTCCCCCGCTCGTTGGCCAAAGGCTAAAGGGTGCAGGGGTGTGCTAACTGCAACAATAGAAATGTACTATTATTAACCTTTTTTGATGCGATTTTGAAATTCTATTATTTTTAGTTTTTTATGTTAGTGAAATGCCGCTTTTCTGTAAATTTTCATATTTCTAAGTGTAACGGTCTCGAAATGCAAGGGGGGGGGGGGACAAACTCGGACCACATATTTTCCCCTCTCCCTCTTTTCCCGTTTCTTCAAATTTGAAAAAAGTTCTAGAAATGGAATGTACTCGACGGTACCTTTCTTACGATACCCCACTTGCCTATACCAGACGAAAAAGAAATTTCGACCTTCATTTCCCCTCTATGGGGACCCCCCCTTAAAGTTGACCTATTACGACGCATCACTTTCTCCAGAGAATTATAGTACTTCCACATATTTTCACCAAATTTCATGCATGTAGCTTCAGCGGTTCGTGAGATATTTCATGGACAGACAGACAGACAGACAGACAAACAGACAGACAGACAGACAGACAGACGGACGCATGACCGATTTCACAAGGGTTTTGTTTTACTACAAAATCCTAAAAAGACAACATGAAAACAAATAGATCAAAGTGAAAATGTATTTGCATGGGGCGGGCCTAAAGTGCCGACGAATATCATCGCCCTTCTTGTGTCATTTTCTTTCGACCACTACTTGAAGTTAATAGTTGAAACTTTGATCATGGTAGCCGACAATATCCTTAGCTTTTCCGTATTAGGCGAACTTTTTGCAATGTCCATACAGTTGAAAAACGTCGTCGTGTTTCTTACTACAAATGGATTATTCTGCCTTGCGTTTACAATGAGATTAACCACATCCAATGACACTTTTCTTGTTTTCTCAATGATGTCAACATCTTTATCGCACCAAAGGAACTTGTGACCTTTCACTGGGAATTTAAAAGTTGAGTGCTCTGTAACCAGATGGCACTTAAAACTTTTTGACTAGTATCTTGCGTTATTTTCCGTTATGAGACATTTATTCGTACTCATTTTTTAATAGCAAATGTGTGCCAGTACATACATAATTTTAAGCTAATAAAACGGTTTTTCGTTGGTATGGCACTTCCAACCTTATGGTTTAGCACCTCTCATATATACATGTTAGGCGCGGAGAGCATATTTTCACATAGTTTTTTAATATTGAAAATCTATGGGAATTTATATGGAGTTGAGGGTGCTCACCTCCGATGACCTTGAAATTTTAGTATGTTGTAGAGTCCAGCATGATGAGTAAAAATATATATATATACACAATATATATACATGTTGGGCGCGAAAAGCATATCTTCACATAGTTTTCGAACTTAGAAAAATTAAAAAAATACGATGTATCGTAAATATGTCGCACCCAAAGCGAGAGAAGCGCGCCATTATGTTTGAGCCACAGTGAGGGTTGTGACTCCTCGCGTGGAGCGAGCATAACGAGCGGAGCCCACACAAAAGACTATTGCGAATCAACAATCTCTCGTGTAGGCTCACTCCGCGCTTAAGGGATCACAACGCTCAATATCGCACAAACATGAACGCTCCCTTCGATCGCTCTGGGTGCAATATATTTACGATGCAAATTGAAAATTCTTTACGCGATGATGTAATTTTCCTTGAACGAAGTAGTACAATGCAAGTGTTTCCATACATTTTCAATATTAAATGAAACCGGAATATAGAGGGCTACGCCCGCAATCCGAGGGTTTTGTAGCAAGCGCTTATTTTGGTATATAAATATCGGCTCCTTGCTCTTCTTGATTTCACTCAGATGGATAGAAAAAACGTAATTAAAATGTCTTACCCACTTACATTTTACATGCTAATTCATATTACGTTATCGTAACGAAACTTAGAACATATTATTGCTTAAGGTGTTGGTTATGGTTGGCCATCAGTACTTTTGACCTCGAACGTGTTTAAGGCGTGCAAGGGTGTGCTAACTGTAACTATACAAATAAACTATTATTGACCTATTCTGAGAAGATATACAAATTCCACTATTTTCCATTTTATATATTTTTCGAAACCCACTTCCTGTAAGTTTTCATTATTCTAAGTATAACGGTCTCAAAATGCAGGCAGGGGGGGGGGGGGTCAAATTACGAACTAATATTTTCTCCTCCCCCACAGTTCCCCTTTCTATAAATTTCGAGAATATGCGAAAAAATGGAATGTACTCATCATTACCTTTCTCACGACACCTCATTTGCTTATACCAGTCGATAAAAAAATTTTACCTTAATTTCGCCTCTATGTGGACCCCCCCCCCCCCTCCACCCGGTAAAGTTGGCCAATTAAGACACAGCGCCCCCAACAAATCTTTACCCTTCCAAAAATGATTAATTAAATAACTGCAATTCGCACTACGAAAAACAACATGAAAGTAGTACTCACACCTATGAGGTCGGTAGGTGTATTTTTTGTGTGGATAGTGTCAAAATGCCGAACTTTAAATGAATGTACTATTATTAAATATTATGTGATTATAACGAAACTTAGAGATATTATTGCCTATGATGTTGGTTATCATTGGCCATCAACATTTTTGACCTCGGGTACGTGTAAGGGGTGCAGGGTTGTGCTAACTGAAACTATAGAAATGTACTATTATTAACCTTTTCTGATGAAATTTCAAAATTCTAGAAATCTAGGTTTTCTACACTAGTAAAATGGCGCTTTTCTGTAAATTTTCATATTTCTAAGTATAACGGTCTCGAAATGCAAGGGGGGGGGGACAAACTCGGATGACATATTTTCCCCTCTCCCTCTTTTCCCGTTTCTTCAAATTTAAAAAAAATTTCAAAAATGGAATGTACTCGACGGTACCTTTCTTATGATACCCCACTTGCCTGTACTAAACGAAAAAAAAATTTCGACCTTCATTTCCCCTCTATGGGGACCTCCCCTTAAAGTTGACCTATTACGACGATTCGCTTTCTCCGGCGAATTATAGTAATTCTACACATTCCTACAAAATTTCATGTATGTAGCTTCAGCCGTTCGTGAGATATTCCATGGACAGACGGACAGACGGACAGACGGACAGACAGACATTTGACCGATTTCATAAGGGTTTTGTTTTACTACAAAACCCTAAAAACCATGTGAAGAAATTGTTTCTGCGCCCAACTTGTATACATATGTATATATTCTTAATCAGAATAACAAGATATTAATTTCAGGAAAATCGGAGGTGAAGTAATTAATCTGCATAATTACCCCCAACGAAGTTACTTTGGCGTGTATATTAATTGCAATATTTATCATCATCCAATTTTAAATTAGAAGATAAATAATATAATTTAGAGAAACAAAACACCACTAATTTTTCCGTTACTTTGATACACAACAAAGCCAAAAATGATAAATAATCGTTATTATGTATTAACTTAAATTATATGAAGTAAGCTTTACGCACTCGCAAGTTCAGCACTTAATCATCACGTACGTATTAAGCAATAGAATGCAATTTGTACTAATTGCACCACATTTTTTCTGATTTATTTATCACTAACAAAGGTCATATTTAAATCCGTTAATTATCACTTAAATTCAAGCATAAATAATAATAAAGTTCAACTAATGTTCAAAACAAATGAATGCATGCTACTTAACCATTCCGATGTGCATGTAATGCACTACACCTCAGCGCGTAACTCATGCAATATCACGACATTGAACTAGATTTAGCCATTATGCTTACACACTAGATATCGCCGTGGATTTAGGTACTCAGTATTCGTATGTTGTACAAGTACATTCTTTTAATTCCACAGTGAAATTAACCACGCTATACAATTACATGAATTTGCTGATGCGATTTTCATGTTGCATCTTCATTCGGATGCATAATACATATTATAGTTTTATCGGCTATACCACAACGAAGATGCGTAACAACATGGATAATTGGCTTCGGCCCGGGATCGTAATTTCCAATGCAATTGCACTCATAACATATGTATGCCAGAAAGTGCTTGCAGATAGTAACCCTATTTTTCTCGCCATTATTCTGTAACATTCTTTCTGTCCATAAACAGTCTTGGCTACGATGGTATACCAATAAAATTAAATAAAAGATGCTGAACATGGTTCCATACAAACCAGAATCGACGGAAAAATGCGTTCACTAGGGCAGTATACTATTGTTTTAGATTGGTCCTATTTACTGATGAAAAAAAAAATAGATTTTAAATTATAATACAAACTAACCTAGCCTTTAATTAATTAGAATATGCACATATTTTACTCATTCATGAGGTAGAATTCCACTAGTGTATTATTGCATTTCAGAATTGCAAATTTTGGCTTTTTCGAATATTAAATGTGGGAACGGAAGTTATGTTTAGGGGGAAAAAAATCTTCTTCTTCATTGCTTTTGAAAATGACTAAGCTTTAATTTTGGTTGCATACGATTTGCATTTAAATAAAGACAAGATGACAAATGACAGCATCCGGAGCTTGAATTTTTGCTACTAAAACGCATATAATGTATGTGTTTTTTTTTTAATGTTGTTTGGATGTGGCATGCAGGTAGATTCATGTGGCGAATCTGAATCACATCATGAATATGTAGGTCGAAAATTGGTAAAAGAAATTCAATGCAAAATTAGACTCAATATCGGTATGTTCCCCTATATAAATGAATAAGTACTCGTATGTAGATTTGCAATGCATGATGCCACTTTGATCAATCAACCTATTCATAATGCGCTTCCTCTTACAATTCTAAGCAAATAATATTAAATAATATTTTGTATTTCTTAACAATTACCAACCGCAGGCATTTTAAGCTTTGAAAAATGCAAGTCTGAAGTTATATAGTATGAAACGTAACAATTTAAAAACTACGGTAGATGGAATAAGAAGAATGGCAGAGTTCAAATCAAAAAATAATATAATAAAACAAAGTGAAAACGAATGATCAAGTTAAAAATTTAAATAAAAAATATAAAAGAGAATACATTGAGTGAAATGTAATAATTATAATAATAATAAAAACATCAGGAAAAAATACGTTAAATGTTAGTTGTTGTCGCTGAAAACGGGGATTGTAGGAGGAGCACCAATGCGCAATGTCTACTCAAAAGATAACCGATTTTCTTTTTTTTATGTTTTTTAATAATTTTACAGATTATTTATACTTGCCACCTCCAAAGAACACCCCTCTCCTATGGATACACTTTTCCTGACAATGCTGCCACTTCGTGAAAGAGTCCTGGATAGCTTCATTTGAAATTGTCTTTAAGCTCCGAGGCGAAATTGCTTTAATAGCTTGAACGGCACTCATTCAGCAAAGATTTTAATTTTGTAAACAGGAAAATATCGCAGGCAGCAAGATCTGGGGCTAAGGGAGGTTAGGGAAAGACAGTCATCCGGTATTTCGCACAAAACTTTAACAAAACTGAGCGAGCAGGTGCATTGTGAATGTGAAGGAACCATGTGCTGTCTCGCCACAACTGGGGTCTCTTTTTGCTAATTTGCTCGTGCTATATTTTCAAAGCGGCTTCGTAGCACCGAGAATTGACCGTTTGACCTTAGAGTAAAAATGCATAATGCACAAATTCGTTAGAATCGGGATGGCCGTGCAGATCTCTTGCCAGTCCATTGTGATAACTGGACTTTTATTTTAATGTCGTATCCGTAACCCCTGTGAAGATTTTACCCAAATTTCAGGCACAATTTCACGTTGCATCGTTACTCTCGTAAATTCAACATTGCGAAAAATTTCCACGAAAACTGACATACGTTGCGCCAAATATGTGACAATTTGGAAAATTTGAATATCAGTGATAACGAAATATAAGTATCTTCTGATGTGGAATCCTTTTTCCCAAGCATCCCGATTCCGGAAAAACATCATATCTTGGAAGATTGGCTGTTGTTACAAGAACTGCAGGAGAAGAGGAAGAAATTATACTTAAAATTATGTATGGATCAGAACATCTGTCAATTCGAAGCTAACTTTTATCGAATAACGAAAGGCACATGTGCAGGAAACGCGTTATCTCCGTTTCTAGCTAAGATTTTTATGAGTAATTTGGAAATGAAATTGAAGCAGAATGGGTCGATTCCTCGAATTTGGTTTAAATATTATATGTAGGTGACATTTCAGCAGTAGAAAGAGCCAAAGTATATCGACGGTGAAGATACCCAACTTCCTATGTCAAAAATTGCATTTCGGCAGTCAGTTTACATAGGGGGTTGTACAAATTAAAACATCATTGACATAGAGGATTTGGATGTTGCTGCCAACTATCGGCTTTTCATCGAAAATAACAACATAGGAAGTTTAACAATTGATGCATGTATAAATATTTTAAAAGCACTTTAGTTAAAGAGGAAAAAAATCCCATAAATTGACATAGGAGGTTGGGATTCTTGACCATCGATATGACATTCTTAGGCACTTGAATGCACAATATCCAAACATTAATTTCACCATGAAAATCGATTAAAATTAATTATTACAATTTTTAGACAGATATCTTAATTAAAAATGAAACGGAAATATCGATTTTTCATTATGTATCTAGAAAGCCTTCAAACACACCAGCGATTCACACTACCCAATGTCCCACAAAGAAGCCACGTTCCATAGTAACGTCTTCAAAACATTCAACATTTTATGGAAGAGCTACAATGCGTAAAATATGCAGCAGTGATCAACGGAACGGAAAAAATGATCGAAAAACTCGTCTCATTGAACTCAAAGAAGATTTCCAAATACACGAAAACAAAGTAATTATCGGATAGACAACCACGAAAAAGAATAGCATTGCCATATACGAGTATAGTATTCCCCAAATAACCGAAAAACTAAAAACAGCCTTCAAACACATGATTTTGAAATTGCCTATTCTAATAATGACAAACTCTCAGAGTCATATTAGGTGCGTTTTTTTGTACACAGCAGAGTAGAGCAAGATAATCTGCAAAAAAAAAACGGCAAAACCAGCATTCAAACGTCAACTCAAATTTCAAGAGGAAACTTAAATCCTTAGTACAGATACAATCGGACAAATTTCCTTTAGGCAGCAGAATCATTTTGTATGTTTACTATTCCATATAATTAAACAAAACGAACATTCGACATATTGACAGGAAATTAATTTTATGTGCTTCCCAAACTGTAAATTGGCCGAAAACTTCGACACCTGCGCCGTCTGCATTTCGAAAGGCAAAATACTTAACAGAGTAGAATTCCTGCACTAACCCTCTATCCAGAGCAGGTCAGATCAAATTATTAGTGTTAATTGTGTGGTGTTAACCTGCTCTGCTCTGCAAATGCCCCTATCATCAACCTAATGTCTTGTTCACATCGACGCAAATGAGGTGATTTCGAAAATCACCGAAGAACGTCCACACTGCACTGCACTGTGATTTGATACAAACAACCTACACTAACCTCAAACTTTATATCGGTTTTTGCTGGAAAAATCAGCCAATTTAGCTTCCTCCTCGATGGTGGCTATCTGATCAGACCTTTTTATACTCTAGATGAAATCTGAGAGTATTATAAGTTAGCCACAAAGTTTGTAACGCTAAGAAATAAGGCTCGCAGAAAAAAATGAATGATACAGAAGTTCATATTATCACTCGAATATCTCAAAACCAGATGTCCGTCTGTCCGTCTGTCCGTCCGTCCGTCCGTGACCTCTCTAGCTCGAGAACGCGTTGAGCTATGAAGTTCAAATTTTGCACACGTTATTTTTGACAAAAAATGAAGGCTAAGTTCGTGAACGGGCTAAATCGCTCCACCCCTTCTACCCCCTCCCATACAAAATGACACATTTTTGAAAATTTACAATAATCAGATTTTCTCAGAAACTATAAAACATATTGCTTTGAAATTTTTAATATATCACTTTTATGATAATTGTAACCTATGTTATAAAACTTATTGTAATCCTCACCCTCCTTCTACCCCCTCCCATACAAACTGCACTATTTCATGAAATACGTTAAGCCAATTTACTCATTACCTATACAATTTATCGGGCTGAAATTTTGTGCTTAACACTTAATTAACAATATCAGTTAGATTCAAAAAAAGTAATGATTGCAACCAAAATTATTTATTGGCTTTAACCAGGTTCAAATTCATCTAGAGTATTGCATGATTGGGGTTTACCCCAATCGTAGTTCTTTTATGTTTTCCTTATAATGTTACACAATTTAATAAAAAAACATGCTTCTCAAGTGTAAACTGTTGTGGCGGCGACAGATATTTCCTGTCAATTTCCAAGGTGTTCATTCAGCATAATTTTGAGTGTGATTTTGGTCTTAATTTTGTACAAATCATGGCAAACGAGAAGATTTCGATCTGTCAAATTGTACGGAAAACGAGATGATTTGGTGAATGATTTCGTATGAAATCACGAAAGTGGGACGAAATCACATGATTTGATGACAAAACAGAATAATTGAAATAATCTGAAATATATGAAGTACCGTGTAGCGATTGCCAACAAAAATACATCAGCCAAACGAAACGCAGTATCAGCACTTGATTTAATGAACATCTGACCAGTAAGTTACGAAGTCGGCCGTCACACTGCACGCACTCGAATACAGCCACATGAATAGGAACACCGAAAATACATATGTACTTATATGAAAAAGAAACAGGTGAGCAAACCTTACATATCGGATGCATATAAAAGCATCTATGTATTGTATATGTACCACAATAGAAACATCGCGATGAATACCTTTGAAGCGCCGATTCCGCCTTAAAAAAAATGGTAGTAGAACATACCTTATTAAACTCTAAGCCACTTAAAACAATCTGGGTTGTTTTATTTTTTATCCTTGTTAAACTTATTTTCTTTTTGGAGTTTGAATTATTTGTTTTTCTGTTTATTTATTTTTTTTAGCCTCAGACTGTAGTTACGCAGCTAGGCTATCTAAGCCCGTTTCCTCACTTGTCGGTACGGTAGCGGCTCGGGATCGGTATGCTCGGTATACGCGGTACCGCAAGCTTAACGAGAGCCTTTATTTCAATGAGTGTTTCCTGATTAGCTCGGTATTCGCGGATGCGGGGAGGGATCGTTTCGTTTTACTGCGTCGCGGGATGAACATCCAGTGACCCCTCGGTAATGATAAAGATAATGTCACGTAAAAAATTTGAAACATGGCAGTAATATTTATATTTTAAACACAATTTGTTTTGCCTTTACCACGATTTATTTTATTATTCCTTACGCGTTTCGCTCTCTCGAGCGTGGTAAAGACAAAACAAATTGTGTTTAACATATAAATATAATGAATTTCTACAAAGTAGAAAAGTCGTCTATCGAATTAATTTACATGGCAGTAATGGCGAGGACGTGAGTGATACTATACATTGAATGCCGAAAATATACAGCCTGGCCTGGTGCGTAAATGAAAGCAGACCGGAATTGTTATGGTATACAGAGGCTACTGTCTCGCGGCGCTGCCCTGCCGGTAAGTGAGGAAAGGCCCTAACAAATGAGTATTTAGGTACTACTTTTTCAGGAATTAAAACTTGTAGGATTTCTTACGATTGTCTTGAGTTTTAAATGAGTCTTTGCCAACAAAAAAGCTAATTATGTCCAAAAAGCCAAAAAAGGCAAACCAAAATTAAGAATTTGAATGAAACTAAAAATATATTTACAGAAGCTGTCAACCACCCAAAACGTTATGGCGTTTTTTTATTCCTTATTCAAAGTTTTTGTTTTTTTTTTATACCCTTCACGGGTGTAATAGGGTATATTAACTTTGTCATGCAACGCACAGAAGGAAGCATTTTTGGCCATATAAACTACTTATATTCTTGATCAGTATGATGAGACGATTCGATTAAGTTTTGCCCGCCTGGTTCTATGTAAACTAGTACCTCAGTTTTAAAGCTATCGAGCTGAAATTTTCTACAAATCCTTCTTTCTATTGCACGCTGTACATATGTGGGAACCAACGGAATCGGACTACTACGTCATATAGCTGCCATAGGAACGACCGGTCCAAAAATGGGTCTTTGTGAGAAAAACTTTTTTATTTCTAAAGATATCTTTTTCAAATTTCACTCCAATCAGTTGTATTTTTAGTCAAATCACATTTCCGAATTGAAATTATAGTTCTCTATCTTATAGCTGTCATAGGAACAACCGTTCCAAAAGCAAGTTTTTGTTTTAATTTTTTTTTATTTCTGAAAATATCTTTATCAAATTTTGATATTATTCAATCATATTGACTAGCATACTACGTTCCTAAATTTTGTTGAAATCGGCTCACAATTTCATATACCTCCCATTGGAAGAGTGAAATCGGAACCAGTTTTACTACTAATTTAAAAAAAAAGTCGGATAAAAATAGTAAATTTTTCAATTTTTTCGAGAAACGATGCACTGTACAACGTCGATTATAAAATTTTTAAGTGAGAAACTCCATTTCTTCGTTTAAAGTTCCGACTTTAAAAATATTCTCTAGTTAAGACTAGCTAAAAACCTATTGTACAATAAATTGTGTTAAGTAAGGGGACCATCTCCACTCAACTGGCCGTTAGACTGAAGAATGCACTCTAAACTATGAAAATTATATTCAAGAACCCGTTTGAAATACTAATTGGAATAAAATTGCATATCCAACATCAGGTAGAGGTTTATTACATTATTTTAAATGTTCCATTGCGAAGAAAATCATACTTATGTTCTTAAACACCACCTTTTATTTTAAATATTCAGTAAAAAATTAGAATCAATTCAATTCATAATTAAAGTTGCTGGCATGCATACAGCATCCCCAAATACCTGGTACTTCCTATTATTCAGAATAGTTAATAAGTTACTCGTACTATATATCTATACAAAACAAACAACGAAAATTCATTAAAAATCACTTAACACCTTTCATTCATTTGAAAAAATAAATCAACTGCATAATATGCAAATTGACGGTTATTTATGACTTTATTTTTATGAGTACGGGAAAGAGTTGACGGGTTTATGTGAACGTTTCAGAATTTTTTATTGCAATGTTGTAAAAACTTGTTAATTTGTTGTTGATTGTTCATAGATTTTGTACAAATGGAAATATATATCAAAGATATTATCAGAGCAAATAAATGAAAAAATGCACTTAAATCTGTAAGCAAGTGCAATGAACCTCGTTAGTAGTTTGTAATATACCTATATGTGGTTTGTGTGAAAATGACCAGTAAAATCGTAATAGTATTACATATAAGATACCTTTTTGCTAGTTCATTCCTGAAATAATGGCTCCTTCAGCAATTTTTTTCCACGCACGTCAAATTGTTTTTGCTTTAGTATACTTGACGGATAATCAAATTTTAAATATAATGACTTGGAAAAACAATCGTGTTTTCTGCAGGTATTCATTGTTTCATAGTTTATTTGGAGTCACAGGCAATATTATATTTATGTAATATCCACACGATTTACACGGTTTACTATATTGGGTGGGTTCGGAAGGCGCAACCGTTACGCAACGTTGGGGTTAATGTCTCCTGACTAGGTTAACAAGCAGCGAATAAGTGTCATACGAGTACCTAGTGCTCGTACGATCGCCAGTGCTCAATATTTTCGCTAACAGTAATTCGCTTATAAGCATAATTTAAAATGGGAATTCCCTTATAGCCACAATTGGTATATTCCTAATTTACCGGGCAACGCAACGTAATTTGCTACTTGAGCGTTCTAGGACAGCATGCCCATAGATCCCGCCACTAAAGCAGCATTTTATAAATTTGGCTAAAAAAATCAGCGCTACTGATGCTGCTGCTGCTCCAGTGTTATTTGCATTCTAATTAGAGGCGATGCATCTGCTGCTGTTTTTGTTGCTTCCGGCGATGAAATTCCCGCATAATTATTTCTTTTGCTGTTTTTCGTAAATTGATTTTCAGTATACTGCACTTCAACAGGAAAAGATGCTTTATTCATACAAAATAATGGATTATGTATGCAGAATTTCGGATTTGATCGAAATTGTGCATGAAAAACCGAAAAAACACATGCATGCTCACATACAAGCAAAAAGCGGAGTGACGTATCTGCACACATTTGGTTTGAACAAAAAGTGTGCATAGGTAAGAAACACGAATAGTATATACTTGCAGAGGTTCTGGTTTCAAACGAAAGTTCTGGATGCATGCACTATTTCCTTATGATGTGGGAATTTTTTTCCGGTCATGAAAATGGTGGAATATGCTTTCGCAGCTCAAAAGTGGCAGCATTAGTTTACTTGCAAATCCTAGAAAACGTATTGGAGCCTTGTCGCACGCAAACTCTTCCGTCGCCAACATGTTGCCTAAATTTCAACTCGCCCAGAATTATGTTCTCCATTTTCCGAGGCCATGTGTCATGTTCCTAACCCCATTTCAAACATTTTATCCTGACGTTTTAGCGGAAAGTCTGACTTATAAATTGGCTTCCCTGCACGTAAGCCAGCTTTCGCCAGCCTTTTTCTCATCAAATTTGATGAAATTTGCCTAACCGTTTCTAAAACTAGATCATTCTTAATGTCGGATGAAGTTTTGAACCGGTTCGGATAGCTTTGTAATGGTAGGAAGCGATTGGCAACTGGGGTCATTTTTCCTGATCGTCCAAAGCCTTTCTTCCGCTCGGTGGGGCTCATTCTTCGGAACTTCTTCGAGTACCATTGCGCAGTACACTGAGGAATATCCAGTATTTCACTTATTTCGCCAATAGTTAGATTTTCTCGCGCCAAAACCAAAATATTTCTTTAATTTCCCGCACTTACTTTTTCGTATTTTTTCATCTAAACTGCTCTTTTCTACTTATTACGATATTATCACCAACTTTTCACTATTTGCAGGTAGGATACACACACTTTGTTATAACCTGGGCCAATAAAACACTATCAATCTAACTACTTCGAAGAATTTTTCCGAAAAGGTTAATTAAATAGTTTGAGCAACTTGTTTTTTTTGTTTGTATATATTCTTGATCAGCATCATCAGGAGAACAACATACTGAAATTTCAAGAAAATCGGAGGTGAAGGAGTTAATCTACATAATTACCGATAAATCAAACGCATCACGACGTTTCTCTTCCCAGACCTTCTCAGGAAACTGAAATCTAATAAATCTGTCTCCTATCAGACACTTCCCATTTCTAGTTCACAAATGGTTTAATGTTCACAATTTAATTTTAACAGCTTCTTATTGAATTATTCAATTTAGACCAATCCATTTTCATATCAAAATGTTATCTTCAATGTGCACAATATCTTGAACCCGTCCTGCACCAAATAGTGATAGTTTGACTGTAGATGCCAAAGTGACGGGACGGTGCGAGTATTTGCCATTCAGTCGCAGCCTATTAAATTTCATCCCAAAAAGTAAACGTCATGTTCATCTATATAAAAATGTTAAAATTTAACACCAGAGATCCGGGTAGAGTGCAAGGAACCTATCTTCAATTTAATGCGTTTCATCACTATACGGCCAGCAAGAAGGTTGGGACTTCAATATTATTGGCTTAATTTGCTTCTTGAAGGTTGCAATAAAGCTCCCTCAGTGAATCCTCCGAGTCCCAAGTGCACTTACTCTCAGACGTTCGTTGACCGTTCACTTAATGTCTTTGAAGATACATAATGAAAAATTGTCACCGATATTTGCGGTTGAAATGGACCAGAACTGGCCGCAAATGAAAGAAAAAAAGAATCTGGAAAACATAAGGCGACGATGATGTAGCGTGTCCGGTATGGAGTTAATGGATGAACATATATGCACATATATGATCACTATATCATCAAGAGATAATTTTATGATGAAGTTACGGTTCACCTTTATATGGGTAATTGGGTCAGAATGAAATATTTCCATTTTTTTTTTTTTTTTGCAAATTTCACACCTTCGCAACATGGAATGCCGAAAGTACTGTTATTAACATCAAGAACGATTTTTATCGTAAAAATATTCACAAATGTAGTAAAGCTGTTCATATCGTATGCATTTACACGCTTTACACAGATTGTCTCTTAATACCGGTAACTTTAAGTTCAACGAGCACTCATCTTATGTATATAACTGCATCTGAAATACTTTCACCATAGTTTGTACCCGGTAGGTTTGGTTGTATAGTATATATAAAAACAAAGTACACAGCTGTGTGTAATTTTCGCAATGTAGCACATTTCATTTTTTTGTTTGTTTAACGAATTTCCAAAGTGCAAACAGGAAATCTTCCAATTTCTTTGGTAAATCCACTGGGCATTCTCAAAGGCCGTGCACATTTGCATGCACATTTCCAGAAAGTTAAAACCGCACGGGTAAGGTACTCTTCACTTCCTCAGCCAGTTGATATATGACCCATCATAATAGAGACCGCGATAGCATACATTCATGCTCACTTCCAAGCAGAATGCTTGAAATCAATCATTGACTAACTGTACTTAAGCCAAGTGCTTGTAAAGTCCATTTGGTTGCGTTCATGAGCATTTATTTATACGAGTATGGTTGATGGAACGTTTCGTTTTCGAACAACACACACACCGCTCAAATCCTTCTTAGCTGACCGATACGAAACGTATAAAACAAAAACTAACCTCGGACAGTTGCAACAACCATCGATTTCTTCGATATTGCATCTTTAACATTGCCCATACCTGAAGTATGTATTCTTTTCTTGCATATTGTCCATACATAGTACGAGTACTATATGTGTACACACAATGCAGAAATGCAGCATCTGCAACATTGAGGCAAAAGAAATGGTTTCGCCAAGAATGGGACCACACAAAAGATGACCACTATTTTGAAATGCTTAACCACGTGCCTGTTATACATTCTAATCAAAGGTACCAGCAAGCTGCATCTGCATCTTTGTATCCATACTATGCCGATTAAGAAAGACTCTCAACTACCATTTCAATACTCCGAATGCCTACCTTTCGATAGATTTTTATAGCATGGTATGCATTTGAGCAATTCAAACTGGCGGTTGTTGGTCAAGATTGGATTTACAAGTTCAATCCTCCTTAAGTACATGATTGAAATGCCACTTGAGCGCATACCTTGCGCCGCAACGCGCCGCGCCGTGTCGAGTTAATCCAATTCATTTTCATAATTATATCGTACGAGTATAAGTAGCTCAGAAATCCATAGTGCAGTAGTCAATGAAAGTGGCTAAAATTGCGGAGTGCTGTAAGAGGATTTTAAAGAAACAAATTCAGATTTATTTGCAAGCAATGGAGTAGTTTAACAAAGCCCAGAAATAAGATGCTCTTTGTAATGTTTATTTGTAAGACAGTATGAATTGCATGAGCGCTAATAAATTCGACTTTAAAAACAATATTTTTGATTTGTACATTTTTTTTGTATGTTATTGAACTGACTCTGTACTTATTTTGATTAGTACTGTTTTCACCACAAGTTGTCGCAATCTAAAACTGCCACGTCATGAGATCTATCCAGTTAGATAAGTAAGAATCGTCCAATCCTTACCGGAAAATGGAACGTGGGAGTAACAATGATGTTAAATTTATTTAATGGCGGATGTCAATTTTTATAGGTCAATCTTAGATTTTATGAGTGCGGAAAATTAATTTTCCTTTTCAATGCTATGCGACTAAATCCAAATAAACTTACAAAATTAAATCTGTACTTTTGGGATTATCCATGGCTTAATTATAAGCTTCCAAAGATTTAAGATAACCTAAATGTTTGATGCTGTTGAAGTATTCTTTCACCTTGACATCAATTCCCGATTTTTTAACGTCTAATCAAATCGACTATCACAATACGGATAATCTCATTTTGCCGTTTAGCCCAGTCAAAACAGTGTTTCTAATGGAACTAGTTCCCAAAGTTTCAAATTTGTTTTCTATTTTGGAAGTGGTGTTCAGGAAATATTTTTACGGAAATTCTTTTTTTTTTTCGTTTTTCTTTTTGTATTGTAAATATTTTGAAAATAACTAGCCCTATGTAACGAATGGTCTGGTGGGTATCCGGGGATGCCCCTGTGGGGACGGAGCCTAGGTAGCATAGTGACCATGAAGGTCGGGCCGTGCCATCTGGCGAAGAAAAAGGCCCCTCAACGATGAAATGCTTTTAAAATGCACTTTTATCGAAAACGAGATGTTACTCTTAGCACAGTTCAGAGTAAACCTGGTTCACGGCCTTCAAAAATATTTGTATCTAATGATCATTAAATCCATTTAAATATAACTGTCATTAAGTTCGAATGTCTGTCTGACAGGCGAACGCCACTAATATATGAATACTTCTATGTATTTACAGCCCATTCAACCTCTTATCATTTTGTTCCAAAGACGTAACGTTGCGTCTAACTTTTCAAAGAAAAAAGTTCACTCTAGCCGCATGTGGATTTGTATGTTTTTTTATATGTTATACTTGTATCAGATACAAATTCCGCGGAGACTTCGAAAAAATTCGTAACAGTTTGTCTGGCGTCTTATGGTTTTAATTCTTTAATTATCACTCAAAATATTTGAACCGGTTTAAACTTTTTAATAGGTGGAAATTAGATCAAGTTGGATTTCATGCAGGTATTCATTTTGACTCGATGAACGCGTAGTGAGTTTCACGGTAGTAAATATTTTGCATATCATAAATGGATGGGTTCAGAAGTTACCGAGCAGCTTCTGCTCAGGTGATCATGATCAAATAATCATCGAGCAGGAAATATTTCGGCTCACACCGCACACGTTCTTCTTCTTCTTCTTTCTCCTTGACTTTCATATAAAGTTGTGTGACAACGAGAAAATAACCGAGCGGTTGCAGAACCGCTCGCGATCAGTGTGTGATTTTGGGCAACTTCTGAATCTACCCAATGACTCGTTTTTTGAGATAAATATATTTTCAAGTGAGAAAAGACAGGTAAAAGAAAATTGACAATAACAAATGAAATATTCAGTTGTAGCATTGACGCATTTAATTACTTGTTCGAATTAAATTGACTTTCGTTTAGGCAGTTTTAGTTATTTGTTTAAAGTGGGTGGCTCAGTTTGTTCTGGCGTCATGTCAGTCTAACATCTCATTATACCGGTGTTCACCGGCTCAAGTCCCTCTGTCGTTATGGATGTTTTGTGTGGAGCCAAATGGTCAAAAAGCGGACTTACATAAATGTATTTTTAACTAATGAGTTGCAGTTGCTCCTTCGATTTATAAGGACCAAATACTTTAGGAATAACAAAAAACTCCCACATAAGCCGTGGACTAGAAGAAACTAACTTATTTAATTATATATTAAAGATAAGTCTACGAAGACGGCTCTCCATGAGATTATACGTACTATTAAGCATGACTTACATTACATGCAATTCACCCTAGCAGCTTTCTTAGATAAAGATGGTGATTTAAACCACGTTCGAACCGAGGTCATACAAGCGGCTTTCACAGAAGTGGATAATAGCGATGCTAAGGAGCAGACTGATCAAAGCAGCGCTTGGAGAGAGCCAGATGACCAAATGTGTAGCCGTGGAACACCCCAAGGCGAGGTCATTTCTCTACTTTGGATACTAGCGGTGGACGGACTCCTGAGAAAGCTGGAAGCGTCAGGAGACAAGATAAAAGCATACGCATCATGAGTGGAACCTGGACATGGTTAACGCCTGGACCGCAGAATGCGAACTCGGTGTGAATCCGAGTAAAACTGAGCTAGTACTGCTTACTACAAAATTCAAAATACTAGAGTGCCGACTCCCACAACTAAATGGCCACACTCTGAAACTAACTCCCAACATCAACATGCCTTGGAGTCATCCTTGACTCTAAACTTAGTTCGACGCTGAACATCGAACATCACATCAAACCCAAATAGTCCTTTACGCCAGCAAGAGGACCTGCGGCAAAAGCTGGGGACTACAGCCAAGAATAGTGCTATGGCTATACACCGCGGTGGTTCGACCAATCATCGCATACGGAGCGCTAGTATGGTGGCCAGCACTTCGTAAAAGACAACCTTAACCTGCTGAATAAAGTCCAGAGAACCGCGTCCATCGGAGTCACAGGTTCTTTGCGATCATGTCCCGCAGACGCATTGAATATAATCTTGCATCTACTCCCACTAGACCTACAGATACTTGGGGAGTCTATAAGCTGGACCCCCAGATTATATAGCCACGGCAGCATCCAGAAATCTCTACCCAGGGAACTACAGGACCTGCTCCCAACAGACTATATTACCATCAAAGACGACTTAGAGCGACACTTTACAGCTGGCTTTCCAACAAGGGCAGTATGGGATACAGGAGAAGTGATCAGGAAGTCCGAATGCAAAATCTTCACTGATGGCCCAAAAATTGCATGTGGGGTCGAGGCGGAGATCTTTTCCGAAGATTTTAGCCTATCAAGATCCTTTCGCTTCCCAGACCACGGAAGTGTATTTCAAGTACTAGCGATAAAGGAGGCGTGTCGATCACTGAAGCGCACTGCTGATAACGTCGCCATTTTCACCGGCTGTCAAGCCGCGATCAAGGCGCTATCGTCAACCTCAATGTCATCCAAATTAGTAAGACAATGCCGCATGGAGCTTGCCGGACTGGCAGAGCTTTACAACATCTCTCTTCTATGGGTTCCGGGACACAGTAACATAGCGGGGAACGAGAAAGCGGATCACGGAAGATCGACATGTGACATATTTTCATTAAAGTACTCAACATAATGTCAATCTGTTAAACTAAGTAGTATCACGACCGAAGTAAGAACAAACGCAAACTTTTCATTTCTTTTCTTCTACTATACAAAATTCAAATGGAGGTGCTTTCATTTCACTTGGTATGTGCCTTTCCAGCCAATAATTTTTGTCCAGAAAAGTAACTCAACACGAAACAAAACTTTTGTATTAACGTATGTAACAAACAATATTTTCCTATTTACACCACGAGAACTTCTGCTCGCCAAATGATATAATTTTCAAATGTATGTGCACATTTTCTTCTCTCTTTGAATAATTCATAATTTAATGAAAGTAAAAGATAACGTGAAGACCTCATTTTCAGTCAGTATTGTACTAACTTTTTCTTTTACGAAAAAATCTTGATGTAAATTTTCCAGCAGAAAAAAAATCAAAGTCACCTTTCTGAGAAGTCGATTTTACAAAACAACCGTGTAATACATAGGTCAGTGCCAATGATATCAGCTGTATGCTTATTCTCTTTTTTCGTTGCTTTGGCATCATTGAAAGTAATCGAAATACTTACTACTTAAGAGTCTCAAAATCTTCAATTATCATCTTTCACAGTGATTGTTACAGCCACTGTGAAAAATGTGATGACTTTGAATAATTTTGAATTTTCAAAATTGTTCAATTTGTTATGAGAATCTGAACATTTGCTAATATTACTTCATCTATTTTAAATATTAATTATTGAAAGTTAAAACTAAAGCAAATCGAAATTCAATCGGACTTGAAGTACGTATAGGAAATGTTAAGGTTACTTACAACCACAAGATGATATTGTTAAGTTCTCAAATTAACTTTCAATTAAGATAAAAATTTTTGTTTAGTTTTGGTCGATGAGGTCGTCATAAATGAAAAACATGCGCTGTCATTCGAGCTGCCAAATATTTCTGAATTTGTAAAGGTCTACCAAGTGAAATATGGAACTATTGTCCTCGTTGAGATTTCTTAATAACGGATAGTTAATTTTGTATTATTTCAAAACATATTTTCACATATTTTAGGCTGAACATAGATTCAAATATTCAAGAGCTATCCCTTCTACAACACGGTTTTCTTCAACGCGAACACGATAAGGAAATTCATAACTCGGCCACCTACAACACGGTTTCATTCTAACACCATAATATATTTTAATTATTATGAAACCTCCGCATAAAACTGGTACAAAATTTTCCAACAAATGGAAATTTCGGGAAATAACCGCATTATCTTACATGGAGATTCAATTCAAAAGTTTAATACGAGTATAAACATACCATCATAATGTATTTATCAGGTGTTTGAAGTGTTTTAAACGGATGATTGTTTCAGTGGAAATTTATGAAAAAAGATTTCTGTCCCGAACTTTCTATAAAAGTAAGGGAACGATTTTGTATTATTTGAATAAGAACTAACATTTAATCATTTGTTAAACGATCATATCAGTTTTATATCCGCTTTCTGTAAGTTTTCTATCAGCTTTGCATTGAATCTCTGCCAGTTTTCTATTCGTTCTCCATCCATTCTGTATCAATTTTGCTATCCGTTCTCCATCTGTTCTACATCAGTTTTGCATAGGATCTCTGTATCAGATCAAAATGGATAGAGAATGGATCTAGAACAAATTGAAAATTGATGGGGGACGGACAAAAAACGGATATAAATATGTATAATGATAGAACGGATGGAGAAATGAAACTGGTGCGATCCTCTTAAAACATCGTTAAAAGGAGAAAAGTCGCTCGTATTGAAAAAAGTCAAAATTAAAAAATGAAACAACAGTGCAATTCATCAAGGATAATAAATGAAAATTACAACTGCAGGATTCTCGATTAAACTGGAAATTCCAAAGCTTAAATGACAAAAGAATCATTTAAAAAATTTTCCAATTGTTTTGGGCCACAGTTTGAAAATTATTTAAAGCGGAAGTGCCTGAATTGCCAAAAGCTGGGATTAAAGGATTATCAGAAGTTGATCGATTGGGAGGAAGGCTTTGTGTATAATGGCTTCTGATGATGTTCAGGACTTATTGGTAGAGGAAGAAGTTGGCGAAGAGGGTTTTCATCAAATTTAAGTGAAATATAGTTTATATTATTATACAGGAAGGATTGATATTATCACCAACCTGCCATATTTTTTTACTCAAAATCTTCGTTGAGATTTTTTTTAAATCCATGAAACGGACTAAAACAGTAGACTTTTTAAGGGGCAGAAGGTTCAAAACGACCTAGCGAAAAAAAACAAATATTTTTAGAATCGGGTGATGATGAATCTATATACGAGGCATACATGTATCTGCTTAACTTAATCACACTGTCCCGGCAAAACTGTTGTTCATTTACATAGTTAATATAGCAAATTCACGGCTTTCGCAGAGACAATGACAATAGCCGTGTTTCTTTCACTGAATCAAGATCAATTCTCATACAAAACGACTCACCGCCGATGATCCAGTTCCGTATTGGATCACATTTGAATCAGAATTGAGAGTCAATTAGTTGATCGTCAACTTGTTTTTCGGCAATTCGCTCTATACATTTGTATACGAAGTCCGCAATTCGTTCTTTTCAATCTGGATATTTGTCCGAATGAATGAAACGGGCCTAATGTAACCATATTTTCCGGCACTGCATTGAAAGACACCGGCAAACAAGTGAGTTGAAAGTTCTACAGTATTTGCTGAGCGATTTCGCCAAATTACATATTTCGTTAAAAATAAAAAACAGAAACATCCAGTCCGGACATATCTTTTTCTCCATCGGGTAGTGAGTGAAGAATTCATGGTCCTCAGATGGTATGGGTTTGGCACATAAAAATAAGGATCTTATATTCCCTGAAACATGAAGTAAGAGCAGCAGGATCTGTTTCAAAGGAATAGGAAGGAAAAATCTGGGAAAATGTCATTGCTGAATCTGCTGTTAGTACTGGATTACTTGCTCGAATCTGATCGAAATATGGAAGCGATCCTTAACAATTTATATCGATGATTTAATGAGAATTTTAAATGCAAATCTAATTTAAAAGATGTCCTAGAAAATCCACCATCGTAACATTACCTTAGGGAGCGCCAACATCGAATTTACAAACGACTTTAAATACCCTTGCCAGTTAGCTACACAGTTAACAAATAAGTAATTTTTTCGGTTCTTCGGTGCATGTGCACAGAAAAATGGAATTCCGCATATGCAAATACGAAAAAGGTGAGAAACTTGGACAATTAACCCAAATCCCATCAAATACGCATGACTGATATGCAAAAGGTCATCACCTGGTAGTGCTCACGGTAACTCAAGGAAGCTTCGTACCAAATTTGTCCTTTCGTGACCATTATGTTCTTTATGCTCGTTCTGTGCAGAGAATAAGTTTAGTTACACACATTCTGGAAATAGCATTTTTGCCAGGTCTGATTTCCGTTTCATTTCATGCTTAAGAACGTCCTGTTGTCCACCTGTGCAGTTGGTAACGGCCTATGATTGCAAAAACCAGTCAGTCAATCAAGTGAATAAAATCACACATAGAGCTACGTACCAAATTTGGTTAGGATCGAACCACGGGAAATATCCGGAAGAACGAATTTTCTTAGAAAATGCTTAGGTGAGAAACTCGCTAATTAGAAAAGAACACAACTCTTCGTTAGATAAGTCGACAATGAAGAATTTCCCCAAGGAAGAGACATACAAAATTTGGTTGAGATCGGACCACGGTAAGTGCTTAGGCAAACAAATACACAAACAGATAAAGAGCATTTCTTCAAGTTGACATATTTATGAACTAAATTGTTAAATTTTCAAATGAAATTGACAATACGACTCAAGTTAATAAATTTCCCAATCAAACGAGATTATGGGAAATTTATTCGTTTGATTCGTAAATGCTTTAAATTTGAGGAAAAGGGTACGTCCTTGATGTGAGTGTACTGGACGGGCCAATGGGGATCTTGAGGACGAGATTTCTTCCCATATACGTCAATTCCAAATAATTTGCCTCGAAAGGGATAACAATGCCTAATCAAAGGTGAATTTGTTATGATTATTTGTGTTAATTGCCTTGACTCCTCCAGGGGCATGAGCGCGTCAACATCTCTAGCATTTCTATCCCTTGTTGACGTTTCGATAGCATATCTACTTTTTGGAAGTGCAGTTGCTAGCATGCACCTCCTATCGGTGCCTTCTTTATACTGACAACCTCGGAGCACTATGAAAGTTCTATTAGTACCCACAGGCAGTTTTTGATCACGCCGAGATTTGAACTCCGAGCTCTAGATTATTATTGTAGAGCTGTGACAGAACGACCACGGCCACCGAGGGCAATATAATTATTTGCAAAATATAAGAGGAAGTGCAATTACTAATCCATTTTTGAACACCACATTAAAAGTTATCAAATAATCAGAAAGAAATTGAGATTGATGAAGAATATTTTGAACAGAATTCCTATTACACGTATGCCAATTATAAATGTTACCCTATAAAAAATCCAACCGCTGCGCAGCACCGGACCCCATTCCGAAATAAAGATTTGAAGATACCCCTACTGAAGTCTGAGTAAAATGATTTAATCAAAACTCTACTTACCACAAAAATCAATAGTAATTTTGTCGGCTTCATGGTGACCATTTTCGTTCTCGCTCTCGAATTTCGCATGAAATCACGATAAATCAAAAACAGGAAAAAAAATCCAATCACTCAGCGCTTTCTCTACCTCACAATTATTTGGTTTATAATTTCTTAAACAAATTTAATTTTTTTCGGCCAAATAGTATCCAAACAGTCAGCGAACAAATAAACAAACAGACGAGTATAACGTAAGTCAAGTCTTCCGGAATATCACATGTAAAATTTCAGTGTCATTAGGAAGTTACTGATCATTATTATTATGGTATATACTATAGTGGTAACCGGGGCGAACGTTGAAAACTTGGCGACCACCAGTGGATTAAATAAGGCAGGCTAACAGGTCGTATCCGGACTCTAAACACTGCTCATCTTTTTCTCGTCAAAATATGCAAAACTTAACTTCTTTTTACGCGATCATTAAATATGCACCATTAAAAAGTATCTAAATGTGTTCTCGTGGAAACTGCAACAAGTACAAGATATTTGTCGGGCTCGAAGAAGTTGCTCAGCACACCGAAGATTGTGTTGCAGTGATATAAGACGCTTTTGCACACACGATTTCCTTCTACGAGGACTGAGATGACTATTTGCGATGCTTTTTAATCCGTTGCTGGATGCTTCTGATGATTACTAACTACGGTAGAGTGTTATTGTCTCTACAGCATAAAAACAGCTTTTGTGGAAAAACGGGCGGCGGAAAAGTAGCAGTAGCGAACAAGAAGAAAAAACCCTTGTCCCATTAAAATATGTTGCTTCTGAGAGGATGATCGAATTTGGCCCATACACGGACACTTTTCTTTTATTACCAAAAATGTTTTTAACACTTGCGCTTGTTCACTTTTAATAATTATATGAATTATAATTGAACTGTTCTGCCTCGGATCAATTTTAACCACTTCTCGTCGAATATTTTCGTTTTATCGGAATTATTTAACAAATTCAAATTCGTTGCACTTGCATCTTCCAACACACAAATCCGAGACAACCGGCTACAAATCTCAGATTAAATGATGAAACTCAATTCAATTCGAATTTAAAACTTTTTCTCGACATCCACTTGAAACTTTACATACTTTGGTAAAAGTATGCGGGAGATGAAACGTCCAGATGCAGATATGTCTGAATTCGTCTGAATTCGTTTTGATTGAACCATCCGGATCTTCAGAGTCGAAGAAACGTTCGTAACGATGGTCAGAAGTAAACTGAAGAGGATACGATCGTCATCTGACTTAAGAACATCAAATGAAGCTGCCTTCAAGTGCAAGAAATAAATCCACACACGTTACCAACTATACTTCAGCTTTTTAACAACTCAACTGTGTGGCTGACAACACACAATTCAACCGTGTGTACTCTCAGTTCGCTGCTGGTCAGGTCTTCTTCGACTTCTTTAACGTCTTTCGCGGCCAAGACCAAGATGTACCACCGTGCGGACTATAGTATTGAGCTTGCCACTCTAGGCCATGAAGATCCGTAAGAGCCACTAAGAAAAGTTGAGGTTTCGGTTAGGTCGATTCTTCGAGTAAGTTTCTTCTCTTTGCATTTACTTGTTGCGACCCATCTTCGGCGACTTGTTGTAAAGAATTTTTTTTTGTGTTAACTTTTTTGGACATTGCTTATTTTACATGCAACTTTGCGAAGACAGACTCTCCATATCATACTTTTGCAGCTGTTAAAGTCATACGTTGTTGCAATCCAGGTTTTGATATCGATGGGGTTTTGGCTTAACCTGTATTTTCTTAGGAACTCCAGTTAAAATTCCTGTGCTTAAGTTTTCTTCTGTGAATGCGTTTTTCGAGACTTTTAAGGTCACAGATATGCAAAGTCACAAAAAGTTTGCAGTTCGACTGAAATTAAAAATCTATACTTCTACTCTACTCGTAGTACACTTTTTTCGAAGAAACCAAAATCCTCTATATTAAGCATCATCGGTAGTCGGTTTTTTTCATTTCACTTATTTTACCCCCTACTCTGCTGTAGCTACTTCGAATTAGAAGAAAATATCAGAAAAGGAAGCACTTGATACGCTTTGACATTACACCCGGCATGCCCAACCTTGATCAAAAGACCCATCGACCATTTTTTATAATTTTCAGGACTTCCGCTCAAAGACTGTTGTTGCAAACTTCATTTATAGGTCTCCGACCACTACAGCCTTATGGGAATTATTCTCATTCTTATTTTAATACGTTAACAGATGTGGGAATTCATTTCCAAGACAAGCAAAATCTTACACTCTCAGAGGATATGTTAAGATATCTCCTCATCACCATCGGACAATCGACCAATTATTTATTATACAAGTGCATTTTAGTCATGAAACCTATTCGTTTCAAATGACTTTCAAGGCATCAGTTCATCAAAGTAGCAGTCAAATTATTTTAACGTTATTTCGGTGCATAATTAATTAATCCTGCCAAGAGGTCAGTGTTGCTCTGCTTGTACTCTGGCGGTAGATCTAGTGCTGCTCTATGCCAGGAATGTATAGCCTCTCTTACGGAAGTCACAATAGTAAATAAACAGTATGATCTGCCTAAACGGCATAAGTTAACTGCATTGTCTGTACATAGTGAATTCTGAATATTTCAACCACAAAAATCGCTTACACAATAAATTTCCTACACCAGTTGCGGCTATCCAGAATTATCAGGTATAATGTTGTTAGTGTAATGGCAAATTGTTCAATTGTAAAATATATGCGAAAAAGCACGGCTAATGAGATTTAATTCCTCTAAACATATGAAGCGCTTTAATTATTCTTATTAAAATTAATAATTAAAAATGGTTTCATTTTTCATTTGAAATAAAATGTAGGTCACTACTCTACTAGTGAAGTTCACCTTAGGTTTCCGCACATGCACGAACTCTGCGCGGCCGACAACTAAGCTTTCGCCAGACATAAAGTCAGTCCAAATTATTTATATCTATGAATTTTAATTAGGGCAGGGTCTATCCATGGAACACGCAACAAATCTAGGGATCGAATATATTTTTAGATTCTTCTGAATTACTCGCCATTAACCGTCTGTAATATTATTTTGATAGATACTAATCACTGTACTGTGATTAGGTGCTCATTTAAACCTTGTTTTAATCGAAATTCGTAATGGTTTCAAATGGAACTAAAAAAAATAGCAACATTGCAGTTAATTGTCAATTAGGTTGTCCACTTTTTCCAATTTATAATTTTGTTCTCAGGGCTAAATGGATGTGCAATTTGAGTAATGTTGGCTGAGACACATGGTGCCCTTGAGCGTTTTCTCCACATTCTATCAACTGAAGTTTCTCTTATAAAATGATAGAGAACCACAACTTTTGTGCTGTGAAGAATGTAGTCGCGCGTTTACCGGGACAACATTGAAAACTATGACCAGTTAGATTATTTACTTATTATTATTATTTTCTTTCCTTTTTATTATCTCAGAAAGGTGTATTTTAGCTGATGATGGGGTCTAGTAAGAGATTCCACGGATTTAGTGACTCAGTTTCAGTTTACTCTCGGACAATAGGTTTCCCTGCGACATAATGAGAACTCTATTCATTATCCTTTTAGCAGCCTATTTATCTTTTTAAACTTGGTTTTAGCAAGTCTCCAAATCTATTCAATTTGACACTTTGTCAACTGATATTACTTCTTCCTACGGTCGTTACGGGTTCAAATCCAGTCCGCGGCGTTCTGGGCCATGGATATT
Source organism: Chloromyia formosa (assembly GCA_964017055.1). Taxonomy (NCBI): domain Eukaryota; kingdom Metazoa; phylum Arthropoda; class Insecta; order Diptera; family Stratiomyidae; genus Chloromyia; species Chloromyia formosa. Next base: position 139,053,303 of record OZ024814.1, read on the forward strand.
TGTGTTATGTGGTGCGGGGCGTAATAATAAGCTACAGCACCCCCGACTTGCCGCAGGTAGGCGGCTAAATGGGAGCAGGAGGTGTATGCTGGCAACGTCCATCGTCCGAAACTGGTTTATGCCACAGAAACGTCACATAAACCCCCCCCCCCCCCCCCCCCCAAAAAAACAAAAGACAAAACGTGTGAATAAGAAGCTGTTATACATGGCACGGTTGTAGCGGTCGGCACCAGGAATACATAATGCTAAAAGTCTCCGCAATGGGTGAGTTAGCGGATGTGAGCTGTTCAAAGAGGTTTTTTATTTAAACGCAATCTCCAGAACTAGCGGCCCCAACACATAACAAAACACTTGAGGCACTTTACGTATCTTATATTTTCAAAATAATCATTTAAACAAGCATTTTATAATATGCTCCTTTGTACTCACAAAATGGAAAAATCTTCGATTTAGAGATATAGTATATCCCACTAGAAAAATCAGAACGAATAAATTTGTTATTAGCTAAGCTATAATTCCAGACTTCAGACTTCATATACATGGGTTGCAACTTGTCAAGGGACGCCAACGAAACTGACGAAATCAAACGACGGATAAGAGCACCAAATTAGCACTCAATTAACGCTTTTAGTATACGCTTATCTGGAATTTGATATATGCCGCTAGGGATAATTCATTGGCATCATAGTCTAAGGTTAACCCCATATGAACACTGAAATCCTGCCAATCCTGCAGGAGCACTTAATTCGGAATAGAGCACCAAATTAGCACTCAATTAATACTGTTATTATACGCTTATTTGGAAGTTGATGTACGCGGTTAAAAAAAGTGGAGGTGTGGCTTGTGTGACGTTAAGCTGTCACCCTCATATAAAATAATCAATTGTGACGATTCGACTGGAGTACTTAATTTTTAAGTAGGCCACCTAATTGGCACGTAATTATCCGATGTATCACATCTTGATTTTTCGTTGTGAAGGTGCCAGCTTAACTGATGTTCATAGCTCACCACGCAAACATCAAGGATTTTTAGTATGATATACTCCGGATGCCAACGAACAATTTTGCCAAAATTTCAGAACTTTTTAATTTTTTTCCTTCAAACACCATTTTTGTGTTTATTATGTATTGTAATGTCAAGCTAAACTTTCAACGTGATTGATCTTTCGTCAGTGAAATTAGCAATTTGAAGGTCGCCGAGAGACTAATGCCGTTCCTGTTAAGAACGACACTGTTCAACCGTAATTAATTGAAATATATGACCATCACCCAATCAAATACAAAAATTTTCTTTTCAAAATCTCTAATTGCTTCATTAAAATTTCACTTTCGAACAATTTATGGGTCAACCCCATAGTAACAGAAATTGAACTAGCTGAGAATAATTTATCATCTTTCATTGAATTCGTTTTTCCACCTATATTTATTATTTCTTTTCTTTCTTGAAATTACATTATTAATCATACTTTTTCATTCATCCCGTCTATTCTGGTTTTGTTATTGCATGTGGTAAAAATATAGAATGAATTTTATATACTACACTGACCTATATTATTGGGTTCTTGTACGAATTCTAATACTGGCCTAAAAGATATTTCAGAGTTTTTTGTATTGATTCATAACTGTCGTCTAATTCAATTACTTTAATAATTTTGAACTATAAAGTTATATTATTGAGCTAGTTGGCAATTGTGGCATTGAGAAGGATCAGTTTATAATGCAATGGCTAATCGATGGCAGAACCCTAGAAAGAATTGCACGTATTTAATAGGGATACATAAATGAAGATACATACAGTGGCGTGATTTTCACCGGACCTGTCCAGGGCCCTAACCCACTGCCATCTAAAAATACAGACCGACTCTCAGCTGATCGAAAATGTGAGGTGCTTTTGTCAATGACGCCATAGAGCTCATATATGCTTGACTGACTTGCTTGTGTGCGTTTCTGTCAAAAGTAGCCAGTGTTTGGTGACTGGCGGCGAGTCTGATTTACGTGCATTTTGTGTTTAGTTCTCGTTTTCCGCATTCAGGTTTAATTCAGTGTTTTTTTTTATTAGTTCAATTGCATCTAGTGATCCGAGAAAACAATATGGGATATTTTTAGTCTACGCGGGGCCCGGGGTGGAAAAAATCACTTTTCACTCGGATTTTTTTGTCACTTATTGCTCGCGTCACCCCAAAGCTTCGTATATATATGAGCATTCGTGCGCGCACAAATACTCATATGTGTACGGTAGGAGCATGCGTGCGCGCACAATTTTATCCGCACGAACACGATCCATTGCTAGTGGATCTTATATTTTGCTTTTAATGATTTATACTGAATATTTGGTATGTTTAAAACTAATCAAATGCTCTTCCACGCAGAGAGAGCGTTCATGTTTGTGCGAAACTGAGGGTTGCGATCCCTGAAGCGCGGAGTGAACGCAAGGGGACTTGCAAATATTTCAATTTTCCATGCCTCCAATATACCAAACACTCAGTATAAATCATGAAAAAAAAAAAAAAAAAACTTAAAAATAAAAAAAAAATCGAAAAAAATGACACAAACAAACAGACCTTGCAAAATATGATAGAGAAATGCTGTTTGGTATGATTGTTGATGGTCCCCATACTTTCATTCTGGCAACTGCATTCTTCGAAACCAGGTTGTGCCAACGAAACGTCAAATGGGCCACATGGAACAGTTGACGCGATATGCCCCACAAGGGGTTAGGGCAATTGAGTATAGTTCGTTGATTTTGAGAATAAGCAAGATCCTACTGAATGAACGTAAATCTACCCTATAAATGTCAGTTCAAATAAACATAGTATTCAAAATCCGAATGGATGAACGATAAAACTTCTCATTGGATCCACACACACAGTTCAAACTAACCATATAAGAAACTCACTTTTAGTGCAATTGTGGGTACTTTTGGTAACACCACTTGGTCCGTCTAAGGTACTCGTATATATTTTACGTTTCGGATTTTTTTTTTGTAAATTGAAATGAGTATAACATCCAAACAGTCAAGGTTACAAAGACGTAATAATTTAATTTTTGTTTTCTTTTTTCAAATACTGTAGAAAAAATCTGATCAGCCTTAAAAGTGGCCAGATGCTAGGCCGACGAAAGTTTAATAGAGTGAATGTTCAATGCAGCCATGAATTTCCTTTTCAAATGTGAGGGAAACCGTTCTGAAAGCGAACAGAGATCAGCATGAAAACACTCGGAAACTCACGAAGCGGCCTTTAGGAAAAATAAAATTTGGAAATATGCGCATTTACGCATAGCAATACAAATTCAGTAAATCATCAACATAAACCAACTAAATGCTATGCCTGCTGAATGTCTGACATTCTATGTGTTCGAAGTGTTAATGACACACAAACATCATGATCACAGGTCTGGCATCTGTTTTGGCGATCAAACGTTCGCTCCAATCAAATGACAATAACTACAATCTTAATACGGCGATTTTTTTCCGTTAACTTGACCAGCAATCCGGATGTTGCTGTTGCTACTTCCATTCCATTACGAATAATGGCAAATGTTGGACCGATTTCTCATTGAAGCAGCAAAAGCAAACCCAACTGTTTAGACGCTATCTCTATACAATATTTTATACCCATTATGTACTGTGTCTATGAGAAATTCTTCGGAGAAAAGGCACCTCAATATCGCTGAGAAAGACGAATGTACTCGTCTGATCGATTCAAGACTACAAGTTTAAGGATCATTACTGTAATTTGTGATAAGTCTGTCTAAATGCTGATAAGTTTGAGAGCAAAAAATGCTTGTCTAGTACACCCACATAGAACAAAGACTATGGTTTATACTTTTTTGGGGTCTCATATTATCAGAACCGTGTCAATTTAAAATTGAACTCATGAAAATGTCGGCATTTTGTCGACAAAACCCACCTCAGCATGATATGAATCGATTTAGGTCAACAGAATTGACATGTAGTCGATAAAACTATAATGGAGCCCCAAATAGTTTTAATGCATTTTCAATAAGTAAGTTTATCTGTATCTATTTATAAACAAAAATTAGGGCTTATCATATTCTTGAAAACGGTTTCTTTGGGATTAGCACCAGTTTCAGTCTCTTATTGAAGATCATGTCATCTGCGTTTAAATGTTTAAAAAGAAACGTACCTATCCAGGTATTTTCTTTCAAATATCTGCTGAAAGACCACGCTACCTTCTGATAAGAGATTCATACTCGTAGCACTTAAGAAATGGATTATAGTCATTAGAAAAAAATGTGTCACACGTCCATCCTAGAATTAATTTGAAATAAAAACTCTGCTGTCGAAGATTTCGTTACAATTACCATAAAATCTATTGTGCCGAAAAGTTATTTTTAGCGTTCGTTCTATTCAATTTCCATATGAAACGACTGACCGGTTTATCATTCACTCGGATCCAGGGGTTATATGAGATACCGCCGGATCAGGGAGCGAGTACTTTTGTAACTTTTTGGTATTCATATCAATTTCCAATTGGAATGTCTCAGATTTGATATTTGAAATCCATAGCGTTCAATTCACTTATTGGCCAGATCAAATCGAACATATTTTAGAGATCCAATAGAAACATATGCTAATTATTTAATATTCAATAATACAATGCCGCTATCTGAACATTGTACTATTCATTTATTAATAATATTGAATTTCCACTTGATTTTTATATTATTTGTTATAGTTGAGCATGATCAATATTCTAGAAACCTTATACATCGAACCTTACATAAAAGTTGTAGTATTTGGACAGTTTATTTTTTATATTCCATTTCATTGCCAAGAATGTCATTTTTCCTCATCAAAGGGCTCAGACCGGCCACATTCTGGACAAAAGGACTCAAAAGGCCTTCAATAGTATTTTAGTGCATTAGCCGCATAACCTCCAGTCATATGATACCCATACTGCCAAGATATCACTTCATTGCAATTATGTCCGTTTTTCTTTATCAAAAGACTTAAAATAGCATTAATCTCCACCTATAGACTCAAAATACCTTCAACAGTACTCCAATTCGTTGGTCTCGTCACCCAAAATCAGAAGATACCCATATCTACTAGCTTTGGTTTCTGTTTCATTCATTGATCAAGGGAGTCCTTTTGTCCTGACGCACAGCATAGGACCATAATATCATCGTGTGGTAATAACCCAACCTACGTACCAACTTTGATTTAAATCGTCTTAATTGAGACAATAATTGCATTGTCAGATTTTTGCCAGCATCCCGAGTGCGCATTTAAGCGCCAGCGTAGTCATGATGTTCTAGATAAGATGTCAAGCTCCATCGAATTCCTCTGTGTGGTGCGATTAGGGTTGCATGTGTAATGAACCATATTCTGGACTGGTAGTCTTGTTTTCATCGACAGATCAAACGCAGCACCTGATGAGTAGTGATCTGTCGGTAGTGCGAAACCAGAGGCTAAGGGTCTCATTACACCCGGACCCTGATGCGAGCGCGAGAATATCTGCGCCGTCCACCAACCATCCCACCTTTATCGCCCCATTTCTTCATTATTATTATCATTTTTGCCTTCCAAGTTTGTGTTGTCTTCCTCAGGCCTATGAATTTTTATTAATACGGAACAAGCGGCGAAATTCCCGACCATGTCTCCCGAACTAAGCTACAGCAAGCACAAGCCGCTTCTTAGCCCGTTGAGGGGCCTTTTTCTTCGCCAGATGGCACAGCCCGACCTTCACTGTTATAATGCTACCTTAGGCCCCGTCCTCACGGGCATATTCAGATGCCCACCAAACCGTCCGTTACACATGCAACACATCGCCAATCACTACGGGAAATAGGAGAAATAGGTGAGAGGGACTCCGGATCTCCAAGTCTTTCGACATCTTAGCGACATTTTGCACCATCATAGGTTGCCTTAATAATAGCCACAATCTTCTCAGGGATGCGTCTCCTTCGCAAAGCCGCCCATACAGAATCCCGCTTCACATTGCCGAAAGCCTTCTCGAAATCAGTGAATCCTAAGTGAATCGAAAAATCGTACACAACGTATTGCTCGATAATGACTCGCAAAGTGTTAATGTGATCCACAACGGAGAATTCGGATTGAAAGCCTTCATGAATTTGCGCTTTCTAAGCACTTCTTTGGTCTTTCCAGGACAATTTCAGCTATTATTTTGGTGACTGCAGGAAGCACGCAAACGCGCCTCCAATCATTGCACTCTGTAAGGCTACTCTTTTTTGAAAGTTTGATGATCAATCCTTCTCTCCACTCAGTGTGAAAGGTCTCTGTGTTCCACGCTTCAACAACAAGTAGGTGCAGCAACTCGACAGTTATTCTTGGCGCTGCTGGATAAAGTTCGGCAGTCGAGTCGAGTCCAGCGGCCTTACCTTGCAGCGACTATTTCCTCTTTGGTCGGGGCACTTGACCGTGCCAAACTTCGCAAGCAATTACATGGTTCAAAACCGTGACGAAATGCTCTTTCCACCGCCTCATTTGTTCTTCATCTGACATAAGTAGCTTTATATCACTGTCCTTCACCGGATGTTGATAGGAGTAACGACTACCTTTCAACTCCTTGATGAGCCCATCTACGGCGTTCAGATCGTTGCTTCCTGTCTAGTATACAAGATACAACTGATTTTGTGGTAGTCCTTACGCTAAAACCTGGTACCACCGATGAAAAGACCGTGATATTGGCAGAACTCTACAAATCTCTCCCCGTTGTTGTTACGATCATCAAGACCGTAATTCCCCATCCCATGCTTGAATCTGTCGTTATCTGCACCCAATTTAGCATTCAAATCTCCCATAACCATGACAATAGCCCTATCCAGAATGAATCGAACGGTTTGTGACGAGCGAATTCAAACAGCCACCATGCAGATAATTCGCCGCGTGGGCGTGGGGGCGAATAGCGGGCTTAGTTTTGATAGGTATAGGAGTGAGTTGCCGAGAGACAAGTTGACGTTCAACCAATTCAATTTCAATACGAGACCTGGACTATAGACCGGTCTGTCGTTTTATATGGAAATTGACCTTTGTTCGTTTGAAAATAACACGGCTAATGTCACCTTTAGGTGTTCTGCTCTGAACAGCATTAGGTTGTTCGAAGAAGGAATCTTTCGCCACGACATTGTCGGGTTCAGTTGGAGCGCAGCACTGTATAATTGTGTTTCTCATTTTGGTCCGCAATCTGACGATCATGATTCTGTCGGTGATCGCATCCCAGGATAAGAGACAGCTTCATGCGGCTCTGGTTAAAAGGAACCCTACGCTTGACTCACGACCACTACAAGTAGCTTTACCTCCGGAATTCACTCTCTAGTTAAAGAAACAGTGCATTCTGGGGACCTTCTGATCAATTTTATGGGTAATTTTCTGTTTTTTTTTCGACCCATTCATACCCTCCACCTGAGCTGGACGGGAATGACATTTGCTTGATAGTTTTTATTATGCTAGTCCAAATGCACAAGAACACACAATATTCAAGCAAAATGTTCGCGCGCAATGATCCATGCGCAATGTTCACGTGTGGACAAAGCATGAAATGAATTTTAGAAAGTTAGCGAAATATAATTTTAAATTTATAATATTTACCAAACTATAATTCAAATAATATTTATGAATAAATGAAAAATTTGTGAAGCGTATTTGATACAAATAAATATCGACAAGTATGTAATATGAATATTAATATGTATATGTTTTCAATTAATATTATTCATAATCATATACATAAATATTGATTAACATATTCATTCGTACACTGTGCACAGTGTACAGTGTGCGAATATACAATATTATATTGTTTGGTAAATTTTAATATTATATATGTACATAGTTATATTTAAAATAAAATATTACACACTTGTCGATATTTATGTATATAATTAATCGCTTTACAGAATTGATAATGCATGGATGTGCAAATTAAGGAATGATGATATCACTTTTGAATATTTTACGCTATGGATATAATTTCTAACTTTTCTTCCTAAGGCCAGTTTTCTCAATATCCCGGTAAACTGCCTATTAACTAAAAAGGACATGAGCTTATCCAAGCTATAAATTGCCCGTTAAATATTCCCATTTTCTCATACGTCGGTTAAATTTACAATCCAAAATGTGTGGAATGCATCTCAAAGCTCGAATTATGGCGAAATCAGCTGATTTTTTTGGCGGTATTCTACCGTTCACTATTCTATTTTATATTAGTACGTCTCTCAGGATTCATTTGCGGCTGAGTTTGTTCCAAATTCTCTTCTGTCGAATAAATTCCCAGGAACTCTGTTCTTTAAGGCTAGTTTTATTGCTTTCATTTGAATTTGCAAAAATGAAGCGTTCTACCTGACAAAATCTCAGCATTTGGCAGCAGGTGTTGGGTTTTTGTTTAGGATAAACTTTCAACCGAAAACCAGGGGTCGGCTTTTATTTTGGATAAAAGATTATTCGGATGATAGAGGACGGTTAGCATTTATCCGATTAATAATGCTAACCAAACATCGAGAAAAATAAATCGTGCAATTGTTAAGATAAATTTTAATCTGACATTGAGCATTCGGCCCCTGCTCTGTATCTCAAAAAGCACTGTGTCAGAAAAAAAATACGAGAGAATTTTCTTCGCCTAATGTAACCTCAGCCTTATTCTGGTCTTTTCTTTTGGCTATAATAATCAAATTTCTCTATAAATCAATCCGTCGGTATATAGGCGTGCAGTCAACTATACTAGTTTTAAAACAATTAATTTTCTTTCAGAATTCTCTTAGTTCAGGCCACGAAACAATGCACTCTACTTACGTGACATATTGTAACCGGTTAATGCGATTTGAATTTCAGATCACTATTTATTATAGCAACCGTGATATCTTGTTAGACCGGAATGGAATTTACACGCACTTTATTTCCCCTTAAAATGCACAAAATAAAATGAAAGAGATCTGACCGAAAACTGTGGGGACTGTAACAACTGTTTCTGTTGTAATCATGAAAATCAAGACAACACGGAAGAAGTTTCAGTAGAAGTACACAAGAAGTAGTATCTCTTCTTGAGACTTTCGACTTTTGGCCGACAAAAATACTCTTGCCTACGATTACAAAAAAAAAACTTTCTTTGGTCTCAGACAACAGACGAAGCTGGACTGCCAATGAAATGAAGCTCTAGCAGACGTAGGAAAAAATCATACCTTATGAAGATAAGAAGAAACAGGAAAAAAAAGTCTTTTCATTATTCATCGAAAGCGGCAAAATTATTGCCTTTTTAACACCGTCTCCAGAACTACCGATGCGATAATCGAATTGGTGGCCAGCTTGATTGCATTTTTTTTTTGTTCGTCTGAGCGTATCAATTAATCTTTATATAAAAGGAGAAAAACTTATCCTACAATCATTTGCCAATTTAATTTATCTATCAGCAATATTTCGGAAGGTATGACATATAGTAATGTCTTTGTTAAATATCTTTGCATATATTTTCCATTTCTATGATATGCAGTGAAAGTGAAGAAATTATTGATTTGTCAGTGAGATATTTAAATCATATTCAAAAATTCGAGAATTTTGATTGAAGTGTCATATCAATTTTTAAAGAATATTTGAAATATGAGTCGTTCATTTGCATACTTTCTTTTGACGTCAGAAGATCTTTGCGTGATAACCAATTTGTTGAGTGCTATTATTATTATTGCCATTTTGAACAATAGAAAAAATTTTTCTCAAGAAACTGCAGAAAAATATAAATATGCCAGGTGACGAGTCTCAATTTATGGTGATTATGAAAGAAAAAAAAAATCAATTTAAGGTCAATTTTAAAAAGTTCGAATTGATCTAAGCCAAATTGGGCACCTAGGCCTGTTCCTAATACCGGGATCTCGGTGTGGTACCGGTTTCTTTCAGTACCGGGATTCGAGTACCGCTATTATAAACCATGAGTCAGTTTTTTCAGTACCGGTACTGAGTACCGGGATCCCGGGACTTAAATACCTTGTATTTTCAGTACCTTTTCTTTTCAGTAGCGGGATCCTGGGATTGGAATACCTTTTCTTTTCAGTACTTTTTCTTTCCATAAAAATGACTCGGTAATTGCCTGAAGGTTTTTCAACGAGACTTCAGGTTTTAACATTGAAAATGTTTATAGGGAAGCAATTGACTTAGACTCAAATCCCGGGATACCGGTACTGAAAAGAACAGGTACTCAAATCCCGGGATCCCCGTACTCAGTACCGGTACTCGAAAGAGCACGTACTCAAATCCCGTTACTCAGCACCAGTACTGAAAAAACCAGGTCATGCTTTATAATAACGGTACATACTAAAAAAAACGATACTAGTACCGGTACTGAAACGACTTCTTGTGAGTACCGGGAAACAGCTTGTGGTGCCGGTATTACAAAATATCAGATACCGGTACTAAAATATCAGTACCAAATAGGCCTAGGACACCATTAGAAAGAATATCCGACTACAAAAAGTTTTCAAATCCGTTTTCAGAAAGCAATCTATTCGATCCAATCCTTTCAAATCCAATAACTTAACTTGAATGTCTTCTTTTCGACAACCAGTTTTATAGCGCTCATAAGCCACAGCCTTTGCTGGCTTGTCGTTGAAGGCGACTAAATGGACAGGATGTGTATGCCAGCAATATGCATCATCCAAAACCTGATATATTCTAATGGAACGGCAACTATGCCTCTTAGGAGTAGTTGGAGCGCTATGGGCTACAAGGAGTTAAGGCAAATAGTTTATTAATATAACACACGATAAAGCCCTTAAATACGTGTTGTCAGTAAGAGGCGTTCACGATAGGCGAACAAGACAAAACTAGCTTTTTCCCTGTCACACTCTCTTTTTTGTCCAGGAATACTACCTAACGTTGGGGAAAAAATACAAACAAGCTGGATTTTTTTGAGAACCATTCTAGTAGTGTCCCAACCAACTCCTCAAAAGTACCAATTGATAAGGACCGCAGTCAAGGTTTTTTTAGTGGTTAAAAGAAAGTAAAAATTTCTTTGCGATTTTCGCGAAAACTATCGATTTTTTGTAAAATTTACTACAAAAATTATCTTTTAACTTTTATTGATAAAATCAATCTTTGGCTAGCTTGCCGAAGGTATGCTTCGCGTGAAGGGTATCGTACCTTCGTTTTGATTTGTGATGCATTTGCTACTTTGAAATTAGTAGTTAACCTTGTTCCGATTTCATTATTCCTATGAGAGGTATATGAAATAGTGGGCCGATTTCAACCAAATCTAGGAGTGTGATTTAGCAGTAAGTATGATTGAATAATATGAAATTCGGTAAAGATATCTTCAGAAATAAAAAAGGTCTTCCTACAAAAACTTGATTTTGGAACGGTCGTTCCTATGACAGCCATTTGATAGAGTAGTCCAATTTCAACCAGATTCGGCAAGATGATTTGGCAAAGGATATTATTGAACAATTTGAGATTTTAGAAAGATTTATTTAGAAATAAAAAAGTTCTTCTCACATAGACCAACTTTTGTACCAGTCGTTCCTATGGCAGCTATATAACATATTTACAGCGTGCAATAGAAGGCTTTGTGCAAAATTTTAGCTGGGTAGCTTTAAAACTGAGGGACTATTTTACATAGAACCAGACGGACAAACGGACAAAGCTTAATCGACTCGTCTCATCATACTGGCCCAGAATATATATAGTTTATATGGTCGGAGTTCGGAGATGCTTCCTTCTGTGCGTTGCAAACTTCATGACAAAGTTAATATACCCTATCACATCCGTGAAGTGTATAAAAATAGGTACAATAACTCTCTGTATCGTTCTATTCGATTCTTTCTTTATTTTCAAAGAATGAAATAACTAAACACAACTTTTCAACGGGCATGTTAATAATTTTATTGCTTGCGTTATTTTACTAATGGCAGTCAGATTAAATTCAAGAAGGTTCTTTTTCATGCTGTGTGCAAACGAACAGGAAGCTGTGAAATTTAATAACACTCGCGCAACGTACCTTTCTAAGTCGATCAATCCATGGACCAACTCATTAGAGTGTTTTCTTCATTACCACGCCTCCATGACTTCTCCTTAGTACCATACTAACATGTTACGTACTTATAGTATATCTATAGCAACCTCTTCTGGTCGTAATTTTGCATCTTAATTCAAAATAAGGAATCTAGTGGCTGACCCTATTCACCAATCTAATTTAAGGTATTTTAACTTAACTCACAAACACATACCTGGAGATAAATACACATTCGAAAAGTGAATGGCTTTTACAATTTTCCCACATTTTTTTTTATTCCTTTTTTTATTGTCCGGCAAAAATTGAACCTAAGGTGTGCGCGCTGTGATAGCGGTGGCAGTCAATGGGTGTGAAGAAAGGGCAGAAAGCTCATTTTTGCAACAATGTTTAGTGTATCGTAGCGTGCAGGCGATTGACGAAAGCAATTATTTCAAATTAAAAGTAATAATACAAATTGTTCGACTTAGCACAGTTTAGTGGGAATTTTTTTTGGAAATGGAATTCATTGCAACCTACTGAGACCAATTATAAATTTATTGCAGTTTTTTTGTTTATTACCAAATTTACTTTTGAGTAGAAATATTTAAAACCTTTGAGCTTTTATGGCATTCGTCAAAGGGCAGCGAGTCTAAGTTTACGAGCTTCTGCACTCACAGTAATGTTACGTATGTGTTTCGCAATGTATAATTGCGAGTGCAGAAGACCAACGAATAAATTTAGGAAATAATAGTTGCCATCAGTGAACTAAATTAAAATTGGAGATGGATTTGATTGTTTGATTTGCAAAAAATATTGGAACGGAGAAATAGGAAATTTTTGGAATGACCTGAATCAAGTCATACAGTACTGAAAAATTCACAGGGAAAATTTATTTGAAGAATAAGGGGCGTTAAACAGTTTATCATAACCAAAATTCAAAACGTCAAACTTTTCAAATTTTGCATTTTTCATGTACCGTAAACATACTTATTTTTTAATAATCTAATCCGCTCCAGCACGGAAATTGCTCTTATTAGGGCAATGGACAATGAAGGGCCTACGTCTTATTGATAGCTAAAACTAAACGTTATTTTTTATGTTCTAGTTTAAAAAACCACTCAAAATTTAAAGCGTTATCAGTTATCCTAGCTATCCTTATTCTAGGACGTTCGGATCCGTTGGATAGGAGAGTACACACATTTTATTGAACGATAATCGAAAATCGTAACCGGTGAGTCAGTCCTTATCCGAGGTCAACTATGCCTCGCTTTGGTAGTAGATAAGAGATTTTTGATGATGAAAGTTGCTGGCATACACAACCTATCGTTCTTTATTAGCCTTCTACAACATTCCGGGAATGGCCGTCGCACACCACATGGGGAATAATAGATATATGCTGCGTGTTTCATCACTATAGAGCACCGTGGTGAGCCTGCCTTTCGAGATGCATCCACAACGAAACTTTTTCTTTAATTAGTCCGTTTCTAGTTTTCTCTTCTTTTTTAGAAGAACCTTACTGAGGCCAATGGAGAACATAGGAAAAACTCTAAATATAATAATCGTTCACTCTTCATCTTTAGTCTCGTGCCTTCCAAATAAATTCGGCTCGCCTACAAAAGCCCCGCTGATTTATACCATCAAATCAATAAGCGCGTAACATGCAGTAGAAGAAGAATAAAAATGCGCTGCATTTTTTGCATTTCTAAAAATAGATGATTTATGCGAGTATGAGATCTCAGCAGTAGCCAATTTACGGATTAAATTAATTATGTTCACCTGCAAGTAATTGAATTTTCAATAGCAAAAAACAATAAATCACCCACCTAAAATCACATGGTAGTGTGGTATGAATGCATTCACTCGATAAAATAACGGAACAGTGTTGTATTACTTACAGGGAAATTATGTCAGTCACAGAATGAATTGACATAAGAAACAAGTTCTCTTCCGGTAGCGGAAATTGATGCAAAATATCTCCAAAAACCAAACACTTTCTCATTCAGTAATTAAATACAAGTAAAAAGCGTATGTGGACAAAATAGTCTCTTGAGTTGAAAGAAGACGTGAATTTTAAATTCTACATAATAAGGTGATACATATTAGATACCCAAAAGATATAAATATTAAAAAAGAAAATAGGTATGAATACATGCACCACAACACTCAATTGGAGTGTTTTTTGAGAGGCGAAAAAGTGGCGACTGCGGAAGAGCACTTTTCTCGATTCGAGTTTAATGACCATCCAAGATATCTGCTTCTTGAATGCATTTAATATAATTCACTGTATGTTTGATGCAAAAGTAGGAAGTTCCTCCGCAGATTCGACGACGAAATTATGATTATAGATAAATATAGTACAATTACATAGATGCACCTTCGGTTGTACAATGTACATACTTCAATTTTTACCTTTTGTGTACATAGCTATATTTTTCTATACTGCGATATAGTTTGTTCTCAATCTTGCTAGTTGCCTATTTATATTTACATGTAATTTGAATCAAACGTCCGTTTCACTGTTTGATTTGAGATTGATTTTGGAACCTTTAGCATTTATCCTGAAAATATAGGTATATATGTACCTATAAAGGGTGCGCTGTTTTATGGATCATGTCAAACCACATACACTTCCGAACACTAGAATAGTTTCACTTGAAATGTGGCTGTATCTCCGAAAGGACTAACGGCATGTTATCGAAACTTCATGACATTATATACAGTAGCCCACTTGTGGATTTTAAAGTCCCGTTAGGATTTAATTCGGATTATTTAAAGTCATCAGAAAAAAAACCGCCACTAGGATAAGTCCAATACAATGAGAACAGTTATAAGTAATTGAAGTTTTCGTGAAGTACGGAACATTCTATATATGGGCCAATAGCTGTTGCGCCCCGGGCCCGATTTTTCTCTCGACGGCCCTGCACACAATACGCAGCATTTTAGATCTCTATCACTAACTGAATCGCTACCGAAATCAGTTCTTGATCTTTCTTCTTCTTGTCAATAGCTGCGTTCCTGCGAACGAATCAGGTTTTGACATTTCTCGAATTCTCCTCCATATACTTTCCCCTCTGGTAAAATTTGTACGGACAACTGTCATCAAAATGTTCCTCTCCGGATCTGAGAAGTATTTTACCGGAGGGCAAAGCATATGGAGTAGAAATCGAGAAATGTCAAAAACTGATTCGTTTGCAGGAACGCAGTTAATGGTATACCAAGCAAATACATTTCTGTATTCATATCAAACAGATTTTTAATAAAATATAAATATTTATAGTGTATAATTTTCACCGGGATTGTATTTTATATTTTTACGCTTCGTTTACATGTGTGTATCACGAATGCTCATGAATCCGTGTTGGCCATGTAAGAGCAGAAATGGTATCTTCTTGTTGTTGGTGCTTTTCAATGCAATTTTCCAATATTCGGTGCTTGATTTGTTCATATGTAAACTAAGCATTATGTTTCGTTTACACGTGAGCATTGAGCAAAACATTGAACATTGAAAAATTGCATTGAAAAGCACCAATAACAAAAGAATACCTTTGTTTATTACATGGCCAACATGAAGATCAAAAAGGTATCTTTTTGCTGTTGGTACTTTTCAATGCAATTTTCCAATGTTCCGTGTTTTGCTCAATGTTCACGTGTAAACGAAGCCTTAGAGACTGTGACCTTGATTTGAATACTACAAAATATTAAAATATAGAGAAATCAAATTTAAATCGCAAAACAAATATGCAACCAATTAACGAATATTTATAATAAATTAAGGGAGACCTGTGGCATTAACGGAAGATTACTCTGAACAGAAACAGTTTATTCCAAATATAACAAGTGGAAATTAAATTGAATTTTAATGATCACCGTTAAGCCTAAGCGCCAATCTTGACAGAGTTAGGTTTCTTCTATGTACAAAATCGAAATACATACTCCTATAACTATCTTTCGGCATCGGAAGTTGTTGGTTTTGGGGCTTTCGTCTCATATAAAAGATTAAAAATTTATTTTCTTGAATCAAATTGGTCGATTTAAGATGCCGATAGCTAGAAGAATGGCAGTCAACGTTTTTATGGGATAATATAAACATTTTGTACGTACGAGTATTCTTCATAAAAAATGACAAATAAGAAGATGACAGAAGATGTGGAAATGATTTTTTTTTTTCAATATTAGATTGAGTTGTTTTGGTTAGAGATTATGCAAATATAAATACGTATACTACATAGTCAACATGTCTAGACGGAAATCGGATAGGCTGAGACTATGAGTCACAGTACCCAATATAGAGAAAGCCTGGAAAATAAATATGTAATAATTATATGATTTTTGATTTTAATACCCTAGATCTTATAAAGTATAGTGTGTATTGTTTTTGTCACAACGAAAATAGTAAAACCTTAAAGGAAGCTCCGTAGATATAGCAGGGATCAGGGCCACCTCCTGATTCGATTTAGACATGTCTAACTGTCCGTCCTGATTCGATTTAGCCATGTCTAACTGTCCGCCTGTCCGTTCGCACGATATATTTTGTAGAATGAAACTAGCGACTTCGAATTTTGGTCGAATGCTTAAAGTAGGATCTAGTTGATTGATATTGAAAATGCCCAAGATCCGAGCAGAGGACCAAACCCCTACCTTCTCTACAAATGAAATTTCAAATAAGCAATAACTTTCGATGGAATGAAGCTAGCCACCTGAAGTTTTGGTCAAATGTTATCACAACGTGGGATCTAGCGGGCACACAGCTCCTACTGTATGGTCAGTAGGAGCTGTGTGCCCGAGAAAACACTTTTAATGCATATGGTCGCTACCAATTGCAATTGATAGCTTTTGGATCACCACTAGGTCTGTACAGGTTTAGGGTACACACGCTTTGGACTCGGGACTGAGTCCATATTTTAATCCAAAATCTCAAATTTATAGCATAAAACAAGATAAATCGACTGAGCTATCATGCTATAAATTTGCAATTTATCTTATCTTACGCGTACATATACATAAGATTCTAATTTTCAGTCAAAAATCAAATTTCTTTCCCATCGCGATCAAACTACAAAACTAGTCCAAACATTATTTAATTCCTTCTATACCAAAAATTTTGTATTCAGCTTACTTGATGTTCTTAGTTCAGTTCGGTCGTATTTAAACCACATTCTTCGCCTTCTTTCAAATGGCATTTCATTTTGCAATAACCTCTTGCGGTGCATAGCGTGTCAACAACCCATAAGAAACCTATCCGTTTTAAATGTTTTGCCGGTCCTGGTGGTCCCAATGTCCCAAAAATCGATAATAAAATTTTTGTAATGACCCACAGTCAACTCAAGTTGAATATAATCCCTTGAGTCGATTACCTGAATTTATGTAAATGTTTACCCGCTTAATTCTTGTTGGTAAGAGTATTTGGTGATGTTGTTTTTAACTTTAGGTTTTGCACGTGAAGCTTTCTTTTTTGGTTACTTTTTTTCATTGTTCCGGTATTTATGGATTATAATTTTTGTCACAAATTCAAGAGGCAGAAAACAATGTATCTTTGAATTTAAATTTAAATTCCTTTAACGTGAATATGTATTATGGTTTGGGGTTCCATCTGAAAAATTCTACGTCGTTACAATCACGTCGCCAAGAAGTGTACTAAGGGTGACTTTGCCGAAATTTCGGCATGTTGTACCGTGTACGAAAATATACCGAAATTTGATTGAGTTAGGTATAAAATCCACAAGTTCCAAATCCAGAAAAAAATCCATAAACTCAAAATCCCAAAGCTCAAAATCCACCAGTTCAAAATTCATAAATTATTGTACGGAAAAGTTCCAGTAGGGAATCAATCTTATGTCATGCTCCCACTATACAGCAGGATAGTGTATCCATTTCCGCTTTAGATGGTAAGCACCATCATACGGTGGATTTTTAGTTTACAGAACAGAAACTCTTTGAGTGCGGATTCAGAGTCCGTTTTCGCTTTACGGACTGAAATTCATCGCGTGTGTAACATGAATGGCTTGGCTTCACACAGAATAATCTACAATAGGTGGATTTTGAATTTCTGAATTTTGATTTGAGGATTTTGAACATTTGGATTTAATAGCTAACCCAATTTGATTACAGAAATATTTCAGTACTGGTCGGATGTTTTTTTAGGCACGGTTTTTATATCTCCTTTTCTGGCTGGAAGCAATTGGATCAGAGGCAAAATACTTTTTTAAATTGCTGTACACGATCTTCGGATGTAAGTTTTATCCTTCTTTACGCAAAATGCTCGCGTTTTGAATATATTACTTTGTAGATTGTAGATTAAGAGATGCGCCGCGCCGTAACCAAGCCCATTAGCACTCACACTCGCAGAAGGCATGCTTCGAAGTCTCATCTTTTTTCTGGCATAAACGACAGGTGGAATTAGATCCCAAATCCATCGCTGTTAAATTTTATCTCTAGCTTGACTGACGCGTATACGCAATCGCGTGATTTTTACTCGTCGGAACCCGTTGTCAGCTAATCAGTTACGCGTTGTAGTTAACTCGTTTGCTGTTTACACGGGACGAGTATCGTAAATTTGACGCCCTCGATGGGTTTACACGACCCGTGTATTAGAACCTTATGTCGACTCATTCTGATTAATATCGCAGCTCATTTAAGCAAGTATTCAGCGAAAAACAGCTTTGCCTGTGTTAGGCCCGGAATATTACTCTGATATATCTCTTTACGTTGAACATGAGACATGACGTAGGACCTCTTCAAATTTTACTCATTTTACTTATTACCAAATCTTTTGCGTATGCTTGACCAGAAACTCCTTTTTTTCTGGTTAAGTTCCCACAGCAACTTATCAACCACTGTAAGGGTGCAATCCCCAATAGTTCTTTTTACCAATCTAGAGGAAAACAATTCTCTTACCCACTCTTTGTTGTATGCGCACCCTTAGACCTTAGTACACTACCGGTGGCTGAGAACGAGGTGTGGTCAAATGCTCCCTCAATATCAAGGAAAGTTGTTGGAGCAGTGTCCCTCACCATTACTGTCATTTCAATCTCTTTCACAATTCACATTTGGCTTTCCGGCTTCCTACGAAAAGTGCTTCTCATGCAGTGAACTATCACTAAGGAGTGGAAACCGAATGCGAATCGCTTTCTGCATAAAAGGAGTCAGGCTATTAGGCCTATGGAATTTCCGATTTCGGTTCATCTTTGGGACGATTCCCCATTTTTGGAATGAAGATCACTCTTACTTTTCTCCAAGAGTCTAGTATATACCATAAATCAAAGCTACCCCTAAAGACTCTGGAAAGGTAGGGTATCAATACTTTCTATTATGCTACTTTACATGTAAATATAAAATATAAGAATAGAAGGTACATTCGATTTTTTATCGGAAATGTGTCTGTTTCTTATTATTGTGTACCGAAATTAGTTCGGAAAATGTGGTCACATACCAAAATTTGCTCCGAAAAAGATGGTCATATACTGAAATTCGCTCGGTAAAAGGTGGTAGCACTATAGGTAAACTCGTTTGTATCGTACAATTACAGTATGGAACAGACGTAAATTTTTATAAAATATATTGTAAATATCATATAATATATTTATAAATATTTTCCTCTATTGTTCGTTGCCAATATTTCCAAACACTTCTTCACATCTACATTCCAATAAGAAAACTTTAAAACATCTGTTCGTTGAAATGCGATCCGAAATGATGGCATTTTGTACCACAACTGAAATATTTCGGATTCCACGAGAACTTGCTTCACCTGTACAAACCATAAAAGAAAGGCGTACATTTGCATTTAACATTTTTGCATTTGCACTCTTTGTCGGCTCGATCTTTCTTCCTTGAACAATCGAGATGAAAGAAGAAATGTTTCTGTATCTTGTGCTTCCCAGTGCTACTTTGAAGAAATGTATATGCACTTTGCCGTACCGGTTCTTAGATAAAGCCTTAAAATGGAGAGAGTTTGCAATTTTCCATTAATTTCTGGGTACAAGTCCAAGCGAGGTGGATGCGTACGATATTTTTTTCCATAATCTGCATAGCGGTTGAAAGATGTATTTGTTAATTTTATTTGGAAATGTCATACTCACCAGGAGATTATGGGTCGACCGGATTGGACTGAGTGAGTTTTAACTGTAATTACTATTATTATTATTCGGACTTCGTACTAGACGATTTTGTATTTGGGGATTTTGTCATTGGAAGATTTTGTTTTTGGGGATTTTTCTTCACTTGGGGGTTTTGTATAGTTCCACTTTTATAAAGATCTGATATCTTAGTCGTTACAGCACAATGATAGAACAATCTCATCAACAATCATCCGATACAATACCCAGGAAACATTTTTGTAGATAATCTAATTGAAAATATCCTAATGATATCGCTAACTTTCTCATAAAAGATAAAGTAGAAATATAATTTTAAATCTTTCAGGAGACAGTAATTAGATATCTTCATTGCGATAAAATTGTGGAATAAATGAGACAACATTCTCTAAAAATTATCTTTTTCAGGATAGAAAGAAGATAAATCAAAACAAATTGGCAACTATTTCATTCATATAGTATAACGTGTGGCTAGTGCAACGTTTTGCCAATTGACAATGGCATGGTTCGAAACCTGATGTCGGTTTACTTACATAATAAAAAAGAGGACTTAAATTGGTAATTTTTTTAGTTCTATATTAGACCTTAATATCATCCTTAAAAGATGTCTTTTGGATGTCTTTTTAAAGAATACATTAGGATAATTTCCTTTTATCTTGACTTGACATTTAATACGGAATTCTTATCCTTGGTGATCATAATAAGATTATATTTGCGATATATGATATCTAGTAGATGTGGAAGATACCTTTAAAATATCATTCGGAATCTTACTGTTTACTGGATACCTAGAAATAATTACAAATTAGTCAATATCCCCCTCAAAATTATCGTATTGAAACAACCCAGTAAATTATAAGATTCCATATATCTTAAAAATATCTTTCACAATATATCGCAAATGATATCTTATTCTGATCACAAAAGATAAGTATTCCATTTTGAATACACTACCGCGGTGACAGTACATTGAAGATAAAAATAAGATAAGAGTAAATTATCATATTCTACTCTTTTAAAAGATATCCAAAAGATATTTATTCAAGGATAATAATAAGATAAAGTAAAATAAAAAAAGGAAATAAAAAAAAAGGTTTACCCAATTGGGTGTTTGGAGTGGCCGCTCTCTCTTTCCTCCTCTCTCTTTCACACAGTCTGACACAAAAATCCTTTCTTTTAAGGAAATAACGACTGACATCAGGACGTTTCAAACCAGGAAACCAGTGCTCAGATAGTTAGCATGCGAACTGTTCCGATATCCAGACTATATATTTATTGCCGATTTATTTCGACGATGTAGTCATATTCAAAGTTATCTTAATTTTGTTTCGATAAAGACAATTTCACATTAATTATCGGTTCTATGCAAGGCTATCTTATTTCCTAAAAAAGGAATTTTAACAGAACGTTCTCTTATTTTTATGTCATTTCGCGAGGTAAGATATCTATTCACTACTGCTTGCCGAACGATATTCTCAATAAATCTTTAGAATGACATCTTTATTATATCTTTTATGAGACAGTTGGCGATAATTACATCGTGAGGGCATATTCAAAAAGATCATCGCAAAAAAATGTTTAAGTGTACACTGCACTTCAAATAAAATGAAGAAAATCCACACTGCACTTAGACTAGGTATAGTCGTAGGCGATACGTAACGATCACGTTTAAATCAAATCTTAAGGAGGGTCTCAGTCGAAAAGAAAAAAAAAATTTTTGCTTTAAATTTTTCCATGTCATTCTGGTCATGTTAGTAAAAAATGGTGCAAATATCTCAATTCAATATCTCAAAATGGATAAAAAAAAATATTTTCTTGAACAACTCAATAACTACAAACAGCGAATACCCTTCTAACAGAGGCATCGTAGTGTAGGCAAAAGCAGCAACAAGTTTGCACAACACAGTAGGTTCGAATTGGATAAAACACTAGTAAGAAGGTTGCAAAAGATCGTACCGATCGATTAGATATCATTCCTGGTCTCAACGGTAACCCAAGTATCGATTTTAGACTGAAATACGTCGTGAAACGTCATCCGCCAGAAAAATGCTCTTCTGAAAAATCAGGTTTTTTTCCTTTTCAATGTACCTTTTTTTCTCGGCATTTGTCAATCCCACGAAGATCAAATTTTTATGAACAGTTCTTGAATAGTATCTGAAGGTTTTACCGTTTTATAATTATAAAATTCCTATTAAGAAATCGGAAAAAAAATTCAAAGTGTTGTGAAAACGGGTTTAATTACCCCACTCCAATAATTTCACGTCAAGCATTAAAAAAAGTAAAAGTAAAAATAAATAAAACGGCAAAATGTTCGGTATTCTTTCCTTTATACATAGAAAAAAGAAAAATTTAAAAAGCTTCAGTAGTTTTTGTATAAAGGTACATTAACTAGATGAATGTTGGTTAGGAAAAAATGAGGCATTGAATGGTTGTAATTTCAAGAAAAAACTTATACAAATCAAACAAAAAAAGTTCATTGAGCTAACCTCAATATTTCCGGAGTTATGATGTAACAAAAAATAAAAAAATTATCTTCCGATTTTTCCACTGAGATCCCCCTTAAAACTCCCCTGTCTATCTAACTCGATAGTGCGAAATTATCCGCTAATTTAATTGTCCAAATTTTAGAAAAGGTGAAATACTCGTATCTGGCTTTTCAATCTATGTGATTTGGATAAATGGGAAATTTGAGATTTTTTTGCCAGGTCAACTATTACGCACTCTCGTTAATTTGTTGGTAAACTTTTGAAAAATGATGCGTGAACTTACTTCAAACGTTTTTTTTTTAGGAACAGTGTAGAAAGAAATGAATTCGATCTAATGATTTGAAATAAAGATTAATATCGGATTGGAAATTGTGTTTTTTTAGATAACAATACAGTAACTTTACGCATTATATATGTACGAGTAGTAGAAGTTGTAATGAAAATAATGTTTGTTATGATTTCTAACTGCGTATTCAACCCAGCAATGTGATGATTTGCCACTCATTATTGTTAAGAGTTGTAAGAACAATTGAATAACTTACTGAAAGGGCATTATAAGTACCGTACATTGCGATTAATGGCGATAATGCCCTTTATATAACCATTCGACAGACGAATAGAAATATCGTTATCTCTACGAGTATTGTAAGGTCGATTTCAGTAATTTTAATTATTCCAACACAACACGTATGGATATGATTTGAATCACATGCAACGCAAGGTGGTGAGGTCATATCAAAGTGTACCTGACGACGGTGCTTAAAGTCATGCCAACACCAATGGAGAATGCTACAACAACGAAAGAAACAGGGGCTTAGAGCTTACTGATTTGCCTCAAGGTTCCCTACGATATGCATCATAATGAGGTCCTATGGTGGTTAGTTAGTGCCCTCCCTATTGGAAGCAAACCTCACTTCCCTTAACTTTGTAAAACCCCAATCGGCCGCCAAAAATACACATTCTGAACCAAGCTGAAGCAATACAAACACACGTACCACAGAGTTTTCTCAATGTCCGGTTAAGCTATCCGGGGGGCAAAAACTCCTCTTCCATAGTCCTCCGCGTGGGCGCCCCCTGGAACGGCAGTGGTCACTGACCATTGCCAACCAACGTCAAGCCGCCAGTGATGGCGGTGCAATGATTTGGTTGAGGTACCCCTGTGGTGTGGGGTGTGAAAAAAAAAATACCACGGCCTTTCCCTTTGAGGGCCTGTCGTTAAAACCGACAATCAAAGGACAGGATGTGTATGCCAGCAACTTGCACTATCCGAAATCTTTATATGCTAACGAAACGTCAACTATGCCTCGGATAAGGACTGACTCAACGGTTACGACTTTTGGCTATCGTACAATGACAAAGATTGGATTCTGGAATGTGCGTACTCTCCTGGACAATGGATCAGAAGGTCCCCAGAACGCACGATTTCTTCAATTAGAGAGTGAATTTCTGAGATACAAATTAAATATCTTAGGAGTTAGTGAGATAAGATGGTGGAACAGCGGAGAATTCATCTCTCCAACGGGCAGCACTGTAATGTTGTACTCCGGTAAAGCTACCGGTAGTCGTCGTGAGTCAGGTGTGGGGCTCCTTTTAACCAGAGCCGCGCGAAACTGTCTCTTATCCTGGGAACCGGTCTCTGACTGGGTCTTGACCGCCAGGTTCCGGACCAAAATGAGGAACATCTCAATAATACAATGTTATGCCCCTACTGAACCCGACAATGTCTTGGCAAAAGACTCCTTCTACGAAGAACTAAACGCCGTTCAGAGCAGGACACCTAAAGGTGACATTATAATGGTTATGGGTGATTTGAATGCGAAAGTTGGCGCTGATAACTATGGGCTCAGACATGTGATGGGGAGACACGGTCTTGGTGATCGTAATGACAACGGTGAAAGATTTGTGGAGTTCTGCAACTTTCACAGTCTCTTCATCGGTGGTACTATGTTTGAGCATAAGGACCACCACAAAATCAGTTGGTCCTCTGTTGATCGGCGCAGAACACAAAATCAAATCGACCATTTTGCCATTAGTAAAAGATTCAAGAGTTGCCTCCTGGACGTGCGAAACAAGAAGGGTGCCGATATTGGGATGGGAAGAGACCATTATCTTATGATCGCTAATGTTCGATTGCGTATTGCAGCCGTGCGCCGCCCCAGCGACGAAAGATCCAGGCCCCGCAAATTCAACACCGCTCGACTAAAAAATCCAGCTGTCTTACAACAATATTATGACCATCTTGCGCAAAAAGCGGCTGAGATAACTAGTCACCCAGATAGTGACATAAACGAAAACTGGGATGCCATAAGAAATGCGTACATTGATAGCGCAAATACCATCCTTGGCCCAAACCCGGATTGCCGGAATAAGCCCTGGATGTCCGACGCTTCATGGCAGCGGATTGTTGAAAGAAAGGAGCTGAAAGTTCGTTTGGCTGCAGCCTCAGACGACAATCGAAGGAGCATCGAACTCCTTTACCGTCAGAAAGCTCGAGCTCGCAGGCGAAAATGGCAGTGGATAGGTCACACATTGCGGAAGAGTGATAACTGCATTGCTTTGCATGCCATGAAATGGAACCCCATTTCCAACCAAGGCCGACCAAGAGGGGGTCCTCGAATCACATGGCGTCGATCTGTGGCAAAGGAGTGTCAGGTACTGGGTAAGTCTTTTGGGGAGTTGCGCCCCTTTGCCCAGAACAGAGTACGATGGCGCGCAGGAGTAGTTGACGCGCTATGCCCCGCTAGGGGTTAAGGCAAAGTAGTAGTAAAGTAGTAGTCCACAGCGCAGCTAATGCAGTAGAAAGTCAGCTGATTTTCTTGGCGGAATTCTGCCACCTGTTCAATTCTATTCTACGTCTGTGCCACCTCTCAGCATTATTTTGCGGCTGAGTTGGTTTCAGATCCGTTTCCTTCGAATAAATATCCAGAACTCTGTTGCTTGTGACCAGTTTAATTGTCTCATTTGAATAAGCAAACGTAAACAGTTCTAGCTGTCAAAATCTCAGCAGTACGTATCAGCTGTTTGGAATTATTGTCCGATAAATTCTTAACCGGAAGATGAGAGCTGGTTAGCGTTTATCTTCAGGATAAGATTTAACCAGACATTGAGAAAACGGCCCTAAATCTGATTGAAGCAGACGTCCTAATAGCAATACCTTCCTACATCGCCCTTCGGGGCGTTAATAATTACACACACTATAAACCCACGAATTTAGACAAAGCTCTTGATATTCCAATCTCTCTTAATTGATCATTAACCTCTTAATATTTCAAAATGTTTATTCGATCTCCTTTTTGTTCGACAATGAGAAACTCACTTTCCTTCCGTAACACGTGCCCATTATATTTGATAAATTGAAATAAACTCAGTGTGAATTGAGAACACAATAGTTTCTTCACTGGAGTGGAGTACCCGATTGAATTCTTCTTTATATGGTAAGCTCTTGAGCTGACACTGAACTTGGTTGCTATTGTATTTGCACGTTTTTATATATGTATGACAATGGTAAAACAACACTCAGCTCAATTGACTGAGATCTATTTAATAATCGCGTTGGCAGTGAAGATACATTTTTGCACACCTTAACGTGCAATAATAATTTGACTTTCATATTTCTTCTGAAAATTTCATTTCCTTACCTAGAAACACCGTATATCAATTGATGCCCTAAAGCCGAGAGTATAACAGTATCACGCGACAAGATTGAGATAAAATATTCGTGCCTCTTATTGTGTTTCAATATGAAAATGAGACATTTTAATTTCAATCAACATACGAGTACTTAGCGACCTTGTTGGAGTGTTGACCATAAAAAAATCGTATTCTATGTACCTCCATTGAACCCGTTCGCTTTGACTACCACGTTTGAGTCGAGCCTTGCCAAATGCAAGTACATACTCGTATAAAGCGCACTTTCGCATCTAGAAAAAAAAATAACGCCACGAAAAATAGAAATGGAAATTTTTTCTTTCTTAATTTCACTAGTTCCATTTTGATAGATGACCCTCCATTTATAAGTTGCGAAGTGACCATATGGCCTTACGGTCGTCTGTGACATTGATAGCAATTTTTTAGGCTTGTATACAAGAGATCTTGATTGTTGCCTGTTTGACAGGTTGTAATTGTTAATAAAAATGTCTTTTTCTAATAACAATCGCAATATAAGAAAAATGAAACGAATCGCCGCAAGAATACATGCCAACCACCGTTTTTAAGCTGACACGAAACGCAAGCGTGGTATCCGCTGCTTCTAACTTATGGCGCTTTTAATATTACATTTTTTATATTTCTACTTTTTTTTTCTTTAAATTTTTTGGGATTGACCACAGTCCAATGACCGTGCCATTCTGTGCTAAGCGAATTACCTTTTACTTTCTCCACCTGTGTATATGCATGCACGAATAAAGTCATAATCGTCCGATGGTCGAACCAACCGTCCAAGTGTTACATTGTGCTCATCGACGGAATTGAAAAATTGGAACACCGAGATGAGTTTAAATGCTGCGAATAAAATCATATTGCTAACATCCAAAATCGCACAGTTGATGCTTGATAATTTTTCACTTTCCACTATCGCTCCCTCAGTAATTTTCGCCATGATTGGGCAAATTTTATCGTTAAATTGATTTTTTATCCATGCATATGAGTACATAATGGATATATGTATATTGGTCAAATGGTTTTTAAAAGTCGAAGTGAATCGAAATGACTGAGATTCTAAAAGAAACCTTGAAGGCGAATTTTTGCAATTGAAGTGAATAGATTGACAGTTTTCGGCCCGTTCTATATATGTACATGTGGAAGTACAGTCGTACAACTGCAGCATGAATTCGACAATCTCCTGAACTTAAAATACATACGAATAGAATAGTGCTCCGTTGATAGTTTTGTTTGTTTTTTTTTTTCAGTCGCAAATGCAAGTCGCTCAGTCGCGGCCCTGGAACTCAAAGGTTAACAGAAGCGACAGTTTAGGTCAGAGACAATCATCATCATCCATACAGGGCAGAGCAGGTTAAGACCACTCGATTACACTGGCAGTTTGATCTGAGTTGCTCTCGATAAAACATCAGTGCGAGAATGCTTTTCCGTTAAGTAGTCTGAGTTTTGAAAAGGTGTCGAAGTTTTCGAACAATTTACAGTTTTGGAAGCACATAAAGTTCATTTCCTGTCAATAAAATGTTCGTTTTGTGTAATTATTTGGAATAGTAAATTTACAAGTATATATATATATATAAACCCTGGAGTCTTCTGCGACAAGAAGATGCCACGAAAGCTTAAAGGCAAGTTGTACAAAACGGTCATACGTCCTGCACTTATGTATGGATCTGAATGCTGGACTATGTATAAGACATACGAGAGTAAAATGACTGCGACCGAAATGAAAATGCTACGGATGTCAGCCGGTGTGACCAAAAAGGATCGCATCAAAAGTACCCACATCCGAGGCCGCTTGTTTGTCGAGTAACCGATCACTGAAAATCTCGAAGATCGTCGTATGGATTGGTATTGCCATGTTCTAAGGCGTCCACCTGAGAACCCAGTTATGAAGGCAATATCAATGAACGTTCCATTTGCTGGACCCAAACCCCGAGGCAGACGGAAACACACGTGGATCGATCAAATGAAGAAGCAACAACAACGCATAAATCTCGGCGATGAAACGATCCAAGGCCGAGCTGCCTGCAGAAGGAAGCTGAGATTATACCGCCAGAACGGGCGAAGTGCCAACACCACGGGCAGAGCAACGCGAAGCCGCAGAGTGGTATGAAATGGCAAGGAAGAAGAAGATACTAAGGATTTAAGTTTTATCTTGAAAGTTGAGTTGACATTTTAATTCGAACTAAACCAAGACACACTCCCAGCAAAGACATGCCCCGTTTTCGTGTTCGCTACCATAATTTGCTCTAGATCGTTTTTCCCCCGCTTTACCCGCTCTACTCTGCTCTGTACAAAAAAATGTTACATCATATTACAAACTAAGGTCTAAAAATATTTCGGTTTTCGTACCATGTGACTAATTGTCGATTGTACTAGTACAACATTTTTCGACTATTTTCTCTGACGACAAAAAAAAACTTAAGGTAACTTTAAGCAAGCTTCATTCGTGCCTTTTAAGTAACGGTACCGCGTGCCTAGTCGATTGCAGATTCTGGTTTTCTCGATTAGATAAAATCAAAAGCGACCCCACATTGAGAGCCGAATATTATCAATCTCTTTGGTATTTTTCGTTTAGTTTCATCTTTCTTTTTTCAATATATATTAATTTTTCACTAAATTAAGATGAAAATAGAATCCTTAAATATTTTTTGGTAGCTCATGTAACTATGGGGCTGAATGAAAAAAAAAACCACGCAAATGCTAAAATGTGGTCAAATAGAATGTGGTCAGTGTATCACGCTGATAACGGGTGATTGACGACAGATGTTTGTTGATGGATGACTTTACTACTTTGCCTTAATCCCTAGTCGGGCATAAAGCGTCAGCTACTCCTGCGCACCATCGTACTCTGTTCTGGGCAACTCCCCAAAAGACTTACTCAGTGCCTTACACTCCTTTGCCACAGATCGACGCCATGTAATTTAAGGACCCCCTCTTGGTTGGCCTTGGTTGGAAATGGGGTTCCATTTCATGACATGCAAAGCAATGCAGTTATCACTCTTCCGCAATGTGTGACCTATCTACTGCCATTTTCGCCTGCGTATCAACTCATCGGTTGGCATCTGACCCGCACGCGAACTGAGCTCTTCATTTAATATTGTTTTGGGCCAGAAAATTCTTAGAATTCAACAAAGACATGAATTGACGAAAACTTGCAGCTTTCTGGTAACTCTTACGAAAACCTTTCATGTACTGCTCCCATACAAAAGCACTGACAGTACCAGGAAGCGAAACAGGTCCATCTTGATTTTGATAGTTGCCGTTTCGTTAG
The DNA here is from genome assembly GCA_964017055.1 of Chloromyia formosa. NCBI lineage: Eukaryota > Metazoa > Arthropoda > Insecta > Diptera > Stratiomyidae > Chloromyia > Chloromyia formosa. Next base: position 139,082,763 of record OZ024814.1, read on the forward strand.
CATATAGAAGATTTCGGATAGTGCAAGTTCTGGCATCTACTCTTACATCTTGTCCTTTGTTTGTCAGTTTCAACGACAGGCCGTCAAAGGGAAAGGACGTGGTGTTATTTTTACGCCCCACATCACAGGGGGAATGCGATGATTTGGTTGAGGTAAACAACCAAATCATCGGACCGCCATTACCGCACCCTGTATAATAGATATCAAAACCTATAAAAAAATTAGATAAAACCTCTAAGAGGATGGGCGAACGGCTGAATACCATTCAAATAAAACACTTAAGCAGGAAATGTTCCTGAACATTCTAATGGGATATCAAATATGGCACTGGCATCGTGCCTTCTTCTTAAATTAGCATCTCCAAGCAGTGTGAATTCAACCTCAATCACCATTTATCAATTTCGAAATATAGGGTAGGTAGAAAGTGTTTTACGGGACTGGAATGGGTTGTATGGCCGGGGACAAGCTCTTCCGCTAGGACAATTCGCATTCAGTACATTAGTTCTAGCCCCACTGATGCACCAATTAGAATCAACTATATCTTTATCTGTTATTAATTTTCTTACCGATAATGTAATTTGAAATGCAATTCAAGCAAAAATTTAAAACGTATAAAATTGGGTCATCGTTTTAACACACCAAAAACAGTTTGAGGTCATCATCGTTGATCAAGTTCAACATTTACCATGGCTATTGCAACATTTTACACGTGAAAATACTTAACTGAGATATGAGAGAATTCAAGAAAAATATTAAATGCACGTTCTGAAACTCAACGAAAAAGATTGAAAGCTTTAGATACAATTTCCCCTCTGTGTAACCATAGCGAATACTCGTACAAAACATAAGACAATCGTAAATGCGATGGCGAAAGGAAATGCGCGAAATGCATTTCACTATGAAGCGCTCTTTCAAATTGCTACAATTATTATTAAGATCTCATCAAGAATTCACCAACTTGTTTAGACAATTTCCACCAAGTCATCATGCGCTGCGCTGGTGAATTGTTGCAGGTCATGATGAGGCTATTGTTGAAAATGGTTGTACCTAGTGTATTCGCCAGTTCCACCTGTCGCATGACGCCCAATCATAACAGAAATCCAAGTTGCCAGTTGCAAAGAATAACTCAGATTTTTTCCAGCATATTATTTAGATAAGAGATAATCTCGAACAGTTGGGAGAAGTTTGGATTTTCAGATAATCATGATATTCTGCAAGTAATTCAAAACACACATTCCGGCATTAATTATATTCAAAAAGAGTGCAAATTATCTCGGGTTCTATTGTTCAACTGTGACAGTTAAGTACTTAGTGTACGGCAAACACGACAGGATGATTGATACTTGTTGGTAATTTATAAAGTTTTAATAGGTGAGCACCTGCAGAATGTAAATATTTCAGTTAAATTTTAGTTGTTCTGTTAAAGTTGCAATATAGAATTTATTATAAAATCCGATGTGAAGAGAAGGTATGTTTTATCCGCACCAGTAAGACAAGAAACGTTCCGGTGAATACAAATTTTCTTTTCAAGATGCATCATTACGATATGATAAATAAACACATAAATAAAAACAATGAGAATATTTTGTTTGCGAATTGAATTCCACTAAACTTAAAGTGTATCAAACCTTTACCTAACAGCCCCAAAAATGCCCGCGGTATGATCAAAACAAAACCCTCCCCTCTTATACTGTCGTCAGCGCATTTCCCTCTTTCGAATTAATGAACTGGCAGTCCATACTATTGTCTCAACGAGCGTAATTCAAAATAGACAAGGATATTATAATGACATCCAACTATGTATTAGCATCACTTGACTCTTGATAGCAATGTTATCCAAAAGAATTCTATCTTTAAACATTTGGAATTTTCCAGAAGGCATGACTTCATTAAAATCTTTAAAGTGATGTTGATATTTGTTCAATAATTTTAGAGTGACTATTTTTACAATTAAAACATTGACAATCGTGATCACGATCGCTTAGTGTTGATGCAAGCCGAGAGACCCCTAGCATAGTTTTGCCAGCATTCCTTAATCGAGAACCTTTTTGTAAAAATCATACAGAAATCCATGGAGGTAACAAAGTGACTGGATTTCATGCGGTACACTGGAGTATATCTAAGCTTAACACTAGGTATAATGAGACTGCAATAAATGCGTGTGGCTGCAACCATATCCGTATACGTATAGGATTGGGTAGGGGTATAATGCATAATATAATTAATCATCACCATGCAGGCTACTTACGTGTATAGAAGATAAGTGTACATTCGACTTAAGGGAGTTCATACATTAAAGCGCAAAGGAATATTGGCTCCCTTACGAGCTCCTGCAATGGTGGTTAGGTTAAGTTAAATTAAAGGGGGCTTGTTATAGCAAACTTAGGCTACTTGGGTCCGTTGTTATTCTCACGATATTTACTAACCTGCATAGACAAAGGTTAATCATTGAATCAGCCGAAACCGACAATGAAACGGAATAGCTGGTTGACATTCATACCTTTCTGGCCAATCCCAACATCTCTCAAAACCTCTGAAGAAGAAGGATCAAAGAATCTCATTCCTCCTTACGGCTAAGATAACACAGGCACAAAGAAGATGGAAAGGACTTTCCGCCCCATCCCCGTCATCGAAACTCCTACAAAAGTCATTGTAAGGAGGTTGCCGTCTTCTGGCGTGTTCGCCGATCAGGCAATGCCCAGTGATAACTCCCACCAACAGGGTATCCGTAATATGTCTTCTATCCATTAACCGAAGTTTGGAAGACCGGCCAGGATCGATTCTAAGCCATATCAGTTTTGTCGAATTTGTTGAATTAGCCCTACCAACCGCATTTCACATTATTTTCATTTTCCAAGCAGCTAATTTCGTGATGCTCCATCACGATGTCCCTAGTCCCTGCGTGAGCGAGCTCGTCAGCCAGGGATCTAGCACATCAAAATTTTGAAAAATTTTCCGAGCTTAACGAGGGATGTGCGGCAATTGGATGAGGTGAAAACGGAGTCGATGGATCTTATCGCAGCTTGGCTTTCCGTGTATATAGTGATATCTGTAGAGGCTACAATGCAAAGTTCTTTCCGAATGCAGGCTTAGAAGACGTGTAGTCGGACGTTGTAGGAATTTCCATATTGTTGAGAATGGTAGAATGACCGGTATTTGACGTTACCCACTGACCAGTCTCACGAAGGCGAATTGCCCAATTTACAGCCACTACTTCAGCATAAATATCAATAGGTAGTATGTCAAGCAGCACATCCAGAGCAGCATATGGTGTTGTTTTAAGAGCTCCAGTCATTGCTATGCAAGCTAGACGCTGCAACTTTCCCAACATATTGCAATAACCCACTGTACGCAATGCCGTCCACCAAACAATACCATGCCCCACTTTTTACCGATGGCTTTTCTACAAAAGTGAAACGCGACAGTAGCTCTGTACACCAGCTCCAGTATGTTGAGCTTCCAAGCTAATTTTCTGTCTAAGATTAAACCCAGAAACTTTGCTTTATTATTGATCACCAACCTCCACAGTGCAAGTGTGAGATCGGGAACTATATTCCGCCTAGTAAAGAGGACACGTTCCGTTTTGTCCGAATTTACCCTAACACTACTATAACATCCCAAATTGCTAGAATTGAGAGTGCATTCTCCTTTATTTCACAGAGAACATTTGGAAATTTGTCCTAGATAGCAATGACGTTCGCATAAGCAATAACCTTACACCCTACGCCTTCCAAGTTCAAAAGCAGCTTGTTTACCGCCAGATTCCAGATAATAGGGGAAGAACCCCACCTTGGGGGGTGCCTCTACTACATAATGGTGGTAATAGGCTCATGCATAGCCAGAATCTTAGTCAATAAGAGGCACCATGCGCTCTATATAAAGCGAAATAAACCCAGGGCTCCATTCGAATTTAAGTGATCGGTTGAAACGCTAGAGTGCATGGTTGTGCTGCTTCCCGATGGATCAAAAGAGTTTCTGAAGAGTGATCCATCGTGTCCATGTGGGATAAATTAGGTAGTCAATGACGCCAAATAAAATGGCGGTAGTGGGTTCATCCATAGCGGAAGGCTGGGATTAGCTTGGATTAGCACTCAACTCGATTATTAAATACTTCAAGCTATGCGACATAATAACTTCATGACCAGAGACATTTTCGAAAATATTAACAAAAAATAAATAAATCAACAACAGAACGACAGTTTGAAGGACATCCAGTCCCATATATTCATATAGGTAATTGGTTCGGGCACTTCCCGTTGTCTGATTTCAACCAAATTTGGTATGCAGATTCCTTGGAAAACTCTTAGTACAGTTCACTGACGGCTTTTGGAATTTCCTATTTATCTAACGGTAGCTTTTGTATTTTTTAATCGGTAGGTTTCTCGCCTAAGTCTTTTCTAAGAAATTGTGTACCTGTTTTCTGAGCAAAATTTGGTTCATAGCTTGATTTCGATTTCTAAGCATCCCCGATGACTGTTTGGTGGTGCTGTGGTATGAATACGAGTACAAGAGACAACGGTCAAATGGACATCAAACCTAGCCAAATTATTAGAAGTGATGAAACCAAAGCACTGGAGTACTGTTAAAGGCATATTGAGCCGTTTAGATAGGACAAGAGGACCTTCTTGCGCAAAAAGTAAAATCTATTACATGCTAGTGTCGGGTTGGTGAGGTCGGTTTACTATTGTTCATTTCTATGACTTATTTTGTATAATAATTTAAAATTATTAATAAAATACATTCTGAAAATACCTCATATAAATTGCATTAAATAATTTTGGCCAGGTTTTTGGTACTCGTACAAATATTCTACTGTGGTCGTTCGGAAATAACCGTATATCTCTCCGACGAATCGGATTGAAGTTGGCTCTAAAGCACATAAATATTCCGTTCGAATTTCGAAAACGGTTCTTATAATATAGATAGATTTAGTTCCTATGGCGTTATGTCCTTACTTTCACTACATCGAACGTTAAAATTAAAAATAAAACGTGGGTGTTTGCACACGGCATTACCATATCCTCTACTACAATTTTATTTGGCACTACACAGTCGAAGATATAATGTACTAAGATAGTTTACCGATTGGACGAAGACTGGATAAAAGTTCTCAATTTCACCCAAAATGTTTCGCGCTAGTACGAGTACAAGGTTAGGTAGATAGATAGAATAAAAAAAATTACTTGAAATCCATTCGTCTCGTATCGAGATTCATACCTATACCAAAAGTCATAATCGTAATTTCCCTTCATGAATGTGGACCCTAATCAACCGTCATGTTAAGTTTTCTTGCGTGCCTTTTCAGTCTGTCTTCAGCGCAGACCACAAGGGCTACTAAAATCAAATAAGTGAAAAAAAAATCGAAATATTCATTTTGTAGTCAACATTCAAGGAATTTTTGCCAAGCATCTCGGACTGTTGAAGAAGGCTATAGCTTTTAGTTCTATTTACCACCATCCGGTGTATAGTAAAATACATAAACGGCGATGGTCACTGTAATTTACACAAGATATGTGTGTGTATACATTGCGGATATAGCGTGCCAATTTCAAACATTCTTTCATTAAAGTCTTCTTGACCATGTTCAGTTTCTATTTGGCTAAGACAACAAGTAGACAAGAATCCTTTTCTTTCTTCTAACTTTAGAGAAGTTACAGCTCATGCTCATCTGGAATAATAAAATTTACAAAAAAGCGACAAGTACAATTAATAGAACGGGGAATGTGCTAAACAAATTGAACATTTCAAATTTTAGTGGCATCCATATGATGCATTTTTTTTTATCCTATAGTACGAAACTGTTTAGAAATGTATCGGAATTATATTGACATGTGTAATGAACACTCTTCTTTAAATTTTCGCGCTGGCCAGTCACTCGGCATCAACTTCATATTGGATGGGTGGTTGGTGAAGCCCATTGACAACCGCCAACGCCACCGGCCGGGTTTTTGACAGACAGACAGTGGGAAGTTTAATTTCTGTCGACATATCAAGCAATTCGATTGCATCAACAAAAAGTGCGAGGACTCTGTAATGGTTGAACATAAGGCAATTATTATAAACTACCATAGATGTATGGTACTGCTGAAACAGTACACCCTGTAGATTTTTATCTTATTTTTATGATGTAAATTTAAAAAAATAGAGTTAGAATATCTATCTATCTGAACTCTATTTATTAGCTGCAATCCAATGTTAATTACAGTGTTTTACCTTGATCATTTTTAGATTATTGTAGTCTTAGTAACGAGAGATCGGCTATTTTTTTAATTCAAAAATTGATTTTGGAAATTGAAGCGGTTAAGAAGTGGGAAAAAATCTTTCTTTGATATAGTTGCAGGCTTTTGTTATTGTCCCAAATATGTCTCATTACTTTTAATGGATGAAGAGCAATGCGAACTAGAATAATATTCAACAGCAAATGGGTCTATTTCAGAATATACCTGCCTTTAAAAGCAATACCTATCACGTTAAAATACTCTTCTCTCGTATTACTTAGGGTGGGCACACACTCTCGAACACGAACTCGAACAAGAACATGGTGTAAGTGTCCTCCGAATCGCACAATACACACACACACACTTCATACAAATCTGAAGAAAACCGAAAACTTGTACCATGTTCGGGTTTGCCAGGGTAAGAAAGAAAATTTCGCATGTAATGAAATTACAATAAAGATAATGTCCGTTAATTTTTCACATAAATGTGATGAATCTCAACATGTCAAATAAGTAGAAATTCCATTTGGAAATTTCCGACTTTTTCAGCGGTCTCACTTACATTCATAGGTCACTAGCGACACCGCGCACCGTATTAATTGTTTTCAAATAATAAAATTCACATTTGTGTTACAAAGCCCATGCGCAGCTCAGTGATATCATGAGAATGATGTATTGAACAGCGTCATTGACAATTATTCTGGAGTTGTAAACTTTGTTTATGTCCGCCAACAATGCCTACGAGTATTTATACAAGACCACAATTCTTGTACGTACCTTGAATGAAATATTTGTGCTGTTTTGGTATAGTGGTATGTACGCACGTACTTTATGGAATAGAAAAGTAGAACAGAACGATCTCTCTCAATAGTGTGTGGTACACACAGATACGAGTATCTCATAGTTTTAGTGCAGAAATGACAAAAAGTTATTTCGTTGTCGATTATGAACATGTTCATCGTGGTTATTTACTCATAAAATTTTATGATTGTATGTTGACAACAGAAATACTATAATTTTATGGTTATTTATACATTTCCGCGTACATGTTTCCAATAATATTCAGTAATAATTATCGACGTGGTCAGCAATTAGCCGGAGAGGAAATTTCACTCGAGCCACCTACATACTCTACACTAGAATTAGGAACTTTCAGCTCATCATACTTATTCGTATGAAATCGTGAGACATCTGCGAAAAGAAAATAAATATTAAAGTTTTTATAGAAAGATAAGCCCATGCTAGTTAAGAATGGGAAATATTGATGCTTTTAAATAACAGGTAACAATTACTTCTTAAAAAGTATCACTTACTAAATAGTAAGTTACCTTAGGATATGTTACTTTTGTTATTTTTAAGGACAGCGGGAGATGGTTGTCATAATGCATTTTTGTCCATTTATAACTTTACAAAAATATTTTCTCTGCGTTGATGTTCATTTTTCTCAAAAATCGAGTCAATGGGTCGGGTCTTCTGTGAATATTAAAAATTGTTTTTCATTTTTTGCAATTTTTTTCTTTTTTTTTTGGTAGGCCTATCACACGGACTCTGTTGGAGATTCCCACTACGGCGACACGATGACAGGTCTAGAAATAAGCGACAGAAAGAATCACGTCATAAATTAGGATGAGATAGATATTTATCTGATGTCCAAAGGATTATGAGCAACGTACAGTAGCATTGCGATTCGTTGAAACAAACAACTCCAGCACTTCGACTCAACAGTTGCATCGCTCATCGCACATAAACACAATAAAAAAAACATAATGAAATAACCTCACTTTGTGTGTTTGTGTTTTGAATTGTCAAATTATGAAATTAAAGCCAGAATTATTGTGAATTGGCATAATATACAAAAGATTTATGGTAGATGGTATTAGGAGGAAAATTGTTACATAACGACGTTGCCGTTATGTAACAATTTTCCTCCAAAATCGTTAATCGTTGAGATATTTATATATCATACTTTGAAAACGCGAGAAGACAAAGGATCAGTGAAAATTGGAATTTTTTGTGACACTTGGTTTCATTCTGCAGTCATTCGATCCGCAGACGACGGTATTTCGAGTAGCCAAAAATACCCGGTGCGTTACCGAGCTAAGGTACAGACGCATACTAAGTTGATGTGCAGAATGAAACCAAGTGTCACAAAAAATTACAATTTTCACTGAAATAATTCGAACTTGCACATTGCAAGAACATTGAATACATAAAGTCAAATTGCCATGGAACATATATCTCTACTTCTCACCCTCTCTCCACCCCCTCTAGTGAGTTAGTATAAGTACTTCACACCATCTAGACCTCCATGGTCGAGCCATCTCTGTCCGATCACAGGCACATTTGTTTTAACATAGCAGCATTAAACCTAGCCAAAACAAGCAGAAGGATTCCCAAACGCACTGACTGGGAAGGATATTCGGTCTCTCTGCGTGAGAAACTCGATCTGGTAGACAATAAAGTCTCAGGGTGGCTCAGCTTAGATTCCTTGGTATCCAACGTATCGGAGGCAATCACATCCTCCTATGAAGAAAATTGCCCTCTAAGTAGCTCTACTGACTCTAGAGGCGTTCCATGGTGGAGCTCCGAACTCTCTGCGTTACGCAAAAGCACTAGAAGACTTTTCAATAGAGCTAAGCGTACTGGTGAGTGGGAACAGTACCGAGCCTCGCTTACACTCTACAACAAAGGTGTCCGCAGTGCCAAGAAACGCAGTTGGGTTAGGTTCTGCGAAGGTGTAGATAATACCAACAAGGCTGCCAGACTACATCGTGTTCTGGCTAAAAAAGGCACCAACCAAGTCAACACCCTAAGAAGACAAGATGGCAGCATCACACAGGATGCCGAGAGCACAGGTAATTTGCTTCTTGAGACCCATTTTCCTGGGTGCGTCAGTCTAGATGAAGATAACAGCTACTCGGTCGACATGGGGGTGCGCTACGAGGCATCCCGCGCCGACTGGAGTATTGCCAAAAATATCTTCACTTACAATAAAGTAAAATGGGCCATTGACTCTTTTGACCCATATAAATCGTCTAGTACGGATGGAATCTTTCCCGCTCTGCTACAGAAAGGAAAGGATATACTAATCCCCTACCTCCTAAGTATATTCAGAGGTAGCTTTGCTCTAGGTTATATCCCAGATTCCTGGAGATCGGTTAAAGTAGTCTTCATCCCAAAAATGGGCAATCGTCCCAAAGATGACCCCAAATCATATAGGCCTATCAGCCTGACCTCCTTTATGCTCAAGTCTATGGAGAAAATCCTTGATGCTCACATCAGGTCTACACTTCTCACAAAATTCCCGCTACACTGTAAACAGTTTGCTTACCAGTCAGGTAAGTCGACTGAAACTGCTCTACACTGTTTAGTTGGAGAAATTGAGGCCACCCTGGCAGTAAAGGAGACGGCAGTTTGTGCCTTTTTGGATATCGAAGGTGCTTTCGACAACACATCTTTCTCTTCCATTGACTCTGCGCTTAGAGCAAAGGGAGCGGATGAAACGACGGCACTATGGATAAAAAGGATGCTATCATCCAGAAAGGTCATCACAGAGATAGGAGACTGCACTTTAACAGCAAACGTCACTCGAGGATGCCCGCAAGGCGGGGTACTATCTCCTCTCTTGTGGTGCATCGTAGTAGACAGCTTACTGTGGAAGCTTACAAAGATGGGATATTCAACTCAGGGATATGCCGATGACCTGGTCATAACTGTTAGAGGAAAGTTTGAAGAAGTCCTAACGGAAATTCTTCAATCGGCATTAAACACAGTACAAAAATGGTGCAATGACAACGGCCTTCGAGTCAATCCGGCTAAGGCAGTTGTTGTCCCCTTTTCGAAGAAAAGAAATCCCAGACAAATGAGATGTCCTACAATATACAACTCTGCAGTGCTCCTGGCGGATTCCGCCAAATACCTCGGTGTTACTCTAGACAGGAAATTACTCTGGTCGGAACACCTACAGACAATATCGGACAAAGCCATTAAGGCCCTATGGGTTTGTAGGCAGTTTGCGGGTAAGACTTGGGGAACAAGCCCTCGCATAATCCTTTGGATCTATAAGGCGATTGTCAGACCAATTGTTGAATATGGAGCTGTTGTTTGGTGGAAAAAATCAACCACCAAAGATGGCAAAACCAAACTGGGTAAGATTCAGAGACTAGCATGTCTCACAGCCACGGGGGCTATCCGCAGCTGCCCGACTGTAGCTCTTGAAGCGCTACTCGACCTTCCGCCGCTTCACATTCATATAAAGGCGGAGGCAAAAATAGCAGTAGCAAGACTAAAAGCTTGCCAGAATTTCCTCAAACTAAACCCTGAGCAGACCAACTGGGTAAATGAGGACCATGTACTCAGTATGCCATCAGACCATTTGGCTAGGGAGCTTTGCTTTAAAATTCCATTCTCAACCGAAATATGGAGCAGAGAGGATTGGAATCTGAAGCTCGACACTCTCCCCTCAAACGTTGTTACGTGGTACACAGATGGATCTAAAACCGAAGATGGTACAGGGGCGGGCGTCGTAGGTCCGTCTCACAAGATATCCATTCCAATGGGAAAGTACGCCACGGTATTTCAGGCGGAAGTTCACGCAATCGAGACTTGTGCGAACACATGCTTAGCAGCTGGATACCAAGGCAGGAATATTGCAATCTTCACTGACAGCCAGGCGGCGATCAAAGCACTAAGTAACTTCTCCGTCTCGTCGAAAGTGGTGCTTAGTGGTCGTGAAGCCCTGCAGAGATTAGGCTCCGTAAATAAGGTTACCATTTACTGGGTCCCCGGACACGCTGGTATCCCAGGAAACAAAACAGCGGACGAGTTGGCCAGGGGAGCATCTGCAACCCCACTCGTCGGTCCGGAGCCATACTGTGGAATTCCCTTGTGTAGTGCAAGACGGCACATCAGGGAATGGGAACACTCAGTAACCATCGCGCACTGGGATAATACCCCTGGTCTTAGACAGGCCAAGCTGTTTATAGCTGGCCACTCACGCAACCGTACCCACGAACTGCTGAGACTACGCAGAAACCGGGTTAGAACTATTTGTGGGCTCCTTACGGGTCACTTTACCCTGAGGGGTCATCTGCATAGAATGGGAATTGTCTCTGACCCAAGCTGTCGCTTCTGTGAGAGCGAAGATGAGACTTCCCAGCACATTCTCTGTGACTGTGATGCACTTCATCTCCGACGCTTGAAGTGCTTCGGCGATGCATTCCCTGAAGCGGAAACGATTGCCTCACTAACATTCGAACAGCTGAGCAGATTTGTTGGGATGATTGGTCTCGAGAATTAGTCAGATCACTAATCTGCGTAGACTTCAGGGTGTAGCACAATAGACTTCCGGGTCGCAGTGCTTGTTGGCCCTCTGGGACAACTGCCCTCCATCTAATCTAATCTAATCTAATGGTCGAGTCGAGCCGTGAAGTCGTGATTTTACTTGAAAATCACGACTTCACGGCTTATACTAATAGAATTCTCACACTTTCGTGGTCGTCTTGCACAAGGATAGCTGCAAAGATGCAAGATCTGATGAGTGCTTCTATCCATACGAAACCACTAAGCCCGGAGAAATTGAAAACAGAGGGAATTTGAGAACAAAAGACTCCTGGCGCAGTGAAACCAGAGGAACTGATTTTTGACATGGGCTAACCCGGGATAATTTATGAGTTTATGTATAATTATGATATGGGTGGGATACTTAACTGCAGTTGTTAGTACCAGGTGCAGCTGCAGAATTATGTATTTCGATATGCGGGCGATATTTTCAGACGATGAAAGTTTTAAACTGTTCGATTGATTTTACTGAATTTATTTCCGGTTTCATTTTAAGCTTCATCAACTAAATGCCCTTCCTGTAGGTAAATTTTTACTTATTACTTTTTGCTGTTATATTACTGTAACCTTTCGACTGTAACGTGGATTTTCCTGAAACTCCACCGGAAGCTATTCCGCACTAACTGTCACCAATTGGACAGGTTTCGCTCAACTAGCTGTTATAAATAATGGTGTTCTCAAAATTTTGCTGTTATATAGCTGTAACTCTGGAACTGACTCATTGATGTTACTGAAATTAAATAGAAGCTAGTTTTTATGTTTAGTTACTTTCGTAATACGTTCGTGAATTCGTCACTTTGGTTACTTTTAGTTACGTTCAAGGCTCGTGAGATACTACTTTTCATTGTTTCTTTTTCATAGGAGTAACAGTAAAAAAGTTCTCTTACTTACTTTTTGCACATCACTAATGCTAGTACAATTGCAAATTGTCGTAGCATTTCCTATAGATTGATTAATTAAAAATATATAACGTATAACCATAACCTTGTTTGGCATTGAAATGGTACCAAAAGAATCTACCCAATTATCATTATTTAAAGCATGATAAGTATTCGAAATGTAAAATACTGTTAAATACTGTTGCTTTCAAGCCCCTAAATTAAAATCAAATACAAATCTCATATTTGTACGTGCGCATCTTTAATATGAACAAACCTGAATGTCTTCTATGTATATTCGGGTTTCTCGCTTGAATCTTTCGTTTTGCTTCGAGCCGATTATTCATGTGAAATCAGCGTGTATTTGCCAAAATGTTCGTAACTGCCTCTAAGCGCCTATTTAGCATCTAACTCATTTCAAATGGAGGCAAATTCAAAACACACTATATTTTACGAACAATCAGGCCATTTCAAAGGCCGCTATTCAGAGGAATTTTCGAAGAAAGGCTTTCATTAGAACGAATGTGGAGCAAAAAATATCAAATATAGCCCAACAAATGGGTAATCCAATCAAAACTACGTCCCATTTTCATAGCCGCACGGTCATTAAGAAGGCATGGCATAGTGTGAATTTGGAAGACTTCTAATTAAATTTAGTTTAAGTGCACCCAAAACGAGTTCGTTCATTGGATGCGTTATTTTTCGCTATCTCGAATTTAATTGCTAACTGTAATTGAGTAAAAGTTTCTGTAAATTTCCCAATGACGACAGCAAATGGTTATTTCAATACAATGCTATTTTTTTCTGCATAATTCGCGTATGTATTTTTTTGTATGCACCTCATGAGGCGTTATTGGTTCTTCGTTAACTTTGAATTGAACAACTTGTGTGCTCAACAATGTAAAGGCTGAAGTGCGGGCAAAGGTATTCTGTTTATTAAAAGAACTGTATAGAACACAGACGGTTCTGGCAAGAACCGTTGAAAGACCGGCAAAGTAATTTAAAAAAAAAAATGTCCAGACCATTTGTAAATGACCGTTTCAGTCTTTTTAAATCCCGAAATATTAAAATCAAATTTTGCAATAATCCCGTTGAACGTTTCTTCACCGCAAATTTATATTGGTAACTGGTTTGCAATGTTGGCGGTTCCATTGAATATAAATTATACATTCAAAATACAATACTTAAAGTATCATTTTTTTATTGAATTCGAAATTCTGGCAATCTGAATGATTCATATAATCAAAAATTTCACGTTCCATTACATTTCTTCTCTTGGTTCTTGGCTATTATTATCAGTGCGATACCCGAATTCCTTTGTAGTGAAATAGAAGTATTTTGACGAGTCAATAATGAGCCAAAAATTTACGTTTACCGTTAAATGGAGTAGACACCTGGCAATGTTCGGACGCTTAAATGAAGACTCCCAATGGTGTTTTGAAAATCACCACAGTTTAAAAAAAATCAAGTAGTTTTATTATGTGAACTTAACTTTACGCCCATGCTTGTCAAGGTTCATTGATCCGAACATTATTTACCGAATAATTCAATGAATGAAAATTTCATTGATCACCATCATCGGCCCGACTTCGATCATGTGACAATCTCCACCAATTGGTCGGCGACCGCATCTACTGAGTCTTCCCAAACATATTTCGGCCTAGCTCCTACGATGCGTCCTATCAACATTCGTTTAGGCATGCAGTTGTCGCCCATTCTTTTTATATGCCATGTCCATTGAATTCCTTGTAGTCTGACGATTTCCGAAACTTTCAGCTGACTATGAAGATCGTACAGCTCATCTTCATCATCATCGTGGCGCGACAGCCCGACGTCGAGCCTTGGCCGCCTGGATCGTCGTCCTCCAATTAGCTCGGTCACGTGACCGCGTCCTCCAATCTTGGAGGCCCAGTAGCTGCTCGGCGTCTACATATACTGAGCTCTCAAAACGAGATCTCGGTTGTCTAGGAAGTCTTGCTCCGTCAACTCGTTTTGCATTCATCACTCTCTTTGGCATGCGATCATTGTCCACTCGTTGGACATGCCCTGCCCATTGAAATCGTTGTAGATTGAAGATTTTCGAAAGTTCCAGCTCACCGTACAGTTCATACAACAGTTCATGGTTGTACCGGATGCGCCATCCATCCACCGTAGAACCTTACGTTCAAATGTGTCTAGCATGTTTCCTGAGGCTTGAGTTAGGGGCGATGCTTCGCAGCCATAGCATAGCACTGGTCGTATAATAGTTTTGTACACGCGGAGCTTCGTGTTTCTGTGCACATGCTTCAATTTCAGTATGGGGAGAACCGAGAAAAAAGTCTTATTAGCTAACTGTATCCGTGATCGCTTTTTGGGTCTGTTTTCTGGTTGCCTTTTTCTGTCGCTTTTTATATGTATAGCCTCCCAATAAAAATTTTCATGTTAAAAAATTCCAAATCGCAAATTAGCCATTCGAGACTATATTTTTTAAGATTGCGGTTATCACCGAAGACCGCTACAAACTCTCCTTTAAGAAAGTTTCATTTTTCAGTAGTATGTATACCACTTATCAGTAAAAACAAAAAACTTATTTTATCTTTCTTTAATTTAAAGTAAAAACATCTGAATGGAAGGCCATTAATATATAAAAGTTAATTTTATTCATTTTTACCTCAATATACGTAATGTAATATGTACCAAGAGATTGGCACTCATCTCCGTTTCCTTCTAATTGCCTAAATCTAAATGAAGAAGTATTCTCGTACTCTTTAGGTTCCAAATTCAAATGAAAATCGGTTGACCTACATAAATAGCAAAACCAAAATTCTAAAGCTGATAAAAACCTAAACAATAGGCCCTGAAATAAGCCAAGCTTTTGTTCGATTACAAGAAGTATGATTAATTTTTCCGAGAACTAATTAAGTTGAATTTTGCAATGTTGAACGTTGTTGCCCCCGGATTGTAATGCTACAATGGGAATTTTGGTTTGTGCAGATATTGTACTTGTATACTACTCGTATATCTATATTTTCCTGTACATGTTCACCGAACAGAATACGATAATTACAGAAGTCAGATAGTTGGATATTATTGAATCTGTACTACTGCGTTCCACTTTACATCGAAATTGGTATTGTATTACTGTTTCTGCGGTAGGTTCTATACTCATTAAAGTGTCTTTACTACTTTCTTTGTATAATTGTTATTAATCGAAACATTGCCCAGAAACGTTAACTTCATTATATGGAAGCCTGCTGAGGCAGAACTATGTTTTTTCTTTATTGTTAATTCTGAAACTAAAATAATTATCGTACTTCTTACTATAGCGTGATAGATGCATTCAGTGGTAGGTTTTGATTGCAGCCGTAGAGCATTTTATGATCCTAAATTATACACATACCGAGTATGTATGGATTTAGGAAAACAACAAAAAAGTAGTTGTGTCTTATATTCTGAATGAAATTGCACTAGTTCATTACAATTTATGTTTCTGTAGTATTTTGTGCGTAAACAAGGCGTACTTTGTATCTGAGTATAAATTTCTGCTTCCGGGAAATCTTGGTGAATGTGCAAAAAATAGGCGATGTGTTGATATCATGCGTCCCTAGCGTGGCTCAGAACACGCACATTTCGTGATTTGGTCATTAAAATTACAAAAAAAATTAAACTTGTATTATTATCCCCTCATTTTTTTATGTTTTAATTACAAACATTGCACTCATAGGTTGATAAATACGCGTTACACTCTGTCAAAATTCGTATTTGGAAAAGTAAATACTCGTATGTACTCTATCATCGACTTTATAGAAAAAAAGTGTCCTTTTCTAAAATTAAATCTAGTATAGTTGATGTGAATAAGCTGGATTCATTACATAATAGGCGACTAAATGCTCATGAATTCATATTGGTCATGTAAGAGCAGAAAAGGTATCTGCTCGGGTGGCTCAGGTGGTTACAACGATAACAACCTACTAGATGTTGCTTCTATAAGAGGTTGTTATGAGATCTTAGTCGCATCATCTGGGTCTCTTGGTATAAGGATCCTGAGGAGTCATCAGAAGGCAGCCTGTCACAGTACGTCGTGCAGCTCAGATTTTGAGAGCAGATAGGTACTGCATAGTTTGCCACTGAGCTACCGATAGCTTTATAGGTTATCAGTAGGGTCTCCTTATCCTTACCCCAGGAACTGCCAGCAAGAGCTTTGAGAACTTCGTTCGCATCCGGTACAACCATGAGTTGTATGAACTGTACGATGAGCTAGAAGCTTTGAGCATGTATTCAGAGCATTGTTCTCATCAATTGTGTCAAATTTCGAGGTTCATAATTGTTTTCCTATTTTTAGTTAGATGTCAAATCTAAAAGAAAAAATAGAAAAAGTAGGGTAGTTTGCTTGGGGCCCTGGTTTCCATCCGATTGAACTAATTTTTACAGAGTAGTGTACTAAGGTCATATGCAGTCATCCACCCGAATTTTACGCGGCTGCTTTAATTCGGTGCTTAGTTTATTGGCATGTTTTTGTAAAAATAATATTTGTAGGGGAGGTAGGAGTACCTTTGGTCGGTTCGTCCTCATTTCCAGCACAAACCAACTAGATATTAGTAGGAATATTTTTTCAAATTTTCATGTTGCTAACTGTATTCTATCGGAAGTTATCGCGCGGCTTTCCATTGTGAATAAATCAATATATCGTACACTAGTCATGGTCTAGATTATAATAAATCATGGTCTAGGGTATAATATATTATTTTGTACAAAATTTGATGTGCTTTGATTCGGCCTTAAGACATTTTTTTTATACCTATATAATCCATAGTTTCCAAAGTAATCCAGGAAAACTGTAAAAAGAAGACCTTCGACCCCCTCTCCCCTACACTTCCGGCGGACCCCCTATCATTGGGGACAGATTTATGTTAACTATTCTCTCTCTTAATCGGTAATTGTAATTTGTAAACAAACCAACATCAGCTCTGAAATGAAGTTTGAAAATGGCAAATTTTGCGGTGACTCTATAATTAGGTGGGGCACTGTATAATGTAAGGAGTGTTATTTAAAAATAACTACAAGCAAACACCATGATATGTACTCAAGTTTCGAAATTCTAGAAATTTTCGAAGAAACTATCGAAATTACCTATTAACTTTTGAATAAATGAACTGCAGAGAAGATGGAAGAAATATTTAAGAAACACTTTTACCGATTCTGTGATGTCTTGCAGAATAATGAAAAGGAATAAGGAATTCACATTTTTCATGACCATAAAATCATAAATACAAACAGCAAACAAATACTTTCTATTTCTAGTCGCATTATTTATCTTTTCACTGTCAAATCATCTGTCTCCATTTTTTTTTTCAACGACAAGACAACCACATGTGTATGTGCATAACATATCAGAATTTGGTCAACTTAATAATGATTGCAAATAACGATAGTGGATACAAAAGAAATTACTGATTTTTTTATCATAGAAAAGAGTCTTTCTCAATTAAAGTGATTAAGAATGATGACCTACTTATAAACGACCTGTTAAAGCAACGGTTACAATCAAAGCCAACCGGAGATGTTTAAGCTCAACATTGAATTTGTGGAAAGATTCTTGCTTCGAGAGTACAATGACAGATATAAGCGAATAAATAAACATGGAGTCTTTTGCAGCTTGCAGTCGTATTCACGTTCATATATCGATTGTATTTTTTTCTAGCATCTAAAGAACGCCAAAAAAAAACCTCATTACAAACTAAAAATCCGACACTGCTTTATTGCACTTTGCCGGCCACAATGAAGCCCCAATGACTGAATAATATTTTAATTTAGTTTAGGAAATAGTTTTTGCGGTCAAATTCAATTGGCTTTTGAGTTTTTGACGGAATGATTATTATTGATGATTTTTTTGCTAATTTCGCCAACTTATTTTTTTTTTTTTTTTGCGCCGTTCTATGCATAATCTCAATTACTTCTCTTTATAGCTTTTATCGCCATTTGATTGGCACTCGATATGTTTGGACAACTTCAGCTTTCATGTATTGTAGATGGTGTGTTGATGTTACGATGGATGCAGATCTGCGGGAATTCTGAAATATCAAGAAGGCAGCAACTGCTTTATTTCGGTCAATGATATTTCTATGATGTCTGACATTCGTCTAATGGATTTCCCAAAATAAATTTAGATATTCATTCATATATATGTAGTTATGAGGATTCTCATCTCTTGTGGGAGGTTGTCATACAAGATGTAGTTACGGTGCTATACGATTGAATGACGATGTGCACATTGAAGCAACTGAGGTATCTGGCTGCGTTCCAGATTACACGCTTATGAAAATCATTTTGGCAACCAACCTCTTTAACGAGTTCATTGAAGAGTGACCGTTGATGGAGGCGGAGGCAAATGACGACGATAGCAAAAATATTCAATGTGAATCGCCAATGAAGATGAAAATTGAAGAAATGGTCACTATGCGCAGTATACCGCCTGCCGTTCGTTTTACCTCTTGACCTTCACTAGCACGGCTCAGACAGAAGGAGTGAAGTCGTGCCGAGTTTCGATTTAATAATAATAATGGCTGTAAATCGAGAAATCGAATTCGTGTGCACCTCGATTGTAATTAACGTCATTTAGAATTGTTCGATACGCTTTTATCCTTAACGTAATTCGGAAAGAGAAAGTTCTTGTTGCTAAGTCGAAAAGTTGCACTTTCATATACGAAAACGTCTTGAACATTTCAGACTTAATGCCATTCAATGAGATATCGCGTTTATGTCTTTTGAATGTGCGCCCGGTTAGTAACGAAGCAGTCAATGTGTCCAAATAGTGTATAGCTTCGAATTTATCAAATAAAAATTTGTCGGGTTACTTTCCCATTTTAATAATGGAGGTAGAATGAATGGGGAAAATGCATGTAATGCATCTATAATCAAAAGCACGAGGTGCCAGTTACATATATATATATGTATCTTATATCATATTATTAAACCCAATCTTCTTAAAAACAGTCGTGTTATGAGAATAATCGTATCTTCAGAACCTTTTCGTCACTATTGGAATTTAGTAGAGCATTAACGCCATTATGGACTTTATATATTTTTTGTCGCCGAAATGGCTTAATCTCATTATTTGTAAGTTAATGGATCTAACCTTTAAAGGGTTGGGAAAGATGCATGCTAGCAACTGCACTATCCGAAAAAATGCAATCAAAACCTTAACAAGCCATAGTAACGCAAGAGATGTTGACATTCCTGGCAATGAAGTGATACCTTGGCAAGATGGGGATCATAAGACTGGGGATGTTCAAGCGAATGTGCTAGACTACTGTTGAAAGCATTTTCAGTCCTTTGGTGAGTGAAACACGACATTAGTGGCAATGAAGTGATATCTAGCAAGATATCATATGGCTAGGGGCCATGAGGTGAATGTACTAATGTCTTCAACAGTAGTCTAGTGTTGAAGACATTTTGAGTCCTTTGATGTGGAGAAAAGGATATTCTTGGTGAAGGCAACATTTAAAAGGTTGACAGATTACACTGCTGGGCACGACTACATTTTGACAATTTAAAACATTCTGATATCCCGAGCGAGTCATCCGTTAGCCAGCGTTCAGGGAAGATGGTTGTTATTAATTTGCTGCCCAATAACCTACAAACCTATTTGTCCAAACTAGTTAACATTTCCCTTCGTGAAAATTTGTAAGTGAATTGCCTTATAGTGGAGTGATTGTGGTGCGGATCAGCGCACGTGGGCAAGCGTTTATAATTGGACTTTTGATGGATGACTCGTGGTTCAGTATCGTCTGGGAAATAGGAGTTGACGATCAAATTTGGTTGGGAATAGTTTTTACGTTGACGGTCAAAACATTTATAACCAAATGTCAGCATTAAACCCTGATAAAATATCAGGCTCGAGCGCACTCTAGGGGGTAGGGCGGTGCCCTCAGATAGTTGCTTTATGTACTACGTAGCCTTGTAGCGGAACCCCACTTTTTCAACTTTGTTTTCAAATAACGGTATAGAAGGTACTAGAGGCATCAACAGAAGGAATTATTTTGGTTATATTCTGTTTTTCATACGCGTTTTTCTCAAAATGATTTTTTTCACATTTACAGGAATTTAACTTAAAAAGTAGTAATCTGATCATTACGAAAATTAAAAGTATGATTCTTTATAAAATTACGAAGAATGTGAACCAATATTTGGGATGATATCATAGGTTTAAGGGTGTTTTTTTTGCGCAATTAGTGGAGAAAATTGAAATAATTTTTTTCATCACCTGCAAAATTTTGAATTTTTCCATTATTTTCACCTGCATTGAGGTTCATATTCTTAGAAAATAAGTTAACAATGTAAAATTAAAACCTTTTTGATTTCGGATAAAAATTGGAATCGCTACACGTGCCGCAATTGGAGAACTCTAGTTACGGCCTTCAGCGGACATCAGTGCGTAACTTTGTTATTTTTGGCTAAATTAAAAAAAAAATAACAAATATTGTTCGAAATATTAGTAAAATGATGTCAAAATTTGATTGAATTCTAGTTAATTCTTCCCACCCAAAAAAAATCTTAAAAATCAGTGAAAGTGAGCCTCCTAATGTGGTTTCCCCCCTTAATGGGATGTTTTTCTGAGTGTCCTCATCCTCGTCATCTCAACTTCTACAAAAGTCTTTGCAAAGGAAGTTGGAGTATTGTGGTTTCCTCGCCGATCAGAAAATGTTCAGTGATAACTCCCGCCAAAACGCTAATATGCCTTCTATCTATTAATCGAAGTTTGGAAGATCGGCCAGGATCGATTCTAGGCCATATCAGTTTTGCCACTTGGCAGGTGCTATTGGTACAACAAAGATACAGTCTAAAAAGTTTCCGGTTACTGTGTCTCGTGGCTAACGGTATCACGCACCTATTCGATTGTTCATTTTGATTTCATTGATAAGATAAAATTACACTGACCCCACGTTGGGCGTCGAACATGTTCCAGTCCTTTCGACAAATTCGAATATTTTCCACTGCGAATTTTTACTGGTGTACGATAAAAAGTAACTTTAAAGTAGCCTGATGTTAAGGCTCAAAAAGTCTTCGATATTTGTTTATAACTAACAGCACCATGCCTATATTTTGATGGCCCATTTCAGTTTCAATGAGTTGATAAAATCACATCTAAAAGACTTTCATTCTTGCCTTGTGGCTGAAGACATTACTTCTAGTTAAGCTTGTAGATTTTTGTTAAAAATCAATATTTAGGATTCGCCGATTTCTTCATTAATTTTGTTGTCAATATCCCAAAGACAGCTCAGTAAAAAAATATTTGGATCCGTTTGACAACAGTTGCTGGATAATGCACTTTTTCTATACATTCGGTGAATTAATACAATACTTCTGGAGTACACCGTTCGATTGGTGTTTAAAATATAATACCTTTATTTGGTGTATTTATTTCACAGGTGGTGTAATAGTCAAAATGGTTACCAAAAATATATAACCAGAATCGAAAAATCCCAACTGCAGTTATTAATACAATGCGTGGTGTAAATATTTAAATCATTTTAGCTCTATTCCTTTTCCAAAATATGAATCTGAATATCGGTGAGCCGGTAGCTTAATGACTTAATGACATTCTGTAGCATTGGTAGTTGTCCGACCATCTTGCCGATTTGAATGAAAATTGCATTATTCACCGAATGGATAATTTTTTTTTTTCACTATTTTAATGGAAAATATTTAATGCATCTGGGATATTTTAAAATTCATCTATAAAAAAAAACTGAATAACTAGCGCAACAGTCTAATTTTGGACCAATGCATCGAGATGAGTAAGCATCGTCTCATTTACTATATCGTGACGGTGCGTTTCGTGTAGAGGTGCGTGATCAGTAACACGCTCAACCGAGTTATTTACCCCATAAATGGGTACTCATTTAACAGCTAAATGGGCTCATAGTCCGACACGTAAATCTCCTTTTCTACTGAAGACTATCGCATTCAGAAGGAATTCAAGCACGAGGGCCCAGTGCATAGAAGGCGAACATGTTAACCGTTGCGTTATTCGGACTGCAATTCGTTTATAATCATCATCGTGGCGCGACAGCCCGACGTCGGGCCTTGGCCGCCTGGATCATTGTCCTCCAATTATCTCGGTCACGTGACCGCGTCCTCCAATTTTGGGAGCCCAGCAGCTGCGCGGCGTCCACACCTACTGAGCTCTCCCAACGAGATCTCGGTCGTCCTCGCAGTCTCGCTCCGTCGACTCGTTCTGCATTCATTACTCTCTTAGGCATGCGATCATCGTCCATTCTTTGTACATGCTCTGCCCATTGAAGTCGTTGTAGTTTGACGATTTTCGAGACTTGCAGCTCATCGTACATTTCATACAACTCATGGTTGTACCGGATGCGCCATCCATCTCGATCGCAAACAGCCCCGAAAATTCGCCGTAGAACCTTACGTTCGAAAGTGTCTAGCATGTTTTCGGAGGCTTGAGTTAGGGTCCATGCTTCGCAGCCATAGCATAGCACTGGTCGTATAATGGTTTTGTACACGCGGAGCTTCGTGTTTCTGTGCACGTGTTTCGATTTTATTATGGGGAGAACCGAGAAAAAAGTCTTATTAGCTAATTGTATCCGTCGCTTGATTTCGTCAGTTTCGTTGGCGTCCCTTGACAGGTTGCAACCCAGGTAAATGAAGTTGTTCACGAACTCGATGTTGAGGTCCCCCACATTGATGCTTGGTTGTGCAGGTGTCCTTGTCACCGATTGCATCATTATTTTAGTTTTACCCTCGTTAATACGTAATCCAACTTCCTTTGCAGCGGTATCAAGCGTATGCAGAAGTTCTTCTGCGTCAGCCAATCTTCGGGACATGATGTTGATGTCGTCGGCGTACGCTGCTAATTGTGTCGACTTGATGAGTAGCGTTTTGCTGTTGTCCAAATTCATGGCCCGAATAACGTATTACAGTGCTAGGTTGAAGAGCGTCGGAGCCAGTCCATCGCCCTGTTTCAAACCAGTGCGTGTTTCAAATAGATCAGTAAGTCTATTCTGGATCCTGACTTGTGAGACGGAGTTGGTCATCGTCATCTTTGTCAGTCGCACTAATTTTGCTGGTATACCAAATTGCAGCATGATGTTGTACAGTACTCCACGATCGATACTGTCGTATGCCTGCTTGAAGTCGACAAAGATTTGGTATACGTTTACGTTGTATTCCCAGCACCTCTGGAGTATCAGTTTGACTGAGAAGAGCTGATCAGTTGTGGAGCGACCAGGTCTGAAACCGCTTTGATATTCGCCAATGACTCGTTCTGCGTACGGTTTTATTCTATTTTCCAGAATTTTCGTCAAAATTTTATAGGACGCACAAACTAGTGAAATGCCCCTGTAATTCTCACACCGCAGTTTATCTCCCTTTTTATGAATTGGACAGATGATGCTTCTGCGCCAATCGTCTGGGATCTCCTCGTTCTCCCATACTCGCAGGAGTAATTGATGTATGGCATCAACTAGACTCGTTCCACCGAATCTTAGCAGTTCAGCTGGAATCTCGTCAGCGCCCGGCGCTTTATTTCGTTTTAGTGACCGCAACGCGAGATCAACTTCCTCTACTGTCGGGGGTTGAATGGGTGGGCCTAGATCAACAATATCGTCGAGAGCTTCCTGTGTGGGGATGTTAGATGGTCGGTTTAGAAGCTCTTCAAAATGTTTCTTACGTCTAATTTATTTATTTATTTATTCAATCACATATATCAATACATATGATGAAAAAAAGGGAGCTTTGGTTACTCAGACCATAAAGCTTTGACAGTCTTAAAAAGAATAGCAATTATACATTTATTAGTATTCTTACGTATAATGTGTACATAAATGTTTTTTTTTTATTTATTTATTTAGTATAAGATCTTTAATTAGATGCTGTTAAATAGGTTAACTGCTTTTAATTCAGATATTATTTGGATACAATGTCGAATAAATCTTTCGCCTTTTACGTCTAATTATTCTATTCGATATTCGCCGTAGCTCGTCATATTTTTCTCTTCTGGCTCTGGTTCCTCGTTGAATCCATTGTCTGTAGGCCTCGTTTTTCGCGTCAAGTGAATTTTTGCATTCTTCGTCGAACCAGTCATTTCGCGCTCGCCGGGCTTTATATCCCACGACCTTCTCTGCGACATCCTTGATGGTACCCTTGAGTTCTTCCCAGAACCCATGGACGCCTGTGTTGCTGATGTTGTGTAGCATAGGTGATAGTTTTTCCTCAAGGGCGGTAGTATACGCCACCGCTGTAGCATCACTCAAGAGCTTATCAACCGCAAAGATTTTGGGAGGGCTGATTCCTGACTGGTGCACTGAGGAAATTCTACATCTGTAGGTCGTCTTCACCAAGTGATGATCTGAGTCGCAGTTTGCTCCTCGATAGGAGCGGACATCCATGACACTAGACGCCCGTCTCCTGCAAATGAGGACGTGGTCAATTTGGTTGACGGTATGTGCGTCTGGAGACTTCCAGGTCTGCTTGTGAATGCGTCGATGCGGGAAACACGTAGAGCTTACGACTAGATTCCTGCTGCAGGCGAAGTCTATAAGTCTATATAATCGTTTATAAGCGTAAAAATATTATCCGCACAAAAGGTATTTTATTTACACCGAAAAAAAAACGTGATAATGGCACACCTAATCGATAAATTTTCGCTAGGTATTTTCCACAAATGAAGAGGCAACTAAGCGTCAACCTTAAGAAATGCAGACATTTCGAAGCAGAATATCCCGCACATGTCTAATACGCATTTTCATTGACTCATCAGTGGCGTAGATAAGGGGACTACCCTTATCTACGCCACTGACAAGAAGAAGTGTTTTACTATTATATTATAACCAATATGAAAAACTTCTCAAATCAAAAACCATAAAAACGAAATACATTTAAATTTTTATCGAAACTATTATACAAACTTCTAGGTTTGATGACCGTTATAAAATTTGCATTTATTATTCTAATGAAAAATCGAATTTAAAGTGGCATCAATTGGATACTTCCGCACATTCGGCACTAGGAAAATATCATTCTATTTGAAATATGTATAACACTTCCACGTCAAGTACGGAAAATCCCTAAACAAACAATTAACTTTGCGGATAAAATAGACAATTTCCGGATCAAATAGACGTGTGAACAAACACGGGTGACACGGGTGACAAAAAAAAATATATGAAAATTGCAATGGAAATTTCAAATACGGAACTATTCGAACGTTAACCGCTAATATAAAAACAACTGCCTCAAGCATTGCTTTGAATTTAGGCAACTCCATTGAAAACTTGATTTTAGTGTTGGTTGTTACAGGTATTTATGACCTGTTTACATACTTTCAGATAAAAATTATTGCTAGTATTAGTCTATTATTCTCCGAGATCCTTTCGAAATTTTAAGGTTTGCAAATAAAAATGTTCTGACCCACATTCTCACATATGTAAGTGTACGGATTTCAATTCTACCTAAATTGTTTACTTTATAAATATTGTACAAAAGAAACTATACCTCATAACTTACATTTTCGATTATTATCTATGTGACCCATAAACATCTGGAGTATGTATGTATATCGGAAACAACCAATTTTTCGCCTTTTGCGAGAAAACACCTCGCATTTAGAACTCGCCAGAGGCCTGATTCGTGAGAACAGTGTTAATGGCATACAATTTTCAGCAGAACCATTTTTATGAACGAATACTCATTAAGTAATTAACTACTGAATTTTTGGAAATCTCCGTTGCTCCGCATACATACTCCACATTAAATGTTCTTCATCCATTTCCTCACGAGTATGTATATAAAAGCCGTTGTGTTTCTGTGTAACCAGAACAGAACAGAATAGCAACAGAGAAACGATACGGAGCAGCGAAAGGAGAATTTAGCAGAAAATGGATTGTTTCCATGGTTCAGCCTTCCAAACCTCAACACAAAGGTCAAGAAAAAACTTAAATTCTAATATATCCTCAGTCGAAATGTAATCTAACAAATTTTATTTGGGCAATATAATACTCGTATTTTTTTTATTATTCATAATTACATACGAGTATATTCAACATTTTATTCATATAAAATAAAATGTAGGTATAATCGACCTAAACTGCAACGATATAATAGCTTAAAGAACAGCAACTCTCCGTCCAGTATTATCGGGGACAATGCTTTTAGTGCAATGCGGGCACATTGGTCTGTTCTTGTTACAAAAAAACACGGCTAATAAATAGATACTTTCACAGAGCTACCGGGAGTAGATTCAAACTCCCAGACGTAAGAGTCATCTGACTGTTATGAAAATTGTTTTATCAGCATCCACTATTTGATGTAATCATCCCTGGGGTCTTACCGCTACTTGTAATAGTATAAAATCTTAGATTTCTCGTAAATTCAGATCGAATTGAAGATATTCCACTGTTTGCGTTCGTTATTGAAATATTCCGATGCTAAAATTACTGCAATCGACGGATTCGTAGTTTTTTCTGCCTATTAGTTTCGCACAGATGAGCGGATAATTTTTTTTTAAGTAGAACATTATTTGCCATATTTGCATGTATGTATACTAACCATAGAAGCTCAATTGGAAATGAGGGTCAAGGCCATTGGAATTTTGATCTGATAAAAAAAAAGTTTTTATGACCGAAAGATACCCGCTATTGTTTAGTGATCCGAGATTGTTTGATTTTTTGGTATATTCCCATTTCTCCGGGCAACTTCGTGGTTCGCGCCTTGGCTAATACTGGCTTTAGCACTGTGGCATATAGGGGGGGGGGCACAACTTGACAACAGGGGCGTGCTGAAGGTTTTCGAGGCATCAGCAAAGTTTAAAGCCCCCACGCCCTGGGTTATAATTTCTCCTCGCCACATGGCGATGTGAATATTACGTAATGCATTACAGTACACTCCAGACTCCTTGGCACCAGACCTCAGACCTTTGATGTACAAGTAGAAGGATGTACTAAGAGAGAAATAATCAAAAATTCCGGAGGTCATCTTAAAAATAAATTTTGGCCTTACCCAAACTCCACCCGGTTGTACCAAAACTAATTCAGAAAAAAAATAGAGAGGAATAGTGATTCCAGTTCGACTCATCTCACGTGTGCCAAACTAATTCATGCAAAAATCATACAGGAGAAAGGAAAAAAGGAAGCGAAAGAAAAATCCGATATGAACACCAACAAGACCAAAGTTGTTAGCCCGCCGCGCCGTTGAAAAAGAAAAATCCAACTCGTGCAATCAATATCAATGGACAGCTTTCAAACATTTAATGGACGAGTTTGTGGGCATCCGAAGATGCCCGTGGGGACGTAGCCTAAGGTAGTATCTCTCTCTCTCTCAATTGCCCTAACCCCTTGTGGGGCATAGCGCGTCAACTGTTCCATGTGGCCCAGTTTCAACGGCGTAAACTAGTTTCGGAGAATGCAGTTGCCAGCATGCACCTCTTGCACTTCCATGGCGCTACCGGTCGCCCCTGAAAGTCGGGCCGTACAATCAGACGAGGCAAAATGCCTCTTAACGAGCTAAGCAGAGCCCTATGCTTACTGTAGCTCAGTTCAGGAGCCGTGGACGGGTCTCGTCGCTCGTTATCCTTTACATATTAACATAAATTTATAAGCCTGGGGAAGACAACACAAATAGGGGAAGCAAAAGTGGAGAATAACATATCCATGTCAAATAAAAAAAAATGGGGCGAGAAGGATAGAATGGTTGGCGGACAGCTCAGATGCCCTCGCGCTCGCACCGGGGTCCGAGTGTAATGAGACCCTCGGCCTCTGGTTTCGTACCACCGACAAATAACCGCTCATCACGTACTGCTTTCGATCTGCCGGTGGAAGCAGCATGACCAGAATATGGTTCATTACAAGATTGCCAGAAAGCGGCAAAGTTTCGTTAACTCGTGTCTTCGTCGAACTTTAAGAATTTTCTGGCCCGAAACAAAATCAAATGAAGATCTGAGTTGGTAGATGCCAATCGACGAACTGATATACAGTCAAAAATGGCAGTGGATAGGTCACACATCGTGGATGGGTGATAACTGCATTGCCCGACATGCCATGCCATTCACAATAAAGGCCGACCAAGGGGTTATCCTATTGTAGAAAGTCATGTCGCCCATCTGTGGAGAAAGGGTGTGAGTTTCTAGATAAGTCGTGGAGGCTGATGCGCCCCATTGCCCAGAACCAAGTACGATGGTACGTAGTTGATGCGCTGTGCCCCAAGGCAAAGTAGTAGTATACACCGAGGGCACTGATCGGCTCGACAGAAAGCTATTTTTCCGAATTCACCACCAGCAACCTAACAGCAATCATCAATGCAGTCTTGGAAGGTATACTTCAGCTTGCAACAATTATAGTAGAGTAGTCAACGCCTATCAAAAGGTTACTTGACTGTGCTGCTAAAAAAAGGTAGGTGTATGCTAATTGGCTGCGACTCTCATGCGTATCGTACAGTATGAGTAAAGTAAAAGAGCGAGATCCCTATGACGCCAATAGTAGCTCTTCACCCGCTATCAGCATCAGGGCAAGATAAAACATACTCAATCTCACATTTGGTAGGTATTTATCAGTGACGTGCACTCGTAGTAAGCAATTCCAAACTGCTTGACTTACCGAAATAAGCAATTCAATAATAAACTTTGCTTACACCAATACACATATCATCATTTCAGTCAATGTTTTTCTTTAAGCTGAAGAATACATATTATCATTCAAATATTCCTTTACACATTCAAATTCTGATCCGCGCCTTCTTTTGGTTAAAAAACATTCGTTCAATTACTTTAGATAATATTCAAACCTCCCACATTTTGCACACCATAGACACCAAACTTAGAATAGGAAAATGTGCCTAGATCTTTAGATGCATGTACCATGTGTGCATCCAAATACTAGAGACATGTTGATTCCAGAAAATGGGAATCTTGGATTTCGGTAGTACATTGGGCAAGTCAAGCACTGGCGCGATTGCTTTTGTGTGTGGGATAAAGCCCAATGATGCTTGTTAATGAAATGTTGCCAATGCAGGGAATGTTTATGGGAATTTGATTTTTCCAGTAGAGCTTTTGTTTTTGTTATGTAATGGATTTTCCGTTGCAATTTAAAAGAGGAAATCAGTGCAATCGGGTGATTTTGATTAAATTGTGATTTGAAGTTTTTTTGACCGTTTGTAGTGATTTAATTGATTTGATTTGTGATAAAAGTGGTAAGTTTTCTTTTCGCATTATGTCGGAGTATTGCTGCGCGACGGATTTCGTACTAAAAGCGGGATTTTCAACTCTTTCCTTTGCCAAGAAAAGAGAAATTATAGAATCGGATAGACCGAAGCCAGATCTTAGTTTAGAGTTTAAATTAAAAAATATTACGCGAAAATTCCATATCGAAACGTATGAAAAGTACATTTGGTTAACGGGAAGCTGTAAATTAAATAAGTTATTTTGCTGGCCGTGTCTTTTGTTCACGAATGAAAAATCTGTTTGGAATAAAGCTGGATTTAGTGATTTGAATAATTTTACGGGCTCAGCAGCAAAGCATTCAAGTTCCGAAAAACATCTTCAGTCGTTAATTAAATTAGATAATTTTGGTTCTCAGCGTATAGAGTTTATGCTTAGTAACCAGGTGGCAATATCTGTTAGTTTGCATAATGAAAAAGTTGAGCGTAATCGTAATATTTTGAAACGTTTAATCGATACTGTAATTTTTTTGGCAAAACAGGAGCTTCCTTTTCGCGGAAATAATGAAGACTCTTCTTCAAATAATCGTGGTAATTTTATCGAAACCGTAAATTTCTTGAGTTTGTACGATCCGATAATTGAGTCCCACATAGATTCTATAAAAGCAAATGCAGCGTTTTCGGGTTTGTCCAATAGAATCCAAAACGATCTTGTTTCCGCTATAGCTAATGTGGTTCGAAATAAAATCAATTTGGAAATAAAGGAGGCTCCATTTGTAGCTGTAATGGTCGACGAAACGCCAGATGTTAGCGGTCGGGAACAATTAACGATGATTTTTAGATATACAATATCAAATGAGATTGAAGAAAGATTTATCGGATTTTTGGATGTAAGCGCTAATCGTACAGCTACAGCAATAAGCTCTCACATTTTAAAACAATTGCAAAATTTTAATATCGATAAGAAATTAATTGCACAATGTTACGATGGCGCAGCAGTAATGAGTTCTCAAATTCGTGGAGTTCAGACTTTAATTCGGGAAAAACATAAATCGGCAATTTTCGTTCCATGTTACGCTCATTCACTAAATCTAGTATTGTCTAAAGCAGTTGAGTTTATTCCGGAAATTAAATTATTTTTCGCGCACATCAATAAAATCGCATCATTTTTTAATACATCCACTAAAAGGTCGGACCTTTTTGCAAATATAGTAAATCGTCGTTTATCATCGGTTTCCAAAACGCGTTGGCATTATCATTCGCGTATTATTAACGTTATATTTGAACATAAGCATGAAATTTGTACAGTTTTTGAGACAATTTCAAATGGTTCTCAACACTTGGATGGCGATTCCTTGACTTTTTCCGATATATACTTACAAAAATTCGCAGAGTCAGATTTTCAATTATATCTGTTAATTTTTTCTGAATTTTTTTCGAAAACTGATATATTATTTAATATTATTCAGAGCAAAGTGGTAAACATTTCATATGCAAGCCAAAAAATTATTGAATTTGAAAATTGGCTTGAAAATGACTTTTCTAAAAAGTTTGATAATTTCTATTCGACAGTTACAGCAGAATATCAGCCACCACGTAAGAAATGTAGAAATGCGATAGATCCTTTACAAAATTTACGGCGGATATTTCGGGAGATTATAGATGTTATTCTCGGGCAAATTCGAGATCGATTCCATTCGTTTAAAGATCTTTCATTTTTAGAGTTGCTTGAACCGAATTATTTTTCTAAATTCAAGTCAAATTTTCCCGATAAAAATTTTGACTCACTTATTGAGTATCACGGTCAATTTTTCGACAGAATAAAGTTGAAAAAGAGCTAAAAGTTATTTATTCTTCAGATGAGTTTAAAAACGCGAATCCTAGTAAAATTCTCGATTATTTTCAAAAACGGCCTTATGTCGCAAACGGTTTTAAGCAAGTTCATATTTTAGCAAAATTATTAACGTCAATTCCAGTCACAGTGGCAACTGCGGAAAGGTCATTTTCAACACTAAAGCGCGTTCACATATTTTTGAGAAATCGCCAATCCCAAGAACGACTTTCGGATCTTGCTTTAATTGCGGTTGAAAAGGATCTTCTTATACAAATGCGAAGAGAAAACGATTTTTTTGATAATGTGATTAAAGAGTTTTTACTTAAAGAACGGCGCATAGATTTGGAATACAAATAAATGGCAATGGCGAAAGAATATTTATTTATTTCAAATACCCCTGAATTTTTCTTAGTCTTAATTAACATAATATTTATTTATCATTTTTTTTATTAGTAATATTTTATTTATTTATTTTTTTTTTCTATTCCGAATATATGTGCCAATATTTTATTTATATCTTTCCTGATTTCTTCTTTAAGGCTTAAAGCCGCTTGGTATAAATGTTTTTGTGACTGTCCATATTCTATTATACAGTCCATTTTTGTTTATGCTAAATTGGCTTTAGGGCGCCCAACTGCTTGACTATGAAAAATTTCCACTGCACGTCACTGGTATTTATAATATCTATCCGGATACGTGATTTCGGCATTATAAAGACGAACCTATGTTTTTCAGTGGGAAACTATTGTCAAGATGCATACACGCTATGTGCGTATTACCTAAAGCGAAAATCTACTTGGAAGTCACTATCAAGCGGATCTCAGATACAGATCAAAGGATACAGCCGAATCGAATTGAGGAAGATTTGATCCAAAATAAAATCTGCTTGTGGGCTTCATATAGATAACCATTTACTGGACGCAGACTGCACTTTCTTCGCACAACTTTTACATGACCCCCAATTCGACGCACATTTATCCTCTGAATAGAAACAATCTTTGGGCAATTCATACGCGTAAAGTGGTTATTGTTTAAGTGTGCTTATTTCACCGGGATTTGGATCATGAGTGTCTCAACCGCCATAGATTTCAAATCACAAACATGACATATTCTATTTAGACACCGAGGGATTGGTGTCTTTGCTAAATAGTTAGAATCCATTCCGACGCGATCCCATATCAAACTTGAATCTGTCGGGATCTAATACCGGTCATTCATTTTGCAATTGATCCATATCCAAGCGAAAGGAACACACCTTTTGCATTCCATAATTTTTGCTGGATGTTTCCACGAGCCGGCTGATAATGCTCTAAATCTAAATTACCAAGGAATTGACCAATTGTCCATCGTTGTAAAGATGCTGCCCAAAGTTGATTGTTGTGATCCACCTATATGCCGGCTTTTCCACCAGCTGACTCAAAGTCTGTCTGCATCTTTGATCGATTGACGAACTACGAGCGGATGAACCAACATACTCGTACAAGCTCAACGCACTGACGACTACTCGTAAATAATGCACGTTGATAAATGCTTAAATAATGAACATGAGCAAGAATGTAGGCTACAACCATTAACCAGTTATTGTTTAATTTTTAATGATTAGTCTTTATTACCTCGAAAAATTAATTAGAATTGAGGAAGAAAGAAGAATAATTAAACAAGATCAAAATTAGCTTCTTCGAAAAAGAAAGTTTTAAAGAAATTAATCGAAATACAAAAAAAAAAAGAAATGATTTCAGTAATAGTTTTTCAGGGGCCATTGTTTCTGAAGAACGAGAGAGTTTACCGATTTTTTGAGGATAGATGGTCATAGACATAAGGCAGTTACAGTATATGTTACAGTCCGCTGCTAAATCAAAAGTGCCGTGAAATCAGTACAAAAATTATAAACTGCTTCAAAATAAATTTTTCCGTGAAAAGTTTTGCGTGAATTTGACACGAGATTTGACGACACTTTTATTTTCCGGACGAACTTTATACCAGGCTTAAGTATGGATCCCAACTCAATCTCAGTGTCGACTACAGTCATCGATTCTACATCGACTACTGTCATCGATTCAGTGGCGGATTTACCGGACAGGCAACCTAGGCAGCTGTCTAGGGCGGTAAAATTCAAGGGGCGGCGAATTTTCAGTAAAAAAAAATTCTGAAAAAATTTCTTTACGCAGTTTGATGACTAGCAAACAAATCAGATTAGCTCAATTTATTCTTCCCAAAAAAATACAAAAAATCAAATTTACGATTAGCGTAGATTAGCTCTGATTATCTAGCTAAATGAGAAAAATTTACTTTGAGCCTAAGCTGGTGTAATTTACAAGCGGAAAAGGGTCAAAAGTGGAAAAAGGACAAAAGTAGAAAAGGGACAAAACTTGTGAACTATTTTTTTTTAAGTATACAAATTAAGTAGAATAAGGCCCGTTTTCTCAATGTCCAGTTAAAATTTAAACTCGAGATAAATTTTTTTGTTGTTATTGTTTTCCCTGTAAAATTTGACAGATGGGTACGTTCAATGTCTGTTTAACTGGAGTTTAAATTTTAATCAGACATTGAGAAAACGGGCCTAAGTATGTTTGAATAGGTCTTCCGAATGACATCGTGCCTCGTTCTTGACCAATAACCAATTTTCATTCACAGTTCTGTACCTTTTATTGGATTTTTATTGCATAACTCAAATAACATCATAACGTAATTAACAATATCGGAGTCATTGCGGAAAAAAATATGTTATCACTGTATAGCGATTTTAATAATGAAATTGAAAATATTCCAATTTTTTTTTTCATTGCAGGGTCGTACCATCGGTCGGCTACGATGCACTTACTGATGTACATACATTTGCTCGAAACGTCGAAGTGAGCAGTCGTTTATCGAAATGAGCTCCACGTACGCGAAGCGCTTTCCGACTGTCCGCGGCAGCTAAAGTTATTAAAAAGCCAAAGAAGTTCGTTGAGAAGTGGGTGAAAAGGTACAAAGAGACAAAAAATGTTGATGATCTTCCTGAACGCAGGAAAACAAAAGCGGCGTCCAGCAAACACGACAAAGTGATAGTGCAGATGTTCAGGAGTCATCCCACTCTGCGTCTGCGCGAAGCCAAGGACAAACTCGCCGGGAAGGGAATTCATGTCAGCCTCAACACGATACGGCGACGTTTAAACGAAGCCAAGCTGCTATACCATTCTACGAGCTCGAAACCTCTTCTCAGCGCAACCCACATAGAAAAACGCCTGAACTGGGCGGAGGAAAACAAGGATCGCGATTGGTCGAAAACTATTTTCTCGGATGAAACAACTTTTTGGGCGTGTGTTCCAGTGAAGCGTGCCTGGTTGGGAAGCAGTACCGATTTCGTTCAGCGCACTTTTAAACATCCGGTAGAAGTAAATGTTTGGGGGTGCTTCTCAGAGCGGGGATTTGGTTGCTTGCGGCTTTTCACTCAGAATTTGAATGCAATGAAAATACTTGAAATATATTTATAGGTATAAATCAGGCACTAAAGAAGGGCACAAGTTGTTCCCGAAACATGTGTTTGCGTTTTACAAAATAAATAATCTACAGTTTAAGGGAAACTCTTTCTTTTCCTTCTTCAATTAATATTGACTGACTGTAGAAAACAAAGGAACTAATACGAAAATATACTTGAAATTTACAAACGAAGCCTCATGAAGTCGGCAGAGAAAATGTTTGGACCTGATGACAGAAATTTTATCCTTCAAGAATACAACGACCCGAAGCATCGAAGCCGCCTCAGCCGCGCCTGGAAGGAGGAAAATGGCACCATCACCTTGGACTGGTCCTTCCTATCTCCTGACGCGAACCCCATCGAAAATGTCTGGGCTATTATGAAGAGCAAACTTGCGTGAAATGCCCAAACCAGAATGAACGCAGAATGCAGCGGCAGCCGCAGCGAAATGTCCATTTAGAAAGCATGCATGTCCCTTAGACCTGCCATAGACGGTGCGATCCATCGTCAGATCGATCTGACGATGGATCGCCACAAAATATCTGACGATCGAAATTATATGGAACTGTCAAAAAAATCGTCAACGATAGTCACATACACTGTGCGATCGATCTGACGATCACAATATGGTCAGATCGTTCTGACGACGGATTGCATCGTAAATGGTGGCTATTAAGCGACCTATGTAGATTGAACGCAGCAGCAACAGCAACAGCGGCGATGACAGATCCACCTGTTGTTGTTGCTGCTGCTGCTGCTGCATTCTGCGTTCATTCTGGTTTGGGCGAAAGCCCCTTCATAATTTGGGGTAGCTTTCTCGGGAGATTGGAAAAATTTGGCATTCTCTTCCAACAAGCTACGCTAAGAACCTCATCGAAAACATGCCTCGAAGGTGCCAGGCCATTCTCAATGCTGAAGGTGACTACGCTGTTTACTAATTGATTTACTCTACTACACTGTAAACAAATTTGGAATAAATATTTTGATAACCGTCGAAATTCTCGCGCCTCTTTTCTTATGGAATAGACTGTATTAACTACCTTAAGTGAATTTAATAGAAAAAAACTCATTTTCAGATTAAAAAATATTGAAAACTGTGATGGTAACCTACGACAATTGTTAAATAGCCATATTTTTAAGAGGAATTTGTGACTAAACTGTACGTGATAGAATTTTTTTTTATTATTTTTCCCGTAATCAGCGCTAAAAATACTATGAAAAAAAATCACCTATCAGATTCCAGACAATTTTTTCATTGCAGGTCTGTGTAATGTTTCTGATTCCGCCGATTCTTCTATTTGAAATTGCTTTCACATATCTTATCCCAAAATATGTACTGTACTTTTCGACCAAAAGAGGACTGCAAATTCCTTTCTGTTCCAATATTTAGATATCACACCACACCCATGGTCAGCTTAATTCGTCGAGCCATTTAAGGCACGGATTAGTTTCACATTACATCCTAATTTCCATTAATCGTGAACTTTCGAATTTCAGCATTATATTTGTACATGGCAAATAAAGTTAACTATAGATACATGCCGGTTGCTGAAAGAGCGCCAATCTCGCCTAACAATATATTCGTTTAACCAGCATTTTTCTCGGCGACGCAAAGGCTGGAAATTGCAAGAAAATCGTCACAGATAGAAAAAAGTACGGAGCAACAAATCTTTTTCTGCTTGGCTAGATTAAATCAGTATTGGATTTAGTGCATCGAAAAATGGGTCATCAGGTTCTTGGCAAAGCCTTGACTTCTTGTAATTGGCCGCTGTTACGTCCCAACAAAAGTATGTACAGTGAACATGAACCGGTCCGTATGGATGGATGTACAATATATGATGCTGCTCCATCTTGGATGCTGTTGGTGGTGTAATCATTGCGATCAACTACTATCGTCAAAGACGCGAATGAATTGCAAGCTCCCCTGCTGATGGCTTCCAGCTTTGAGTAGAGCTGACCAAACGACCATCTTTCATTGCGAATCGTCGTGATCATAGCAAGCGGGCAACTTATGGGAATCGACTCGGCTTCTCGAGAAATAGCCAAAGAATAAACAGTTTTTTACATTGAAGTTGGAGCCTGAGATTCGACATTCTGTCTGTGAGTATCGAGGTAGGAAGGATCAGACCGATTGGCAGGATAAATACCCTTTTAAGTATCGATTACTGCGCATCTACTTGCTGATGAATTATCTGAGGTTGCAGCAAAAAGTCTGCTTTTGAATATTGTGTCTGAAACGAAAATCTTCTCTCCTCGATGGTCCCATTGGCTCGATGGTCCCATTGCCTCTCCGACAATGCGCACTGTAACTATAGAATGTTAGTACATTATTCTTCTTATTCTTCACCATGCTCATGTTTGCCAATGTCTGACATAGTGAAGAATTTTTCCGACTTCGAATATTAACTGGGACACGATAATTTTTTTTAAAGAATGTGTGTTTGTAGTATTCGTGCAATATCTTTGAGCGGTTAGAAATAGATATCTAATAGTATACGGTTGAATTTGGGCATATTAGTAAATGATTTTCGTTTTACGGTGTTTGCAACTTTGTAATACATAGTTGTAAGAGCTATGCACTTATCTTTTTTATTCGAATCCCAGCTAATTCGTTGGTTTCGGACGTCGGCTACTTTGTATAATGCACGTGTGAAAAATTATATAGCGTGGCAAGAATGTATTTTTCGACATGTCGGCTTTGTGAGAATCTAACGCAAATAGCAAATCGGTAAACAATTGCACCGGTCATGTTTATTTTATCCCGGAAATTGGGTACGTTTGACTTGATTCGTTCACGTATGAAAATGCAGCTAATTCAATTACATTGCGTGAACATTATAGGATGAAATTTCAGTATAATCTTTTTTTTAATTCCTTTCTAATTTGCTAATTTCAATTTTTAAAAATTTCACCATGTTTTCTACTTTATATCTGGGTAAAAGGAAATACTGGTATGGAGGTTACTATGTATTTAGAGTCTACGATAAATGTGCTGAATTTAATCAATGTGGCGGATATGACATGATGCGAACAGTGCCGACCTTAGGGCGGAGCGAGCCGGGCAGTAGCCCTGGGCGCCGGATCTCTGAGGACGCTCGATCTCGGCGGGCGGGGGCCAAGCAATGCATTTATCATTTAAATATGTATAACGATTTATGCCGAAAGTTCGAGTTCAACTGAAGCTATGGATGTTGTACCGGAAAATATCGAAGAAGCACCGATTCCTGTAAATCCTGAAAGAGAAGAAAATACCAATGCTCCCCAAAATATAATCACGAGGGTTGCCTTTTTGATTTACTTACTCTGTCTTAATCCCAAGCGGGGCAAAGCGCGTCAACTACTCCTGCGCGCATAGCCGACTAGGGGGATGGTATTGGCTAGCCACCAGAGGCATCTATAAGCAGATATTTCTTCGGGTGACAGCCATCGACGCCATACGACTTATATGGCTCTTAATATGCCGCCACCCTTATCGTATATGTTAATTGTTATCCTCCAACCGTTTACTGTTTTACCCCCCTCCAATATTTTTTTACAGTCTGCGCCGCTGCCATCGTACTCTATTCTTTGCAATGGGATGCATCTTTCAGGACTTATCCAACAACTCACACTTTTTCGTCACAGATCGGCGCCATGAAGACATGAGGTTTTAGGACACCCCATTGGTCGGCCTTCATTGTGTATGGGGTTCCATTTAGTGATGAATATCTATCGAAAAGTTATTCGATAGTTTTTACCATCGGTAGTAAAAATAAATAAATAATAAAATCGATAGTTTTACTATCGATAGTAAAAACTATCGGCCGATAGTCCCGATAGTTATTCGATAGTTTCTACTATCGATTGTTATTCGAATAACTATCGGCCGATAGTTATTCGATAGTTTACTATCGATAGTTGTTCAAAAAACTATCGGCCGATAGTCCCGATAGTTATTCGAATAACTATCGGCCTATCGAAACTAACGGGACTATCGATCAACAGAAAAGTTTATTCGACAGCCCGATAGTTTGCTATTGTAGTGACTCCTGGGTTCGTTGAATAAAACGCCACAGATACAATTTCAATTACTTTATTGGTTCTTTCCGTGTTGATCTCTCTCCAACGACTGACTCGTACATGATGAAATAACAATCCGTATTGCCATATTCGTACAAACTATGTGTACTACCCTAATTAACATTTGATCTGTCAGTTTTCTTAAAGCGCGTTGACATGATCAAACTACGGTTTGACAAACTAGCATTTGATGGAAAGTTGAGCACCGTCCAACTACGGTTTGACAGCAGCACAAGACATCAAACCAGTTTGACAAGGTTTTCACACGTTCAAGTAGGTGGTTTGTCAAACCGTAGTTTGATCATGTCAACGCGCTTTTAGCTACCACACTATCTAGGAAAAGTTTAGTCGAATAAATGACTATGTACTTTGACATGTTAGCTGGCTCAATATCATGTGCATGCGATTTTAGATTTATAAGGCGGCTATTACACTATAAAAGTTCTTTTACAAATATCTTTTATGAAAGCTATTTTCAAAGAACTTTTATAGTGCAATAGCCGCCTAAGAAAAGATTTGCGACATGGACGTTGCTTGTTTCAACTACTTTTCTTATATGCTTGCACACCTTCCCCCTTTAGCGGCTAATATCATTCATAAAAGTTCTTTTGAAATATCGTTCGTCAAATATATTTGTAAAAGAACTTTTATAGTGTAATAGCCGCCTAAGTCAATAAAGATTATGTGTGTGATTGGCTACAAACTTGACTTGAATTACGATCTATTCCTGAACGGAACCCCTTTTTTCCAAAACATGGCCTATATTGCTGGAAAAAGAAGACTAATTTTTTTTGGATCGGTGATTGCGGATCTGAAGGTCAAACGGCAAAAAACCAAATGGAGGATCCAGAACGGCAACACTTTTTTTATAAACACGGCCGATCTTGCTGGAAAAAAACTGGTAGGGGTTCTATTGGGTCGCTGATTGCGACTCTCGAGTCAGAATTGCAAAAAATTCAAAAATAAAGGAGTTTCGGCAACACTTTTTTCCTCAAAAATACTATCAGCCTATCGAAATTATCGGAATTTTCGTCCGCTAGTTATTCGATAGTTTTCTACTACTAGTTTTTTAAACTATCGATAGTTTCTACTAGTTACTAGTTTTCAAAACTATCGATAGTGTTTACTAGTTATAGTTACTACCTTTTTAGACTATCGAATAACTAAAAACTATCGATAGTTATTCAATAGTTTTTTAAACTATCGATAGTAAAAACTATCGATAGTGCCCATCAATACTATGAATTGCTTTCGTCCTCACACAGAAATACCATTGCAATCAGCAAAAATTTATGTTTCCTGTATGGGTGCACGTGTCATTCGGATGACAAGTTTCAACTTGTTCTCTTAAGTAATTTGTTTACTCCAATTTTTGGAGTAGACGTCTTATGTTGTTTTTCGTTAAAATGGTGAAACTTGAACATCGTGCGGTCATAAAATTCTTTGTTTTGGATGGATCAACCCCTAAGAAAATTCATCCGAAGTTAACAAAAGTTTACGGGGACTCTGCTCCTTCGATGTCAACCGTTAAAAAATAGGCAGCTGAATTTCAACGTGGTCGCACATCCCTCGAAGACGACCCACGTGAAGGACGGCCAAAAACCGCAACCACACCGGAAACCATCGAAAAAGTGCATTATATAGTGTTGGACGATAGGCGAATGAAAGTGAGTGATATTGCTGAGGCTGTGGGGATATCGGAAGAAAGGGTGCGAAACATCTTGCACAAAGAATTAGAGATGCGAAAGATGGGTGCCGCATTTTAATCGGACATTGAGCAACCGGCCCTAATAAATAACGCTAAACAGGTATTGAGAAAATCAAATTGTGCCGGGGACATCGCCGTGTGCAGTCACTGCATTTGCAAGGAATTAATTACGTAACATTGACGTCAAAATAGAAGTCAAATTCACCACGATCGGCTGAGCGGAGGCCTGTGTAATTAAGATGGCAATGGAAGAGGACGCGTGACTCTCTGTTTACTTTTCAGCAGACAGAATGAGGTGGTTGAATTGCTTCAGGGAATTTAGTGTAGTACATACATAGATTGTGATTATCCTTATCCCTTTCTTTTCTGCTCGCGGGTGATTTCATTTCCTCATATCTCTCTCTTCTCTGGCTTCCACAGCAACTTTGAAGAGAGAGTATATGAGGAAATGAAAAAGAGCGAGAGAAACGAAGCAATTCGGCACAAGTGAGGAAGTAGGAAGGGGGATGGAAATTTGATATCTCTTTTGCTCTATATGGATCGGGCGGGTGTTCCGCGGCAGAGAGACAGACTGGAATGTTATTGTT
The DNA here is from genome assembly GCA_964017055.1 of Chloromyia formosa. Taxonomy (NCBI): domain Eukaryota; kingdom Metazoa; phylum Arthropoda; class Insecta; order Diptera; family Stratiomyidae; genus Chloromyia; species Chloromyia formosa. Next base: position 139,123,989 of record OZ024814.1, read on the forward strand.
TCAATTGGAAAAGTAGGAGAGGGGATGACATCTCAAGTGCTTCCTGTGCTTTTATATAGACTGCGCGGGTGTTGCGCAGTGGAGGGCGTGTGTCTCTCTCTCTACTTTTTACGACTGGAATTGCTTCAAATAGTTTAGTGTTGAGTATATGCGGATTGCTCCTCCATAGGTATTCTCTGTGATTGCTCCTCCATAGATTCTCTATGCACAGCAATTGAATTTCGGACTTCTTTACATCAAATACACAAACCATTCCAATATGTTCTGATTCGAGACATTCCGATAATTCCATGGTATTCGGATTCGGACAATCAGTTTGGTTGGCCAAGTGGCGGTCTCGGCGGCCGGTTTGAATTCACTTTTGACAAGTTAAACGCGGACGGTGGTTGTGCTGCTCCGGTCCGGTCTGATATTTGTTGCTTGTAGTTCGTTAAAAGTGTAATCCAGGTGGAACGTTTGCAGACATTTTGTTTAGTGCTGTCTCGTAATAAATATACCGAAGAATTTATCTAGTCTCCCATTATATCACAAAGAGATAAAAGGTAATATCCAAATTTCTAGTTCTGAGATTCAAAGTTTTTCACGTATGTATCCTTTATTTCGGTCACTTGATAAGGCCGCGATATCGGATGACTTGCTAATTTATTGTAGGCTGTACGTGTTATGTACTATCTGTCGAAATTATCTGACTCCATTGAATAATTGAATGTTTTTGGGCAATGGGAGGAGGAGCAGACTGATGATTTTATGACGTGTTCTCATTCACTTGTGCACGACACTCGGTGCCTGCTGCTCTGGGCGAATGGCTGGAGGAAATTTTTAGATCGTGTTCAAAGTTCACTGCCCTCGCGACAAGTTTTCCGACCGCTTACGCTTTCACAAGTGTACAAAGAATTTTCCTCCATTTGGACTTGTTCGAGTCATTTACATGACCGCACCGCTACTCACCTGAGCGCCGCATGTTTTTATGCTCCAACACTTCTCATTCGAGAGTGTCAATGTAGTGTGATACCGGCAAACTTGTTGCCAGCGGCTTACCTGCTGCAATCGACCCCATTGTATTGAAATTCTGATTGAAATAACATTCGACCCGTTGCCACCAGTTTTTCATTTACATATTTGATACTTTGGGTTTCCTTGAACATTGAGTGTGTCAGGGAAGTTCGATGGAATTACTCTGCTATTTATAGCCGAAATCAGATGCGTAAAGTGTGGAGACATTTGCTAATAGTCTAAGAACCAACGGACAAAAAAGCAAAGTCATTTGCAAACAGAGTATTGTACTTGATACCGGAGCGTGTTGCTAACAGGTAGAAAATATGTGGTAAAAAATCGAGGCAACTCAAGTCATTTGCAAATGGTTCGTCTTTTGCATGGTAGTTACTGCTTCACTCATAACGAATAATTGGAAGCCAGACAATTAGGGTGTTGCTAAAGTGGTGGCAGACAACATCAAAAGGTGGTAAAAATTTGGCAAAAGTAAAGTCGTTTGCAAATACTTGATTTCAGCACCATTTGGTTAGGGGCCCACCCACAAGTCTAAAAAATGCAAAAAGGCAGACTAAAATTCCGTTGCTAACACCGCGGCAGACAAGTTTAAAATTTTGGAATTTGTATGAGAAAAATGTGGATTACGGCATAAAAATTCTACATAACTCGACCCTGCTCGAATGGACAATCTTGATCCGAACAAATTTTTTTTCGGGACACTCCCCTAAGTATTAGTACAAAAAACCAAATCAAAATTCCTTTTCTAACATCGCGGCGGCCGCGGCAAAAATGATGAAAATTGGAAATTTGCTTGCGTATATGACCCTGGAATGCGTTATCAAAATCGCGAGTAACTCCAGCTTCCCCATTTGCAAGATTCTTGATTCGAAAATCATTCGATTCAGGGCACTCCTCAAGTGCCCGTGCAAAATAACAGGCAAAAATACCGCTGCTAACACCGCGGCGGACGAGCTTTCCTGTGGCAACCGGTTCTACGCACCGAAGCGACCCGTTTTACAACGGCCAAAAGCTGCCAAAACCCTTCAATGCAAGAAGGAAAGTGTGTTTGTATGTTACATGCCTCGTATCGTCTTTTTTTATGTTCACTGGGAGCAAAACATCTCGGCGCAACAGCTCTCAGTGCTACTTCTCCGCGCCGGCATTGAGAGAAACTCAGGACCGTGGATCTGCTGCGTATGCGACAGAGTGCTGCACCCATGTGGCCCAGTTGACGTTTCGTCGGCATAAACTGGTTTTGGAGAATGCAGTTGCCAGCACGCACCTCCTCCATGACTTGCCTCGATTATTTACTACTGAAGCGACAAATTTTCTACATGTTAGCAACATGCTCCGGTGGACAGACAAACTTTTTCTTGTATATCTAATCAAGTACTATTCGATGATATCTATTAGAACTGTTAGCAAATGACTTTTGCTTTTTCGGTCGTTGGCCCTAGGTCTTTAAGGTTTTCATTGCCTATACTCAATTGCCCTAACCCCTTGTGGGGCATAGCGCGTCAACTGTTCCATGTGGCCCAGTTGACGTTTCGTTGGCATTGCCAGCATGCACCTCCTGCACATCCATGGCCACGAACGTCGTCGTGGACAGGATTCGAACCCGAAACGCCGGTAGTCAAGCATGACACTGATGCCTCAACACACTGCGCTACCGGTTACCCCATTGCCTATGGTACTCAGTGTAATTTATTTTATTTGGCGTTTATATAGACCAAAAAAATTTTGGGTATTCGGCTCCGCCTGGGCTACAGCTGAGCCGACTGCCGTTTATTTAGTCGTTAAGTGGAAATAACTACAGCAATCTCGGTGGCTAAATGCACTAATTTACATATTGTGTGCGTTCAGAAGGAACTGAGCAACTTCCGCTCGGCGAACATGTTCAGAACGAGCGGGTTCAGAAGTGACTGAGCAACTTCCGCTCGGGTGAGCATGATCAAATTTCACCGAGCAAGAAATATTTCTGCTCACTGATCAGTGCTCACTGCTCAGGTTCTTCTTCTTCTTTTTCAACCTCACGCTCATGTTGCGAGTTTCCGAGTTTTGACAATCATCAAATTGGTTGTTGTATTTTCGCCGTTTTCGGCTTCAAGTTCTTTGGTTTTCGGGTGGTTTTGAATTTGTTTTTTCGTTGTTCGTGATTTTTGTAATGGACAGCGTGGGATTCATGTATTTTTCACTTTTCGGCACTTACGTCTAAAATTGTCATCGTCAGCTTTCAGCTGGTCGATTTGTCAGCTGGTGAAGTAGCGTTCAGCAGGTGCGGACTCCAAAGCGAGCAGCTCCGGAGCTGCTCGCGAGCAGTTGCGGAGCTGCTCGCGAGCGGTTTCTGCTCTTTTGCCACCTTCTGAACGCACTCATTAATATTTATGTGGCGGTAACCTTATGAAATCGCTCGGGTGCCGATAATTAGCATGTCCAGTAGTTTATGTATTTACTTCCACTTAACGCTTAAAATAGCAGCATTATCTACAGATGTAGCATCCGTATTATAGATACTAACGGATTCTATCTGCCTTTTCATTATCATCAATATTAAAAAAAAACTGCCAGCTTACTATGTATATCAACAATTGTAAAAATATGTCTTGTGCAGCTTGGTACTGTATTTATTCTTAAACCTATTAGCTTGTCTTAAGCCCTAGTGGGTCATAGAGAGTCCATTTCAAGAACTAGTATGCTATTAAGGCTCCCGCTGATGAGGACGAACGTTGCCGACAGCAATATCGCATTGGGGATAAATCACGGGATAGAGACTGACAAACGTGAGTTCAGTTTAATCCATTTGCATTAACTGGTAATAATTTTGTCCATTTCCTTTCCGGTCACTCACGGACTCTTCCCCTAAAACATGTGCCCAAGGTTGTAGGCAGGGGGCGCGTTACAGGAGGTACATATTTTTAAACCTTGAAGTCACTATTATTCTTCAACGTTGATGACGCCACGAGCAGCTCTTTTTCAAAATAATTCTTAGTAGCATAACAACATTCACACAGCATTGACCTTGTTTACTCATATTGTTTATTTGCGTCTACTCACATTACTTTTTTCTATGACTTGGCTAATTCGATTGATTTTTGTTCATAAGAAAATAAAATGTACGTTTCTTTTTGCCGACAAATTAAATTCTTTACTTATCGTTATCATCGTGACGCAATAGCCCGACGTCGGGACCTACTGATCGCGCCTGATCTACTTATGATCTAATAAAAAACAGACGAGCTAGTCTTTCTGAACTCGAGGTCTATTATGCATAAACACCTCATCGCGATATGAATCGACACAAAATTTAAACTTCTGTGCATGAATATTATTATTTTGACTAAACTCCCATTGGGCGTGAACTACTCCGCGGCGGTATCGTTTTCTGTTTCCGGTCATATTATGTATCTGACCCCAGAGACCTTTTGATCCATTGTCTAGGAGAGTACGCATATTCTAGAAACCAATTTTTGCCATTATAGCCAAAAATCTTAACCGAATATAAAATATAATATTACATGATGAATATTTAAAACTTGGCCATTATTACGAGTATTACTTGACTATAATTAAAAAAAACTATTTACATTACGTATTCATTTATGCAAATGCAAAAAAAAATTGTTTTTATTAAAAAAAAAAAAGAGAACTTTGACCCGACGGGGAATCGATCCCCCTTACATAGCTCGTTCCTGCGGCAGCCGGTTCTTCGTACCGGAACGACCCGTTTTTCGACGGCCAAGAGCTGCCAAACCCCCTTGATGTAAGAAGAACTGCAGTATTCGAGGCATCGCTACCACAACAACAACAAGATGGGCTATTTAGCTCCTGATTGAGTCCATTCCTTGGGCACGATATGCAGTGTAAATAAATTGAAATAAAATAAATAACTGGCGCAACAGTCCAATTTGAACCACGGCCTCGAGATGAGTTAGCATCATCTCATTTTCTAGATCGTGACGGTTTTTGTGCAGAGGTATGTGATCAGCAATACGCTCAACCGAGTTATTTACCCCATAATGGGTACTCATTTAACAGCTGAGTGGGCTCATAGTCCGACACGTAAATCCCCGGAATCGAACCGGGGCCCAGTGCGTTAAAGGCGAACGTGCTAACCGTTGCGCCATCCGGACTACAAATAATAAAATAAAAATAAATAAATTGAAGAACAGAATATTATGATAAGTTGAGAAATGAGAATTGACATGTACACACACTAAAGTTGTAGAATTCTAATGGAAATATAAAGACAACCGCATACATTATGATTTCCACGATGGGCAATGGTTAGCTGAGATCCTCAGACAGTAACAAATTCAATTTTACTTGACCATAATTAAAATTGCATTATCATTAATGCAAAAGCTACAAAATTGTCTTGTTAAAAAGAAAAACTAAAGAGCAGATATTCGGCGCCACGAGTACTTGAACCCGGACCACATGTTTATTAATTAGCCCGGCGTACTTCCGACTCAGCTACCCAAATTCTGACGAGAGTTTTTCCTTGTGTAAACATCAAATGAAGCACTGCATACAAATTGAGAATTCCCACAAACTAATGTTGTTTACCCATTCCACAGATTCTACGGTTTTACACCGTACTGCGCCATAAGATGTTTACACATCAAAAATGAAATTACATAAATTAAAATATTAGCACGTTTATTGTTGGAGGAAAAGATAATGAGCAGCACATGTCTCAAATTGTTTTTTTTACGATTAGTACAAAATTAAATAATGGCGATCGCTCAAGTGAACTTAAATCGCGGGGAGAAACCTATATTGTTATATTGTTGCTAATAAAAATTATGTAATACAATTTTAACAGTACGTTCACACCAATGCCAAATTAATTACAGTAAGTTTTCATCAGAAGTCAAATTACTTAATCTGAAACGTCACATATATAGGTATACCAATTGACCCATCCAGATTAAATAATCTGGCCCGATTAAGTAATTAAAAATTTTCCCGTCGATGTTTTGCGCATCTAACTGAGGGTGGCCCAAATTTTGCGAAAACGACAAGTAAGTAATTTGGCCACTATGTTGTACATTGTTCCCGATGTCAACAACAAGCTGTCACCTTTCCGGACGTGTCGCAGGTATCTTCTTCCTTGCCCTTTCATACCACTCTGCGGCTTCGCGTTGCTCTGCCTGTGGTGTTGGCACTTCGCCCATTCTGGCGGTATAATCTCAGCTTCCTTCTGCAGGCAACTCGGTCTTGGATCGTATCATCGCCAAGATTAACGCGTTGTTGTTGCTTTTTCATCTGATCGATCCACGTGTGTTTCCGTCTGCTTCGGCGTTGTGGTCCAGTAAATGGAAATGTCGACGTGTCGCAGGTATATGCGGCTTAATGGGCAGGAAGTGCAGCAATAGCACCATGCATCGGCAACCAATAGTTAATCCTCTGGTGGGAACACCTACTATTAATTTTGACCCGATTTAATATGTATGTGAAGTTTTAAGAAATTTGTTTCGTCCGAACATGCTCTAAAAGGAGATTACAGCGTTCGTTGGCTAGATGTTACTCACTAAATTTTGCGATAAAGCTTATCTGTGGGTAACTGCACATCCAAAGTTTAAAATCCAAACATCGAGTGAAGCAATACTTGGACCTAAAGACGAGTTTTCTTTATATAACTTAATTTTTGTTGGACATTACATAACAGAATAGTATCCATGAAGATCTTCTTGTCGAAAAATGATTTGAAAATTGTCCCGCTAATGAACGATTTGCACTTTGAGTAATAGCAGTCAGTGTTAACAAAAACTATTAAACAATATATACGTACTATATTAAATACGAGTATATAGTGTCATCATAACTTGCTATATCAGCGATTCATAGTCTATGATTGCTATACAATAGAGTACCGTGCAAGATAAGAAAACACCTACTATAAGATGATAATAATATAATCTCAGGTAAACTTACTTGGCAAAAAAGAACTATTCGTAGATAAAGGCACTGGGTCAGTTAAAAATTAAATTTAACTTTACTCGGACAAAATGTTCTGGCATTGAATTTAATTTGCCTCTGCGACGTCTGTTAAAAAAATAAATAAATAAAACTGTACGATGAGCTGAAAGTTTCGAAAATTGTCAAACTACAACGACTTCAATGGGCAGGGCATGTACAACGAATGGACGATAATCGCATGCCAAAGAGTAATGAACGGACGATGAGTCGACGGAGCGAGACTGCGCGGACGACCGAGAGCTCGTTGCTAGAGCTCAGAATTTTTGGACGCCGGGCAACTACTGGGCTTCCAAGATTGGAGGACGCGATCACGTGACCGAGATAATTGGAGGACAACGATCCAGGCGGCCAAGACCCGACGTCGGGCTGTCGCTCCACGATGATGATGGATTTTAATTTATCGTTTAACGTTCAAACAACGCCGGACGCCGCGTCGCTTTCAATCGGATAGGAAGAACTGCATAGAGAACAATAGAGCTGGGCACATGGATGCCGATGGCTATCGGCATCACTTGGCCTATCTGGATAGCTATCTGGGCGGCCGCTGGTTTCTGCTCCTATCTGCGTCATTTTCTGTGTCCGCACATAAGTTTTAATTAAACCGGGCCACATACACTCGAACTCGATCACGAAGAGTGTCACAGTGGACAATTTTCTTCAGATTTTTGTGAAATTTTTTAAGTCATTCGCTTGAAGGTCACTTTTCCTCAATCGATGCTTTGAGATTTCCTCCTTATGGCTCGAGTTACTTTACACAAAGTTCCTGTTCGGCAATGTGACATACTGACGCTGCTTCCTATCACATTATGTGAACTGATACGTCGATAGGTATCAAAGACGACGTCATTTGGACGTTTATGTGCACCGGCTCTTAATCAGACATTGTGAAAACGGCCCTAATACCATTTAAACAATATTTCAATATTTCAGCGATTATTATCAGCTTGAATGATAGACTGATAGAATGATAGAATGTCCCTCCCTGCATAACTTTCATTATATTTTACTTTGAGTTGGTCTTGTTAATACGATTGATAGGATTTGTAGAACCTAGTCCCAGATAATGCGCAGACGCATTCGATGCAGTCTCGCTTGCAATTGTAAACAAATCTCTAATGTTTATATTATTGGAATGAATGACAGGGTCAAGTATCCTCTAGTCTCGTAATCGATGTTTGCTTTACGTAATAGTGTCTATGAAATGATTTCGTACTCGTTACTACGGTATGCAGCCAAAAGTATTAGGCCGGCCACACACTTTCGAACACGAACATGGTACAAGTGTCCTGCGAATTAAACCTGTTCGGTCGTACGATTTCAAGACCGGTTTCAGGTTTTTATGAAAACCGGTTTTCCTAGTCAACCGGATCATTAAAAAACCGGTTGGTTGCAAAAAACGGGTTAAAAACCGACTCACTAAAAAAACCGATTTACCAAAAAAAACCGACCGAGTACTCAAAACCGACTTGTTAAAAACCGACCGGCTCCGACCAGTTAAAAACCGACTCATTAAAAGACCGATTCACCAAAAAAACGGTTTTTAACTCGTCGGAGCCGGTCGATTTTTAACAAGTCGGTCGGTTTTTTGGTGAATTTTGGTTTTTAATGAGTCGGTTTTTCTACCGGTCATGAGTCGGTTTTTATGACCATAAGGCAGTTTCTTTAATGATTCGGTCTTTTCGAAACCGGTACTTGGGAATCTTGGGACCGGTACTCACAGAAGACCGGTTTTAAATCGGTGGACCGGTTTTAGGAACAGGCCTACTGCGAATGACTAAAGACACACACATACTCCACATAAATCTGAAGAAAACAGGTTCACTTGTACCATGTTCGTGTTCGACAGTGTGTGGCCAGGGTTAGATCGATTTATAGAGCAGAGATCGAAAATGTTCCCTGATTTAATTTACTACGTTCTTTCACATTCACTCACATTCATTCACGATATATGTAATTAAGTTGAGAAGGTTGACTACAAACCATGAATAAAAATGTTACCGCCACTTTTCCAATAGTTATCGCGAAACTGTCACCTGGAAAATGCAACCAAGCTATCGCGTACTCTACGACATGCTACTGTGCGTATGAATATAAAAGGGAATGACCAAAGGAGCCCATTCACTATCAGTTTAACTGATGAATGAATGATGATATTCTTATATGAAGAACAGTCGAAAATCTGAAGTACTGACGAGGATCTTGTAGGGAAAAGTAACAATATTCCTATGATAATAATCGTCAGCACTTTAGATTGTCGTCTGGCATTCCTACAGTTTCTCATCAGCGTTTGAGATCATCGTAAGTTATTCCAACAGATTCGAAATATCGTAGTTAAACTGATAGTGAAGGCTCCTTAATAACAACAACAATTGTCCTTAGATATGGAACAGAAAATCGGTGTTCGGTGATCCAAAAGAAAATGTGCTAAAAGATTTCCTCGTTATTTAACTCGATTAGAGATTTCTAGAAATAGATTGCCCTTCATATTAACTATGCACGTAGATATGTATTATTTTTTCCAAATTATACTGCTCCATGTTTTAATTAATCAGCTCAATCATTTTCCAACTTTCCATTCCCGAAATGATAAGAAGCCATTTCTGTAATTCGCTTGCTACTCACGAAATGGCTATTGGTCGCACTTTAATGCATACGTCAACAGGCAATTGTTCAGAATTTAGGTCACATGACATGACCTAACTATTGTACATAGCAGTTGGTGCAGCCCATGAGAATAGTTTAGTTTTCGCGTCGTGAATTTTGCCCCTACAGCTAATTAATAGTCGCCAAGATATTTTCTAGTTTCACAATCAAAAGTAGAAGATCAATTCGATTTTCAAATAGATAACTGTATCTAATCGCCCTTCTAACCTATCACGAATTCACAGAACTACCGCTTATGTGCGAGTATTTTATTACAACTGACTTGCATCGCTTAATTATTGTGTCCGTTATCAGCAAGTAGTGAGAACACTAAACGTGACTTAAAATTCACTATCAGTCGAAATCTCGGACTTTTAATTAGAATTATGGTTTCATGAGAAATAGTTTAAAATTTATAGTTCCAGACTCGATTTCGCTTCACATTTCCAATTGTATTGTAACTTTCTTCCCTCATTGTTGTCGCCAGAATAAAATTGATTTATTGGTTTAGTTCCGTGTTCAGTGGATGGTATTGTGCTTTAAACCACTAGAAACTATTGACATCGTCAGTTATAACGCTAGAATACCAAGACGTTTGCGCCGAACAAGGATGCAGTCCATTCGAAATGGAATCGTACCGGTGCTCTTCTCAAAAATCGTCCATGGACTCAGTAGCGAATTAGCAAGAAAAAATATAGTCCTTTCAACGGCTGCCGTGAGTGTTTATTGCCCGTTTTTCATGGCTTTACTATTGTAGATCCTTTTGCATACAATGGTTTTCTGGTACCTGTTAGTTAATTGTATTTCTGTGTTGCTAATTTTCTTAGAATTTCGAGTTGTGTCAATAGTTAATTTATTCTAATTATAGAAATATTTGTTCTGTTAATTTCTCTGCTATGCGATTCTTTCGTATTTTCCTTTGGTGGACGGTCACTAGTTCTATTGTGATGTCGCACGACGTAGTAACTGATAAGGCACACAAAAACCATAAATTCAACAATGAATTGGCATGCGATTGATGTTTTCTAATGCACTTAACTATATTCATAGATTGCATACACGTGATTTCTTGAAACACGTATTCGCAAGTAAATCCAGTTTGAAAATAGCTGCACACTATTGCATGATGTAGTTTTCCGTTGATTCGTTTAGAAAACCTTTTGAATTTTCAATCCTTAAAATATCTTAGTAGTCATTAAAATAAGATCTGATACTCCATGTTCAGGAGTAATTGATAGAAGAGGACCTCTCTACAATCGAAGGCGTGTACCCTCTTTTTTTTCCAAATTCCACGTCTTATCAATCGGAAGGTGTTAATAATCATCACCGTATTAATCATTAAGGTAGTTGCAGATAGTACATCTGCAATTATGTGTACATATATGCTTTCAACCTTAGCGAAATTAACACTTAATCCAAAGAAGTGGAATGGACGGTTTGGTGGCTATCCGAAGATTCCCGTGGGGACGGAGCCTAAGGTAGCATAACGACCGTGAAAGTTGGGCTGTGCCACCTGGCGAAGAAAATGGCCCCTCAACGAGCTAAGCAGCGACCTATGCTTACTGCAGCTCAGTTCGGGAGACGTGGGCGGGGTTTTCGCCGTCCGTTGCCCCTGCCCTTTACATATTAGCAAAAATTCATAGGGGAAAACAACACAAACATGGGAGGCGAAAATGGGGCGATAAGGATGGAATGATTGGCGGACGGCGCAGGTGCCCTCGCGCTCGCATCGGGGTCCAGGTGTAATGGGCCCTTTGGCCTCTGGTTTCGTACCACCGACAGATCACTACTCACCAGGTGCTGCCTTCGCTCTGCCGATGGAAGCAGCACAACCAGACCAGAATACCAGGTTCATTACAGAAGTCACATAATCCGTACGTGTTTTGTCTACAAATATTTTTATATCCGTTATCAGCCACTGTAAGCTGGCTCGCACTCGACTGTCAAATCCATGGGGTCGCATTCGGGAAGAAGGCAGCCGATGAAATGACATTCGAGAACATCCGCGCCGGAAGAAGAAAACGAACATTGCCTATAGACTGAGTGTCGTAAGGTGGCATAGTGGCCATCTGCCACAATGCGCGTAAATGGTTTCATGTTTCCTCTTCTTAAGCTCGACACAGGACCAACCAATTCACACAACCGAACCACTTCACGTTCATAGGAACGTACGGAAAAACATATGGTCCGGGTTCAAATTCCCGTCGCAGCGAGTATCTGCTTTTTTTGTTTTTCTTTTTTTTAACAAGACAATTTTGTAGCTTTTGTATTAATGATAATGCAATTTTAACTGTGGTCAAGTAAAATTGAATTTGTTACTGTCTGAGGTCAATCTTGAGTTCTTGTATATTTTCATTTTCCCATATTGATCTCACCTAACCATCGGGGAAATCATAATGTGTGCGATCGCCTTTTGTATGTATGGATATGCTCATGTGAATTCTACAACTGTAGTGTATGTGCATGTCAATTATCAACTTATCATAATATTCCGTTCTCCACTTTATGTACACTGCATAACGTGCACAAGCAATCGACTCCGTCAGAAGCTGAATAGCTCATCGCGAGCGTTGCCGATCTACTACCTAGCCCCCTAGTGGGGCATAGCGCGTCAACCACTTCTGCGCGCCATCGTAATCTGTTCTGGGTAATGGGGCGCAACTCCCCAAACGACTTACCCAGCGCCTTACACTCTTTTGCCACAGATCGACACCATCTGATTTTAGGACCCCTCTTGGTTGGAAATGGGGTTCCATTTCATTGCATGTAAAGCAATGTAGTTATCGTCCTTCCGCAATATGTGACCTATCCACTGCCAGTTTCGCCTACATACGTATCAACTCGTCGATTGTCATCTGACTCGTACGCCGACTTAGCTCTTCATTTGGCCAGAAAACTCTTAGAATTCGACGAAGACATGAGTGGACGAAAACTTACAGCTTTCTGGTAACTCTTACGGAAACTTTTCATGTACTGCTCCCATACAAATGCATTGACAGTACCAGGGAGCAGAACAGGCCCAGTTTGGTCTTGATGCTGAGATAACTGCTCTGCCACATTTTGGACAGCATGCCATATGCGCATTTAGCCGGGTTGATACGACAAGCGATGTGCTGCTCAGTACCACAATTTTCGGCAACAATGCTACCCCGGTAGACGAAGTTGTCCACCTTCTCCACAGGCTGCCCATTAATATTGATGGCAATAGGTGTAGGATTTCTTTTTCGCAATAGCGGGCCAAGAACATTGGTCTTGTTGGTATTAATCTTAGCCCAACATTGCTCGCCTCCCTCTCAAGATCTAACGCCATTGCGGACAGATCCATGATTTTGTGGGAGAGTAGGCATATGTCATCAGCGTAGTCAAGATGTTGTAGATAAGATGTCAAAGTCCATTGAATTCTTCTGTCTAGTCCGAATAAGTTGGCAGCCGATCACTACGAGTATTAGGAATAGGATCGGAGAGAGGATGCACCCCTGCCGAACCCCACTGCGAATCTCAAAGACACATTACCTTCATGCCGAACGACATTATGAATGTCGGGTTTAGTTGGAGCATAAGATTGTATTATTGTGATCTTCTTCATTTTAGTCCGGAACCTGGCGGTCATAATTCTGTCGGACACCGGATCCCAGGATTAGAGACAGTTTCGTGCGGCTCTAGTTAAAGAAGAGCCACTATCAGTAGCTCTGCCGGAGTACAACATTGCAGTGCTACCCGTTGGAGAGATAAATTCTCCGCTGTTCCATCATCTTATCTCACTAACTCCTAAGATGTTTGATTTATACCGCAGAAATTTACTCTCTAATAGAAGAAATCGTGCGTTTTGGGGACCTCCTGATCCATTGTCCAGGAGAGTACGCACATTCCAGAATCCAATCTTTGTCATTGTACGATAGCCAAAAGTCGTAACCGTTGAGTCAGTCCTTATCCGAAGGTTCACATTTCGTTAGCATATAGAAGATTTCGGATAGTGCAAGTTGTTCTTTGTTTGTCGGTTTCTACGACAGGCTGGCAAAGGGAAGGCCGTAGCATTATTCTTGCGCCTCACACCACAGTGGGAATGTTTACCTCAACCAAATCATTGCACCGTCATTACTGGCGGCTTGAGTTAGTTAGCAATGGTCAACGACCATTCCATGGGGAGCCCACGAGGAGGACTATGGAAGGGGGTTTTTTGGATTCATCATGTAATTGGTTTCTGGAATATACGTACTCTCCTAGACAATGAATCAGAAGGTTTCTGGAGTCAGATACGTAATATGACCGGAAACAGAAAACGATACCGCGGCGGAGTGTTCACGCCCAATGGGAGTTTAGTCAAAATGTAATATTCACGCAAAGTATTTTCTATTTTGCGTCGATTCATAACGCGACGAGATGTTTACACATAGACCTCGAGTTCAGGAAAACTAGCTTTTTTTTTCTCTTAGCTTCTACCATATAAAATTAATCTTCCCCTTTTGTTGTACGGGGATGTATCACTACTGAATCGGAACTGGGAGTTGTTCGGGTCTGAAATTTATTATTTTTAATGGACAGTCGAGAGGGGATTTCCTGATAGCCAAAGCGGGACACTGGCGGCCGCGAGCGCTACTTTCCTTAAAATGTTGAATTAAACTATCCCTAGAAGCTCAAAAATGTTGCTAAATTGTATCGGAACAATAACTCACAACAAAGATGGTGTACTAAGACTTTAAATAAGACTCACATACTTCCATAAATAGCCTCTCTCGCCTCGATCGTTCTTTCCAACACCTACTCTTCTATAAATAAGTCTCAATCTTACACGTGTCATAACATATTTTTCGAATTTCATTTCAGATGGCTGCCGAAAAAATTAAAGCTGGACCCGTTGTCGATATTCTTGGCGACGAGATGACCCGTATCATTTGGGACGACATCAAGAACAAGTTGATCCTCCCATTCTTGGACATTGAATTGCACACTTACGATTTGGGTATTGAAAATCGTGACAAGACTGAAGATCAAGTTACCGTCGACTGTGCCGAGGCGATCAAAAAGTACAATGTCGGTATCAAGTGTGCCACTATCACACCCGACGAGCAACGTGTCGAGGAGTTTAAATTGAAGAAAATGTGGAAATCACCGAACGGAACGATTCGTAACATTCTTGGCGGAACTGTTTTCAGGGAGGCGATCATTTGCCAAAATGTCCCCCGCTTGGTTAGTGGCTGGAAAAAACCAATCATTATTGGTCGTCACGCCCATGCTGATCAATACAAAGCAACCGATTTCGTTGTCCCGGGTGCCGGCACTCTGGTGATGACTTTCAAACCAAAAGATGGTAGCCCAGTCATTGAGCATGTTGTGAACGAGTACAAAGGAGCTGGCGTGGCATTGGGAATGTTCAATACTGACGCATCGATCGTCGATTTCGCCCATTCCTCATTGAAGTATGCGTTGGGTCGCAAACTTCCGCTCTACCTTAGCACGAAGAATACCATTTTGAAGAAGTACGACGGTCGGTTCAAAGATATCTTCCAAGAAATCTACGAAAAGGACTACAAGAGTCAATATGAGGCTGCCGGCATTTGGTATGAACATCGTTTGATCGATGACATGGTCGCGCAAGCCATGAAATCCGAGGGAGGCTTCGTGTGGGCGTGCAAGAACTACGATGGTGACGTACAATCGGATTCCGTTGCCCAAGGATACGGTTCATTGGGTCTGATGACATCCGTTCTTATTTGCCCGGATGGAAAGACCGTTGAATCGGAAGCTGCTCACGGTACAGTCACCCGTCACTATCGATTCTACCAACAAGGCAAGGAAACCTCCACCAATCCCATCGCCTCAATCTTCGCCTGGACCCAAGGATTGCTTCATCGTGCCAAGCTCGATAACAACGAGAAACTTACCAAGTTCGCTCAAACACTCGAGAAAGTGTGCGTTGATACGATTGAGAGTGGCTTTATGACCAAGGATTTAGCTATTTGCATTAAGGGTATGGCCAATGTAACGCGTGCCGATTATCTGGAAACATTCGAATTCATGAACAAACTAGCTGATAATTTGAAGAAAGCTTTGTCCGCCTGACTAGCCGTGGATGACAAACGATCACATTTGTAAGAAGGACCCGGCGCGTAATTTTAGGGAGTTTGGTTAAAAGACACACTAAGAAGTGCTTATTTAAAATGGTATTTGTATTACACTGTAAGGCATTTATGTGCTGATTCGTATTCGATTTTATATTAAAGAAGAAATGTCAATAAGGCTTTAAGAATTTTGATATTTATTTGATGCTTTCTTTTCTATGGTTAACTTATGTCAACGATAAACTGCGAGGCTTGCATATCTACATGATTATAAGTTCGATGGAAGATCAGTGGCCCACGAGATCTGATTGCAACGAAGTAACCCATCGACGAATATAAGATGCCCTAGCATCGCAAATACCCAAACTATATTCTAATAGCCCCCATATACGATCCAATCCGTCGTCAGATCGATCTGACGATATTTTGATCGTCAGATCGATTGCACAGTGTATGTGACTATCGTTGACGATTTCACCGATCTGACGATCAAATTTTATCTGCCGATTTTTTGGTGCGATTTTATTGCAATCCGTCGGTCTGACGATCGATTGGATGGTGTATGTGATTATCGCAAGTAAATATTAAATTTTCAAATTACTCAACTATGAATTTGCAGGATTCTGATGATTTTAAATGGCTCTGCAATGGAAATATCAAATATGTAGCATACGAAAATGCCACACAAATCCAAATAGTTAACAAAAATTAACACAGGTTGGATTGGAAGTGAATCATAACCTATTTTTTTCAATTGTCATTCGTTATCGCATCGCACGAAAATCGTACAGTGTATGTGCAGCGGAGATCGTCAGATATTTTGTGGCGATCCATCGCCAGATCGATGTGACGACGGATTGCATCGTATATGGGGGCTATAAGGCCCTAACCAGATTGAACGCAGAATGCACCAGCAGCGGTAGAAGCAACAACAACAACACGTAGATCTGTCATCGTCGCTGTGTCATCGCGACAGATCTACGTGTTGTTGCTTCTGCCGCTGCTGCTGCATTCTGCGTTCAATCTAGTTGGGGCCTAATAGCCGCCATATATTATGCGATCCGTCACCCGATCGATCGGCCGATGGATCGCCACAAAATATCAGCTGATCAAAATTATATGGAACTGTCAAAAAAATTGCTAACGATAAGCTCATACACAGGCCGATCCATCGGCCGATATCGGGCGACGGATCTATGAACGTTGAAATGAATGTTGAAACGAATGTTGAAACGAATGTTGAACAAGTGCGGACATGGCCAATGTAATACGCCGTTCGTGATTTTAATTTTGATGTCAACAAAAATTTGTCGCTAAAATATGTATATTTTGGAGCATTTTCAGCTAATGTTGTTT
Organism: Chloromyia formosa; assembly: GCA_964017055.1. Classification (NCBI taxonomy): domain Eukaryota; kingdom Metazoa; phylum Arthropoda; class Insecta; order Diptera; family Stratiomyidae; genus Chloromyia; species Chloromyia formosa. The sequence goes on from OZ024814.1 coordinate 139,141,019, forward strand.
CATATTATAGAGATAATTAGTACTTGGCGATATCATTAGGATATTTTTAATGTGAGTATCACTAAAATTGTTTACTGAGAGTGACAAACTCGAAGCACTAGCCTGGCACTACTACTTGAATCGAGACGTGTTAGGAAATGACTAGGAAACCCCAGATCCTATCTCCCAGCAGATAGTGCAGAAAGTAAAGAACAAGGTCGCGATGATACCGAACTGAGAGGCGGGAATATCGTCAGCCGATTTCAAAGAGAACGGAATAAATATGCTGAATAGCAGATTACCATTTTACAATACTGCCTAAAAGTAACCCGAGCAACCATGCTTAACATTGAACTGCTTACTTAATTTTCTTATCAGCCTTCTTGTCCTCGATTTGGCTTCTGTAAGCCAGTCAACAAGCAATTTCGTCATAGTAACATCGATTTGATCGTCATTCAAAATTATGTGCGATTAAAATCCAGAATTAATCATATCTTTTCAACTTAATCTAATATACATTTTTTTTTTAATAAATTATCATGTCCGGAGCAGCGTCCTTAGTTTCGTTTGCTTTCCAATTTAATCCAGCGCATGGTGGAAATATTCGTGTGCGAAATTCGGACGCATTAGACAACGAATTTCTTTATTACAGGTAAATGGAAATATCCAACAACATTATTCGAATATTATTATTTTATATATCGCACGGTCTTTCGGATTTTTCCCAGTAAACTTATCGAAGAACTAGCTGTCCTTCTACCAAATAAAACACACAAAGAGGCCGTCCCGCCATGGGTACAAAAATTGTCTTCAGCCGGCTACAGCGTGTCAAGACTTCGCGAGAAACGAAACCGTTACCTGCTCATGCTATGTCTTTCATTGACCATGGGCTCTATTGAGGGTCCATTTTTAGGAAAGCCGCCCACTGGTATTCTTGACGATGTAGCGAAAATCCAAGTTCCCGATTTCTTGCCCGCTGTTTGGGAACTGGATACAACGTGGGAGGAAGAAATATCCAATTTCAGGAAAATGGAAGCCGAACAGCTTGAACCTGATGTGGACGATACGGGGAATAAGCAGGGAATGAATGGTAGTAAAGAAAAGAATACGTTTCGTCGATGTGAATTTCACGGGCGATATTGTCCACGTGAAACAAATGAAGATAGAAATCTTGGGCGGGTAAGCTTCAACCAAGTTATTGATGGGCTTAGAAACAGATTCATTTGTTCACATTTCCAGATAATAGACAAGCGATTCCGTTTCCTGCTAAATCTTTGTCGACCGTACATAGCATTGCTGTTTCGTTCGTCGGATAAGCTTCGGGCGGCCAAGTGGATTCAACGACTGTGCCTTATTGATGATGAACGCTGCCTGCTGGCAAAGAGTGTACGCAATGATTATATGATGCTTATTTCAGGCTATTTAGCCAATCGATGCTTGATTGGACCGTTTCGAGAATATCCGACGGATATCTTGATACCGCTTGGAGAATTAGCCAAAATGCATCGTAGTGAAAATCATCCATTTTTAGATTCCGAGCATCCACGAACAGCTCAGTATTTTCGCGATCTGCCTACCCCAGTCGAAGGAGCCTATGCTCTTATATCTTGCACCGGAGACTTGTATGAAACGATATTTCAGTGAGGAAAATATTTGTGTACTATATTGTGAAAGAAAAGCTTGCTATTTTTGGAAAATTTCCAGTATATGAACTAAATCAACATTTTTCCAATATATTTGTCGCTATGAAGACAGTGATGGTGTTCATGTTTTTAGGATTAGAAAAACATACATAAATTCGTTCCATCTATAAGTAGCTGTATACGATTACAATCTGACGCAGGCAACAATAATCGATTCATCTCCGGTCAACCGTGGAGGTATAGATGCCTGTGCGTTTAGATCACAACGAGACTAACGTGAAACGCTTGGGCATATCGCAGCGTCTATTTCCGGTACAAGACCAAGGTTCTTAGCCCGTCATTACGAAAAAGAAATCCGACACCATCAATATTAATGGGCAGCCTGTGGAGAAGATGGACAACTTCGTCTACCTGGGTAGCATTGTTGCCGAAAATGGTGGTACGGAACAGGACATCGCTCGTCGTATCAACCAAGCTAAATGCGCAAACGGCATGCTGTCCAAAATCTGGCAAAGCAGTTATCTCAGCATCAACACCAAGCTGGGCCTGTTTCGCTCCCTGGTACTGTCAGTGCTTTTGTATGGGAGCAGTACATGGAAAGTTTCCGTAAGAGTTACCAGAAAGCTGCAAGTTTTCGTCAACTCATATCTTCGTCGAATTCTAAGAATATTCTGGCCCGAAACAATAGCAAATGAAGAGCTAAGTCGGAGTACGGGGCAGATGCCAATCGATGAATTGATACGCAGGCGAAAATGGCAGTGGATAGGTGACACATTGCGGAAGAGTGATAACTGCATTGCTTTACATGCCATGAAATGGAACCCCATTTCCAACCAAGGCCGACCAAGAGGGGGTCGTAGAATCATATGGCGTCGATCTGTGGCGAAGGAGTGTCAGGCACTGGGAAAGTCTTTTGGGGAGTTGCGCCGCATTGCCCAGAACAGAGTACAATGGCGCGCAGGAGTAATTGGCGCGCTATGCCCCACTAGGGGTTAAAGTAAAGTAGCATTTCGGGTCTAAAGCCGAGCTGACAAGTACGCTCAAATGAACTTCGAAATTATTTGGACAGTGCCAACGGTCCATTATGTTTTGACGCGATCCAAACAGCGTCTAAACAATTTTCAAGTACGTTTGATCAAAGTGTATTAACCGGGCAAGTCTGCTAGAATATTCCTTCGCCAACTCCAGTATCAGCTACGACTCGTTGTGATCCTTCATTCCGAAAGCGGGCAGATGTTGTCATGATCATTAGGCCGCGAAGGACTTCAGGCCTATCAAGCTCACCTTTTTCATAATGAAGGCACTGGAACTGGACCCCAAACTTTCCTGAAAGATAAGCATTGATCGTATAAACAAATGCTATGTATCCCCCTTCATCCCTCCAGGAGAACCTACAGAAGAGACAGGGTTTTCTGATGACGGTTTTACGGCTATACATCGCTGAGGTGCATTCTCACATACGGAGCACTGGGGTGGTGGCCAGCTATTGAATTATTGCAAAGAAACGCGTGCATTACGGGTGCTACGCGTTCATGTCCAGCGGAAACACTTAATATCATTCTACAATACAACTACTCTCTCTATACCTACAAATAGAATTTAACGCCGCATACAGCGCAGTTAGACTGAAGGCAAGACTTCCAAACCACATGGGCACAGTAGTATCCTTCTACCTATAGAAATACGAGATATTTTTCCATTGGACCACATTGTCATGGAAGTAGATTTCGAGGAGAATTTCTAAACTGTGACGGAGTGGAGCGAAGGGGAAATAATTGGGAAGTATGAATGTAAAATATAGCTTCTGGTATCGGTGCGAGGATCTTCACTCAAGGTCTCTGAGTACCAATATCCTTTCGCCCTCCAGGCAATGCAAATGCATTTCAGGCTAAAGTACTGACAATTAAGTTGGCGTGTGAGAAGCTGAAACGCATCCATCTGTAAAGACAGTCAAACCGTATCTCATCGAAAATAATCAAACAATGCCGCAGGGAGCTGGGAGCTAAAATTAGTACCAAAACTAGCTAATGCGACATGTTTATATCGTCCGGAGTTAGCTCGAGTTGATTAATACTCGAAGATAGTTCCACGGGATAAACGAGGCCACAGTCTGTGTCACAAGAGAGACGTACTCCGTACATACAACTACTTTACTCCATCCGACTTATCACTTATCTGCAATGCCAAATAAGACCTAGGCTTGAATATAACTCCCATATTTGGGCGGGTGCAGGTCGCACTGCGCTGTCCATGCTGGATAAAGTTCAACGGAGAGCCTTTGAGCTCATTGGTGATAAAAAAATGACTACTAATATTGAACCCCTCGAAAACAGGCGTAATGGTGGCTGTCTTTTCTTCCTCTACCGCTACTGTTACAGTATCATTGCTTCAATGAAATATATAACTTAATTCCTGGCACTGCAGTTCCTATTCGCCACACTCGGCATACTAGCTGCACTCACCCGCATACTCTCTCGTAAAATTCTTCGACTCCTTTTTTTATCCTGAACAATACGAATGTGGAACACTACCATCTACTGTTTTCCCTAGCAATTATGACCCCCAAAAGTTCAAACGGAACATACACCGATACCTCCTTATTACCCACCCCCATCGACCATCCCTTGCCCTAATTTCCCTTCCGCCAAGATTGCGCTTTTGCTTTGGTATTCTAATAAAAAAACACCGTCGCAGCTGCGAGGACGAGGCAGAAACTCGATATATTTGTTATGCGAATGTTCGGCTCTAGTAACGGACAGGCATCAAGAATTAGGCAAATAGCTAATATTACCCCAATGGGATCGTACGGGAAAGACACTTTTTCAACTCTACGGGTGAGTCTGTAACATCAAAACAAAACGACACACACCTAGCGGAGTTTTCTCCTAAGTAGGGAACGGCCATATAAAGCCACCACACAACAAATGTTCTGATCCGCTGAAAATCTCCTGTTCCGTTCGCGCACCAAGGGAAACAAACTGACAAAGACATGGTATCCTGAATATTATTATATTTTGCTCATTTATTCCAGAAAACACATCTACATGTTTATTATAAATACCATATTGGAAACATCCCTACTTGACCGGGCGAGGCATAATGGTTTGCGTCTTTCACCAACAGTGGGTTTAATTTGAATGCATTTCTCACTCCTAGTATAACGTCCTAGAACGCCCGCTCTATTTCCAAAAACGGTAAACTCACTATTAGGCAAGGTGCGAACCACGATGTGTCGCCCGCTGAAATAGAATATACTCCATATTCAAATGTGTAATACGTCTAGACGTAAAAGTTGAAAAACTTATGCTTAATATTTAATAAAACTGCCGTCTGTAGTAGCTTCGGTCGCAATCTTTTCAAAGTACGCTCGGAGAAAGCCGCGCGCACGACTTGTAAAATCTCGAAAGAATACGCCTACCATGTTTTTATTTTTCGGCTCATCTGTTCGCATATTTATGTGAATTTCAGAGAAATCGGTCATATTAGTCAGAACGGAAAAACTTGCGCCGAAAATGGGTTCCTGGCCGGCATTTTTGTCACTTACAGAAGCTGCATAATCGGCATGTTCGCGCAAAACCGTTGCATAGTCTTTCTTCAGGTCAGGTCGTTTCTGTGACCAAGTATCCGCGGTCGGCTTGAGTCGTCCGCGAAAAACACCATTTTTATTGCACTTGGTCTTCGTTTTGATCTTGTACAGATCGACAAAGATTTGTCGTATGAACCGGACCACATATTCGCTCCAAGTCTTGTCGACGTCGATTTTTTCATAAGTCTTGTTCGGGTTCATCTTGCGCAAATACAAACGAACGTAGAAAAGTTCCGTCTCGATGGGTGTCAGGCGACATGTAAAATCGTCCGGCGCCGCATTTGCCCCCTGAGTTTCCGAGGATTTGCCCGGCGCTGCATTCGCCGCCGCCGTTTTGGTAATTCCCATGTATTTGCCCGCCGCTGCCAATTCAGCAGAAAGCCCACTAGGAGGAGCCTCGTAGAACAGTCGCAAGAGCAAATTAGCCGATGTATTCCCACGCTCGTTGCAAATGCGACTAGCACTGACAACTTGTTCGTAGAATATTTTAAACACTGCCGCCCTCACTCCTTTTGCAACATTCACGTTCAAGTTGAACGGATCTTGAAGAACTAGGGGTGTGTCGGTTCCAAGCTTGTTTTTATTAATATCGCGATACCAGTTATTCATAGCATTCGCTTCTAATTCCGCATATTTCTGTTCCATCACTTCAAGGTGTTTTCTGTATTCTGGGAAATGCACCGAATCGTCGTTAAACTCCTCCCGATTCACATGTTTGCCCAGATATGGACAAATGACGTGCGTCAGGAACGGGAAGTCGGCGTAAAATTTGAAGAAACCTTCAACGAGTTCTCGTATGTTGAGGCGATTCGTTGTCCGATTTGGATAGCCCTCGTTGAACGCAAAGTTGATACCATCGACGATTTGCTGCGGCGTGTTGAGGATGAATTCCTTTAGTGGCGGTAGAATAGGATTGCGGCACGCTTGTAGATAGTAAACGACCAAAAGTAGCAAACAGTAGTTGCTCATGCGGTTGTTGTGTTGGGTGAGGCCCCAACTCTTGGCCCAAATCTTGATGATGAACATGAGAGGATGAATCCTCTGGTCGTACATGAACATCTTCGCAATGAAACGGCTCGAGAAGACGCCATGACGCGAGGACATATTGAGGTCCATATTGGTGCCGGTGGGCTTGTGACGGCATTTAATGATTGGAATCCGCGCCCCTCTGATTGGGATGACCTTGTTGAACACACGACTGTATTCAATAGTTCTGAAAACAGTGTTGAACTGTTTATTGAATGAAACGAACTCGTCCGGCGTTAAGAAGAAGTCAATGTCGCTGTCTGCAAAGAAAGGAGCATTCGTAAGGTCCACCAAGCTCATCGTCTATTGTGCATTCTCCCTTACCTTTGAGAGCCATTCCCGTAATCATGGAGCCAAATGGCTGAACTTCCCAGGTCTGACCTTCCTGGGCGCTCTCCAACACAGTGCGTAAATCGTTCGACACTTGCATGAACACCTGCGAATTTAAATTCGGATCGTTTTGGAAAATGCGGCATAGGACACTCAGTTCGGCTCCCTCCTGGCAATTCCATAGAGCGTTGCGAACAGTGGTCTCGAGTTTGGCCATATCTGGATCCACCACAGGCCCCGTGTACCTGACGCCCTTACGACGCTTTTTGTTGTTGTTCGGTCGGCCGCCATTTCGGTGACGCTTCCTTCCCGCTGGCGGGCCATTGTTCCCTCCACCCACTACGTGAGAGAGTTCGTGGCGCAGCACCGAAGCCATTGAGTCGAACTCCTCCGAGCACACCTTGCACGAGTAGTCGCAGGCCGAATTCGCGGTGTTCATCAAAGGATGTGAGATTCTGAAATAGAGCATGAATTGGATCGAGGATTAGTTTGAGGCGGACACGACGGGATGAAGCAAACGCCCCGTCTTCCGATGGACGACTTTCTCGAAGAACTGTGGTGCGACCACGCCGTTCAGACCGGCTGTGAGAATCACTTTGTTTTCGGATAAATAGAATTTAATGCCCGACGCCATTGCTTTGGCCAGGTCCAAGTAGATGAGCACGTCGCAATCATTCCGAAAACCAGACGCGACTTCAGAGGACGCCAAAGAGTCAGTTGCTGTGCAATGGATGTGAACTCTATTCATCCGTTTCAGGCCCTCGGCTTGGATTCGTTCCCAGAATCGTAAGTAGGTGCCGTGCACGACCAGAGGCAAACTTGACGGATCAGTAATTTCGACGAGGCTCAGATCGTCCACGGCAAACGAGTGTCCCTGAGTGGCTTTAATCCGCACTTGCCCATCTTCTGCGCTGCGCTCCACCAAATAGCGACCCTTTTTATCACTAGCCACAATGCGCAGGATATCCGCCTCAGTACACTTCCGCTGACGTAGGGATCGGTGGGCGAGCACCTCTTTCATGTCAATGAAACCATCACTGCCTACGCGGAGGCCTTCCTTTACAGCACCGTGTCGCAGGAGCCACGACAAATTCTTACTCAGCGCCACATCCATTTACGCAAAAATACTTGAAAACTGCAAGCTCCACCCCCAGAAAGTACCAAATCTAGTCCGAAAATTCTGCCACAATGCCAAATAGGTTAAGGAGCGATACGAGACCGGGGACCACCGAAAAGGAAAGTATACTCACAATTTGAGATTACGGGCGCCCGATCGATAATGCGAATACGATTTTTTCACGTTCTAGTGGTTCTTTTGCGACCAAAAACTAAATCACAAAATGGAGGCGACAGCAGAGGACTGCGGCGTCTCGCAACTTCACAAACAGATTTGACGGCTTCCGTTCTTTCGTATTTTGCCGGCAGCGTTGCCTGTTCGTTTTTCGGAGTGAGAGAGCAGAGCGAAATGACTGGGTTCAGAAGGTACCGAGCATTCGAAACTGACTGCGAGTAGTTCCGCAACTAGTCGGCTATGCAGGTTCCGCCTGCTGAACGCATAGGATGGGTTCAGAAGATACTGAACAGCTTCCGCTCAGCTGATCATGATTAATTGATCACCGAGCAAGAAATATTTCTGCTCGACGCTCGCACTTTTCTTCTTCTTCTTTCTCCTTGACTTTCGTATGAAGTGTGTGTTACAACAAGAGTCACGTTCAGCAGGCAGAGACTGCATAGCCGACAATTTCCGGAACTGCTCGCGAGCAGTTCGTGCTCTTCGGTAACTTCTGAACCCATCCATAGATATACATTGAGCCAATAAAACAGTGGAAAAGAACCATTCGCCACAACAACTATATACGGTTCTTGTGGCAGCGTTCAGAAGTTGCCGAAGAGCACAAACTACTCTCGAGCGGTTCCAGAACTTGTCGATTATGCAGTCTGTGCCTGCTGAACGCGCCTTTCGTTGTCACACACACTTCATACGAAAGTCAAGGAGAAAGAAGAAGAAGAAAAGTGCGAGCGGCGAGCAGAAATATTTCTTGCTCGGTGATCAATTGATCATGATCAGTTGAGCGGAAGTTGCTCAGTATCTTCTGAACCCACACAATTAGAGCACTAAATAAGAAGGTACACTCGACGCAATTTTGTTGACGACGAATGGAGAGTGACAGGCATGTACACATGACAGTTCCCAGCTGTCAACATTAATACTGTCTGCTGTAGTCAATGCAGGCGAGTCTCCATTCGATGTCAAGAAAATGGCCGCGAGCGTACTCTCCTTTTTAGAGCACCCCAATTAGCCAAACATGCACAGCAACGCGAATTCACAATTGAAGTCGTGCCATGCATTGCCCGTTATTGGCCACGTTTATACCGTGGAACTAAAAGGCGATTTAACTAAATCGTTTTAGTGTTAGTACTTGTTGGTGGAGTGTTTATACCGACCATACGGAGAGGTACTTCTTCTTCTTTCTCCGTTGACAGCACAGATAAATTTGACAGATATAAATTTTGAATTGAATTTTGAATTTTTAAATTGCAAACAAAACAAACGCCGAACAAAAAAAAACGACAACAGTGGAAACGTCAACCACCGCGTCCAAATTAGCGATGACAGCGACATAGTCCCAATTTTTTTAGTCCAGTTCCGCATCGCATACGTTTAGGCTGCGCGCAAGTTGGCACACGTTCGTGTGTCGCGTTCACGTGTTTTATGTCAAACGGTGTGAGTCTATGGTTTTCAACCAAAGACACGAATCTGTCAATTTGGCAAATGCTCGGCTGTTGTCGTATCACCAAATTGGATTCATTATTGTGCGTTAACGCCAATAATTTAGTATGAAATATGTGCTTATGCACATCCTACTACTCTCCAGTCGTTAGTTTCGCCACTCAATTCTTACCTAATTATCCGTTTTAAAGCACAATAATGAACTCAGTTTGGTGATACGACAACAGCCGAACATTTGTCAATTTGGCAGATTCGCATATTTGGCTACAAACCATAGACCCAAACCGTTTGACAGCAAACACGTGAACGCGACACGCGAACGTGAGCCAACATGCGCGCAGCCTTATATCGTCGATACGTTTAAATCGTCGAGAGTTAGGTCGATTTAGTTAGATCTCGAAGATTGTCCCGCGATATAAACGTAGTGATTGGGACAGTAGCGCTACTATAGCGCTCAAGAGGGGAAGTAAGGATCAGGGAGCGATGATGATTCCTGAATGCAGGCAGTCACAAATGGTAGCGCTACCGAAGTGGTCCTATTTTTGTTGTTTAAGGCGCGTTGACATGATCAAACTACGGTTTGACAAACCACCTATTTGAACGTGTGAACCCGTTGTCAAACTGGTTTGAAGTCTTGTGCTCCTGTCAAACCGTAGTTGGACGGTGCTCAACCTTTCATCAAATGCTAGTTTGTCAAACCGTAGTTTGATCATGTCAACGCGCTTTTAAATCGTAGATTGAACAGATTGGTAATACTACTATCCCCACTCTGTACTTCTGGCTATTTTCGAACCAATTCGCGCATGCGCACTACTACCCATTTGCACGCGGTCGCTGTACGTTCGGTAAATGTCGTGACGCCATCGGCCAGTCAGCCACAATTTTGACATTTACGAAGCATTTGGCCCCTCGCACCTCGGGCCCCTGAGCCATATGTTATAATGTGTCAACGATAAATCGATTTTCAAAATTTTACCCCCACTCTGTTCCTATTTCCTATCTGTTCAATGCTTATCTACGGTTTAAATTCAGTGCAAAATTTTGACAGAAATGGGAGCGTTTTGGTAGCGCTACCGATTTGTGAATGCAGGCAACTGTTTATCATATAAGTTTTGGTATAATGTTGTAGTAAACATTCCAACGTCAAGATAACCTGTCAAACTTCCTGTGACAATGTCAAAATTACTGTAGGCAAGTCAACAATAATTTGCTTTAAGAAATGTCCCTGGTTGCTTACGCTTACAGCAGTGGAGAGGAGAGTGAGCCCGAGGAAGAAGCGATTCCAGTAAGTAACAAAGAAGCAGACGCAAAACCACTCAATGGCTTTATAAGCGACGAAGACGAGTTCGACCACCCCGTCTCCCATGCAGATGATACACAAGAGCTCCAATTGCCCCAACCTACAAGGAAATTGATAAATCTACCAGCTCCAAGTGCAACAGTACACACAGAAAATGATCCAGAGGAAAAGATTGTTCTAGCATTCGACGAATTGCCGAAACCCAAACCGGCAACCGATCAAAACGGAATCATTGAAGAAGATGATGAGTTTCTGCACAAAAAGGAAAGTCCGTCGGAAGAGAAACCGCCCCCAGTGGTACTCCGAAAGGGTCCAGTGAAAATAACAATTCCGTCACTATCGCAATTCAAAGACCTGGAAAAGGAGAAGCCATCTACGTCAAAGCCTGCCCTTGCACCAGCCGCGAAACCATCTGGTCTGCTAGGATTATTGCCCAGACCCAAGCATGAACTTGTCTTGCAAAAAGCCAGCCAGAAGCCTACAACTTCGTCACAGTCAAATCCGAAGCCAGTTACCTCTCTTATTCCGGATTCCGTCAAAAACAAATCATCTACAAAAGCGACACCTAGCACAAGTAAAAAGATTGCGGTGAAAAAATCTTTGGTCTCTCATGGCAGCGACAGCGAAGATAGCGACGGTGATGGTGGGGACTTTTTCTCATTAAACTCCGAACATAAACTGCCGGAAGTTAGTGCACATGAAATCAATGCAATGGTTGCCAAGAGGGCTGCACAAATGGCCGATGCAGCGACTCGCACTAAAGAATTGTTGAAGAGCAAAGCCGAGGAGGCTGTCCCTTCGACACAGCCTGAAGTCGACGCATCCTACCCAAGTGCCTCGCAACAGCCACAAGTCAATTTCGATGACCATGCAATCAAGGCTCTTGTGGGTAGTCGCGGGGCGAAGCGGCAAAAAATGGAAAAGGTGAACATAGTGGAATTATCGGCGAATGAAGTGTTGCCGAACCAAGACGAGTGGCTACGTTCGGCTCTTGCATCGTCAACATCGTATCAGCCGCGTGGCGTACTAGTTGACGAAGAACCTGCACCCGGGACGCGACGCAAACACCAAATCACCTATTTGGCGCACCAGGCTAAAGCCAATGAATCGGAGTTGCAAGCAATGTGGTCGGCCAATCGGCACACACGTCGTCAGACACAAGGCAAATACGGTTTCTAGTAGAAGTAAGATAAATAAATTGTATAAGAGACAATTTTTTGGCATTTTTTATTTCTGATGTTGTAGCGAGGCCTGCTGACGTTGAAGGGGCTTGGCAGCCCTTGGCCGTTGCTGAAGAACAGGTCGCTCCGGTACGTTGTTGTTGTTGTGGTGGTAGCGATGCTTCGAATACTTCAGTTCTTCTTACATCGAAATCGAAGGAGTTTGGCAGCTCTTGGCCGTCGAAAGACGGGTCGTTTCGGTACGAAGAACCGGCTGCCGTAGGAACGCTCTGATATTTCTGATGAAACCATCTGCTTGAACTATTTATAAGCTGTATCTGCCTCCAAAGTGCAAATCATGTTAAAGCAATGCTTTGAGTGCGATTCTCCGCATCATTCGCTTTCATAGATATCGGGAAGGCTTTCGACTGTGTGAACCGGGAATCTATGTCGGCACAGAATAGGTATCCTTGGCTATTATTAAGGAGACCGATACGATAGCACATAATGTCGCGTTTTGCATAAAAGTAAGGTGTCAAAGGATTTTCTGATTCGGAGTGGAGTTCGGCGCCAATTTTATTCCTCATAGTGATTGGTGATGTGCTACAAGCAGCCCTATCTGGAGAAGACAAGGGGTCTCGAGACCTATATATCTTATCGACAACGTATTGACTGCGCTAATGATATACAGTCAAACCTCGATTACTCGAATTTTCGATATCGCAAAACATTTCTTCGGTCCCGAGAATTTTTCATACTATTCCGAATTTTTCGATAACACGACACTATTTATCGGTCCCAGATCATTTTGTGACTTCGATAAGCCGAATTATACAGAAATGCAAGTAATGAATGGCGACTTTTTATAGTTTTCTAGAATGATGGAAATTCATTGAAAATCAGCAAAAACACGTAAAACAATGTTTTATGTGTATCGCGGCTAACGGCATCGTCAAATTTTGTGCCTAGAACCTATCTTGTGGTGATTTAAAAGAATCGCTCGTTGGTCTATTGTTCTTCGAAATGGGTAAAACGCGATCTTTAAAGAGACTTAGCATCATAGAAAAGGTGAAAATCATCAATGAAGTGAAAAAATGTGTAAAGCAAAAGAAATAGGTACTATAAATTGCGAACACCATCATCAACAATTTTGAAGGACCAGGAAAACATTTTAGAAGCTGCTGAGGAGTTAAAATTTAAGTCGGAAGAGGCTTCAGAGATCTACTTTCCCAAAATTGGAAGATTGGTTATTCTATAGTCAGCTGGGCATTATTTCCACAGGTAAAAGTGGTGCTGTGTCGGAGACCGAGTGTGAACACTGTCGAAGCAACGACTTTCCGGGATTGTTAGAAGGATACGGTCCTGGTGATATTTTCAATATGGGTGAGCTGGGTTAATTTTAAAAATGTAAAACTGATAGAACGTTGACATTCAGAAATGATAAATGCCACAGAGGAAAAAAGAGTAGAAACCGAGTTACTGTTCTGGTTGCAGCCAACATGAGCGGAACCGGAAAACTACAGCTTCTGGTAATCGGGAAATCAGGGAAGCCAAAATGTTTCAAACATCATAAGTGTCAAATCATTACCAGTTACGTCCGCACATAACAAAAAGGCATGGATGACGTCTTCCATTTACGAATCTTGGCTGTTCGCAACAGACGATAAGTTCTTTAAGCAAAAACGAAAAGTTTCAATGTTTTTCGATAATTGTCTGACGCACCCGAAAATTCTCACACGTGATTTGAAAGCTCTTCGCGTAGTTTTTTCTACCAGCCAACACCGCATCTAAGTTGCAGTCAATAGATCAGGGAGTTATTAAAAAACTTGAAACATCATTACCGGAGAATAATAATGTAGAGAAATTTACGTTAATTTGAATTGTCCAAAGAGATAGTCCCTGTAAATTTATTGGAAGCTATCGAAATTTAACACAAGTCCTGGGAGGACGTCACCGAAACCACGATCGCAAACTCTTTTCATAAAGCAAGATTCACAAAAGGTGAATCTTGTGAACAGGATCTTGTAGTCGACGAAATTCCAGCAGAGTGGGATCAATATCTGCCGCGGTTTCCGGAGTACGAAGAATTCCTCGATGTAGACTGTGATGCTGCTACAACCAATTATCCTTCGGATGATGACATTTTGAATGCGGCTTTTAATGCCCCAAATGAAGAAGCAAGTGATGACGATTTATCCAAGGATGAAAACGGTGAAAATCTTCTACTGCCAGCCCCTGCATCGCAAACACTAGATTCTGTATCGGTGCTTAAGAAGTTCGTCCGCGAACCGCGAGCAGTCAGATATGAATGACAAAATTTTCTCTGTACTTTGTGTATTAAAGTCGCCACCCATAAACGAGCACAACCACGACCAAACTTCCATCGAACGATCAAATATCATAGAACGGTGGAAATAGGGGGAATTTTTTTCCACATGTTCTATGAAATTGATGGTTCGATGGAAGTTCGGTCGTGGTTGTACTCGTTCATGTGTGGTGACCTTTAGAAAATTTCGTGGATTCAACCACTATTAATAAAAAGATGAAACAAACCAAACTAACCGATTTGTTTCAATCAACTACATACATACTTACATTGTAATGAACCACCTGTAACGAACCATATTATGGTCTGGTTGTGCTGCTCCCACCGGCAGATCGAAGCACCACCTGATGAGTAGTGATCTGTTGGTGGTACGAAACCAGAGGCCGAGGGTCCCATTACACCCGGACCCAGGTGCGACCGCTTGGGCGTCTGATCCGTCCGCCAACCATTCCATCCTTATCGACATTTTTTTTATTCCCCATTTTTACGTCCCCTATTTGTGTTGTCTTCCCCAGGCCTATGAATTTTTGTTAATACGTAAAGGACAGGGGCAACGAGCGGCGAAAACCCCGCCCACATCTCCCAAACTGAGCATAGGCCGCTGCTTAGCTCGTTGAGGGGCCTTTTTCTTCGCCAGATGGCACGGCCCGACCTTCACGATAATATGCTACCTTAGGCTCCGTCCCCACGGGCATCTTTGAACGCCTACCAAACCGTCCGTTACATATTTGGCGCCCAACGTGGGGCCCATTTCTGGTAAAGAACAGGACTAAAAAGGACCTCATCTGGTTCCTTTTTAGTCCTTCCACCGTTATGCATCCCCACAAGCACATTAAGGCTACTTGCTCTAAGTCTTAGGACTTAGCCATCTTTACTTCACGTATTTTCCCTTCAAGTAACTGTGCTTTCCTCTGTAGCACCCCAATCCTGTCCTGGTTTTGTGTTCGTCTTTTGTGGTTTAGCCACGTATTTAAGGCCTCCATAAATGCTTTGAATTGCCGGCATTTGGAGTTTCTTCGGTGACCGGACGAAGCGCGGAGGAGCCCTGGATACCTTTTTGTTTGCCAGGATTGTGCTTCCAAGTAAAATAACTTAAAAAAAAATTCTTCGCACAGTATTGCATTTTTCTATTATTCATCTGCTCAGCAGCTTACAGAGTTTATGCGTGAATTACGGCAAGGATTGTAGTGTTGCGCCTCTGCTGGCCTCAGAATTCTTTGTAACCTGTTGATCATCTGAAGAATTGGGAAATGTAGTATTTTTTTTTTGCTTTGCTAATTTTTCCCCTCTACAATGGTTGTCGGCTGACTCCGGTACCCAGCTCGCTATTGTTTTGTTTTTTTTTTAGCAGCACACCTTGTCCTCAGCTTCTTCTTCTTGGCAGGCCTCGAAGTAGAAGCTGCCCTGTAATGAACCATATTATGGTCTGGTAGTGCTGCTCCCACCGGCAGATCGAAGCACCACCTGATGAGTAGTGATCTGTTGGTGGTACGAAACCAGAGGCCGAGGGTCCCATTACACCCGGACCCAAATTCGACCGCATGGGCGTCTGATCCGTCCGCCAACCATTCCATCCTTATCGACTATTTATTTTATTCCCCATTTCTACCTCCCTTGTTTTTGTTGTCTTCCCCAGGCCTATGAATTTTTGTTAATACGTAAAGGACAGGGGCAACGAGCGGCGAAAACCCCGCCCACATCTCCCGAACTGAGCTACAGCAAGCATAGGCCGCTGCTTAGCTCGTTGAGGGGCCTCTTTCTTCGCTAGATGGCACGGCCCGACCTTCACGGTCAATATGCTATCTAAGGCTCCGTCCCCACAGGGGCATCTCCGGATGCCCACCAGACCGTCCGTTACAATATTTATTGGTTTATGAGTTGACCCAATATCGATGCTAGGGCAATAAACTCTGCGAGTCTACGACCTAGGATAAGGTTCATGGATTGAACTAGAATTAAGATAATAAACTATGTTAGTTTATCACTTAGGCTTAGTGAAATTTAGTATAGAAGAATGAAAATATTAGAATAAAGTTACAGTTGTTACACGACTACACCGGAGTTTTGACTTGTGCCTAATCGATGGGCAAATTTGATCAAAGATCACATGCCTTATTAATGGGCATTCGATCAACCCGCTCACAAGGCATCCAAGAGTCTCATTTGCAGCCAATTTAAACGGAAAGAAGACACCTTTGCATTTCAATATTTACATAAATTTAATTACATTCCAGAAATAAAGTAATGAGAATATGCCATATACAAAATATGTATTATAGTATAATGCAAACAGCATGTACAGCATTGATCTTTTATCAAAGTATTCATCTAAAAACGAAACAGATAAACGTACTGTATTCCATAAATATTTCACCTATTTTTTCCCGCTCACAAGCTGTTCCTGCAGCGGGCGCGTAAAATTCCGAATCGAATCTTGCTCCTTGTTCGCTACACGTCGCCTCTCGACGTGATCGCCATCACACTAATTCCGATTTATTAAAAATAGTAGCATGCATGTATAGTACAGAGACATGGGGGACTTACTAATTACAAAACTTAATTTTAAATGTACATCATTTCGGCCATCGAGGACATTTTCTTCGGTATATGTACAAACGTTTCGAAGTAGCTGGCCAGTTCGTCGATCGTTACATCGCACGCAGTGGCCGCGGATGCGTTGATGCGAGCCTGTTGCGAACACGACGATCCCGAACTGGAACTGCTTGCGCCCTGCCGACAGCTCGACTGTGTGCTTACTTTTAATTGATGACCTTTCTTATGCTTTCTACTCTCCTTACCCTTACGTAGATCTATCGACTGTATTGTTGTGAATTGTTTGCCGTGTTTTCGGTGTTTGATGTCTTTATCGCTCGTCAGCTGCGATAGCGACGAAGACACTGTTGATGATATGCTATCACATTCCTGTACGAGTGCTTTGAAATCCAGTGGATTTGAGCTTCCGGGCGGCTTCTTGTTGTTGCTACTGCCGCCACCGCCGCTACAGCTGGCTGCGACGGCATTCTGGTTTTCTTTGATCGTTAGCGATTCCAGCGAAGGGCACTCGCTAAGGTCATCGATGGCATTGGTCGAGCGCGACTGTCGACGTGCGTATGGCGTCAATTTGTGGTTCACATGGTTGTGATGTATGCACGTTCGCAGCACTTTGAGAACGGGCTCCTTCAGTAGAAACTTGTTGGTAATGTGCCTGTGCTTGAATTGGGTCTGATTGAGGATTGTGTGCTCCAGATTGCCACCGGTCGTTGTTTCCGTTGCTGCGGCCGAATCGATTGAACTTGACGCAGCAGAACACTGACACTTCGGACCGAACAATTTTACAGGGTCACATGATTGACTGGCGACCGTTTCTTTGCTTTCCGCCTCCTCCAGCGCAAAGAACGGATTCTGAACAATGGGCAACGCTTCATCCGAGATTTTAGGTGTATGCGAAATTGGGACAATTTCAAGTTTTTGTAGAACTTCCGGGAGTTGACTCTCCTCCGCTGACATTTGCTTACTCTCCGAGTTCACGAACATTCGAATCTTATTAGATTCCATCTAAAAATGCAAGAAAGCAAAAAGGCTTTGTTAGTTGTAGCGCGAACGGTTACGGTACCCGTAGGCAGCAGATAATTCGACGAAAGACAACAAAATGTTTGACGTGAAAACGTAAACAACGGAAGAGGATTCGAGAAAAAGGCATGACGGAAGGAAAGAAAATAGATTGTAGCGTAACAAAATCACCTTTATGTGGCCACAAATCTACGTATTGCATAGTTTATATGCACCTGGCGTATTAGCAACACGAGCGCGTAACATAGGGACTTTCTAGCGCCGAACTACGTTCCGTATTATTATCCAATTGCGAATAAAAACAATGAATCATCTAGTAGCGAAAAACCAAAGACAGATAATATTTGTCAGCCATTTTTTCACTGTCATCGGCGTTGCCAGAAACGCGTCATCTAAATGACATCTGCTGCGGCGAAAAGAGCGAGCGAAGTTGGCGTGGCGGGTTCAAATTTGAATCTTGATGCATGAATACAACCGTACGCAGGTAAAGGTTGAAATGAAACTGTTAGGAAAACTGAAAAGATTGTGTAAACATAAGTTCATTTCAGTCTCAGCTTTATTTCAATCTCTTCTGCTAAGGCAAACATGATCAAATGATCGTAGAGCAAGAAATATTTACGCTCATCGCTCACGGTCTTCTTCCTTCTCCTTGACTTTGATATAAAATGTGGAACAACGAAAGTGGCGTACAGCAGCACCGCCATCTTTATCCTCAGGCCGGAGTGTCAAAGTAATGACGTCATGACAAGCAGTGAACCATATGTAAACAAAGTGAAAAACGCGTGCAGTCGACCTCTTGAAATCTGATGATTTTCGTGCGTAAAAGTGATTTTAGTGTCGCGATTTGAAGTGCAATTGAAAGTAGTGCTTGTCACTGATATTTGGAAGTGAAAAAAACGCAAGATGCCGTGAACTTCCGAACAAAATGATCTGCTCGAAAGTGCGCGAGACATGAGTGTGGTTATGAAAGTGCGACACGAAAAATTTCACATTTTTCGTTAATTTCCCGGTAATTTGGCTAGTGTGAATGGTACAGCACTACTCTGGGACGAACTGCAGCTGACAGGACTAGATGCCTAGCAGTGAAACTTTCGTCCGGTTCGTCAACATCGTGGTCAAAATCCACACTTTGGGGCGCATCAATCCACTTAAATTCTACCACAACAAAAAACGCATACTTACCCTATGAATTCCGATGAAAAGGCCGGAAATCACCTGTAATGTTGTCATTTGACAACCACTTGAAATTCACTTTTTTGGGCACTTCCGGGAGTTTCCGCTAAACTCACCGGCCCGAGGATTCGTCCCAGAGTAGTGCTGTACCATTCACACTTCCCGAATTGCCGGAAAATAAACGAAAAATGCGAAATTTCCCGTGTCGCACTTTCCTAACCTCGCACTTTTCAATACACCATTTTACTCGATATTTCCCGGCACTTCACGTTTTTTTCACTTTCACACGGCACTGATAGCCACTTCTTTTAGTTACACTTAAAATTCCGGCACTAAACTCACTTTTACACACAATTATCGCGATATTTCACCGGGCGACCGCACGCGTTCACACTTCGTTGACTGCTTGTCATGTCGTTAGTGCTTTGACAATCAGCTGACACTCCGGCCTGAGAGTAAAGATGGCAGTGACAGCAGGCATAGACTGCATAACCCAGTGGTTCCGTAACTTCTAAACCCACCGAACGAATGGATTGCCACAACGACGATCCAACAAAACATTTCGTGACCACCAAGTCTCTTGCGTAGAACGTGCTGCACGCATTGTTTTAGATCCGCCATAGACTGTGCGATCCGTCTTCAGATCGATCAAAATATCTGACGATCGCGACTGCACATACACTGCACGATTCTCGCGCGATGTGACAACGAATGACAATTCAAAAAATATATGTTATGAGTGCCTGCATTCACAAATCGTGGCGCTCCCTGAGCGCTCCCATTGTTGTTGTTGTAATTCAGTGCAAAATTGGAACAAAAATGGAAGCGCTCTGGTAGCGTTACCAGTTTGTGAATGCAGGCATTCACTCCCAATCATAGATATAAATTGAACATTTAGTAGTAGAACTATCTCTACTCTGTGTTTCAGGTTATTTTCGAACCAACTCGCGCATGCGCACTGCCACCCATTTGCACGCGGTCGCTATACGTTCGGTAAATGTCGTTACGCCATCGGCCACTGAGCCACAATTTTGACATTTACGAAACATTTGGCCCCTCGCTCCTTGGGCCCCTGGGCCAAATATTGATACGTGTTTCACTGCGCAGACGCGAATATGTCAACCATAACTCGATATTCAAATTTTTACCCCCACTCTGTGCCTATTTCATATCTGTTTAATTTAATATATATCTATGCTCCCAATATAACCAACACCCACCATACACACAGCGATCGATTCGGCGATCCGTCGCCTGATAATGATATCGCCCGATGCGATCCATCCTGTGTATGGCGTATATACAGGATGGATCGTTGACGATTTTTTTTAAAGTTCCATATAATTTTGATCAGCTGATATTTTGTGGCGATCCATCTGCCGATCGATCGGACGAGTGATCGCATAGTGTATGGCGGCTACAAGATTGATTTTTGTTAACTATTTGGATTTGTATGGCATTTTCGTAAACTACATATTTTATATTTCCATTACACATCCATTAAAGTCATCAAAATCCGTTCAAATTTCACAATTGAATTATCTGATAATTTGATATTTACTTGCGATAATCACATACACCGTCCAATCGATCGTCATACCGACGGATTGCAGTAAAATTCCACCAAAAAATCGGCAGATAAAATTTGATCGTCAGATCAGTGAAATCGTCAACGATAGTCACATACACTGCGATCGACCTGACGATCAAAATATCGTCAGATCAATCTGAAGACAGATTGTATCGTATATGGGGGCTATTAGCTTTGCTTTTGATCAGTATAAAGGTCGCCATAAACGGCGAAACGGTGCCACGTGACCATACCACCGAACCACATCACTTCCATAGGAATGTGGGAAATGACATGTGAAACAATTCCTGTTTCGCAAATTATAAGGCTCTCTATCGCAATTGGAGAGAATTTTCACTACACTTGAGGAATTTCCGCTACAGGAACTACAAACCCCCATGTGTAATGTTCTTACATAAAGCGGAAATGCACTCTAAAGCCGCACATTCTTGTTCCGCTATTGCATTTAGAGAGAATGTTCAAAATCCTTTGAGCGCAATTTCAAAGTGCATTTCGGCGCTAGGCGGTCCATTTCCATTCAGGTAGTAAGAACCTACACACGGGATTTTTGGTTCTTGAAGCGGAAATTTAGTGTGCGTTGAAAGTTTTCTCTAAACAGAAGGGCTCCCAAGAACTGTTTAATCTGAGCAGAAACAGAGCCAGAGCGCCCTTATTTATGGGGGCTACAAGAAATAAGCGAAATATAAAGAAATTACATTCTTGCTTAAACACACAACAATCAACAATCCAATATGCGGGTGCGTTTAATTTGGCTAGTGAACCTTATGACAATTCTCAAACAAGTGAGTGAATGGAGTAGTCCAAGCCTCTTACGGAGTACCCCGACCTATCTGATACGACTCCACCTCCAACCTTGGCCCTTTGATTTATCACTTTCCAGGTGCAGCTTTATGGCACTTTATGACTAAGCAGCACGACGATCGGAGAGTAGGCTCCTGGGTTATCGCAACGCCTACTGACGTTGAAGGGGTTTGGCAGCCCTTGGCCGTTGCTGATGAACGCATCAGTGCGTACAACCGGCTGCCGTGGGAGCGGGGCTCCTGGGAATAAAGTTTCGCTTTAACTCATTACCCTTTTCTGCGAAGGGTATATGTAATAGCAATCGATCCAAATCATTAAAACCAATAAGTAGTATATTATGCAATTTTATTGATATAGAGATTTTTTAAGATAGTTGTAACATCTTGAAAAAGAAAATTAGTGAGATTTTCAAACCCTGTGTTCTAAATAAAAAAATTGAGAATCCACATCTAATACCATTTTTCATGTTATTACACGTTAGTAGATCCTAAACTTAAAAAAACGAATAAATAAAAATATGAGAATTTTATCGTATCGACTTTCGACACAACAAAACAACTCCGATCACATGTTTTCCAGACAATTCTGTAAACTACATATAACACTATCTAGAAAAATGTCTTATATTATATGTAAAAAAAAACAGGAAAGTAAAACACATATCCTCCATGTTTTCTTAGTCTAATTCTTAACCGGTAGTGGGGGAGGAGGATATGCAAACATATTAGGCGGCGGAATACCATAGACTGGTACAGCAGCATACTGATGATGATGTTGTGGTGGATATACACCGCCGCTTTGTACTTGCGCTGGAGATGGGCCGGAGCTTGTGGCGTAGGCATGATGATGAGGATGATGATGAATGTATTTGCCGGGTGGACCGCCGGCTGCTGTTCGTGGAATAATACCGTGCTGTGGTGGATAGGAATGTGCAGCAACCACACTTTGATAGGCATGATGAGGTCCTGTCGGTGGCGGACGACTTACACGTACTGTTGGCGTGCTTTGACCCGAATGTGGATATCCGCCGGGTGGTACACGTTTGTCTTCGTAGCTGGCCGGTGGTGGCTTGGCAGTTGTGCTTGGCGGGGCCGATGGACGCGCTTCATATGACGAACCAGTCGTCGTGGGTGGCGTAGAACTGATTGCATCTGTTTTAGATGATGAGAATCGGGATGTTTGACCGTTGGAGCGTTTCGCTGGAATTTCATATTCGTCTGTTTTCGTGGGTCCAGTCTCCTCTTCGTGTGGTCGTTTCATTGGTGGTTTTGGATATTCGGGACGTCCCATGTCGATGGCACCCATTGGTTTTGGAATCGAAACGGGGTAACTGTCCATTTTACCATAGTCGCGAGCTACCATCATCATAGGATTGTTATAGGCGCGTGGACCTGCGTTACCTCCCATCCGGCCGGCACCACGATTTTGGAAGCGGCCACGATTTTTACCGAATCCCGAGCCAAATTTAGACATATCCAGTAGACGTGGATTGATAACCTGGGGAATTTAGGAGAATTTGTATTAGAGTTTAAGACGGCAAGTGCAAAACTACGAGAAAGAACTGAATAGGATAGACTACTTGAATTTTTCATGCCGAATTTTGCAGCACTGTTAAGGACTTTGTATTTTTATGGACTTTATGTTTGTGGCTATCGCAGGTAAGAACCCGCACACATGCCATGCTTTTTAGTTCGCAGAAAAACTAAATAGTTTAGTCACACGGTGGCTTATGACACCGCGCAAACAGCGATAACTAAATAGTTTACTCTGCTGTGTGTGCGGCCTCATAAACCGCCGCGTGTTTTATTTTTCTAACTAAACTATTTAGTTTTCTTCGAACTCAAAAGTCTGCCGTGTGTGCGGGCTCTAAGGCCACAGAGAAGTGGTAGTCATCAATCTATACAATTCGAAAATTGTTTTATTTTTACTTACTTGATTTGCCTCGCGCAGCACTTGCACCAAATCTCCAGCCTTTGCTCCATTTGTTGTCGTGAATAGTGTATATGCTGTTCCGGTATTGTTGGAGCGACCTGTTCTACCAATGCGGTGAACATAGTCCTCGGAATTTGACGGGTAATCATAATTGATTACAAATTTCACATCTTCGACATCTAAATTTTGAAAATACATTCTCAATTTCTATTTTTCGGACAATATCAAATGAATTGTTTGGTTCTTTTTTTTTCTTTATCCTTTTCTTTTACATGACACATTGATAAATTGGTTAAACAAAATAAACTTAAAAAATTATGCAACAAAATAAAAGAAAAAGTTTGAACAAAAATTTCTTTTCGATTTTCTTGACTTCTTGGCTCTTTTGTCTTTTTTTAACGTACTATTATATATTTAAATTTTGATTGAATTTCGACATTCAATGACTTGATTTAGAATAGAATTTTAAACGAACTTGTAAATTTACTTTTTTTTAGTAAATCAATTGGATTTGTGTACTTACCGCCGATCTATTGCCTGTGTGTATGTATTTCAATCATTACAGACACTTGTTTCTATCCAAATTATAAATATTCTAATACATTATAATAGCATTATATGAACAATTCGTTACAC
This sequence comes from Chloromyia formosa, assembly GCA_964017055.1. NCBI lineage: Eukaryota > Metazoa > Arthropoda > Insecta > Diptera > Stratiomyidae > Chloromyia > Chloromyia formosa. Next base: position 139,164,803 of record OZ024814.1, read on the forward strand.
AAAAGAGGCATAATTAAATTTAAAATTTAGATGCAAATCTATTCTTTGCGGGCTTCGTCAAAACCCCCCGCGGTCATTCTTAAGCTCGTATAGATTTGTTAATTTGAGGAGAAAAATCGAAGTCCATTTTTGTTTCATTTTTATGTATAAATATAATTTTTTGTTGTAAGGTGCTAATTTATCTATGTTATTAAGAGTGGTGTATAATAATTAAATGGTGTACAATATTTTTTTTGCGTATTTAACAAATCGTCAGTCAAACTAATTTGGCCGGAAGTCTGGACTTATATATCGTTAGTACGGTGCATTTATTTCGTTTAAAAATAGAAGAGACATAACAAAAGTAAGTAAAATTTTATATTCGATCAAGGCACTATATATTGTTAAAATTTTATTTTCGATCAAGGCACTATATTGTTTTATGCATATGTATGTGAAAATTGATTACGAATTGAGGTCGGTCCTCCCGCGATTAATGGCGACATTTTTGTCAAACAACGTTTCCTGTTAATTGTAGCCAACTGTCTCCGGCAGAAGTGCTAACAGCGGCACGCCCGTATGGTGATACTCGTAGTCACAACACCAGTCTGGACAACAAAAGTTTGGAAAATATTCCAAAGTGTGCTGGCGGGGATTTATCGGTTTATTATTGGTCCTGGCAAGAAAACGCCAACACCTAGAAGACGATATCACACATGGTCAAAGAATGAAACGCACAAATAAAGCCCGACACTAAGGAGCACGCGAGAAACAAAAGAAGAAACACAGGCAGGCGGTATCCCTGCAACTATAAATATTTCAGGAGCATTTCTAAATAAATTCTTAATAATAGTTGCGGCACGCAACAGACTCTCTACTTACTAGTAGGTAGACAGACATAAGAATACTCCTTAAAAACTAACATGTTTCTTACTTACGATAATGAAAAATAAACATTTGCGGAAATTAAGATACATTCTTAAAAACTATATTAAAATTTAAGTTAGGAGATGAGCACTGTAGCCACCACATTACATTCGATAACGACAAAAGTGGAGCCAAACTTACCTTTGCGTCCAATGAAAAGCAAAGAGTAATGTGTGTGTGGCAATGGATTGATGATGTTAACCGGACAAATGAAAATAAAGCAGAAAAACAAGTTTTTTCCACGAATAGAATACATTTTGCTCAACCCCACTACCATTGGTTATATGTTTTTTTGTAATTTTTAACTCCTTAGTCTACACATTTTCTGCGATTTCACGATTAATTGGTTTTGTTTCTATACATACACACACGAATCATAATGCCTTTTCCGTTTGTTACATGCTAAACATTCATTTCAACAATTATATCGTTATAAAGTCTCTTATAAACCCACTTTTCACTATCTCTTTCGTTTTTTATTTGATTGGAATAGTTTAAAATTATTTTGTCGTAACGGATTTCATTACCGCTACACGTTTAAAATTAAAACTCAAAACAACTTGTTCTCCAGTATTCACTGCATGTGTGTGTAAATTAATGAAGTTACCTGGACTCTCCTGGGCATCCATGTTGGAATCTTGTTGCTGAATCTGTGAAAGAAATCTGAGCTTCGTCGAATAGAGCTCATATATGAATAATATTCTATAACACATACGAGACACTGTTAGGTTGTGAATACTGGAAGCTCCTATAATCGCTAGACAACACAACAAACTCTAGAACAAATGTTACTGGATTTTAAGAGATTTTTCCAAGTGAATTTTTCATCGCGGTTTTCCTTTGCGTTCTAGAAAAATTTGAGTGAACAACAAAAGATATATGTGTAAATATTTTTTTTTTCGGCTAAACTGTCCACGCTCTTCCCTTCAATGTTTCACGGCCACAATCTGACTGACTTTAGATCGATTAATTTTAATCAAAAATTTTGTCATTCATTTTTTGATCCGGATAATTTCACATAATTTTTTTTCTTTTGCGAAATGAAGAACGATCATTTCAACGTTTATACTTGAAACACAAATTTATCTTACCTAAACCGCGGGCGGCAACATCAGTGGCAACCAAAATTGTTTGCCGTCCCGTGCGGAATGCATTGAGGACGTAGTCCCGTTCCTGTTGTGATTTATCGCCGTGAATGGCGCAAGCCTTCCACCCTTGACGGGCAATCGCGCGAGTTATATCGTCGACACGACGCTTTGTTTCAACGAATATGATCGTTTTAGTCTCGCTCTCCGACGAGATTTCCGTAAGCAATTTGAATAGTTTTGTTTCTTTCTCGAATTCTTCGCATACGTCGACAATCTGTAGAATGTTATGATTTGCCGACAGATTCAACGAGCCGATATTGATTTGCACGTAATCGTCGAGAAATTCTTCGGCTAGATTGCGAACTTCCTTGGGCCACGTTGCCGACCACATGAGCACTTGCCGATCCGGTCGAATTTGTTCAATGATCTTGCGAATTTGTGGTTCGAAGCCCATGTCAAGCATACGGTCGGCTTCGTCCAAAACTAAATACGTGCAACGTTTCAAGTTGGTCGTGTTGCGTTCTAGGAAGTCGATCAATCGTCCAGGCGTGGCAATAACGATTTCGACACCCCGCTCCAAATCTCGGGCTTGAGTGTGCTTCGGAGCGCCACCAAATATGCAGGTGTTATTCACATGAGTACAAGAACCGAAATCGTTCGCCACATGCTGAATCTGTTGGGCTAGTTCACGTGTGGGTGCGAGTATTAACGCGATCGGGCCATCTCCACGCTGTAGTCTCGGCTGATTGTTGATATGAACAACAGCCGGGAGTACGTACGCGAGCGTTTTTCCCGATCCCGTCTGTGCTATACCCACCATGTCTCGGCCACTTAGGGCAATGGGCCAGCCTTGTGCCTGAATTGCTGTCGGTTTCTTAAATCCTTGCCGTTTGAACTCATTCATTACGTATTCCGGAAAACTGCCCTCGTCGAAATCTAGGCATGGTCGCGGAATCGTTTTGCCCTTCAACGTGATCTCATTGCGCTTTAGGAAAACTTCAACGTCTTCGGGGGTGCGCTCCATGACGGCTGGGCATGGTTCATAGAAATTTTTACGGAACGGAGTTAAATCAACTTCTTCCCAGCGTACACGCCGCAAACGATCACCACGTAACTTGTCGTCTTGACGGCGATCTGGTCGTTCGGCGTTCGGGCCACGGAATCCTCCGGGAGCACCGCCGCCGCCACGAGGCGGATACGGAGCGGCACCACGGAAACCGGGACCGCCACCACCTCGTCCTCCATCTCGAAATCCGCCACGACCACCTGCAGGACGTTCACCGTTGCGATTGAACCTGTAATAAAAAAAAATACATAGATCGGTAAAAACTATGTCAATATTACGTTAGAAATATTTTGCAGACATCGAACCGACTTTATTATGAGAAAAATTTTTGAAATTCACGAATGGACGGCAACCGCATGCTTAAATTAATATTGAAAGAACACGTCAGCGAAGCAAGACTGCGAGGAAGACAGACATCTCGTTGGAAAGACGTAGTAAGTCGAACAACTGCTGGGCTTCCGAAATCGGAGGACGCGGTCACTCGACCGAGATTATTCTATCTCTCTAATTGCCTTGACCCCTCTTCTAGGGGCATGGGCGCGTCAACATCTCTAGCATTTCTATGCCTTGTTGACGTTTCAATAGCATATCTACTTTTCGGAAATGCAGTTGCTAGCATGCACCTCCTATCCGCGACGTCTTTATACCGACAAGCTCGGAGCACTGTGAGAGTTCTATTAGTACTCACAGGCAGTTTTTGATCTGGATTAGTATCGTAGAGCGGTGACCGAACGATCACAGCCATCGAGCGCGACCGAGATTATAGAGGACAATAATCGCGGTTTTTTATTTCTAAAGATATCTTGGCCTCATCACCATTTAACATTGTTCAATCGTATTTACCGCCAAACCACATTCCTAAATTTTGTTGAATCGGCCCACTATTTCATATACCTCTCACAGGAACAGTGAAATCGGGAAAATTTTACTACTAATTTCAAAGTGGCAACGTGAAGGGTATATGTTCAGAGAAAATATACTCGACTAGGCGTGAAATCGAAAGTTACCCTACGGTTGAATTTTTGTATGGCGTATAGAGTTGGAATGGAATGTTCAAACTGCTTGTGTCCCCAAAGAAGCAAATCTGTGGATGCACATCCTAGAGCAAATGTGTCTTTGAAATCACGTTGAATCCTTTCTGCCCTTTATATCCAGAGCACATAAGGTGACGAGTGGCAATATTTGGCGATCAAAGGAATTAACTTGGCACGATTGTTGGTTAGCAGAAGTACATATAGGTATCATACTAAAAGTCCCCGCTGGTGGATCAATTCCTCGTTTGTTCCAACGAAGGGAGAAAATCATCGTTTTCGTGACATATTTCATCAAAAACGAGTAAAATACTGGTCCCCACGATGAAAATGATAAGATTCGATTTTTTCAAACTAAATAAGGTTTAATTTGTGATAAGTCAGATGCCCGTACCTATAGTTATGTACTTACGGGATTTTCCTTTTTTCTAATTATCATACCTACGAGGATCTGACTTATTCCTTTTTAAGTTTTAAAAAACTCCGATCCATTTTATTTTTTTCGTGGGGCTAGTATTTTACCCGCTATTTGACGAAATACATCACAAAAACAATGATGTTTCCACTTCGTGGGAGCAAACGAGCAATTGAATAGGCCCCTGATTAAATTAAAGAAAATTAATATTATTTTGTACTGAGCTCCAGATCTTTAAATTGTTAATCTATGCCAGGGCCAGGCTTCGTATCAGCTACCAGCTCGATCGGGCTTTGCTGGAGAAAGCTTGCAACGGACAGCCATGTTTCTTGCTTTACGCTTCAAAACTTTGGCATTTTTAGTGTGAAAATGTGTGGAGTGGAGGTTCCTCCCATATACCATATGCTAGTCCCAGCTTACGCCTTGCTGTCAAGCTTTTATCCTGGAATCGCCCTTATGCTTCGGAATCAGTTTCCAGTGCGATTCGGCTTTTATTTTTGTTTACCTTGACATGATCGCGGGTTTTAGTGCGAACGTGTATGAGCGATTTTTTTTTGCATTTACCATCTTCAAGGCCAGTTTCAGGCTTTTAATCTAAACGCAGTGCAAAAAAAAATGGAACGTGCTTCAGCATGCCTCTATAGGTTAAGTTCATAACACACAACCGTTGGCATACTGTTGCCAATTTGTTTTATGAACTCTCTCCACTGAGTTTTTGATGGACACAACATGCTGTGAAAAATGTCATTTTCTGCATCACAAAAATTTCTCCGCTGGCTAGGAAATGACACTCGCGCTGTCTTATTCATACGATTTTTCGTCAGTAGCCAGTTTTGAACTGGAATTTTGACAATTGATGGATGACTAGATGCGAGTGCAATTCACAACACAACAACATGTTGCAATGCTGCTTTGATACTGTTGCCACAGCATGTTGCGATTCCGCTGTGTGTTATGAACTTAGCCATAGGTTAGGTTCAAATGGCTGCCGTGTTTACCACAGGCACACATAGACCAGTATAAGGTCCGTTGTGTTACCACTGAGTTATCTCCCGACCATCTTATTCATTGAACCAGCCGGAGCGTGTAATGAAACACTGAAATTCCCCAACATCGACGTTAGCCATACATTTATAAGTACAGTCGAGTCGCGCTAGCTTGAACACGCGCTTGTGTGAACCACGCAGTAGCGTGAACAAGGAAAATTGGATATTGACCACCTTATAGTATGACCAAGCGCAACCTTCAATATTGCGAACATCGTGGATCTCTTGTTTATTCATGTTGATTTCGATATTCGTTCGTGTTGTTAGCTAAAACTCGCACGTGTGACCACAGCGCGTTGTTATTTCATGTGCAAATACCGTTTGATTTTCCACGTGTTTATCTTTTCTTTGAAGTAGCAGTATATTTTCTGGTGTGTTGTGATTAGTGTTCTAACTTAAAATGCCTAAACAGAAAGGTAAATTCCTGCCACTACATGTAAAAGCGAAAATAATTGAGGAATCAGACAGGGGTATGGGTGTCACATCGCTTTCAAAAAAATATGGCGTTGCAAAGTCTACGATTTGTTCCTTCAAAAATAAAAAAAGATCAATTTGCGAACGAGTTGCGAGCAGCCTAATGCCAACAAATCATTCCACGCTTAGGAAAGCTGAATATCCTGAAATGGAGAAGAAACTTTACCAGTGGTTTCTTGCCCAAAGGCAAAACAATGTCCCCATTTCAGGAGAAATGATTAAAGAATGAAACCGGAATATAGAGGGCTACGCCCGCAATTCGAGGGTTTTGTAGCACGCGCTTATCTTGGTATCTAAATATTGGCTCCCTGCTCTTCTTGGTACCACTCAGCTGAATAAAAACACCATAATTAAATGTCTTACCCATGATATATTATCTTACATGCCAATTCACAAAAAGACTGCATCTGTCACCTCTCAAAGTAATAGTTTTAATACGAGAAGCTGTAGATAGATATGTATGTATACGAGATAAACTGTCCCACTCTTCGAGATGCTTAACCATTCATATTAAGACGACATTGCAAATTGCAAACTTGTGTAACGGCTTCAGGGCGGCGGGGACAAATTACGGTCTAATATTTTTCCCTCCTCCACTGTTCCCCTTTCTACAAATCTCAAGAAAATGCCAAAAATGGAAACTACTCAACATTGCCTTTCTCACGACACCCCACTTGGCTATACCAGTGGATAAAAAAAATTGACCTTAATTTCGCCCCTATGTGGACCCCCCCCTCCTAAAATTTGGCTGATTACAACACAACGCTTTCTCCAGCAAATTATAGCATTTCTACACATTCTCGCCGAATTATATGTGCAGCTTCAGCCGTTCGTAAGATATTCTATGAACAGACGGACAGACAGGTATTTGACCGATTTTGTAAGATTTAAGACACAAAACCCTAAAAAAATTAATTGTGTGAATAGTTATTGTTAGGATCACCAATTACCAATCTTCACCCTTCCAAAGTTGGTTCATTAAAATAAATAACTGCAATTCGCACTACGAAAAACAACATGCAAGTAGTACACGCATATCAATGCGTGAGGCCGGTAGGTGTATTTTTTGTATGGATAGTGTCAAAATGCATAACTTTAAGTCAATGTACTATTATTAAATATCATGTCATTGTAATGAAACTTAAAGGTATTATTGCCTATGATGTTAGTTATCATTAACTATCAATATTTTTGGCCTCAAGTGTGCTTGAGGGGTGCAGGGGTGTGCTAGCTGCAACTATAGAAATGTACTATTATTAACCTTTTTGGATGAGATTTCAAAATTCTATTATTTTCGGTTTTCTATGCTAGTGAAATGCCGCTTTTCTGTAAATTTTCATATGTCTAGCTATAACGGTCTCGAAATGCAAGGGGGGGGGGGGGGGGACAAACTCGGACCACATATTTTCCCCTCTCCCTCTTTTCTCCTTTCTTCAAATTTGAAAAAAATTCCAAAAATGGAATGTACTCGACGGTACCTTTCTTACGATACCCCACTTGCCTATACCAAATGAAAAAAAAATTTCGACCTTCATTTCCCCTCTATGGGGACCCCCCCTTAAAGTTGACTTATTACGACGCATCGCTTTCTCCAGAGAATTATAGTATTTCTACATATTTCCACCAAATTTGATGTATGTAGCTTCAGCGATTCGTGAGATATTTCATGGACAGACAGACAGACAGACGGACAGACGGACGCATGACCGATTTCATAAGGGTTTTGTTTTTATACAAAACCCTAAAAAGCATTAAGCTTGAAAACTTTGTTGGGCATTAGAAGCTTTAATGCCAGTGAAGGATGGTTGCAACGCTTTAAAACTAGACACGGGATACGTATTTTGAAGATAACCGGAGAAAAGTTATCCACACATCCAGAGTTAGTCAATCCCTTCAGGGAAAAGCTGCGAAAGACGATTGAAGAATTAAATTTGAATGAACATCAAATTTACAATGCTGATGAGACCGGCTTATACTGGCAGCTTCTACCTGAAAAAACGCATATTGGTCTTTCTGAAAAATTTGCCCCTGGTATGAAAACCGCAAAGCAACGAATTACGTTCTTAGGGTGTACAAATGCATCTGGCTGCCATAAACTAAAACCTCTAGTAATCGGGAAAGCAAGGAACCCCAGATGTTTTAAAAACTTCGCTAATCCACTCATCTATAGGCACACTAAAAACGCCTGGATGACTGCTGAAATTTTTAAGAACTGGTTTTTCCAGCAATTCGGTCCTGAGGTTAGTTCCTAAAGTGCTGTTTCTTGTCAATTGTTTTTAATTATGCATACTATATAATGCATTTAAGGTTCGAGTTTTTTTGCAAGATCAAGGACTAGAGCAGAAAGCAATATTGGTGCTAGACAATGCACCTTGCCACCCACCAGCTGATGTGTTGAAAACTTCCGATGGAATGATCTTCACGCTTTTTATGCCACCGCACGTCACACCTCTGATCCAACCGATGGATCAAAATGTCCTGAGGATTACAAAACTCTACTATCGAAAAAGTCTGCTCAGTTTTATTGTGGACAAAGATGAGCCCATTGGGAGTTTACTAAAAAAAATAACACTAAGAGATGTTATGCTGAATTTAGAAGGAGCTTGGCGGAAATTGAGTCCAACGATCATAGCGAAATGTTGGAGGAATATTCTAGAAAAACCGCCGGAAGATGAAGACAACTTACCCTTGTCTGTCTTGCAACAGAGATGGAGAGAGGACAATAACGTCTTAATGGACACAATAACTTTGCTCCAGGCGATATCACCTGTAAATTGGTTACTGCTTTTAAATTAGTATTAGATACTACAACATACACTTTTTTCTGATTAAGGTGGAATTGTCCTGTTCGGATATTGAAGCATGGAATGAAGACTTAGTGGATGTCCAAAATTCCCCAGAAGACGTTGATGAAGTAGTGATATCTGATACTGATACAGTGGATGATATCGTCCAATTCAATATAAGTCACGGCGAGGCGGTAAAGGCTTTGAACATTGCCATCGAATGGGCTAAATCGAACGATATCATCATCAGTGATATACTAGCATTGAAGGCTGTTCAAGAGAAGTCGGTTATGTTGAACCTTTCCACCAAAAAAGCTCAAACAAAGCTAACATCATTTTTCAAACCATGTTCGTAATATTTCATCGCAAATATAAACATAAAAAATGTACATACATAAATTTATGATATGTTTCTTCTTTATTAAAAGTATTCTAGTAAACAATTTTTCGATGTATCTATATATTTTGTTACAAATTATAACCTTCGCTTATGTGAACACATGCGTACGTTCGAACAACGCTGGTTTTATTCTGTTCACGTTATCGCGACTCGACTGTATGTCAAAAATGTTCAATAATGAATTTTTGGACGCAAAAAAAAAGTAAAAATATGGCAGCAAAAAAAAAAATATTGCAGAATACTTAATTAGCATAGAAATATCGCAATTTACCAGTTCGTTTGACTCCAGCGTGTACGTGTAAAGTATGAACATTATTTTGAATATGTAAAGGCAGCAAATGGCATCAAAACCTAAGTCATTCAACATTTGAATTCACGGAAAATCCCATTGTTTAGGGGGGTATCTAAAACATAATATCACACAGCCATCTTCACACCCCACCATCACTTGAATTGAAAGTCTTCCAGAGGTTCGCATTAGATATTTCGTTTGGCTAAAAATAGAAACGACTTCTAAACACGTTTGCAGGTCACATGCTGAATTCACCCATATGATTATTGGTGAATGGAGCGCACGAGCCTCGAGCATTAGATAGAGGAAGGGAAAAACGAGGTAATCGCTAAAGCACACAGTCAGCATATTATTGAGCATGCGAACTAGAAGCGCATCAAAGCAGTATAATCGAAACAATAGCAACAAATCTGTTGCAGAGCCGAGCACTTGAGTTTCAATAAAGGGACGGGAACTAAAGAGGCAGGCTAGGCTGACTTATATAATCGTAACTAGAACACTTTACGTACTTCATTAGGAGAGGAACATATAAAGCATAATCAGAAATGATGAAATATTTGTCCCATTTTACTGATGCCATGAAAATCGACTGCGATGCATCCACACCAAAAAAGAATCGACCCCCACCTTTTATTAACGACGTGAACGCACCATAAACGGAAATCTTCCATTAACAGTAACTGCTCCACAGCTAGCCTTTTAAACTTGCCACACACCGTTTACGCAACCATTTGCAGTTTCAGCAAAAAAACCCGACCAAATGCAGTGCATTAAATTTTCATGGCCGACTTGAAAAATCGATTCGAAAAGAGCCAACCTTCTGGCCGAAAAAAAAACACTTCCAGCAATTTAAATTGCATTAAACCAGTGAAATTTAATTTCCAGCTTGGAGGCTTCTCTCATCACTGTGGAATTTAAAACGAAAATCTAGCGATGAGTTTCTTTTTCTAATGCTATCGCTACACTGATGGGCAGCCATTTTGTAAAATAGAAAAAGTAAGGAAAATGCTCGATTTTGCTCTAGGCTAATGATTGAATGGACATAATTGTAGGAATACTTACATTATGATTCTATTGTTGGCGTTTTCCACAAGTTTTAAGAAACTCAGTTCTATCACTTTTAATTCTTTCTAAAAGATTTTCCGGCACTAGGTCGACGCACTGCACCTACTTGCTCAAAGGCCAAGACACGAATGATGAAAATCTATAGTAACTAGGAATGTCCAAAGGTTGCTGGGCATCGTAACGTACTAGATCGGGGTGCCATAAATTATCATTTTAAAATAAATACGATCTGACATCACATCTTCGACATCGTAAAGATTTATCTTATCGCATTTAATAGTTTGCCATTCTATTTTATTTATTTTTATGCTGTACATTCACGGATGTTCGAAAGCCAAATTTTTCCTGGTCGAAGCCAAAATTTCCACGGCCGATGTATGGATTTGACAGAGAAATTTTGGCTTCGACCAGGGAAAATTTGGCTTTGGACAGTCCGTGAATGTCCGAAGTCGGTAGATCAATGCTTTGAGGCGTCATTCCAATATTTTTTCTAGCCGTGGCCATGCATGTTTGTTATTTCCCGCTGTTGCGTGGGGCGCAAGAATAATCCACAGCCTTTCCCGGGTTGTCGCAGAAGGTGAACATGAATAAATACACATGACATGAGGGGGACTCATGCTCATGTCGTATATCATATTTAAAATACGACAAATGGGCATGAACACCCCTCAAACGATCCATCGAATTTCCAGTGTTACGAGATAAACAGCTGATTTCAGTAACAGCTGATCGACTGTCATTCATTGCAATTACCATGCAATAACACTTCAAAGTGGCTTGAATTCGAGAACGATCCGTGCCATAATATAGTCGGGAAAATGGGTAAGATTTCCAAGCTCCCATTCGTTCAAAGTGCACCGCTTTGTCTGGGTCCTGATTTTCAAAATCGAGTCGAGAAGTGAGCTTAATGGCTGAATTATAGTCTGCGCGAACAACGCGGCTTCTGCTGTCAAATAAAGTTGAACCAATGTATTTCATATGGCGATAAGTATACTGTGCGCGAACAACACGTCGCTCACGTCGCGAAAGTTGAGACGAGTTCAACTTTGTCGCAATCAACGAGCCGCGAAATATCAATTCACAATAGGAATGTGGTTTAAAACTGTGGGTGATCATTTGCTTTGTTGTAAGTGACTGTTATGCGCTAGGAAGTGCATGTTTCTATTCTTAATTCAAAAAAGTGTTTCAAGTTTGTTAGGAAGCCAGTTTTTCACAGCTCGAATGTGTCAAAAGAACGCGAACAAGAGATTTGACTATAACTGGCTGAACAGCTGATTTTTGTTGGCTGCGACTTGGGGACGTAATTCGCGCACAGTATAATTCCGAGGTAATTTGTTTAATTTGACAAGCTGCTCAGCTGTTCTACTTGAAATACGATATACGAAATACGATATGGGAAATAACACACCCGGACCAATGTTTTCCGCTGGGTGTCGTATTTGATGCCAAATACGAGGCTAGTGTCATTAACTAACAAAACGTTATCATGCCTACTACAGACAATGGGAAATAACTGGCAGTTGGAAGCCATGCCATCGTGTATCTGCAGTAAAGTTGGCAAAAAATAGCTTTCAAAGCCATTATGAGCCAATTGCTGGCAGCCATCATCTCTAGAAACTGCTTTCTGCCCGGATTCACGACAGCAACCAACTAGGTCTTCTGGGAGTAGTTGGTTTCGTTAAAAATTCGTTAAAGAAATAAAACTCAGTGGCTGGTATGAATAAAAACTAGCAAATTCTAAAATTTGTAGTAACTACTCAAAAGTAAACTCTACCGAAAAAGTCCAAGGGTCGTATGAATAAAAACCATTTTTCGAAGTTACAGCAAATGCTACTTCGAAAATAAAATGTAGCATGTGTCACGTATTGACAGATAGTATCGCCGTTTGCGTTATTGTTTTTACCATGGCGATGTTTCTAAGCCTAATACATCCTCGCCAACAAAAAAAATATTCTAGCCGTCGTGTAGCTACTGAAGATAATTTTAAGTCCCAGTACAGATTTATGGCGGAAAACGTGCATTGGTTGGCTGATTATTCTATGGGTGAAGAAAGTGGTGAAACCAGAGGTGGTCGCTTAATAAATTCTCAAAGAATGAGAACATTTCTACGATATGTTGGCGATCCTGGCTTCCAGGTATAAAAAGAAATATTATATTTATTTATGAAACCAACGGACGACAGTCCTTTTATTATAAATGCATAACATTTTGTTTGTTTTAAAATTTATTTCTAATGAAGTTATACTTTTTACAAAAGTCGGTATTGGAGAGGATATCGGAATTCACCAAACAACGGCCAGTAAAATTATTTGGGATGTTTGTGAAAAAATTATTGCAAGGGTTGATGATTGGTTTAGATTTCCGACTACAGAAGAAGAAATGATTCGGGCCAAAGAAATATGGCAACGCAAATTTACTTTCCCTAACTCGATAGGAGCTCCAGACTGTACACATATATTGATTGTTAAACCACATCTTCATGGCGTCCGTTTACTTATCTTGAAATCGCCAAAAAATGCACCAATTCGCATAGAATTACGAAACTCAACTGTAGTAAACACAAGTGTAGGTTGCATTTCGTTTACTACATGAAAAATGTAGTATAGTCAGGTTTTATTCATATTAAATCGACAAAACTCGCCATTTTTGTAGTAAGTTCGAAAGTTGTGGTGTAGTAAACAACCGTTTATTCATACCAAACCATACCTCTAGTACATAATATGTAGTAAACTTATCTTTACTACATTTAGTACATTATTCTTCATACCTGCCAGCAAAGAACTAGAAGATAATATGGAACGGGGGTGTTCACACAGAGCCCATACGTGTTTGAAACATAAATGTAATCCCGTCACTCTCCCCCTCTTTGAGTTTGTAGAACGATTGTGTCAGTTTGGACACAAACGTCATTGGACGATTGTGTCACTTTGGACAGAAACGTCATTCCAAAGCCATCTGATCAAAAGTTTTTGTCGTATCGTCAGTTTCGCGACTAAATACCAGTGCTCTCGCCTTGTGTTTAGCCGATTTGGCATTAATTACACGATTCCAAACGAATTTAAAAGTGATTGTGTCGATAATTAGCGCTTGTCATTGCCGTGAACTTTCATAAAACGAATAATGAAGTGCGTTGTACCGGGTCGCGGAAACACCACGTATTTACGTCCAAATGGCGTATCGTTTCACATGTAAGTATATATTTATATGATTTGTGATGAAGTCTCCTTAAAATCAACTGGAAATTTTCACGGTGTTCATTTAAAATTTGCATTTTTTTACGAATTCGGTGGAGTGTAAGCAAACAAGAATCGCCGACTTGACTTTTGTCATCCAAATGACTTTTGTCTTTTGTTATGTGCCATTGGCGTAGTCTAAAATATTTTTTTAAGGGGGCTGGTAAATTTGATATTGAAATTAAATTTTTAATGTACATTATATATTTACAGTTTTCCGCAAGATACATAGTACCACAAGGTCGTTGTGGTTAAATAATTTTAATTGAAGGAGTTTGAAAATACGCATAAACAGTCGGTAAATGACGGTAAGTACTAATTCACTCGCAATTAAATAAAAGTAATCATGTTTTTTTCTAATTTATGTATATTCTAGGTTCCTGCCGTTCTAAAATCGAAAACATGCTAAACACGTTCGAACGGAAAGTCCTTCGGCAAATTTTCGGAGCAGTTTACGATCGAGATGGCTGGCGCAGCCGGTACAACCATGAGTTGTATGAACGCTACGATGAGCTGGAAGTTTCGAAAATCGTCAAACTACAACGTCTTCAATGGGCATTACATGTACAACGAATGAACGATGTTCGCATGCCTAAACAAGTAAAGAACGGACGGCGCGTCAACGGAGCCAGGAAGATCGAGAGCTCAGTGTATGCTGACGCCAAGCAACTACTGGGCTTTTAAGATTGTATGATGCGGTCTCGTGACCGAGATAATTGGAGGACAACGATCTAGGCGGCCAGAGCCTGACGTTGGACTGTTGCGCCATGATGATGATGATATGCAAAATGCAGAATCATTGATAACATCGTTCATCAAATCAGCATCGGAGCAAATGGTAGTAGCATGTATGTGCATTTGTACTCATCATTATTGTGGCGCGACAGCCCGACGTTGGGCCTTAGATGCAGGTGGTGGTGCATTTGTACTAAATACATGGAATTTTCATTGCAATAAAATGTCAGTCAATATCTTAAAAAATTTTTTTGTATGTAAATCATTTGGGTTATATTAGTATACGTTCACACTACACCTAAATTATTTCATCTGTGCCAGCTGAAATGCATCTGAAACTGTCAAATGCATACGATTTTCAATTCACCACACCCAGATTAAGCCGCAGGTGAAGCAATCTGGCTATAGTGTACACGTAATATAATTTCTTCTCGACAGGTGCTTTGGAACCTCAGAATATGATCGAGTTGACTCAAGTTCTAAGTATTCAATTTTTCGCATTAGTCCTCAATCTAGCCTTTTTATGACAGCGGGGAATTCTCGGACCGGATAAAATTTAATACTTAGTTTGAAAGGTCAATCCATTTTAAATCAAGCCCAAAACTATCAACTTTACATTGGTAAGAATGCGGTATTTTGCACGACATCAAATCGTCTCACCATGCGTCCATTTGGACGCGGACCAGAATGTAATCTGTCATGGACTTTTGTTAAAATCCATAAAAAAAAATACTAGTCAATGTAGCCACGAAGAAAATACTCCAAATATACAAGGGGGATTCACGCTCTCTGTCGTATATGTCGTATTTGTCGTAAACTTCTGTCATCTCCAAAGTAAAATGACAGAAGTTTACAAACACGACGTTTACGACGTGAGCATGAATCCCCCTACTATAAATATACCTTTGTCACAGGAATGATTTATGGTTGCTATCATCATCATCATTGCAGCGCGACAGCCCGACGTCGGGCCTTGGCCCCCTGCATTTTGGATAAATACATTTTTGCCGGAATTTTTTGTGACACTTGGTTTCATTCTGCACACCAATTTAGTATGCTACAGCTTAGCTCGGTAACGCACCGGGCATTTTTTTGCTACTCGAAACACGGTCTTCTACGTTTCAAGCCCCACAACTGGACCAAATATTTTTGTATTCTCAAATTCTCTCCCGAGCTAAGCTACAGATGCATACCAAGTTGGTGTGCAGAATGAAACCAAGTGTCACAAAAAATTCCAATTAACACTGAAATAATTCGCATTTGTACATTGCAAGAACATTGAATACATAAAAGTAAATTTTTTGCCGATAATTTAATTCAAATTTACGCGCCAAATCAATGCCCCCAATACAGAAAAGTTGCCTACGCCTTTTAGATCTTTGTTGGTGTGCAGCATCTTTCATAGTATGTGTGAAAATCACTGAAAATGTATTCAAAAATTTTGCCGAACAGCCGCCCTTTGCCTGCCAGTGCCTGCATTCACAAATTAGTAGCACTACCAGAACACCCATTTCAGTCCAATTTTGCACTGAATCACAACAACAAAAATGGGAGCGCTTCGGTAGCGCTACCATTTGTGCACGCATACAGTACTAGAGCTGATGTTTTGACATATGACACAGTTCATTTCGGGCACTTTCGCGCAATTTCACTCCGACAATCGTCCAGCCTGAGCCTGACCAAACACCATTTTGTAGATGCTCTCAGACGGTGTGTTCCAATCGCTATCGGACGTGGAAAAATTCGCGAAAAAGTTGTGTCAAAATAAGAATT
This sequence comes from Chloromyia formosa, assembly GCA_964017055.1. Lineage (NCBI taxonomy): Eukaryota > Metazoa > Arthropoda > Insecta > Diptera > Stratiomyidae > Chloromyia > Chloromyia formosa. The sequence continues at coordinate 139,181,113 of OZ024814.1, forward strand.
AATTGTGAAAAAGTGTAGGTTCGTATTCCCGTTGGTGTTTTAGCACTATGTGCATTGAAAAAATGCTAGTGAATAGTGAATTTCTCGGATTTATTCCCCAAAATTGCACCACACCCTGTGCGCTTAGGTGATAAACCTCCCATAAGAAAAAATCTCCGTCCAAGTGAAGGAAAAAATCAAATTTCCAATTAGAAAGACATTCGTGGGACAAACTCAACATTTTCATACCAGGGGTTGTGAGTAATATTCCAAAAATACGACAGATTTCGGATGTCGAGTGCATTCTGATCGGTCGAGCAAGTGAAAAATTTTACAATGGCGACGTCATCGACCGTCGCGGCTTCGTCGGGTGACTTTTCGTGCTCCACAGTACTCCAGCCAGGCCCCAGCTTTACAGTCGCGGGTTCCCATTTTGTTAGTGTGAAGTTCGATGGTGTGTGTTCGTGCAAGCCTTCAAATTCGCTAGCAAAAAAAATCGATAAATCAATTTTCAAGTGACTGCAGTACGAAGCTGACTGAGCTGATGGACGCCGCACGCTAGTGATTCGGGGAGATATGATTGACGATTATGTAATTCAGGTCGCAAACAACAACCCGGCTTGTCACCGAGGCGTTGCATGGCTTCGGCTCGGATGGTCGGACAAATGCTAGACCCAGGGGGCGTATTCATTCGTTGGTAATGAATGGTTGAATGGTCGCCGTCGTGGCGGGGGCGAGTGAATTCTTTTCAATTGAGTCCATTTGTTTACACCGAGAACCGTTCTAATGCGGTTGCGTCATCGTCCAGAATGCTCTCATTTGAAATGGAGCGTCAGCGTCCGATGATCGCACTCCGGATGGACTACTGGTGATCTTGTGTGAATCTAATTGGACAATTGAAAGTTGGATGAATGGATTGGGCTGTGTAGTGAGTGCGGGGTCAAAGGTGTTAAACGGAAAAGTTGATTAAATCTTGGGCGGCTTAGGCTTGAGATAATACTCGTATGTGGCTACTATTGTGCTTCGTGATATTTGATGGTTCGATGGAAGTTTGGTCGTGGTTGTGCTCGTGCTCGTCAATGGGTGGCGACCTTAAAACCATCAGTGGGTTGAGAATGAGAGAATGGAAAGTGCATCCGTCTCCATGGTTTTGTACAAAAAAATGGGACAGCTAAGCACTATTTGAGTGTGTAGCATTTTTTGTAAAGTTTTAGCAGCTTTTACGAGAAATAGCGGTTTTTTTTTTCTTTAAAATGTGTTAACATTTCACAAATAATTTAGGGGAGGGCAAGACTTCCATATCTGAGGCGCCATATTTTATCGGCAGCTTATTCACGCTAAATGTAAAATACAAGTGGCCTGAAAATATGAAAAATTAAATGATGATGTATCATAGTAGGTTCTTAACAATCTAAAGCGGAAATTTATTCTATATAAAATACAATTCTAGCACTGGATTTTCTCATACAAAAGTTCCAACTTTAAAGATAAATATCTCCTAAACGGTTATGAATTCGCGGAAAAGGACTTCAGATTCGTCCATTTCAGACCAAGTTCGATTGAAACCCATCATTAAAATTTGGCGCCTCAGATATGGAAGTCGCCCCTTCCTCTCAGTAAGAATATCCATTTCGGTATGAAGCTCATCTGTGGGCCCGTTTTTTTTTGTTAATTGCCTTGACCCCTCCAGGGACATGGGCGTGTCAACATCTCTATGCCTTGTTGACGTGTCAGCCACGCAGCAAACAGAAATAATTGGATGACATGGTTTACACCGTAAGAGCTAATTGTACAGCCGGCGTTTCGCCGTTTTAACTGTGCGGCTCAAAAACGCGAGCGCTTTTGAGCCGCAGTAGAGGCTGACATTACACACGCTGCGAGAGCAAAGCGGCGTCAAATCAGACCGGCAAGGCAGTGACTTCGTGGATAGATGACTCGACTTCAGTATGGGAAGATTTTTCACCCCAATTTTTAAAATACTCGCCACCGATTATCAGCCAAGCTTTCTGTCTCCTTTTCTTCTCGATTTTTATATTCATCACAACACTTATCCCATAAAGCTGGTTGTGACTTTACCAGCTGGATTAGCTAGTCAATGTCCGCATCTTTCTGCGAAAGATACACATAAAAATAATCAAGACTATCCATTGCTTGGCCTGGTTTTTTCCCACTTTGCTATTGCGGCATGTGTAATGTATGCCATATATTGTAGTTTAATGTGTTGGCGAGTCCACGGTGCTCAGAAAACGCATGCGGCGTACCGCCTGCGGTAGAACATGCTGCGGCTGACCATCAAGCGTAGAAACCGGAGAAAAACGCGTCGCGTATAACATCACACATCACGTTTTTTCGTCGCGAAAGCAATCACCGCACAGGCGGACGGCGGCTGTGTAATTTAGCTCTAATAGGTGCTCAAAACGAATCCGTGTTGAGGTCTTGCCCTGCCAGCAGGCAATAAGAAGCCCACCTGGTGGAGTAGTCAGATTTCTAAACTACAGGTGGCCTACAGGAAATGTTTCAACAAGGCGAAGTTTTCGACCTTACAAAACACTATACACTACACTACAAAAGGATCGTAGTGCATGTAAAAAGGAACTAAGAATGGCTAAACGAAGTTCCTGATGGTTATTCTGAGCGCATAGAAGAATCAAGCGAGGCCTCTGGGCTTGGCAAGATGCCATCTGCAAAACCGCTTATCCCGACTTAGCACAAACACGTCGGATTTAGGCTAACTTTTTTTAAGACATGCTTGAAACTGTTACCCATTCCACGATTGTGGACAGAGGTTAAAGTTGTCTTTATTCGCAAATCAGGAAAATGCTCACAAGCCCGCCCAACTGATCTGATCTCCAACCTATTAGCCTTTCATCGACTCTGTTAATACTGAAAAACGGCGATTTTTACTGTCTGAACCGTTTATGAAACATAATAAAAAACGATTTTGAAAGAAAAACGTTTTTCTCGATTTTACCTTTTTTCAATTCCGTTATAAAGTCAATGCTTCCGAATTATTTGTACTTATGCTTATTTGTGCGGCAAAATTCTGTACGTTCCTATGAAACTAGCTTGGTTCGGTAATGTCAACCTTAAGGCAACCGACACTGCATTTACTTTCTTTCGGCCTTAGTGTCTTGCTGCCTCTTTCGGTTGAAAAAAATGTATTTGCAATAACTTTTGTGCGTCCGGATGTTTGTTTACAAATATGTAATAGATGAATGTTTCAAAATGGCTTTGGGGACGGATTTCTTGATCATTGAAACTAAGTATTAGTGTTAGGCAAAAGTGTTAATTTTGATTAATAGCTTAGCCTCCTAATAATGCTAATAGCAGGTGTAACTATTAATTGCTAACCATTATTAAAGTTGTTTTTTTTTGGATTGTCGTACTTCAATTGGTTAATATAAGAAGGCTCTGCGGCAACACATACCAAACAACAAGGATGATTTGGTCGAGAATTGATCCCAGGCGTTCTGCCACATTACTGCCACTGAATAGGAATCACATTGGCAGGGTAGTAGGGGTTATTTATCACAGAGCTCTGTCCAAGAGGGATCACATCTTTGCAGGAGTTGTGGCGATGTGGATGAGGAGGAGGGCGTTCTACACCTTCTCTGTCATTGCCCGGCCCTAGCTTTTTCTTATGTTGATACCAAAGCTTAGGGGGGAAACTTTTTGATGCGAGAGCACAGCGTTGGCGATAAGGGATCAAGGTAGTTGATGGGTTGAGTTTGTATAAGGTGACGGTGTACATTCCGTTTAAATTTTTGCAGGTCATAGTTGCAGGGGAAAACAAAAGATGGTAGATTGGTAGATTGTTCCACATTCGTGTTGTCCTGGATACGAACGAGTCATAGAATTTGGCGGTGCGACTGCTGCTGAGTTCTAGAAGATGAGTATCAGTACGACTGGCTAGTCGGGTGTTACGTAAAGGAAAAGCACGCTCAGGAATGGGGTTGGATATTTCATCAGAGCATCAGCGGTTGTATTAGCGTTAAAAGAGTGAGAGACAGCCGACACTTTGTCGGTGTTCAAGCGGTTCGATTTGAGATGTTATGAATTCATCGCCAATAACCTTGAAGGCTTTCCTTTGGACTTTGTCTAACGCGGATAATGCGGTTCTACCTGCGCCTGCCCATATGTTGGAATTAAATTCAAGTCTCGGTTTTATATGAGCCTTGTAAATTTGAGCCAGATCAGATTGTGTAAAGTATCTTTTACAGCGATTCAGAAAGCCCAGACACTTCATTGCATTTTTTGCAACGCAGAAGATGTGGTCGGACCAATTTAGTTTATTAGAGATGTTAATACCTAGTATGTTCAGTATGGGCGAATCAGGAATGCTGACCCCATCGACAAGAATGGGTTGGTCGCCAGATGAAGCACATCGCTTATTGGAAAGTAGACAACATTGAGTTTTTGAGGTATTAAACTCTACTCGATTCGCTTTCCTCCATGCTATAATCTCCAAAATGTCTTCATTTAGTGAGTGAAACATGCGATATCTGCTGATAGATGTTGAATTTCGGCGAGAGTTCGCTACAGAGTTGAAAGAGTAAGTGTAGTCAAGGGGGCTATCGTCTGTAAAACTATGGATTGGATTGGAAGTCACGCTTAAAAGATCGCCGATGAAGAGAATGAAGAGCGTTGGTGATAGTACAGTAGCTTGAGGAACCCCTGCGTTGGTGGTATGTCAATTTGATTTAACTCCATCAACGACGACCTGAAGCGAGCGATCGTGAAGAAAACTTTCGATCCATTTAACTCAATTTGGGTCCAAACCAAAAGCCTGGAGCTTAGCTAGAAGAGCCGGATGCCAAACTCTATCAAAATGTCGAGGGCAATGATTTTAGCTTCGTCAAATTGATGGATACAGCGCCATCTTTCGGTGAGGTATGTCATTAGGTCGCCGGTGGAGTGCGAAGAACGGAAAGGAGAAGGGAAATTTCGCCAGCAAAGACTGGTTTGATAGGTTCTAATGACCTTGGTGATACAGTGGATCCAGTGGTGGTCTAAGTGTGCTGTGATACATCGTGGCAGCCCCTGTACCTAACCTACTTCAATTTGTAAGTTTGGTAATGTAATCAGACATCCTCATCGACGTATGTGTTCTGGCGAACTTAAAACGATTTCTCTCTAACTACACGACTCGCTGGCTCTATGCCGACCAGTTTGGCGCCACATCAAGCGATTTGGATTAAAGTTATTTTAGCAGCAGAAGGCGTTGCTACTACAACAACAACAAAGTTATTTTAAAGAAATGTATTTATACGATCCATGAGAAAGCGTCGGAGGTTAGTGACCCAACTACAAAACCACGCTTCATTAGAAAAAAAAAACATGGATGACACTATTGATTTTGATTTCATTCCAATAATCCAGCTAGCTACAATTTCAGTATGGTAGTAGAAGTAGACTGCCGTGGCAATTCGTCGTCATGAATGTTCGTCGTATTAAGGTGTGACACCCGTTTCCGCAGCGTTTAATCGTGTCGCTTTAAAACATTTTGATAATTTTTTTGTGTTACATAATATTGCGATTGAATGAAACCTTTCCTAAATATAATACTCCTTCATTTTCATTTATGTGGTACTGAAACTCTTTTCCTACTGAAATCATAACGGAATCTTCACACCAACTATCGAGACTTTATTAGTCTGCTATGAATCAAAACCCATCTCCATCGATAAACTTGACTTCAATTAGTGTCATGGAAAACCAACACCCAACTATTGTATTTCATCGACCGTCCGATAACATTGCGCTGATCGGAAAAGAGCACACTGTAAATTCCTAATTGACACGCAACCCATTCTAATCGTGCGAGTTCACACATTTCAACAAACAGTGAGGAACGAGAAACGAAGCGAATTATCACCGCTCCCGAAAACTTTTTTATCAGTTGAGATTTTTTTCTTACATCATCGGCTATGGTGGTTGTGTTGCAAGGGGCTATTTATTGAGCGAGTGACTCAATTCCTTCTTACGATTAGAGATACGGTGCATGACTATGAAGTAATATGCTTGTCGTTATCTTTTCACAGAAATACTGACAAAAAATAATTTGCGGAAAAGAGGAACTGAGAGCCAGACACGATACATCCGATAGAATTTGAAAAGTAAGTTGATTTTAGAAACATGAAATTCAGTTCCAGTTTCTAATTATGTATTGTCCTTGTCATTCCTCCCATTCCAGAAGATAAACGAGAAAAAAAACACGTACAATAAAAGTATAAGCGAACGATCATTATGGAGCAATTCACTCCGAAGGAAGTGCGAATCCTAGAGACGGTAGAAGATATTCAGGAGCGTCGTGAACAGGTCTTGTCCCGATACAATGAATTTAAGAACGAGACGCGACAGAAGCGTGAGAAGCTGGAAGACTCACGTCGTTTCCAATATTTCAAGCGCGACGCTGACGAATTGGAGAGTTGGATTCACGAGAAATTGCAAGCCGCCAGCGAAGAGAGCTATCGCGATCCAACCAATCTTCAGGCCAAAATTCAAAAACATCAGGCATTCGAGGCGGAAGTTTCCGCTCATAGCAATGCTATCGTAAGCCTGGACAACATTGGTCAGGAAATGATCAATCAACACCATTTCGAATCGGAAACAATTCAGCGCCGTCTGGACGAATTGCATCGTCTTTGGGAATTGTTGCTGCGTCGTCTGGCCGAGAAGGGACAAAAATTGCAACAAGCTCTCGTCTTGGTCCAGTTTCTTCGTCAATGCGAAGAGGTCATGTTCTGGATTAAGGATAAGGAGGCGTTCGTCACGGCCGATGAGTTCGGTCATGATTTGGAACATGTTGAAGTTTTGCAACGAAAATTCGATGAATTCCAAAAGGACATGGCCTCGCAAGAGTACCGTGTCACGGAAGTCAACCAATTGGCTGACAAGTTGGTGCAAGACGGTCATCCCGAACGCGACACGATCACCAAGAAGAAGGAGGAGTTGAATGAGGCGTGGCAACGATTGAAGCAATTGGCCATTATGCGGCAGGAGAAGTTGTTTGGAGCGCATGAGATCCAACGATTCAATCGCGATGCTGATGAAACTGTCGCTTGGATTGCTGAGAAAGATGTGGTGCTGTCTTCCGATGACTATGGTCGTGATTTGGCCAGTGTCCAGGCACTGCAGCGTAAACACGAGGGCGTTGAACGCGATTTGGCCGCCCTCGAGGACAAAGTGTCTACCTTGGGAGCTGAAGCTCAACGTTTGTGTTCAATTCATGCCGATCACAGCGATCAAATCCGTGATAAACAAGCGGAAATTGCCAACTACTGGCAATCGTTGACTGCCAAGGCGAAGGAGCGTAAGCAAAAGTTGGATGAATCCTACTACCTGCACCGTTTCTTGGCTGATTTCCGTGATTTGGTCTCGTGGATCAATGGCATGAAGGCTATCATTTCAGCCGATGAATTGGCGAAGGATGTGGCCGGAGCCGAAGCTTTGCTCGAACGACACCAAGAACATAAGGGCGAAATTGATGCGCGCGAAGATAGCTTCAAACTGACAACTGAAGCTGGAAGGAAATTGTTGGAGCGTGAGCACTACGCCGCTGCTGAAGTTCAAGAGAAACTTGCTGCTCTCGAGAGTGACAAGAGCTCGTTGCTCTCATTGTGGGAAGACCGACGAATCCTTTACGAACAATGCATGGATCTGCAACTTTTCTATCGCGATACCGAGCAAGCCGACACCTGGATGGCGAAACAAGAAGCCTTCTTGGCCAATGAGGATTTGGGTGATTCGTTGGACTCTGTTGAAGCTCTGATTAAGAAGCATGAAGACTTCGAGAAGAGTTTGGCTGCGCAGGAGGAGAAAATCAAAGCTTTGGACATCTTCGCGACCAAACTTATCGATGGACAACATTACGCTGCCGATGATGTAGCGCAACGACGACAGATGCTTCTCGCCCGTCGTTCAGCTCTTCAAGAGAAGTCGGCCAATCGTCGGGCACTTCTCGAAGACTCGAGCCGCTACCAACAATTCGAACGTGATTGTGACGAGACCAAGGGCTGGATTAGTGAAAAATTGAAGTTCGCAACTGACGACAGTTACTTGGATCCGACCAATCTGAATGGCAAAATGCAGAAGCACCAGAACTTTGAACATGAACTGAATGCCAACAAGTCGCGTATTGAAGACATTACCAACGTAGCCGAGGAGCTCATTTCGAAGAACCACTATGCTTCTGATCAAATCAACACCAGAATGCAAGAAATTGTCGTCTTATGGGAAACTTTGGTTCAGGCCTCCGACAAGAAGGGCTGCAAATTGCAGGAAGCTTGTCAGCAGCAACAATTCAACCGTACGATTGAAGATATTGAACTATGGTTGAGCGAAGTTGAAGGTCAGTTGTTGTCCGAAGATCATGGCAAGGATTTGACATCAGTGCAAAATTTGCAAAAGAAGCACGCGTTGTTGGAGGCTGACGTAATGGCTCACCAGGATCGTATCGAGGCTATCAAGGTTGCAGCCAATAAATTCATCGAGTCAGGCCACTTTGATGCCGACAACATCCGTAACAAGGAACAAGGACTGTCGACACGATATGCTGCTCTGGCAGCCCCGATGGCCGAGCGACGATCAAGACTCATGGATTCACTACAAGTCCAACAATTGTTCCGCGATCTTGACGACGAAACCGCTTGGATCCGTGAGAAGGAACCCATTGCTGGTTCTACCAATCGCGGTCGTGACTTGATTGGTGTTCAGAATCTGATCAAGAAACATCAAGCGGTCCTGGCTGAAATCAACAATCATGAAGCTCGACTTGTTAACGTTGTCAAATCGGGCGAGCAAATGTTGCAAGACCATCCTTATTCTAGTGATGATATCAAAGTGAGACTTGATGCACTCAAGGAGCAATGGGATTCATTGAAGGAGAAGGCTTTGCAGCGCAAGCAAGACTTGGAAGATTCTTTGCAAGCTCATCAATTCTTCGCCGATGCCAACGAGGCTGAATCGTGGATGCGGGAGAAGGAACCAATTGTCTCGAGCATGGATTACGGAAAGGATGAAGACTCGTCTGAGGCCCTACTTAAGAAACATGAAGCGTTGGTGTCCGATTTGGAAGCTTTCGGAAACACAATCCAAGCACTTCAGGAACAGGCCAAGAACTGCCGCCAACAAGAGACCCCTGTTGTTGACATTACTGGCAAGGAGTGCGTCGTTGCCCTCTACGACTACACCGAAAAGTCACCACGTGAAGTTTCAATGAAGAAGGGCGACGTTCTGACTCTACTCAACTCGAATAACAAGGATTGGTGGAAAGTTGAGGTGAACGATCGTCAAGGTTTCGTTCCGGCTGCCTACATCAAAAAGATCGAAGCCGGACTGAGCGCAAGTCAACAAAACCTTGTCGACGGACATTCCATTGGCAAGCGTCAGAGCCAAATCAACTCACAATACGACAACTTGTTGGCATTGGCTCGCGAGCGCCAGAACAAATTGAACGAAACGGTGAAAGCTTACGTGTTGGTTCGCGAGGCTGCCGATCTCGGTGCCTGGATTAAGGACAAGGAGAATCACGCCCAAATCAAAGATGTTGGTGAAGATCTTGAAGAAGTCGAGATCCTTCAAAAGAAATTCGATGACTTCAACGACGACTTGCGGGCAAACGAAGTGCGTTTGGCCAACATGAATGAAATTGCCGTTCAACTAACATCACTCGGTCAAACTGAGGCCGCGCTCAAGATCCAAACTCAAATGCAAGATCTTAACGAGAAATGGACGTCGCTGCAACAATTGACCGCCGAACGTGCTAGCCAATTGGGGTCGGCTCATGAGGTTCAACGTTTCCATCGCGACATCGATGAGACTAAAGACTGGATTGGTGAGAAGGAGAACGCCCTGAACAACGAAGACTTGGGCAAGGATCTGCGAAGCGTACAGACGTTGCAACGCAAACACGAGGGCATTGAACGTGACTTGGCTGCGTTGGGCGACAAGATCAACCAATTAAATGAGACGGCAACCCGTTTGATGTCATCCCATCCGGACACTGCCGAGCAAACGTACACCAAGCAGAAGGAAATCAACGAGATGTGGGATCAAGTTTTAACCAAGGCCCAAGCTCGTAAGGTCAAACTTTTGGACTCGTACGACTTGCAACGCTTCTTCAGCGACTATCGCGATTTGATGGCTTGGATTAACTCGATGATGGGATTGGTCACGTCCGATGAATTGGCCAATGATGTCACCGGAGCTGAAGCACTCATCGAACGTCATCAGGTAAGTTGTGTTATTTTGTCATGGATTCTATTCAATTCGTACTTTGATTTCCAAGTCGATCAACATTTATATGTTTATCATAATACACCAACAAATCCGATCAATCAATCGAAATCTATTTCTGATTTTACGTTCAAAATTTCTTGTAGAATCATCGAGCTGAAATAGAGTTTTTCTTTGGCCCGCCCGAGGTACTACTGACATAGAGATTGAGTATTATATATTATCCGAAAAAAGTTGTCGTAGGGTTATCTGAACAGAACTCTGAAAGATAAAAAAAACTTCCCACTATAGATGTTTCGTCATGTATTTATTTAAAGCGAAATTAATTTTGCCATAGTTTTTGACAACAGGCTTCAGTTAATTGTTTTTATGTGTGTTTTACATTAATTTGTGTTGTTTAGTTATCTTATTATCTATCAATGTCGTGGCTCCCAAAATGTATACTAACAGTATTTTTCTCTGTGATATATTTTTTGTCTATAACACACATTGAATTTTGGCTAACGTGTCTCTTGAAATTCGAGGTGAAGCTCACTAATATTGCAATTGCAGATTTTGGTTTTGGGCATCACAGCCCCTAACAACAAAAGTTTAGAATGGATCTAATTTCTGTCCCTTAAAACTTGGAATGTTTGCCGCTCCTTTTTTATGGTTTTATCAATTGTTAAATGAATTTTTGAGTTTTTTTTTTCATTTTGAAATAATTTTTGAGGCACATGATCGACGTTCGATTTTTTTTTTTCAAATTTTTTTTTTGAGGCATGCATTTAATATCATAAGCTTTAAATAACTGCTCGCCTGGAAAACTGTATAGATTCAAATGTTAATAGGAAAGCCATTTGTTCTTACTATAGAAAATTGACAGCTGCAGACCCATATTTTTGACTCCTTAGGGTTGCTTGCACAAAACGGGTCGGGTCCGTGAATTGAAAAGCTGAGGTCTTCTTGTTCACTTATTTCATAAATGTGCTTGTTACTTTTTATGGGTACATTTCTCGTTTATATAATAATTATTACTGTTTTGTGAGTCTTCTCCGTTTGCCAACTACCCTACTCCTGTAGTATAAAACGGTGGAGTTTTGGAGGTTCGAACAGAACAGTTTCAGCATCGTTTCGACTTTTGGTGTTTTTCTAGTGCAATTGTTTGTTCAGTTACTTGAAAAAGTACAATAGTAGTTAAGAGCGGAATGTGGAAGGTGGTCGCGATTTTCGTAGTAAAACTTACCAAACTTCTGAAGGGTCGATTGTACGAGCTGTGGTTGAGCTAAGCATTGTTTTAGAGAAGCAACCGCCTCGATGGGGTTTTCCCATAGGGGTTAAGCGGGAGCCGCTGGGGAATTGAAGGTATGTTCAACATCATGTGGAATGAGACCACATGCTGGACAGGAATTCTGTATGTTATTGTCGATGCGGGACAGGTACGAGTTCTGACGTGGACACCATCCAGAACGGAGTTGAGCTAACGTAGTCCTGGTTGCTCTAGGTAATCGAGATTCGTAGGATGTGGCAGATGGTTGTGCATTAAGTACCATGTTTGATTTAAGGTTCGCTATAAAAGAAAGTACTACCTCACTATGCAGTGTTGTGTTAGTCGACTTGTAGCTGATGTTATCCAAGGGAACTCTTATGAACTTTTGAACTTACCTCTCATGGTCCCTCATGTTGCGTCTACGTAACCTGCCTGCGAGGTTTTGCCCATCAGGTTGAAGTTGGGATGGTCACTTCGATAATAGCCAACCAGATACTGCTTGGTGAGAAGAGTGTTATCGCTTCTTAAAGGTCGCCACACACGACAACCATTTTGGTCGCGAGGATGCATCGAACGAAGTCAAACTGGGCTTTCTGAATCGCTGTAAAAGATACTTTTCACCATCTGATCTGGCTCAAATTTACAAGGCTCATTAAGACCGAAACTTGAATTTAATTCCCACATATGGGCAGGCGCAGGTAGAACCGCATTATCCGCGTTAGACAAAGTCCAACGAAAAGCCTTCAAGGTTATTGACGATGAATCCATAACATCTCAAATCGAACCGCTTGAACACCGGCCAAGTGTCGGCTGTCTCTCACTCTTCTATCGCTACTACAACCGCCGTTGCTCTGATGAAATAGCCAACCTCATTCCTGAGCATACCTTTCCTTTACGTAACACCCGTCTAGCCAGTCGTGCCCGTCCTAATCTTCTAGAACTCAGCAGCAGTCGCACCGCCAAATTCCATGACTCGTTTGTATTCAGGACAACACGAATGTGGAACGATCTACATACCATCTTTTGTTTTCCCCCGCAACTATGACCTACAAAAATTTAAACGGAATGTACACCTTCACCTTATTCAAACTCAACCCATCTCCCCACTACCTTAATCCCTTACCGCCAACGCTGTGCTCTCGCATCAAAGGGTTCCCCCTAAGCTTTGGTATAAACCTAAAAAAAAACTCAGTAGAAAAAAAAAATCTCCTCATTTCCACCGTTCTATGATATTTGATAGTTCGATGGAAGTTCGGCCGTGGTTCTGCGCGATCATGTGTGGCATCATTCTGGTCTCGTGGTGAAGGTGATGCTGTGACGCAATCAGGAAGCAGCCTGTGACAGTCCTAAGAGTAGCATTCTGGCAGGTCTGTATTTTTTCCACTGAGTGTCACACAAATTTTCTGACCAGGTAGGAGCCGCATAGTTGGCCACAGAACTCCCGATTAATTTGTATGTCGCTAGTAAGGTCTCTTTGCCCTTTTCCCGGGAACCGCTAGCTAGAGCTTTGAGGACCTGCTTCTCATCTTGTCACAGATGGTTTGCGCATGGATCGAGTAGGTCATGATGTCAACGATGACATCGAGAATTTTAGGGTCGTTAGTGGTGGGAATGATGCGCTCGGTGACCGTGTTGAAGGCAATTAAAAGGACACAGTGTCCATATCCAATTGTAGTTTCACTTCTTTAGTTCATGTGGTAAACAAGGTATCAGACGACTTCGGAGCTGACAGAGTAAGGTTTTTATTGACGAAGAAGGTGTTAAGCTCTTCAATGTATATCTGTTTATTTGCTCGCAAATGGTAACCGACGACATCATCCTATGGCGTCGATGATCAAAATCGTCCAAATCATCAGCTACTCTGATGACTGTTCAATTTTGACAACCGACAATGACATCACCCTAATCTGCGAGCTATTTGCTCACAGATATACCTTGGCGAAAGTCAAGGTGGTGTAGGGAGTCCTGACATGTACATGTGTTAAACAGAGTGAGAGATCTTAGTTCAGATTTCCCATTTCTAAATTCTATGTAGGAATGTCTACCGGCAAGATGATTGGCGTTTGTTATTTGCAACGGAAGTGATGTACCGCAGATGTCAGACAGGAAAAACAAGTGGCTCACAGTGGGTGCGTTTTTAAAACAAAACAGTGTCGACACGACGACAGCGCGACTCTCTCATTCACTCACAGGTGCACAACATTTTACATCTCTGTCACAGATGCAGCAGTGTCGACACTGTTTCGTTTTGAAAACGCACCCAATGTTAAAGGTCTTTGACAGGTCTAACTCCGCTAGAATAGTTCGTTGACATGGACGTGCTAGTTGAATAAGAGTCGAAATTATTGGGTGGAGTAACACTTCGAGAGTCGTGGCCAATAGAAGAAGAAGAATAGAAGACTGAAGCTCACTTTTGCGCTAATCTCGCGAATGCTGTATCGATACTGTATACATCGACAAAATTTTGTAAGCGCGATAACTCTCAAACGGAAGAAACAAACGGGGCGAAACTTGTCTAGTTGATGGACGTCAACTATGAATAGGTTCCTATTACAACTCTGTGAAATCTATTAAACGGTTATAAAGTTATATGTAGTTATAAATCACAAGAGAATGCTGGTACACTGGCTCTCGAACGTAAGAGTCAAACAGGAGTCAATTTTTCCAGTTGGTGGACGTCAATTGTTGATAAATGTCTATGAGGTCTATGGCCCATGCTTCGAAGTGGGTTCGCATCACCAAAATGATTTTTCGCGACAATTTCTGTACGAACCTCTATATTGAATGGTTGTTGTTGTGGTAGCGATGCTTCAAATACTGCAGTTCTTCTTGCATCGAGTGGGTTTGGCAGCTCTTGGCCGTCGGAAAACGGGTCGTTCCGGTACGAAGAATCGGCTGCCGCAGGAACGCCTACTCGTATGTTGGATAGTCTGCTGAGGTTGAGGGTTTATTTTAGGCGCGTTATTTTCCGTATCTATCGATTGTTGTGTAGGGTAAAACAAACAAGCGACTTTGTGTAATGCGTGTTCGTTACCCCCTACCCTACACTCGATAAATACCCAAAAGAATGCGCCTTTTGTCATTGTTTCGTTCTTCCCATCTTTGGGACTATTGTCTAGCCCACTGCGCTATAGATTTTTTAAGAATCATATTTAGGGCTACCTATTGAGACGCCTGGTTACAAACTCAACCACTTGTGCTAGCGTAAAACATCGCTTACGGAATACGGACAGTACCTCTGAGTTTTTTTGAATGGTTCGTCGCAAACACACACACACACCTGACTTAGAGCTGTGATCACTGTAAGTGATGGTTGTTGTTTTAAATTTGTTTAAAGTGCGTTTTAGTCGCACTTTAAACAAATTCCCATTCTCACGTCAGAATTATCCTTAGCAGACAGTCTCCTAATCCCGGTCAGCCCTAAACACTTCAGTCTTGGAAGTTAACAACTGCTATTTGAAGAAGGTATTGAACATTCTTCCCACGGCTAAAGTATTTAACCATACAACAACCCTCTCAGGGGCGATCAAACGTTTTCTGTTCGTTTTCCAATGACATAAGGCCTTCAAGAATGCACGAGAAGACCTCGAAGATGAAAAACGTTCTTAGATGTTTGTTCATTCTGTCCGCTCATTACGTTGTGGTCACTTCAAATTCAAAAAAAAAAAAAAAACGCCAACAGATACATTGAACACTGCATGACAGACACCCCACATGTCTTCGATGGAAAGAATGGCTCTCCATTTGGTCTTCTATTCCAACCTTTTCAAATGAGGCCTATTTCAGTGCGAAAATTTGGCTAGCGAATAATAGCAATTTTCTGTACTCGCACCGAATTTAATCAATAGTTCCGGAAATATTTTCTAGACAGACGGGGTATGTGTAACCTTTGTTTTACGCGATCCTGAATCATGGTTTCTCGAACAAACAACCATTTAGCAGACAAGTAAAGTGCTGGCTTAAAAAGTCCTTTCATAACTTTTACATGTACCACTGCTAAGCAAACATTTCACCTAACATGGTAAGCATCGCATTATATTAATAAACGGTGGTATCAGCAAC
The DNA here is from genome assembly GCA_964017055.1 of Chloromyia formosa. Classification (NCBI taxonomy): domain Eukaryota; kingdom Metazoa; phylum Arthropoda; class Insecta; order Diptera; family Stratiomyidae; genus Chloromyia; species Chloromyia formosa. The sequence goes on from OZ024814.1 coordinate 139,196,639, forward strand.
TATGTACTAACAATCGTCGATATATGGCAACCTCTATGCAAAAATCGGCAACCACATAGCAAAAACGCAATTGTTCGTCATCACGATAACAAATTGGCTTTGTAAATTTGTATTTTTTTTATTATATAATTTCAAAATTTGTATAAAAACAAATTATTCGTCAAAATTGTAAATTCCATAAACACACACACAACCATCAACTTCTTTTAACGATCATCACCAATGTTCCACGTTCATGATCTAATAGCGCTAAAAAAAAACTCCTTAGCTGGCGATCTAATACGATCCTTTCACTATTCCAGGAACATCGCACTGAAATCGATGCTCGTGCCGGAACATTTGCCGCTTTCGAGCAATTCGGCAAGGAATTGCTCCAGGCCAATCACTATGCATCGCCGGAAATCAAAGAGAAGATTGAGGATCTGGCCAGGTCGCGTGACGAATTGGAACGCGCCTGGAGCGAACGTCGTCTGCAATTGGAGCAGAATCTGGACTTGCAATTGTACATGCGTGATTGTGAACAGGCCGAGAATTGGATGTCGGCTCGCGAGGCTTTCTTGAATGCCGAGGAGGTTGACTCGAAGGGCGACAATGTTGAGGCCTTGATCAAGAAACATGAAGATTTCGATAAGGCTATTAACGGTCACGAAGAGAAGATCGGTCAATTGCAAGTTTTGGCTGATACGTTGATGAGTCAGAATCACTATGCCTCGAATTTGATCGACGATAAGAGGAAGCAGGTTTTGGAACGTTGGCGTCACTTGAAGGAGGGCTTGATCGAGAAGCGATCACGTTTGGGCGATGAGCAAACTCTACAACAATTCAGTCGGGATGCCGATGAAATTGAGAACTGGATCGCCGAAAAGTTGCAATTAGCCACCGAGGAAAGTTACAAGGACCCGGCCAATATTCAGTCGAAACATCAGAAGCATCAAGCTTTCGAGGCAGAATTGGCTGCCAATGCTGATCGTATTCAAAGCGTTTTGGCGATGGGTGGTAACTTGATCGACAAGAAGCAATGCAGTGGATCGGAGGATGCTGTCCAGAAACGTCTCACCCAAATTGCCGACCAATGGGAGTACTTGACTCAAAAGACAACCGAGAAGTCGTTGAAGTTGAAGGAGGCTAACAAGCAACGTACGTACATCGCAGCCGTTAAGGATCTTGACTTCTGGTTGGGCGAAGTGGAGAGTTTGTTGACAACCGAGGATTCTGGAAAGGATTTGGCTTCCGTTCAAAATCTCATGAAGAAGCATCAATTGGTTGAGGCTGACATTCATGCTCATGAGGATCGCATCAAGGACATGAACAGCCAAGCCGATTCGCTTGTTGACAGTGGTCAGTTCGACAGTGCCGGAATCCAGGAGAAGCGCCAATCGATCAATGAGCGTTATGAGCGTGTCTGTAATTTGGCAGCTCATCGTCAAGCTCGTCTCAATGAGGCTCTGACGCTTCATCAATTCTTCCGCGACATCGCTGATGAGGAGAGCTGGATTAAGGAAAAGAAACTTCTGGTCGGATCGGACGATTACGGTCGCGATTTGACTGGCGTGCAAAACCTGAAGAAGAAGCACAAGCGTCTGGAAGCTGAATTGGCTTCACATGAGCCTGCCATTCAAGCCGTGCAAGAAGCTGGCGAGAAGCTTATGGACGTATCGAATTTGGGCGTTCCCGAGATCGAACAACGTTTAAAGGCTCTTAACCAGGCTTGGGCTGAATTGAAGAATTTGGCAGCCACTCGTGGACAAAAATTGGATGAATCGCTTACCTACCAACAATTCCTTGCTCAGGTTGAGGAGGAAGAGGCTTGGATCACCGAAAAGCAACAGCTTTTATCTGCTGAGAACTATGGCGATTCGATGGCTGCTGTTCAAGGTCTTCTCAAGAAGCACGATGCGTTCGAAACTGATTTCGCCGCTCATCGTGATCGCTGCTCGTTGATCTGCGAACAAGGCGCCAGTTTGGTGGAGGCGAAGAATCATCACGGTGACTCGATTGGACAACGATGCAATCAACTACGCACCAAATTGGAGAATTTGAACTCGTTGGCCGCTCGTCGCAAGGGAGCGTTGTTGGACAACTCAGCCTACTTGCAGTTCATGTGGAAGGCAGATGTTGTTGAGAGTTGGATTGCCGACAAGGAGGGATATGTCAGGTCCGAGGAGTTTGGTCGCGACCTTTCTACCGTTCAAACTTTGCTTACCAAACAGGAGACGTTCGATGCCGGTAAGTTAGATTGAAATGTGATTTAATTTATTGGGTTTAATTGCATGGATTGGATGTCTTTCAGGTCTTAATGCGTTCGAAAAGGAAGGAATCCACAATATCACTGCCCTGAAGGATCAATTGATCAATGCCAATCACGCTCAATCTCCAGCCATTCTTAAGCGTCACGAGGACGTTATCAGCCGTTGGCAAAAATTGCGAGCTGCCTCCGAGGCACGCAAAGCTCGTCTCTTGGACATGCAAGATCAATTCAAGCAAATCGAAGAATTGTACTTGACATTCGCCAAGAAGGCGTCAGCATTCAATTCGTGGTTCGAAAATGCCGAAGAAGATTTAACCGATCCTGTGCGCTGCAATTCAATCGAAGAGATTCGTGCGTTGCGGGAGGCGCATGCCCAATTCCAGGCTTCATTGTCGTCGGCTGAAGCCGATTTCAAATCATTGGCTGCCCTCGATCAGAAGATCAAGAGTTTCAACGTTGGCCCCAACCCGTACACCTGGTTCACAATGGAAGCGCTCGAAGAGACCTGGCGTAATTTGCAAAAGATCATCGAGGAGCGTGACGGAGAGTTGGCCAAGGAAGCTCAACGACAAGAAGAGAACGATAAGTTGCGCAAAGAGTTTGCCAAACATGCCAATTTGTTCCATCAATGGTTGACCGAGACGAGGTGGGTTGAGTTTATATTGATTTTTTTTTCAGACGAAAGGATACATGGACTATCATTGATTATTCCATTATTACTATTATAGATTCTATATACTCGGTTGGGATAAACATGGGTAAAGAAACGAAGCTGTACATGTCGTTTGTGGACTGTTTGAGCTTATCATGCTTTACTGATATCTATTTTTGCAATGCAATTAACAAGTGTGAGCTTATCATTTTAACATTGAAGTCAGCGCAATCGGCTCCGTAAAAAGGCTGATTTGCTGTTAAAAATTCCTTATCGCAGAGGAAGCAACTTTGATTGCACTTTATCTTGATTTTGTGATATGTTTAAGATGTGAAAGATTTCGCTGCGCTCCTCGAACAAAGATTATAGTTTCGTGTTCAGTGCGGAAGAAATTTCTTTAAAACACAGGACTTCATTTGCTCATATACAGGAAATTCATACTTCATTAATTTGAAAAGGCTTATTCAGAATAATCAGACAGCAAAGATTGGGATTAAAAAAAACGAGTTGGAAACTAATTCCTTTTAATATCTTATATTATTACTATTTTTTAAACCGCACTATTTTACTCTTCCTCCTCTCTAGAACTTCCATGATGGAAGGATCCGGTTCATTGGAACAACAATTGGAAGCTCTGCGTGCAAAGGCCACGGAAGTTCGGGCGCGACGTGTTGATCTGAAGAAAATTGAAGAGTTGGGCGCTCTTCTCGAAGAGCATCTCATTCTCGACAATCGATACACGGAACATTCAACAGTCGGTTTGGCCCAACAATGGGATCAATTGGATCAGCTCTCAATGCGTATGCAACACAATTTGGAACAACAGATTCAGGCACGTAACCATTCCGGCGTCTCGGAAGATTCCCTCAAAGAATTCTCCATGATGTTTAAACATTTCGACAAGGACAAGAGCGGTAAACTCAATCATCAAGAATTCAAATCATGTTTGCGTGCTCTCGGCTACGATTTGCCCATGGTCGAGGAAGGACAACCCGATCCTGAATTTGAGGCTATATTGGATGTAGTCGATCCGAATCGTGACGGTTACGTGTCACTGCAGGAATACATTGCGTTTATGATTTCGAAAGAAACCGAAAACGTGCAGAGTTATGAAGAAATCGAAAATGCCTTCCGCGCCATTACAGCATCCGACCGACCATATGTCACGAAGGAAGAATTATATATGGTAAGTTGTCGGCATTCTTTAATTTGTACATAATAGAGAGTTAATCCTGTAATTTCCTTTGACAGAACCTTACAAAGGATATGGCCGACTACTGCGTACAGCGTATGAAAGCCTACCAAGACCCCAAGACCGGCCATCCTGTTACCGGCGCCCTGGACTATATTGAGTTTACGCGGACTCTTTTCCAGAACTAAACGCAGAGACATCTTATTTAAGGCAGCATTATTTCTAATAATATTTTCTAGAAAAAAAAGAAGGTTTATTCAATCGTTAATATATATTAAAAATATAATATTTTATTTATCTTCCACAAGTTTCAAAAGAAAACACATTTCTATGGCATTTAAGAAAAAAGAATTCGCTAGTTTTACTATTTTATTTTTACACATACATTATTATAAATTTAAAAGCAAAAAAGAAAGTATTTTTCATTTCTTGTTTCTTCTTGAGAAAAAAAAATAGAATTACGTGGAAAGAGCTACTTATATTAAAGATGCGCATATGAGCTAATGTTTTTGCTTTTGATGAATCGCTTTTCATGGTATGGTACTCATATAATAATAGATCAAGAGGTTCGGAAAGTAAATTAGATTAGGATGTGGTCCTTCTCAATGTAACAGTGTCACGTAATACATAAAAAAAATATATGCATGCATATTCTAAAATAAAGCTTTCAAGAGAAATAAAATTGATTTAAAGCATGTAAATGAAATGCTGTTTTAATTTCATCAAAATCGTGGATCTAACCGAAATGGCTCTAAATTTTGAAGGGAAGCACGATTCGGCTAAAGATTAACACCAACAAGATCAAGAGTCTTATCCCGTCGCGCCGTGGCGAAAAAGAAGGATTCCAACTCGTCCTATTGCCATTAGTGTCAATGCTTGTAGAGAAGGTGGATAAATTCGTTAACCTAGATAGCACTGCTGCCGAAGATGGTGGTACACAGCAGAACATCGCTCGTCGTATCAACTGGCAACCAGGCAAATTGCGTTTGCCTATCAATTTGTAGAAATTACGAGCGCAGATTTATAGGCATTGAAGTCCAGAATGACCAATGGTTTTCGCTTGGTACTATTATCTACCTTACAAACCAAACATAGTCCTTATAGGACCCCGAAATTAAGAAACGGACTGCACAGAATTTTTCAAGCGCTCACGCGGATCAAATATTTTCCATGGTTTCTAGTATAACTGCGTGGAACCTGTTGTGTTGAAGATGTCGACGTAAGTTTTGTAAAGATCCCAGTATAGTTATACTGGATGAAATCATTCGAAAAAACACGTCCCACGCTTTCGGTAGGCATAAGACATATCCATGTACCCATGTATCTGGTGGCAGTGTAGATACTCGTCATAAATTCTGCTTTGCTTTGCCCTGTCCGCTTGGGCTCCTTTCTCTCGCGGGATCGTTTCGTTTTCGTTTGCATCGCGTGAGTGCAATATTCACCTCCTCTCGTGCACCCTGTTCCATCTACCCGTTCGGTACAGTTTGCAGATTGCAGCCTATCGACATTTCTCTGAGTACGTTTCTGCTAATCGCAATCACGCTTCCCACCATCTTTTCCCAATCGGACGTGTATTGTATTTGTGTATCTATTGCAAAATCGCTCCCACACTATCCGTCTCATCCCGCCCCTTTACTCGTAATCAACAGTCCAGGTCCGGCACACACAATCCGTTTCTCAAGTAACGCGTGCGACTCTATGCGATTGTGTCCGGCAAACATTCCAACACACGCACAAAGAGAATGCACAAGAAAAATTTTGGAATTTTTGCAGAAGGGGGGGGGGGGCATTTGATCTTCTGCAGACCTCTGAATGTACATCATGTCACGATGAGCTGCCCGGAACTATAACATCCTGCGACGAATATTTCTCTATTTCGGGGCTTGGGAGATTTTAACTCGCGCAGTACGAATCCGCCATTTTGTTTTATGATACGTTTATTGCATGTGTGGTGGGGGCCCACATTGTGGGCCAGTCAGACCTCAAATCGCCGCCATTGCAAATGCACAACCATTTGGATAGAATGAACTTCATCCGCGATGGCTCTCGCTCTTTATCTTCGGGGGGGCGGGAACTATGTAATGTACACACTCTCAAATTGCGTCTGCGCATGTCCAAATGTTAGTTGAACTGACTACTTGCTACTTTTTCTGGGACCCTATTGATTCAGATATGTAGTACAACGCGCGCTATTTTATTTGTTTGGATTCCAGCCATTTTGAACATTTTGGAATTTTTGCGGAAGGGAGGCATTTGATCTTCTGCAGACCTCTGAATGTACATCATAACATATAACATCCTGCGACAAATATTTCTTTATTTCGGGACTTGAGAGATTCTAACTCGCCTAGTATAAATCCGCCATCTATATGTTTATTGCACGTGTGGTGGGGGTCCACTTTGTTGACCAGTCAGACCTCAAATCGCCGCCATTGCAAATGCACAAACGCAGTCGTTGGATTACCCGATTTGGCTCGAATGAACTTTATCGGCTCTCGCTCATCTTCGGGGGCGGGAACTATGTACACTCTCTCAAATTGCGTCTGCGCATGTCCAAATGTTAGTCGAACTGACTACTTGCTACCTTTTCTGGGACCCTAGTGATTCAGATAGTACAACACGGGCTATTTTATTAAATGATGAATGGGAATTGGCGGAAATTGAAGGTCATTGAAAGTCCGCCCGTTCACCCGTACACTATGTTATTTTTTGCCGTCCACAACGTCAACTTTTATCGCTATCAAATCAACATCCCAACATGTACACAGGATCCCCGCAGGCGCACCGCCCGTGCGCATCTACAAGCAACAGCCATGCACAATGACCACTTCACTCAAACGACATGCACAACCAGAAATAAAAATTTCGCTTCCTTATGCAGAATGTTCAATGGGCTTGTTTCCTGTTCTGACCCCCGAGTAGAAAAACAGACATTTCGTGTGACGGACAGATTTTTAGGATGACCCCCAGCTATAAGACATATATGTCAAAAAAACCTCCCACACTTCCATTCGCCATTCCAAATCCAAACATTCCAATTCTGCATAACCTCAAATGCGGCGGGTTATCAACAAATGGTTAAATGTCAAGTACAAGAATATCGAATTCCACGCCGATTACAACGTTTTTGCTTTATCATCGTGATAGCTGTGACGCCGAGGCTTACAAGAAGTGAAAATGGGCGAAATCAAGGTAACAAACTGTCTCCAGCTAATAAAAATCCGAAAAATGAGCAAACTCTACTTTCCAGATTGAATTCGCTGTGCAAATGTCCGGGCCGGGGTGTGCTGCCAAAGTACAGAGATGTCTCGAAGGCATTGGCATTATAGAAATCAACCCCGACCTTGGGCAGGTCATAATAAACACAAAGGTACCATGGTGCGAGGTACAAAATCGAATTGAGCAGACCGGACGTCGAGCTGTCCTATCAGGGTTCGGAGGTAACCATCATAAATTCATGGAAAATCGAATAGAGTATGATAGTATGATTTTTAGGCCAGTCTGCAGTTGCCATGATAGGAGATGGCCAGCAGGAAATTAAGGGTGTAGTGCGATTTTCAGCTATCGATGATCAGGGTAATGGTTGCGTTGTCGATGGTGTAATCGACGGCCTCAGTGAAGGTTTGCATGGTCTACACGTCCATGAATGTGGCGATATTTCGATGGGTTGTGATTCGGTCGGCGATCATTATAATCCCAGAAATTCCCCACACGGTGGACCAGATGATCCTGCCGGATCCCGACATGCAGGAGATTTGGGAAATGTACGTGCCGGTCATGATGGGCGTGCCACATTCCGATTTATTGACCCGATTTTGTGTGTGAGTGAAATAATTGGAAGGGCAGTGGTGGTGTCGGAGAATCCTGATGATCTAGGAAAGGGTGGACACGAAAGATCACCGATTGATGGGAATACAGGGAGAAGGTAAGTTGCTTTATAAAAGAGTCGTGTCCAAGTGAAGTGGAGTTTTCTTCCCCTCTATTAAAAAAAAAGTTTATTTGATAAGAGAAGCATATCGCGAACTATCGTGTAACTCGATTGGAATCGAATTGCTTCCGAATGGGTGAAAATGGTACCATGTAACTCGAAAACGATTTTTACAATTTCCAAAAATCATTGAGTATTCGCTTCGAATGAAAAATTTCGTACCGTATACTCGATGATTATTGAAAGTAGGGGGATTCATGCTCACGTCGTAAACGTTATATTCGCCGTAAACTTCTGTCATCCCCAGAAGTTTACAACTTTACGACAAATACGAGGTTTACGACGTGAGCATGAATTCCCCTATTGAGACTCGTTTTCCATGTACATGGTCCCATTTTCATCCTTTCGAAAGAAATTCGACTTGATCACATTATAGGGCCCCAGTTTCTTACGAACAAAATTTAATGTTACAATCACAGGATGGTAGTTCAACCGGAGGAATACGGAAGAAAGTTTCAAGACATTACTGCAATTAAATATGTACTCAAATTCTTAGATCACAAGATTCGGTTTTATAATTTCAGATTGGCGTGTGGAATAATCGCTCGTTCAGCTGGCATTCTGCAGAATTACAAGAAAATTTGTGCCTGCGATGGTGTAACGATCTGGGACGAAAGGGAAAAACCATTAGCTGGAGGTGATCGTTCGTCAAGTAAACATACTAGTCAGTTGTAATCGTATTTAGAGGCCATACGGTATTTTCTATTTCGTTGGGTTAAGGGCTTGTTTATGTTATTTTTATGACAAATAAAAATTCATTGTAAAATATAATTTGTACTTTATTCAGTGGCACGTCTAGTCATCATCGATTATAATAGTCTCTTCCATATCAAATGACTGTTCCAAACCTTGGTTGTTCAACTCAGCAACGCGGCGTCGACATTTTTTCTTATAATTTAGGACAATTTGATTGCAAAGGGGTGGTGCAGAAATGGATGTATTCGTTTGCATCTGAAAAGGTTGGAATTCGATTAAAATACAATTTTATTTTAGTTGGTGCGGTCCTGTCAGGACATTCTTCAAAGTGAAGGAACTTTGAATAAACTATCATACTTCACATGGTATCTGACATCGAGGGCAATTAACTAGCAGACGAGCCTGCTAGACATGCCTCCGCCACTTTTTTGTGGATTACCCTTCTGCCATATTTGGAAACATATCCGAAATTGAAAACGGGAGACAAACGCCTCACTGTGAGAGTTTCTCACTCGCCTAAGTGTCACCATACACTGTCGATCTCGAACCCGAGCACGAACCTGGTACAAATGTCCTCTGACACACACATACACATAGGTGTGAAGAAAATGGGTCCACTTGTACTAGGCTCGTGCTCGAGTTCGACAGTGTATGGTGATACTAAGAGGCAAGCGATTATTTATTGGGAGTTACTCAACTTGAGTGAATATGGTCAGAATTATCTGCGGACGACTCACGGGTCGTCATTCTAATATTCAGATTCACCAGAAGACTGCGAATTATATCCGATGCCAGGCTGTCGTTTCTGCGAAGCTGACGACGAAACTCCCGCGCACATTTTCTTTTTTGAAGTGTGAAACTCTCATCTACTGCCAAATCGAGTGTTTCGACATGGTTTCCCCTATACATAAGCTGTTTTTTTTCTATACAGAGCAGGATAAGCTGCAAAAAAAAAACGATCGAGAGCAGATTGGAGTAGCGAATACGGAAACGGGGCATGTCTCTGCTGGAAGTATGTCTTTGTTTAGTTAGCATTCAAACGTCAACTCAAATTTCAAGAGGAAATTTAAATCCTTAGTACATACATATACAATCGGTAAAATTTACTTTAGGCACCAAAAATATTTTGTATGTTTACTATTCCATATAATCAGAGAAAACTAACACTTTATTGACAGTAAATGTATTTCGTGTGCTTCCCAAACTGTGAACTGCCCGAAAACTTCGGCACCTGCGCCGCCTGCATTTCATAAGGCAGACTACTTAACCGAGTAGAATTATTGCACTAAGCTTCTATCCAGAGCAGCTCAGATCAAATAGTTGTGTAATTGTGTGGTCTTAACCTGCTCTGCTCAGCATAGCTGTTAAAAAATGCGCATACAGTCCCGATAGTAGCTTTATTGTGAAGAGAGTCGGCTGGATCAACAAATTGGCTGCCCAGATTTAGAGCAATAGTTCCATGGTCGTAGTGCTTGTGGTTCTCGATGATCTACGGCCCATCTCCTTAGTTTTGCCCAATCTAATTGTAAGTAAGATGGAGTTGATGACTTCTGCACTTCCATTTTTTTCCTCTTCAATAAAAATAAACAAAAGAATTCTTTCCAGAGGTAACTGGAACAAATCCAGACTAAATAGCCGTGGAAATGTATCACTCAATAGGAGTATTGAAGTTGTTCTAGCATTTTCTTACCGCCTACATGTTACCCCACACTAAGATCCTACGATTACATTACCTCCAAGAATGTACAATTCCCCTCCGCAGACAAAATTTCACCAAGCAACGCTAACACATATTTGAATTCTTGAGGAGTAACGAGATAATTCATTTCTCCAAAAGTAGTTTTGAACCACTGCTGATATGTCTCTAAATTCGGATTGATTCCTGAGTATACGATACGTGCTGTTAGTAACATAATATACAAAAGTTTTGTATCTTTTTCTCGAATGAACCGCTTGAAAAGCTCCTTGAGATGATCTGGAAAAATATGGGAAAATTAGCGCAAATATAGCAGTCTGCTGTGTACATACTTTTGATTATTCCTCCAATTGAATTATCACAATCTGTTGTTATTATTTCAAGTAGTAGTATGTAATTTTTCCACCCTTTAAATTCGGAATTCGTAGAAGTCTTAAATATATACTCGATCGTTTGTTGCGCATCTTTTGTTATCTAAGAACGACAACGTTTCAATAAAAAAAATTCTATAAAATTAAAGAAACAAACACACTTCCGAAAGCAATTCATATAAAAACGTGTTTCTGTCAACCGTTTTAGTCCAGGCTTGTAAATTTGTAAAGGCACTCTTCAATTTTAGATTTTCGTCTTGTAACAAGACGTTAATGTGTAAATGAACGAGCATTGTAATAACTTCTTCTAAAATTGATCCGTGATAGACTTGAAAGAAATATCTAATATAAAATAGGTTACCATCCAATCCAATTCTCTTCATCGCCAAAACGTAATTGGTAGTCATTGATGTTGGATTTGTGTATAAATCACTGAATAGTCGTTTGAAACATTCCTCAAGGACCGTGGTAAGTTGCGCTGAGTTCTGCAAATCTTTGAAAAGAGCTTTGATTAAGCAACGAATGCGAAAAATAAAGTAAAACGCCTAACCGTAACAACAATTCATTAGTATGTTTGCCAGAAGTTTGAACTTTGTTTCGAGGAAGTCATTCAGGACACACTGAACGTGTTCGTCGTCATCTTGGCTGAAATTAAGATTTTCCGATTTCAACAACTTGTTTCATATTCCGATTAACTGTGGGGACGAAATTTTACCTTAAAATGTATTCGGTTGCTGAAATGATTTTGCAATCTTGCAAAATTTCGAGTACATTCGTGCTTCCAACATTCCACTCCGAATTTCGAAAATATTTTCGGAACAATATCTACAATAAATGGAGAAGTTATTAATTTGGTAAATATGGTGTGGCGGGAATGCAATGAACCTTCTCTTGTGGCTCCAGTGTACGTAAAAGTTTGATGAATTCATCTTTGAATGGTAAATCCTTTTTGAAATTGATCCGTTTATTGATTTCCTATAAATAAATAATGTGAATTATAACTCATCTAATCAATCAATGAATGCAAGCTACTTGAACCAATGAAAAGCTTGAGCAAAATTTGATGGGTGGTAGAGACTTTAACGCGGATAGGGGCACCTGCTCAATTTGGGGCCAAATCAAATAGTGTCAAATATTTTTACTTCAAATCAGCAAACCCATGCTATTTATCGCATTTTTTGCGATGAATAAAGAGGACGAAACATCAGAATCAATTAGAAAAGAATCATGGATGGTACCGTGTGTAAGAAACAATAAATTGTCTTTAATTTTCGCTTGAAATTTCTTAGATTCCCAGTCGTGTAGTTGCTGCAGCAACGATGGGGCAAAAACCCACACCACAGGGTCCGAAACCCAGCAACATTAAGCCGGCGTCCAGGTCGTTTTAGAGAATTAGCTTCTAGGGTCGTTGGACCTTCACTGTTACTTTGGTAACTCTCAGCTCCGTCTCCAAATGCACCTTTCGATGATTAACACCACACCACTACAAACATTGTTCAACGTTGGGCAATTCATGCTTTACAATATGCAGCAAACGATTCTAGTTTTATAACGTCACCATCAAATGCGTCACAGTGGAGGAGAAGATTGTATTAGCAAAGCAGCATAACAACAACTTAAAATTCAACTCACATAGAAAAACATTTCTGTTTTTGTTGGGGAATTCTCAATGTTGTTTTGAACAGGTCAGTTTGTACAGCTGACGTGCGTGCGTGATGCTGATGATAAACGAATGTATTTTTATCAGCATCCGTTCTAATCAACTGGAACGGTTCGACGGAGACGGCTCTCCATGAGGTGATAAGCACGATCGAGCATGACCTACACTACAAGCAATACACCGAAGCAGCTTTCTTGGATATTCATCATCATCATCAGATCATGAGAAGTCCCTCACCGGGTGTGGGGTGGAGACTTGATTTAGTAGCTGAATAGTAGCTATGTTAAAAAACAGAATGATTAAATAGGAGCTGGGAGGATGTCAAAGAACTAAATACGTGAGCAGGGGGACCCCCAAGGCGGCATGACGTCTCCACTGCTATGGATTATAGTGATGGACGGACTCCTAAGAAAGCTGTTTGCTTCAAGAGCCAAGGTAATCGCATACGCAGACGATGTGTTAATTCTGGTTTAGGGAAGGTTTCTACACTCCACGGGATGGATCTGAGAACGAATACTGCAGAGTAACGATCACATACGGGCATAGCCAAGGGATTCCCCATGCAATTTCCAGCAAAAAATATTAAGGAACATTGTTTTTTGAATTCTTAACCCTTTAGTAGCTACAGGCATTTACATTTTTTTTTAATTCCTTATCTAACCTTACTAAAAATACAATATCTCAAAAATTACGCTAGCTAGAACCTTAAAATAAGATGATAAACACACCTAATTCTCTCCTTTAATATTTAAAATTTATCCCGTGAAAATAGGGCAAACGGTATAATCGTTAAAAGTTCAAAATTTTTGTTTTGCTCTAAAAAAATGTCTATCACCTTTTCTCGAGTTTTCGATAAAATGGCCCAAGCATCATTTTGTTCTAACTTCTAGATTTCTAGTAGCTACAGCCCTTTTAATGAAGCAGAACGGGCTTTTTGTGCATTGAAACGTCGAGTACCTCGCCTATCATTACTTAAAACATAATTAAATGCGAACCACGCAAGCTATCATAATATTTTGCTCTTATATTTAAAATCTATCGTTGGTTGTACCGCTACGAATTAAAAATTTTTGTTAATATTTATATTGTTTTTAAAATCAAGCATTTTTAACCATTTTTCTCGAATATTCTAATACAAAATGTATAAGTATTAAGTTTTGTCCCAAAAATTAAATCTTTAGTTTCTTATGGTCAAATCATACTCAGATCATTCTACCCTAATATCTTAATTGATGGCAGTTGCGGGCCTAGGAATAAAAATCGTCACTTTTCCTCAAAAATTTCGAATTGCATTGAAGTAGTACTTAATTTTATAACGCATAACAGCCAGCGGGTGTTTATAATGAGTTATTTTGAATGAAAAATGAAGGACAATACAATTTTTTATGTTTTTTGGTTTTAATTGAATTTTTAAAAAGTGTTCCAAATGAATTTTTAAATGAAAAAAGGTGAATTTTCTATCTAAAAGTTTTTCAGTCATAAGGTTACAACTGCCACATATTAAGATATTAAAGTAGAATGATCTGAGTATAGATTTTATTTTTGAAACAAAACTTGTACATTATGAATACGAAAATTCGTGAAAAAGGGTTAAAATTGCTAGATTTTTAGTAAATTAAAACAAAAAATTATTTTCATAGCGGTGCGACCATCAAACTATACCTCCGATTTTCAGGAGATACATTTTAGGTATAAGGGCAAAATATTAGCTGAGATTGAGTGTCTATCTAACCATTTTAGCTTGCATAGTTTTCCAGTTATTGTGTTTTAGGTATTGAAAGATCGGCGAAGTACTCAACGTTCTAATGCACAAAAAAGCCTGTTTTCCTACATTAAAAGGTCTGTATTTGCTAGAAATTGAGAAATTAGGACAAGATGATCCTAGGGCGATTAGATCGCAATAGAATAGATCATTAATTTTTGAAACAATTAAAAGTACATTATGCTTGCACAAATTCGAAAAAAGGTAGTGAAAAACATTTTTTTTTTCATTTAGAAAAACTAAAGATTTTAATTTTAAAAATTTGTAACAATTATACTGTTAATCCGATTTTCACGGAATAAATTTTAAATACTAAAGCAGAAAATTCTATGTGATGTATCACTTTATTTGAGGGTTCTAGCTAGCGTAGTTTTCGAGATATTGTGTTTTAAGTAACGCCTATGGTTTAGTAACGTAGATACCCTGTATAAGTATTATTTTGTATATTAAATGTGTATACTTTATCAGTTACTTTTTTTCAATTTGTAATACAATTTTAAAAAAATAAAAAAAATACATATATATATGTATGTACATACAAATGCAAATATTTTCCATGTGGAAAACTTAAAACAAAAAGACTCAAATAAATGTTAATTGCCTTAACTCCTCCAGGGGCATGGGCGCGTACACATCTCTAGCATTTCTATGCTTGTTGACGTTTTGATAGCATATCTACTTTTCGGAAGTGCAGTTGCTTGCATGCACTTCCGATCCGTGCCATCTTTATGCTGACAAGCTCAGGGCACTGTGAGAGTTCTATTAGTACTCACATGCAGTTTTTGATCGCGCCGATATTTAAACTCCGAGCTCTAGATTAGTATCGTAGAGCAGTGACCGAACGACCACGGCCACAGAGCGCGATTTAAGTATCTTCTTCGGGTATCTTCGTGCCAAATTTTTATGTCTTGAGTTTTATATAGGAATCAATTAAATGATTCGGTTAAAAACTGAAAAACCGGTAGTTTCTGTCGGTTAAGACCGGACGGTTTGTTTAACCGACTACAAAAAAACTCGAGTAATCCCTAGATATGACTGAGAATTGGAAGCCATCGTGCATTGCGCAAAAAATTGCTTTGTGAAAGCTGAAAGCCATCATGAGCCAATTGCTGGCAGCCATCCTCGCCACAAACCGCTATCTGCCCAGATTCACGATAACAACTGACGGTGATGGGCCATTGTCTGTAGCAGGCATAAGGGTATTGGTCTTGGGCGTTGGACGTTGAACGTACTGCCGAAGATTATACATTACTAATGTCTAATCTTCGGCACTGCATCGACCAGTGTCTATACAGTGGGAAACGTAGTTTTTTTGACATGGATATGTCTTATAGCTGGGGGTCATTCTAAAAATCTGTCCGTCACACGAAATGTCTGTTTTTCTACTCGGGGGTCAGAAGAGGAAACAAGCCCATTGAAAATTTTTCTATTCTGGTTGTGCATGTCGTTTGAGTGAAGTGGTCATTGTGCATGGCTGTTGCTTGTGGATCCGCGCGGGCGGCGCGCTTGCGGGGATCTTGTGTGTAATATTGAGATGTTGATTTGATAGCGATAAAGGTTGACGTTGTGGACGGCAAGAATGAATGTAGTGGCCGATTTAAAATAGCACCCATTGTACTATCTGAATCACTAGGATCCCAGAAAAAGTAGCAAGTAGTCAGTTCGACTAACACTTGGACATGCGCAGATGCAATTTGAGAGAGTGTACATAGTTCCCGCCCCCCAAAGATGAGCGAGAGCGGATGAAGTTAATTGGAGCCAAATCGGGTGATCCAGCGACTGTGGTTGTGCATTTGCAATGGCGGCGATTTGAGGTCTGACTGGTTCACAATGTGGGCCCCCACCACACGTGCAATAAACATATAGAACAAAATGGCGGATTTATACTACGTGCTATAAACATAGAACAAAAGCTTCACATACGGTACGATGTATTAGCAGCATAAATGTTGACTTTCAATAGGGCGTGTCTATCTGTCTCATGTGGTTGAGTGTCATTAGAACGGGTGTATCGGGTTCATACGGAGACGTTAGTTTTCAATGGGGTATGTCTCTCTGTCTCTTAAAGGGGGTGTTAAGTTTGATTTGGGGCGGGTTTATCGGGAATTGGTTCTTGGAAGACAGGTTATTGGCTTTTGGTGGGAAATGATACAAAGTATCTACACTGCATGCAGATACAGCGAAACACGGCTATGTCTTTGGCTACCGACTGCTTGTAACCTGTTGTGCTGAAGATATCGACGTAAGTTTTATAAAGATCCCAGTATAGTTATACTGGATGAAATCATTCGACAAAACACATCCCACGCTTTCGGTAGGAATAAGACATATCCATGTTTCGATGTATCTGCATGCAGTGTAGATACTTTGTATTTAATTTTTTTTTCAATATGGATAGGTTTCAGTAGAAATTGAACGTCATATAAAAGAAGCTCGTTTTGCTCCAAGCCAAAGATGAAATGAACAAAATATTTACCTCAGCAATCCTTTTCAAGCAAGCCACCATTCTCAGATAATATCAGCTTTACTAGTATTTAATAAACTCATACAAAATGTGTTATCGTGTTACCCTTTGAAACGGATTGTTATTTCAATTCACAATAATTCACAACCATAGTCATAAAGCCATTTTTCAGAAAAGCTACTCTCTTTATTTTTGAATCCTAAAAATCAAATATGAAAAGAAAACCGTCACAAGTGTTTTTTTTCTCGTTTGAACATGGCGTGCTCTCTTCCTGATGTCACCGCTGATAATAATCAATCAGAAGTCCACAGGTGAGGCTCCGTTCTTGATCGGTTGGCTAATCTTCGTAATAAGATTCTATTAATTTTATTTGTAGATTTGAACGCCAACTCCTACTAGAAGTAGCGAAGGCGATTCTGAATCAAAAATGAGATATCCACCAAATGCCCAATTATAAACGCTGGCCCATGTGCGCTGATTTACAGATTTACACCATAATCACTCCACTATAAGGCAATTCACTAACAAATTTTCAAGAAGCGAAGTGTTAACTAGTGTGCAGAAATAGCAAATACAGCCACTCTGCAAAAATACATCCTTCCCGGCTAACGGACGACTGCACAGCACAAGCGCGATTTGATAAGTTAACTGACAGTAAAATTGAATTCAACCGGGTATGGATTGACAAAGAGTTGTTCCAAGTTCCAGCGTTCCCGACGACTTTCTGCAACAGATGTTCAACATACAGCTTCGAAATTTCAACTCGTACTTATTCGGTGGCAAGTCGTCGTTTCTTTTTCGCGACAGTTCGAGCAGAAAAGTTTCAAGTCAACTTCTAGCTAGTAGTAATCTTGGACCTGGACAATTCGCGTGTGAATTTGCCGCCTGCTTGCTATTTTGTTCGTCCGCTAATTTTTCCACAGTGAAATGTTTTCTTCTGGGTTGGCTTTCTATTTTGCAATGTGTCGGTGTTTATAATTATAGCGCGCTAGTGCGATTTCACAGTGTGCCGTATTAGCGCTAATGGAATTTAATTTGTTGAATGAAAGCGATCAGTCGGTGGTCGGTCGTGTTATTAGTGAATTTGTGGTGTGAGCCGTGAGTTTCATAGAAGTGATAATGCGACGACGACACTACAACGTTTGCTACGTGTAGGATGCAAAGTACAGTTTTTTGTTGAATTTCTCGTTTTCGTTGATATTTCTTTCTGCGCTGCGAATTTATTGCTGCCTGCTCCCGTCGTGGTGCTGCTTCTTTACTTCTTGGACTGCTGCATCTATTGCCACAGCTGGCTCGTGGCTGGCCGATCTGGAGACCGAAAACCATTCGTGCAAGTTCTCGTTCTTTTGATTTTCTTTGATTGAATTGCACCGTATTCAGGTAAAGTATTCATGCCCGCTTCTTGTCATTCTTCTAACCCTCTTCAAATTCTTCCACACTAATGCTGGCTGTGATTACAAATTTTAGGGTCAGAACTTCTTCGGCTACAACCGCATGTTGTTAGGTCTCCGCTGCGATATCGCGTGAGCTCCAGTGGAGTGACATTCCCATCACGTTGCTCGCCCTTTCTAGAATGAGTCAGTAAACAACACTAGTTCAAAATAGGAAATCATTTCCAAGCGCCGAGTGTAATCTCGAATCTGTCCCACATACGGAGAGTAACAGACAAAACAAAGCCACACATAATCTGGTGGAAGGTCACGTTAATCGCGCGCCAGTGGGGATCCCTACTACTGACTATAGTTTCCAAGATCCGGTTACTAGAAGCACTTGAGAGTCACATAGCAGAACATTCGTGAAGTAAACGCTTAATCCACATTTCCCGTACTTTCCATTTATAACTCCGTGTGTTGACACACGATATAGCACTTTGTCGCGGATTTTAATTGTTTACATAGCATGCATGCAATCCGCTTATCTTTATTGTGTCGATTGCAATGTGGCCTCTTCCGCGTTGATTCGTTACTAAGTTCTCAGTGTGGTTCTGCATACCTGAACAGCTTGTTTTGATATTCTTTCCTACAGTCGACCTCCTAGTGAAAGTTTCAAGATGGTCTGCTCCACTTCACTTCATCGCCGGCCATTATCCCTGCATTCAACGACTGCACATCAAAGAATAATTCTGAAAATGTCGTCTGCTATGCAAAATACGCATATAAACTTCACACATTTTTGCTGGGGGGCTGTGTGAAAAGCCATTCTGTGAAGTGAAGAGATTGAATTGCCAGGCCAACTTTTCAATTGACACTCGTTGCGGGACTTATTAAATCTGTAAATGCTGCTCCACAAAAGGGGGCTCGTTCCTCGCTCGTTAAGATGTTGGCAAACATTGGGTTGCGCACCGTTTTTGATCAATTTTTCAATTAGAGGTTGCTCATATTGCGATAATGGAAATGCTATTGGCACCACATTGATGACAAACGATGGTCATCGTTGCCAGCTGAGAGCCCTTCTCTATATTGTGGGATTGTCAGGTTTAATGATGATGACGATGAACGAAGATAAATAGCCAAGAACAATTGCAAATACATTGGAGAAGTGCTTTTGCTGATTGCTATTGAACGATTCATTAGGCCTGAAATTAACCTATGTTCGTGGGTCAAGTATGTTTATGTGAATCCTGTAATTGTTTCACTTAAAACGACTGCGATAGATGAATTTGATTCGGGATGAGGTTTGGTGCCGTCGGCCCTGTTTTTGGGTCTCGATATAATGCGAAATACAATAAATCATTTGAAACAGTTGAAATAGGAGTTAGGAAGTTTTTTTTCCCAAGGGGAGCATATAAATGCGTTCCCTGTAAAATCCTCGCACAGGATGTGTCCTAGTCCAGCGGAGTAGACGTTCCTGGTAAATATCCGTCTTTCTGTTTTCGACCTGGTAAACCTAGTTTGTTTTTCTTTACATGTAATTTGATTCGAATCGAATTGCTTTCGAAAGTATGAAAAACGAAAACGAACTTCTCCATTTCAATAGTTATCGAGTATTCAATATGAAATTTTTCATTCGATACTTGATGATTTTTGTTATTGGGAAATTCGTTTCCGAGTTAAAATACATGGTATCAATTTCCGGGATCAAGGTCTGTTTCTAACTCGAAGGACCCATTAACTTTGCAGTATAGCCATATTTTTTGTTTTCTTCGAAGGAAATGCAAATGCATTGAACTTCATTCACAGTACCGTTGTATTTTTTTTATTTTGTGACTCATTCTTGAACAAAATACCACGTGCCGCGTATCTGAGCGAAGTCGACAAATGTAAAATTTTAGACTTTTTGGATCAAAAATTGAGTTACCGGGAAATACGAAATTTGGGGCGTTCGGACAGAGTTATCCGAAATTTCGTCAATACTCGGAACGACTAACATAATTCGATTGTACATTATTGTATATTGTGCATTATTTAGTTTCCGTGAACTTCATAATATTCCCCGAAATTTGGCGTGAATCTGGTTTCGTATTTCAAGGCACAAACTCATCAGGCGCCTCCATACCTCGCACCATGAAAGAGGTGCGACGAAATCAGTGATGATCGGCCAGATCTCAAGGAAAACTTACAAAAAAGCGTAATATTTGAAGAAAACCCTTTTTTTTACCGTTTTTTATAATCCTGTTGGCTCCTTCAACTTTGCAAGTTTCAGGCTCCAATAAATCTACTTTGAGGAAGAAAATGCAAAAATCGACAATAATCGCAAAATAACTGCTTTTGCCGTTTTATTAATCCTGTACTCAAAGCTTCCCCGGGTTATTTGTTAATGTCAAGATGATGGGCGCAGATGGGGCGCATTAAGGACGTGCATCACCTCTAGGAAAATATGGCCATCCTACAATACACAAAGAACAAATGGCTTTCTGATAAGGTCCCGTCCAGAGGTGGCCAGGATTGTCGCCGTTACAACGGGTCACTGGCCGGTGGGAGAGCACGCAGCCAGACTTGGTATTCCCTACAACGAGTGCTGTCGTAGTTGCAAGGACAGTGGGGAGAAGGAGACTCTTTTACACTTTCTTTGTAGATGTCCGGCACTGACTAGGGCGCGGCACTGTTCTTTGGGCAGTGCCTTTCTTATAGACATAACCGAGATGTCCTCTTTGGGAACTGGCAAGATACTTTATTTCTTAAATTCCACAGGGTGGATTTAAGGAAATACCCCGCCCGACCCCTCTGATATACTTAATAGCATCAGTTTTCCTCTTACGAGGTTTGTGGCATCAAAACGGCGCGCACCAGCGCTAATTGGGTATTCCCCTCTTTGGGGGCTCTACCGCCACCTAAACCAACCAACCAAACCTATTTTCAAGGAATAAGTGTAAAAGAAACTACGATTTTTAAAGATTAACGGTTTTTGACGTTTACCCAAGGATCCCGTTACAAACTCAAGGCTCCCCCGATTTACTTGGGAGTTTCAAGACCCAACAAAAAGTCACTAAAAGTCGCTAAACTAAAGTTTTACCCAACATTGTCTAGAAATTGCAGTCAAAGAATTTTCCAATCAACAGTCTAGGGCCATGTAATGTGCTTCGCACCACTATGCTCTGCAATTTCTGATGAATAAACCACTCCTTAAATGATGGGACCGGTAGGTCAGTGCGTCAGTGGTCGTCAGTCTCATATCAGACTATGGTCGTTGCCGGTTCAAATTCCCTCCACGGCGTTTGTGGTCATCTCAATCATCTTCCGAATTGTCGCAGGTAGACGGCTAAATGGGAGCAGGAGATGCAGGCAACGTGTATCGTCCGAAACTGGCTTATGCCAACGTAACGCCAGCAAAGCCACATGGAATAGTTGACGCACTATGTCCCACTAGGGGTTAGGGCAAATTAGCGTTCACGAGCACTTTCGGTATAATCTTCCGTAAACCCCACTTTAAAAATAGAAAATAAATACTATCTACTACTATCTATACACTAGTATCTTTCATAATACAAGACATCAAACTTCTCATAGCCCAAGAAATAGAGACCAAATAAGTGGGGCTAGCGTACAAAAGGTGCGGTATCTCTGAATTTTTGATATGTTGTATAGGTAGGTGCAGTGGCGTAGCTAAAGTATTTGGGGCCCGGGGCAAAACTTCAGTATGAACTAATATTCAAACGGAGGGAAGAAAAAGTTAGTGCGTGGAAAGCGTTTTTGCGCCCCCAGCCGTTGCGCCCGGGGCAACGGCCCCCTTCGCCCCCCCGCCCCGGGGCAACGGCCCCCTCCCCCCCCCCCCCCCCCCCCCTTAGCTACGCCGCTGGGTAGGTGGCGTAGTAAAATATCTAAGATTGTGTCACTCTCCTCCGCCATCTTGGAAAATCTTGCACTTTCATCAGTTTTTCGCCTACAACTCCGTTCCAGTTCATTTTAACGCAAAAAAGTCCATTTTTGTTAGTCCAACTTGTTAGATGAAATTTGTAGGAAATTTTGCGCTCTATTTCCTACAAATTTCATCTAACAAGTTTTTTCTACAACCAATAGCGACGGAGCTAATCTAATTTGAAAAACACTTTTTGTAAATTGCCCATTTGTTTCCACGAAGTTGGAAAATCATCGTTTTTTGATGTATTTCGTCAAATAACGGGTTAAATATTAGTCCCATGAGCAAAATTATTAGGATCGATTTTTGTTAGACTAATATTACGTTTACACTATCCCCAGATTACTTCATCTGCTGCTTAATCTGAGTGTGGTGAGTTTAAAATTGTATGTATTTGACAGTTCCAGATTAAATCAGCCGGCGCAGATGAAGTAATCTGGGGATAGTGTAAACGTAATATAAATAAGCTTTAATTTGAGATAAGTCAGATGCCCGTAGGTATGATAGTTACCTAGAAAAAAGGAAAAAAAAACATGCGACATTCTGCGAAAATGCGTTTTTTTGCGGGATTGCTCTTCCTGCAGAAAAACGCAAAGTGTAATGCCAGGCTAAGGCTTCTAATACACGTGACGCGTATACGCGATCGCGTTATTTTCACCCGTGTCGCGTAAACGCGATCACTGCTTGCACGTAAGTCGGCTAAGCGCATTTTCGCTTCGCTACTCGTCTTCGGCTAAAATTTTACGAATTGTCGTGTACCCGTTTGCTGTTTACACGGGATGGGTATTGTGGATTTTTCACGCGCAACGCGTTTACGCATCTCGTGTATCGGAAGCTTAGGAATCGATTAAGTACATATGTACATTATGTACGAGTACATTCGATGAACGTTATGCAATGTGCTAATGTGTGAATAGGCACCTGCTTCATAATGTAATTTTCCCTTGTTTTACTTGCTTGGACTATTGCACAAGACTTACGTTTGTCGTGACATACATATGTACTCGTATGTAGAATATTAAAGTAATAATCCATATCTGATGACAAGAAATACGAAATATTGTGAAATAAGATCTTCACTACTTGTTAAATGATTTTTGTAGCTATGAGTTAACACGACTCTTTTCTTTTGTCTATCAGGATTGTTTACTTCAACATAACGAATAACATATTACCATTCAAAGAGAACTAGTAGTCTTTCGTCATAGGTACATGTATAAATTACAATCTAGTGAGGTGAGGTGAGTGAGGGCGCCCTAGTATTAGAGTTAAGCATTCCCCTTTCCGTTCCGAATCGGAACATGGGCTATGAAGTAGTGTAGAACACTTCATTCCTTTGACCGTTTTTACGAGATAATGGTAACTAGAAGATGACATTGTCAGTGTTACGCAAACCCACCTTTACTCCATTAATTTTTATCAACTCAATTGTACTCATTCATAGCGAAGTCGACTGGACGTCTGTCGGTGAGAAAAGCAAGTGTTTGGATATGTCCGTGGCAGGCAGAGGCGCTGACTGTTGTGAAAAATATGGGGGGGGGGGGGCACATTGAGCGTCGGGTTTTAATACCTCCTATAACCATTATGATTCGGGCTAGTATATTACACAGGTTCTCATGACCCGGGGCTGTCAAGCCTTGTTAAAGCTCAAAATTCAATGGTACAATCCTCATAGGCCATATGTTGTCGCGCTCGGTGGCCGTGATCGTTCGGTCACCGCTCTACGATACTAATCTAGAGTTCGCAGATCAAATCTCGGCGCGATCAAAAAACTGTCTGTGAGTACTAAAGTACACAGCTCTCACAGTGCTCCGAGCTTGTCAGTATAAAGACGGCGCGGATAGGAGGTGCATGCTAGGAACTGCACTTCCGAAGATTAGATATGCTATTGAAACGTCAACAAGGCATAGAAATGTTAGAGATGTTGACGCGCCCATGCCCCTGGAGGGGTCAAGGCAATTAGAGAGAGATATATATATGTCCGTAGAAGCTCCTTCCTTCCCTATGTGTGATAGCTAAATAAGTGTTTGACTGTTTGAACAAAGAAGTCGAGTTAAGATCGCTTTTCTTGCGAAACGATTTTTGTGTCTAAAATATTGGAGGAGTGTTGCCTCCCTAATAGGATTTAGGTGGGGATGGGGGGGGGGGGAATTGTTTAGACAACAAGTAGGCCATTCCTGTCGTGAGGAATGGTGCAAACTCCTCAAGATTTTCAATTAACTAAATAATTTGATTTGTGAGCTGACCCCATATATACGATGGCAAGGTGAAAAGTTCCCGGTCTGACGCAGAAACACCGTTACAATCAGTAAAAATTTATGTTTCTTGTCTGGGTGCACGTGTCATTAGTTCGTATGACAAGTTTCAACTTGTTCTCTCAAGTAGTTTGTTAACACGAATTTTTGCAGTAGTCATCTTACGTGTTTTTTGTTAAAATGGAGAAACTTGAATATCGTGCGGTTATAAAATTATTCGTTTTGGATGTATTAACCTCTAAGGAAATTCATACGAAGTTAACAAAAGTTTACGGGAACTTTGCTTCTTCGATGTCAACCGTTAAAAAATGGGCAGCTGAATTTAAACGTGATCGCAAGTCCCTCGAAGATGACCCACGTGAAGGACGGCCAAAAATCGCAACCACACCGGAAACCATCGATTTTGTGGTGTGGCGATTTGTCACCATGGATGAGACTTGGGTCCACCACTACACGCCAGAAACGAAACAGCAGTCGAAGTCATGGCCAGCGTGTTTTTTCTGTCTCTCAATTGCCCTAACCCCTTGTGGGGCATAGCGCGTCAACTGTTCCATGTGGCCCAGTTGACGTTTCGACGGCATAAACTGGTTTCGGAGAATGCAGTTGCCAGCATGCACCTGCTCTTGACCAGCTGGATGCCAAAATTCGCGAGAAGAGGCCTGGCTTAAAGAAGAAAAAAATCATCTTTCACCAGTACAACCTGTGCATAAGTGTGCGTTGGCGGTGGGAAAACTGCGGGATTTGCGGTACGATTTACTCCACCATCCCCCTATCCTCCTGATTTGGCACCCTCAGACTTCCATCTGTTCCCAAACTTGAAGAAATTTGTTTCTGGGAAGCGCTTCGCATCCAATGAAGAAGTTGAGAGGGCTTTAGATGAATATTTCCACAGCCTTCCAAACTCTCACTTCCGGGAAGGAATACTGATGTTGCAAACACGCTGGACCAAGTGTGCTGATGTCAAAGAAGATTATGTAGAGAAATAAAATCATTTTTTAACTGAAAATCGCAGTCTTTCATTGTCAGGCTAAGAACTTTTCACCTTACCCTCGTAGTGCTGCGGAAACGTTTGTACCAAAAATTCTGGATCTTATCAAGCCCAGGCCTTTCTAGTTTGTCGATCGCTTTATTATCTCGCGGACATCTGATTTGTGGACATCTTCGTAATCCATACCAGACAAGCTGACATGTCGGGTGTTATTAGATTATTAAAACATTCATCCAGATGAAGTCCGCCACCTTTTCAAAACAGATATACGAGTACATAATAACATTTCCCATTATTTCTGTTTTTTTTTTAAATATTTTTTTCCTGATACATATTTTATCATTTCATATCGTAGGCGGTGGAACACGTTTTGCATAACCGGTAGGTTTTTTGTTTGACAAATAAAATTTATAACACGTCAAACATGCAAAATTCTGACGCTGTGTCTGTTAACTTTCTGCCGGTTAATTGAATGTATTGTTTCAGTTTTATTTTTTCTCTGTTTATATTATTAAAACAAAACAACCGTAACAGATAAACCTAATGACAGGAAAAATGAAACATTTATTTTCAAGTGTGTGATCAAAGCTGATGAAAGCCGATGATGCGATCTCTGGACTCTATAGAATCTGTTTCTGAATATTCTTCATATACGAAACACGACACATTTAGCGAAAAGATATTTTTATCAATGATTTTTAAGTAAATGGTGGAATTAAAATCAGCGGAATATTATTTAAATATGAGTTGTTTAGTTGTGTTTTCGAATTAGAAGCGATTAGTGTAGTGCTCTAGTGTATAACGGAAATATTTTTCACTGAAAATTAACAGAGATCCTGAGTCAAAATGAATATTTTTTTTTAAGCGGAACGAAATTGTAATTTACTGTGTAAACTGTTTAGTGTAACGGAAATCACGGCTGAAATCGGTGCGGAATAAATACAATATAAATAATATCTCGTTGTCGGAAGCGATAAATTTGTTGATTCAATGTGGAATCTATGGGATTTGGTTGTGCTAATTTTATGCTTGATGATGTTACATCCTCTTATTGAGGAACGAGAAGCAGGTGGGTGGCATGTAATTTGTATGTGAAAGCATATTGGGGGGGAAAGTAATTGGTTAAAAAGTTTCCAGTCTCCAAAGTTGCCATATTCGGTTCGGGTTGTTTTGTTTTATGGGCAATTTTATTGTATATTCTGTGGCATAAGCTCTTTAACCGTTGTTGATAATCTTTTCTTTTGGTCTTATTTCCTCTCAATTCGATCGTAGTGAAAATCACCTCTTCGACAAAAACTTTTGCTATGATCCTTCCGACTGACAATCTAATCTACTCTCTCACCGCCGATCGTTGTCTCGACCTTTTTCCACCAGTAAATTGTGCCCTTGAGCTGTGATTGAAATCTCTGCAAAATTTCTTTTAATTCATCTTGTTCTTGCTTAAAAAAAAGAATAACTAAATCTGTAGAATACCCTGGGCAAGTTTTTGTAAAGGATGTCAGAGGGCGAGAGGTGAATCCCTTCAATTGAGTAATCCGCACCGATGGGTGTTCGAACTTAGCAACCACCTACCAGAGTTTTCTGTTGGGATGCCAGGAACTTTTTGTTATATGTTAATATGCAATTAACTTTGTCAGCAACTGCGCTTTTTCACAATGAACAGTTTAACTAAACGATGCCTAAAGTACAATAGTTCGGATGGTGCAACGATTAGCACGATAAAAGGGGACGTGTCTGACTATGAGACCATTCAGATGTTAAACGAGTATCCATTTTCAGTAAAATATTCGGTTGATTGATCGTGTTGCTGATCATACAACTCGAAGTGCACCATCAAGATCTAGAACTGGACCGAGCAGATATTACTGGAAACTGGAAACAAAATAAGATTCTAGGGCTGATTTGGAAAGAAAGAGTTGAGGAGCAGGCTACTGTGAAATCCGTCAACGTGACGGGACCGGGATGGTCCGATTCAGTCATGTTGATGTGGATCTCATAGTGGTCTGGTAAACTCTTTCTAAGCAGCATGGGCTTACAGGAAAATGTTGCCTTTGTTTCTACTACGACGATCTTAAAAAATCAAGCGAAAATATAGAAATGACAATAGTCGTTGGTCGGCTCATTTACACGACGCTTAGGTGTAAATCGGTCTAGAAGCTGGTTTTAATTTGAATGTGTGTTGCAGGTATCCATCAATCCACTTGACGATTGGATTTCCACTTTAGGCAGTAGGAATCAACCGGGCATACATCATGAAACGTGCGCGCATGAATGCTCATATGAGTACGGTAGAAGCATGAGTGCACGCACTATTTTATCCGCACGAACACGATCCATCGCTGGTGGATCTCCGAGCGTGCACAACTTTGTGCGTGCAATGTGGTCTGGACGAGATTCTGTGCGCGCACAGTGTTCGTGTGCGCAAATATCACGTACACGTATGAGCATTCGTGCGCGCACGAACGCCGTGTGTATGCATACGAAGCTTTAGAATTATACCACGGCCTTTCTCTTTGCCGCCCTGTCGTAGAAATCGACAAACAAAGGACAGGATTTGTATGCCAGCAACTCGCATTATCCGAATTCTTCTATATGCTAACGAAACGTACACTATACCTCGGATAAGGACTGACTCAACGGTTACGACTTTTGGCTATCGTACAATGACAAAGATTGGTTTCTGGAATGTGCGTACTCTCCCGGAACAATGGATCAAAAGGTCATCAGAACGCACGATTTCATCAATTAGAGATTGAATTTCTACGGTATAAATTAAACATCTTAGGAGTTAGTGAGATAAGATGATGGAACAGCGTAGAATTTATCTCTCCAACGGGTAGCACTATAATATTGTACTCCGGTAGAGCCATCGGTAGTGGTCGTGAATCACGTGTAAGGCTCCTCTTACCTAGAGCCGCTGTCTCTTATCCTGGGATCCAGTCTCCGACAGAATCATTACCGCCAGGTTACGGACCAAAATGGCGAATATTACAATAATACGATGTTAAGCTCCAACTTAACCCGACAATATCTTGGCGAAAGACTCCTTCTACGGACAACTAAACACCGTCCAGAGCGGAACACCTAAATGTGATATTATAATGGTTACGGGGGATTTGAATGCAAAAGTTGGCGCTGATAACTATGGGCTCGGACATGTGATGGGGAGACACGATCTTGGAGATTGTAACGACAACGGTGAAAGATTTGTAGAGTTCTGCAACTTTCACATTCTCTCCATCGGAGGTACTATGTTTGGCCCAAAGGACCACCACAAAATCAGTTGGTCCTCTGTTGATTCGCGCAGAACACAAAATCAGATCGACCACTTTGCCATTAGTAAAAGATTCAAGAGATGCCTTCTGGACGTGCGAAATAAGAAGGGCGCCGTCCTAGCGACTAAAGATCTAGGCGCCGCAAATTCAACACCGCTCGACTAAAAAATCCAGCTGTCTTACAACAATATAACGACCATCTTGCGCAAAAAGTAGTTGAGCTAACTAGTCACCCAGATAGTGATATAAATTTAAAATGGGATGCTATAAAAAATACGTACATTGACAGCGAAGATATTAACTTTGGCACAAACCCGGATTGCCGGAATAAGTCCTGGATGTCCGACGCTTCATGGCAACGGATTGTTGAAAGAAAAGAGCTGAAGGTTCGTTTGGCTGCAGCATCAGACGACAATCGAAGCAGTATGGGACTCCTTTATCGTCAAAAAGCTAGAGAAGTTCAGCGAATTGCGCAACGCGATAAAAGAGATTATGCGAATTCTCTTCTAGCCGCAGCAGAAGAAGTCGCAAGAAGCAACAACTTGATGCGCTATGCCCCACTAGGGGTTTAGGGAAAAGGAGTAGTAATTATGACAACCAATGCACTATCAATAAAAAGGCAGACAAATGAATCCCTTCTTTTATTGGTTCCTTATTTAATTATTTATGGAAAAAACATCGTCCAGACCTGTGTCAACTACCTCAGTAAACATCGGTTGGTAGGGCGACATATTCACTGTAATAATGGTACCGTCCTAATTCAAAAAAAAAAACACCCGCAGTCTAAAAAATGAACCCACCGGATGGATTTAGGGTTTTCATAGAAATTTGGTTTGTTAACATAGCCTTGCAGATGGAAATGGGTCTCATCGCTCCGAATGATTTCCAAAAAATGCTTTGACAAAATTTCGTCGAAAGAAGCGAGGTTTGCGAGCACTGTCGAGGCGGGCATTCATAAGCAACATTGTGCTGAAAACTAGTATACTCTACTTAAAATTTATTTTCGCCTCACCATACTATACGAATTTGTTTATTCGGTAATGTTTCTAACATTTCTACGCTAAATAATATGCCTTATCTGAACTTTGTATTTATCGACTACTTCAGAAATGATTAGCATACCCTATTATTGCTACTATTAGTAATAAATTCTCATAAACATTGCCTTAGAGTCTATACTAGTTTGTACAGATTGTATAAATTGTATTTCCCATAATCTGCTGCAAAACTAATTTATCTGTTTTCATTTAATTTTATTTTCGCCCAAGGTATTCAACGTTTATGCGTGCGTCCTTCTTTTTGACGGCCAACTGGGGTGCGAAAAAATGAAACTACTAATTAACTAACATACGTACACACTAACCACCAAACAAATATGCAAATGGATAAGGAAGTGAACATGACGGATGATGAGCCCAACTCGTCCACCACACCTGACAATGGTACTTAAACTTTCCCGGCACTCATGAGTGTATAGTGCTCATCATATATCCAGCTAGTTCATCATTCATTTTCATATGACCTATCGCTTTAATATCTACTAATAAACTTTCGCATCCTTCATGATCATCCACAATCACATCATGAGTTTGAGCATATACATCACTTACATGTCAATCCCACTGAGTTCTTCTCATACTATATAAAATACCATGCTTTCACAGCACTAAATCATTTTCTTCCTCTCACAAGCGGTTTCCGCAAAAATTCGTTGAATTTATGATTTCTCAGTGGCCAAATTCACATCTCTTCGTCGTATATTTTATTACTCGTAAAATTTATTCTGTGATTCCTATCTGATTTATTTTATCTTGTGCTTGTCTTTTTGTAAATATTTAGACAGATTAAATGATATTATGTGTAATGTTGAAGTACTTCTCTGATTTATCCCTAATTCTTCTTCTTAATGACTTTTTACACGTTAGACCACCTATCAGACCAGCCATTAGATCACGCATTAGACGACGCTTCTGATCAGCTTAGGCCACGTATAAGATCAACTTTATAGGCGTTCCTGCGGCAGCCGGTTCTTCGTACTGGAACGACCCGATTTTCAACGGCCAAGAGCTGCCAAACCCCCTCGATGCAAGAAGAACTGCAGTTTTCGAAGCATCGCTACCACAACAACAACAATCAACTTTATAGGTGAGGTGGTCTAATGGCTGGTCTGATATCTGGTCTAATGCGTGATCTATCGGCTGGTAGGTCTAACGTGTAAAAACCCTTAAGTACATACTTACATATATGTACTCTCTAATGCTTTCTACCATGGCGGCGCACGCACCGCACTTGCATTTTTTTATCCAAAAATAAATTAGGAATTAAATTAGATTAGACATATCATTTACTTTCGGCTCTTTGACAGTGAATTCACAAAAAAAATTCTTCTTAATTTTTGTTTTTATTATTCTGTATGTATTCTGATCATATCACGACATTGCTATCCTAGCACATCATAAGAATGTTAATTGAACAGATACTAATATTAAGCGGCGGGTGTGTTTTTGTTTATTGTGGTATATCAAGAGAGATGGTATAATATAAGCACTATCCGGCCTAAGAGATTAATAACTCGCGTATGTACATTTCTATAAGCTATTAAAAATTACATTAAACACATGTTCGACAATCTACATGATTGACCGAAGGCCGTTAACGTTATTAATGTCATGTGAAATATTTGTAAAATTTTCTCAATAATTTTCTTCATGGTGGGTACAAAATATTTTGTACTAGATATTTAGCATTCGACGAGACGCGACGTTTGAAATGAATATTGATAAGAAAACGAAGCGACGACACGTGAACACGCATATACGAGTTTTTGCTTTGATCAAAGTTCGGAAAACGTTGTATTTAGTATGTACGAGTACATGTATAACATTTATGATTCAACCATAAATCGGGGAGTGAACGAATGATGGATGACTATCGATGTTATTAGAGTTCTTATTACATTTGGGGCCAATAAGTGTTTTCAGACTAAAATGACAAAAGTTTACATATAAAGAAATTAAGTATGGTTTTATGGTAATGAAAATCCATTTTTAAAATTGATAATATAAAAAGTGTTGGATTCAAAGTCCCCAGTCACAAAATCCCCAAAACAAAATAAAAAAAAGAATCCCAAAATACAAAATCCCCAAATAAAATACATAATCCCCAAGTACATATTAATTCCCAAATGCACAATCCCCAAATACGTAAATCCCCAAATTTAACTTTATAATTATACCCTTCACGGATGTGATAGGGTATATTAACTTTGTCATGAAGTTTGCAACGTATAGAAGGAAGCATCTTCGACCATATAAACTACATATATATATTCTTGGTCAGTATGATGAGACGAGTCGATTAAGCTTTGTCCGTCTGTTTAGACCTGTTCGGTCCTAAGATTTCAAGACCGGTTTTAGGTTTTTATGGAAACCGGTTTTCCTAACGGTCAACCGGATCATTAAAAAAACAGGCTAATGGTGAAAAAACCGCGTTAAAAACCGACTAACTCATCATCTTCATCGTAGCGCGACAGCCCGACGTCGGGCCTTGGCCGCCTGAATCGTTGTCCTCCAATTGTCTCGGTCATATGACCGCGTCTTCCAATCTTGGAAGCCCAGTAGTTGTGCGGCGTCCACATACTGAGCTCTCCCAACGAGATCTCGGTCGTCCTCGCAGTCTCGCTCCGTCGACTCGTTCTGCATTCATTACTCTCTTAGGCATGCGATCATTGTCCATTCGTGGTACATGCCCTGCCCATTGAAGTCGTTGTAGTTTGACGATTTTCGAAACTTCCAGCTCATCGTACAGCTCATACAATTCATTGTTGTACCGGGTGCGCCAGCCATCTCGATCCCAAACGGCCCCTAAAATTCGCCGCACAACCTTACGTTCAAATGTGTCTAGCATGTTTCCGGACGCTAGAGTTAGGGTCCATGCTTCGCAGCCATAGTATAGCACTGGTCGTATAATGGTTTTGTACACGCGGAGCTTCGTGTTTCTATGCACATGCTTGGATTTCATTATGGGGAGAACCGAGAAAAAAAGTCTTATTAGCTAACTGTATCCGTCGCTTGATTTCGTCAGTTTCGTTGGCGTCCCTTGACAAGTTGCAACCCAGGTATATGAAGTCGTTCACGAACTCGATGTTGAGGTCCCCAACATTGATACTCGATTGTGCAGGTGTCCTTGTCGTCGATTGCATCATTATTTTAGTTTTACCTTCGTTAATACGTAGTCCAACTTTTTTTGCAGCGGTATCGAGCGTATGCAGAAGTTCTTCTGCGTCGGCCAATCTTCGGGACATGATGTTGATGTCGTCGGCGTACGCTGCTAATTGTGTCGACTTGATGAGTAGCGTCTTGCTGTTGTCCATATTCATAGCCCGAATAGCGTATTCCAGTGCTAGGTTAAAGAGCGTCGGTGCCAGTCCATCGTCCTGTTTCAGACCAGTGCGTGTTTCAAGTAGATCAGTAAGTCTATTCTGGATCCTGACTTGTGGGACGGAGTTGGTCATCGTCATCTTTGTCAGTCGCATTAATTGCAGCATGATGTTGTACAGTACTCCACGATCGATACTGTCGTATGCCTCCTTGAAGTTGACAAAGATTTGGTATACGTTTTCGTTGTATTCCCAGCACTTCTGGAGTATCAGTTTGACTGTAAAGAGCTGATCGGTTGCGGAGCGACCAGGTCTGAAACCGCTTTGATGTTCGCCAATGATTCGTTCTGCGTCCGGTTTTATTCTATTTTCCAGGATTTTCGTCAAAATTTTATAGGACGTACAAACTAGTGATATGCCCCTGTAATTCTCACACCGCAGTTTATCTCCCTTTTTGCGAATTGAACAGGGACAGGGATCACCTCGTCCTCCCATATTCGCAGGAGTAATTGATGTATGGCATTAACTAGACCCGTTCCATCGAATTTTAGCAGTTCAGCTGGGATCTCGTCTGCGCCCGGCACTTTATTTCGCTTTAGTGATCGCAACGCGAGATCAGAAGCTCTTCAAAATAAGAGGCCCATCGTTTGTTAATGCCACCGGTGTCTCTGATGATGTTTCCATCCTTGTCCTTACCAAGGCTAGTCGTGGGTTGGTAGCCGTTCTTAATTGTATTTACTAGTTTGTATGCTTGTCTGGTGTTCCTATTAGCTAAGTTTTCGTTTATATTCAGCAACTGCTTGTCAAAGTATTTACGTTTCTTACGTCTAATTAATCTATTCGATATTCGCCGTAGCTCGTCATATTTTCCTCTTCTGGCTCTGGTTCCTCGTTGAATCCATTGTCTGTAGGCCTCGTTTTTCGCGTCAAGTGAATTTTTGCATTCTTCGTCGAACCAGTCATTTCGCGCTCGCCGGGCTTCATATCCCACGACTTTCTCTGCGACATCCTTGATGGTACCCTTGAGTTCTTCCTAGAACCCATGCCCATGGACGCCTGTGTTGCTGATGTTGTGTAGCATAGGCGATAGTCTTTCCTCAAGGGCGGTAGTATACACCACCGCTGTAGCATCACTAAAAAGCTTATCAACCGCAAAGATTTTGTTTACAAAAGAGAAGTATGAGGGGGGAATGTGGGTTTGACATCTTATGTGCGACTATATGGCCTGAGCGGGTGTTCCGGGGAAGAGTGTTCTTCTCTGTTTACTATTTACGTGTGGAATAACTTCAGAAAGCTTCGTGTTCGGTATAATGCTGATTGCTGCTCCATAGATTCTATATGGTTTCTCATCAGTCATCATATTGTGGGTGGTAAATGCAAGCACTAAACTCTGAAATGTTCGCCTCATGAAACAATGTCATACAGCGCAACGTCCTTTGTCTACAAAAAAAAATATTTGGTGAGCGTTCAAAGGGGAAACAATTGACTACCGTTGAGTGAAATTGAAAACAAATGAAGTCAATTGACAATTGATCCTGTTACAATAGCCAAATGCAATTACGTTCATCCATCCGTTGCCTCCATCCGTCAGTTGTGTCCATCCGTCTGTATGTAATTTGGACTGTAGGAACATACCGTGGATAAAATAGTTTTTAGTTAGTTTAGTTTTACAACCTTTAGCTTTCTTGCTTTTCGCTTAGGAATCAGCTTCCAGCTCAGCTCGGTTTTAACTTTGACATGTACGCGCGTTTTTGTATTAAAATATATGGGAGGAGCTTTCTCGCATTTGCAATCTTTAAGCTGTGTTCAGCTTCCCAATCGGCGTCAAGCTTTTAGTCTGCTCGTGGTCTAAGGGTATCAAGGAGGCAGACTTTTTATGTAAAGAAACATTTTGAAGTTTCCTTATATTCAAAATTAAAGAAAAAAATATATTTTATGAAATCCAAACTATCAATTATTCGGAAAAAAATTGAAATCATCTATAAAGTGTAATGACAATTTTCGACAAACCAATTTTTTAATCCTTTGTCTGAAAAATTGTAAATCAAAAAGTATCTTTAACAGTGATCACTTATCAGTTATCGCCATAATCTATTTTGTATAATTGCTCATTAATAATTAAGAAAGCAAATACAACAGATAAGATATCGGGACGGATTAACCCTCCACGTATATACGGTGTGGTATCGATCGGCTAAGTAGCTTGAAAGAAAATAAACAGTAAAAAAGAATGAAAAATGGAGCGATTCTGGAAACTGAGAACCACACCTGATCATGATGATAATAATCATAAAGTCACATGCTAAATTCTGTGTACACAAGTACGTAAACGAAGAATAAATAAAAATGTCTCGGGCGGTAAACGACAAGAATGTTAGTATGCTTATTTGTTTGGTCAGTTTATTTTAAGCTTCAGATGAATGTTGCAAAGTTAGTTTCTCCTATACCTCAGTTATGTGCGAATATAAGGTGCGTTCTTTTAAACGGCCATGCTGAGCAGAGCAGGTTAACACCACACAATTACACTAACAATTTGATCTGAGTTGTTCTGCATAGAAGGTTAGTGCAAGAATGCGGCTCCGTTAGTATTTCCACGTTCTGAAATGTAGGCGGCGCAGGCGTCGAAGTTTTCGGCCAGTTTACAGTTTGGGAAGCACATAAAATTCATTTCCTGTCAATAAAATGTTCGTTTTGTGTAATTATATGGAGTAGTAAACATACAAAATGATTCTGCTGCCTAAAAGAAATTCGTTCGATTGTATCCAAAGATACTAAAGATTTAAGTTTCCGCTTGAAGTTTGAGTTGACGTTTGATTGCTTACTAAACCAAGACACACACTCAGCAACGACATGCCTCGTTTTCGTCTTCGCCTCTGATCTGTTCTGTAGCGTTTTTTTGCCGCTTGTCCTGTTCTGCTCTGTACAAAAAGAACGCACCTATTATGTGTTCCGTTCCGAGGAAAAGATACTATCGCATCGTTATGGAAAATATGTTATAGTTATAGACACCAGGTTCTGTCACCTCCTAAATATATGTTGCTTATTCGGTACTTACGCTAATAATAAACCATTTATGCAATTTTTCCATTGAAATATGTTCCAAATATAAAATTTGGTAACGTATTTACGGTGTTGAGAATCTTTGAAAACGTTGCCTTGAATTGGCGACCTTACCGGCATATGCATAGTTATGTTCATTTCTATTTATGGCGGAGCTATTGAACATTGTAAATTAATGTGCATATTAAAATCATAAAATTTTGTATTTATTTCGGTAAATTTGCCTTGCAAATTTCTCATACGTATTCGATTAAATTACGTAGCCAATTTCGAGACTTTAAATGATTTTTGGGGGGTCATTTAAAGGAAGTTGTGATATTCTTAGTGTATATTATGATAGGGGATGTTTAGAATAGCTGACGTTTACATTATGAATTTTACCGAATTTTCTCTCAGCACATTTACCTTTGATATTTATAATGCGTACGTGTGTCCGTTATTCACGAAAATTTACAACAAACAAGAGACATACATACATCGATATATTAGACGCATTTTCAGTATTGTTTGTGATTTGTCACTTTATCAAATAAGAAAAGTAACGCAAATTGAAAAATCACCCGTTACTTTTTGGACTACATGTAATGTTGTTTTTACACGTTAGACCACGTATTAGACCATTCTAATTCTGTTTTTACACGCATTAGACCGTCCATTAGACCGCACATTAGACCGTCTATTAGACCGTTTATTAGACCGTCCGTTAGACCGCGCATTAAACGGTCCATTAGACCTCCATTAGACCGCCCGTTAGACCACGTATCAGAGCAGCTACTTGATTTTAATTTTATCATTATAAAAATCAAATAGCTGCTCTGATACGTAGTCTATTGGACGGTCTAATTCACGGTCAAATGCGCGGTCTAATGCTCGGTCTAATGCTCGGTCTAATGCTCGGTCTAATGCACGGTCTAATGCACGTCTAATACGCGGTCTAATGGACGGTCTAATGCGCGGTCTAATAGACGGTCTAATGCGTAGTAAGAGAATTCTCCTGATATTCACGAAACAGGAATGTTCCCAATAAGTTAACCTGACCATCCCATCGGGTAAATAAACCTATACCGGAGCGATATGTCAATAGATGTCGCTTGCATCGCTAAACGGCGAATTTATTATGCAAAATAAGAAATTTCTGTAGTAGTTTAATTTGATTTTTGACAAAATTCCATTTTGCAAATAATTGGAGAAGTGTCTAAAAAAAAAACAAATGCCAAACTGGGTTCCCGCCGTTGCACCCAGAACGAGCGAAGCGAACGTTTATGTTTTTGAGGGTTGTGGTGTGATCCCTTAACACTTACCGAGTAGTTAACCCAGCACGTTTTTTTTTGCACGGCGCCTAATCTTAACCCAAATTAACCTACACTGGAATACAAGACAACGCGCCTATGGTTTCGATATCTTGACTGAGTCGGCAATGCTGTACTATGTACTTGCAGTAGATCCTTCTCTGCTAGGGATTATTTAACACTTCAGCCGAATCGCTTACAACATCGAGACAGTCCAGTACACAAGTCGCTATATCCATATTATAAAGATAATATTCGATATAAATTTGCAAGTGCAGTAGCTTCCTGATAAGGTTTAATCGGCATTGCTTACAAGGTTAGAAATATGACGATAACTGGCTGGTATGTTATTTTATGAATGAAGTGAATTATGGATGTGCATTCTATTGTTCATTTAGCCTAGGGATGGTCTTTTCCGAACGGGTCATCTATCTTCATCTAAGACTGAGATTAATAAAACTGTCTTAATTTTTTATAACTTTATCATGTGTGAACGTGTGAACTAATGATTAATTGTTTTGAGGTGGGAAACGTAATGAATTTTATCAATAATAAATGGTCTTGCAGATAGTAGATAGATCTATTCTTTTTGGACAAACATAGGTACTTGCAGTTGAAAATCTAATTATAGGGTGTCTTTGGTGGAGTGATAGGTTATCCCCAAAAAAGAAGCAATATGCAGCTTCCAAACTCTAACAACGACGTGTTATTTCTTTATAAAAAAATCTACCAAATCACCATGAATCGTTTCACCCCGGGACAACGCTTACTCAATTGCCCTAACCCCTTGTGGGGTATAGCGCGTCAACTGTTCCATGTGGCCCAGTTGACGTTCCGTTGGCATAAACTGGTTTCAGAGAATGCAGTTACCAGCATGCACCTCCTGCACATCCACGGCCACGAACGTCGCCGTGGACGGGATTCGAACCCGAAACGCCGGTAGTCAAACATGAGACTGATGCCTCAACACACTGCGCTACCGGTACTCCGGGGCAACGCTTACGGATGCATGTTTTATCTCATCCGGTTAACATATGTGCCCTCAACTGTCAATTTTGGAATCTGAATATTATTTCCGGTCGATTTGTGGAATCAGCGATTTTGTCAGTTCACAGATGACATCGACGCGGTCATCGCTCCAATTTCAATAAAAAGCGGAGCTACATCAACGCTGCGTGGATTAAACACGATAATTTATTTTTTTGTGGTTGGAAAGTAGCTTGGAATTGTGTATAGTATCTTCTGATGTCTTTGAATGCTTGACTTATTTTGATTCACAATATGGCGGGATAGGCCGTTTGTAAGAGCAAAAATGTTCTACGAGTCAAGATCTGGAGCAACGGGATAGTGTTTCCAGATCTCACATCATAGTGTTCGGCATTTTATTATATTTTATTTTTATATATTTCAATTTTAAATATTACTTATGTGTTTCTATGAATTATTAACAACAATTGTTTTTTTTTTCAAAATCTTATTCCAGTTCGCAATCGAGTAAGCGTTTGGCTCTCGGGCATAGTCGAAGAAGTTCGTCGCAAAAATCCCGTTCGATTACAAAAATTGACTGAATCTACCGATATCAGTCCGAATTCAGAGAAGCCTAATAATGTTGCTGTGTGCACAACGCCAAGCATTGCCACACTTGCAGATGTCTCCACATGCGAACAAGAACTTAACGACACTCCAAAAATCGCCATAAATATCTCGGAAAGTGGGTCGAACCAGAACAGAATATGGAGTGCAGGCACTCTTCTGAATAAGGTTCGAGCTTTCGAAGGGTTCCACACGGAACAAGAGGAAGGACGTCTCACTGTCGTCGGCAGCATAAAATCTCTGGGAAAGGCCAAAATTAATGAATTCTATGACAAAGTTCGTGTAAATAGGGTCCGATTTGATAGCATGAAAAAACATAACAATATGGAAAGGTCGGAACTAACAATATCTGAATTAGATGTAAGTGACATGCATATTAGCGACTGCAATGAAACTCTTATACCGTCGAGTCGAAGTTGCTTTAATGCTAGTAAGGAGCAGGATATATCACACTCGGATAGCATAGAGATATCAGCACTTGGTGATATTTCGCTTACAACAACTCGCAAAACACCATTAGGTATAATCGGACGTAGTAGAACAAGTTGTGGCTATAGTTCATCCACAGTCGATCAAGTACAAACGAATCATCATAACCAACATCCACATCACGAGGACCATCAAAAACTTCAGTCGCTACCGAAATCACCAACGGTCAAATCGACTTTGGCGGAAAAGCATTTACTAGGCCATATTGGTCGTAGTTTTAGCGAGCAAAATGATGACGAGAACGACAATAGTAGTTTTATGTTAAACGAAAGATCTCGTAGCTACTCACATGTTGTGGGTGAACGACAAGCAACAGAAAATTCTAATCATGTAAGCAACAGTTTACCAACATTTTTTGGAAATAACTCAGTACCTGTTAGTCCTGTGCCACAACATAAGGGGATAATGTCGCGTGGGGCATCACTTTCTGAGAGTCCGCAACGACGAAGGAGTCTCCTGCGAGACGGTTCATTTCAATCGGATTCGAGTCATTGTTCGAGTGTTGAAAGTCTGTTGGAGGCGAGAAAACCCGATCCCGAGGCAATATTGGTTAATTTAGGCTTTGGGCCGGTCCATTCCGAGGATATGTTGTCGAAAATACCAAAAAGGTCGGTTTTGGCTATTTAATTTTTCATGATTTTTCATTTCCATTATATCGGATATCGTTTTCCTTTTGCAGATTTTTGAAACCATCACAAGTCAAAGGAATTGATATTGACACCTTCTTGCGTCAACAACAAATGGCTAGTCATCTTCATGATCATAGTGTTCTTGGTTATCGAGGGCTCCTGGGTAAGTAATTTCATAATATTTAGAGAAAGCAATGGGTTATAATGGGAAAGTTTTTTTTATGCATCCAATGGGATGTAAATGGGAATTTTCACAAATATCATGGCTGTCGTACTAACGAAACTTGACACTTTTTTCAGATCCTGAAAAGATCTTAATTCTTCAGCGATTTCATCCGCATACTAGTCAACATCACTAATACATTTCAGAAAGTGTAGAATCAAATTGAAAGGTCTTCAGTCATTTTACTATATTTCGAAAGTTTTGTTGTGTAGAACTGTTGATTGCTTTTTATATTCTTTTCTGCTAGTAGTGGTATAATTAGAAATTGTCAAACCTGAAACTATTGTTAACGTTATTAGATTAATATTATCAAATTGGCTCTTCTTAAAATATATTATATTCGTATGTTAAGAAAACTCATTTCTATACAAGTATGAGTGTCCGTTAAAATGTATTTTTTCTTTGGAAACAATGAATCCTGCACTCCTCAAGCTGTTTGTACGTCTGTTATCCCTGCAATCGAAACGAAAATTTTAAGACAAATCGAATTCACGAGTCACTTTTTATTGAAAACTTTTGGTATGGAAATGTCTTTTGACATGGGGTCAAACCAGGAATTTAGCGTCACGCTCTAGATAAAACAATACCAGTATGTACAATGAAATGGAAAATGTATAGGCGAAGTCAGTAAATTGAAAATAGGGAAACGGAAAGTGGGAAATTAAATAGTCCGGTTGCGATCTGGTTGCGCTGCGGGTGGTAAATTGAAGATTAGTACCGGGAATTGGGAAATTGAATATAGTCCGGTCGCGGTCCGGTGGCGCACTGGGTGGCAAATTGACGATTGGTAACCGCAGAAAACGGAATGGTGCGAAACCGTTGCAGTGTGAATCAGTGACGTGCACTCGTAGTAAGCAATTCCAAACTGCTTGACTTACCGAAATAAGCAATTCAAAAATAAACTTTGCTTACACCAATACACATATCATCATTTCAGTCAATGTTTTTCTTTAAGCTGAAGAATACATATTATCATTCAAATATTCCTTTACACATTCAAATTCTGATCCGCGCCTTCTTTTGGTTAAAAAACATTCGTTCAATTACTTTAGATAATATTCAAACCTCCCACATTTTGCACACCATAGACACCAAACTTAGAATAGGAAAATGTGCCTAGATCTTTAGATGCATGTACCATGTGTGCATCCAAATACTAGAGACATGTTGATTCCAGAAAATGGGAATCTTGGATTTCGGTAGTACATTGGGCAACGATTTTTTTTTGTTTTGTTCGCAAATTTATATGAGACAAGTCGAGCACTGGCGCGACTGCTTTTGTGTGTGGGATAAAGCCCAATGATGCTTGTTAATGAAATGTTGCCAATGCAGGGAATGTTTATGGGAATTTGATTTTTCAAGTAGAGCTTTTGTTTTTGTTATGTAATGGATTTTCCGTTGCAATTTAAAAGAGGAAATCAGTGCAATCGGGTGATTTTGATTAAATTGTGATTTGAAGTTTTTTTGACCGTTTGTAGTGATTTAATTGATTTGATTTGTGATAAAAGTGGTAAGTTTTCTTTTCGCATTATGTCGGAGTATTGCTGCGCGACGGATTTCGTACTAAAAGCGGGATTTTCAACTCTTTCCTTTGCCAAGAAAAGAGAAATTATAGAATCGGATAGACCGAAGCCAGATCTTAGTTTAGAGTTTAAATTAAAAAATATTACGCGAAAATTCCATATCGAAACGTATTTTATGAAAAGTACATTTGGTTAACGGGAAGCTGTAAATTAAATAAGTTATTTTGCTGGCCGTGTCTTTTGTTCACGAATGAAAAATCTGTTTGGAATAAAGC
Source organism: Chloromyia formosa (assembly GCA_964017055.1). NCBI lineage: Eukaryota > Metazoa > Arthropoda > Insecta > Diptera > Stratiomyidae > Chloromyia > Chloromyia formosa. The sequence continues at coordinate 139,238,640 of OZ024814.1, forward strand.
TGGATTTAGTGATTTGAATAATTTTACGGGCTCAGCAGCAAAGCATTCAAGTTTCGAAAAACATCTTCAGTCGTTAATTAAATTAGATAATTTTGGTTCTCAGCGTATAGAGTTTATGCTTAGTAACCAGGTGGCAATATCTGTTAGTTTGCATAATGAAAAAGTTGAGCGTAATCGTAATATTTTGAAACGTTTAATCGATACTGTAATTTTTTTGGCAAAACAGGAGCTTCCTTTTCGCGGAAATAATGAAGACTCTTCTTCAAATAATCGTGGTAATTTTATCGAAACCGTAAATTTCTTGAGTTTGTACGATCCGATAATTGAGTCCCACATAGATTCTATAAAAGCAAATGCAGCGTTTTCGGGTTTGTCTAATAGAATCCAAAACGATCTTGTTTCCGCTATAGCTAATGTGGTTCGAAATAAAATCAATTTGGAAATAAAGGAGGCTCCATTTGTAGCTGTAATGGTCGACGAAACGCCAGATGTTAGCGGTCGGGAACAATTAACGATGATTTTTAGATATACAATATCAAATGAGATTGAAGAAAGATTTATCGGATTTTTGGATGTAAGCGCTAATCGTACAGCTACAGCAATAAGCTCTCACATTTTAAAACAATTGCAAAATTTTAATATCGATAAGAAATTAATTGCACAATGTTACGATGGCGCAGCAGTAATGAGTTCTCAAATTCGTGGAGTTCAGACTTTAATTCGGGAAAAACATAAATCGGCAATTTTCGTTCCATGTTACGCTCATTCACTAAATCTAGTATTGTCTAAAGCAGTTGAGTTTATTCCGGAAATTAAATTATTTTTCGCGCACATCAATAAAATCGCATCATTTTTTAATACATCCACTAAAAGGTCGGACCTTTTTGCAAATATAGTAAATCGTCGTTTACCATCGGTTTCCAAAACGCGTTGGCATTATCATTCGCGTATTATTAACGTTATATTTGAACATAAGCATGAAATTTGTACAGTTTTTGAGACAATTTCGAATGGTTCTCAACACTGGGATGGCGATTCCTTGACTTTTTCCGATATATACTTACAAAAATTTGCAGAGTCAGATTTTCAATTATATCTGTTAATTTTTTCTGAAATTTTTTCGAAAACTGATATATTATTTAATATTATTCAGAGCAAAGTGGTAAACATTTCATATGCAAGCCAAAAAATTATTGAATTTGAAAATTGGCTTTTCTAAAAAGTTTGATAATTTCTATTCGACAGTTACAGCAGAATATCAGCCACCACGTAAGAAATGTAGAAATGCGATAGATCCTTTACAAAATTTACGGCGGATATTTCGGGAGATTATAGATGTTATTCTCGGGCAAATTGGAGATCGATTCCATTCGTTTAAAGATCTTTCATTTTTAGAGTTGCTTGAACCGAATTATTTTTCTAAATTCAAGTCAAATTTTCCCGATAAAAATTTTGACTCACTTATTGAATATCACGGTCAATTTTTCGACAGAATAAAGTTGAAAAATGAGCTAAAAGTTATTTATTCTTCAGATGAGTTTAAAAACGCGAATCCTAGTAAAATTCTCGATTATTTTCAAAAACGGCCTTATGTCGCAAACGGTTTTAAGCAAGTTCATATTTTAGCAAAATTATTAACGTCAATTCCAGTCACAGTGGCAACTGCGGAAAGGTCATTTTCAACACTAAAGCGCGTTCACACATTTTTGAGAAATCGCCAATCCCAAGAACGACTTTCGGATCGTGCTTTAATTGCGGTTGAAAAGGATCTTCTTATACAAATGCGAAGAGAAAACGATTTTTTTGATAATGTGATTAAAGAGTTTTTACTTGAAGAACGGCGCATAGATTTGGAATACAAATAAATGGCAATGGCGAAAGAATATTTATTTATTTCAAATACCCCTGAATTTTTCTTAGTCTTAATTAACATAATATTTATTTATCATTTTTTTTATTAGTATTTTAATATTTTATTTATTTATTTTTTTTTGTATTCCGAATACAGTGGAATCTCCCTTAACGGACACCTCCTATAAGCGGACACCTCTATTAAACGGACATTTGTCCCGGTCCCGTGCACTAACCGCTAATTTCCGAACAAATTAGTCTCCCTTAAACGGACACCTCCAATATCCGGACGCGGACAAACATGTCAGCACTTTTTGTTTGATTTAGTCTCCCTTAACCGGACACCTAATTTATAGGATAAAAACATACATAGTTATACAACATATATTTTCATTGCCAAAGAAAAGTTGCAGTAAGTATTGGATGGTTTTCTGTCCGCATGCAGCTGAGCCGGTACGTCCAACAATAAACATAATGTAATCTATGGCGCCAATTTCGGAAAACTTTCATTTGAGATCAGCAAATTCGTCGGTCCGAGATTGCAGCAATAACATACAATAAAAATGTTTTTGGCGCAAATTTTTCGGTCTCGACCGATGTTTTATGAACTCGAGGCTAGGCTTAAAGTAATGTGGACCGACTAAAAGCAGCCTTATGCACATATTGGCGTTCGTTCTTTTACTCCTCGTCGTTCTAAGAAGTAAGAACAGTTAAATTTCCTATAGCCCCCTATTCAGACGCAGTAACAAATTTCAAACTTTTGGAACTTTCGAAAGGAGTGTTACGTGTTAGTCCAAAGTGCTTCTTGATGGATTAGGATTAGGTGTGTTAATTCGTACTGTAACAGTTTGGAGTGATAAATTTATATTTTAACAAAGTATCATCTATAGATCAAAAAACTGTTCATCATCTAATTGTGTTTTGTCTTCGGCGGGACGTAAAAGGGCACCACTCTTTATCTGGTAAGATTTAGTTAATTGTAGTCTGCGTAGATATTTTGATTTTTTTTTTCTCGCAGATTACTCAAATCGAATCGCTTGAATTTTCACCACAATAATATTTTTGTGTATCATGGCACCTACGAAGAAAGTCTTGAGCCTAAAAGAGAAGATAGATTTAATTCACGTACAAAAAGAAAAAATATATTCTGTCCACAAACTAGCGGATATTTTCAAAATTGGCAAAACTCAAGCAGCCGATATTCTTAAAAATAAAGAGCATTTTCTTCAGATATGGACGTCAAATACAATCAATACATCGTCGAAAAGAAGTTTCACGTCAGAAGATAGAAGCAAATTGGATCACTTAGTATTAGAGTGGTTTACTAAAGTTAGAACGAAAAACATTGCCGTATCTGGACCGATGATTCAAAGTGAGACTATGTCTGTTGCTAATGACTTAAATTTAACAAACTTTCGAGCATCAGCCGGCTGGTTGAAAAAATTTAAGAAAAGACACAACATAATTCTGAAAACAATTTCCGGAGAATCTGCGGATGTCAATGCAGAGAATGTGCAGGATTTCATTAGAAAATTACCCGACATTTTAAAAGATTACACTCCAGATTGTGTGTACAACGCAGATGAGACTGGTTTATTCTTTAAAGCGCTACCTACAAAAACCTTTTCGTTCAAGAATGAGAAATGTGCAGGTGGAAAATTGGCCAAAGAAAGGTTGACAATCTTGCTTTGTGCCAATATGGCAGGCGAAAAAGAGAAGCCGCTTGTGATTGGCAAATCAGCGAAACCACGGGCTTTCAAAAATTTGGACTTGCGTCAGTTGCCAGTTACATGGCGTTTCAATAAGAAATCCTGGATGACGATGGACTTAATGTACGACTGGCTGAATTCGTTCAACGAAAGAATGAAACGTCTTAATAAGAATGTACTGCTGTTTTTGGACAATGCTGGGTCTCATCCAAAAAATATAAACCTGTCTAATACGAAAGTGCTATTCTTACCACCTAACACAACCTGTGCATGTCAGCCATTGGACCAAGGTGTTATTAAGAATTTTAAGTTTCATTATCGGTCCATAATCCTAAAACACATGCTAACCAACATTGATGCGTGTCATTCGTCGGCAGAATTTTCCAAAAAAATAAATGTGTTGGATGTAGTTTATTTTATAAAGACAGCTTGGGAAAAAGTTACGTCTGCAACTGTTATTAACTGCTTCCGTAAAGCAGGTTTTGCAGACCAAAGTGACGAGATATACGATGACGAAGATGACGTTCCGTTAGCAGTTTGGAGAAATATGATAGCAGCTATGCGAAGAGCCGACGCGACCAACGTTGAAGTCGATGACTTTGTCCTTATTGATGAAAACATTTATGTTGAGGGCGATCAGCATCAAGATGACGTCGTCACTGTGAATTCAGAAGTCGAGGACAATGATGATGACTCTGAGACAGAAGATTTATCGACAAAATACAACATAACGATCTACAGTGAGGCCTTTTCTTGTCTGCAGGAAATAAAATCATTCGCCTGCAAGAAAAATGACGGAAAAACCGTGGAATATATTAGTGAGCTGCAAATGCATATTTCAAATCAGTCTCTAATAAGGAAAAAACAGGCTACAATAACAGATTTTTTTTCTTGAACAAAAATTAATATCATTACATACTCGGTATTTTGTTTTACATATGTCTTATGTGGAAAATAAAACTTAACGGTCATGGTTATAAACAAGCATTTTTTTTTTGATATCCCTCTAATAAGCGGACACCTCTCTTGACCGGACACAATTCTCTGGTCCCGCAGCTGTCCGGTTATGGGAGATTCGACTGTATATGTGCCAATATTTTATTTATATCTTTCCTGATTTCTTCTTTAAGGCTTAAAGCCGCTTGGTATAAATGTTTTTGTGACTGTCCATATTCTATTATACAGTCCATTTTTGTTTATGCTAAATTGGCTTTAGGGCGCCCAACTGCTTGACTATGAAAAATTTCCACTGCACGTCACTGGTGTGGATAGTAAATTGAAAATAAGAAACGGGGTGAGAAAATGGAATGATCCGGATGCAGTGTTGATGTCAAACTGAAAATTAAAAACAGGGAGTGGAAAACGAAATGGTCGCGTTGCGGTTGCGGTCTGTGTGGTAAAATGTGAAACGGGGAGTCCGACTTGGATTTGCCTGGTTCGCTTTGGGTGGTAAATATATGAAAATGAAAGTCGGTGTGTGATAGACATCGGCATCGATATTTTTAGGCAAATGCCTATTTGTGCCTCAAATGTACTAAATAATTGGTTACCACCTAAATTTGCCTAATTTGCGGATGTATCTTTAAACAGACTTAAAATGTATAAATATTGCGCTGTTGTTATCTTTTTGTTTTTGTTTTCCGTTGTCTTTTTTTCTTATTTTTTTTAAGAACTGCATTAAGCTAACCAATCCAACCAACCTTTGCCAATTTTCCACCTGTACAACCGCTACACCGTACACGATCAAGTTTCTATTTCGTTTCCCAAAATATTACCAACCAAATATTCGTAAATAAACAGATTCATCCGTATCAAATACACATCTAAGTATAAACATTAATCCTCTGACTCCCGCGTCATACGTCACCGATAAGTTGACCCAGCCTCAACAACAACAACAACGGGGATCGCGTTATCATCATGCGTCACAATGTAGGAGAAAATCGTATGATGATGCAAAAACAGCAGAACAACAACATAAAATTCAACACATATGGAAAAACATTTCTGTTTATGTTGGGGAATTCTCAATGTTATTGTTATGAACATGAACGGGTCACAGTTTGTACAGCTGACGTGCGTGCGTGGTGATATAATCGAATGCATTTTTATCAGCATCCGTTCTAATCAGCTGAGAAAAGTTCTTGTCAACAACGGATGTGTGGTAATGATGATTACCAGTCGATATGATTATTACTGAAATGCACCAGCGGGCGAAATTAATTTAGAGGCGTGCGCATACGCAACGGGTCTTATCCCTATCAGTTGTCGTTCAAGTATGTTTAATGTATCGAAGTGTCCTAGAAATTTTTGCCATTTTCACCGCTTGTATGCAGGATGATGACTTAGCTTCTACGCAGTCTGGTCTTGAACTTGAATTACCTCCCACCACCAATTATGCCGCCATGATTCACCTCCTTTTTAATTTTTGGAACAGACGATTGATATAAGATAAGGCGTATGTCATCTTCTTCTTCCATTCCAAACTATATTTTTTTTCATTCCGATTAAAACCAAATTGTGCCGAGAAATCTTTCCTGCTCGTACCTACAAGAATAAGAATTGATTGCAAATCAACCGGCTCATTTTTTTCGTTAATAATTGATCTTGCGGAATAAAGAGAATTTTCCAGAGTATTTAGAATCCAGGATGATTGTACTATTTCATTAAATTTGAAGGTCTACTCGCATGATCTCTTCCTCACATAGGTTGTGTTTAAAATTATGATCGATCACTTAAAAAGCTGTACATTTTACCTACATACTTACGTGAGATAAATCATTTATATTTTGTATAACAACAACAAGTATAACAATGACACATATGCATGCACATTAGCGATTTAATGTTAATCTCTAATTGATTTACAATTACCAATTTCCTTATTTTTATCGTTGAATTCAAATCGTTTACTACTGATTTTTCAATTTCGCCACGTATTCCTATTCGCCACGTAGCATAATAGACTTCAAATCGTACCGAATATTCATCTTGCTTGGTATCAGTGATGATATAGTAGTTTGTATTTTGAGGCGTGCAATATTTAACGCTCATTTTAGCTTATTTCACATACGTTTTTCGATGTATACGCAGCGCGGTGCGAAAAAATTTTTTTTTTCTCAAACCATTTTATTTCGTTTTTCATTTATGGAAGTAGTTAGAGTGCCAATGTCTATGTTCTATTGGCTCAGGTAATAACAAATTGTGTGTATTCTGCCTAGAAATAGTGGAAACTTTTTGACGGAAATTAATTAAGTTTTTGACAATTCTGTAATAAGCAACAAAGTGGAATTTGAGTTAAAGCAAAAAAGGGATAAAGTTAGTGCGGGACTCAAAATTAATATTTTGGTTTTGGTACGAAAAAATCTATCTCAATTTTACTTTATGTATTAATGTTCTTGCAAATGTACAAGTGCGAATCATTTTCAATTTAAATTGGGATTGTTTGTGACACTTGGTTTCATTCTGCACACCAACTTAGTATGCGTCTGTAGCTTAGCTCGGTAACGCACCGGGCATTTTTTGCTACTCGAAACACGGTCTCTGCGGTTCGCGCCCCGCAACGGGACCAACTACTTTTTATTCTCAAATTCCCTCTGAATTAATTTCTCCGAGCTTAGTGGTTTCGTATGGATAGTAGCACTCATCAGGTCTTGCATCTTTGCAGCTATCCATGTGCAAGACGACCACGAAAGTGTGAGAATTCTGTTTGTATAAGCCGTGAAGGCGTGATTTTACTTGAAAACTCGACCGTAGAGGTCTAGATGGTGTGAAGCACTTATATTAACTCACTAGAGGGGTGGAGAGAGGGTGAGAAGTGGAGATATTTGTTCCCTGGCAATTTTACTTTATGTATTAATGTTCTTGCAAATGTACAAGTGCGAATCATTTTCAATTTAAATTGGGATTGTTTGTGACACTTGGTTTCATTCTGCACACCAACTTAGTATGCGTCTGTAGCTTAGCTCGGTAACGCTAAGTGTCACAAACAATCCCAATTTAAATTGAAAATGATTCGCACTTGTACATTTGCAAGAACATTAATACATAAAGTAAAATTGCCAGGGAACAAATATCTCCACTTCTCACCCTCTCTCCACCCCTCTAGTGAGTTAATATAAGTGCTTCACACCATCTAGACCTCCACGGTCGAGTTTTCAAGTAAAATCACGCCTTCACGGCTTATACAAACAGAATTCTCACACTTTCGTGGTCGTCTTGCACATGGATAGCTGCAAAGATGCAAGACCTGATGAGTGCTACTATCCATACGAAACCACTAAGCTCGGAGAAATTAATTCAGAGGGAATTTGAGAATAAAAACTAGTTGGTCCCGTTGCGGGGCGCGAACCGCAGAGACCGTGTTTCGAGTAGCAAAAAATGCCCGGTGCGTTACCGAGCTAAGCTACAGACGCATACAAGTTGGTGTGCAGAATGAAACCAAGTGTCACAAACAATCCCAATCTATCTCAATATTCGTGAAATAGGTGAAAGACGGGATATTCCTCAGTGTGCTGTGCAATGGTACTACAAAAAATTTCGGAAAATGGGCACCACTGAGCGGAACAAAGGCAAGAAAAATGACCCTATTGAAACTAGTCCGTAAGCCAGACTTTCCGTTAAAACAGTCAAGCAAAAACGTTTAAAATGGGCTCAGGAGCATGTCATTTGGCCTCAGGAGATGCGGAACACTATTATCTTTACGGGCGAGTCGTAATTTAAACAACATGTCTGTGACGGACGAATATGCGTGCGGCAGGATCTTTGAGAAAGGCTCAGCGATAAATGACTTCGAATTTTCCGTCCGAAATCTGAAGGAGTAATGGTGTTAGGATATTTTTCCGGTTACGAAAGCAATCGAATATGCTTTCTTTGTTTGAAAGTAACAGCAGCAGTTTACTTACAAGTCTTGGAAAACGAATTAGAGCCTGGTTCGTTAGGCATTCATAGCCTGTAGCCTTTCTCGAGGTTCCCACCGCACGTACATTCGCCGATCCTATTCCTCATAGTGATCGGCGATGTGTTGCATGCAGCCCTACCCGGACTAGCCAGAGGAATTCAATGGACTTTGACATCTTATCTACAACATCTTGACTACGCTGACGACATATGCCTACTCTCCCACAAAATCATGGATCTGACCGCAATGGCGTTAGATCTCGAGAGGGAGGCAAGCAAGGTTGGGCTAAAGATTAATACCAACAAGACCAAGGTTCTTAGCCTGCCATTGCGAAAAAGGAATCCGACACCTATTGCCATCAATAGGCGTGTTTTTTTGTACTGCGGTGCAGGTTAATTGGGGGCTATCCGGGTTAACTTACACACATTACACAAACAACATACCCTAGTTGTTTGTGTAATGTGTGTAAGTTAACCCGGATAGCCCCCAATTAACCTGCACCGCAGTACAAAAAAAACACGCCTAATATTAATGGGCAGCCTGTGGAGAAGGTGGACAACTTCGTCTACCTGGGTAGCATTGTTGCAGCAGTTATCTCAGCATCAAGACCAAGCTGGGTCTGTTTCGCTTCCTGGTGCTGTCTGTGCTTTTGTATGTTAGCAGTACATGGAAAGTTTCCGTAAAAGTTACGAGAAAGCTGCAAGTTTTCGTCAACTCATGTCTTCGTCGAATTCTAAGAATTTTCTGGCCCGACACATTATCAAATGAAGAGCTAAGTCGGCGTACGGGGCAGATGTCAATCGATGAATTGATACGTATGCGAAATTGGCGCTGGATAGGTCACACATTGTGGAAGAGTGATAAATGCATTGCTTTGCATGCCATGAAATGGGACGTTATTTCCAACCAAGGCCGACCAAGAGGGGGTCCTAAAACCACATGGTCTCGATCTGCGGCAAAGGAGTGTAAGGCGCTGGGTAAGTCTTTTGGGGAGTTGCGCCCTATTGCCCAGAACAGAGTTCGATGGTGCGCAGGAGTAGTTGACGCGCTATGCCCCACTAGGGGGTAACGCAAAGTAGAATAGTATAATATGTAGTTAAAATTTCGACTGGTTCGAAAAGATGACAGTGTTCCACATCTCCTGAATTCAAATGACATGCTCTAGAGCCCATTGCAAAAGTTTAAGCCTGACTCTTTAACGGAAAGTTTGGTTTATGGACTGGTTAAAATGCAAGTAAGCCAGCTTTCTAAGCCTTTTTCTCACCAAACTTGATAAAATTTGTTTATCCGTTGTTAGAACTAGATCGTACCTGGTGTCAGGTGAAGTTTTGATGTGGTTCCGACGGCTTTGTAACGGTAAGAAGCGATCTACCACTGGAGTACTTATTCTTGACCGTCCAGAGCCTTTCTTCTTCCGCTTGGTTTTGCCCATTTTCTGAAACTTCTTCTAGTATCATGGCACAGTACGCTGCGGAATATCCATTCTTTCACCTATTTTGTAAGTGGTTAGGTTATCTCGCGCCAAAACTAAAATTTTGCTTTTTCGCACTACCTTTTTCCATTTTTCGGTCAAATTGCACTTGTTTCGACTATTTCTAGTCAGGATACACATAATTTTTTATTAACTGTGCCAATAAGACATTAGCACTCTAACTGCTTCCATGAATTTTAGCGAAAAAGGGAATAAAATGGCTTGGGCAAATTGTTTGTGCACTGTATAAACGCACCTGAACCAACTCACACATTTATTTGAATTTTGTCATGCATGGATTCGTTTCTATTTTATATATGTTCCACGATAAAGTTTTAGTTTTGCAAGTTTTTTTTTGTGCACATTATTTTGATGATATTCACTCAGTTTCTTGCATGTTTAGTTTTACACAAACGTATTAAATATCATGTTTGTTTTTATTTTTTATGTTTTTAGGTGACCCAGACATTCCGCCGTCCTTGATTGTGGGCAAAATTATGGAACGTTTTGAGCAGAATGAGCGAAATCGTTGCATTATGGACTTAAATATGAATCGACCGCAGTCCGCGCCACCAACTCCAGGACCGAATCAAATCTAGAGGATGGGCTGTAAAGTATATTTATCTAAGTAGTTCAAAATTAATACATAGAAAAAAAGACTTAAAATTAACCTAGTACGTTACATATTGCACTGGATTTTTTTTCAAGCATTCTAGAAAATTTATGGTCATTTATTTCTGCTCGTTTTCGTAACATTGGTTTGAGGGCCGCCGTGTAAAAAAAAAACCTTTCGGGTCAACTATGTACTCCGTTCAGTGCCAAAGAGCAATGGACCTCCTCTCCTATTTTTTTTATCATTTTTGAATGTGACCGCGGGAGGAAAAATATCGAACTTTGGCGATACTAGGGACATCAGTTGATATATGTATCTATCCGGTGTAAGTGTCACTATACTACACTGTCGAACTCGAACCTAGTACAAGTGGACCGGTTTTCTTCACACCTATGTGAAGTGTATGTGTGTGTCAAAGGACATTTGTACCAGGTTCGTGTTCGAGTTCGACAGTGTATGGTGACACTAAGTTAACGTATTGCTGTAATTGCACGTTGTTAGCCGGAATTTATCCACACCTCAATGCTCAATGACTCCTGTTTCATTAATATTTATAAATATGCGAGCGAAGTTCAAGGTATGTTTATAAAAAAAAATATATTTTTACGAAATTATGAAATAAGTATTTCTCGTTCCTCAAACGAATACGATTTTAATGATATAAAATTTTATGAAGATATTTAAAACTTATGGCAATTATTCTGTCACTTGAAGATATTATAATAGGAATTTAAAATTCGACAATCAACAACCTACATTTTCTTAACCGTTAATGTTATGATAGAGACAACAGTAAAAAAAAACATTCCACATTCTATGTTTGCCAAAACAAAAATTTATAATAATGTTGATATATATTAGTTGAAAAGAAATTATTTAAGAGTTATTAGAATTGTTTATTTATATCGAAAGGTTTATTAATACAGTTTTAATATGAGTACATTGAAAAGATAGAGATTACAAAATCGGGTTTAAGTCACGTCCGTCTTCTATTACTTCTCGCGATCGCTGTCGGTCGCTGATCTGCTACCTCATCCCCACATACATGGGAATCTCGAAAGTAGGGGCCCTATCATGTAATTCGAATCGAATTGCTTTCGAACGGCTGAAAATTGTATCATGTAACTTGAAAACGAATTTCCCAATTTTAAAAATTATCGCGCATTCGTTTCTAATGAAAAATGTTGAATCGAATACTAGATGATTATTGAAATAAAGAGATTCGTTTTTGAGTTACATGATATCATTTCCATCCTTTGGAAAGCAATTCGATTCGACTCGAATTACATGATAGGGCCCTAGAATGACAGCAAGCCTACTTTTGTTATCGCTGCCCCGCACTAATTGTATTGTACTAACGCTTAGAAGAAAGTGCGATTAGGTCCATTTTTCTTCTGATTTTTTTTTAACTTAATTTTTCGGTGTATTCTATTGAGTACTCGAGTACTCAAAAACCGACTCGTTAAAACCGACCGGCATGGTTAAAAAACCGAGTTAAAATATACTCAATTGTCCTAACCCCTTGGTTTCGGAGAATGCAGTTGCCAGCATGCACCTCCTGGACATCCATGGCCACGAACGTCGTCGTGGACGGGATTCGAACCCGAAACATGAGACATGACACGGCGCTACCGGTCGCCCCACATAAATAAAAAACTGATGAGAAAATCGAGTACTTTTTATGAAGTACAGGAATTTGGGGGAATTCAGGCAATATGTTCCCTGAGTAACTCGGTTTTTTTTAACCATGAGCCGGTCAGTTCTAAGTGAGTCGGTTTTTGATTACTCGGTTGTTAATGAGTCTTTTGGAGAGTCGGGTTTTCAATAAGTAGATTTTTTACCGGTCATGAGTCGGTTTTTATGACCATAAGCCGCTTTTTTTTTTAATGATTTGGCTTTTTTCGAAGCCGGTACTTGGGAATCTTGGGACCGGTACTAACAGAAGACCGTTTGAAACCGGTGGAGCGGTTTAAGGAACAGGCCTAGTTGTAACCCTTTAAGCCGCATAGCTCATTTGATAACCCACTATTGGTCAAAGACGCGAACCAATATGCGTCGCCCGGTCAAGTAGAAATGTTCCAAATTTTTATTTAGAAAATAAATTCGTTCTATCTATTATAGGATACCAATGCGATTAAGTCACTTTTTGAAAATGCTCATTTGCGGGAAACTAAAAAAAATGATGCTCCCCTTATCGATATGATGATGCATTTTCAAAAAGTGAGTTAATCTCAATGGTATCTGACCCAAAACCATCTAAATGACACGCCTGAAACCAGTCGAAGTCAATAATGTAAAAAGCTATTTTATATAAAGAACGGAAATCAGCTTAAATTTTTGGTACCCGTTTACACACTGTGACATATTACACATACCATAAAAATGTTCCCCCGGCTGTCAAATAATTTATTGTGATTTTCAATCAAACCGCAACCCAGGGGGCATCAACTGATAGGAGAACGTAGCCAATGAAAAAAATATTGTAAAAAGCTGACACAAAATGCAACTTCTATAAAAAAAAATGTGTACGAAACACGTATGGAGTGTGTGTGATGATAGCCTCTCTTCAATACATGTTCCATACTCTCAGGTAAAAAGGCCTATTTACTTTATCACTGTCATTTACTTATTGTACTAAATAGAACGGGACAGATATATCATAAGTAGGTCAGTTTCTCTTAATTCTCTCTGTGGTTGCAGGCTTTGCATAGAGATGGTTTTGATTCGAGCGACTCAAATAGAAAGGGACAAAGAGATTATTTACAGGCCGGTTTCTCTTAATTCTCTATCTTTCATCTTGTATAGAGATGGTTTTGTTTAGAGATCATAATTTCAATATAAAAAACGAGAGAATTAAGAGAAATCGGCTTCTTTGTCTCTTTCTATTGTATTTATTACAATTAGAAGGGGCAGCGAAAGCTTGTTGTCATTCTGGTTTTGGGACTTCTATATAGATGTTTCGTCATGATTTGGGCAGATACCGAGTTTCTTTTTTACTTATGACCGAACCAGATTGAACGCAGAAAGCAGCGACGCAGTCGCCTGCTGCTGCGGTCAATCTAGGTCGGTTAAGGGAAATGCATGCTTTCTAACTTGACATTTCGACTGTCGCTGCTGCTGCATTCTACGGATACACACTGCTTTTCTTCTTTAAAACCAAAAACTGGTTCAGTTTTGTGTTTGTTTTGGACATAAATTCTAGGTTGTTCACGTCCAACGGTGAACAAACGGTTCGGTCGTCGCTGCGCTCGATCATGTGTGGGATGGTTTAAGCTCGACACACACGTCGAACCAAATGGCTCGCGACCAACTTGCGGCGTCAATTTTAATAGAACGATGGAAATGAGGAGAATTTTTTTCCGGACATTCTATGAAGTTGACGTGGTTGCGTGGTGGTCGCAAATTATTTGGTTCGATCGTCTTTGGCGACCGTGACGCATATTGCTCCCAACCTACGCACAACTCACGGCCAAATCAGAACGGCCCCACGCCTATGTGTGGTTCTGTCACCGCATATTGAAGCCAATACAACCCAGTTATTATCGCATGTTTATTAACGCAGCCATTGGGTGCGTTTTCAAAGCAAAACATTGTAGACACTGGGTGCGTTTTCAAAACGAAACCGTGTCGACACTGTTGCGCGACTCTCTCACGGGTGCACAACATTTTACATCTCTGTCACACATATACTCCTCAAAACAAAATAAGGGCCACTAATAATTTTCCGATTGTTTTTTGTGGTTCTCCATACTCTCATACGTCGATTGTCATTAAAAAAAAACTTCACTTTACACTCATCCGTGAAAAGCACCTCACGCCATTCCTCCATGCCCCATTCACTGTTATCGTAAACAAAACACTTGAAAAATAACGGCATTCATAAAAATTAGTTATCGAAGCAAAAATATTCGGGTGGCCCTTATTTTGTTTTGAGTAGTATACAACAGTGTCGACACTGTTTCGTTTTGAAAACACGCCCATTGTTGCATGTGTGACGGAGATGTAAAATGTTGTGCATTCGTGAGTGAGTGAGAGAGTCGCGCAACAGTGTCGACACTTTCGGTTTGAAAACCCACCCAATTACAACTTTGAACAGTTGATTTCATCTCCTATATTTTTCCAAAGTTCGAATTTAAATTTTGTCCGTATGTAATCCGGATGGTCCGTCCGGCACAAAATTGGAATTTTTTCCACCAACGAAATTAATTTTTTTCGTTATCGAACTCCTCTTGCCACGAACGTAAACAAAATGACAGGTGCGACGGTGTTGAAAACAAAACAAACGAGCGACCCACGCACACGGAACTGTCCGACGAGGACAAAAAATCCCACGTATGTATGACGTCTGCGTGGGCTAGCCGTGGGATAAGTTCAATATGCAGTAGTATATGGACAACAGTGAAACACAACATGGCCCACTCGTGGCTTAGGTCTGGGTTGCGCCTGGGCTGGGACCAATATGCACCAGGCCTTAGGGCCTTCGTCCACCGATGCAATGCAATTGTAACGCAACTGCAACCCAATTTGCAGTTGCACGAAAGTCGCGTTGGCTGTTCTTCGTCCATTGACACAGCGCTTCTGCGATTTGTGATCAACTCACAGGTTTTTCCTTTCGTCAGTCTGCATCAGAAGAAAAAAACTAAAATAGGTACTCAAAACACCAGAAACCACCGAAAAGTTGGATGAGAGTCGACGCGCAACTTAACAGCCAACTCGTTTTGGAGTCCGTCGCTCTCGAGTTCCGTTGCAGTCGCACCCGTGGACGAGGTTCAGCGTTATAACACGAGTCCGACTATAATGCGATACGACTCTCGTCCAACGCTTATGCGTCTCTTTTTTTTTTAAGTCGGATCACAGTCGCGTTGCGCCTACGGGCGAATGGCGCGACATTGAAAAATTGATGATCCATTTCCTCAGATTATGATCTCTGAATCTCAATCAGGAACCACGACTGTAAGAATGTTTATTCATGAATTTGTCTTTCGAGTTTTTAACGGCTGCAAATCCCCGGTATCCAAATTTTTTTCGCAATGAATAATTTAAGTAGCGAAACAACGAAGGGCTCAGACCATACATCATTTACATATGAGCACCGATAACTACTATTTTGATGAAACACTATTTTATGTAGACTCTACACTGCAGAGAATTGAAAAAGAATATTTAATATTTAAATCCCTTAATTGTATATTTTTTTGCAATGAATATGATCGAAGAATTATGTTCCGTATTCGAAAATATCAAGTATCGTTTTTGCGTACCTCCTATTGATGTGATGAACAACTATTTTGGAATTAAACTTTGGGAAACTCAATACAAAAGAGTATAAAATGATCAAAAAGAAAAAAAATAGAATTTTGATAGCTCACATTTGGAAATACGTACTTAAGACTGTTAACAAAGAGTCCAATATGCAATATTTTTTTTTTTTGGAAAATGTAATCAATCTATCTATAATGTTACTGTACACATGTACAGATTTGTATCTCACTGTCATAATAATTCAATAGAGTCTATAAAAATGCACAGACACATCGTCAATATTTTAAAATTATTGCAAAGTGTTACTTACCTTAATCTATAATCAATTTAAACAAATTGTGATTACAGTAGTCACCATGTGTTAGAATTTAATTTTTATTTTAGTAAAAACATACGAATATATATTCGATAGAGCTTAGGACTTACTTTTGGCGGCCATTACAATGCCAATGGATCTTTCTTAACTAGAATTTAGTGCCACATGTGTCCCAGACCCCAAGTAGAAATAACAGAAATAAAAATATCATAATTCTAGCGAATAAAAAACGTAGAAATTATAAATCTGTTGAACAGATACATACTTTAAGGAAAAGCAAATGTTACTTATGATATTAACTTATATTAGTGGAATTCTGGACTAGTGTGCAACCAATTATGTTACCGAGATGAAATGTAGTAAGTATGTGTACTTATATTTTATGTGTATTTATATTTTAATGAATTTTATAAAGTTAGATGGGTTGGACCTTGTTAAAATATGTCTGATATATATAACTTTTATGTTTATTTCTTCAGACCTGTAGTTTTTTGTGATATGTTAGTTTTTTTGTGATATTCATATGTATATATTGAATGAGAAGAAAATAAACTCAATTTTAATATTTTGTAGATTAAGATGTTTCGATTTTTTATTTACAGTAACGATAAAGAAATCCGGGCATGTGTTTATGCAGCTTTGGCAATGGCGTAGTAAGAAAAATTTCTTTTTTGGTGGCGGGGAGGTGGGTTATAGACTTATAAGTGAAATTCCCTGGTGCAACTCAAATATATTTTATTAGTTATTGTATTGTATTTTGTTATTATACATGTTGTTATTACAAATCAATTTTTTTAAGCAAGTCGGTTCTTTGCTTCTTCAGCTGAAATATCAATATCTCTGTCGATGCTCAGCAGGGCAATACCGTTCAGTCGATCTCCCCTCCTATTGAATTTCTCATTCAGTTTTTCAAACGTTTAAAAGTTGAAAACTCAGTTCAATGCTGGCAATGGTCATAGTTAAGATTGCTCCAATCTTCAAAAACTTGAAAACGTTCAGAAAAAGTGCCTCATCACAAAAATTCAATGCGTTTTTGGGTATTCTTTTGCAGGGATCCTATCCAACGTTTTCTCCATGAAACATCGTTTTTCACAATGAATGTAGCTCTCTCAGTAACTGTTGACAGGGCAGTGGAGAGGAAATTCGGGTCCGGGATTACAGCAATCTCGGGGTCCAACTCCAGAGGATTGAAAGCAAGTAAAAATGTTCGCTTGATATACACTGCGCATCAAAAAAGTGGCGCGTTACAGTTTTCTCCGTGCTGAAGCCAACAAGAATGACAAGGATGCAGTTTTTAATATTAGTAAAGGAAGAGTGCAAAGAAGGAAACTTTTGGAAGGATAAATTTCCGTTATAACGGTAAATTTGAGTCAATTTTACTAAAAACGCCCAGCATATCAAGATTGAAAATGTGCAATGGGACATATTGCTTTTTTTTTCATACATTTCTATGCATCTGGGCATTTTTGTCCAAATAAGAATTTTCTTTTTCATAAGCAAGATAGCGTTATAAAAACGGCTGAACAAGTGGTCTGTGTAGGGGCTCCAGTGCAAGTAAATCTCAGTCAGTGGTTGGCAGCCAGACGTAACATTACAAAGAGCGCTATCGGAAACCGAGGATTGTACAGCGAAAGAAAGTGTTTTTCGCCCGAGTTTTTATACAGTATCATCTCTTACATCCGGTTAGTATTATTGGGTGTACAACTTTGCTTCCGCCGTTTTTTCCTGGAATTAAAAGCTTAATTGTCAAAAAGTACTTACAGATGTATTATTCAAAGTATTGTCCATCGCTAGCGACAACTTTCGCCCATCTCTCCGGCAATTTTCGGATTCGATCTCGGAAAAAGGAGGCGTCTTTCGACGCGATCCATGATTGGATCCATTTTTCGACTCGTACGAACGAAAATTCTGATCAGCCAGGCCAGGCAATGTCTGGGGAGTACGGCGAGTGGAGCAAGATTTCCGTTTTTTTCTTTAATGCTCGACTTAAACGCATCAATTGCGTTCGGTACCGATCTCCTGTGATAGTTTCATTCGGTTTCAGTAGCTCGTAGTATATCACACCGAGCTGGTCCCACCAAATGCAAAGCATAACCTTGGCGCCGTGAATATTCGGTTTTGCCGTCAACGTTGACTTGACATGACTTTCTGCGCTTGGGATTATCGTAATGAACCCATTTTTCGTCGCCGGTTACGATGCGATGTAGAAATCCCTTCCGATTCTGCCTTTGAAGCAGTTGTTCGCATGCAAATAATAGCCGTTCAATATCTCTCGGTTTTAACTCGTACGGAACCCCATTTCCTTGTTTCTGAATCATGCTCATGGCCTTGAAGCGTTTCGAGATGGCTTGCTGAGTCACTCCCAGTGATTCAGCTAATTATTCTTGCGTTTGGCACGAATCTCTTCATTGAGCAGTGCTTCCAATTCGCCGTCTTTGAAATTTTTTTCGCTCCCACCACCACGCTTGTCCTCGACATTGAAATCGCCACTGTTGAAACGTTGAAACCACTCACGACATGTTCTGTCACTCAGAGCAACCTCACCGTAAGTATCTGATAGCATTCTGTGAGCCTCAGCAGCACTTTTTTTTCAAATGGAAGATCAAAACTTCCCGCAAATGATGAGAACTTGGCTCGAAAACAGACATTTTGAATCGCGAGTCTTATTAAAAATGCGAACAACTTTTACTAGTGCGGGAATGTCGATACGTTCACAGACGTCCAAACTCATTTTGTGACACTTTTGAGCTACGTATTTTGACCAGCCCTCATCGATGCAGCCGTCTGTCGGACGGCGGAAGCAAAGTTGTACACAGTTGTAATATTAATGTTATTAGAAAGGTTATTGTGAATAAATTAAATACAATTAATCCACTATCCTTCGTTCCTTTTTTTCTTCTTCACAAGAAGAATACAGTTATGATTACGGCTGAACAAGTGGCACGTGCAATGGCTCTAGTGGAAGACGGTTGAAGTCAGTTAGACCAATAAATCTGCCAGAAACAACAGTGCGAAGAGTAATTCTGCGTTACCAGGAAACTGGAGACTGCACCCGGGGGCCAGGATTGGGTAGGCCAAGAGCAACACCCTTGGATGTAAGACTTCTGCTTTTAGCAGCTCTCCGCAACCGCAGTTACACTGCTACTCAGTTGGCCAGAAAACTTCGAACGGTTCGTGGAGCTGCAGTAAGCATTCACACGGTAAGAAGACTTCCCGAAGTAAATTCACGACCCATGATACCTGCGCAGGGGCCATTATTGCTCACTCCACAGCACGCTAGCAACCGCATTCTTCGAAACCAGTTTATGCTGTCGAAACGTCAACTGGGCCACATGGAACAGTTGACGCGCTATGCCCCACAAGGGGTTAGGGCAATTGAGAGAGAGAGAGGGGGGCCGTCCAGGACACCTTAGTGCCAAAAACCCCCTCAGCAAGTGATGATTAGTAGCTCGGCTATCGGTGAAGAAAGGCTTGGTTAATTAAGGGCGACTCGCTAGTGCTACGAACAAAATTATATCCGCGCGTCCGCTTGATTGCAGTATATGAACGAAATATTTCCCCGACAGAAACGACTGGCCATTCTCACCTCTGTATCTCGAAATTTGTTTCATGATGGCGTTTAGGGCAACGCGAACTCCCAAC
This sequence comes from Chloromyia formosa, assembly GCA_964017055.1. Taxonomy (NCBI): domain Eukaryota; kingdom Metazoa; phylum Arthropoda; class Insecta; order Diptera; family Stratiomyidae; genus Chloromyia; species Chloromyia formosa. Next base: position 139,258,404 of record OZ024814.1, read on the forward strand.
CCACCCCTGCTTGTGTTGTGAACCTAAAAGGTTATCAATGGCCTCGTTTATGCCGTGGAACTAAAAGGCGATTTAACTAAATCGTTTTAGTGCTAGTACTTGTTCGTGGTGTGTTTATACCGATCATACGAAGAGGTACTAAACATGAAAGATGTCAGCTGTTGGTTTGTGGGGGCAGTCAAGGGGCAGTAGCCTCCTAATAAAAACGCGTTTCTACCGCTACAATCAAAGGATGAAACGAATGCAGGGTTTCTGAAAAGGATGAGGTATTTATATAACAAATAAAATATAATTTTCAGCAACAACACCATTACCGAAGACAGCAACACCACCTACATAGTCCCAATTTTTCAGTCCAGTTCTGCATAGCAGGTGGAGCTAAAATTGGTACCAAAACTAGCTAGTGCGACATGTTTATGTCGTCGTGAGTCAGCTCGAATTAGTTAATCCTCGAAGATAGTTGCGCGGCATACACAAGGCCGCGGCTGCGTTCCTAGTTTGGACCGTGTCGGAAGCGCGTCGACACGGTTTCATAGATACTTTGCGAAAACGGTACGATTTCAGACACCGATACCAGAATCTTTTTGAAGGGCAAAAGTATCACGATTTTTTTCCGATCCGATTACCCCTTCCCCTTCAACGATTCCTAGAGTTTTGACAGTTCGCTCTTGACAAGTTCTGTCACTCTATTTGTAAATAACTGTTTGTTGGCCTCAAAGTGCGTATAGTGACCGGAAAGTCTGTTCTCGCTCGTAATTTTATTTGAAAATTGTGTTTTAAAGTGGTAATATCCCTTATTAAGTGGCGTATGTTTGTGTGAAATATATTCATGGCGGCAAGGGAATCGTGTCGTTTCCCGGAAAAATCACAAATCGGAGAAGGGACAATGGATAAGTAGCGGATTTACGATACCCAATCTTCGGTAGCTGGATTTAACCTAGGACTTCAGGGTGACACTACACAAGGGAAAATCATATTCTACATGGATGGGGTAGGGATAAAAAAAAACTAGCCGGAGTCTGTAAGACCCTGTGTGCGTACGTAAATTTAAGGACTAAATTTTAAAAGTTATCAAATGTCGCCCAACGTGGGGTTCAACAATTTACCGTTAGGGTTGAACTGATTTTGACACTAGGATGGTCGAACCCATTAGGGTTGCTTTTAAATATCTCTTTCTTTTAACAAGTCTGATTTCGTGACGTGTCTTTGAACTGCTTATCTTGTTTAGACGGTCAAGAGAGAAAGAGAATTAAATTTGCAGGCGAATAACCCTTTCAAATGTCCCGACTTCATACCACCTGTTCTGTTGTGCGACACATTTTATCTTGTCCTTGATCAGGATCACATTCCACGCCTTGTCCACGGATCTTATTGTGGGGTTTTTAAGTATTGAGAATAATTTTCTTTTGAATACGTGATTTATTTGACTGGAGATCGGGGGGGGTGCTCTGGTTCTTTCAATGGATATCTCGATGCTCGAAAGTTTGTCTTTGAAGGCTGGGTCCACTGGTTCTTCCTCGGTGTATCCTCTTATTGCCGACATTGTCATTGAAGTGACCTATTAATGTTTTCACGGCATTTGAGGGCAGAGAACACCAGAGCCCTTCCAGGGCATTGTAGTGTAGAAGTCTTCTTTGATTTCCTCATTTTCGCTTTTATGCGGACGGCACATAATCGCTCATTGATCGGCCTCCAGTGACGTGGGCTTGAGAGTTTTGTCTATCGTAAATGCTACTCCAAACAAATCCCCAACATAAAAAGTCACCTTTTACTTCGTATTAATGATTAGATTTTATTATATGTTCCAAATAAAAAAAAAAAACAAACATCTTCCCATAATTAGTATCCTTCAACCGATTTAGCCAACTCCCAATTCTGTGAAACCTTGAATGGCCCTAAAATTTCGGCCTTATCCTTCGTGCAAACTGTAACAGTAAAGTTGGGCGATGCACGACAATCTCTGTAGAACAGCACTTCCATCGTCTTTTTCACCTGAAACCAGAAATAGAACGTCAACACTGCTCTGATCAAATTTCAGACTCGATTGCGCATACCAAAGAAATCGCCTCATCCTTGCTCACTGGTGCTCCGGTCTCGGTGCGCTCTCGCAGCAAGGGCAAAGCCAAATGTTTGCCAAAACCAGTGGCAATAACATCATCCTGATAGGACCGTCCGCGCAAATCGACATGCCCCAAGAACGGTACATCGTCTTCCATCCCACCCACTACTACATCCACCCAGAGCGGTTCGAATTTACTCCTCTTTGTGTACAGAATTCGGGTGAGCCAATTGTACAACGATTTGGGTTTCATTTCGTACTTATCGGCATGACAAATATCGTCCGTGATCTTCTGGTCGATGTAACGTCTGAGGCATTGGAAGTCCGCAAAATCACCACCGGCCCCGATGATAGTTTTGTTGTTGATATTGAAAACGCGCTGAACGTCCTGGAATCGGGCCATTGATCCGTACGAGACGAGATTGTCGGCAGCAATAACAACGCCACCATCGAATTTCATCCCAACGACCGAAGTTCCTGTTGTAATGGGTTGTCTGGAAGATGAAAAGTTGAATGAGGTTATGTCCGGCAGGATGACTCGGAATGTTTGATACAGACAAAACATAATTCTGAATAATAGACTACTTTACTTTTTTCACGTTTTATCCACAATTCCAATTACGGAATCTGAATTAAATATAATATTAACTTACGAGCTTCTTTGACGTCCGTAGTCGTTTTGCGAGTGACCAACCGGTCCATTGAATCCTGGGAAATTGTACAAACCACCGGGTGTGGGGCCATTGTGCCAAAGTGGAGTAACAAACTGGTTGTTTATGGGCATCATACTTCTAGGTATTGTTTAAATTCGAATCACTTGGTGGAAAGAAACACAAATAACCGCTCCTATCCCGCAAACAGATCAAATTTTGCAAGTTGTCACAGCTGTCAAATAATAGATACTTTCAGAAAGATGACAACCATTTAGTTCAGAATTTGTGTGGATCGGTTGACAAATTGATAGAGTACGTTCAATGAATTTTTAGCTAATGGAACCGGCTGTGACGTCATAAATTGTAACGACCGTTTTGATAAAGAACAGTTTATTGATCTTGCAAATGTACAAGTGCGAATCATTTTCAATTTAAATTGGAATTGTTTGTGACACTTGGTTTCATTCTGCACACCAACTTAGTATGCGTCTGTAGCTTAGCTCGGTAACGCACCGGGCATTTTTCGCTACTCGAAACACGGTCTCTGCGGTTCGCGCCCCGCAACGGGACCAACTATTTTTTATTCTCAAATTCCCTCTGAATTAATTTCTCCGAGCTTAGTGGTTTCGTATGGATAGTAGCACTCATCAGGTCTTGCATCTTTGCAGCTATCCATGTGCAAGACGACCACGAAAGTGTGAGAATTCTGTTTGTATAAGCCGTGAAGGCGTGATTTTACTTGAAAACTCGACCGTGGAGGTCTAGATGGTGTGAAGCACTTATATTAACTCACTAGAGGGGTGGAGAGAGGGTGAGAAGTGGAGATATTTGTTCCCTGGCAATTTTACTTTATGTATTAATGTTCTTGCAAATGTACAAGTACGAATCATTTTCAATTTAAATTGGGATTGTTTGTGACACTTAGCGTTACCGAGCTAAGCTACAGACGCATACTAAGTTGGTGTGCAGAATGAAACCAAGTGTCACAAACAATTCCAACAGTTTATTGCATAACATGAAGAAACTAAAATGTAATTGTTTTGCAGTCACTATGTTTATATCATGCGGTTTAACTTTAATTAAATGGATTAAGCCATGGACTTCTATCAAAATCCATTAAAAAACACACTGAAATGAATTATGATAATGTTTGTGTTTTATCGCGGTATTAATATGGCGTTAAGTCAGGAATTTATTTTCCTTACATGGACTCTGACAGAGGTTCATAGTTTAATATTGTATTTAGTTGTGCAGTATACATCAGGTGTCCCGTTTCAGATGGTAAACGCTTTAATGGTAGATGGAGCTGTTAATTTGTAGAAAATTAGCACATGACATGGACACCCTGGCTTTAAGGGTTGCAGATAGTATTTTTTATAAATTGTGTCAAAACAGTGTAGTTTTGAGATTCTAAAAAATTGGTAAAATAAGTCTAATGTATGCTCCAAAATCTCCGTTGATAGGGGGTTCGGAAGTGTAGGAGAGAGGGAGTCAATGGTTTTTTTTTCAGTTTTCCTTGGTTTATGGTCTAAGGTATAATATACCATTTTATGGTCTAATTTGTGATATATCATTTTGTTGGAAATTTTATGTGCTTTAATTCGCATTTAGTACTCTTTTTTTATAGAACTCATAGTTTTGGAAATATTCAAGGAAAACTGGAAAAAAGGATCTTTGACACTTTCCGACACCCCCATCAATGGAAACTTCGGAGCACATATTCAGAAGATAACTTTCAATAATTTTTCAAAATTTCGAGACAACACGAATTTGTTTTCCTGTTATGATATCGATGTCTACACTAATAAACCAAAATATTCAAAAAAAACCGAAGAAAATGACCTTTAACCCCGCATTCGCCGCAAAACTTTACGTTCAAAGACACATTTGAACGTAAATGTTTCCGGAGGCTTGAGTTACACCACGTCCAGCGTAAATACGGGCAATGCGGTGCGTTGAATACGGGCAAATTTCCAAATTAAACCTACGTTGGCAAATGTGCATGTCCACAACGTAAGCACGAAATGCGTGCGATGCGACGTCCTCGCATCGCACGCATTGTTTGAAAATCAAACTCGTTTGATTTTGCCCGCATTAACGTGCGGAAAAACGATGGAGACTCTGATTTCGGAAGTTCAAAAGCGGAGTGTGCTTTGGAATAAGAGCCACCGTGGTTATAAAAATAGAATGGCGACGGATATTTAGGAAAAATCGTGTAGTTTTGAAATTTGGCACAACCAATGTGAAGAATCCCCTTAATATATGCTCCAAAGTCCCCGTTGATAGAGGATCCGGAAGTGTAGGATAAATGTAAATTTTTCCCGTTTTCCCTGAAAATGTGGTTTTTTTAAAGTAGACATCGCTATAAAAACGTGAAAAATCGTAGTCTTGCAATTTTGCATGATTAATGAGGGCAGTTGCTTGAATGTATGCTTCAAAGTCGCTGCTGATAAGGGTTCCGGAACTGTAGGGAAAAGTGGGCCGACTTCAATTTTAAAATTTTTCATGAATTATAACATACCAGGACCACTTTGTGTGGAAAGTAGCCTTGGTTTTCAACCGATTGAACTAATTTTAACAGAGGAGTATAAAAAAGTCCTAAGCAGTCGCATATATTCACGAAATTTACTTTCATCCGCTCGCAATTGCCGGTGTAGATGATGAAACTCGCCATAAAATGTCTGTTTCTGTATTTAACACTTGTTTTAAATCGATCACTCTTGTTTTTTCTATTCGTCAATGTGTGCGTTCAGAAGGAACTGAGCAACTTCCGCTCGGCGAACATGTTCAGAACGAGCGGGTTCAGAAGTGACTGAGCAACTTCCGCTCGGGTGATCATGATCAAATTTCACCGAGCAAGAAATATTTCTGCTCACTGATCAGTGCTCAGTGCTCAGGTTCTTCTTCTTCTTTTTCAACCTCACGCTCAAGTTGCGACTTTCGAATTTTGACAGTTATCAAGTTGGTTGTTGTGTTTTCGCCGCTTTCGGCTTCTAGTTCTTTGGTTTTCGGGTGCTTTTGATTTTGTTTTCTCGTTGTTCGTGATTTTTGTAAAGGACAGCGTGGGATTCATGTATGTTCCACTTTTCGGCACTTGACGTCTGAAATTGTCATCGTCAGCTCTCAGCTGGTCGATTTTTCAGCTGGTGAAGTAGCGTTCAGCAGGTGCAGACTCCAAACCGAGCAGCTCCGGAGCTGCTCGGTTTGGAGTCTGCACCTGCTGAACGCTACTTCACCAGCTGAAAAATCGACCAGCTGAAAGCTGACGATGACAATTTTAGACGTCAAGTGCCGAAAAGTGGAACATACATGAATTCCACGCTGTCTATTACAAAAATCACGAACAAACAAAACGAGAAAACAAAATCAAAAGCACCCGAAAACCAAAGAACTAGAAGCCGAAAGCGGCGAAAACACAACAACCAACTTGATAACTGTCAAAATTCGAAAGTCGCAACTTGAGCGTGAGGTTGAAAAAGAAGAAGAAGAACCTGAGCACTGAGCACTGATCAGTGAGCAGAAATATTTCTTGCTCGGTGAAATTTGATCATGCTCACCCGAGCAGAAGTTGCTCGGTCACTTCTGAACCCGCTCGTTCTGAACATGTTCGCTGAGCGGAAGCTGATCAGTTCCTTCTGAACGCACACATTGTTATAATTTTCTGCTGAGACTGGAGCCATTTTACACCGAATGACAATTGTCAACGCAACCCGCATTAACGCTTATCGTGTTGTCGTTGGACACTCTCCGCATTATCCGCAAATAAATGCGTTACATGCGGGCCCCGCAACGCACGCACCGCACGCACCGTATTTAAGCAGGACGTGGCGTTAGGGTCCATGTTTCGCAGCCATAGCATAGCACTGGTCGTATGATGGCTTTGTACACGCGGAGCTTCGTGCTTTTGTGCACATGCTTCGATTTCATTATGGAGAGAGCCGAGAAAAAAGTCTTATTCGCTAGCTGTATCCGTCGCTTGATTTCGTCAGTTTCGTTGGCGTCTTTTGACAAGTCGCAACCTAGGTATAAAGTTGTTTACGAACTCGATGTTAAGGTCCCCCACATTGATGCTCGATTGTGCAGGTGTATTGCAGCATGATGTTGTACAGTACTCCACGATCGATACTGTCGTATGCCTGCTTGAAGTTGACAAAATTTGGTATACGTTTACGTTGTATTCCCAGCACTTCTGGAGTATCAGTTTGACCATAAAGAGCTGATCAGTTGTGGAGCGACCAGGTCTGAAACCGCTTTGATATTGATGATTCGTTCTGCGTACGGTTTTATTCTATTTTCCAGAATTTTCGTCAACATTTTATAGGACGTAGAAACTAGAGATATAAATAAATATTTGGCGCAACAGTCCAATTTGAGCCATGGCATCGAGAGTTAGCACCATGTCATTTTCTAGATCGTGACAGTATGTTTTGTGCAGAGGTGTGTGATCAGCAACACGGTCAACCGAGCTATTCACCCCATAAATGGGTACTCATTTAACAGCTGAGTGGGCTCATAGTCCGACACGTAAATCCCCTTTCTCATCGAAAACTACTGCATTCAGTAGGAATCGAACCGGGGCCTAGTGCGTAGAAGGCGAACGTGCTAACCGTTGCGCCATCCGGACAACTACTACTAAACTAGTGATATGCCCCTGTAATTCTCACACCGCAGATTATTTGCCTTTTTGTGAATTGGACAGATGATGCTTCTGCGCCAATCAGATGATGCTTCTGCGCCAATCGTTTGGGATCACCTCGTCCTCCAATACTCGCAGGAGTAATTGGTGTATGGCATTAGCTAGACCCGTTCCACCGAATTTTAGCAGTTCGGCTGGAATCTCGTTAGCTCCCGGCGCTACATTTCGTTTAAGTGACCGCAACGCGAGATCAACTTCCTCTACTATGGGGGGTTGTATGGGTGGGCCTGGATCAGCAATATCGTCAAGAGCTTCTTGTGTGGGGATGTTCGATGGTAGGTTCAGAAGCTCTCCAAAATAAGAAACCCATCGTTTTTTAATGCATTTGGTACACCGATGATGTTTCCATCCTTCTTCTTACAGAGGCTAGTCCTGGGTTGATAGCCGTTCTTAATTGTATTTACTAGTTTGTACGCTTGTCTGGCATTAGCTAAGTTTTCGTTAATATTCAGCAACTGCTCGTCAAAGTATTTACGTTTCTTCCGTCTAATTATTCTATTCGATATTCGCTGTAGTTCGTCATATTTGTCTCTTTTGGCTCAGGCTGCTCGTTGAATCCATTGTCTATAGGCTTTGTTTTTCGCATCAAGTGAATTTTTGCATTCTTCGTCGAACCAATCATTTCGCGATCGCCGGGCTTTATATCCCACGACCTTCTCTGCGACCTCTTTGATGGTACCCTTGAGTTCTTCTCAGAACCCATGGGCGCCTGTGTTGCTGATGTTGTGTATTCTCGATTTCGATTGGTTCACTGAGGAAATTCTACATCTGTAGGTCATCTTCACCAAGTGATGATCTGAGTCGCAGTTTGCTTCTCGATAGGAGCGGACATTCATTACACTAGACGCCCATCTCTTGCAAATGAGGACGTGATCAATTTGGTTGACGGTATGTGCGTCTGGAGATTTCCAAGTCTGCTTGTGAATGCGCCGATGCGGGAAACACGTAGAGCTTACGACCAGATTCCTGCTGCAAGCGAAGTCGATAAGTCGCTGGCCGTTGTCGTTACATTTTTCATGGAGACTGTGGCCTCCAGTGGTCCCTCGGTGCCAACTTTCATTTCCGACTTTCGCATTAAAGTCTCCCAGCATCAGTTTGACGTCGTTTGTTGGAAGTGAGTCGAAGAGAGTCTCAAGGCGGGCGTAGAACTTGTCTTTTACCGCAATTTCTTTAACTTCAGTGGGGGCGTGCACATTGATGAGCCAGAGATTGAAGAATCGAGTCTTATTGCGAATCGCATACAGCCGTTCATTTATGGGTGCATTTTATAGTTGCGGAGATAAAAGCAGGATACTAAAAAAACTCCCCTTTAACCCCCTCTCCCCGCACGAGCTCACATCCTACAGGCCGGGCCTTTTAGTATAACATACTTCTAGTACCGAATATCAATCGCGCCAAGTTTTAAAATTCCTTAATTGCTTTTCCCTCGATTTTTACTCGGCATGTGGGGGGTATACAGTTTGGGAAAATCATAAATCATATGGTTGCGTCAACGGTTGCAATGCTTGCATTAGCCTTGAAAAAATCACACAGTTGGTCATTGCACAATTCTTATTATGCTTCGTTTACATGTGAACGCCAAGCATCGAATATTGAAAAATTGCATTGAAAAGCACTAACAACAAGAAGATACCTTTTCTGCTCTTAGTGTCACCATACCCAGTCGAACTCCAACTCGAACAGGAGCCTGGTACAAATGTCTCTGAATAGCTCAAAACACACACGCACACACTTTACATAAACCTAAAGAAAACCGGTCCACTTGTACCATGTTCGAGTTGGAGTTCGACAGTGTATGGTGACACTTACATAGCCAATATAAATTCATGAGCATTCAGGAGCATTTGAGTCGTCTCCATCTCTTGTGGGAACGATTCAAATGCTCACGAATGCTCATGAATTCATGTTGGTCATGTAAGAGCAGAAAAGGTAACTCCTTGTTGTTGGTGTTTTTCAATGCAATTTTTCAATATTCGGTGTTTGGCTCAGTGATCACATGTAAACGAAGCATTAGAAAAATAAACTAAAATTTTCTTCTGTGATCCAAACATTTTTCTGAAACGCACAGAAACAGATTTCTCACGATGCAAAACACACATTTATTTAAATACTTAATAGTTAAAATAACTACCTACGAGTATAAACAAAATTCATAAATCAAACACTCACAATATCCTGATATCAATTTACAGATAATTTCCCACAATTTCTTACGCTTAACTCGATAGATGGACTGGAATTAGCTGTCGCAGATACACAACAAAAACACTTGATAGTGTCAGATTCCTCACTTTCTCCGCACAGAAGCTACTTAATTTTACTAATGGTAGAAATTTGTATTCATCTAAAAGCGATGATGACGAATTTATGTTGACCGGCGAATTTCAATTTGATCGTGATAAGATTTGTGTCTGTTCTACATGATTTATGCGTACACAAAAATTATGTTTGAATGATATTAGGTGTCTGGTTGAAATGTAAATTTGCTTCAATCAAGATTACTGGTATTTGAGATTCAATAGGGAAATTATGCGTTGTACTTTCACTACTAGATACTATTTACTAGTTAATCTTACGCGTACAGATGTCATAATATCTTTGTGTGGATATGCAGTAAACTATTTTCCAGTTGTATTATTTTTTTAAGTATCTTATTTGATTTCAGCACTCAAATAAAGTGTTTGTAGTCCCACCCGGTTTTTGGATAATCGATGATCCCAATACTCGTACAACTTTATTTACACTAATAAGTTTCCTATATACTTAATCATTGCCATAAATAGTTTCGATGGATTATCCGAAATTCCGGTTATCCAAAATGGATCCGGGCTCTTTAAAACAGGGCTATACTGTGTAGTAATGAAAACATTCAACCGCCGCTGGGTATTAATAGTTAAGAATGTTCAAATGGCTGCGTTCCTAAAGCGTAAGTGCTTAGTGCAGCACTTGATGATGAGATGATTTATGTTTCAGAGACATGTTGTCTCATTTGTCAAATGCAATGTTTAGTTTAGCATTTGCGACTGGTGGGCATTCAGCGAGCGCACTAAACGTGCTGGTTTCCGCGGTGGACCCAAGTCGCGATCGATTCCACAATCCAAAAATACGCGCTTAGCCAGAAAAGTGCAAAAATTTATGCTGACTAAAAGCGAAAGCGCTTAGTTCAGCAGAAGCGTTTCTAAAACAGAATATTATGCAGCACTAAGCGCTTCACAGCGCTTCCGTTTTAGGTATGCAGCCAATGACCTAATGAAACTAATCGTGAACTAGGCTAACAAATCGCTTTTATTCAAATAACAAAAAGTTCGGTTTAAATGGATATTCAAGCAGTCTCACTATATTTGGTAATTTTTCGGAGAATATAGTCCATGCCGGCTGGATTATCGGCTGGTACCATATGACCGGCTCGATTGACCCAGTACATATGGAATTTTCCGGTTTGCTTGACATATCCTTCCAAAATTCCATTTACATTCATTGCATTTCTGGGAGCCTTTTGATAGTCGGCACTAGATTTCCATTGCATGGCATCAACCCATGCTACAGTAGCTGGTGTGGCACAGATTAAATCCAATTGACCCGTGTAGACAGCGACATCAATGTCGGTGGTATTCAACAGTTGTTCAACTGGAAATAAAAATATGTATATTGTATATTTATTGACTAGAAAAAAAAGTAGTATTAGCGCCTGTTGCTCAATGCCCGATTAAAATTTATTTTAACAATAAACTGAAATTTAGCATAATTTCATTTTCTCAATGTCTGGTTAGCGTTATTAATCGGATAAACGCTAACCGTACCCTATCCTCCGATTAATCTTTTATTCAAAAGAAAACCCAACCCCTGGTTTTCGGCTGAAAGTTTATCCTAAACAAAAACCCAACACCTGATACCGGGTGCTGAGATTTTGTCAGCTAGAACTTTTCACTTTTACAGATTCAAATTGGAAATTCATTAGATAGAAGAGAATTGGGAACAAACTCAATCGTAAATGAATATGCTTAGATACCGTATTGATATAGAATAGATTTGTGGACGGTAGAATTCCGTCAAGAAAATTAGCCATAATTTGAGCTTTGAGATGCGTTTCACACATCTTGGATTGGTATTTAACGGGCAGTTTATAGCTTGGATAAGCTCATGTCCCTGTTAGTTAACAAGCAGTTTAAAAGGATATTGAAAAAACCGGCCTGAGTATCTTAAGGTTTTGTGGAACAATGGACATTTTAGCCAGTAATTTTATTTTCCAATTTTACATTTCATATCTCTCCAATCCTAGATCTCCTTTTTGTTTTTGTTTCATATATTCATGCGTGTGGTGTGTGGATAGTAAGGCTGCCCACATATTAGATCGCGTTCGCATGTTTTCTGTCAACGAGTTTCGTCTTTGGTTTATTCAGCAAAGACACAGACACATACAGGTAGGAGATATATGACAGAACAAACAACTGAACAATAGTAAGGCCGTTTCCTCACTTGTCGGTACGGTAGCGGTGCGGGATCGTCATGCTCGGTATACGCTGTACCGAAAGCTTACCGAGCACCTTTATTTTAATGAGTGTTTCCTGATTGGCGCGGTCCCTCCCCGCATCCGCGAATACCGAGCCAATCAGGAAACACTCATTGAAATAAAGGCGCTCGGTAAGCCTTCGTTACCGCGTATACCAAGCATGTCGATCCCACACGGATACCGTACCGACAAGTGATGAAACGTCCTAAGACGTATGTCAACACATATTTCTTTCCAAATTATTTGTTTTACAAAACAATTTTGTTGATACGATAACGACCAAGAATTTGTTAATCTGACAGAGTTGCGTCCTTGCTAAACAAAGCAAGTGTCTTTAGAAAATAAAGCAAAGACGCAACTCGTTTACGGGAAACGCGCGATCACAAAATATTCTGAGAATCAAACGGAACTCTTCACACAACAAAATATACGAGTATATATTATTTGGAAGGCTTTGTGAGGCACTACAGAAGAGAGTATTGATTAAAAAAAAACAGTGTGGCATCTATCTGTTTTTTTTTCTAAATCAACATATCCTTCTGTACTGTCTCACAGAGCATGTTCAAAGTCATCTTACTTACCAATATGAACAACTGGTTTCATAAAATCTCCAGCCAATGTATTAAATGTTTTCGAACTCTGTGATCCCCAGGTAACATTGGCCGGAATCCCTAGAGCTGCACTCACTGGTCCTCTCATAAGCCCATCCAAAGTGTCGTCCCTATCATCACGTAGATTGCGAACCAGTGTAGCATGCATTCCACCTATTTAAAAATTAAAATCATTATATCTTACAGCTACTGTAGAAGCAAATTTCACAAAATCTACCAAGTACGTCTCTAGCAAGTGTCCTAACTCTGGCGCGAAGCGATGATGCTTTTGTTGGGAGAAGAATATTATAGAAATCAACACCCTTGGAGACTTGAAGAAGCACCATTTCCGTTCTTCCCCAGAGCGTAGTGGCCAAAGCGTATTGCTTGGAGTTTATAGCTTCTTCAGTTTTAACGGCAGCCTTCATAATAGCTTCATAGCCATCCTGATCGACAATACCCTTTATGGCAAATAAACCTAAACATTAAATTCCTGCTGTACCATCAAAATTCTATGTTCGATAACTTACCATATTCAATAACAATGGGGCCCATGAATACACGGACACCATAGGTGCAATCCACGAATCTCCCAGACCAACTGACTGCAAATTCGACTCGATCTCTCCCTTCTTGATAGCACTATCCAACTCTAATGCAAATTCAGCGGCCATTTTTCCACCATAGCTTTCGCAGAAAATATGCAATGGAACCTTTTTGAATTCGGGATGTTTGACATAGAATCCTTTCATGAGTTCCACTAAATCGAGCGCGATCATCTTATTGTCAGTGGTCAAGTATTTTGAGTCGTCTACGTAGCTAAAACCACTGCCGACTGGATTGTCAATGAATAGGACATTCATATCTTTGACCCATGTAAAGTTACGTGGATTTAAGTCTAAATCTAGTGGACCAAGTTCTTCAAAGTTGCCATAACCGGTGGATGAGGCGCCTGGACCACCTTGCAACCAGATAGTGAGAGGCTTTTCTGTATAGTCCGAAACATTGGCGGTTGTGTAGTAGAGCCAATAGAACATATGAGCTCCTTCTCGGACGTCAATATAGCCCCAATCTTGGTCGCCGGGACCAAAGCCAGTGCGGGCATGTGTAGCTGGAAGAAAGAAGAATATTGTTATTGTGTGATTGATCATCATTTAGTATGCCTAAGATTCAAGAATATTGTGTGAGATCAGTGATCCAGGTAGGATACAGTCCCCAGCAAAACTGTTTTGCCGTGCATTGAATTGAACTTTCGCCGTAGTATTATCGTATAACATTCATCAAGCTTCGAAATAGAACGAAAGAATAAGATTATGATTAAAATCAATAGAAAGTCGTTACGAACAATTGATCCACTAAACTAACAGAATTTTCACTTGGAAATTATGGATGTTTACCCATCTAAAGTTTACGGACCAAGTGGACAATGGTCAAGAATCAATGTAGGTCTGTATACTACAACTAGACGACGTATCCGGCGAAGCAGACAACGCAAGTACCCGAAAACTATAACTTTGACACTATAGACTTTATGGACATTATTATTGTTTTCATGCTTTCATGATTCCTAACCCGCATGTGGGGGCTATGGTATCGGGAGCACCAACATCAATCCCAGCAGCCCCCAAAAATTATGTTATCGACAATATTCTCGGTAATTTTGAACATTATTTGTTCACTTCTCTCCCCTACCTCCACTTGGATGTTGGCGGGGGTTGGGGGACCATATCTAAAATGAAGAATAATCTAGCGCTAAAACCTTTTATTGATCATAACATCATACTCGCTCTGGATACAACAATCTCGTGTGTGGGCTTTGCTCCGCGCTTAAGGGATCACAACCCTCAGTATCGCACAAACATAAACGCTCGCATGGCTATTTTTTTTGTTTGTTTTGTTTTTGCATGCCCTGTTTTTATTATCGTTTTCGTTTATTTTCCTATGGACACTTTCGGTCGGTTGGATGGCCACTTTCGCCATGACTAATTTCGGTGCCCCCCTCGGAAACTGTCAAATACATGCAATTTTAAAATCGCTACATCCACCCAGATCGAGTGATTTGCCCGCAGTATGAACATTTTTTTTATGTTAACGCCAAAGCTTAGCGGATACCCTTTGATGCAATAGCACGGCCTTGGCGGGTAAGGAAATAAAAATTAAGGTAAAAGAGGGAAGGATGGAATGAGTTGGATCAGATGAAATTAAATGTCGGTGAACATTTTGTTTGAATTTCTGTTGGTCGTGATTGCAGGGGAAAACAGACGATGATAAACTATTCCACATTCGCGTTGTCCTGCATACGAATGAATCATGAACTAACATTGTAGATACGAGTATGGCTATGGAAATGGGTATAGATTATGTAACCTGTTTGGTCTAATTCTATGGGAAATTGTGGGATGAAGATACTTCATCTTTGATTGAACGTTTCTAACGAATATGACTACGAATGCATCTCAATATGTATAAAATAATGTTTCTAATAGACAAAAGGTTCTAAAAACATTACGAGCTTCTTGTTATCACTATCGTATGTTAATTTGAAATTCAGTTCACAGTTTACCACTGAGTTTCTATTATCTAATGTTCAATTTGCAAAGACAAGGGTTATCATGCCCACATACTGCGACTCGCTCAATGAAGTATCTAAAGCACTTAGCAAAACATTAGCAACCTAGATATAGAAGGGTTACTTCAATTGACGAATACAATCCGGAATTCAAAGAGTAATTACACAGGTTATGCTGTAAATCATCGGAAAATAATTGACAATTCAAGATTCACTCATCACCACAATGTTTTCTCAATGCACTATTCAAAGTTGAGCCACTCAACCATTTAATAATTTTATACGCTATTTGCCACATTTCTTTTTGAATAATCTAAATTGTACCAAAAAGAAAAGAGTAATTATGAATAACTAAGAAATCAAATCCGAAATTACCAGCAAAAAGCGTCGCCGCACTAAACACTAAGGCTATGAAGATACTAGATCGTGCCATGGTTTAAAACTGTGACTCCCTCCAGCAGTACTGGCTGTTTTATATGGAAGTGAAATTTCTCATCGATTCTATCTAACTCTGGAGTGGAATGGGAAATATCATTTTAAATACGAGTAGTATAGTAGTGGTTGTAGTCTTGAAACGATATTACCTGTATTATTGATATGAATGGAGTAGCTTTCGCACTGATATGAAGATAGTAAGTCAGTGTCATCAGCTGCTTAACTACTTCTTGATAAGCAAAAAAGAAAAACGCTCGGTGCACTTCATAAGTGATGTAGTCTACAGCTACTGTATTAGGCTAATCAAGATTTAATGTGGGTGAAGTGTATTACAAATGGGGTTTTAATTCCTGCTAAGACGTTTGAATGACAATAAGTATAGTAATCTATAGATAGCATATGTCGAGTTTATAGTGACAATGTTATATTTACTATACTATATACTATACGTACCTACGTACCTCAACCACGTCCCCCAGTCGTGATGACGGGTTCGAGTCTTGTTCATACCGAAGGAAGACAATCGCTAAAGCGTATTGTAGATTTCCACATCCGACAAATCCTGGAGGGTTTACCGCTTTCGAAGTCTAAGCACGCCTACGTCAGCGGTAGATCCAGAGTAATGACTCTCCACGAGGTGGTGCGCAGCATCTAGCAGAGCCTCCAGTATAAGCTACATGCAGTATGGGCTTTTCTCGACATACAAGGTGCATTAGTTAAGAATTAAATAGACTTCCGTCCTTAATATAATTAATTCTTTATTTGGAGATGTAGAAATCCGAACTATTCATGGTCCGGTAGTTCTCAAACAACTGATTTTGTTCTGCAATCGAAATACTATTCCCAAATCCCAATTGGGCTCTCAGAGAAAATACTCTCAAAACAAGATCCAAGATCGTTAGCCATATTTAGTTCATTTTTGCAATGGGATAACTTTTGTTATACAATGTTATCTCGAATTTGGCAACCGAAATTCCTATGTGATAACTCATTGAACATTCATCAGCATCGAATATTTTCACAACGCCCTATCAGATTTGGAAGTAGAGGCAGAGATCGGCAGCTAGGCTTGGGAAACAGCCATCTAACTATATTTGTATGCAGATGGACACCTCAGGGAGGCGTTACCTCTCCGCTACTCTGGCTAGTGGTCATCCACAAAATCCTAGCAAGGCTTGACATAGAAGGAATTAACGTGTGCCTCTCTGTAATAAATCAAATCACGGAAAGGACCCTAGATATGGTGAGCGTCCGGCCTACAAGCTGTTGGCTGCGTGTTAACCAGGCAAGACTGAACTGATGTTATTTTCCACAGAAATTAAAGCACCACATTTTACCCTCCCGGTCACCGCTTTACGATACTACATCTAGAGGTCGGAGGTTCAAATCTCGGCGCGAACAAAAAAACTGTCTATGGGTACTTATAGAACTCCCACAGTCTTCCGAGTCTGTCAGTATAAAGACGGCACGAATAGAATTTTATTTTTTGAGGTGCAAGCTAGCAACTGCACTTCCGAAAAGTAGATATGCTACCGAAACGTCAACAAGGCATAGAAATGCTAGAAATGTTGGCGCGCCCATGCCCCTGAAGGGGCTAAGGCAATTAACATTATTCAGCACAAGAATATCTAACGAACCCGGCTTCGGTCGAAACATTACAATATTCTTGGTCAGTATGGTGAGATGAGTGGAGTCCATCTGTCCGTCTGGTTCTATGCAAACTAGTCTCTCATTTTTAAAGCTATCGAGTTGAAATTTTGTACAAAGTCTTCTTTCTATTGCACGCTGTATATGGAATCGGACCACTACGTCATATAGTTGCCATAGGAACGACTGGTCCAAGAGTCTTTTTTTGTTAGAAAAACTTTTTTGTTTCTAAAGATTTTTTACCAAATTTCATATTATTCAATTGTATCTATTGCTCAACGAATTTCCGGAATCTGGTTGAAATTGGAGTACTATACCATTTAGCTGTCATAGGAACGACCGGTCGGAAAGTTACTTTTTGTTAGAAAAAAAAAACGTATCTCTGCCGAATTTCAAAGTAATCAAACATATCTGTCGCCGAACCACATACCTCAATTCGGTTGAAATCGGCTCACTATTTCATGTAGCCCCCATAGCAACAGTGGAATTGGAGCAAGCTTTACCATGAATTTAAAAGCGGCAAATACAAAATATACACAATACAAATAGTAGTCCGGATGGCGCAACGGTTAGCACGTTCGCCTTCAACGCACTGGGCCCCGGTTCGATTCCGGGGATTTACGTGTCGGACTATGAGCCCACTCAGCTGTTAAATGAGTACCCATTATGGGGTAAATAACTCGGTTGAGCGTGTTGCTGATCACATACCTCTGCACAAAAAACCGTCACGATCTAGAAAATGAGATGATGCTAACTCATCTCGAGGCCGTGGCCGTGGACTGTTGCGCCAGTTATTTATTTTATTTAAATACATAATGGATCAAAATTGTCGCGCATGGTCTTCGTTTTTATATGGGAAGTTAGCCTTATAGTAAATAATAAGGGGTATCATACCTTCAGAGTGCTTTTGGAGTGCTTTACGATCTTTCCTTTTATTTGCATCGTTTTTTTTATCGCCTTCTATTCTTAGTATAGTAAAATCTATAATTGCATCCAACTGTTCTGCATTTTTGTAGAAAGTACGGGAAACACGTCCGTTCAACCATGTTTTTGATAGAACTTTACAAGTATTTATTCATACTTACTAAATTTATAGTCATTGAAAAAAGTGATTAATTTCTGATATTGAGTGCATACAGGCCTGATCACCAAAAATCTTCAGTAAATCTGTAAAATTTAAATGTCCCTTAATACCTTAGACACACGAATGATCATTCCCATTCCAATGATAATTCGATTTCATGTGTGTCTTGCGAATTATCATTCGAACATCGTCCGAATGATAATTCGCGAATTACCATTGGCATAGTAAACGTTATTCCTTCTTTGTGTATGCAGTGCCACCTACCCGACAAATTGTCATTGAGTAGCAAAAATATTCACCCGTTGATATGCAATAGAAATAATATCCACTCGTTGCTAAGCAAAATGTTCGTTGCTAAACGAAATAAACAATGGCTAAGTTCATATCACACAACAGTTGGCATACTGTTGCCAATTTGTTTTATAAACTCTCTCCACTGAGTTTTTAATGAAAGCAACATGCTGTAAAAAAAATCATTTTCTGCATCACAAAAATTTTTCCGCTGGCTAGGACCAGCATATGATGACAATCCTGAAATGACACTCGCGCTGTCATATTCATACGATTTTTCGACAGTAGTCAGTTTTGAACTGGAAATTTGACAATTGGTGGATGACTAGATGCGAGTGCAGTTCAGAACACAACAACGGGTTGCAATGCTGCTTCGATACTGTTGCCACAGCATGTTGCGATTCCGCTATGTGTTATGAACTTAGCCAATATTTATTCGAAAAATCAGTGCTAAGTCGATTTTGTAGTGACATTTGGAATGTGAACATCGACATTAAAGTGTGTGTGTCTAATTCGTCATTGCCAGCAATTCATCATTCACCGAATGATCATTCGGTTGCTGTGTCTGTCTAAGGTATAATCCTAATCTCAATAATACCTATATAATACATATTTTTCATTTTCATTCCTCATTTATTCAAAAGATTATGTTCCAAAGTCGAAATTTCTTGAATTCATCAAACTTTTTAATCCACATAGGATCGAATGATTTGATGAATTGCTGAACAATATTAGGTGCGTTTTTTTTAACAATGGGTTAGGGTAAGTTAATTTGTGGAGCAAAAAAACGACCGATGGCAGCCATCCAGGTTAACCTTTTAAATATGTCAAAATATCATACAAATTAAAGTAGTCTGATTGGACTTCAAAATTGACCGTAGCGGCAGGCAATTATGAATAAGGCCGCCTAAATATTAGGTAGTAGTGACGAGAAAATATAAAATTACGGAAACTACGAATGAACTGTCTCCGGAATTTGCACCAATTGTTAAATTAATAACAATCATACTTATAGGCGGGTTTTAGTGGTAGAATTGTACAATCTATCGAGTGCAGGTTAGCTACCCCACTGGCTCGTACAGGGTTATGTTGTTGTTGCAATGCATGGAGATACCCTAACCTGCACTGGATAGATGTTCAAAAAACACACCCACACCCATTGTTAACAATCTAAATTGTGCGGTAGGCATAGTATGCAACGTTTCCTAGTTAATCGCATATTAGTATGCTTGATAGCGCTGATTGCTTACAGGATTAATATGATAAACAATTGTCATACATATTGGTATTGAATTGTCGGAAAAATAACTTTGTAAAACACAATTCAAGGTAATCTTTGGAAGTAGATTTTAAAATTAGCCGGAAATTAACTGTCAAGAGAGTTTAAGGATTTTAATCAATTTGGCTTCGAGTCTTCGTCGGCTCAAAAGAGAACACTTTTGATTTTTTCCAGAAAAGAACCCGAGAGTACAGTACAGTCACAATGGTCACTAATAATATGGAAAGTGGAATTCGGAGCAGCCCAAAATATTTGCAAAAAGAGACCTACAAACTTGCGAAATTTTGAAGGTTACGGTGGGCATGGACAGTCTTCGAATACCCAAAAAAAAAAGAACTGAGTAAAAGTAAGACAAAGTCAGCGAAAGGAGGCCGTTCCCTTGAACGGCCTCCTTTCGCTGACTTGAGCTCTAACTTCAAGCTAGAAGCAGGAAAGAGAGTACTGGGGTTCGTGGCGAAAGAAGGCGATATCTGGAATCTAGCCTAAACAATCGCCTAGAAAACTTCGTCGATTTTTCTGCAGTAAGATTATGTCTCAAAGCCAAAATTGCTCGACTTAATCAATCTTTGTAATCCATTTAGGATCAAACAATTTGACGAATTGCTTAATAATATTGTTGATCATCTTTATCTTGATGTGACAAAGTAGTAAATTTTCCTTTTAATACTAGGTTATATACATAAATGATAACACCGATTGCTTATTGTTCGTAGAAATCTCATTTCAAGGTCAGTTTTTGGAATTGTTTACTTTTTACTAACTATGGATGTAACTTGTGTGCAAGAATTGGCTGTGATATTAAATATATTGACGTGATAACGTCTTTGGGGACTATGCTACAAAAGTCTGGGACGGAAATGGTTTGTAAAGCAAACTTGAGGCAACCGGCATCCAGGTGGCGTAGCGAGCGGAACAAAGAATTGAGCGGCTACTACCCGATTGATAGTTTCAGCCAAGGCCCAAACGCCATTGTAACATGAATATTTTTGCCATCTAAATAAATGTTAAGTGTAGTTAATTTAAAAAAATATTCTTGTTACAATGGCGGAATTTCACAACGATCTCATAAATGTCAGATACATATTTTATGACGACAAATTGACCCTGACTATATTGTCGCGAGTAAAAAGTAAAAGAAATACACGGGCAGTAAATCTTCTCCCACAGCCCATCGCTGTTATCGCGTAAATACGTCTTCGGTACTGCCCGTGGGTTTTTATAGATTTTTATGGACTCCAGCGTTTTCGTTCCTCTAATCTTTTCTCTAGATTCTTTCACCAGTTATCTACTACTATTACGCGCTATAGTATGTAATTACTCATACCAATTCACAAAAAGGGAGATAAATTGCGGTGTGCGAATTACAGGGGCATATCGCTAGTTTGTACGTCCTATAAAATTTTGATGAAAATTCTGGAAAATAGAATAAAACCGTACGCAGAACGAATCATTGGCGAATATCAAAGCGGTTTCAGACCTGGTCGCTCCACAACCGACCAGCTCTTTACGGTCAAACTAAGTGTCACCATACACTGTCGAACTCGATCTCGAACTCGAGCACGAACCTGCTACAAATGTCCTCTGACACACACATACAAGTCACATACAACTGGCCGTGCATCTTTCCCTCCCCATCGTATTTTTAAAGCTCATACTCTCATCAAAAATATAAGATAATTTTATTCTTAAACTTCATTCCTACTACAAAGACAAATTAGATTATTTTTATCAATATTGTACATTCCATATGGCAGTGACGTGCAGTGGAAATTTTTCATAGTCAAGCAGTTGGGCGCCCTAAAGCCAATTTAGCATAAACAAAAATGGACTGTATAATAGAATATGGACAGTCACAAAAACATTTATACCAAGCGGCTTTAAGCCTTAAAGAAGAAATCAGGAAAGAAATAAATAAAATATTGGCACATATATTCGGAATACAAAAAAAAAAAAAAAAAATAAAATATTACTAATAAAAAAAATGATAAATAAATATTATGTTAATTAAGACTAAGAAAAATTCAGGGGTATTTGAAATAAATAAATATTCTTTCGCCATTGCCATTTATTTGTATTCCAAATCTATGCGCCGTTCTTTAAGTAAAAACTCTTTAATCACATTATCAAAAAAATCGTTTTCTCTTCGCATTTGTATAAGAAGATCCTTTTCAACCGCAATTAAAGCAAGATCCGAAAGTCGTTCTTGGGATTGGCGATTTCTCAAAAATGTGTGATGTGACCTTTCCGCAGTTGCCACTGTGACTGGAATTGACGTTAATAATTTTGCTAAAATATGAACTTGCTTAAAACCGTTTGCGACATAAGGCCGTTTTTGAAAATAATCGAGAATTTTACTAGGATTCGCGTTTTTAAACTCATCTGAAGAATAAATAACTTTTAGCTCATTTTTCAACATTATTCTGTCGAAAAATTGACCGTGATATTCAATAAGTGAGTCAAAATTTTTATCAAGGGACGCCAACGAAACTGACGAAATCAAGCGACGGATACAGTTAGCTAATAAGCCTTTTTTCTCGGTTCTCCCCATAATGAAACCGAAACATGTGCACAGAAACACGAAGCTCCGCGTGTACAAAACCATTATACGACCAGTGCTATGCTATGGCTGCGAAGCATGGACCCTAACTCAAGCCTCCGAAAACATGCTAGACACTTTCGAACGTAAGGTTCTACGGCGAATTTTCGGGGCTGTTTGCGATCGAGATGGATGGCGCATCCGGTACAACCATGAGTTGTATGAAATGTACGATGAGCTGCAAGTCTCGAAAATCGTCAAACTACAACGACTTCAATGGGCAGGGCATGTACAAAGAATGGACGATGATCGCATGCCTAAGAGAGTAATGAATGCGGAACGAGTCGACGGAGCGAGACTGCGAGGACGACCGAGATCTCGTTGGGAGAGCCCAGTAGGTGTGGACGCCGCGCAGCTGCTGGGCTCCCAAAATTGGAGGACGCGGTCACGTGACCGAGATAATTGGAGGACAATGATCCAGGCGGCCAAGGCCCGACGCCGGGCAGTCGCGCCACGATGATGATGATGATTAAAAAATGATGCGATTTTATTGATGTGCGCGAAAAATAATTTAATTTCCGGAATAAACTCAACTGCTTTAGAAAATACTAGATTTAGTGAATGAGCGTAACATGGAACGAAAATTGCCGATTTATGTTTTTCCCGAATTAAAGTCTGAACTCCACGAATTTGAGAACTCATTACTGCTGCGCCATCGTAACATTGTGCAATTAATTTCTTATCGATATTAAAATTTTGCAATTGTTTTAAAATGTGAGAGCTTATTGCTGTAGCTGTACGATTAGCGCTTACATCCAAAAATCCGATAAATCTTTCTTCAATCTCATTTGATATTGTATATCTAAAAATCATCGTTAATTGTTCCCGACCGCTAACATCTGGCGTTTCGTCGACCATTACAGCTACAAATGGAGCCTCCTTTATTTCCAAATTGATTTTATTTCGAACCACATTAGCTATAGCGGAAACAAGATCGTTTTGGATTCTATTAGACAAACCCGAAAACGCTGCATTTGCTTTTATAGAATCTATGTGGGACTCAATTATCGGATCGTACAAACTCAAGAAATTTACGGTTTCGATAAAATTACCACGATTATTTGAAGAAGAGTCTTCATTATTTCCGCGAAAAGGAAGCTCCTGTTTTGCCAAAAAAATTACAGTATCGATTAAACGTTTCAAAATATTACGATTACGCTCAACTTTTTCATTATGCAAACTAACAGATATTGCCACCTGGTTACTAAGCATAAACTCTATACGCTGAGAACCAAAATTATCTAATTTAATTAACGACTGAAGATGTTTTTCGGAACTTGAATGCTTTGCTGCTGAGCCCGTAAAATTATTCAAATCACTAAATCCTGCTTTATTCCAAACAGATTTTTCATTCGTGAACAAAAGACACGGCCAGCAAAATAACTTATTTAATTTACAGCTTCCCGTTAACCAAATGTACTTTTCATACGTTTCGATATGGAATTTTCGCGTAATATTTTTTAATTTAAACTCTAAACTAAGATCTGGCTTCGGTCTATCCGATTCTATAATTTCTCTTTTCTTGGCAAAGGAAAGAGTTGAAAATCCCGCTTTTAGTACGAAATCCGTCGCGCAGCAATACTCCGACATAATGCGAAAAGAAAACTTACCACTTTTATCACAAATCAAATCAATTAAATCGCTACAAACGGTCAAAAAAACTTCAAATCACAATTTAATCAAAATCACCCGATTGCACTGATTTCCTCTTTTAAATTGCAACGGAAAATCCATTACATAACAAAAACAAAAGCTCTACTGGAAAAATCAAATTCCCATAAACATTCCCTGCATTGGCAACATTTCATTAACAAGCATCATTGGGCTTTATCCCACACACAAAAGCAGTCGCGCCAGTGCTTGACTTGTCTCATATAAATTTGCGAACAAAACAAAAAAAAATCGTTGCCCAATGTACTACCGAAATCCAAGATTCCCATTTTCTGGAATCAACATGTCTCTAGTATTTGGATGCACACATGGTACATGCATCTAAAGATCTAGGCACATTTTCCTATTCTAAGTTTGGTGTCTATGGTGTGCAAAATGTGGGAGGTTTGAATATTATCTAAAGTAATTGAACGAATGTTTTTTAACCAAAAGAAGGCGCGGATCAGAATTTGAATGTGTAAAGGAATATTTGAATGATAATATGTATTCTTCAGCTTAAAGAAAAACATTGACTGAAATGATGATATGTGTATTGGTGTAAGCAAAGTTTATTATTGAATTGCTTATTTCGGTAAGTCAAGCAGTTTGGAATTGCTTACTACGAGTGCACGTCACTGCCATATGGGATTTTGAGCTGGAATATATTCTTCAGGAAATATTTTTAATAATTAAATTTAAATCCGTACGGAATGAACAAGGTTTTGTACGGGAAGCGGGGGGCCTCTACACCCCCCCCCCCCTTGTGACGGGGCACTGGGCACAACCCTCTAGTTTCTGGCTGAATACAGCTTTCTGGTGCCAGAATATAGCTTAAACGCGATTTATTCATGGCGATTTTCGCTCGCTACGTTTTGTATGGTTCCCACCATGACGCGAATTATGCGCATTTTTTATTAAATGAAGTCGGTGTGAAACCGACGCGATTTTTTCGCTAGTTAAATTCACACGAAACTTCAATGAAATCTATGAAATCAAAAACGGATAACACCCCTTAAAAGCAGCAAAACAATGTACCTAACAACAGCCATAACATATCTCTTGCCTCACGTGAAATAACCAAGTTCAAGGGTGATGCCTATTCCCAACAACAACAACTCAAGCGAGTGAGTGTATTCACCTCAATGCAATGTTTATTTCCTTATGGTTACAAACAACTATCGATCAAACCTTGTCCTAGGAAAATATTTGGCGTCTGAAACAATAACCGGCTTTAGTTTTGCGTGAACATTCGTTCAATAGTGTCTTGTTCCGGGATAATGTAAATTTCTCATCTTTAAAATGAGTAAAGCACTCCAGAAACTTCCCAAGCCTCCGTGTGACATAACAAAGTACGATAACGATCCGTTCGCGAAAAATCCATTACTGAAATTTCGTGTTTCAAACCTGCGAAAACAACGACACTATGAACTCCTCAGACGAAAGGCTAATGAGGAAAGGGCAAGGATATTACGCGAACCTATACTCGATACCAGACCAAAACCTCCAATGTCTCAATCTAAATGCCTCGAATTATTACATGAGTCTGCAAATCAAATGCCTGTGCCGAAAATGATGAAAGAAATCGAACAGAAAATCAAGGATGCGGTACCTAAGAATCTTCGAAGCAAGTATCCCGATTTGGTCAAGCAATATATGAGTGAGGTTCGAGAAGAGCATGACAAAGTGCTCAAGGAGCACAGCATTAGTAAGATATTACTTCGTCCGAAAACTGAAGAAAGTCAGGAATTATCAGTGGAGAAAATCGATTTCAGATTTAAGCATGTTGGAAGGACAGAGAACTATCATATTTTCATGGAAAATAAGAAAAGATTGAAAAAGCAGTTGTATATTACGCAGCCTTTCGTGCGCGCTATACTTCATTACTCAGCAGTGGATTTTCCCCAAATTCTGAACGATTACGGCAGCTACAATAACAAGGATCGTCACAAGGTTCCTTTGACTCTGGCGAAGTTCTCGCAACTTGCTGAAAAAGATCTGCAGAGCAATGTGCACTTCATCAAACATTCATGGTATCCGAAAA
Source organism: Chloromyia formosa (assembly GCA_964017055.1). Taxonomy (NCBI): domain Eukaryota; kingdom Metazoa; phylum Arthropoda; class Insecta; order Diptera; family Stratiomyidae; genus Chloromyia; species Chloromyia formosa. The sequence continues at coordinate 139,284,504 of OZ024814.1, forward strand.
TCATGGCCGTTATCAAAAAGCACTACAAGCGTAAAAGTTTAACTCTCAGTCAGTGGAATCGTGCCTTGAAATGTGTGAAAGGATTGATAAATCGCCAGATTAATATTGTAAAACTAAGGACACTGGATCATTTGGTTGATATTATATTGGATCGTAACAAAATTCCTCTATTTAAACTAAATATTGTCTGTTATAAGGACATCACATTGGAACCCTCCTTCTACTCCATAGTCAAGTGCTATACTGACATCTTACGCGATATATCCAAAGTCGCTACAAATTTAGACTCCATTGAATTACAGGTGGATCGCTTTGCATTCCCGGTAAAAATGGACAAACTGCCAATCCACATCAACGAAACTTACTTCGAGGAATCAATCGAAAGGCTCAAGGATTCATTAGAGACTGCCTATGGTCCGATTTTGGATTATCTAGACGAATTTCAAGAAAAATACCAAGAACTCTTCGACAGCGATACAAAGAGCCGTCTTGAAGAGTTCCTTAGTCAACCGCATGAATTCAACGAGTATTTTGTTAAAATCGAATATTTCAAAAAGTTCCTGGACGACCTCTGGCGGGAGATGCAACGCGAATATTTCGATATAGTGATCCTTGACAAATCGATGGCTATTTATGAGCTTAAACGTATCGCAAACTCACTCATAAGAATGATAACTCAAAAAATAGCTACCGAACACATGAACGACCAAAAGGACATTTGTAAATCATTTGCAGAAATTAGACAGAAGGCATTGAAGGCGCCACGTTCTACAGAGGAGCTTCTGGCCAGCGGTGAATACATAGCGCAGGTGAAGACCAAACTGATTGCCCAACTGCATACTCGGATACAGCGTAGTCTAAAATTTGGCGCGGATCTATTCGAATTGGCTGAACTCAGTCAGGAGCATATTAAGCTGCAAATGACCACTATTAATTGGTTGGAGGATATTAAAGTGATTTTTGAGAAAAACACAGCGCTACAAGAAACTTATAAGCTTCAGTTTGAGGAGCATCTGCAAAATGTGGCGAAGAAATTGAATGACGATGTGAATCAGATGGTTCCTTCGGTTAATATAGTGAACGAGATGAGTGATACTGAGAAGTTCAGGGATTATTTTATTCTTCTGGAGAATTTCATAGATCAGTTAAAGATTTTCGATGACTATGTGGAGTGGATCAATAAGGAGGAGAAATTGTTTAAGTTTCCGAAGTCACAGTATCCAACGTTGGAGGCTCTGAAGGATTTTGTCATACCGTTTACGGCGTTGATGAAGTAAGTTTTTTATTTTCATGTATTCATGGATGAACTTCGAGTCTAGGCGACATAAAAAAAATTAACATCTTGTGACTAAGACGGATTACTATATGAAAATACTCTTTAGGACAGTGTCTGTAGTTTCAAAAATTTGATTCGTGAGGATCTCATGTCCGTTTGTCAGCATGGATTTTGTGTTGAGTGGACAAACTGAGTTCGTGGGGTTGTATATGAGATGTACATACATATAGTATCCGGAAGTACGAGTAGTTCGAAATGCCTTCTTAAGATACTGATTTCAAGTGTAATTTGGCCTACCTATCTTGGGAATAACGCACTCGATAGCCGTGAAGTCTCGGTCGCCACTCTACGATGCTACATCTAGAGAGTCTGGGATGATCCCCGGCGTGTTAATAAAAAATTTCCTGTGGTTATTATTAGAACTCCCATAGCGCTCTAAGCTCGTTAGTAAAAGACGGCTTGGATAGAAGGTGCATGCTAGCAACTACACTATTCGAAATAATAATGCTATCGAAACGTCAATAAGGCTGTGCAAGCGTAGTAGACGCGCCCATGCCCTGGAGGGGCAATTACGAGTATTACATCGTGGAATGCCATAATTAACAAGCTCCGCATCGAAAAATCGATTAAGTCATGAGTAACAAGGATCTATATCTGGAATTATCTATGAGTGGGGTAGCCACTATAGTGTATGTACGTTTCAGTGGAAATGACGTGGGTCATGATTCTCAAGGGCGAATTATCGAAAAATCGTTAAATCCACTAGGGTATTCCGTAGTTCTCGATGAGGGATGACAGCCGCAGAATATTTGAATGACTTATTTTTTTCATATTACATTTGAGGAGTATTTTTTTTTTTGATAAGTTGAGCCAGTCGAGCTGTCATTGGAGCTATCAGGTAAGCTATAAGTTGAGCTATCCGTTTTCCAAAAATTTGGGTAGGAATAGATGGGGAACAGATAGTTCAACTGGAAGCTCGACTGATGGCTCGACTGTGTAACAAAAATTTATTTACTTCTGCATTTTATTCATTCCAGATTATGCATACAATGGCTTCGGAACTACAACGTATGGATGGATGGCCCATTTGAATATTTGAAGCCGAGCTTTGTTCAAAGGACCACAGACGAATTCTACAATGAATTTGTCAAAACTCAAAAATACTATTTGAATCGAATAAAGCAAGATTTAATGGGAAATCCAGTCTGCAAATTTCGGGTAAGTGATAAAAGTTCCATATAACAGCATTTATTTATTAAAACGACTGAACGAATGAAATAGGAATTGGGCTGCTGACTTATACCGGAGATAGGCTTATTGTGTCATTGCCATTACAAAAAAAAACTTTCACAGAGGTTCCCAGATCGCATAATCCCGAGCTGGCACAAAAATTCACATTTGTTTATACATACGAGTACTGTAATGTTTCCTCCGATCGAGCGAAACCAGGTTCGTTAGATATTCTTGTGCTGAATAATGAAAACCCACACACTTTATTTACAAAACGAACTACACACGCGTAACTAACTACCAACGTCAAACTAGCTCGAACTACTTGTTAACGGCAGATAACGATTATTTCCTTTCCGCTTTATAGCGATCCGACTGCGACTGAGTGTCGATTATTATTACTTCTTCTTACTTCTTTCTTGGTGACATCTGCCTTTATATAGCTGCCAATCGATGTATTCGTCAATTAGCGAAGATTCTAGACGTTTCGAGATGTTCTAGTCTCGGGTTTCCACTACTCAACGAAGATTCGAGAATCCGCTAGTGCCCATTCAGTTGATCTTGTTATCGATCATTCGAGATTATGATGGAGCTTAATACAGTGTGTGTTGAGAGACGTACTGCGTACATACAACAATACATATATTCCTAAATCGGACGTTACGAATACGGAGAGACATCATCAAAACGGCTAAAACAAATTATCCATATGATGAATCACTGGATAAATCGGTAAAAAGCTCGAATACCGCCAACTGTCACGGCGGTATTTGAACCCATGATTGGAAGGAAGAGTTCATCGGACTGACGTCTCATCGCACTTTGCTACCGACTCACAGGTTTGAAGATACATGTTAAAAGAAGCCAACTATTTTTTACTGTGCAATTAGTTCACTTGGTAGTTAGTTTGCCATATTTAAAAAGAAAAGCTTTTGAAACGTTTACTCAAATGACCGCAAGAACGACAGAATGTGAGAATCTGGGTAATTAAACGAAATTAGTTTTCTGTTTGCTATGTTCTCTCATGAGCGGAAATCCGAAATGCTATTGTCACAGCTCAGAGCTCACATCTACATATAAAAGATACCTAATAATCGAATACTCTCCTTTCCCCCACAGGGTCAGACCGAGGATCCGGATCCTGAAAAACATCCCGTACCACTGCGTTTATGTGGCAAAATGATTAAATGGATCAACGACTTCCGCACTGGAGTCTTCATTGTTAACGTTATGTGCAATCCAGCATTGCGTCCACGTCACTGGCAGGAAATGTCCGAGGTGGTAGGTTTCGATATAACACCGAATGCCGGAACTACTCTTCGTAAAATAATGGATTTGGATATATACGATAAATTGGGTGGTTTGGAGGTGATAAGTGTGGGCGCTAACAAAGAACTGCAACTTCAGGGTAATCTTTCGTCAATGACGGGCGAATGGGATGATATCGAATTTAAAACGGAAGTCCACAAAGAAAGCAAGGTCAAGATTTTATCAAGCTTGGATGATATTCAAACTTTGCTAGATGATCACATCATCAAGACGTTGTCAATGAGAGGATCAGCCTTTGTGAAGCCTTCCGAAAAGATGGTGCGAATTTGGTATAACAAATTGTTGAGAATCAACCGAACCTTTGAGGAATGGCAGAAGATGCAGTTTACCTATTTGTATCTCTTGCCTATATTCTCGTCTAAGGATATCGTCGCTCAAATGCCGTCTGAGAATGAGCTGTTCTCGAAAGTGGGTGTCATATACAATAATTACGTTGAAACTATCCAGGGAAATCCAAATGTAATGGAGACTGCACCATCGGAAGGATTTCTTGAAGAAATTTCAGAGGCGAATCGGCTACTTGACGATGTGATGAATGGAGTGAATGCCTATCTTGAGAAGAAGAGAGTATGTTTGCCCAGATTTTTCTTCCTCTCCAACGACGAGCTTCTTTCAATTCTCTCGGAGACCCGAAACCCATTGAAGGTTCAGCCGCATCTAAAGAAATGTTTCGAAGGAATTGGACATCTAACTTTCGACGATAATCTCAATGCGACTGCCATGAACAGTGAAAGAAAAGAAAATGTAAAATTTCGAAACAAAGTTTCCACCCATGCTGCCGGTGGGAATGTTGAAAAATGGTTGGCAGGGGTCGAGCAAGAAATGCTAGTCGCTGTCAAGCGAGAAATAAGTGAGGCGTGCAGAGACTACGCTCAAAAGTCCAAGCTTGAATGGGCATTGGAATTGCCCCAAATGGTGATACTGGCTGTTTCGCAAATTTTTTTCGTTGCCGAAATGCATCGACTTATTCGTAATGGCAGTGGAGACGAGCTTCGTGAATGCAGAGGTCGACTAACAGATGAACTCTGTAACATGGTGCAGGCGATCACCTCACCGGAAATGTCGAACTCTCAGCGAATGACATTACGATCGTTGATAGTCGCTGATATACATTCGAAAGAAATCGTAAATGAGATTCTCGACAACCAGGTTCGATCCGAAAACGATTTTCATTGGCTGACCCACCCGCGCTACTATTGGCAGGACGAGAAAGTTTTTGTACGGATAATAAATGCAACCATGGATTATGGTTACGAATATTTAGGCAACTATGATCGTCTTATAGTAACGCCACTCACCGATCGTTGCTATATCACATTGATCGGCGCGTACCAGCTACATCTGAACGGGGCTCCAGAAGGACCGGCCGGAACTGGAAAAACTGAAACTATCAAAGACTTGGCCAAAATCTTAGCCGTTCTCTGTAAAATACTTAATTGCTCCGAAAGCATGGATTACGTCTCGTTGGGAAAGTTTTTCAAAGGTCTGACATCGTGTGGTGCCTGGGTGTGCTTTGATGAATTCAACAGAATCAATTTGGAAGTTTTATCGGTGGTGGCTCAACAAGTTCACAGCATACTTCATGCTGTTCGGGCAAACCTAACAACAATGTTCTTTGAAGGAAGTCAGATCAAAGTGAATCCTTGTTGCTATATTTGTATAACTCTCAATCCTGGATACGCAGGCCGATCTGAACTGCCAGATAATTTAAAAGTTCTTTTCAGGCCTATTAGCATGATAACGCCGGACTATGCTATGATTAGCGAAACAACACTTTTGGCCCATGGATATCAGAATCACAAGGAACTAGCCGTGAAGATTGTAACTGCATATCGGCTTTGTTCGGAACGTTTGTCATCCCAAAATCACTACGATTATGGAATGCGGGCTATCAAGACTGCCGTTGTGCGATGTGGCCAACTCAAGAAAAAAATGCCGACTGAAGCCGAAGAAAACTTGGTAATAAGAGCCTTGAAGGATGTCAATCTACCAAAATTCCTTGACCATGATACCGTCCTCTTCAACGATATAATATCCGATCTATTCCCGAAAGTGCAACTTCCAAAAGTAGACTATACACAAATATTTGCAGTTTTTCAAGAGATATGCAAGGAGTTCGGAGTCAACGCCAAGGATCATTTCTTTGAGAAGATCATGCAGACCTATGAAACCATGAAAATGAGGCATGGTTTTGTACTTTTAGGAGATCCAATGACCGGTAAGTCGACAACCTTGAAAATCCTTGCAAAAATTATTGAGAGGCTAGCAGAAGCACCTCGTGTCCAATGCGCCGTTGTTAACCCAAAATCATTAACCATGGAACAATTGTACGGGGTGTTTGATCGTCACACGTACGAGTGGAAAGACGGAGTAGTTCCCATCATATACAGAAATTTTGCGACAGAGCAGTCGTTAGATTTGAAATGGCTCATTTTCGACGGACCAATAGATGCAATTTGGATCGAAAATATGAATACGGTACTGGATGATAATAAAAAGCTGTGTTTGACGTCGGGAGAGGTTATTCAGATGACGCAGCAAATGTCGATAATATTTGAAACTTTGAATTTGTCGCAAGCATCCCCGGCAACTGTTAGTCGTTGCGGAATGGTCTATTTTGAGCCGAATACGCTCGGTTGGGAGACGTATGCCGCGTCCTGGCTTAGCAAAAACGATCGCCGTTGGGCCGGCGAAGGCTCCAACTTGATAATGGTTCTGCTGCGATGGATAGTGCCGCCGGTAATTTCTTTTGCGATATTTTACTATTTATTTCACAATGTAAATATTTCCTTTTGCTGCAGACATCGGAGTTTATTCGAAAATCATGTTATCAGTATCCAATGGGCAGTGAATTCAGTGCGTTTCGCTCCACTTTAGATATTTTTCAAATGCTTCTCCAGGACGCAATTGAGGAGAATATAGACGACTATCAAAGATATCTATCAGCATGGTATCAGGCAGCGCTACTGTATTCGGTTAGTTGGGGAATCGGAGGGTTGCTGGACGGTGGATCGAGAGAGAAGTTTGATACGTTTTTAAGAGCGGTACGTATGGTCACACGCAAGGATAATTTGTGCTAAATTTACAAAATGTCTTCATTGTGCAGCTATGGACCGGTAATATTGAGGCATATCCAGTTCCCGCCGTACGGATCGAAGTATCTATTCCTTCCGAGGGAATCATCATTGACTATATGTATATGTTCAAGCAGAAGGGCACTTGGAAGTACTGGCCGGATTTGATAAAACGTGTGGAGCCGGAGGAAAGTGCACTCGGGATGCAAGTGGCTACTATCGATACTGGAAGATATATGTATCTGTTGGAGATGCATGTTAAGGTAAGGGCTTCCTCTGGCAGGTCGATTCGACCTTGATTGGAACAGAAGGCAACACATCAGAGCTAATGTGGGAGTCATCACTGTGCATTGCATAGCTGGTGGTGGCAAATCCCATCGGTTGACAGGTTATTAAGATGATATATCAATATGTTAGCTGCGTTGTTTAACTGACTATACCGCCAATTATGTGCACAGAAAACTTTTTTTTAAGGATGTGTGAGTATTTCCAGGAAATGTAAAGATAATAGGATAATCCGGATGGCGCATAATGTCCGGATAGCGCAACGGTTAGCACGTGCGCCTTCTATGCACTGGGCCCTGGTTCGATTCCTACTGAATGCAGTAATTTTCGATACAAAAGGGGATTTACGTGTCGGACTATGAGCGTACTCATTAAATGAGTGAGTTAAATGACCCACTTGTGGGGTAAATAGCTCGGTTTAGAGTGTTTCTGATCACATATTTCTGCACAAAACACACCGTCACGATCTAGAAAATGAAACTCTGCTGGCTTATCTCGAGGCCATGATCCAGATAGGACTGTTGTGCAAGTTATTTATTTATTGTAAGGATAATAGGGTAATATAGTGCCGGGTAGTATTTCAAAATTACAACCTGGTAATATAACTTACACTTATAAGGAATGAAATCGATGGGAAAGGAAAACCTTCAAAATTTAAACTAACACTCTTTCTATTACAGCACAGAAAAAAGGTTCTGTTTGTTGGTCCTACTGGAACTGGTAAAAGCTTTTATATGAAACACATGCTCATGAATAAGCTATCGACTGAAAAATATACCCCGGCTTTTATGTCGCTAACGGTAAAAATCTCAGCAAAGCAAACGCAAGAAACGCTGTTATCCAAGGTTAAGCTACTGTGGGTTGCTTTCATTTGATAATTTTAATTCTTCCCTATTTTAGCTGATTAAACGTCGTAAGGGTAACTATGGTCCGCAAAGGGACAAGCTTGCAATCATATTCATCGACGACATGAACATGCCCGAAAAGGACCTTTACGGAGCGCAACCACCAATAGAACTACTTCGACAGTTTTTTGATTATGGCTACATATACGATTTGGTGGATAGTCGAAAAGTGGCCATAGAAGATGTCCTTGTTTTAGCCGCTTGTGGAGTCCCAGGTGGCAGTCGACAACATGTTTCGCCAAGATTTCTTTTCCACTACAACATATTCTCCATCAATAACTTCTCCGAAGAAACGGTTAACAAAATATTCACAACGAACCTATTTCTGACCTTCAAAAAAGGCGGACACGGAAATGATGTCCAGAATCAGGTGAACCAAATTGTCGGGGCTACTCAGGCGATTTATAAGAACGTTTGTAACGATTTGAAACCCACACCGGCAAAATCTCACTATATTTTCAATATCCGAGATATAGCAAGGGTCTGCACGGGATGTTCATTACTCAGAAAGGAGTCTGTGGATAATAAGAAGATTTTCGCAAGACTTTGGTATCATGAAACTTTACGCGTATTTCACGACCGTTTGGTTAACGATATTGATCAGTTTTGGATTTTCAACAAAATGAATGATGTCATAAGGGATCACTTCGGTGAGGAAATCGAAAGTGTGCTGGAGAATTATTGTGAAGAGGGAAGTCAGTTGACTTTATATATAGCGAATCAGATGATGTTTGGATCCTATGCTGATGAGAATTTAAATGGCGACGAACGGAAGTATGAAGAAATCCAATCAATTGAAGCTTTCAGCAAGATTGCCTACAAGAAGCTCGAGGAGTACAATTCGAAAAGGAAGCACAAAATGGATATCGTGCTATTTCTATATGCTCTCCAGCATCTCAATAAGATTTGCCGGATTATAAGTATTCAAGGAGAGAGCGGACTCCTTGTAGGAATTGCAGGAACCGGAAGACAATCATTGACAAGGTTGGCTGCAGCAATTTGCAGGGAATCTCTACATCAGCCAAAAATAACTAAGAACTACAGCTTGACAGATTGGCACAATAATCTAAAGGAGGCGCTCAAAGAAGCTGGCGGAGAGGGAAAGGACACGGTGTTTTTGATAAGTGAGTGCCAAATAAAAATGGAACGATTTCTCCAGGATATTGACTGTATTCTCAACCAAGGAGAGGTGCCGAATATCTATGCAATCGACGAGAAGCAAGAAATTCTTGAGATGGTTCGCCTGTCGGCTCAAGGAGGTAATCGAAATGCAGACATAACCCCGCTCGAGGTTTTCTCCTATTTCGTAAATCGCTGCAAACAAAAGCTTCATATTATTTTGTGCTTTAGCCCGGTGGGTTCTCGACTTAGAAATCGATTCAGGCTATACCCGTCACTGGTGAACTGCTGTACAATTGACTGGTTTCAGCTGTGGCCCGAAGAAGCTCTAACCGTAGTTGCCCAGCATTACATGGAACATATCGATGTTGAGCCAATCATCAAAGAAGCAACAGTTGTAGCATGCAGACATATTCATATTACTGCTCTACCAATTGTTGAAGAATTCTGTGATGCAACCGGACGATTCGTCTATGCAACTGCCACTTCTTTCCTCCAGCTGCTTCGTCTGTTCCAAATTTTGGTGCTTAAAAAGCAAACGGAGATTCTGCATCAGAAACGTAGATATGAAGCTGGCTTGGAGACTCTGCAGAAGGCAACTGTGGCCGTGGCTGCTATGCAAAAGGAATTGAGTGCCCTGCAACCGAAACTTCTGGGAATGGCTGAGAACTCCAGAAAAATGATGATAGAAATAAATACAGAAACTATGGCAGCTGAAAGTGCAGCGGAGCAGGTGAAAAAGGACGAATTGGTGGCAAATACACAAGCCACTGCAGCGCAAACTCTAAAGGATGAATGCGAAAAAGATTTGGCACAAGCGATACCCGTACTGGAAGATGCAATTCAGGCTTTGAATACTCTGAAACCGTCAGACATAACGCTGGTGAAATCCATGAAAAATCCTCCATCCGCCATAAAACTAGTCATGGCGGCAGTTTGTGTGATAAAAGGAGTCTCTGCAGACCGAATCAATGATCCTACAACGGGAAAGAAAACCAATGACTACTGGGGACCGAGTAAACGAATACTGGGCGATATGGGATTCCTACAGTCCTTGAAGGATTTCGACAAGGACAACATCAATCCAGATATTATGAAACGCATTCGAAAGGACTTCATTCCTCACAAAGACTTTGTTCCTCATATTGTCATGAAAGCTTCAAGCGCCGCCGAGGGACTTTGTAAGTGGATTATCGCAATGGACTTGTACGACGCCGTAGCGAAAGTTGTAGCACCTAAAAAGACAAGACTGCAAGTAGCGGAAAAGGAGTACGCAGATACTATGAAAATTCTAAATGAAAAACGTGAAATGGCGGAGGCCCTCGAAAAGAAGGTCATGCAACTCAACGAAGAACTTGAACGGGCCAACGCCGAAATGCAAAGGACATCGGATGAAGTTGAGTTCTGTAAAGCCAGGCTTCGGCGCGCCGAATCTTTGATCAGTAGTCTGGGCGGCGAAAAGGATCGTTGGTCCAACGCGGCCGAGATGCTTCAAACTCTCTATGACAATATTCCTGGAGACATACTGCTCTCTTCTGCAATGATTGCCTATCTGTCGGCCTTGACCATCCCATTCCGGGAGAGGTGCATTCAAAAGTGGTACAAAAAGTGTCGCAGTCTTATGATTCCCTGTTCCGATTCATTCGATTTTATTTCAGCCCTCGAATCGGAAATGCAAATTCAGGTTTGGAATTTAGAAGACTTGCCGAAAGACACCTTTTCGGTGGAGAATGCTGTAATAATGTCGAACTCGAACCGATGTAGTTTGTTCATTGATCCTCAAGGGCAAGCTAACAAGTGGATTCGGAACATGGAGCGTCTTAATCGGATTCAAGTGGTGAAAACAAGTCAACAGAATTTCATGCAAGTGGTTGAATCCGCAATGGTTACCGGTCGTCCAATTCTAGTGGAAAATATCTTGGAAGAAGTCGACGTATCCCTTGAACCCATACTGGAGAATAGAACATTCCGCGAAACCGGTGCAGAATATCTTTGCTTGCACAATAGTGTAGTAAAAATTTCGCCAAAATTCAAAATGTACATGACAACAAATTTACGCAATCCTCACTATTTTCCGGAAATTTTCAATAAGGTTACAATTATCAACTTTGCCCTATCACCTCAGGGTTTGGAAGATCAGTTGCTGGGTATCGTGGTGGCGAAAGAAAGACCAGAGCTACAGGAACTTAGGCAAACTCTAATCATGCAGAAGGCGAAGAATCGTTCCCTGCTCAAGAATGCCGAAGATAAGATATTGGAGACGCTATCGTCCAGTAAGGTTGATATTTTGGAAAACGAAGAAGCCATTCGAATTTTAGACGACTCAAAATTGTTGGCCGCGGACATCAAGGCAAAACAAGTTGCTTCCTTGGATGCAGAATTGAAAATTGAGAACTTTAGGCAAAGTTATAAGCCTGTGGCTATCCACTCTTCGGTTTTGTACTATACGACAACTGATTTGCCCAATATTGACAGCATGTACCAGTTTTCGTTGAACTGGTATGTAAACTTATATGTTCGTTCAATCGAGAATGCTAATAAGTCCAAGGATTTGTCAAGACGTCTTAAGTTCCTGATGGATGCTATTACATTGAATCTGTATAACACAATCTGTAGGTCGATTTTTGAAAGACACAGATTACTTTTCTCGTTTATTTTGACCACGAAAATCATGATATCGACCGGACAGATCAGCGAACATCAACTAGCACATTTGCTCTCGAAACGGAATGAAAAAGGAACTAACATAGCTGAACCGAATCCCGACAGTTCTTGGATAACGGACAACATGTGGTGTGACATATCTAGTTTGAATGCTATTACTGAGCTTAGTGGTGTCGCGGACTCGTTCAAGTCTAATTTGTCAATCTGGAAGGCATACTTTCAATCTTCGGACCCTCACAAACATGCCCTTCCTGCACCGTGGGAGGAGAAGACAAGTCGTTTCGAAAAGATACTCATTCTCCAAACTCTACGACCAGAAAAGTTATACCTGGCCATTTCCAAGTTTATCAGTGCAGAAATGGGAGCTCAGTATATCACACCACCGCAATTTGATTTGCTAAAATCTTTCGAAGATTCCAATTGTTTGTCTCCCCTGATTTTCATACTATCGCCGGGAGTGGATCCGATGGCTTCGTTGCTTCTTTTTGCCGAGAAAATGGGATTTGATGAAACTTTCGAGAGTATATCGCTCGGCCAGGGACAAGGGCCGATAGCTGAGAAGCTTATCGCCAAGGCTCAGTTTCAGGGCTCATGGATATGTTTGCAGAATTGTCACTTGGCCGCCTCGTGGATGTCCATCTTGCAACGATTGTGGGAGAATATGGATGCTCATAATACGGCATGTATGTAGAAGACATCTTTTCCTACCATATTATGTTAAGCATTAACGTTTTCAGCTACATTTCGACTGTGGCTTACAAGCTATCCATGGGATGAATTTCCTGATATGCTGTTGCAGAATGGAGTGAAAGTAACCAACGAACTGCCAACAGGACTTCGAGAGAACTTGTTGCGAACGTATCAAACGGAACCAATGAGTAACGATAAATTCTACACTGGTAAGAATATTTTTGAAGATCTTTTTAGGTGGTTTGTATACGGTGTTTTTATTTCAGGATGTCCTCAAAAGGACCGAGCGTTTACACGACTCTTGTACGGTGTCTGCTTCTTCCATGCTGTTGTCCAGGAACGACAGAAGTTTGGATCTCTGGGATGGAACATACCTTACGGTTTTAACGATTCCGACTTTCAGACCTCGGCTCAACAACTTTTGGTAATTTGAAAGCTATCAGCTTACGAGAGGAGGTACATAAGTTCGCAGGGCCAAGACCACTTATTTTATTTTCCGGATAACTCATTAATAGCATAAAAAAAAATTATAAAAAAAATTTCAGTACTCGCTAAGTTATCGTCGAGTAAACAAGTTAATTCTAGAGAAAATTTGTTGCAAGAAGAACCAAGTTTTCTTTTTTTTTACCAAGCAAAGGCGCTGTTGCGCTAAATCTAACTTCAAGCAAGGCAGAAATTGTGTCCCTTGTAAACCATGGTGGTTTTTCCAGAGTAGAAGTCCTCTTGCTTGATAAATAACCTAATAACAGCGCGGACCTCAATTTTTTCCTTATTTATGCTGTTTTTACACGCTAGACCAACTACTCGCGCTAGATCACGCATTAGACCGTCCATTAGACCACGTATCAGAGCAGCTATTTGAGTTTCAGAATGATACCCTAGACCTTATTAAGATTCGGTTAAGTACAATAGTATTGTATAATCAAAATCGTGCCGTTTTGAAATTTGGCATAATTGTTGGCGACAGTCCACTGAATATCTGGTCAAAAGTCCCCAATGATAAAGGTTCCGTAAGTGTAAGGGGAAGGGGGTTACAGGTTAATTTTTTCAGTTTTCCTTTATTATTTTATTTATATTTTATCCTTTATTTTTTGCTCGTAGCCTGGACTATGTAGGTATACGCAATATGGCTAGGATAATTTTTTCTAGCTCGAGCGTTGTTAGATATTTTCATCGTACTAAAATATATACATGTATATCTACATGTACATATTTTATTTTATTTGTCACAAAAAAAAATTTCGTATTATACCTTACCATACCCTATTTCTAAATAAGGTCTAGAGCATCATAATAAAAATCAAATAGCTGCTCTGATACGTGGTCGAACGGGCGGTCTAATGGACGGTCTACTGCGCGGTCAAATGGACGCTCTAACGGCTGGACGGTCTAGCGTGTAGAAACATTAAAATTGAACAAACCAACGGTTGAGCAACGGTCGTTGTCAAAGTCATCGAGAATTTGTTGTTCAACTACACCACACACATGCCAGGTTCGATTAAATTTGGGCCCCGCGCTTAGAACATACAGTACATGGAATGCGCTTGTCCTGTATGTCTCCATAAAAACCAGTGGCTCCAATATCTGGGTACTAAGTCGACAGGTGGTCGACAGCCGGCTGACTCAGTAGACCATTTAGTAATTATGAAATTTAAATATCGACAAGAATTTGCGTTTGCTTATGCACAATTCAACAGAACAACATATGTCAATGTCAAACGCCAATGGAGTAGGCTGACTGTCGACTTATTTTCCAAATGTTGGAGCACTTTTAAATGGTCGAATCACGGTCCATTGCTAATGGTTTATTGCTCAAACGTGCCCGTGGCCTGTGTATGAACAACTCGACGATTAATTAACGAACACGGACAGGATTTTTATCAAATTTGGTATACAAATTGGCTATTCTAATAATAATTTTCTCAAAAAAAAAAAAAAAAAAGCCGAAACTGACCTTGCCTGTGCTCGTTTTAGCGAGCTTATTGACCTTCGTAAATAATGCTCTTATCGACGAAGTTGTTCTTTTACAGATGCTGCTCAATGACTACGAAGACATTCCATACAATGGCCTTCGCTATTTGATAGCCGAATGTAACTACGGTGGGCGCATCTCAGACAAGTCAGATCGACTGGCCATGTCTATGATTCTGGAGCACTTTATAAACGAAGATGTTGTCAACGATCTGCGCTATAAGTTCGGTGAAGGTGACAATTACATCCTTCCCCGGAAATCTGAGCACCGAGAAATGGTTCGGTATATTGTTGAGAGTATTCCGACGAGACCGAATCCTGAAGTTTATGGTCTTCATATGAATGCAGGAATCAAGAGAGAATTGGAAACATCGAACGCATTGCTGGACGCTATGGTCCTGGCAACATCAATCTTGTCTAGCCCAAAGTCAATAGAAACAACTACTTTTATACCCAAACTGAACGAAATTTTGGAAGTTCTTCCGCAGGATTTGGACATTGAAAGTGCCAAGAAGAGATATCCGATGAAATATGATAATATCATGAACACAGTATTGCTACAAGAAATGGAGAAATATCAAGGGTTGCTGGCATTGATAAGGACGACCTGCGTGGAATTGATAGATGCCATTGAGGGGACCAGTGCGATGTCTGCGGCTTTGGAAAATGTCATGGCTATGATAAATATGGAGAGAATTCCAAAATTATGGTTAAAGAGTTCATACGAGACGGTCAAGTCATTGGGTCCGTACGTTCAAGATTTAATAGCAAGGATCAAATGGATTCGAAATTGGTGAGAGTTATTATTGATTCTTTCATAAATTTCAAGTATGTTATAAATAATTCATGTAGGTACGAGAATGGTGAGCCAAGTTCATTTTGGATTTCTGGATTATTCCTCCCTCGCGGGTTCTTCACGGGCATCGTACAAAGTTATGTCCGAAGGCAAAGAGTCTCGGCCGACGAAATTACTTTCGATTTCGAAGTGATGGATAATGCAACGTATATCTAGAATTTTGTAAAAAGGAAGCTTCCAAGATTCTAAGTTTTTTTTTTGCAGAGACGACGAGGATCTCAGCACGAATGGAGTTTATGTTTACGGGTTTCATATTGAAGGTGCCAAATGGGATTCGGTGGGGCATCGTATGGCGGAGCAAACCCCTAGAATATTGGTGGACGAGATGCCGAGAATTCTTTTTTTGGTAAATAACTTTGCAAGAGATGTTCTATGTTTTCTCTTCCTAATAAATTTGTAACTATATTCTTGATTTTTAGCCAATATCGGTGCAGGACTTTGATGAAAACGGACGGTATAAGTGTCCAGTATACAAAACGGCCGAAAGACGAGGTATCATGACGACATCAGGACATTCGACAAATTTTATATTAGATGTATTGCTGAAAACGGATAAGCCTGTAAAGCATTGGATCAAGAGGGGTGCTGCACTAATATGTCAGGCTGAAGAATGATTTTTTCATATTTTTTTATAGTGGAAATACATATCTAAATTTTTAAGAAGCTATTTAAAATACAAATGAACAGGTTTTATAAGAATATAATCTTTTTTTTTTCGTTTAACAAAAATTAACTATTCTTCGGTCACTAAGGAGTTGCGCGCCCGGGGGCCGTGTTCGTTCGGTCACCGCTATACGATCTAGAGAATGGAGGTTCGATTCTCGGCGTAAACAAATTTGCCTTTGGGTACTAATGAAACTCCCACTGCGCTCCGAGCTTGTCAATATAAAAACGGCGCGGATAGGAGGTGCATGCTAGCAACTGCACATCCAAAAAGAAGATATGCTATCGAAACGTCAACAAGGCATAGAAATGCAAGAGACGTAGAAGCACCCATGCCTCTGGAGGGGTCAATGCCATTAACAAGGAGTGATTGCAACGACTGTATTCAGTAAATTGGATGTAGGGGTATTCACTGTCACGTCATTAATGCCGTATTTGCCGTAAAATTGTAAGCTTCTGTCAGCTTATAGTGTGGAAGACAGAAAGTTTTAAGCTTCAGTCATCTTACAGTGTGGAAGATAGAAGGATAGTATCGTAAAGTCGATTTGAATCTGTCTGCGGATAGTGGGCGAGTTTTGAGCATACTTATTTTATATTATAGCATAATCATATCCATGGTAATAAGCAAATGCTCATCCCGTTGATAGAGAAAAGAAGACAAGCGAGCAGCTAAATGTTTTGCAACGATTTTCGTTGACGCAACAAAGTATCCTCCCCTTACATAGAATGCCATGTTCCGTTTCGATTCAGTTTGTCATTTTTCATGCACTAAACTGATTATTATATTCGAGATTATATTAGATAAATTGATTTCTAATTTTAATTTAATGAGTAAGAACATCAACAGGCTACTGCAGCCTCCGTCGGATCCTACGAAGTACGAAAATGAAGAATACACGAAAAATCCCCTTCTAAAGTACAATATCTGCGAAATCAAGGAGCGTCGTCATTACACATTCTTACACAGAAAGGCTACTCAAGAAAAAGTCAAATTATGTCGGAAGCCGATCGTAAATTTAGACCCTGTCCTGCCAGTCAAACGAACTGACCGTCTGAATAAACTGCAAGAATGCGTCAGTAAAATTCCTGTTCCACGAATGCTTCACCAAACGGAGAATAAAATTCTCAACTTCGTCTCAAAGAAGCTCAGGAATAAGTTTCCCAGCATAGTTAAAAGCTTTATGAACGATGTTCACGATGAGTTTGACAAAACTATGCAGGTATATAGTATGGGAAAGATACTAGTTCATCCGGATGGATTGTCAGGAAGGATGGCGAATAGCATTGAAGAGTTGAAAAACTACATATCCTCCGAGGAAAAAAGCGAAAGTCGCAAGGGCAAGACTGCCAATTATCCAAAATATTTAAAAATTCGAGATAATTTTAAATTGCAATTTGTACTGAATTATGGCTTTATTCGCGCTGTACTTAAATATTCCGAAAGAGATTTCCCGAAAACATTTTGCGATTACGGCGTCTACGACATAAAGGCAAAAATGGATAATCCTTTGACTATTCAAAATTACTTAAAAAACAGCACAAAGTTATTAAATGATGAAACGGCTTTCATCCAAAAACACTGGTACGCCAAACTCATTGAAAACTTAAAAAAGGATTTCAGGAAAAACGCCTTAACATCGAACCGTTGGAGGAAAGTTTTAAAGGTCGGTAAAGGTTTGATCAACCGACAACTGAACATTATCAAGTTGCGAACTATTGATGATTTGTCAGAAGTAGTTCTCAATCGCGAACGAATTCCGATATTTGCCATTGACTTGATCTGCACTGAAGAGGGAATATTGTTGGATCCAAGTATTGAATTAATTATGAAAGCTTTTGCCAATATAGTCGACCAAATCGTGGATGTTGGAACGCAATTGGACGCTCCCGAGCTATATTTAGACAGATTTACGTTTCCAACGAGAAAGAGCGAGGTTTGGATCGAGCTAAGCAGGTATTATTCGGGTGTCTCAATTTTTATTTAATAAATTTATCATTCTGCCCCCTAGCGCTAGCATAAACGAAGCGAAGGAGAGCCTTCATGTTTGCCTGAAAGAAAGTTATTCTCATATTCAACAATACGTCCAGGATTTCCAGAGAAAATATCATGAATTATTCATCTTGCAAACAGACAATGATCTTGATGAATTGTTGACCAGTCCTCTACAATATACCGATTATCTTGATAAAATTCAATTATACCGCAACTACATAACCATGTTAAAGATCGAAGTCAACAAAGAGTTCTTCGATGTTGCCGTAATAACTAAAATTAAAGCGCTTTCTAAACTACAGCAAATTGCTGATTCACTGATCGCCCTGATCATACAACAAGTGATTCTCGATCATATGAGGGAACAACAGGACATCTGCGACATATTTGAAGGTATCCAACTGAGAGCCTTGGAAATTCCAAAATCAACGGAGCAATTATTGGAGGGTGCAAAATACATGCTGCATGTGAAGACCATCCAGATCCATGAGTTACAAGAGCGGATTGAAAGAAGTCTAAAAGTCGGTGCTGAGCTCTTTGAGTTAACCGAGTTGAGCCAGGACCATATTGAAGTGCAGGGTAGAACAGTGAATTGGCTAGAAGAGATTCAAACGGTCCTCGACCAGAACGCATCTATACATGAGGCCTACAGGTTTCGTTTCGAGGAACATTTAGCCGAAGTAAAGGCCAAGTTGAAGAATGAAATTAATGACATGATCCCCAAAGTATTCGTTATCAATGATATGAGTTCCATTGAGAAGTTTCGGGAATACATTAGACTTCTGGAAAATTTCATCAATGAAATCAATGTATTTGAGGATTATGTGCAGTGGATTAACAAGGAAGAGACGCTACTTGGAATGGCAAAGTCGGTTTATCCGGTTTTGGATGGATTGAAGGAGTTCGTTTTTCCTTTTACGACTTTGATGAAGTGAGTATTCAGTATAGTTAAATTTTAGTGTACAGTCGCGATAACATTAGCAATTTCGAACCACTTAGTACGAATACGATCTACGAACACCACTGCAGAACCGAAGGAGAAAAATATAGAATTATTATTAAGGAGAATAGCATAAAAAGGTGTCGAACCAAAAGGGTCCTTGCCGATAGTCGTATATGTTCGTTGCAATATGTTACTCAATGCAGATTAGATTGTAAAGTGGGCGTTGAACCCCGAAGGGTTCAGAGTACAGAGGCCGAGTGGCCTATTGTGTTAAAGCTCTGGGTTTGGTAACAGGCCTAAACCTGTCGATCAGATTTGATCCAGCTTGCTCAGGAGGAAGAATGAAGTCGAGGCGATGCCATCAGCCACCGGGTAGGCTGCTTCGAAGCTATCTCTGCGTCAGCGGGCTAGGGCGTCACAAAGATCGCATAAAATATGGAAAGCTTTGCCTGCCTCAACGCTGGTTGATTATCCCAATAGGCAATAGCCTCATTGCGTTCACAGCCTCAGATGAGGTTCATGATTGTACAGGTTGGAATACCACAAAAGGGTTCCGGTCCGCAGAAGGGAGTGGCCGAAGCTGTTCTGGCCAGTTCGTCAGCCTAT
Organism: Chloromyia formosa; assembly: GCA_964017055.1. Taxonomy (NCBI): domain Eukaryota; kingdom Metazoa; phylum Arthropoda; class Insecta; order Diptera; family Stratiomyidae; genus Chloromyia; species Chloromyia formosa. The sequence continues at coordinate 139,304,108 of OZ024814.1, forward strand.
TCAATGCCACTGATACCAGCATGGCCAGGGACCCAGAATAGAGCTAATCTGTTACGAGAGCCAACTTTATGTGTTGCCTTTAGGCAACTATGTACGGTCCTAGATGTTACTGTGCTTTTCGACAGCGCTTTAGTGGCCACCTGGCTGTCAGAGAATATAGCCACGTTCTTCTTGTCGTAGCCGATCTTCAGGCATAGCTCGGCACATGTTTCCTGCATACACCTCTGCCTGAAAGACAGTGGCAAACTTGCCTATGGGAATGAAAGCCCGGTGGTTGGGACCCACAATGCCCGCACCCGGTACCTTCATTGGTTTTCGAGCCATCCGTGAACCACATGATAGTCTGAGGGGGAAGATTGGCATATTTCTCCTGCCAGCGCTTTCTGTTCCATATAGCGGCGGTGACCCGTTTCTTGCATGATCAGATGGCATACTTGTGACAATATTTTCATTAAGCCTGCTAATTTGTGCTGGATTTAGCTTTACATTCGCATCTCATGCTGCAAGTCTCGCTATTGCCATGTTAGCTTTTGCTTTAATGTGGATGTGTATTGGCTATAGGTCGAGTACTACCTCAAGAGCACTAGACGGGCAGGAGCGGATAGTCTCCGTCATTATTGGGCATGCAAGTCTCTGCACCTTGCATAAGGTGATCTTACCAGCAAAAGTAAGTGCTCTTTTCAACCACACTACTGCAAATTCTAATATAGGTGTAACGATAGCCTTATAAATTCAGATGGCTATTGAGGGTTTGATTTCCCACGTCTTACCTTGCCTTGCCTACATATCTACAAAGCCTTGGTGGCCTTATCCGCCACTACCCTGAGATGTTCTTGCCAGAGTAGTTTACTATTGAGGATGACGCCCAAGTATTTGGTGTGATCTTCCATGGGTAGGGGTGAGTCGTACATTAAAGGGCGTTTTCGTGTTCGCTACTCTAATCTGCTCTCGATCGTTTTTTTTCGCTTATCCTGCTCTACTCTGCTGTACATACATACAATTCTCTTCAGACTTTGCATCAGATGGTTGCGATACTACTATGTCTGGATGGATGGACCGTTCGAATATCTAGAGCCTAAATTTGTTGAGAACACGACTGATGAATTTTTCAATGAATTCGTTAAGACGCGAAAGTACTATCGAAATAAAATCAAACAGGACATGATTGCCAATTCGATATGCACTTTCAGGGTAAGTTGTTCAAATCACCGAAGTTTTGACTACCTGTATCAATTCTATACTTTTCAGGGGAAATTAGAGGACCCTGACGCCGAGAAACACCCCGTGCCCGTAAGGTTATGCACCGCCATGATTCAATGGATTAAAGACTTTCGTCCAGGTGTTTTCATTGTTGGTATAATGTGTAACCAAGCCTTAAAACCTCGCCATTGGAATGATATGTCCGATGTAGTCGGTTTCGACATAACTCCCGATGCGGGTACAACTTTGCGAAAGATCATTAATTTTGGTTTGGACGATAAGTTGGATAGTTTAGAGATCATTAGCACAGGAGCGATTAAAGAGCTCCAATTGCAAACCAACTTAGAAGCGATGATTCAGGAATGGACAAATGTCGATTTTCCCGTTGGACCATATAAAGATACAGGTATTACCATACTGTCCAATCTCGATGATGTGCAAGCGTTACTGGATGATCATCTCCTTAAAACCCTATCTATGCGAGGATCTGCCTTTGTGAAACCTTGCGAAGCAGAAGTTAAGTCGTGGTACGACAAATTGGACAGAGTCAATCAAACATTTGACGAATGGGGAAAGGTACAATCGAATTTTCTCTACTTACTGCCGATTTTCTCGTCAAAAGATATCGTGGCTCAAATGCCAGAGGAAGGAAGGCTATTCGTTCAAGTTGAACAAACCTATACTAGATATATGGCTATGGTTTTACGACAGCCCAATATAATGGAAACAGCACCGTCACCGGGTCTACTTGAAGCTTTGGAGGAGGCTAACCTAATGCTGGACGATATAACGAATGGAGTCAATAATTACTTGGAGCAGAAGCGCTTGTTCTTTGCGAGGTTCTTCTTTCTGTCTAACGATGAAATGCTGGAGATTCTCTCCGAGACCAAAAATCCACTACGCGTTCAACCCCATCTTAACAAATGCTTTGAAGGTATCCATCATTTGGACTTCGACACACACCTAAACGTTTTGGCCATGAATAGTGGTGACGATGAGAAAGTCACGTTTGTCTCGAAGGTTTCAACTGCGGCGGCTGGTGGTAGTGTTGAGAAATGGTTGCGAGGTGTTGAAATCGAAATGGTAGCCGCTGTGAAGCATGATTTAAGTCAGAGTTATTTGAGGTACATGGAAAAGAAACGGAGTCAATGGGTTCTGGACTGGCCACAAATGATAGTTCTTGGTGTGTCACAAGTTTTTTGGGCGGCTGACGTCCATAACAGTTTGGAAACGAGAAACCAGGCTCTGATACGTGACTTTTTCGACGAACTCACCGGCAATTTAAACGAAATTGTTGCCTTGATCCGATCGAAGGATATATCAAATCTTAACCGAATCACCATCAAATCTCTGATAGTAATAGATGTCCATGCGAGGGATGTTGTGGAAAATCTTGTTGAAGAGAAAGTTCACTCAGAGGCGGACTTTAGATGGCTAGCTCAACTTCGCTACTATTACGAAGGCGGAAAGATGCTAGTCAGAATCATCAATGCAACCGTTGACTATGCTAATGAATATTTGGGGAATTCTGACCGATTGGTGATAACACCTCTAACAGATCGATGCTATCGAACACTGATCGGGGCATATCAGCTTCATTTGAATGGTGCTCCCGAGGGTCCAGCCGGGACGGGTAAAACAGAAACAACGAAAGATCTAGCCAAAGCCCTTGCAGTGCAGTGCAAGGTTTTCAATTGTTCGGACGGTCTGGATTACAAGGCGATGGGAAAGTTTTTCAAAGGACTGGCATGCTGTGGAGCATGGGCCTGTTTTGATGAGTTCAATCGAATCGAACTGGAAGTGCTGTCCGTTGTGGCGCAACAGATCCTGTGTATTATTCAGGCCGTGCGGGCGGGATTGCCGAAATTTGTCTTCGAAGGCACCGAGTTAAGCCTGAATCCAGCATGTTATGTTTGTATTACAATGAACCCGGGCTATGCAGGACGATCAGAATTGCCAGATAATTTGAAGGTACTCTTTCGAAGTGTTGCTATGATGGTTCCGGATTATGCGATGATTGGCGAGATATCGCTGTATTCCTATGGATTTGTAAACGCCAGGACTTTAGCAGTGAAGATCGTTACAACCTATCGGCTATGTTCGGAACAACTATCATCACAAAATCATTATGACTACGGCATGAGAGCTGTGAAGACTGTACTTTCGGCATGTGGTAATATCAAGAAGGCATTTCCCGATGAAAATGAAGAGATATTGTTACTACGCTCGCTGTTAGATGTGAACCTCCCCAAATTTCTTTCGTTTGATATTCCCTTGTTCGAGGGTATAATCTCAGACTTGTTTCCTGGAGTCGCTCTTCCGAAGCCGGACTATGCGGTAATTACTGAAGCATTTAAAGATGCCTGTCTGGAAATGAATTTGCAACCGAAGGACTGCTTTTTGACGAAGGTCATTCAAACATTCGAAATGATGATTGTCCGACATGGATTCATGATGGTCGGTGAGCCAATGGCAGGAAAATCGTCTACTCTCAAAGCATTGGCTCGTGTTTTGGGAAAACTTAAAACAGTTGGAAGCAATGCTTACTTTCAGGATGTTCAGATGGGCATAGTTAATCCGAAATCGATTACTATGGGACAGTTGTATGGCGCTTTCGATCCGATATCCTACGAATGGACCGACGGGATAGCAGCTGTGATGTTTCGGAATTTTGCGAATGATACTTCTAACGATCGGAAGTGGGTAAGTTTTATCGATTTTTTTTTGTTGATAAAAGCGCTCATCCAGTATCAGTTTAACTGACGATATTCCTACAGGAAAAACGGACGAGAATCTTGTAGGATAAGAATATCTTCAGTTTTTCGTAAGCATATATGATTATCGTCGATTTATCTACAACGTTTCGTCAGCATTTAAGATTATCGCCAGCTTTTCTTACGCTTTTCGTCGATTCGTCTACAGCTTTTTACTCTTCTCGTCGGCACTTCAAATTATCGTCAGTTCATCCTACAAGATTTTCGATAGTTTTCCCTGTAAAAATATCGTCAAAGCTGACGCTGGCCGCACACTGTCGAACACGAACTTGAATCTCAAACACGAACATGGTGCAAGTGGCCGGTCAGTGTGAAGTGTGTGTATCTTGAGCTATACGGAGTACACTTGTAGAATGTTCGTGTTCGACTGCGTGTGGCCATCCTTGATAGCGACTTGGCTCCTTAAGATTTGATATTGCAGCTGATTTTCGATGGGCCAGTGGATGCTGTGTGGATTGAAAACATGAATACTGTTCTGGACGACAACAAGAAATTGTGCCTGACATCGGGAGAGGTTATTACGATGACCTCCACAATGTCCATGATATTCGAAGTTATGGATTTGGCTCAGGCTTCACCAGCGACCGTGTCACGGTGTGGTATGATTTATATGGAACCAGAAACACTTGGTTGGGAGACATTTGCCGAGTCTTGGTTGAATCGATGTGATCCACGATGGGTGACGGAAAACAGGACGCTTGTGATGGAAATGTTGCGATGGATTATACCAAGTGTAAGTATAATTTTAGTTAAAGTAAGCTTTTGCCAAAATTCTGGTGGGGATTTAATTTTGTGTATTTGTCATTAGGGGTTCAAAAAAAACAAAATGCTTTTGAAACTTTTGCGGAACTCACACATTCAACGGGTGCACATTATTTTATATCTGTGTCACTCACCCAACAGTTTTAAGACAGTTTTGTTTCGTGAATTAGTCCACTGGTTCGTAAGGCCTTTCGCTCGCAAGTCAGCTCGACATAAACTTGACCATTGATCGACTGTGGCGACTTGATATAGTGTCGATATCAAGTCGTCGAGCAATGGTCGAATTCATTTTTCGCACACAGGTCGACTCGAATCCGTACGACGGCAACTCGAAAATAACTATTACCGCGTTCGCTTCGCTCGACATGTATGTTCCAAGCAAATGGCATGTGTCGTGTGAAGAATTCAAGTCGATATCGAGTTGAGCCGACATGTATATAGAAAGCCTTAATCTGCGACCGTATAGGTATATTGTAGACGATTAGCGAGTTTTTCTTTAAATCTGCTATTTGTTAATTAAAACATTTCTACCCAATATATTAAAAGAATTCCTAATTTCTCAATTTTACAATTTCCTTAGTCCACGACATTCATACGCAAGCACTGCAAGCAATTACTACAACCAGGAGAATTTAGCGTTCTTCGAACAACTTTCGATATTTTTGAAATGCTAATAGCTGGAGCCATTGAAGAAAATCCCGACGATTATGACAAATATTTGAAATTATGGTTTCAGGCAGCTCTTCTGTATTCTCTGTTATGGGGTTTGGGTGGTATTCTCGAAACTGATTCCCGTCAGAAATTTGATGTATTCCAAAGAAGGGTAAGAAAATATTTGATTAAATTCATTGACATCTTATGTCAACCCTACATACATATACTTTTAATGCGACGGAGGACTAAGGAGTGCATATTTTATTTTGAATAATTCTATTTTGTGTAATTCGTTCATTTTAAGTTAATTTTGCACGCTGTATAACCATCACTTGTTCTAATTGACGACTCTTCCCTGAATACAATTGGTAAGAGGCCCTTTCTTTTCGCATAGTCCAAAAATCTTCTTCCGAAAAACTGTCCAGGCCTGACCGTTCGGATCTCGCCAAAGACGAAGAAAAGTTTAATTGACAGACATAGCATGTCAATAGCATTTATGGCAAATTCAATTATTCATTAATTATACATCCCACCATAAAGCCACTTTGTGCAATCTCAACCAAATCGAACTTTCGACGCCACACTCGGAAAAACTGCGCAGTCCGCAGACTACAGTTTGATTCGATTTTTGATTGTGGTCGACTGTACACTCAATTTTCTTCCATTCATCCGTCCCGAAGTTCAGGACTGGACAGTTTAGACTGTACAGTTTTTCCGGAACACCTGTGGCCTCCTTCACCGAACTTCGAAGACACCCATGTCGTGTCAGTTAGGCTCAAACCAGATTGAACGCAGAATGCAGCAGCAGCGGCAGCAGCAACAACAACAAAAGGAAGATCTGCTTTCGCCGCTGTCGCTGCCGCTGCGTCCAATCTAGGTGGCTTAAGGGAAACGCATGCTTTCTAACTTGACATTTGGGCGCCGCTGCTGCTGCTTTCTGCGTTCAATTTGGTTCGGGCCTTACAATAGTGCAAAATAGTACAAGAGCAAAATTTTGCCTTTTCTTCTTAACAATAGATATGGACAGGCGAAAGCAAGGAAGCGCCAATCCCAGCCATACTTGAACGAATTGAAATATCAATTCCAACCGAAGGACTACTGGTCGATTATGTTTACATCTTTACACAGAAGGGAATGTGGAAGCATTGGCCCGAGATGGTTAGACGCGTTGAACCTGAAGAAAGTGCACTGGGAATTCAAGTGCCCACCATTGATACGGGTCGATATATGTATCTAGTGGACATGCACATAAAGGTTGGCATTCAAGTATCGAAAATTCAGACAAAATTTATTATTCAAATTGATGATTTTAGCACAATACGAAAATGCTATTGGTTGGACCGACTGGTACCGGGAAGAGTTTTTACATGCAAAATTTGCTTATGAATACTATGTCTCCTGAAAAGTATCTTCCGGCTTTTATAACTTTCACCGTTAACATTACGGCAAACCAAACGCAGAATTTGATTATTTCAAAGGTAATTTAAATATTTAAATTTTAGTTATAGCCAAAATTAGAAAACGAAACGGGTTTCGGCTACATACGTCAACGCTTTCATGTAAATTTCGTCAAGTGGGGCTCCAATTTTCTTACATGCGTCCCCCGCTTATTCGCCATGTTAGGGACCGGAGCAATGGCGAAAAGCGGAACGTTGCCTTTTTAGGGTTTTGTATTAAAAACAAAACCCTTATGAAATCGGTCAAATGTCTGCCCGTCTGTCCGTCTGTCCATGAAATATCTCACGAACGGCTGAAGCTACATACATGAAATTTTGTGGGAGTATGTAGAATTATTATAATTCGCCGGAGAAAGCGATTCGTTGTAATAGGCTGACTTCAAGGGGATGTCCCCATAGAGGGGAAATGAAGGTCAAAATTTTTTTTCATCTGGTATAGGCAAGTGGGGTATCATGAGAAAGGTAACACCGAGTACATTTCATTTCCGGTATTTTCATCAAATTTGAAAAGAGGGGAAAAGAGATAGAGGGGAAAATATATGATCCGAGTTTGTCCCCCCCCCCCTTGCATTTCGATATCGTTATACTTAGAAATATGAAAATTTGCAGAAAGGCGGCATTTTACTAGTGTAGAAAACCGAAAATCGTAGAATTTTGATATCTCAACAAAAAAGGTTAATAATAGTACATTTCTATAGTTGCAGTTAGCATACCCCTGCACGCCTTAAGCACAGCCGAGGTCAAAAATATTGATGGCCAATGATAACCAACATCATCGGCAATAATATCTTTAAGTTTCATTACAATCACATAATATTTAATAATAGTACATTCATTTAAAGTTAGGCATTTTGACACTATCCACACAAAAATTATACCTACCGGCCTCATATGTAGGTGTGAGTATTACTTTCATGTTGTTTTTCGTAGTGCGAATTGCAGTTATTTGATTAATCATTTTTGAAAGGGTAAAGATTAGTTGGGGGCGCTGCGTCGTAATTGGCGAACTTTACCGAGTGGAAGGGGGGAGGGGTCCACATAGAGGCGAAATTAAGCTCAAATTTTTATTTTATCGACTGGTATAGGCAAGTGAGGTGTCGTGAGAAAGGTAATGTTGAGTACATTCCATTTTTTCGCATTTTCTTGAAATTTGTAGAAAGGGGAATAGTGGGGGAAGAAAAAATATTAGTTCGTAATTTGCCCCCCCCCCCCCCCTCCTGGCATCTCGAGACTGTTAGAATTATGAAAACTTACAGGAAGGTGGGTTCCGAATAGCATATAAAATGGAAAATAATGGAATCTGTATATCTTCTCAGAATAGGTAAGTAATAGTTTATTTCTGAAGTTACAGTTAGCACACCTCTGCATGCCTTAAACACGTTCGAGGTCAAAAGTACTGATGACCAACGATAACCAACACCTTAGGCAATAATATGTTCTAAGTTTCGTTACAATCACGTAATATGAATTGGCATGTAAAATGTAAGTGGGTAAGACATTTTAATTATGTTTTTTTTGTCCATCTGAGTGGTATCAAGAAGAGCAACTAGCCGATATTTATATACCAAAATAAGCGCTTGCTACAAAACCCTCGGATTGCGGGCGTAGCCCTCTATATTCCGGTTTTATTTCAGCTTGTAAATAGATTTTGACCGTCTTGAAACGTAAAATAAAAAGTTTATATATTTTTTTTAAAGAATATGAAAGGTTAATAGCACAAACCCAATTTGTTGATACGACAATAGCCGAGCATTTGTCATATTGACAGCTTTGCATCTTTGGTTGCAAAGCATAGACTCAAACCGTTTGACATGAAACACGTGAACGCGACACGCAAACGTGTGCCAACCTTTGAAGAGAGAGTATATGAGGAAGTGAAAAAGAGCGAGAGAAACGAAGCAATTCGGCACAAGTGAGGAAGTAGGAAGGGGGATGGAAATTTGACATCTCTTTTGCTCTATGTGGACCGGGCGGATGTTCCGCGGCAGAGAGACAGACTGGAATGTTATTGTTCTAACTGAAAAAGTAGGAGAGGGGATGACATCTTGCGTGCTTCCTGTGCTTTTATATAGACTGCGCGGGTGTTGCGCAGTGGAGGGCATGTGTCTCTCTCTTTACTTTTTACGACTGGAATTGCTTCAAATAGTTTAGTGTTGAGCATATGCGGATTGCTCCTCCATAGGTATTCTCTATGGTGCCAACGTGCGCGCAACCTTAATGTGTTTTTGTAATGTGTGGCCCGCCAAATATATTTCTTAAAAAAAGGGATTGACGACACCTGGAATAAAGCAATTAAGAGGAAAATAGTAATATGTAAATAATTTTTATCAATTACAGGGCTAAATTTAAAGAGATTTACTCCATTTTAGTAACAGAATTGAACCTATTCATTTTTCAGCTTGTGAAACGTAAACGTGGCGTATACGGTTCACCTAAGGATAAAAGGATAGTAATTTTTGTGGATGACATGAACATGCCTGAAAAGGAAGTATACGGAGCCCAACCACCTCTCGAGCTTCTACGTCAATACTTCGACTACGGTTACTGGTACGACTTAAAGGACACTTCTAAAATAAACCTAAACGATACACTCATCCTATGTGCTTGTGGCCTTCCCGGAGGAAGTCGGCAAGAAGTCTACTCAAGATTTCTCTGTCATTTCAACATTTTCTCTATTAACGCTTTCTCCGAAGAGACGGTCAGCAAAATTTTCGCTGCAGTTCTGCTAAACGGTTTTCGAAAAGGCGGACATTCTTCAGATGTTGTTACGCCCGTCCACCAAATCGTAAGTGCAACCCAGCACGTTTACAAAATGGTTAGTGCTGGATTGAAACCCACTCCCGCAAAATCGCATTATGTTTTCAATGTACGTGATATATCAAGGGTTTGCACAGGATGTTATTTGATGAGGAAAGAATCGGTCGACCACAAAAGGATGTTTGCCCGAGTTTGGTATCATGAATGCTTGCGGGTTTTCTACGATCGGCTGGTTGCTGCTTCGGACCAGGAATGGTTGTTTCATCTTTTGAACGATGCAATCAGGGATAACTTTAAGGATAAAGTTGAGAATATTTTCGAAAATCGACTTGATGAGAACAAACAAATAACCATGGAGACAATGTCCAATCTAGTATTTGGTTCCTTCATGGATGAAGATTCCGCACCTGATGAAAAAAGATACGAAGAAATTGATTTTGAAATCTACAAAAATTTCGCTTATAAAAGTCTGGAGGAATTCAATGCCACTAGAAGATCTAAAATGGATATCGTGCTTTTCACATATGCTCTTCAGCATCTGAACAGGATATGTCGAATAATGTCCATGCAAGGAGGCAGTGGTCTTCTGGTTGGAATTGGAGGATCTGGCCGACAATCATTGACAAAATTAGCGGCTTCCATGTGCGGTGAAACGCTATTTCAGCCAGAAATCACAAAAAACTATGGTGTAAATGACTGGCATGATGATATCAAGCGAGCACTGAAGGAAGCCGGAGGTCTGGGGAGGCACTGTGCCTTTATGTTGACTGAGAATCAAATCAAGATGGAACAATTTCTCCAGGACATCGACTGTTTGCTGAATCAAGGCGAAGTGCCGAACATTTTTGCAGTGGACGAAAGACAAGAAATTTTGGAAATGGTTCGATTGGCGGCACAGGGAGGTAATCGAGCCATAGATGTTTCGCCGTTGCAGGTTTTCTCATTTTTTGTTAGTCGATGCAAACAAAAGTTGCATATAATATTATGCTTCAGCCCTATCGGCTCAGCTCTGCGAACACGCATACGACTCTACCCGTCATTGGTTAATTGCTGTACTATCGACTGGTTTCAGTTGTGGCCACAAGAAGCTTTGCACATGGTTGCCGAACGATATATGACCAAAGTTGAAGTTCCGATTGAGGTCAAAAAGGCTTCCATTGTAGCCTGCCAATATTTTCACATAACTGCAAATGACGTAATTAACGAATTCATTGCCCGAACGGGGCGAATTATTTACATAACTTCAGCATCGTTCCTGGAACTAATAAAGTCTTTCGAGAGCTTAGTCGGGAGAAAACAGATGGAAGTAATGAATGCGAAAAATCGATATGAAGGAGGTCTGGAAACGTTGCACAAGGCCTCTGTTGCTATCGAACAAATGTCCATTGAACTTAGCAATCTGCAACCGGAGTTGCAAACAATGGCAGAAAACTCGAAGAAAATGCTGATGGAAATTAATATTGAAACTGTTAGTGCGGCGGCAGCCGCTGAACAAGTCAAAAAGGACGAAATTGTGGCTAATGCCCAGGCCGTCGCTTCACAAGCTTTGAAAGAAGAATGCGAGAAAGACCTAGCCGAAGTAATGCCCATTCTAAACGAAGCCTTAGCCGCTTTGGACACGATCAAAGCAGCCGATATCACATTACTAAAATCCATGACCAATCCTCCAGCTCCCGTGAAGTTAGTGCTGGCTGGCGTGTGTGTAATAAAAGGAATACCACCCGACCGGATTAATGACGCCGCCACTGGGAGAATGGTGAATGATTATTGGGGTCCAAGTAAGCGGCTCATGGCTGACATGGGATTGATGAACTCTCTGAAAAATTTCAACAAAGACAACATAAAACCCGAAATAATGGCCAAGATACGGAAAGACTATATTCCGCACAAGGACTTCAAGCCCAATATCGTAGCTAAGGCATCAAGTGCGGCAGAGGGCATGTGCAAATGGATTATTGCAATGGATCTGTATGATCAGGCTGCAAAAATTGTTGCTCCGAAAAAAGCGAAACTGGCTGCAGCTGAGAAGGAATATGAGGACACCATGGCGCTGCTAGACGAGAAGAGGAAGACGTTGCACAGCTTGGAAATGAAAGTGGCCCTTTTAAACGAGCAACTCGACAGGGCTAACGTACGAATGGAGAAAACCGCCGACGAGGTAGAATTATGCAAGAATAAGCTACAGCGAGCTCAGGCTTTAATCGGCGGCCTGGGCGGAGAGCGATCTCGTTGGGTACAAGCGGCTGAAAGTTTGCAATCACTTTATGAAAATATTCCTGGAAATATTCTAATTTCTTGTGGAGTTATTGCTTATCTGGCAGCACTCACCGCTCAATTCAGGGAGAGATGCATTGACGACTGGACTCGTAAATGCAGAGAATTGAAAATTCCTTGCTCGATGGAATACACTTTTGTTAGTGTCTTGGGCTCGGAAATTACAATTCAATCATGGAATATTGCTGGTTTGCCGAGTGACATATTCTCGGCAGAGAATGCCGTGATTATGGATAATTCAAGCAGATACAGTTTGTTTATTGATCCACAGGTGAGTAAAAAAAATTGGATGTGGGGTTCTATTGTTAGTCACTAAGAGCTCATGGAGCGACCGGTAGCGCAGTGTGTTGAGGCACCAGTCTCATGTTTGACTACTGGCGTTTCGGGTTCGAATCCCGTCCACGACAACGTTCGTGGCCATGGATGTGCATGCTGGCAACTGTATTTTCCGAAACCAGTTTATGCCGACGAAACGTCAACTGGGCCACATGGAACAATTGTCGCGCTATTCCCCACAAGGGGTTAGGACAATTGAGAGAAGAGTTCATGCTACTGCTTCATTGGGAAATACGTATACTCGTACATAGTTGAATTCTTGTAGCCTGCGGCTGCGCATTCTATACGCTAAGCCAGCGCAACTCCAAAATGCAGTCTGTCAAAATTCTTCGATTTTTAGCCCGTGCTGTTTCTGATATCGGAGCATAGCGATAAAGATCGTGATGTGCCTGGAATTTTGTGATAGGTGGTATTGGATTATCTCAGCATATCTGCCTTCTGACGTTACAGGCATGCTACCTCCGGATAATTTGAGAAATACTTTAGCATTAGCCAGAGAACGAAAGAATGACCTCATTTTTGGTTGTGACTCCAACGTACATCATACAGTGTGGAGAAGTTCGGACACAAATGAACGTGGTGAGCAGCTGTTCGACTTTTTAGTAGGTTCAAATCTCCTTATTTGCAATATAGGCTGTGAACCTACTTTTGTTACTAAAAATAGGCAAAACGTTTTGGATCTATCGCTTGTATCCCAGGATATCGAGCACATGGTACGGGATTGGAGAGTTCTGTCAGAAAACTATTTCTCTGATCACCGCTATATTCGATTTTCTCTAGACGAAAGAGTAAGACCGAAATCTGTCTTTACGGATGGCTCTAGTAATAGCGAGGGTGTGGGGGTTTACTCCGGAAGTGTAAGAGTAAACATCTCCTTTCGATTACCGGGTCACTGCAGTTGCAGTGTCTTCCAGGCGGAGGTCTCGGCAATATTAGAAGTTCTGGCATGCATGGGACGGAACATCGTAACTTCATGAGAAATCATTTTCTTCACGGATAGTCAGGCTGCAATAAGATCTATTGACTCCGTATCTACCTCATCCAGGCTGTTAGAAGAATGTCGTTCATCCCTCATTGAGCTAGGAAAATTCTTCAACATTATATTGTATTGGATCCCTGGTCACAGTGGTTTCGCTGGAAACTGTATGACTGACGAGCTTGCTCGTGCAGGGACTAAGGACATCATAGAGGATTCTCGCGTAATCAAAATCCCCATTGCTTCATGCAAAAGGATAGTAAAATCGAATGCCAGTTGAAAGGGCTAATTCGAGATGGAGTACCATGGGCACCTGGCATATAACCAAACTGTTATGGCCTAGTATTGATCTTCGCCGATCGTCCAAGCTTCTATCAATGGATAGAAGGCTCATCAGTGTGCTGGCGAGTGTGATCACTGGACATTATCTGATCGGCGAGCACGCCAGAAGACTTCGGCTTCCTTATAATACTTTTTCTAGGAATTGCGATGACAAGGATGAGGAGGAAAGTACATCCCATCTTCTGTGTGGCTGCCCTGCCGTGGCTGAAAGCAGGAAGGTGATTCTGGGGTCGTTATTTTTTGGGGCTAGATGTCTACAGACTACAGACTTCTTCGTTTCATTGTCAGTTCCAGCTGGTTCAAAGTTTAAAGATGTTTATCATACTTGGTAAATACCCTGGGTATCACAACGGACCCATATGTGGTCTAAGTGTTCTGTGTGTTTCATGGCAGCCCTTCTAACCTAACCTAGCCCGTGCTGCATGTGGAAGACTAAATAGTTCGATGCATCCGTTGCGTTCAGTTGTTTTTTTTGCACTTTCTGTGAGCCGATTTCAATCAAATTTGGCACGTAGCTTCATTCATCATTATCAGTACAGCTATAGTCCCACGTAACTGACAGTGAAGTTCTCAATTATCCTTCGATATATTTTTATTTCACCGGACGACGCATCGTGGTTCGCGCCTTGGCTAATAGTGGCTTTACCGCTGTAGCGTACAGAGCGAGCGTTGTAGGTCGGTATACTAAGGAGTGCAACATCTTAAGCCCCAGACTCGCATAGCGAGTGGGCTCCGCTCGCTATTAGTCAAAAACGCGAAACACTATGCGTCGCCCGGTGAATGATATACGAATGACCCAAGCTTTCTAGCCGACTTCTTTCCTCCAAACACTTTACGTGGCCCGATCCAGCCCGATCTCAACCAAATTTTGTACATAGCTCTAATGACGATTTTCAAACCTCTTGCGGTGCTCGGTTGTGTCACTTCAGCTAATGTGGGCTGACACGCGACCTGCCGGGAAATCTTGAAAGTGGTTTCGTACCGAGGGATATTGACTCATAACTTACCTAATACAAAGTCAACTCAAATGTAACTTTCACAGTGATTGATGGAATTAATGAGAATGAGTTAAGGAGTATTGTACTGGGACTTGGGATTCGCCGTAGATGGTGTAAAACTTTTTGCAGATTACGATTTTTCATTCAAATTTTTAATTACCTCCAGATGCATGATCCCATCAACACCTCTTACATAGCTACGCCTTGTTGACGTTTGGATAGCATATTTTTTTCGGATGGTGCAGTCGCTAGCATGCACCACCTATCCGAACCGACTTTTACTGACAAGCTCAGAACGCTGTGGGAGTTTTAGTAGTACCCACATGCAGTTTTTATTGACGTGCCGCGGATTGAACCTATGTTTCTCTAGATGTTTAGAATCGTAGTGTGGCGGTCGAGAACTAATAGCTACCAAGCGCGTCCGTTCATTCAAGTGCCCATAAATAATCATTTCCAAAATTACCCCAACAACAGGGTCAAGCTAATAAATGGATCAAAGCCATGGAAAAAGCGAATCGACTGCAAGTGATAAAGTTCTCTCAATCGAACTACATGAAACTAATCGAAGCGGCCATCGAATCGGGCGAGCCAGTTCTCATCGAAAATATCAAAGAAGATCTTGAACCTCCCTTGGATCCCATACTCAACCACAACACTTTCATTCAGGGTGGCAAAGAATACATCAGCCTGGGCGACAATATTCTCGAACTATCGCCCAATTTCAAATTGTACATGACCAGCAATCTAAGGAATCCCCACTATCTTCCAGAAACTTTCAATAAAGTCACCATCATCAATTTCGCACTTACCCAATCAGGTTTGGAGGATCAACTTCTGGGAATACTTGTGGCAAAAGAACTACCCGAACTACAAGAACAGCGAAAAACGTTGATCGCTGAAAACGCCCAAAATCGGAAATTGTTAAAAGACGCCGAGGATAAGATTCTCGAGACGCTGTCATCCAGTAAAGGCGATATATTGGAGAATGCTGAAGCTATTCAAATACTAGATGATTCAAAACAACTGGCGGCTAATATTAAAATGAGGCAGATGGTGTCTAAGAAAACAGAGAATATGATTGAAAATTCCCGCCAAAGTTACAGGCCAGTGGCGTCACATGCTGCTGTTCTTTACTATACAATAACCGATCTGCCCAGCATTGATCCCATGTATCAATTTTCGTTGAATTGGTATATCAGCCTGTACGTCAATTCCATAGAGCACTCCAAAAAGTCAAAGGACTTAGGAAGAAGATTAAGATTTCTTATTGATGTCATTACGGCAAATTTGTACAATAACGTTTGCCGATCTATTTTTGAAAAGGACAAATTGCTGTATTCCTTCATTCTCACAACGAAAATTATGCTAGCTAACGGAGGGATCAATGAAAAGGAACTTTTATATCTGCTTTCTGGAGGAAGTCCTTTAGGAATCACAGAGGGCAATCCCGCCACCAGCTGGATAACTGACATTATGTGGGTTGAAATTTTGAAACTACAACAATTGCCGCGACTAACAAGCTTCCCGAAAACATGCCAGGCCAATTTAAGCGCGTGGCGTATATTCTACGATTCATCTGAACCCCACAGAGAGGTTTTACCGGCACCTTGGGACAAGAAAAGTTCCTATCTGGAAAAAATTATCATACTAAAGGCTTTCCGACCCGATAAAGTTTTCCTAGCAATAAATGACTTTGTTAATAGTCAAATGGGGCAGCAATACGTAAATCCGCCGCCTTTTGATATAGGCAAATCATTCGAAGACTCGAATTTTCTTTCACCACTCATTTTCATCCTATCACCAGGCGCCGATCCAATGGGATCGTTGCTTTTATTTGCCCAAAAAATGAGCTACGGAGACACATTGCAGAGTATTTCGTTGGGACAAGGACAGGGGCCGATTGCACAGAAAATGATTGAAGCAGCGCAGGCACAAGGAACATGGGTTTGCTTGCAAAATTGCCATTTAGCAGCGTCCTGGATGTCTAGTTTGGAGAATATCTGGGAGAATATGGATGTGTACAATACAGAAGGTATATGCCTATGCCTACGATCATGTTTGGCGCTAATAATCCTTTTTATTTTTGGTATATAGCTTCGTTTCGGCTCTGGTTAACGAGCTATCCTAGTGACAAATTCCCAGTATCACTTCTTCAAAACAGTGTGAAGATGACCAACGAATCACCGACCGGATTACAGCAAAATTTGTTAAGATCGTACAATTCGGAGCCTATGAATGAAGAGCGATTTTATAAAGGTACGTTTCTCCGAGGATACAATTGGTATATTTCATCGGTATAATTAAATGTTTCGTTCAGGATGTCCGAACAAGGATCGTGTGTTTGCTCGACTCCTATATGGAATCTGTTTCTTTCATGCCGTAGTGCAAGAGCGAAGAAAATTCGGGTCTATCGGATGGAACATTCCTTATGGATTCAATGAGTCTGACTTTCAGATATCAGTTCAGCAGTTACAGGTTTAATGACTATTCTCAGATGTTTTTAATTAAAAAAACCCAACGTGTGTCATCTCCATAGATGTTCATGAATCAATATGATGACGTCCAATATGCTGCTATATCGTACCTGACCGCGGAATGCAATTATGGTGGTCGGGTCACAGACGCTTGGGATAGAAGAGCCATTGTCACCATCCTTGCAGATTATGTAAACGAAGACGTGGTCAGTAACAGCCAATACACTTTTGCCCCGGGTGATGAATATACTTTACCCCGGAAAATTGAACATCGGGATGTTGTTCGTTATATCGAGGATAACATACCAGCCATACCTTCACCAGAAGTGTACGGTTTACATCCTAATGCAGGCATCACTAGAGATCTTCAGACTTCCAGTCAGCTGCTTGAATCAATGATTCTTACAATAGGCAACGAATCAACATCATCAGGAGTACAATCGGAATCGGTTCTGCTGGAAACTCTTCAGGATATAGAAACAATGCTTCCTGGAGATTTCGATCTCGAACTAGCGAAGGCCACCTTTCCTGTTGACTATAATGAGTCTATGAATACTGTATTGGTTCAAGAGCTGGAGCGATTCAATAAATTACTACGAGTAATACGGGATAGTTGTCGAGAACTCCAAAATGCAGTGAAAGGAGTTGTTGTCATGACGCCCGAGTTGGATGAGATTTGCTTGGCGGTAAATTTGAATAAAATTCCCATCAAATGGATTAAGAATTCGTATCCGAGTTTGAAACCGTTGGGATCGTACGTAAAGGATTTTGTGCAAAGGCTAGACTGGCTGCAAGAGTGGTAAGTTAAGGTTTATTTTGTAAGTAAAGAAAAGTTCACATTTAAGTCTTACTGTAACTCAAGCCACAGGGAATAAATTTGTTATCCTTTCATTTTGAGCAACCCTAGTTAATGCGATTTCTAAGAGCTCTTCATAATAATTTATACTTACCTAGCTCGCGATGGGCAGGGCGCAGATCTTTCAAGCGAAAGGTGGTGAGTTCATACTGCGAGCATATTCGTTACTTTTCTCTCCGGCCTACAGTCGAATCAACTGCGAACGAGTACATGGATTTGTGAAAAATTAATGAAGTAAAGGTGAGACAAGTTTGATACTCACCATGCACTTTCCAAGCACCATCATCCCGTAAAACGTCGACTGATTTCTGCAATCAGACTGTTTTGGTGCTGCAAGGCCAACAGGGCCTTCTTAGGTATGAAGGGAAACTTAACAAAAATAATAAATAAAATAATAAATAAATAATAAAATAAATAAGAAAGGATCAATCATTCGATCCTTTGAGTTTGGTGAAATCAGACCAAGAGAAGATCGTCAAATGGGAGGCAAAGGCAATGCATGGTAAACACGTGAGTTGTCTTTGGCAGCCATTTGTCGATCGTCACCTGTAAAACAGCTGGCTTCGTGCAGGGTACCTCTTTGCCGAAACCGAAGGGTTAATGGTCGTCATTTAGGATGGCTTGGTCCCTACTCGTGGATATCTTAAACATATATGCAATCAACGGGCGAATGACGACCGATGTAGAATGTGTGGACCGTCTCATCTGTGACTATTCTGTAATGGCATCGGCAGAGTACATGGACCTTGCTGTATGCAAGGTAATCCACCAACACCTTGCTTACAATCACGGGCTTATTAGTGAAACCGTTCCGATTCCGATCTATCAGTATACTCCACGAGCAGTGCTTGATAGCACTCGCTTCACAATATACTGCGATCGCCAGGTGCACACTATGATCATTCGGTCAACCACAACAAACACGATGTACTTCTAGTCGACAAGACGAGTCGCTCCGCATGGATAATCGATGTTGCTATCCCCAATATTAGGAACATTGAGAGAAAACATACGGAGAAAAGGGTAAACTATGCTGCACTGGCTCCAGAAATCAAGCAACTTTGGAATCTTGGCAGTGTGCGGATAGTACCTGTATTGTCGGCTGTTGGTGTAGCACCTAAGGCCCTTCTGACTTCCCTGACCGAATTGGACCTGCCGCACAATCTAATTGACATTGACACTATGCAGAAACCTGTTATTCAGCATACATGTGCAATTTTGCGTCGTTTTATAGTAGTATTCAAACTGCTTTCTGGATTGTCAGCTACAGTTAGGATTTTTTTTTCAGGATGCAAAATGGCAAACCATTAACCTTTTGGCTGTCGGGATTCTATTTTACTCAGGCCTTTCTTACTGGTGCAATGCAAAATTTTGCCCGAAAGTACAAGATTCCCATCGACACATTAACATTTGATTTTCAAGTTTTAACGGTCAGAAGGTAGAGTTTAGCATGCTAAAAAAAAATCTTACACTTGATAAATGCTTAAAACATATGCTTCAGCATGAAAACGAAATGCAAAGACGGTGTATATGTAAATGGACTTTACCTGGAGGGTGCAAAATGGATGATGCAGCTAGAAGAACAGGATCCCAAGTTACTAATCGTTGAAATGCCATGCATTCACTTTAAAGTAAGCGACATAAAAGCGCGTGTTTAATTTTCAATTAATACTATTTTTTTTTCTAGCCAGTATTGATAGCCGAACTGGACGAAAGGGGAAGATATAAATGTCCACTTTATAAGACTGTTGAACGTCGTGGAACACTGTCGACTACTGGTCATTCAACCAATTACGTTCTGCCAATATTTTTAGAAACACGAAAACCGGCTTCGCATTGGGTGAAAAGAAGTGCAGCATTAATTTGTCAGACTAGTAATTAACGTTCTGGATTTGCGAGTGAATTGTCATGCGGTTTTATTTTTTGGATTTTTGTTTCCACAATAAACGCTGATAGTACTCTATCATTTCTCATTCGACTTTATTAAATTGATCGAAGATTCACGAACAGTCAGAACCACGTCACTTAGTTTAGTTGTTCCCAAAATATGGAAGACAAAAAGGGTGATCCCCATATTAAAACCAGGGAAAAGGCAACACTTGGTGAATTTTATCGCCCAATCTCAGACATACTCTTGCGACTGCCTACGTCCCATGCAAATATCAAACATCGTCAGCGTAATCCAGGTGTTGAAGGTATTCAAATAGCTCCCATCTAATTCCATTGCTCTGGTGTTCATGAAGCGCGCTGCAGAGTACATCATTAATGACAATTAAAAACAGTATAGGTGACAAAATGCAGCCTTGTCTCACTCCGCTATGCACCTCGAAAGGATCTGATAGCTTACCCTTGCGTAAGACGTGACATTGGGCTCCTTGATAGGACTCCTTGACGATGGAATTTATTTTATCTGGTATGTCTCTCCTACGTTAAGCCCTCCAGATGTATTTCCGATCAACGCTGTCAAACGCCTTTTCGATATCGATGAACATGAGATGTGATGGGGATCTCCACTCTGCGGATTGTTCAATAATAATGCGGTGGGTGTTGATGTGGTTGCTACATGAGAAGCCCTCGCTGAAGCCGGCTTGTTCATCATTTATGCGGTTAACTGTTTGTCTGATTCGGTTCAAGATTATTTTTGCCATCAGTTTGGAGATAGCTGGGAGAAGACAGATTCCACGCCAAGTATTGCAATCCTTCAGGTCGCCTTTTTTCGGGATCTTAATAATGACGCCCTTCTTTCACTGTTTAGGGAGAGTTTTGGTTTCCCAACACTTCAATAATGGGGAGAAGAATATCCGCAGTAGCATTGGCATCCGCTTTAAGAAGTTCCACCGGAATTCCATCTATCCCCGGGGTTTTACCCGCATCCATCAATTTAATAGACACAGTTACTTCCAGCTTAGATGGTGGGCTACTAATGAAGATGCATTCGAAGGACCAAAGGTGTTGTTGAGGACTTCAATGAAGTATTCTTTCCATCTCCGCAGTTGGTGTTCTTCGGTTACCAGTAGAGACCCATCTTTATCTTTCACAGGATGTTCTTTTGCAAAAGATTTGCCAGTTAATGGCTTGATCAGCTTAAAAGGGGTTCCACTGTCACCGCGGTAAGCCGCTTCCTGTTTCTTCTCCGCTAATGCGTTGATGTATTCTCGCTTGTCCCGTCTTACGCTTCTTTGCACGCCTTTCTGTAGTGAACGGTATACAGCTCTCAGTTGGCCTTTGGCTGAGTCGTCAGCACCGGATCGCTGCCGTTTGTAAGTGCATTTTTGCGACAACAAGTTGGTGATCACTGCCAATATCAGTACTCCGTTTCGACCTGACGTCTAGTATCACCACACTGTCGAACTCGACCTCGAACATGGGACAAGTGGACCGGTTTTCTTCACGTTTATGTGAAGTGTGTGTGTGTCTTGGGCTATTCAGAGGACATTTGTACCAGGTTCGAGATCCGAGTTCGACAGTGTGTGGTGACACTAAGAGACAATTCCTCCATGTCTAAGAAATGGCTATATAGTCAATCTGGTTCTGTTCTGCCGAGTTGACAAGAGTTGCAAAACTCCACGAACATCTCGCCATTTTTGTTCTTGTTGCCTACACCATAATTGCCCATTAGGTGTTCCAAGCCAAGATTGTCAGACCCAGCTATGGCATTGAGATCCCCCATAATAATTATGTCCCCTTTGAGAGCCTTGTCGAAGGTGTCGCCGAGTTGATGATAGAAGGCGTCCGTTGCCGATTGATCCGCTGGTTCAGTCGGGCGAAGCATTGAATTGATACGGTCGGAAATGGGCTTCCAATCGATTAAAGATCGGCATGCATCCTTGGTCAACAGGATTCCAACGCCTGCTATTCTAGAAGAGGTAATGTTTTCACTCTCAGAGAATAGCAACACTGTTTGGGAGCTTAGCGATAAAGTCGGTTGGCTTGGTTAGCCGTTCCCCATTACATCTCATGTTCATCGATTTCGAGAAGGCGTCGCTATACGATTGAGCACAACCACACATGTTTACATGACGAGTAATCCGCTCGTGGAACTTATGAATCTCAGATCTCACTGATCCGAGTGTCGTAATACGCAAAAGTGATCTATTTGTTTGAGTCGAGTGTCATAATAGGCTTGTATGTTTTCATTTGCGAGACAGTAGCATGAAACGGATTAAGAAAAACAATTGATCCTTTTTCCTGAATTCATATAAACAATTCGTTTATTTAAAGGACTGCTTAAAAACTACGCTAACAAAGTAAAACAAAATTTAAAAAAAAAAAAATATATAATTCACGGATATTGATATTAATCTTCATAAATTCCAAATTAAACGATTATGGTACTTTACATCGCTGAAATTCGCACCGACTTTACTACATTTAACACAATCACAGATTGTCCCCATCTAACGCATATATTCTGTACGTTATAAACCAAAACTCATTATACATATAAATTAAAATTGTTTCTTTACTTGTCAAACAACATAAGGTTCCCAGCACTCTGTGGCTAACGGGACCTGTGACACTGATTTCTTGATTGTTTTCTCCCAACAAATAGAACCAGTTAAATTAAATATTTTTCGATTCTGATAAAACACAACTACATAATCCAAAATAAATGAACATGACGTTGATATGAAACTGCTACAATGCGATATTTTCATTGTGGATTGCACGATTGAAACGATTGAACATGCAAGTTATCATCGTCGGAATCACAGTCATTGTCGTCATCGTCTGTACTCGTATCGGACGTGGATATATCGGGCATAAGGCTTGGACCATCTGCACCTCTTAAACCTCGTTCCCGAGTTCGTAGACACTGTCGGACAAAGAAATAAAGTGCTCTATCGTCGAAAAGAGTTGATCCCGGCATGCTTCTTGTGTTGTTCTTTAGACATTTCTCGAGACCTTCCATAACGGGCGGGTACTGTATGTGGAGAAGAGTTACATAAATTTTTGGTTATGGGGTTTTTTCTTTGGTGGTCACATTACCTTATCACTAATGGGTGCCCAAATTTTAACATCATGATCGATGCCTGATGTTGCGAGAATTGGAAAAGACGGATGAGGCTCCAAACAGTTAACCTGTATGAAAAAAAGATGAATGTTTAATAAAATTGAGTTGTCTAAAAAACAGCACTTACGAATGGAATGACCCAGTAAATTTTTCTAGATCAGCCATACACATATACAGCCACATAAGTAAGAGCACGCACACAAAACGAGGTCCGCTCAGAAAATAGCCGAACTTTAGTTTTTCAATCAATTTTTGGGCAATGGACCTGGATCTGTCCCAATGACTTACCCACCAATGCACACTCGTCGGCCACAGATTGGCGCCACGAGTTTCTAGGCCGACCCCTTATTTGACTTTCATTGGGAATGGGGTGCCATTTCATGGCATGTCCAGCAATACAGTTAGCATTTTGCAATATGTGACCTAATCACTGCCATTCTCGCGTGCGTATCAGTTCATCGATTGTCATTTTACTCGTACGCCGACTCAGCCTTAACCAGTCCTGAATAGTTTTATTTAAAATTGATAATACAATATAAGGTCCATGACGAATTCAATTAAATGTCATCACAAGTCTCAACACGGCGTCGTTTCAGCACTGATTTGATTTTCGGGAATAAGAAAAAATCGCAAGAAGTCAGGTCCGCCGGCTCGGCATGACATTGCTATGCGGAGTATTCGTAAAACAGGTAACGTTGAGTATGGTGAAGCAATTAGCCAAAACTTGCGCGAATTTACAAATAACAACACAGAAAGAAATAGCTTGTGTTCGTGCAGGTCTCACTACTCTTTCTGCATCGTTTTGACGACGATTCGATTACTTGTTGCGTTAAATCACACTAGAACAGACGTGATGTTGATTGGTTATCTCTTGTCAATTGCCTTACGTAGGAGAGCCATACCAGATAAAATCATATCCATCATCAAGGAGTCCTATAGCGGAGCCCAATGTCACGTCTTTCACAAGGGCAAGCTTTCAGATCCCTTCGAGGTACATAGCCAAGTGAGACAAGGCTGCATTTTGTCACCTATATTGTTTTTGATTGCCATTAACGACGTATCTGCAGGGCGCTTCATGAACACCAGAGCAAAGGTATCAGATGGAAGCTGTTTGAATACCTTCAACACCTGGATTACGCTGACGATATTTGTCTTCTCTCAAATATATCGGATCATCTAGTTCAAATGACGGATGCCCTGCACCGCGAAAGTGGCAATGCGGGGCTTAAAATCAGTGCTGCCAAAACTAAGTACTTACTTGAGCTTGGATCCAGGAAGACAAAGCGAAATTTGGGTTTCGAGGCCGACGGTGGAAAAAGTGGACAATTTTTGCTACCTCGGAAGCGTTGTTACAGCAGATGGTGGAGCGGATGCTGATGTACTATCTCTGTACTATCAATAAGGCTCGGGCAGCTTTCTTCAGTCTGACTCCTGTTGACCTTCTGACAAAACAATATCTCCCGAAGTACCAAACTCAGGATCACCGAAACCAATGTAAAATCTGTGTTTCTTTATGGCTGTTCAACTTGGAAGGTGACCAGGACGAACCAGTGTCTACGGCGCATCCTACATATACGCTGGCCGGAGGTCATTTCTAACGACAACCTCCAGTTCATTACTGGCTAGAACAGGATAGACACCTCCATAAAAAGGCGAAAGTGGCAATGGATAGGTCACACACTTCGAAAAGGGCCGTAAAACATTGCTAAACATTCCCTCGATGGAAACCCACAGGGAACTGATGCAAGTCCCCGCGTTGGACGACCTAGGAACACTTAGAGAATATCAGTTGAGGTCGAGGGTAGCTCAATAGGCAAATCGTGGAGTCAGTTGAAGGCGATGGTGGCGAACAGAACGAGGTGGAAAGTCGGCGTGCTATGCCCCACAAGGGGTAAACAGGATCCAGAGAGAGGGAGAGGTAGTTCCTTTATTAAATAAGATATGTGTGTTTTTCAATCGAATTATTCAGCATAAACATCCAACGAACCCGGCTTCGGTCTAAGCATTACAATTGGTGTCAGAAGTGGGGATATTCGCGTGCGTGTAGTGAATCGTTTCGTTTGAAAAGTGAAAGTCGTGCGGGATATTTACGGTGGTGTGAATAAGCAGTAAAGTTTAAAGAAACTTTAAACCTTAAAGTGAAGCGCCGAGAAGTTTTAGGAGGATGGAACTTACGCGATTGTGTGTTTCGAAAAACTTTGTAGTGAAGTCCTGGAAGATTCAACGCGGGTAGAATTTGCACGATTGATTGTTTTGAACTAGCGTAGTGACTAACGAACTAGAATGCTGCGTACTGTTTGGGAATCGACGGCCGCGGAGTTAAAGCACGAACTAGCAAAACGGAATTCGTTAACGACGGGAAATAAGTTCACGCTGTGTGCTCGTTTAGCACAAGTGATAGAAGCCGGCGGACAGGATCCGGACACAATCGAGTCTCCGGATAGGGGCGGGTCGACGAGTAATCTCAACGAATTGGGAGCGAAACAGGTTTTAGTCATGAGTCTGGCCCTGCAGCTGCTACTGACGATGTCTAAGCGATTAGACGAGTAATCCAAGCGACAAGCGGAGTATTCCGAGCAGTTGCAGAAACAGTCGGCGGAAATATCGAGATTGCTCGACGAGATGCAACAAGAAACCATCAAGAACTTCGAACACGATCTCATGCAGATGGACACCAAAATGGATGGCACGTTGGAAACGGTTGCCGAGGGGATCAAAGGGTTGAGGAGCGAACCGGAGCGCGTCGAAAGATCAGGAGTCGTCAAGACCGAATCGGTCGTGGAAAATCTGATGGCGCCAGTTTTCGATGGAAAACCGTCCTGGGGCATATGCAGGACACAGTTCGCGGCTGCTGCGGCGGTAGTGACCAGCCGGACTGATAGCGAACAGTCAGCGAGGACGGAGAAGTTGCCGAGTAAGATGACAATGGAGATGAACGAGCGGTCAGCGAGGTTCAGGGAATCGCTGAGGGAAACGACAAAAACGTCGAATGAACCGACAACAAAGTTGACCGGACAATCAGTAAAGTTGGACGAGCGGTCGGTGAGGTCAGAGGAATCGCCGCGGAGAGTGCCAACGCCGTTGCAAGTGTAGAAGGACAGCATGAAGCCACAACTGGAGGAACGGTTCGCGAGAGTCTGGAAGCTAACGAATGGTTCGTGTATAGAGCAGTCAGCGTCGGTCACCAAATTCGGACGCCGATTGAATGGCGTATAGCCTGACCTGGGTGCAGTATTGGTCTCGTAGGATGAGATACAGCTGGAAAGCTCGCTCGATTGGTTTCAGCGATGGTGGCCTCGAATGGTCCTATAGCACCCTTCGGAGAGAACGCGTAAGCGGCGCCATAGTGACTTCTGTTTGGGACGAACAGTGTTGTATGCATGTTTTACGCCACACTTATGATACAGAATGCTCTATCATTCACTCGAACCATCGACGACAAATCACAATATAACGAGCACTGGCTATATAAAGCCAGGGTCATCAAGAGCGAGGAGGTCAGTCGAAGTTCAGTATCCTCTCGGAAACGGAAAGTAGTACAATGTAATTGGGATCCGTCGGACACGAATAGTTAGCGACTGGTTGTTAGTTACGCGTGTGTATAGTTCGTTTATTAAATCAAGTGTGTGTGTTTTCCAATCGAAGTGTTTTCATTATTCAGCATAAGAATATCTAATGAACCCGGCTTCGGTCGAAACATTACAATATAAATTTCGGATGGTGCAGTTGTTAGCATACACCTCTTATCCGTCAAGCCGTATTTATTGACAAGTTTGGGACGCTGTGATTGTTATAATAGCACCCACAGGTAGTTTTTTTTATTTTACTACCTGGGGATGTGAATCTCTAATCTCTAGATACAATCATCGTAGGATAGCGACCGAGACTTTGCGTCTACTGAGCGCGTCACCGTATTACAAACACTGTTATGTTATTACCACATTATGCGGGACTCGTCGAGTCACGAGCCAAGTGGATAATACGTTGTGCACATCCAAGCACCTACAAGTGAACGAATTTCATCCAATGCAATGAATGCCGAGCAAGCACTCGTGGAACACTTTGTATACTCGATGAATTGCAGGACGGGAGAGACGCACGGTGCTTGGGTGTGCATAATGTGTTATCCACTTGGCTCGGCGAGTCCCGCATAATGTGGTACGGGCATAAGTTTAATCAAAAATACATGGGACGCACTACTCATCGACTCGCCCTCAGTGCCTGTCGCATGTTCCCTTCTATCCCGAAGTAAACCAATGTGAAACAGCATAACAGCGCACTTTTACTTTCCATCATTCCTTACCATAATTGATTGCAGGTCAAGCTATCCCTGCATCCCTAAACTTTAGCTACATCAAGGAAAAAAAGAAAATAGCAAAAATAATATATTCACTTACCACGCCTGCATAATCAGCCTTTTTCCAATTCAGAATGGCCTCGGATTCGGTGTCCCAAATGAAAAAGTTTCCGCAATCGCTACCACTGACTACATACTCCGAGTTCAGTCCAAAATAGTTGACACCTTTAATCGTTTTATTGTTACTGTGGATGAAATATGGTCACAATCGACAACTGAGCAAATCCAGACACTTTAATGGCTCTGCTAACTATCCCCCTCAATTAACTATTCCCCCAAAAATTTTGGTTTGGCGGAAATGACAATGACCCCAAAAATCCACAACTTTAGAAATCCCGGATAGTTCATTTTTTTTAATGTTTTCAATGGTACTTGAGTTGTGTATTTCAAATGTACTGATAAGAAACGGGTATGATATCGACGCTTTTCAAAATTATGCGAAATACATATTGTCTCTATTTAATAGGTTTATAGTACCTAAAGCGGATGTACACTTTGAGCCACCTTCAAGTAGATTTTTGCTTTAGGCAGTACAGGCCTAAATGTTACGGTATGAAGCTATTGCTGCGATGCATATATGGTAGGATTGTACTACCTAAAGCCAATATCAACTCTGTATATTTCCGCTATAGGTAGTACAAAGCTGCCGTGTATACATTCATGGAGTGTAGTACCGTCAAGTGAAATAATTTCAATTGAATGGTATTTCACTTAAGAAAAAGAAAGCTAGTTATTTGCATGGTTCTTATACCAAAAGCGAGCGTTTATAATTGTTGGTTACTGAGGGTTGTTATCCCTTAAGCGTGGAGCGAGCGGAGTCCACATAAGAAGATTGTTAATTAACAAGTCTCTGTATTTATGTGTTCTTGGAACATTTACTATGAATAATTATAGACCGAAATAGTCCCTTTTGAGGATAACTATAGTGCGGAATAGTTGCTTGTTGGTCTTCGCTCGCTACGTTCGCTTCGCGCTTAAGGGATCGTAACCCTCAGTATCGCTAACATGAATGCTCGCTTCGCTCGCTCTGGGTACAACGTCAGTTGAAATTATTCAAATTGAGAGTTATTACAATATTCGAACCATCCTACAAAGCCCTACTTCAATGTTTAATATCAATATATTTTATGAAGTACAATTTTGTACAATCATTGTTCACAATCGATTTTGGTTTTTTTTTTCATGTGGATTATCAACCCCAAGTTGGAGGAACTATTCATTTTTTTGGGATGATTTTTCGTTTTAAATTGGGGAATAATTCACGATGAACAATCACCCCACAATGGGGCCTTTTTCATAATTTTTTGGGGCGAAAGTTCATTTTAGCTTGCAGAGCCCACTTTAATACTCACGTATGACCACGATATCGATGTAGATGTTTTCCATCGACATACAGATTAGTACTAAATGAGTAAATGTGTTCATCGCTGTATGAGGCAAGAATCTCGCTACCAGAATTATTATATACAGCACACGTGATATGGCTAGTAATGCCTTTCTTCTGTAGAAACAAAACAACAAAATGAATGTAAGATCCAAACCATTTTCGGCGATTCCGTCCATTCAACATACATTCTTTAAATGTTCGGGAAACATTTTATACAATGGCTCTTTTGTATTGCGCTTATCGTAAACGCGTACGTACTGATCACGACCGCATACACAAAAATGAGGCGCGTGTGGACTATGTGCAATGCTGTACAAGGGCACTTTGCGTATTTTCGTCTTAACCGTGCACACTTTCGCGGTATGATTGTCGCGTAAATCACATCGAAACACGTTTCCATCTTCGCCGGCCGTTAAAACTTCATACGGAGTGTGTGGCGATGGTGAGACTTTATGCACGGCACCCGAATGTTTGAATAGAACTCTTGATCTGGCATTGTACGTACCATCAGGCGATATGGTGGCATATCTCACTCGTCCGTCGCGAGCACTTGACACAATATTTAGGTCCGAACCACCACTACCGAACTCTATAAATTTCGTTTGAAACACATTTGCAGTATGGCCGCTATCAATGGAGAATTTCACTTTCTTTGAAGCCCAATCCCATAAAATGATTTTCAGATCGTCCGAACCCGATGCCAGCAGATTTCCTGTAAAATTTAAGTCATTTAATAGTGGATGAAGTAATTCGGGTGGAATTATTATCGCATTTTCACCTGATTTATTAAAGTTCAAACTATTTACGCAGCCATCGTGCTCCTCTAAAGTATGCAGCAATTTCAGTCGCTCGATTGTTTGACGTGCACCGTAGATTCGCTCCTGGAATGATAGCGGCGTTCGACCACGCATGCTGGTAAGACCCTGATATGATAGACCATGTTCACGCTTTATAACCTCAAGTAAGAGATTTCCGTTATAGTTGGGTTTCGGTGTCATCATTATTTCGTCTTTGATTTTGTCTGCATCACAGCTTGTTTTTGTTGGGACCGAATCAGCCGAGTCCGATTCTCCCATATCGGACAAATTGAAGCTGCAATCACTCGACTCATTGTCAGCCTCCTCGTCGTCGTCGTCATCTTCATTGTCATCGTCTAGCTCCCAAATCGGTCGAGCGTTGCCTTCGTCCCGATTGGTACGCTGTTCACCATCCTAAAAGACAATATCAGTAGAATTAACTACTAGCGGAATAAGGAGAGCCACACTCACCTCATTGGCTTGATTTGATGTCTCCGTACTCTCTCTATCTGGCGTACTTCTATTTGACGAGGAAGACGAAGTATTTAAAATCTGAGTACGATAATTTCGTTTGGCAAAACGATTTGTTCTCGGCTTACTACCAGCTGGACGACGAACAGCCCCCGTCGTTTTATTATTGGTAC
The DNA here is from genome assembly GCA_964017055.1 of Chloromyia formosa. NCBI lineage: Eukaryota > Metazoa > Arthropoda > Insecta > Diptera > Stratiomyidae > Chloromyia > Chloromyia formosa. The sequence continues at coordinate 139,334,167 of OZ024814.1, forward strand.
TTGTACTTGGCGTTACGAGTTGTTCTGTTTGTGTTAGTTTCGTCGACGTACTAGTGCTTTGAATATCGCCATTTTGTCTGGCCTCTGAGTTATTGTCCTTTGTTGTTTCGGAGCTATGATCAGTTGGCGGGATTGACGGTAATTCGGATTGGTCCGCAGCTAAAGGATTTTCAGCTTCAGCCATGACGACATCATCGTCATCGAGTGTACTGTAAATTTGAAATAATTCTTTTTTAAGTGTATAATCCGCATTATCCAATGCTTGTAGTTTCAACGTATCTATGTTTATTCACATGTAGCTTTCCCCAAACTACAAAATTTATTAAATGTATATAAAGTGAAACTCGGATATAACGAACCTTCAAGGAACTGCCAAAATCGTTCCTTCTATCCGAGGTTCGTCATATGTAAGCAATCAACAGTATTTCATACGTTTAGAATGTAATATACATATATAGGTATTACAACAGAATATGTACATATTAAAAATTAGGGGACTTATTAAATCGTTCGTTTATAACCAAGCGTTCCTTATACCCGGTGTTCGTTATATAGACTAATGTTGTTGTGGTAGCGATGCTTCGAATACTGCAGTTCTCTTGCATCGAGGGGGTTTGGCAGCTCTTAGTCGTTGAAAAATGGGTCGTTCCGGTGCGAAGAACCGGCTGCCGCAGGAACGTATATAGACCAATCATTCACAGTGTTTATATGATGAGGTGGAAATAGTTTTCCTTTCGATGAAAGTTATATCAGCATATCAGGAATACTCCCCCGAACAAGGCATTATGACGTCATTTAGCGTCTTGTTTTTATACCCTTCACGAATGTGATAGGATATATTAACTGTCATGAAGTTTGCAACGCACAGAAGGAAGCATCTCCGACCATATACTACTACCTACTAAAATACTTTGCCTTAACCCCTAGCGGGGCATAGCGCGTCAACTACTCCTGCGCGCCATCGTACTCTGTTCTGGGCAATGGGGCGCAACTCCCCAAAAGACTTATCCAGTGCCTGACACTCCTTTGCCACAGATCGACGCCATGTGATTCGAGGACCCCCTCTTGGTCGGCCTTGGTTGGAAATGGGGTTCCATCTCATGGCATGCAAAGCAATCCAGTTACCAGTCTTCCGCAATGTGTGACTTATCCACTGCCATTTTCGCCTGCGTATCAATTCGTCGATTGGCATCTGACCCGTACGCCGACTTAGCTCTTCATTTGATATTGTTTCGGGCCAGAAAATTCTTAAAATTCGACGAAGACATGAGTTGACGAAAACTTGCAGCTTTCTGGTAACTCCTACGGAAACTTTCCATGTACTGCTCCCATACAAAAGCACTGACAGTGCCAGGGAGCGAAACAGGCCCAGCTTGGTCTTGATGCTGAGATAACTGCTTTGTCAGATTTTGGACAGCATGCCGTATGCGCGTTTAGCCTGGTTGATACGACGAGCGATGTCCTGCTCCTTACCACCATTTTCGGCAACAATGCTACCCAGGTAGACGAAGTTGTCCACCTTCTCCACAGGCTGCCCATTAATATTGATGGCAATAGGTGTCGGATTTCTTTTTCGCAAGGGCGGGCTAAGAACCTTGGTCTTGTCGGTATTAATCTTTAGCCCAACCTTGCTTGCCTCACTCTCGAGATAACGCCATTGCGGACAGATCCATGATTTTGTGGGAGAGTAGGCATATGTCGTCACCGTCAGCGTAGTCAAGATGTTGTAGATAAGATGTCAAAGTCCATTGAATTCCTCTGTCGAGTCCGGATAGGGCTGCATGCAACACATCGCCGATCACAATGAGGAATAGGATCGGTGAGAGGATGCACCCCTGCCACACTCTACTGCGAATCCCTAAGTTCCCCGACACCTTACCTTTATGCAGAACGCAACATTTCGCGCCGTCATAGGGTGCCTTAATAATAGCCACAAGCTTCTCAGGGATGCCTCTCCTGCGCAAGGCCGCCCATATAGAATCCCGGTTCACACTATCGAAAGCCTTTTCGAAATCGATGAAAAGCAAATGAAGCGGAGAATCGTATTCAGCGCATTGCTCGATGATGATTCGCAAGGTGTTAATGTGATCGACACAGGAGAATCCGGATCGAAAACCAGCCTGCTCTTCATCAATTGTGCTTTCTAAGTGGGCCTTTAGTCTTTCCAGGACGATTTTAGCTATTATCTCGGCAACGGCAGGAAGCACACAAATCGCGGCTCTTTATATAAATGCACAGCGAGGAGTGCCGGCATTCACATGGGAAGAGCGACAAAGGCTCTCGCGCTCTGTTCAATTGCAAAATACGCGTTGCAGACTTGTTGTGACTACCTAGTCTAGCCATAAATACTGTTACAAACTTTTTGAAGCACTGTTCAATAAAAGAGGTGTTTTATGTTAAGAAATCCTTGTTTATTTATTAAATGCATTGTCAACAACGGAAATTGCAACAAGTTATTAGAAGTGATTGCCTTTTGCCTTTATACAAGCCTTTAATCGAGCTGGCCACTTATCTATGGAAGCACGCACGACTTCAATCGGAAAGTTGGCGACTGCATGTGTAAGAGACTTCTTTAAGGATTCGATATTAGAATGTCTTTAAGAGCACCTCATTTGCTCTAAGACAGAACATAATTCGTAATCCAGCGGATTCAGGTCTGGGCTAGAGGAAGGCCAATCTTCAGCTTTAATAAAATCTGGAACATTTTCTTCAAGCCATTTTTGGGTTGACTTCGCCTTATGACCTGGTGCAGAATCTTGCAGGAAACTCCAAGGCTGATTTTTGAATAATGACGAGTTGAGAGGTTTCACTACACTTTCAAGGACACTTTCTTGATAAATTTTGGCAGACGTTTTGACGCCCTTCTCACAAAAATGCAACTTTGTCACCCCGTTGTAGCTAACACCCCACCAAACCATTACTGAGGCTGGATGATGACCTCTTTGGACCTTTTGGGCAACTTGAGAAGCTTCTCTGGCACTGCGAGCATAAACCCTATCGTTTTTTTTATTAAATGTTTCTTCGACAGTAAAAATTTTTTCGTCCGTAAACAAAATTTTACGGTGTTCTTGGTTTGCGTACCGGCAAAGTAATCGTTTTGATTTTTCCACTCTATTTTTTTTAACGAATCTGTTAGTAAATGCCCGGTAGATCTACGATAAGCACCCAACCCCAAGTCACTTTTAATGATACGTGAAATTGTTCTTTGGGGTATTTTCATCTCACTTTTTTGTTTCCGAAGAGGATTACGGCGAATTCTCTCGCGCACGGTTTTAACCGCTTGAGGTGTTCGAGTAGTTCGCGGACGGCCACTTCTTTCACGGTCACTTACTCCAGACGTATCATTAAATCTTTCAATAGCCCGATATACAAACATTCGGCTTATACCAAGGGTATGCAGAGTCTTAAAAATATCACTTGGTTGCATTCCTACTTTATCAAGTGCAATCACAGAAATTCTATTTTCTTTGTCACCCCAATCCATGTTCACTACACTAAAAATTAAACTCAAATGATGACAAATGCATCAAGCACAAGCGTACTATAGCGATTAGCTCAATTTTTAAGAAATGCAATATAACGGTTCCTTTCTGCAGGGTTGCCAAACCTTGTAACAATATTTATGGCTAGACTAGGTATGTATCTTCTTTACCGTCGACATCCGTCTTCGAAGACAAAAACGTCAACGTTCCAAAGCGTATTGGATCCATCCTAGCGGGTAGCGGGGACTGAGGAGCGAGAACCTTTGTCGCTCTTCCCGTGTGAATACCGACACTTCTCGCTGTGCATTTAGACCAAGTGGCGCGACGCGACGGCTCGAGATGCATGGCTCTCACTCGCGCGACGTAAAAGCTCGTGCTCCCCGTGTGAAAACAGAAGTGTATTCTTTGCATTTCAGCCTTACGCGCCTCGCTCCCATTCGCGAGCGAGAGCCGTACGTGTGAATGAATGGAAGGTGGGAGCGGAAAAAGCTCTCACTCGCGAGCGAGAGCCGTGCGGCTCTTCGTGTGAAAGTGCACCAACTCGCATCCACAATGGCCTTAATCAACCCCGTCCATGGTACAGACCAATTTTGGTGACACTTGACCTGTCGAAAGCCTTCGACACAGTCAACCACTCGCCACTTCCGTCCGACTTATACAATGCATATTTTCCAACGCAAACTACAAAATGGATTGCCAATTATCTCGCGGGCAGGCAGTCCTACACCGAATTCAGGAGACAGAAATCGAAGCTAAGGAAGATCAAAAAAAGTGTGCCACAAGGAGGAGTTCTGCCTCCCTCCTTGTTCAACCTTTACCTATCTGGGATTCAAACTCCGCCTGAAGGAATCGAATCGACGACTGCTCCATTCAGGCAACGGGAAACAACATCACGGAAATGTGCGAACGAATAAATGATTACCTGGAAGAATTTAACTCCTTCATTTAACCGTATCAGCGCCTAAATCCTCGGCAACCCTATTTACCACCTGGACGAATGAAGTCAAGATGCAACTTGGGATCTCAATTGGCAATCTTATTAAGATCGTAAGCCATCTTAAAATTCTAGGAGTAACCCTGGACAGCATGGCCACGTCGTCCCCCCATGCTTCAACCGTGTGCAACAGGATGCGCGGTAGGAGTAAAATCCTTAAAGCCTTGGCCGGTAGCACCTGGGGCAAGAATAAAGAAACTCTACCGGTCACATACAAAGCAGTCGGAAGGTCAGTAGCCAACTATGCGGCTCCAGTGTGGTCACAGAATCTCTTTGACACACAGTGAAATAACATTCAGGCTTGCCAAAACGCCGCTCGTCGTACTGTGACTGGCTGCCTCCCGATGTCATTCCAGGACCATCTGTGTCAGGAAACAGAAGACTACAGGAACTTCATTAGAAAATCAAAAGAGTTTTGATTTTTTACTAAAGTTAGTATGGCTCAAAATAGAGAAAGATACAAATATGTATGCGTGGAGCCATTCCTGCAACTCAGAGACTTTCTATCACATTGAGGTACCTAGCTTCTGACAAGGATGCAGAAGATCTGAAATTCATGTGCGCCATTGCTCCCCAAACTCTGGAACTTATCATAATAGAAACTTGCTCAGCAATTATTGAGTGATTGAGGCAATGCTTGATCAAAATTGGCCTAGACGGTCAAGCACCCTCGTCAACTGCTTGAGTCAATCAAACTTTCTATCAATCACCGTGAACGCTTGACTTAAGCGTCAAACCAGTCCCTAGACGGTCAATCACGCTTGATTCAATCGATTGACACTAGATTTTGATCAAGCGGCTTGATCGTCTAGGGGCTCCTTAATACAAAAATAAAACGAACGAATAAGAACAGCTGTTCAAATTTATTAGGACCTAGTATTGAATGCAATTAGGTCCAACGCTATGTAAAGGACTGTCGGAGCCCAAAGCAATTACTTTTTGATTTGACCACATTTTCCATCCCATCACGCATATTCGTGAGTCTCATGTCAACAAAAATTATTGCGTCGCACAATTAATCAGACCTCTTCAATGTTGTTAGTCGCCAAATCGACCATCTGGAAGGAACTTACTTGCTAGTCTCCTTGCTGCTCGTTGCACCCTCAGTTTTTCCTGTATCGTTCGGGCCGTCCCCGCTGGCTATATCGCCAATCGAGTCGCTCTTGCCATCATCCATTGCTCTTCGCCGCTATCGTTCTCGTTGTCACAAACACGACAAATATGGAGGAAATCTATTTTAGAGAAACCAGAAAAAAAAATGTTGCGCTCACTCCCAGATGAAACCACGACGACGGACAACTGTATTAATCGCTCTTTTTCCACAAGAAGTTACAAGTTACCTAATTTGAAATACTTTTACACTGTCTTCAAGTGATTTCAACGTTTCTTGTTGGCAGATTTTCCCTCTGACATTTTTCCCAGCCTCTCGTCACTACGATGTGAAATCGGCAAATGTCAAAAATACCGCACAGAAAATCGTCTGAAGTTGGAAAAATCGAGACAAGCTAGAGCAACATTTCAGAACAAAATGTCCTATAACCGAGTAGTTGCTGAATGGACAGGATGTACGGAAACGCAAGAATTTTTCTGGAAAAATGTTTAACGTCGGGGTTTACGACTACACTTTCTGATTAGAAACAAATTTCTATACAACCGGTTGACAGTTATCAGTTGCTTAAGTGATAAGTTTTGGCTCCCATATTGGCCGCCCCAATGGCGAAACCAGCTATGCCCTGCTCGCATAGTGGAGTGTTGAACACTCGTTCGGGTCCATACTTCTTCTGCAAATTGATGGAGCATCGAAATACGCCGCCAAATGCAACATCCTCGCCGAATAGCAAGGCCGATTGATCTGCCTCCATCGCCTGATCCATGGCATTGTTGATGGCTTGGAACATGTTCATTTTCGTTGTCGCTCCGTCCACGGGAGCCTTCTTATCAGGTACATACTGAAAATGTGTTCGCTTCGCCGTCACAGTTGCCGATAGCGCGGGCACAATTTTCGGATTCACAAATTTGCGAATGGTGACGGGAATCATGCTGGCCATGATTCACTGTTTCCTTGTGAATTATACGAAAAGGAGACGGGAGGAAATAAATAAGAGAACTTGCGAGTGCTTAACCTAGGCGCGAGAACTGGTTTCTAAATCAGAATTATTGTCGTGTGACGTCAATTGTTACGTGAGTTTGATTGATCGTTTGCGAGATACGTACATAATTGGAAAATAACAGCTGATCAACGAAGAGGTGATAAGTTTTGATAAGAGCAGAAAGTTTTGTTAAATTACAATTTTTTCTTTTAAATAAAAACAAATACAAAAAGGGAGTTCAATATTACTAGCAAATTAAAAATATTAATTAAAGGTGCATTAGTATACTATCAAAAACACCTGTTTTCTTTCAAAATAGACACCAGATGATCTTTTATGGTAACTCCCATTTGCCATAAAAAAGAAATTGTGTCATAACTTCATGATCACACTGTACTTTTTGTCATTTATGATGTTTCGAGTCACCTGGCGCCTGCAGTTGTTGTCCTCTGTTGTGCCGTTTTTCGTTTCTTCGTAGTTTTTCGTCCTAATAGGCTTCGTTGTCCCGTTTTCACGACTGCAGAGATTTTTCGACGGACTGACGAATCGAGGGCAATATACACTTTGTATTCCTGCAAGTTTCGATAGTACTGTGCCTTATTTATCCAAAAAAGAGAACGCCCATTCGCCAAAGTACACGCCCTTTCCGACTCGGTCGCCGCTTTAATTGCTTCCGAAGGATCAACGATGCGAGGACTTATTTATTTCGTAGTTTTAAGCGTTATGCTTAAATCAGGTAAATCTAATTGTTTTTTTATGTAAGCATTTATATTTTCAGTGAATTAAGGAGTTTACCGCCTACGTAAGAACGATGCCATGGCTTCTTCCGGCGTAAGTCGATCAGTCGGAAAGCATGCTAGCAACTTGCATCATCCGAAATATTTTATATGCTCACGGAAGTCCATTGACGTACTATGTCCCAGAAACGGTTAAGGCAAACTAGTCAGGGCTGCAGAAGCTAAGAAAAAGATAAATTGAATTGTAAAGAGCTCTTCTATTGCTCTTGGTTGTGGTATTAGCGACGCGTTCGATATTCGACAAATGTATGTGTCACATATGTAGTTTGGATGGCCGTGTTGTTTTCCTGAACGGCCAAATAAAGAAAAGCAGCTGCCTCGATGGGGTTGTCCCATAGCGTAATGGGAGCTAAGCGCCTGGGAGCCGCCGGACAATTAAAGATGTGCTCAACACCATGCGGAGTGAGGCCACAGGCTGGACAGGGGTTCTGGGGGTTACTGTCGATGCGGGACAGGTACGAATTCAGACGTGAACGAAGTAAAGCCAACATAGTTCTAGTTGCTCTAGGAAGTCGGGATTCGTCTGAAGATATAGCAGGTGGTTGTGCATTCAGTACCATGTTTGTTTTCAGGTCTACAATCGTAGAAAGCACTTCCTCACTACGCAGTGTTGTTATGGCCGACTTGTAGCTAGCTTTATGAAACGGAACTCTTTTGAACATTTGGATCGCCCTCTCGCGGGCCCCCATTTTACGTCTTATATGACGTGGCGGTGGGGATTTCTCCATAAGGTTGGAGTTGGGATGCTTACTTGATAACGGCCAACTAGATACTGCCTGATGAGGAGCATGTTGTTGCTTCTTAAGTGCATCATTCTAGTCTTGTGGTGAAGATAACCCTGCGACCACATCAGGAGGCAACCTGTGACAGTCCTAAGAGCTGCATTCTGGCAGGTCTGTACATTTTTCCACAGTGCCGCATAAGTTTTCCAACCAGGACTAGGAGCCGCATTGTTGTTGATTTGTATGTCGTTGGCAGGGTCTCCTTGTCTTTTTCCCAAGAACTGCCTGCTAGAGGTTTAAGGGCTTTATTCTTGCTTCTCATATTGTCACAAATGGTTGACGCATTTGCCGAGTAGGTAGCCATGCTGTCAAAGGTGAAACCGTGGAGTTTAGGGTGGCTAGTGGTGGGAATAGTTTGACCATTTACTGCGATATCCAACAAGGTAGCGGAAGACTTCGGCGCTGATAGAGTAAAGTTTTTATTGACGATGAAGGTGTTCAGCTCGTCAAGATATTTGTTTAATTTATCACACTCATCGAGCAGTCATGAGTGTAACTGGCAATTTTGAGTCCGTCAAGTGTTGATGTCTCATCAAGACCACCTCCATCAAGAGATTGAAACTATGCCCATTAGGAAACACAACATACTGCTATCAAAGCAATATCTAGTTGGTTGCTATCGAAACTTTGATCGTATGGACAGAACCCCACCGCCACGACACATCAGGCGAAGTCTAAGAGAACTCGAAAGGTAAGTCCAACGATTTAAGAGAGTCCCTTTCGATAACGCTAGCTATAAATCTGCTATCGCTATGCTGCACAGGGAAGAAGTACACACGTCGATTGTGGACCTTAATAACAACATAATACTTGACGCTCAACCACCAGACATTTCACCGGATGAACGAAACCTGCCTAGAGCGACTAGGACCGCACAGCTCCGTTCAGGCTGGTGCTCGCGCCTCAACTCATACTTGTCCCGAGTCGACCACAGCATCCGAAACACTTGTCCGGCCTGCAACAGTTCGCCCCGCGACGTTGAGCACATCTTCGACTGCCCTGCAGCACCAACGCACCTATAGCGAAGCGGCTGCGTTTCTGTAACTGTTCACACACTCAAACTACAATAAATTTCTGGATTACTACAACAACAACAGTCCGTCAAGTGGCGTAGGGAATCCCGGTGAGAGGTACAGGTTAAACATGGTGGGAGACAAGACTTCTCCATGGGAGCACCCTGTATAGTTCGTTAACATGGACGTTCTTGGTTGAGGCCATAATATGTTCTTGATGTGATGGCATCCAGATCCGTCGTGGCGCTGTGCATCCTTCGAAGGCCATGTTGATGATCGGCCAGTTAAATGCGAGTCGCAATTATAGGATTGAGCGTAGCGTTTCGAGATTCTTGGCTACAGGAGATAAAAGTGTGATGGGACGGTATGATTCGCCTAGCGTTGGTTTCTTCCCTGGTTTTAAAGTAGAGATGACTCTTCTTTTCTTCCAAAAGAAGTTGATCGTGACTGTTACGTAATCAATTGAATTGTTGGCGTGTCGAGATGTTTGAGCATGACCATTGTCTGCTCCAAGTGCTTTGGAACTCTTCATTCTTTTTATCGCTGCGGCAACTTCTTCATATGAAAATTTAAGTGCCTGATCAACTGAACGGTTACGGATGCTCCTAGTGATGATGCGCTTAAGTCTAGCAAGTGGCGGATGTCCGATAAACTGTTTGTTGAAGTTGTTGCGCAAATAGGGTCATTCGACTCTAAGACACTGGTCAGTGGCTTACTTGAGGCTCTTGATACGATATTACTCTGAGCAACCCAAATATTCCGCCAATGAATGACTACTCCTCCATCAAATATGCAGCTCTCAGACACCGCGCTTCCTCGTTAGCCAAACTTCTGCTACTACTACTCTTTTACCTGTCCTACTCAACAGGAGTGTTCCCATCATCGTGGAAGCTAGCTCATGTCCAACCAATCCCCAAGAAAAGTGAAGCATGTGATCCCTCTAACTACCGACCAATAGTAACTTCGGCCCTATCAAAAGTCTTCGAAACCCTGGTTAACACCCAACTAATGAGTTACCTTGACTCACACCATCTCCAATGATCGGTAATATGGTTTCCGTTCTTTGCACTCCACCGGCGACCTAATGACATACCTCACCGAAAGATGGAATCGCTGTATCCATCATTGAGGAATCTTAACATTTTATCATTGAGGAATCTTAACATTTTACGTAACTGAAATAATTGTATGTCCCACTGATAGGTGGAGCTGTCAAAAAAATGTCAGAGTGACATAATTTAACTAGTCACCATTAATTAAGATTCATAGCACAACATTTGTAATAGATCATAAGTCTAATATGTACACATATATTATCCGCTCAATAAAAATTCAGTTCAGATAAGTTTTGTCAGCTGATAGGGGTGCGTTCAATGATACTGTCCAAAACGGAAGAGTAGTCGATATTGCAGTACGAACGTTAAAAATTAGATGGTAATTATTCAACTTCCGGTCGTCAAGAGGAATTAATCCGTTGAAACTATGGATGAATGCCTTATTGAATAGAGGCATTCAACATCGATCGTGAAAAACCATGACAAACACCTCAAAATCGAAGATAAACGTGGGGATGAAAGAAACCTTCGTCTTCACTTTCGACTTTTGTGATGTGTGATGTGATCTGTCGGTGGTACGAAATCAGAGGCCGAGGAGGGTCCCAACACGAGCGCGAGGGTATCTGAGCCGTTCGCCACTATTCCATCCCAAACCAAAAAAACCAAAACCAAAACGTCCATTACAATAGGTCTCGTTAGTGTGTAATGGACGGTTTGGTGGGTATCCGAAGATGCCCGTGGGGACGGAGCCTAAGGTAGCATAATGACCGTGAAGGTCGGGCCATGCCATCTAGCGAAGAAAAAGGCTCCTCAACGAGCTAAGCAGCGGCCTATGCTTGTTGTAGCTCAGTTCGGGAGATGTGGGTGGGGTTTTCGCCGCTCGTTGCCTCTGTCCTTTACGTATTAACAAAATTTCATAGGCCTGGGGAAGACAACACAAACAGGAGAGGTAAAAATGGCGAATAAAAAAAAATTGTCGATAAGGATGGAATGGTTGGCGGACGGATTAGACGCCCACGCGGTCCGGGTGTAATGGGACCCTCGGCCTCTGGTTTCGTACCACCAACAGATCACTACTCATCAGGTGCTGCTTCGATCAGCCGGTGGGAGCAGCACCAGACCATAATATGGTTCATTACAGGTGGTTCATTACAACTGGTTCAAAACTTCATCTGACTTTAGAAACGACCTAATTCTAGCAACGTGTATCAAATCTTATCAACTTTGTTGAGAAAAAAGCTTGTAAAACTGGCTTACGTGCGTTGGAAGCAGTCCATAAGCCAGACTTTACTTTAAAAAGCCAGGCTAAAATGTTTGAAATGGGCCCAGGAGCATGTGATATGCACTCAGGAGATTAGGAACATTGCCATATTTTTTTTGTGTGTCCATATTTATTTATTTCTTACTAAGCAAATTTGCTCGGCTTCTGACAATACGGAAGCTGTTTCCCAGTCTGCAGAAGATCTTACAAGTGACGGTATTGTGACTCGCTCTCGGTCAAGAGCTAAATCGCAATCTGACTTGTCTCTTAACCGGACGCCTGTGATTGCACCTTTGGAGGTGGCTAACCTGGACGCTCCTTCCACTCATTTTACCGCTCAGCCATCATCCTTACCTACAAACTGCTCATCGCTATCTCAACATCAGTTGTCACCAAGTCCACTACTTCCACAAATCGTCTCACCTGGTCCGCAGAGGCAAAAATCACTTCTACTACCAAGCATACGCAGACTCAACACTCGCAAGACCATCAGGAGCAATTGTGAATCTGCACACCTCCAAAGCAACTGTTCTTATCTTGCCTTGTCCACAATACCTCGGAAAACGAAATTAGGCAATACACCATCAGTAAACTGGGTTATGCACCGTCAATTCTAACTTGTAGGAAGCTAACTAAGGATAATATTTGTAACAAGGTCGTCACTTCGTTCAACATCACCATTCCGCTACCTTTCAACGAATCCTTTTGGCCTCCTGGAATTCTAATGAAAGAATTCACACGCAAAGAAGATCTTCATCGCCAAAGATAAACCAAAGTTCCAAAATAAGCTGTGGCCTCTCTTTATATTACCAGAATATTCGTGGATTAAGGACAAAGCTTCATACTTTAAACATTTCTGCCCTATCTTCTCTACATGATGTCATCTGCCTTACCGAAACATGACTGAACTCTTCTTTTAACAGTGATGAGATCCTCGAGAGTTATAATATCTTTCGCTGTGATCGAAATCTTAACCATCTCGGGAAATCGACCGGTGGTGGTGTGGTGCCCTAATTGCCGTACGGAACCACATCGAATGTTCAATACTGTCCACGACTGATAACCAACCATATCGCCGTAGCTCGTCATATTTGTCTCTTTTGGCTCTAGTTCCTCGTTGAATCCATTGTCTATAAGCTTCGTTTTTCGCATCAAGTGAATTTTTGCATTCCTCGTCGAAGCAGACATTTCGCGCTCGCCGGGTTTTATATCCCACAACCTTCTCTGCGACCTCTTTGATGGTACCCTTGAGTTCTTCTCAGAACTCATGGACGCCTGTGTTGCTGATGTTGTGCAGCATAGGTGGTAGTCTTTCCTCAAGGGCGGTACTTTACGCCACCACTTGTAGCATCACTCAGAAGCTTATCATCCGCAAAGATTTTGGGAGGACTGATTCTCGATTGGTGCACTGAGGAAATTCTACATCTGTAGGTCGTCTTCACCAAGTGATGATCTGAGTCGCAGTTTGCTCCTCGATAGGAACGGACATCCATCACACTAGACGCCCATCTCCTGCAAATGAGGACGTGGTCAATTTGGTTGACGGTATGTGCGTCTGGAGACTTCCAGGTCTGCTTGTGAAGGCGTCGATGCGGGAAACACGTAGAGCTTACGACTAGATTCCTACTGCAGGCGAAGTCGATAAGTCGCTGGCCGTTGTCGTTACATTCTTCATGGAGACTGTGGCCTCCAGTGGTCCCCCGGTGCTAACTTTCAGTTCCGACTTTGGCGTTAAAGTCTCCCAGCAGCAATTTGACGTCAGTTGCTGGAAGTGAGTCGAAGAGAGTCTCAAGGCGGGCGTAGAACTCGTCTTTTACTGCGTCTTCTTTAACTTCAGTGGGGCGTGCACATTGATGAGCCAGCGATTGAAGAATCGAGTCTTAATGCGAATCGCTCACTGCCGTTCATTTATGGGTTTGAAGCCAGTAAATGTGCGGCTTGAGGTGATTGTTTACTATAAATGCTACTCCAAACTCCTTGTGGCCCGATTATTTGGCACTTCTAAAAATTTTGTGCGATTTCTTGTCATTGATCTCGCTGCCAAGCCAATTTGTTTCCCGGACTGCAGTAATGCTCAGTTTGTACTTTTCGACCTGTTCTCGGTCCCCGGTTCGTTCAGGAAGCGTACATTCCAGGATCCGAGAGAATAATTCTTTAGTCGTTTGCGTGGTCGTCGTTGTTGATCCGCTCAATCCGTGGCTTTTGTTCCAGGTTGCTTGACGTGGAGTGGTGTTTACAAGGACAAGTTGTCAGCACATCGCTTAACCACATACAGGGGATGGCCTCGGAAGATAGCTGTTTCAGATGGTTTAATAAACGTGCTGGAGTTCACACAACTATGTTGCAGGTCCAACTACGCAAGTCATTCCATCCTACTAAACCTGAGGCGCTTAGGTGTAGGTCAGCCATTCAGGCTGCTGCTATCTGCCTTTTTCCAAACTGTCTTATCACTAAGACTTGTCCGTCAGCGGTTTGACACTCTGCCGTTACCAGGGGGCTCCCACGAGGAAGACTATGGAAAAGGCCTTTGCCTCCCCCCAGGAAATAAATAATACTCTTCAAAAAGTTACATTTTACCTTTCAGCAGTTTACATAGTTTAGGTTTTGTGAAGAAACATTTTTTTTTCTTTCTCCTTTTTCTAAGTAACTATCTTACCTACGTGTATTTGACTTATATCAAATTAAAGGTTATTTAGTTGTAAAAAAATATCGCTTTCATTTCACTCGTGGGACTAGTATTTAACACGTTATTTGATGAAATACATTCCAAAAAAGCGTGATTGTTACTCTTAGTAACCAGTATTTGACAAAAAGTGATTTTCAAGTGAAATTATCTCGAAACAATTTAAGATACTGAAAAATTGGTCCTAAGCTTTTTTATGTGTGTTTTTTTTTGTTCTGTAACAGTCTTTCAGACTTTTTTCTAGGGTCAATAGTTACGGGGATAAAAGCAAAAAACCCCAAATAGTCAACTTTAACCCCCTTCCCCGCGTGGGTGTGAGTATAATATACTCCTAGTACCAACCACCTACCAAGTACGTTTATTTTTTTTCCTCCATTTTTACTTGTCACCTGGGATATAGGAGGCAGAATTCAACACCATAAAATATGCCCGAAATACATTTTATCTTGTTCGAGTCTAAAATAAAGAAAAAAACTAATATTAATCGTACAAATCAAGTTATGTCTTTTTTTCCAAATAACCAACTAAATATTTGTCGTATAAACAGACCACAAGTAACAGTTTTATATATCATTGAGCAAACTGGTACCACCAAACAAATACGAGTAATTTTGTTTTCGATGTATGGTAAATGGAAGCGAAGAAGTAGCAACACTTACCAGCTGAGAGTTGCGAGTCAGACCACGGTTGAGCTGCATTTATGGTCAAGAGGCCACGGAAGGTATGTAGTTGCGGGTGTTCGCTCAGTCGGTTTTGCGTTCGTGGAGTGTTGGTGGAGCGAAAGTTGGAGTTACCCGCTGCAGTCTTTCGTTTTTAAGTCTTCAGTGTACAACACAGATCTTTCTAAATAATTTTCTACATCATTTAGAAAATTGTGATACTTCTTATAAGCATGAATGTACTCGTATAACATGCAAACAATTTCTTGACTCAAAAACTCCCATTGTGAAGTGAATTTTTCCCCCAAAGGTGATCTTCGTAGTTTCAAATTAACCACAGGTGTGTGTGAGTGGTTTGAATTTTATTTTTCCTTTGATCAATATTTAAGAGAAATCTGTGCTAGTGAAACAATTATGAAAAAATAAAATAAAATAAAAATATTCAAGTGACAATCGGATAACGCGTTCCTCGACCGCGGTAGTCTTCAACGTACGATAGTGGAGGGCGATAAATATGCAAATTAGTGGATAATGTCATGGTTGCTATAGGAACTGGAGACTTAAGCCATCGAAGTGGTGCTAAGTGTGCCGGATACCTTTCACTTGGATATCCAACACACACTGTTTGACTGGACAAACTGTATTCTGCGGAGGAATTGTTATGAGTGATATCTATATCGTCTTTTTGTTGTTACATGAATCATCGTTAGTATCGGTGCACAATAATGTGATTGGTGGCACTCTCTAGTTTGACCGAAATTCATATAGAATTTATTTGAGTTGTCTGTGAAACAATGGCCGTCTTCGATAAGAAATACTCATATGTTGTTAATTTCGGATAATTGTACCGTGCGGTGAACATGTTTTGAAATGACGTCACTGGCCTTGAGGGAGATTTAGTCTGTCGATCGTTGGCAACGAATGAACGAAAACTCGTTCTGTTGTTCGATTAAAATTCTAGATTGAAATTTAATCCGGAAATTAATTAGCTGTTAGTCATGCAAGAATGTAGTTCTGTAACTGATCTTGAAATTATCGTCTTTCTTCTGATTAAGATATTACTGTCGAAATATATTGTCTAGAATAGGCGATGATTTTCTTGACTTTCATAACTGCTTTCCTTCGGTACAATACCTTTCCGCCATGAATGTATAGTGGACAATCGATTGGCCCATTAATCTGTTGAAAGAGTTTATGTTCTCTGCCTCTATCAAAAGGCTAGATTAGGCAAGAGGGTTACAGCTAGCGCAGTTCATATAAGGCCTCCGATTTGGGCCCAATTGCCACCCTTCGCTGGCTTATTAGAGCTGCCAGGTGACCACTCCGCTAAATAGAATCAGTTGGTTTAACGAAACGGCACTGGCCAACCTTGCTAGCTCTTGAAACCGGTAACCTCTTCCATCTCACATCTTCTGCATACGTTGCTGGAGGTCAATTTCAATCTACTCGCAAGAGACGCGGTAAGGCAGTGTCCTGTGAGTAAACCTAGTGTCGCTCTCAGCCTATTTCTTTTGAGCTTGAGCAGTATTCTGCTCTGCCACAAGGCTCTGGCTACCCAAAAATTCGTTCTGTTTGTCCAATCGGATTGCACTTTCGTCCATATGGCCACATCTATTACGTTTGTAAAGTTCGCAAGTGACCGTGGCATAAGTGCTGTTGGCCTGTTCTCCGCTCCCAAAGCTCCCCTTGCTACTTCATCAGCTTGTCGTTGCCTACGCCGTAGCCGAGCATTCACACCAACTTTTTAGGTGCATGTTTAGCCTTTCTGTCAACAGCCTCTGTGCATATGTTTATAGTTCTCGAAGAGCACCTGTACGACGCTAGAGCCAGAATGGCCGCCCCACTGTCGACGCAAATCGTCGTCATCCTCGTTGAAATCCCTTGTATTGACTCCGCCGCCATGAGTAGCATGTAATTCTAATGGGAATACGGTCGCGTGGTTCGGCAATATATACCACTGGCTCAAGCCCAGACTTTCGAGTAGACGCCTGAGCCTACGCCAGTGTCGGTCTTTGAACCATCCGTATAAATCAAGGCGCCACAATTATGAATGGCGTCCCTGCTCTACCAGTCTCCCCTTGCTGGGAACTTCACTTCGAAATTTTGAGGTATGTATTTTTTGAACATGTGATCCGTATCCTCAAAATCTAGGCCGTATTGTCTCTGATATGTTGTCAGAATACTAGAGTGGCATTCTTGATTTGAATTGTGACGCATACCTGAACTTTTTGCGCGTATTACTGCTAGGCATGCGTTTTTTTGGATGAACCCAGCCATTGGGGTGGTTCTCAGAACACCCGTGATGCTTATACAGACCAATCACTGCAATGTCGTTAGTTACTTGATATTGGTTTTGTTCTCGGTGGCTTTTCTACCCTATGAATTCACCATATACACCAGTGTAGACTTTACTACACATGTAAATATGTAATTGGGGCGACCGGTAGCGCAGTGTGTTGAGGCATCAGTCTCATGTTTGACTACCGGCGTTTCGGGTTCGAGTCCCGTCCACAACGACGTTTGTGGCCATGGATGTGCAGGAGGTGCATGCTGGCAACTGCATTCTCCGAAATAAGTTTATGCCAAGAAACGTCAACTGGGCCACATGGAATAGTTGACGCACTATGCCCCACAAGGGGTTAGAGCAATAGAGAGAGAGAGAAATATGTAATAGCCCGTCTGCGGTCTCAGACCCCATGCACTGGAGTAGACCGATCGACACGCAAAGAGGGTTGCTCGAGCATTATCAATTCTGTGCTTCACGTTAGCCCAAATATTTAACACTCTTAACAATGTGTAGTGTTATTCCGTTGAGGATGGGTGTGCTAATTTAAGGCACATTATGTTTTCTTGTGAAAAGTATTAGTTCTTAACAAGTATTAGTTCTGTCTTTGTCGGATTTGCGTTAAGGCCAGGCTCTCCGGCCAAATTTGGATCTGGTCCAGCGTCGATTGCATAAGGTCCGACAGGGTTTGAGGGAACCTACCCCTTGCAAATACCACAATGTCATCAGCATAAGCCACATGCTCAAAGCCGCTGGCTCTAAACCTGTCTAGTATTTCGTTGACCGTAGGATCCAGAATAGAGGGGATAATATCTCTCCTTGCGGTGTTCCTGTTCTAATTGTCTTCTCTTTTTTGACCCCTAAAAAGAGACAGTACCAATTCAGTACGGTACAGTGTCATTTTCAATAATGTCACTGTGACGAGCGTTATTTTTATTATTTTTTCTCGATATCTAAGAAGGCTGCTACGAGGGTAAGATGAAAAGTTCTCGGTTTGACAATGAAAGACTGCGATTTTCAGTTAAAAAATGATTTTATTTTTCTACATAATTTTTCTTGACTTCAACACACTTGGTCCAGCGTTTCTGTATCAGTATCCTTCACGGAAGTGAGAGTCTAGAAGGCTGTGAAAATATTCATCAACTTCTTCATTGGATCAACGGCCTAGAGGCGTGCTGAAGGTTTTCGAGGCCTCAGAGAAGTTTCTTTTGGAGGCCCCCGTCTCTGAATTATACCTTCTACTTACCACGTAGTGATGAAAATTATGTGTAAGTGCACTCCTTCTTAACTGGACTCCTTGGGACTGGACCTTAGCAGTCCGGTAGCCATTTTGTCCGGTTAATCGGACGTATGTCGGCTCAGTGCGTGGAGGCGTCAGTCTCATGTCTGACTACGGTCGTTACGGGTTAAAGTCCCGTCCGCGGGCTTCGTGGCCATGGGTGTTTGTGTTGTGTGATTTATGCCAACGAAACGTCAGCTAAGCCACCAGGAATAGTTGGCGCGCTATGCCCCACTAGGGGCTAGGGCAAATGAGTATGAGTAAAGATATGTTGTCGATCAGTTTTAATGCAATACACCGTCCGAGCACGGATGTATTGAGGGAGAAATGATATTCCGGAAACTCATCCTTCAAAATAAATTTTGTCTTTAGCCAAACTCAACGCGTTATTGTTCTAAAATTATTCAAGGAAAAATTAGAGAGGAGTATGCCAAGTGAAGCTAATATGTGAAAGTGAGTCGGGCTACTGACCCAGCGGGTGGGCATTGCGACCATAGAGGCGTAGCCTATTAAACCGTCAAAAGAGTGTTCATCATTCTAATAATGGACTAGCCTATTAAACCGTCAAAAGACTGTCCATCATCCTTATAACGGACAGTGTGTCTTTTGGAGGAAACAACCTAAAATCTAAACTAGTAAAACGATTAGCGTGGTTGCCATTACAATTTTTATTTTATTAACGCGTGAAAAATTGAAATTATAGTGTTAGCCACATTATTCGTTTTAATAATTTAAAAAAAGTACACTACCAATCGTCGGGAAAACATAAAAATAACCTAAATTTTGCAGAGCTCTAAGTAGCCTGCCTGAGGAGCGACATCTTATAATGACCGATGGCGGGACATTCGCTCCAGATATGTTTTATTCTTTCTACTTCCTCCAGACAGAGACGACATTTAGTCTCACTGGACAAAGCCGTCTTGTTTAGGAGATTAGTTAAAAGCCCGATAAGGACTCCACTAGAAGTCTCAGATGAGTTCGTACCATGTGACTAGCACCCTTATGTTTGGAGGGCATTATTAACTCCTTTGCTTGACGCGGCCCTGGAAGGTTATTCCAGTACAGTTGCCGTGATAATACAGACCAGTCTCTGATCCACGATTTGGTCCAAGTCAGTCCACAGCGATAGTAAGGCGCTGGTTCATAAAACCGATTAGATGATCCTTGTCTGGCAAGCTCAAGCAGGCTTGTTCCCCTCAATGTCTTGGCTGCCTGGCACTAAATACAAGAAAAGTCTATTGTTGGTAACCAACAGTTGTAGAGAGAGACTTAAAACGATGAGATCGCCCTTATAGATGCTTGGCTGTCTGGGTAGATTACCAAACTTATTCATGAGAGAACACCATACAGTTATGCAAATAAGTTTTAATCGATAAGATAACAACAATTTAATTCCAAAGATTTGCTTGTCTACTATGCAAATCTTTGGAATTAAATTGCTGAAATTATCTTCGACATTTATAAACAAAGACCAAATTTTTACTGAATCTGGTATTAGAACGAAAAGCGTCAACTGCTTTTTCTAACAAAATATCTTTGAAATTGAAACCCCTTCCACTATCTGATCAGCATTAGATGCTCCAAGCGCTCTTGACCCTTTGTAGAACGCAGTAGATTTTTAATCAATTCAACCATGAAAAAAGTACGTTCTGCAGATGCAGAGGACACAGGAACTACTTATCGCTTTGTAGATTATGTAAAAATTAGGGGAACTTGTTTCTTCTGAAGTCTGCCAAGCCTTAATAAAGGAAATTAAGGCTTGGCAGACTTCAGAAGAAACAAGTTCCCCTAATTTTTACATAATCTACAAAGCGATAAGTAGTTCCTGTGTCCTCTGCATCTGCAGAACGTACTTTTTTCATGTTTGAATTGATTAAAAATTTACTGCGTTCTACAAATACCATTTCCGCGGCATGGGAATTTCAAATTTTCGAAGCAAAAAAAATTGCACAGAGTTAAAGGTCCCCTGGGACCTGGGTACATGGCTGGCACTGCTACAGCCGAAAAATACTCATTTCCCCCTTTCGGCACGGACCATTATTCTCGACTGGGTAATGGACGGTTTAGTGGGCATCCGAAGGGGACGGAGCCTAAGGTAGCATAATGACCACGAAAGTAGGGCCGGGCCATCTGGCGAAGAAAAAGGCCACTCAACGAAATAAGCAGTGGCCTGTGCTTGCTGTAGCTCAGTTCGGAAGACGTGGCGGGGTTTTCGCCGCTCGTTGCCCATGTCCATTACGTATTAACAAAAATTCATAGACCTGGAGATGACAACACAAACAGGGGAGGTAAAAATGGGGAATAAAAAAAAATGAGACGATTAGGATGGAAGGGTTGGCGAATGGCTCACTTACCCTCGCGCTCGCATCGGTGTCCAGGGGTAATGGTATCTTCGGCCCCTGGTTTCGTACCAACAACAGATCATTACTCATCAGGTGCTGCCATCGTTCTGCCGGCAGAAGCAGCACTACCAGACCATAATGAACAACTGCAGGTGGGTTATTACAACTGTCAAGTGTTCTTTATCAGCAGTCTTCACCCCATATGTGACCCCATGCAATTGAAACTCCAGAGCAAACCTGCTAATAGGGGAAGTTAGGGGATGAAAAACAATTTGTGGTCAAAATACATATGAATTGTGTGTGATGATTTCCCTTCTGGGTTAGATTTTTTTTTCTATGATTTGGACAGGCGAAATATATCAGACAAATTGCTTTTTTTACTACAAAGCCCTAAAATAACTTATATAAAACAAAGAGCTAAGTGAAGATAAGGTTTTTTGTATGTTGATATACAAATGCTTCCTATATTTCAAACTTTATAGAGATAAACATTTTTTTTAACATTGTTTGGTTTTAATTATTCTGTTGTACGTAGGAGTACTTGAGCCACATTTTAGGTACAATTCTAATTGTGAGCAGACAACTTACTCCATCTGCAAATCAAATCTTTACTTTATCCAATAAATAACTTCTCCTATCCGTAAAAGTGAAAGTGAAATTGAAAGAAAAAATCAGTGCCTAGAAGATGCACTGAAAATCATATAAACATTACTGTAATACACAAAAGTGATGTAATCTTCTTTTTTTTCCTTTTAGTGCTGCGAATGATGCCAAATTTAACGCAAATTACAAGGCGAGCGCTAGTAGCGGTAACATTACTCTTTAGCTTTGTACAAGTTTCATCGAAAACCGGTAAGTTACGAGATCTGAAGATTGAATTTCAGCATTACAAACGACAAAGTTGGTAGATAGTCCAGTGGGCATTTAAATGCTTTTTTCTTGATACTACTACATACAACTGATTAGAATTTACATTAGATTTGATTAGATGATAGGTTTTCGGTAGATAGTTGGCTCGTTTGCTTCATTCAGTATGTGGCGATTTGATTGGCAAATTATGGAAAATAATATATTGATAATAAATTCGAGGCAATTTAACCAAAGCGAAAATACAGATATACATATATTGTAGCATTTCCAGTTCGAATATTTTACATATCATACATAAATTTCCGAGACAAACTAATAAAGGTTCGTTATAAAAAAAAAACTAAATTTTCATTCACATATTTTGCCAAATATCGGAAAAATACCCATCCTAGAAGGAAAATGATAATGAGTAAATTTGTTGATAACAATAAAAATAGCTTTTATTTAAGATAAGTCAGATGCTCGTAGAAAAATATATTTTATTATTTTGCCCTAACCCCTCATAGCGCGTTCAGTATTTCCATGTGGTTTAGTTGCGGATTTTTTTTTCACTTTGTAGAGCAAAAGAAAGAAATTTGAAGCATCCATAAAAGCTTCTTTAGATGAGATTATATCGAAAACTGAACAAATATGGGTAGACTGGAAAAAAGAAGTGTGTATCCTCTCATGGTCGCAGTGCTTACCATTAGGGTAAATAATGGTGGGCACTTCGGCCATGCTCCTACCTAGTGAAAGCGGCTTAAGGGGTTGCTACTCTCAGTGTACGGTCCTAGAACGCTCGCTTTATGCGCTACAGCGGTAAAGACGCTATTAGCCAAGGTTGAAACCACGATGCGTCGTCCGGTGAAACAGGCATATACCAAAAAAAAAAAAAAAAAAAAAACAAATTAGTTGGGTAAATATTTGTGGCTCACACGTACAACTAAAATTATCGCGTATATTTACATTTTTTAGCCAATTATTTCCGAAGTGAGAACTCACCTTCAGGAAACGTTAACTAAACCGCTTAGTAGTTAACGCACTTATGTCCTACTAGGGGTTAGAGCAAATATACAGTAAGTCTGAAAATTTGTTTGCTTCAATAGGCAATCTATTGTACATATATTTACTATATATGGAAATTTATCCGATTCCGAAATTAATTTCTTTCAATTATAATTTTATTTGAACTGGAAATGCTTTAAAAGATGTATTTTTTTTAATAAAGAGGTATGGAGAATCACTTATTTTCCCTACTGCCCTTATATGAAAATAAATCGGTAACAGAAGTTAATAAGTTCCTAACCTTGATTCAAAACTACATTATGCATGTACAAATGCATGCCCATACAATCTACCTGATATCTTTATTCTTTTTATCCATTCCAGGTCCCGCACATAATAAAGTTGTCGTTTGCTATTTATCATCATGGGCCGTATATCGGCCAGGGGATGGCTCTTATTCAATCGACCACTTCAACCCCAACTTGTGCACTCACGTTGTTTATGCATTTGCCGGATTGGATATAACAAAGGACGCCATCAAATCACTTGGTAAGGTTTCTCCTGATAGATGTAAGGGATAAAGGTTACGTTTATGTGTAACTTAATGTCTGTGTCTTTTGTGGTTTTTATTTCGTCCCTCAACCAGTGAGTTAACTTTGATTTTTGGAACAATAAGACACTTATTGGGCTTCAAGACAATATTTCCGTTTGAGTATTTCTTTCATTGAAAAATGATGTACGAGTAATCTATAGCATTCAAAGTACATTGTATATAGTTTGTGGTTTAAATGTACTCATACGTATGTACGAGTAGTTCAATTGTCGGAAGCAGGATATGTGATATTTCCTAATACATACCTACATTGAAAGTGGCCCACCAAAGGGAAACAGTAACTTACACGCTAGACCAACTACCGGCGTTAGGCCACGCATTAGCGTGTAAAAACAGCATCAGACGTAATATTACGTTTACACTGTGCCCAACTGTCAAATACATACAATTTTAAACTCACCACACCCAGATTACGCCGCAGATGAAGTAATCTGGCAAGGTCGCGAGGAAGACCGAGAGCTCGTTGGAATGGCTCAGTAGATGAGGAAACCGTACAACTTCTGGGCATCCGAAATTGGAAGATGGGGTCACTTGACCGAGATAATTGGAGGACGATGATCCAGGCGGTCGGGGCTCGACGTCGGGCTGTTGCGCCATGATGATGATTTCCGAAAATGCTCTTGAAAACTTGTCTCGGTATTTTCCTACTTCAGCGGTCGAAACAAGCAATAGTTCGCATCTAAACTTTTCCTTTAAACATGCTTCTCAACGAGAGTGGTGAATAGTGTTGAATATGGCGGAAGTGTGCATTCAAAATAATGCGTATGCATACTTTCGCTTAAGTCGAAAGTATGCATAGACAACAGAAATTGACAGTTGCGTGGGTTGCCGCTCTTGCACGTAAGAGACTGTGACACCCAGTTTGTCCGATACTGAGGGTTTTTATTCCGTATAGGCCCTCCACATTGCCGGCAGAAGTAAAGCAGCAGCATCGTCTGTGTCTTGGGTAAATGTGCTTTCTTACACCAGGGACGCAAATCATTAACGGAGCACGTTACTGCCACACACCTGCACAATAACCAGTTGTATGGGCAGTGTAAACTATCTTCCCCACCATACGTTGGCAGACGGACGCCTATGAAACTCTCTGCATAGGCGACACGGCGACTAGGTGTGAGGCTGGAGCTCGTGACTGAGGTGACAATCAACTTGCGAGTTCCGGATCCAACACTTCACTTTGCTTCTTTCTTGCACCTGGTTAATCGCGGTCTACAGAGTAGCGATTTGTTAGGCTAGAGGAGACACATTGATTGCTGTGCATCAAGGGCAGCAGGTGCAGAGAGGCATGGCGCCTACCACGGAACTTTTGGGAGGTCGCGCAAGAGTCTGCTTCGCGGCACAATGTGAGGCAAGGACGGCCGGGTCGCCACGATGTTCCTCTAGGGGCGGGAAGTAGCGGGAAGCAATATGCTGGCATTTGCCTCGGCAATGGTCCGAGAACGGAAACCCAAACCTTAATCAAAAAGGAATCAAGATATGGATAAAAACAAAGATATTCTTGGATAGATCGGCTGGAGGAATTTCAAGGAGATGGAAAGCGACGACTCGCAAGGGTTTTAGAGATTAGTCTCTGAAGAAGGAGCTCCAGGGGAGAAGGGAAGCGTTGTTGAAACGGACAATGATGCGCCGGAAGGCGCTGAGAGGTCAGTTCAGATAACGTGTAAAATAACGAATAACGGCCAAAATGCCGACTCCGAATAGATGCGGACCACTACAAAAAGTGGGAAGCAGAGGATTTCACCGACATGTCGCTGGAGGGGACTTTAGGAAGGACATACCTGACCGCTTTTAAGACGTCTCTCTTGTGTGCCCTGGATAACCTCGGCGAATCTACTGGAGATATAGGTTTTATTAGCAATGCTTAACTGGTTGACGGATTCATTACCATCACGTGTGGGAAGTCGACCAAAAGTTGGCTTATCAACACTCGGCAAACCCTGACCAATTCATGGGAAGGCGCCAAATTGAAGGTGAATACACTGTATGTGTTGCGTGACGAGGTAAGGATGATCATCCTTGCTCATGGTTGTACTGAGAACAAGGGTATCATTCTGAAGGGGCAGCAAAGGCAAAATGGATGCGTGAAGGATCCTTCCAAGTGGAGGGTTACTTAAGCGGAAAGTTTTGGCAATGCAGAGAAGAGGGGCATGATGCTAATGGTATAGTATCCAAAGGAGGATGCGAAGGCTATTGAGAACGCAGGGAGAGACTCGACTGTGGTCTTGATCAAGCCATCGTGAAATTCAAGAGGAATGACCGGTGAGCTGGGGCGGGGGTAGATGATTCCGCAGGTAGGAGTCCATCAGGGATGGTGCTGGGCCCGCACACTTGAATATTCATCACAGCAAAGCAGCATCAGCGATGATGACGAGATGCTTTGAGGAAGAAAAAGTGGACATAGCTTTGATACATAAAACCTTGATTTTACATAACAAAATTAGAGGCTTGTCACAACAAACCGCAAATCTGTACCATGCATAGGTGGACGGTAAAATAAGGGTCTGCATCTTGGTGCGTCATGGAATACGTGCAGTACAAATGATGCATCTCTGATCTTACGATAGTAATTATCTACAGTGGTGCAGGATCATTCCTAATTGCATCAGTGTACATCCCTTGTGATTCATAAAATATAGATATATGAAAACCATATTTTCTTTTTTGAGAAATGGGGTTTTCTCCCTTTTT
Source organism: Chloromyia formosa (assembly GCA_964017055.1). NCBI lineage: Eukaryota > Metazoa > Arthropoda > Insecta > Diptera > Stratiomyidae > Chloromyia > Chloromyia formosa. The sequence goes on from OZ024814.1 coordinate 139,360,043, forward strand.
CTAAGTAACTGTCATATCTACGGGCATCTGACTTATTTCAAATTAAAGCTGATTTTGTTATACCAAAAATCGATTCATAACATTTTCTTCGTGCGACTAGTATTTTACCGACATTTGAAGAAATACATACACAAAAACGATAATTGTTTCACTTCGTGTGAACAAACGAGTAGTTAACAAAGCGTGTTTTTCAAGTGAGATTATTTCGAAAACTATTAAAGTTACGGAAAAGTTATTCGAAACTTTTTTCTGATTTTTGTGTGTTCTTTAACTTTGTGTTCGAACATTTTTTCTTTGATTAATAGTTACGAAGATGAAAACAAGATATCAAAAAAAACTCTCCTTTAATCCCCTCCCCCGTGCGAGCTCACACCCTACAGCGGGGACTTTTAGTATAGTAAGTACCAACCAACAAATCAACCCAAGCTTTAAAACTTCTTGAATTTTTTCTCTAGATTTTTACTTGTCACCTGGGGTATAGGCTGTTGCTTCAAACTGCCTCTTGAATATTCCCCAGGTTGTATAACAATCAAAGAGATCTTTCTTTCTTGGACGGTCACCGAAGCCCATTTATTAAGATATCTGTCTCTTTCTCGAAGTTACTTTTAACAGTTCATATTGACATGGATATGTCTTATAGCTGGGGGTCATCCTAAAAATCTGTCCGTCACACGAAATGTCTGTTTTTCTACTCGGGGGTCAGAAGAGGAAACAAGCCCATTGAAAATTTTTATTTCTGGTTGTGCATGTCGTTTGAGTGAAGTGGTCATTGTGCATGGCTGTTGCTTGTAGATCCGCGCGGGCGGTGCGCCTGCGGGGATCCTGTGTGTACATGTTGGGATGTTGATTTGATAGCGATAAAAGTTGTGGACGGCAAGAAATACAATAACATAGTGTACGGGTGAACGGACCATTCGTCATCTTCCAGTCGACCCGAGCGGGTGTCTGTCCTAAACCTGTGAAGTGAAATTCGGAAAAAACCAAGCGATTCGTAAAGATATATTCTGGTGTTTGAGAAAGTACTCTAGTGTGGTGTGCATTCTGTGTTAGGACGTGGTAGCACAGAATCGTACACAGTGATTGTGAAATTCAAGTGTGTGAGATTAATGCAATAATCAAGCGGCGTGGGTCGCCATTTTGAACCTGTAAATTAAACAGTTAAAAGCACAGTAAGTCATTCCTTTTGGTTAAAACTGGTCTATTGAGTGAGGAGGGGTTAACAAGCGATAACATGTCGGACAGGGGGAGGAAAAAGTCTGTATCGGGGAAGAAGTCCAGGGAGGTGACCACGGTTAAAAAATTAACAAATAATGATAGTCCCATAGAACAATTTAAAGTGCCTTCCAGAAGAAGTTACTATGGGAAAAACCAATAATTATTACAGTATTTTAGATTCCATCGAGTACAATGAAAATTTCCCTGAATATAGTGAACACCCAAGTAAAATAAAAAGAAATTCTAGTTCCCAAAAATCCGTCCACCCCAATATGAGGAATAGGACTGAAGACTTCAACAAAATGCTAATCAGGAAAAGAACTTTTGCAGACAGTGTGAAGACAGACGAAGCGAGAAAAATACATAACGATATAATCAAACCGCATAAGTTGGAACAAGAGAAATTAGCATTCATGTACCCCAATGGTAATCCAAATAGGGTTCACATAGATTGCTGCAATAAAACAACACAACATGGCAATGCCAATGTCGGAAAACATAATCACACTCAGAACAAAGACCACTACTTTAACAATAATCATAAAACAGTGATATATAAATATGAGGGACTCTGTTACACATTCATGGAGTTCATTAAAAGAAATTGTAACACTAATGAACCAAAAATTAATGAATTTATAGCTGAGTATACAAAAGAACTTAATTCAAACCGGATTAAATCAGACTTGATTTTTATAGAAAATGTAAAGAAAAAATCTAACAGTAACCAAAACAATGATATATGAAATGTCTGCAAATTAATATAGAAGGAATAGGAGGAAAAAACAAAGATAATCTAGAAACTTTATGTAATCAACAACAAATTGATATAGCTATATTACAGGAAACCAAACTAAAACCAAACAAAAGCCCATATTTTAGGAACTACTTTACCTTTTACAACAATAGAATTGATGGCCATGGAGGGGTTGCAACCATGGTCAACAAAAAAATAAGATGTAAACCTTTAATTATCAATAACCCAATAAACAACGTTATTGTGGAAACGACCAATCTCCCTGAGAATTTTATCATTATAAACATATATATTCCACCTATGAGGAATTCCTCAGAGGAGCAAGACGTTAAAACCAACCTGAGCAATTTATTTGAGCAGGTCCGGGATCTTACAAATAAGAACATAATATGTGCTGGGGACTTCAACGCGCATAGAGTTGAATGGGAAAGTCGATGTGATAACAGCAGGGGAATATTACTGGATCGTCTTACAAATGACTGTTGCCTATCAATCAGTAATAATGGTGAATCTACGTTTAATACGGTGAGTGGTTGTGCGTCGGTTCTTGACCTTACATTCTCAAACAGACCTGATATTGTCCAAGGGTGGCACCTATATGACATAAAAATATTTGGTTCACGTCATATTCCTATAATATTTTTCATTAAATCGCCGGTCAATAATAATAATGCGCGGATCATCAACACATCTATACTCAAAAACAACATCAAAGCATTATCCTTTGACAACAATGTTGATAATTTCAACAAGTCAATAAAAAAATCCATTAAGGATGCCACCTTCTACAAAAGGAAAAACTCATATACCCCAAAAATGTGGTGGGACAATAACCTAAAAAACCTTTTTAATTCATTTAAACAAGCCTCTGCAAAATTTAGATTAAATAGTAACTCAGAAAGCCTGTTTGCCCTAGAGGATGCTAGAATGATGTGGAAAAATGCTGTGAAGAAAGCCAAAAAAGGAACATGGAACCAAACCATATCCAGAATTAACAACAGCAAGGATCCAAAAGAAATTCACCAACATTTTAAAAATGTGCAAAAAACGTTGCTTAAGTCTGAAGACTATGGCTCGTGGGACTATGAGAAAAAAAAGGCGTTTCTTGAAAATTGTAAACCGACGATTGATCCTCAGGTTAACGCACCTAACCACAGTCAGGATACCCTGGTTATGAGTAATATCCTTAACACCAGTGATAAGGAAGACACACCTAACCACAGTCGGGATACCCCATTTGTGAGTAATATCTTTAACATCAATGATCTTGAAGAGGCGCTCAAGAATAGAAGTAACACATCAGCCCCTGGTGTGGATGGTGTCGCATACAAACATATTAAATGGCTGGGAGATGATATGAAAAGGGTGTTGCTGGACATCATGAACAAATGCTGGATGAATGGGCAAATTCCGGACATATGGAGAGACATCAAAATTATCCCCATCCCCAAACCAAATAAAGATCACAACATGGTTACTAATTTCAGACCTATATCACTACTCAATGTCCCCCTAAAAATTATAAACAAGATGGTTCTCAACAAACTCAAGGAATACCTGCATGACCACAAAATTCTAAGTGACAAATCATATGCATTCAGGAACAATAAATCTACTACTCACTGTATTAACGACCTAATCAATATAGTGCAGATCAACAAGGCTGAGGGATTTGTATCCGTCTGTGCATTTTTTGATATAAAAGCTGCATATGACAATGTTGACCGAAAAACTCTCATTGCCACCATGAATAAGGTATCAATACCACCTGACATAATTCGATGGATTGATGAGTTCCCGAAACAGCGTAAACTGTGGTTATCCGATGTGGTGATTGATGTAGACAACGGCCTACCCCAAGGCAGCTGCCTGAGCCCGACCCTATTTAACATCCTCACAAACAATCTACATGAATTATCGGACATAAATAACACGATATTACAATTTGCTGATGACTTCCTGATTATATCGAAAGGTAAAACCCTTCAAGAGGCAAAAAAAAATCTTGAAATGTTGAGTACAAAATTCATCCAACAAATAGAAAATCTGAGTATGTCATTAAATTTGGAGAAAACCCAGTTCTTTATCTTCTCCAGGGCTAATTGCAAAGATCACAACATCAACATAGGAGTCTCATCAATCACAAATGTCAATAAGCTAAAGTATTTAGGTTTCTATCTTACTTGGAACCTATCGGTTAACCCTCACTATGTGGAAGTGTTTAGAAATAATAACTTTAATAAAATCACATTTAACATGATTAATACACAAATGGAGGGTCTACATCCATCCAAAGCATTAATGCTTTTCAGAACCCATATAAGACCAAAAATTGAGTATGCGCGTACAACAACTGCTAACATGAGAACCACCACCATTGACAAAATATCAACCTATTGCAACCCATTCCTTAGACGATGCTTGGGAAATTCACCGTCAACCCCTGTTCACACCCTATATGTCCTGGCAAATGAATTCCCTCCTGATATGAGAAGCTTGTGGCTCACTGCTAAAGAGATGGCAAAGAGAATTACAACTGATATCGATTTTGCCAATGCTTGGATCAATAATGATCCACAATTATCAATTGACTCTAGCTATGCAACATGCTGGAAGACATTTGGCCACATACTCAAGCTCCTCCCGACCATTGAATATGATTCATTCACACACAAACTTTTCATATTTGAAAAAAAAGTTAACACACAGATAACTAGGGACACCGAGTTATCTTATGGGAACCTCAGTGAAATTACCAACCTTGAGGTCGATAGCGACAACATAAATATTTTCACTGATGCATCTAGGGATAAGGAAGGTGTGGGTGCTGCGTTTATTTCCAGTATGGATGAATCTTTTAGGAAGGTTAAACTACCAAATGACACGTTCATTGTAACAGCGGAACTCTTCGCTATATATATGGCTGTCAAATATGCACATAACAATGGATTCATCAACATAACTATACTTACTGATAGTAATGTTGCATGTGAGATCCTGAAAGACAACAAGAGCACATCAAACCTGGCTATGTTGATAAAAGGGATGATTAAGGACTCAAGCCTAAAGAGAGTTATTGACATGGATATGTCTTATAGCTGGGGGTCATCCTAAAAATCTGTCCGTCACACGAAATGTCTGTTTTGACATGGATATGTCTTATAGCTGGGGGTCATCCTAAAAATCTGTCCGTCACACGAAATGTCTGTTTTTCTACTCGGGGGTCAGAAGAGGAAACAAGCCCATTGAAAATTTTTCTTTTCTGGTTGTGCATGTCGTTTGAGTGAAGTGGTCATTGTGCATGGCTGTTGCTTGTAGATCCGCGCGGGCGGTGCGCTTGCGGGGATCCTGTGTGTACATGTTGGGATGTTGATTTGATAGCGATAAAGGTTGACGTTGTGGACGGCAAGAAATACAATAACATAGTGTACGGGTGAACGGGCGGACTTTCAATGACCTTCAATTTCCGCCAATTCCCATTCATCATTTAATAAAATAGCCCGTCTTGTACTATCTGAATCACTAGGGTCCCAGAAAAGGTAGCAAGTAGTCAGTTCGACTAACATTTGGACATGCCCAGACGCAATTTGAGAGAGTGTACATAGTTCCCGCCCCCGAAGATAAGCGAGAGCGGATGAAGTTCGTTCGAGCCAAATCGGGTGATCCAGCGACTGTGTTTGTGAATTTGCAATGGCGGCGATTTGAGGTCTGACTGGTCCACAATGTGGGCCCCCACCCCACGTGCAATAAACATATAGAACAAAATGGCGGATTTATACTAGGCGAGTTAGAATCTCTCAAGTCCCGAAATAAAGAAATATTCATCGCAGGATGTTATATGTTATGATGTACATTCAGAGGTCTGCAGAAGATCAAATGCCCCCCTTCCGCAAAAATTCCAAAATGTTCAAAATGGCTGGAATCCAAACAAATAAAATAGCGCACGTTGTACTACATATCTGAATCAATAGGGTTCCAGAAAAAGTAGCAAGTAGTCAGTTCGACTAACATTTGGACATGCGCAGACGCAATCTGAGAGTGTGTACATTACATAGTTCCCGCCCCCCGAAGATAGAGAGCGAGAGCCATCGCGGATGAAGTTCATTCTATCCAAATGGTTGTGCATTTGCAATGGCGGCGATTTGAGGTCTGACTGGCCCACAATGCGGCCCCCACCACAAATGCAATAAACGTATCATAAAACAAAATGGCGGATTCGTACTGCGCGAGTTAAAATCTCCCAAGCCCCGTAATAGAGAAATATTCGTCGCAAGATGTTATAGTTCCGGGCAGCTCATCGTGACATGATGTACATTCAGAGGTCTGCAGAAGATCAAAGGCCCCCCTCCCCTTCTGCAAAAATTCCAAAATTTTTCTTGTGCATTCTCTTTGTGCGTGTGTTGGAATGTTTTGTTTGCTTTTGTTAGTTTCCCTTTCTGTTTGCCGGACACAATCGCATAGAGTCGTACGCGTTACTTGAGAAACGGATTGTGTGTGCCGGACCCGGACTGTTGATTAAAGGGGCGGGATGAGACGGATAGTGTGGGAGCGATTTTGCAATAGATACACAAACACAATACACGTCCGATTGGGAAAAGATGGTGGGAAGCGTGATTGCGATTAGCAGAAACGTACTCAGAGAATTGTCGATAGGCTGCAGTCTGCAAACTGTACCGAACGGGTAGATCGAACAGGTAGATGAAACAGGGTGCACGAGAGGAGGTGAATATTGCACACACGCGATGCAAACGAAAACGAAACGATCCCGCGAGAGAAAGGAGCCCAAGCGGACAGGACAAAGCAAAGCAGAATTTGTGACGAGTATCTACACTGCCACCAGATACATGGGTACATGGATATGTCTTATGCCTACCGAAAGCGTGGGACGTGTTTTTTCGAATGATTTCATCCAGTATAACTATACTGGGATCTTTACAAAACTTACGTCGATATCTTCAACACAACAGGTTCCACGCAGTCGGTAGTCACAGACATATCCATGTTCCGATGTATCAGCATGCAGTGTAGATACTTTGTATCTTTTTCTACTCGGGGGTCAGAAGAGGAAACAAGCCCATTGAAAATTTTTCTTTTCTGGTTGTGCATGTCGTTTGAGTGAAGTGGTCATTGTGCATGGCTGTTGCTTGTAGATCCGCGCGGGCGGTGCGCTTGCGGGGATCCTGTGTGTACATGTTGGGATGTTGATTTGATAGCGATAAAGGTTGACGTTGTGGACGGCAAGAAATAACATAGTGTACGGGTGAACGGACGGACTTTCAATGACCTTCAATTTCCGTCAATTCCCATTCATCATTTAATAAAATAGCCCGTGTTGTACTATCTGAATCAATAGGGTTCCAGAAAAAGTAGCAAGTAGTCAGTTCGACTAACATTTGGACATGCGCAGACGCAATTTGAGAGTGTGTGCATTACATAGTTCCCGCCCCCCGAAGATAGAGAGCGAGAGCCATCGCGGATGAAGTTCATTCTATCCAAATGGTTGTGCATTTGCAATGGCGGCGATTTGAGGTCTGACTGGCCCACAATGTGGGCCCCCACCACACATGCAATAAACATATCATAAAACAAAATGGCGGATTCGTACTGGGCGAGTTAAAATCTCCCAAGCCCCGAAATAGAGAAATATTCGTCGCAGGATGTTATAGTTCCGGGCAGCTCATAGTGACATGATGTACATTCAGAGGTCTGCAGAAGATCAAATGCCCCCCCTTCTGCAAAAATTCCAAAAATTTTCTTGTGCATTCTCTTTGTGCGTGTGTTGGAATGTTTTGTTTACTTTTGTTAGTTTCCCTTTCTGTTTGCCGGACACAATCGCATAGAGTCGCACGCGTTCCTGGAGAAACGGATTGTGTGTGCCGGAGCCGGACTGTTGATTAAAGGGGCGGGATGAGGTGGATAGTATGGGAGCGATTTTGCAATAGATACACAAACACAATACACGTCCGATTGGGAAAAGATGGTGGGAAGCGTGATTGCGATTAGTAGAAATGTACTCAGAGAAATGTCGATAGGCTGCAGTCTGCAAACTGTACCGAACGGGTAGATGGAACAGGTAGATGGAACAGGGTGCACGAGAGGAGGTGAATATTGCACACACGCGATGCAAACGAAAACGAAACGATCCCGCGAGAAAAAGGAGCCCAAGCGGACAGGACAAAGTAAAGCAGAATTTATGACGAGTATCTACACTGCCACCAGATACATGGGTACAGGGATATGTCTTATGCCTACCGAAAGCGTGGGACGTGTTTTTTCGAATGATTTCAGCCAGTATAACTATACTGGGATCTTTATAAAACTTACGTCGATATCTTCAACACAACAGGTTCCACGCAGTCGGTAGTCACAGACATATCCATGTTCCGATGTATCTGCATGTAGTGTAGATACTTTGTATCTTTTTTTTTCTGGATATATTAAACTCAACATTCTCTATTAGTTTTTTGAAGCTTGTCTCCACCTTTTCTATATATTATTACCTATGTATTTTATATTTATAATGGCTGTTCAGTTTTTCATTGAAACCAAATTTAATCTCCTAATCATTTTCCATCTTGTCTAAATCATGTATTTTTTTTATAAGCGACTAAAATCCACCATATATGAACATATAAGATAATCCCATCACCCAATGCTCTATTCACAGATCCTTGGCAAGATTTGAAGGATGACTACGGTAAAGGTGGTTACGAACGTCTCACTGGACTTAAGGCTATCCATCCTCATCTCAAGGCACGTATACTTATCGTACCTTTCGTTATCCGCACACTCAAACCATATTTTCGACTTTCAGGTATCTTTGGCTATTGGCGGTTGGAACGAAGGCTCCAAAAACTATTCAATCCTTGCAGCTAGTCCGGAAAGACGTGGCCGCTTTGTGAAGCAAGTAACGGAATTTATACGCAAATATAAGTTTGATGGTCTCGATTTGGACTGGGAATATCCAACACAGCGTGGTGGAGATCCGGCCGACAAACAGAATTTCGTCAGTTTGGTACGTGAGCTTCGCAAGGAATTCAATAACCATCGGCTTTTATTGACGTCGGCCATTGGAGCGGCAAAGGATACCATAGACAGTGCCTACGACGTGAAATCGTTGTCGAAACTGCTCGACTTCATGCATATCATGTGTTACGATTATGGTGGCATGTGGGATAAAAAAATTACACCCAACGCTCCGTTGCAAAATGACGGCGTTTTGAGCATAGTAAGTATCCATCATTTTTATATGCACGTCAAGTACTTTTGCATTCGTATCTAACGACGCGATGTTTGAAATTCGCGTAGATATTCAAATTATTAAGATCATATAAAGAGCTTCGTCATATGAGCACCTTTTGTTTGACTCATAAAGCTGGATTGCGATTCGAGCAGGTTTTGTGAATTTGTTGAAGACACGGGTATTTCTCGGAAATGAACATGTAAATGCTATTTCATGGCGTTTGTGAAGTGGCGCAATTGTACTCGATTGAAAATAACAGGATCCCTTCTCTTCTACTTCCAGGAATACACCATTCAGCATTTGATCCGATTAGGAGCGACCCCTTCGAAAATCGTCATGGGTTTGCCCTTCTACGGTCGTGCATTCATCACAACTCTGGACGGATATTATGGCGATGCTTCGATGGACACTAGTTTTGCTGGCCCATTCACCCGAGAACAAGGATTCTTGGGCTATAATGAAATTTGCATGTTTCTGAGTAATAAGACTTCTGGCTGGACAAACAGCTGGGATAGTCGTACGGCGCAGGGTATCGCCCGATTACATGACGAGGAGACGGGCCAAACCAAAGTGGTCACATATGATATGGCACGGTCGATTGCTAATAAAATGAAATTTGCTATGGACCAAGGATTGGCCGGGGCCATGGTTTGGTCCATTGATACGGACGATTTCTTGGGTAAATGCGAACTGGAAGCGGATATGTTCAGTGATTTCATGGACACGGCAGGAATCCAATTGACTATACCGAAACGTACAAATGCCAATTATCCACTTTTGCGGACCATCAACGAGGCCATCATCTTGGCATTGGATGAAATCGAACAGAAGAATCGTATTAAGGAGCAGGAGAAGGAGAACGAAATACCCCACGGTGAAGACGAGCCAAGAAGTAAAGCCGCAGGCGGTACTTATAGAAGTTTGCTTGGAGTCGTTGCGGTCATTATGCTTGTTAATGTTATGATTTAGGTTAGAGATGTAAGAAATTGTGTATCCTTGTGTAATGTTAAGTGATTAAAGTGAGAAATGAATTTTAACATGTGCCGTTGCCACGCACAAGAGTTTTTATTAAAAAAAAATTAGAGTTGTACGAATTTCTAGTTTCTTATATACATTTTTGGAATTAGTATTGAAAAATAGTGCTGGATTGGAAACAGAATTACATACATGCGTAAGCTCAACCAATTTTGTCTATTTTGTATTGTTTTTGGATATCGCCATTAGCATTGTCTTTGTATAATTCAGACCAGATTTAAATCTAGAACTTTCGTAAACTCCATACCAAATTCGAATAAGCAGACTTCAAACAAGCTGAAAACGGATCTAAAACTCGAGTCAAAATATGCTGAAATATGGTTTTTTTACGCGAAGTAATTCCTTAAATTTGGTGAGCGTTTTGCGTTTTTGATTTATCTAACTGAACTTTGTATTGTATTATATTTAAATTAGTGAGTTTTTCGCTTAAGTCTTTCAGTGTTCAATAATTGCTGAATATGCTGAATAAACTCTTTGCCATGTAATTCTGAAAGACAAAAAAAAAAAAATATTTTGGATCATTCCTACTCAACCAGACGAAGCATAGTGGTCCGCCTCTTTGATCAACAGTGGATTTTAATTTGAGTGAATTTCGCACTCCCCTTGCGTGGTCTCCGGTGGCGAAGAGGCTTAAGGGTTGCCTCCCTCAGTATACCGCCCCAGAACTCGCTCGGCCTATATACCACAGCGGTAAACCCACTATTAGTCAAGGCGCGAACCATGATGCGTCGCCCGGTGAAATAAGAATCTATTGAATCAAAACCTTATATCAGAGGCGCAGTAATGTATTCGGAGGTTCTGGGTCATTTAGTGGATTTCTTTTCCTCTTTCCAACTTTTGGTGAATCACATAGAGCTACGTATTCTCTACTCTACAGTGCTATTGTAAGTAGTTCATGAAATACTTGATATGACCGAGTGTTGAGCGCCCCAGAGTGGGCGAAGCGCTATGGCAGAGTCCCTTTTGGCCTGCCCTTTATTATCACCAAACGCAAACCAAATTCAACAAAATTTGCTTAGTCGGACTGAACGAACAAATTATTTAAAAAAAAAACAACCACAACCACAGAAAAGAAAAAAAGTTTGGCTGTGCCAACGCTTCAGCTAAAAACCCGAAATTTATGAGTTAAAGCCAAGGCTACATCAAATAAGCTATCCGTACAGGCTCGGCTCTACCATATGTACACCAGGTGCATTTGAACATGTACACGTCTCGTCATACTGACCAAGAATTTTATAGTTTATATGGTCGGAGATGCTCCCTTCTGTGCGTTGCAAACTTCATGACAAAGTTAATATACCCTATCACATCCGTGAAGGGTATAACAATCAAAAGGAAAGGAAGGAAAGGGTTTTTTTCTTTTGACTAAAGGGACCGCCCACCTGTCCGATTGCCCATTTTGGTTTAATTGACTAGATAAAATTACACTGACCCAAAACTGGGCGCAGAATATTTCGTGGTTTTGCGACCATTTTTCTACTATAGGGTTTTTCAATGTCGTTCCAATGTCCACCGCTGAAGTGCACGAGTGAATACGCTGGACCCGATTTTCCAAGACTCGAGCACACAAATCGACCGAAATACCAGGAATTTCGCATTCGATGTTGGTCTGCAGCTCTTCTAACGCTGTTGGCTTATTGGCATAGACCAGTGATTTAATGTCACCCCAAAGAAAAAAGTACAAAGGGGTTAAATCGCACGAACGATGCGGCCATTCGCGAGGACGGTTGCGTGAGATAGCTTGCTCGCCGAACTTGGTCTTCAATAATTCGATTGTGTCATACGCTGCATGGCACGTTGCGCCGTCCTGTTGGAACCACATATCGTCCAAGTCCATAGCGTCGAGCTGGTTCCAAAAACACTCTGATACTCCGCCGTTTTCATCAAACCAGAAAAATGAACCGATAATGCCGCCGGCATAAAAAACCGCACCAAACAGTTATTTTTTTCGGTTAAGGTTGTGTCTCGTGCGTCACTTCAGGCTGCTCACTCGAACAAATGCAGACGTTGTTGAAGTGTATATCCCTCCATGATTAAATGGCATGGACTGTCGTTTCAAAATGTGAAAGAATTGCGAACCCAACTTCACTTCTATCCGAGAAATGTCAAGAACAAAATGCATCGTCCCTGCTGAAAAATCCTATATTTTCAATGGTAAATATTCACTACTTCGTGGGGATAAAAAAAAACTTTTATAGCACATTTTAACTAACGGTGTCGAGCGTCTCGTCAGCTGCTCATTTCGGCATTATTGACTAGATAAAATCAGACTGGTCCCACATTGGGCGCCATATATTTTGGGGCTTTTTCGACCATTTTTTTTTAATATAAAGTGTCACTGACGTGAAAACAATTCATTAAACTCGTCTTATACTAGTTTATCTTAACTGTTTGTGTGTTGTAGCGCGACGACAACTCCATCAGTCATCTTTATCGCTTATATGTAGATGGATTCGCTTATTTTAAATCCGTTGGCAACAAATACAAGCATTAGTGGGATTTGAGGTTGAGCTTATGGCTGTGCAGACCATGTGATCCGCAAAAGTTATCAAACTTCGGCAGGGGGACCTAGTATAACACTTCAAGGTGACATGACAATAGGGAAAATCCTATTCTGCAAGGAAAGGGTAAAGGATGGCATTAGGATTAAAACAAAAAAATTGACCGAAGACTGTAAGGCCCTTTGTCCAGGAGACACAGATCTTAGGGCTGAACCCCAAAAGTTAACAAATGGCACCCAACCTGGGGCGCAATAATTTACCATTAGAGTTAATTTGGGTCCTGTGGTAACCGAACCCATTAAGGTTGATGTCAGTCACCATAGGACAGAAGTCAACCCTAACGGGCCTTGCAGACTCAGCCCATTTTTCCTATCTTTTAATCCTTATCCCACCCATGTACCCCCAATAAAAGCCTAGGAACAAGATAGTTAGCTCATCGACAAGGATGAATCTATAATCTTAATGCCACCATACACAGTCGAGCTCGAACTCGATCTCGAGCATGGTACAAGTGCACCGGTTTTCTTCACGTTTATGTGACAATCGGCTCCAGCTTTATTTACATGAATATGTCTTATTGCTACCGAATGCGTGGAACATGTTTTGTCGGTCCGTTCTCAAAACATTTGAAAAAACTAGAAAGGTTTTTTTTTGTAGTTTTTCCGAGATCCTACCGAAAGTCCATTTCGTATTTACGAGCACTTTCGGTAAAATCTTCTCTGAACCCTACTACAAAAATAGAAAATAAAAAATATCCTTATCAGTATCTTTCACAATACAAGGCGACAAACTTGATAAAATGACGTAATTTTAACGTTTTTTAGCAATTTTAACCCTCTACGGCCGCCAAACCCACCAAGACAACAAGAATAAATCCTTATAGTGAAGACTGCAGCAAGCGCCACCCAAACACAAAACAATAAAAATAAAATAATACCAATCATTTGTGACATGTTTCACATTTATTTTTTTCTCAAAGATAGTTGCACTTTTGCACTACAGGCAAGAAACTTAACTTATAACATAACAAAAATGAAAACGGAGGGGTGGAAGAACGTCTTACATAACATTGAACCATTGATTAAGTTCCACATTATCTTAGATCTATACATTTTACAATATTACATAAATTCTCATATATACGTATATCCTACTCTTTTACATTATTTATTCTATATCTATTAAAAATAGCTAAAACTAGTTAAATTTATTCTGCTAAACAAATATCTCTTTTCACAAGCGTCTATCACTCTGATCGGACCATTCATTTTCCGAGGACACTTGACCGATAAGCTTTTGTTGTTGCTGTTGTTGGTTCTGTGGTTGTTGTTGCTGTTGCTGATGTTGCGGAGTTTGCTTTCTCTCCGGAATGTCATGCTCGGAATTACGTCGATTATCCGGATACAATAAACCAACGTCACTACCACCCAGATTTTGAATGATACTTGTTATGTTGGCACCTATGTTTTGACGCTTGATCGGCGTCAAATTGAGATTCTTCGGCGATTTGGGCTTATGGAAGTGACTAGAAGACTTATTGTTATAGTTTAACTCTTGGTCATAAGTGCTGAGTGTGAGTGGAGTATTTTCAAAGTGGCTGGTGTCTTTGATCACCTCATACTGAGCGTCGGGAGCAAGAAATACGTCTTGTATGTTTTTGGTTGAACGACGATGCGCCTCCTGACTCTGTTCGTTCGACGAGAACGGAAACGAGGCGACAAACGTCGAAGGATTTGCTTCGTTCATGTCCTGATTTTGATTGAAATGTTGGGGAACGAAATTTGAGCAGGGCGTCGCGGGCGACAAATCGGTAAAATCGGTCTTCTCGCCCGAATCCACAGAACACATGCTCTGTCTGGAGATATCTTTCGCTATCAGACTTTGTCGAGGAGCTACAATTGGTAAATTCATTTGAGGCTTCTCGTAGTCTTCAGGAATCATTTGCGGAAACGGCAGACGACTTCGTATCGATGCTTCCCGCTTGCCAAATCTTTGGGCTAGATAGTCTTCGTTCTCGTCCTTATTAAATTTAGTACTAGTCTCTTCCTTATCTTTTGATACACGACGCTGATTCGCGTCGTCGTAGTAGTTATCATTCTTAACGGATATATTACAGCAACTGCTAACATCAGCAAAGTACACTTCGGACTCTGTGGGCTCCAGAATGCGTACTCCATTTTCACCCTCGTGCAATCCACCCTCCACGTTTTGGAATCCGGAATTGTCCACGCCCGTTTTCAATCTTTTACTTTTCGGATGGGACACTTGACCGTTTCCGCTGCTTTGATCACAACCACTACTGCCTGGTTCCTGGTATTCGTGTTCAATATGATCCTGGTGCATAGGCGTGAACACGTTTTGCACGTTGACGCGGTTCGAGGACTGGCTATTCGGTCCTATGCTTTTCGCTCCCGTCTCCACACGTTTTTTCGTTTTCCGAACGGGCAGCGTATTGGAGAAACGATCTCTAGGACCATCACTATCGGACGGTGTGTTTTCGTAGTTGTCTTTGGTCTTAAAACCCGACTGCCTCTTGATAACGTTTCGATTCTGCTGAGGACAGAACGGTTCCATCGAGTGACTATCAGTCGACGAACTATGCTGATGGCATTCGATATTTGGCATGTTTTGTTGTGCTTGCGAAATTTGATGATCGATCATCGGTTGACATTGATTTGGATGGATGTACTGATAGCGACCGCGACGAGCTGGGCTATTCGGATCACTGTAGGGTGGTGGCGGTCCCCAAACACCGTACGGAACACTTCCTATAACACTATAGCCTCCTTGACTGCCCGCCATGGCAGCAGCATCTTGTCCTGCTTGCGTGTTCGAGAAGCCATACTGCGAGTCGGGACTGGACGGTGTTTGACGAAATCTATTGGTACTGGTCTCATTGCGTTGCCATGGCATACGGGGCCAACTCCATCCAATACCGCGTCGTTGATTTCCCGCATTCATACCGCGATTCGAGTTACCCATTTCATCTCCGCCCGGATTAGGAGAATAGAAATTTCCAGGTTGACCGGGTGCCCAGAAGCGCTGTTCGCCGTCCCAAGGATATGTTGTGGGCATGGCATTTCGATGAGAGTGACACTGTTCACAGCAACGACAGGCGTTTGTTCGTGGCGTGCCAATGATCGAGGGGCCATTAGGCGGGCAGGGTGGGGGCGGTGGTGGGCCTTGTTGACTGGCGTACAGCGAACGGCATCGAAGTTCCAATTGCTCCCAGTACATTTTCTTACGTTCGTGGCTGCAAAGAGAGTAATAAAGAAATACTTTAAAAATCGATTGCAAGTTTTGAAATATAATAAGGCGAAATTAAAGGAAAAGAGTTAGTTGCTAGTAGCATTCGACAATGTAATTAATTTTAAGAGAGAGGATGAGTTTTTTGCTATTTTTTTGGATGCAAGAAGAGGAGTGAAAAATGGCGCAAAATCGTCGATCTGGTGCTGATACTCGTATTTTGATTACCATCGAACATCCTTCATCTTGACCTCTCAGGTTATTCTATCCAGTTGACTTTTGGCTAATTTTTGGTGCGTCCCATATACGAGTACAAGTAGTAAGGGAGACGACCTCGTGTTTACAGCCCTCATCACGTTTTCTTTCCGGACTGTAATTAGCACATATGTAGATTTGATATATGCAGTCACGAAATATCAATCCTGCCAGAGTAGAGCCTGCCGGAAATGTCTTTTAATGAATTATAAAAATGTCGCACAACCCTCATGTCGATTGACATTAAGATAAGATATCCAATTACAGGTCTTGATGTCCTCTTTCCAGAAAACCAATCCTGTCAAGTGAAAGCTTACCAGAAGTGAGTGGTAGGAGTGGGTAACGTTGACGTTTCAGGTCGACGAACAACCCTCATCGCGTTTTCGTTTTCCGCTAAATGAAGTGTCAAACCAAGGGTATTGATTTCATCTTTCCGAAAAACTAATCCGGCCTTGCGAAAGCTTGCCGGAAGTGGGTAGCAGGAGCGCATAAAGGTGACGCGTCAGGTCACGAATTATTCTCATCGCGTCTTCCGCTAAATATGGTATCAAATCAAAGGACTTGATGTCCCCTTTCCGAAAAACCAATATTATCTCGTGAAAGCGGACCGGTTTTCTTGACGTTTATGTAAAGTGTGTGTGTGTGTGTCTTGAGCTATTCAGAGGACATTCTACCAGGTTCGCGCTCGAATTTGAGTTCGACAGTGTATGGTGATTCTAAGACCCGCCATAGACGGTGCGATCGATCGTCAGATCGATCTGACGATGGATCGCCACAAAATATCTGACGATCGAAATTATATGGAACTGTCAAAAAAATCGTCAACGATAGTCACATACACGGTGCGATCAATCTGACGATCATAATATCGTCAGATCAATCTGACAACGGATTGCATCGTATATGGGGGCTATAAGAGGCATATAGGATACATATAAAGGACCTATCATACATGTAGGACGTAAAGCAACCAAAGACACACTTGCTCTAGGCACCCATCAGTTTGCTTTTTTTGGAGACGAAACTAAAATCCATATGTAGACAGCTTGGTAGCAAATCGACCATGTGTATTTTCATAGGACGGGCGACCGGTAGCTCAGTGCATAGAGGCATCAGTCTCATGTCTGACTACCGGTGTTTCGGGGGCAAATCACGTTCACGACGACGCTCGTGGCCATGGATGTTTGTGTTGTCTTCCCCCTGTGGTGCGGCGTATAATAATAAGCCACAGCATCTCCCAACTTGTCGAAGGTAGGCGGCTAAATGGGGAACAGGAGGTGTATGCTGGCAACTGCATTCTCTGAAACCAGTTTATGCCAACGAAACGTCAACTGGGCCACATGGAACAGTATTGCAAGTGAGTATTTGCATGGCCTAATATACCGGTGAACATCGGTGTCATCTTTGAAATTGTTATCGTACAGCTACATTATTATCACACAAATGATTCTTCAAAGTAAAATTATTCCAGTCGCTTCTGTAGTAGTCTCCATACTTAAAATTATTAAATTGTATACACAACACAACCTCCTTTTCGCCATCGGTTCCGCACAAAAGCCAGACCAGACCACTTCTGACGCAAGGTTTATTAATGTTTGGTTAGACGGAAACTTCTTCTTTCACCGTACCAGGACATCAACAAATAGAATTTTTTCTATTCATTCAACATCGCGGTCATAGTTTCCCTGCGGGTCGCCTCCGCTCAACTGAGCTCAACTCACTCTCTTCCAATGTCTCTGTTAATTAAAAATTCTATTCAAATGAAAAATAATAATTACCTTAAAAGTTGATAAACAAGCATACAGCTGAATACGGCTGCCAGGACTCCGGCCACGGACAATCCAAACACGGCCCTCAAACAGGAGTAGAGTGCTCCGTGCACGACCCCACAATCGGCCGTCGAATCAAATACAAATCGGACACCGTTGCGGTCTGCGTCATGTATTTTTTTATGTAGGAGTTCCGGTGGACCAAAGTGGTGGATGGTTCCATGGGGATGGATTCATTCGTAAGTGGATTGTCGATGAAGTTCGTAAAAGAGGTTGGTTTTCGTTATCGTCGTCGTCGGCATTGGTAACAATGATACAATTTCGTCCACGAAGGAAACGACGCACATCACAATGGAAAGAAGAAAAAACATTTTTGTTTTGTTGGAAATTTTTAATGAGTGTAGAAAGTTCTGAAGAAGGCCCTTGATGAAGGGGTAAATATTTGATTTTTGCGGTTTTGATTCGACATACATACCTTCATCAACACCATCCACTTGAGGTTCGATCATGACGGAGTAGCACGTGCACGTTCTTGTCTTTTGCGTGTATTCACATTCTCGCAAAGCCTGCAAACGACTCATATGTAGCACTGTTGTCGTAACAGTGACCAAGGCACATGTTAGGGCGGACGCTAGACCACAGGCTCCTGATAGTTTAATCTGAAAGAATGAAAGAAAGAAAATATGTTTATTTGGTAAACAGTTGCATTCAAACGATTCTAGAATTGCATGCTTAAAGAAAATAAATAACTGGCGCAACAGTCCAATTTGAACCACGGCCTCGAGATGAGTTAGCATCATCTCATTTTCTAGATCGTGACGGTCTGTCTTGTGCAGAGGTGTGTGATCAGCAACACGCTCAACCGAGTTATTTACCCCATAATGGGTACTCATTTAACAGCTGAGTGAGCTCATAGTCCGACACGTAGATCCCTGAAATCGAACCGGGGCCCAGTGCGTTGAAGGCGAACGTGCTAACCGTTGCGCCATCCGGACTACAAGAAATGCATGCTTGAAATATAATAAAAACTAACGATAAGTAACGAACTGCAAACAATATCATACAACTTTCGATAAGTAGGTGAATTATTATCAAATCTAACCGACAAACTTCGTCACTCTTCAATTTCAACTTTTCGCTGAGCCATTCAAGTAGAAAATCAAATTGCCACTTTCTTCGGCAAACTTGTGAAAAGTTAACAAACCTCGTACCAACCCTAAAGTCAACAAACAGCCAATGACAGGGCACTTAAAAACCACGCGTGCACTTCTAAAATTTCTGCACAATGCCGCTGCAATCCAGTTAAATTGAACCATAGAAGCGATGGTCTTTGCGAAAACGTTTTAAAGTTCAGCCGGATTGCTGCAGAAGAAGTTCGGGCTGAAAAAACAGCACCAATGAACTTTCCCCGGGAACAATCTCGAAAATGTTAAAATGTTATCCAAACTTTCCCAATGGGGTCGACGACGACGACAACGGTCTTCAAGATTGCAGTGAATTTTCTTATGAATGTCCACTCAACGTAGGTGTAAGAACCGCCCCCGAGAAAAGCTTCCTTTATGTTGCCTTTGCAAAGAAATCTTTCTAAACTCGTTCCGAAGAAATGGGAATTACCAGCCAAGTTATTTCGAGACACTTTCGCATTGAGGCCAAATAGATCTGCCCTTTGAATAACCTATTGAGATGATGGTCTGAGAAAGGACCAGAGGACAGACCATCATCGCTTGATTGCACAAATTGTTGGTCGGTATAGACTCGGGTGAATTTTTGTCTCGTTTGGTACCGACAATCTTTCAATTGCAGTAACTTTACTGTCGGGTTCCAATTGAAAATTTCGTTGAGCAAATGAAACTCAATGAATGGAAAGTCGGTTCACTGTTCGTGATTCGAATCATGTTGGAACTTCATAAAAGTTTGATTGAGATTTTCCTTAAAATTTTCAATTTCTTGAATAGGTAATCAAAGTTTTCCTTAACAGGATGAAAAGCCGTGCACAAGGATGCTTACGTGGTGTGCAAAATAGCAGAGTAGAAGGATTTTAAATGGCATGAGCATGAGTGTCTTGGATAGTGTTTAGTTATACGAGTTAAGAGAGAAGATGACTCCAAATGATTTTTCGATAATAACCTTTAGAATATCGGATACATGCTGAACGAGAAAGAGAGTGTGAATTCCCCAGAATTATGTTTATAATGCAATAAACTGGATTTTATAATGCGTTTACAAACGTAGCAGGTACTAAAAAAAATGTACACCGAAAAACATTTCATTCCAAACTACTTAAATATTGTACATAGTTAAAAAAAAGTCCGAAGCGTATATACCCTAGACTTGTACAGACCTAGTGATGATACCAATAGTAGCAATTGGTAACGACCATATGCATTAAAAGTGAGTTTCCTATATGGCCAGTTTATAGGGGAGGTTGGCAATCATTCAGGAGGATCTTGACCATTATCAAAATCAATTAACTAACCCATTCTACAAATATTTATCGAATTTTTCATAAGTCGCTAGCTTCATTCTATCGAAAGTTTTTGCTTATTTGAAGTTACACTCGTAGGGGAGGTAGGGGTTCCTTGGGTCGGATCTTACTCATTATTGCCACCAACAAATAAAATCATGCTACAAACATTTAAACAAAATTTCAAGTCTCTAGCTTCACTCTATCGAAAGTCATCGCTTATTTGAAGTTTCACTTGTAGGGGAGGTAGGGGTTTCTTGGATCGGATCTTGCTCATCATTGCTACCAACAAATAAGATCATGCTACAAACATTTAAACAAAATTTCAAGCTTCTAGCTTCACTCTATCGAAAGTTATCGCTTACTTAAAGTTTCATTTGTAGGGGAAGTAGGGGTTTCGCAGGCCGAATTCTACGTATTTTCAATATTAGCCAACTGGATCCTATTACAAACATTTGACCAAAATTTTAAGCCGCTAGCATTATTTTGTCATAAGTTATCGCTTATTTTAAGTTTCATTTCTAGGGGAGGTAGGGGTTCCTTAGGTCGGATCTAACCCATCTTGAATACCAACTAACCCAATCTCACTTCAAACATTTGACCAAAACTTCAAGTCGCTGGCTTGATTCTGTCAAAAGTTATCGCTTATTTTAAGTTGCATTTGTAGGGGAGGTAGGGGTTGCTTGGGTCGGATATTGCTCATTTTTAAAATCAACCAAGTAGATCTTACTAGCAATATTCCACCAAACTTTCAATTTGCTAGTGCCATTCTGTCGAAAGTTATCGTAATTAAAAGAATATTTAATTTTTTGAAATTTTGTAGGGGAGGTAGGCGTTCCTTTGATCTGATTATGCCCAACTTACTACAACTTAATCAGCTTCTCACCCCAGGGTTACATGCCAAAAATCAGGTGTCTACGTCAATTGGTTCAAGAGTTATAGACAAAAAACCCGAAAAGTAGGGTAGTGTGGGGCTCTTTGTAGAAAAATTACCGTTAGTTTTCAACTGATCGATTTTATTTTTCCAGAAGAGTATAAGATTACCCTCACAAGCAATCTACCAAAGCTAGAGCTTTTCATGTTTATTTAATCGGGAGTTATAAATACATTTAACTATTGTACATATGTAGGGGAGGTTGGCGTTCTCTTGGCCTGATCATGCCCATTTTCAATACCAACCAACTAGATCATACTTCCAACATCTGACCAAAATTTCAATGCTCTAGCTTCATTCTATCGAAAGTTATCGTGCGAACGGACAGACAGACAGACAGACGGACAGACGGACAGACGGACAGACGGACAGACGGACAGACGGACAGACAGACAGACAGACAGACAGACAGACAGACAGACATGGCTAAATCGAATCAGGAGGTGACGCTGATCATTTATATATATACATTGCTATACCTCCGGAGCCTCCTTTAAGGTGTTACATATTTCCGTCGTGACAAAAACAATATACCCTATACTAAAAGTCTAGGGTATAAAAACCATTTGGAGACCATTAGTCATGACATGATCCGCTAATTTTACGGATCAGGTGCATGGAAAATCATTGTTTAAAGGTGTAAGTTCCAAGGCCGCGACTGAGCGACTTGCGTTTGCGACTGTGAAAAAAAACTATCGTATCGGAGCACTATCCTTATGTATTTAAAGTTTAGGGGATTGTCGAATGCAGGGTGTAGTTGTACGATTGTACTTTCACATAAAATACACACGAATAGTGCTCCGTTATGATAGTTTTTTTTACAGTCGCAAACGCAAGTCGCTCAGTCGCTGCCTTGGAACTCACAATGATTTGCTAGGCTGCGATTGCGACTCGCGACCAATCGATTCATTATTCAATGATGATCGTGTGGACCCGTTTTGGTAGGCGGGATGTAATAAGCTTGGCATTTGCGATTAAGGCTGGGCAATGTAGTGTAATGGCGCCATTGTGATTGCGACTCTATGGCTGTGAAATGTTCTGCATTTGCACGAGGATGATTGAGGACGGCACTAAACGGTGTTGAAAATCTATCTTTTAGTGGCAAAGTATCTTTTGTTGGAAAGCATCTTTTGTTGGAAAGTATCTTGTTTTGGGAAAATATCTTTTTCTCGCAATGTGTTTGCGATTTGTAAATGAAGGATTTTTGTATGAAAACAGTACTCGTATGTTGCGCAGGATGTGGCTACGCAATCAAGAATTTTTATATAGACGAATGTACTGCAGATGGCATTTCGAATCCTTCGGCGAGGATTTCATATTTTGTCTAGATTTGCCAGACCACATAACTCCAAAAGCCATCTACAGTACTCCTGGGCATTCATCTCTTCGCCCCGATTCATATGACACCCATATCGCCAATATTTCGCTTCACTGCCAAAATTCGATTATTTTGGTCATCACAGAAGGAGTCCATATGTCATATATAGTACTTCTGGGCATTCGCTTCTTCGGCAGACTGGATTTTATTGATAAGGCGAGATTCCTTTGCAAAAAAAATGGGTTGGAATACAGAAAAGCAATAGGCAGAAGCTGGGGCCTTTCAACTTAAGTCATCTACTAGTTTTACATATCTCACGCATTGTATTAAAATCTGGTGAAAGGACCTTAGGTACCCAGAATCAGTGGGTTAAGAGCAAATTTCCCTTGTCACATACTCTTTAGGTATCAATACTGATGGTTCTAAGATGGGTGGGGGTAGAAGCGCGGGGTTAGTCTGATAAACTGAACATACGCCTGACGTTGCATCTACCCAAGCACTTTAGTATTTCCAGGCGAAAGTTACGCTGCGATAGTCATGGCAGCCAACTTGCGTAACCTTTCTAGCGAATCAAGGGAATTTTTCAGTTGATTTCTAAGGAATAGAAGAGCTCATGGATTGGGCTAAGGAAAGCGAAAATCCCCTCTCGGCCAACTCTTAAATTGATTTCCACTTGACAGAGTACGTTTTTCGGTGTGCTATTTTACCAGAAATATCGGACAGAATGTTTTTAGCTTAATGCTTCCAATCTTGTTCTGTTCTAGCATGAAGAAACGCGGCTAATATAATAAATGAAGTCGAACGGGATTATGCTACATATTTTTATAGAAAAAATGGCACACTCATTCATCTATTTGTAACACTGCGAGTACAACACAGACTGATGTGCATACATTCAAATCTGACAATTTTAGCTAAAAACTCTTTCTAAATATGAAATACATTAACACACATTTTCCAATTTACTAAATCCTCTGACCATCAGCTTGGTTAATTGCCAAGGTAACATCTACATACTCTCGCCAGCACAATATCACGAGCATAAAAGGATAATTGAAAGCAGCTCAACACCTTAACAGCAATACCATCAGCATCGCCAATAGTGGTTTGCTCAACCAAGGATGAACTTAAGCTTTAGATTCGGCCAGTTAGAACAACAGTAAACATAACCCCCATTCTCTAATACAACTGGCTTCCAATTGATTCTTTACAACCGACATGCTGTTCCTAATGGAGAAAGCATGTTGAAAGGACCCTTTGTTTCGCCCATTTAATGGAACAGTAAGTTACGTTGCATTCCCGAAGAAAATCACTGTTTGTTGTAGCTGTGGCATTTGTTTCCGCTTTATGATCGCGTGCCCCGCATTAATGAATGGTAGAGTAGCAAACTTACAGAACACCTACGCAACGTTCGAGTCTAAAATCATTGTGTGAAGCATTCTTGTATGTTCCTTGTACATAGGGTTACCAGACGTACACTTTTAAGAGGATATGTCCTCTTTTTCAGTAAATAAATCGTGTTCGCTTTTTTTTCAAAATATAACGAATTGTCCTGTTTTATTATGATTTCTTATAAATCTCTTATTATGTACTTATTAATTTGTAACAGCTTTGTCGACAGCTCCGGCATAGATGAAAAAGGACGCCAGAATTTTTATAATTGCAAAATTCTCGGGCCTTGTGTAAAAGGATTAAGCTTCATTGTCCACATGGAATTCTGCAAAACAATCTCTCTCATATTTCAAAGTAAAGAATATTGAAAATATTTAGTCAGTTCTATTCAATCAAATGTGTTCTTTGATCATCCACGATTCTGACGAAGGCTAGTAAGTCTTTAGCAGGAGTTTACTGATATCCGTAGATCATAAGGTGGTGGCCTACCCGAGAAAGGTATGAGAAAGGTATTCCTTGTCGTTCGATCGCCGGTCATTCGCACAGAATATGTTTTCAAGTCTCAACTTCATTTGTTGAGTTACGGCCTGCAATAATTTAATAGTTTATAAACTCCCTAGGATTCTTCGATTGCCGCAGCCATAGAATATCCTCTCAACCTCTCTCTCTTCTATTCTTCTATTTCTCTCTTCCCTGTTCATACTTATCCCGTATAAATATTATCCTGAATGAATCCAAACCAGTGGTAGATCGATAATTCTGCTTGTTGGTGGATTTATAAGCAGCCTCGTTTCCCTCATTATTATTGCCTGGCTATGTAGGTTCAGAATTCCTCGGGCACAGCTAGTATGGATCTCGGCTTGAAAAATGCCATAATAATTAAAACCCTTGCGTTCAATCCAAGTATCCCAGAAGCTCAGTTTCATATTTATCGGTAAAGCACATGATAAACCTGTGATATTTTTTCATTTCAATGATGCTTGCCTGAGTATTCCGGTCCAAATTGCATGTCGCCCGTAATACAGTCAACGCCCCACCGTTGATAACAATAGCGTCGCCGGTAGTACCCCCAGGGTACCATTAGTTGATTTTCTGGTTATAATCTATCTAGCTATCTATCTACCTACATATATATGTATATATATAAATAAATTTCTTTTTTGTGTGTACCGAACTGGTGCCTAAACTACTGAGCCAATTTAGATGAAAATTTCACAGTTTATTTGAATTAGCCCTCCAAGTGTTTTGATGGT
Organism: Chloromyia formosa; assembly: GCA_964017055.1. Taxonomy (NCBI): domain Eukaryota; kingdom Metazoa; phylum Arthropoda; class Insecta; order Diptera; family Stratiomyidae; genus Chloromyia; species Chloromyia formosa. Next base: position 139,385,425 of record OZ024814.1, read on the forward strand.
AGTTTGCAAAAAAAAATAAAAGGATAATATACCACAAGGAAACATACCATTTAATGACCCATAAAACACAAAGAAAGCTTTTCAACCTATCTTAAAACTTCGCACAGAATGCATAGATGAGTGCAGTCATTAGTTATGGTTGCTTATTCACGAACCTACTCCTTTGAACCTACTTCGTATACCGGACTAGGTCGACCTACTTCGCAATCGAAAAATGATCAGGTTCAACAGTTCAGTGTCATAGCATGAAATATAGTTCCTTTAAGTTTAGTTCGACGTCGGAGCAGTTGAAATATTAACAGTGAGAAAGTTTAATAGTTCCGCCTGTCGGTATCAGAGCATGATCAGATCGTTTAAGGGAGGTTTCAGTCGAAAAATAGGAAGATAATTTTATTATTTTTTGTTACATCATAACTCCGGAAATATTGAAGCTTGCTCAATGAACTTTTTTTTTGTTGGATTTGTATAAGTTTTTTCTTGTAAAAGTCGTAAATTTATTAAATTCGAGCAAATTACAACCATTTAAAGCCTCATTTTTTTATAACCAATATTCATCTAGTTAATGTACCTTTTTACAAAAACTACTAAAGCTTTTTCAATTTTTCTCTTTTCTATATATAAAGGAAAGAATATTGAACACTTTGTCGTTTTATTTTTTGGATTTACTTTTTTTAATGTTTAACGTGAAATTATTGGTGTGGAAAACTTTAACACGTTTTCACAACCCTTTGAAACATTTTTCCCTTACTTTTAATAGGATTTTTTTTTTTAAATATAAAACCTTCTGATACTATTTAAGAACGATTCATAAAAATTTGAGCCTCGTAGGATTGATAGATGCCTAGAAAAGGTCATTGAAGAGGAAAAAACGTGATTTTTCAGGAGAGCACTTTTTCTAAGGGATGACGTTTCACGACGTATTTCAGTCTAAAATCGATACTTGGGTTATCGTTGAAACCAGGAATGATATCCAATCGATCGGTGCGATCTTTTAAAACCTTGTTACTAGTATTAAAATACCTATAAACAAATATTTTATGAATTTGTTCAATATGAGCAACTAGTACAATTCAGGTCTTTTAGAATGCCATTCGCTGTTTGTAGTTATGGAGTAGTTCAAGAAAATTTTTTTTTATCCATTATATCCATTTTATCCCCCCCCCCCCTTAAATCTATGATGGAGTGAAAGAACAGAAAAGTAGATGAGATTAGATGATGTGACATATACGATGTCATTACGTTATATCGAAGGTGTAGAATTAAGTGTAGAATGGAAAATTTGAATAAAAAAAATATGATATTTCAGTTTAATGGTATAGCAAACCCAAACAGGTTAAATTTAATCATTCTATTGCAGCCTGGCTCAATGGATAATACGGTTTTGGTTATATTCGTTTTGTGGTAGGTACGGTACGCGGCATAGCCGAGTACACACTGTGACATATGAAGTAGAGGTACTTTATCTAGTCACACGCTAGTATAAAAATACTCGTACAATACTATTGAAAAATGTCCTCATTTTTAGATCGACCAATCTGGTAACCCTACTTGTACATGACCCACTCTCATTCTGCCCATGACCGCCTCCACAGCGCAGGTTCAAAAGTAGCTGTGTTACATATGCGAAGGCGTTATCAATGAAATAGCTATGAATGTTTCACAAGCAAATTGGTTGTTTTGACAACAGATTTCATTGCAGCCGCTATTCAAAAGTTCTTTCGGAAATCTTGCTGTGTGCCTATGGCACGTTTCTCAATTGTTCCTCTCCTCAGACGCGTTCGCCCCTACCAACCAATGAATCCAAGGATCCAGCAGAGTAGGTAGATGATGATGGCAACAGAGCATGAAATCAGTCGTTGGATCCTTTGTTTTGCCAGCTTCAGATGCCATTAGGATGGCGACCAATCTACCCACCAACAATTGCAAACATGGTGGGATTGAAAACTGTTAAGCGAGTGACGGATGATTACAACAAAACACTCTGTTTATCGATCCTTTGTAAATAGACGAGACGAAGAATTCGCAAAAATGTTTGTGCAGCGTTCGGGTCTGGACAAAATGGAAAATCGACAATATGTCCATGGATGGGTGTGCAAACATTGAATGTCTGAAATTCCATTGAAAGGACTACGTTGATAGTAATGTTTGCAACATTCATGTAAATTATGCTGACCAGTGATGCTTGTGTGCAGATATAAACATATGTGAGGGAATCCTATATTTGATATGACATCGGGAGGAAAGCGTAATGCGAGCCATAGACGCACGAACTAATCCGCCGGATTGGTCGGGCATCAACCACTGATACGCGAACCGTATTCATACAATTTTCACTCGATAAAAGTAGTCAAACAAGTCATTCACTACCGCCGCGACCCGCTTCGCATAAGTGTATAGAGACAGCGCGGCGACCACCTTTTTTGACCCTATATTGTCGTTGTTGTTTGGGTTGGCAATGAGTTGGCGTCGAGCACAACAACTTTTCATACATTTTTGAAGGACTATCGGATTGCCTTGTTGTGTGATTTTTAGGGTTTTGTAGTAAAACAAAACCCTTATGAAATCGGTCAAATGTCTGTCTGTTCGTCTGTCCGTCTGTCCATGGAATATCTCACGAACGGCTGAAGCTACATACATGAAATTTTGTAGGAATGTGTACAATTACTATAATTCACCGGAGAAAGCGAATCGTTGTAATAGGTCAACTTTAAGGGGAGGTCCCCATAGAGGGGAAATGAAGGTCGAAAAGGTACCGTCGAGTACATTCCATTTTTGGAATTTTTTTCAAATTTGAAGAAACGGGAAAAGAGGGAGAGGGGAAAATATGTCATCCGAGTTTGTCCCCCCACCCTTGCATTTCGAGACCGTTATACTTAGAAATATGAAAATTTACAGAAAAGCGCCATTTTACTAGTGTAGAAAACCTAGATTTCTAGAATTTTGAAATTTCATCAGAAAAGGTTAATAATAGTACATTTCTATAGTTTCAGTTAGCACAACCCTGCACCCCTTACGCGTACCCGAGGTCAAAAATATTGATGGCCAATGATAACCAACATCATAGGCAATAATATTTCTAAGTTTCATTATAATCACATAATATTTAATAATAGTACATTCATTTAAAGTTCGGCATTTTGACACTATCCATACAAAAAATACACCTACCGGCCTCATAGGTGTGAGTACTACTTTCATGTTGTTTTTCGTAGTGCGAATTGCAGTTATTTAATTAATCATTTTTGAAAGGGTAAAGATTGGTTGGGGGCGCTGTGTCTTAATTGGCCAACTTTACCGGGTGGAAGGGGGGTCCACATAGAGGCGAAATTAAGGTCAAATTTTTTTATCGACTGGTACGAGTATAAGCAAATGAGGTGTCGTGAGAAAGGTAATGATGAGTACATTCCATTTTTTGGCATTTTCTCGAAATTTATAGAAAGGGGAACTGTGGGGGAGGAGAAAATATTAGTTCGTAATTTGACCCCCCCTTGCCTGCATTTTGAGACCGTTATACTTAGAATTATGAAAACTTACAGGAAGTGGGTTTCGAAAAACATATAAAATGGAAAATAGTGGAATTTGTATATCTTCTCAGAATAGGTCAATAATAGTTTATTTGTATAGTTACAGTTAGCACACCCTTGCACGCCTCAAACACGTTCGAGGTCAAAAGTACTGATGGCCAACGATAACCAACACCTTAAGCAATAATATGTTCTAAGTTTCGTTACAATCACGTAATATGAATTGGCATGTAAAATGTAAGTGGGTAAGACATTTTTATTGCGTTTTTTCTATCCATCTGAGTGATATCAAGAAGAGCAAGGAGGCGATATTTATAAACCAAAATAAGCACTTGCTACAAAACCCTCGGATTGCGGGCGTAGCCCTCTATATTCCGGTTTCATTTTGTGAAGGTATCACAATAAACTTGTAGTCCGGATGGCGCATCGGTTAGCACGTTCGCCTTCTAAGCACTGGGCCCCGGTTCGATTCCTACTGAATGCGGTAGTTTTCGATAAAAAAGGGGATTTACGTGTCGGACTATGAGCCCACTCAGCTGTTAAATGAGTACCCATTTATGGGGTAAATAACTCGGTTTAGCGTGTTGCTGATCACACACCTCTGCACAAGACTGTCACGATCTAGGAAATGAGATGATGCTAACTCATTTTGAGGCCATGGTTCAAATTGGACTGTTGCGCCAGTTATTTATTTTTATTTATCACAATAAACTGACCCATTCTTGAAATAATAATTAACGTATCTTTTGCACTTTAAAAAATTTACTGATAATGGGTCCACGAACAGAACGGCCCAATAGCCCTAGCTAAGAAAGTCGACATCTTAAAGCGGTTTGATATCGATACGAATGTATAGTCTTATACAGTCAATCAAAATGGTCTCACTATTGAGGGGAACCAATTTAGAACCAATTTCTTCGTCAAGTCTCAAGTTGCTCGGTCCCGACAGTGCATGGCGTTTGTTGTTTGTTTTTAAGAATAAAGCCAATTTTTTAAGCATTTGTAAATGATTTGTTTGATAACACAAAACAATGAATTAAATCTTAATTAAATTCAAACTCAGATATTTTTACCGTCCACGTCTTAGAATCATAACCAAATTGAACGACGCCTTTTAATACATCATATGACCATTATGGTTCGGGCTAATATCACACGGGTTCTCACTTCTCATACCTCGACGCCCGGGAGATTGACGGCCATTAAGCATTGTTAAAGGTGCGTTACTGTTAGACACACGATGGTCGCACATTATTCGAGATTAGCGATGAAACCATAGAGCACGGAACACTATTTGTATGTATCTTTTTGATCGTCGTCTGCAATCGGCGCAGAGTGGTGCCTAGTTAAAGGCACCTTAAAGCACAGGATTCAATGGTACAATCTTCATGGGCCATATGTGTATATGTCCGTAGAAGTTCCCTTCTCATTGCTAAATACGTGTTTGATTGTTTGAACGAAGGAGTGGAATAAGGATAGGTTTTCTTGTGAAACGATATTTGTTCCTGAAATATTGGAGGGTTGTTGCTCCCCCAATATTTGGATTGGGGGGGCAAAAAGTGCCTCGCCCCCCATAGTCAGCGCCTATGGTTATAAAGTAGCTCCATTTTATTCCGAAGTCGGAATGTGCGAAATGTAGTAGAGGATCTCATTTTCGAGACCGTTGTACGGGATGATGGTAATGGGGAGGTGAATTGTCAGTATCACGCTCGGCCCGCATTTACTCTAATAATTCTTATGAAATTAATGAACTCACTTTCAACTGAGTCGACTGGTGGTCGGCGAGAAAAGCGACAATTCGAATTTGCTGACAGTAGCGTCAGGATCTCTCGTTTGATAGACCAACGCTCTACCTATAGAGCTACTGTGGTTTTATATTAATTGTATGAGACAGTGGTAGCACGGATATCGCGTGTATCCACGCGGGCAGCTTTAAAGACAACGTCTCGACTGCCTTTTGTGACGAGCCGGCTTTGGTTAAACCTGGCCCCAGTGGCATTGCTAGTGCATCTGGGTCGGTAGAAAGTGGACCCGCATGTCATATAGACACTGATTCTGAGGCTTTGGGAAAACCTGGCCCAAGCTGTGTGCACGGGGGCTAAATATGGAGGCAAATATGCCTCCAAATCCTTCTAAGATCCGCTTAAGGACGCAATGCAATGCGGCCAGCCTCCGCAGCTATCTGGAAAAAATACTGCAAGAGCTACGGACCGACAAGCAAATTGCATCGTTGAAGTGGTTAATGTATCTGAGGCGGCTGTGGAACAACCTGCGATGGTGAAAAGAGACACGTCGGAGGAGAACCCGCCTGTTGTTACGAAAAATACCAATTTCTCTCTCAATCATCCCTTCCACTATTAGTCAAAGACGCCAACCACTATACGTCGCCCGATCAACTAGAAATGTTCCGAAACAGACAGATCCAAGAGACTATTGCCTGTGAAAACTCGTTGCCAAAAAAATAATTCTCGCAACCTGAGATTCTCCAACAAATAAAACATGCATCATTCGTTGCAAGTTTCTCAAAGTTTTCCAACATATCAAAAGTACTTACCAAATAACTATAACGATTCCTTCGTCGCGCCAAACTCATTATACAAACACCAGTCAGGATCAGCTGTAAAGAAGCAGAAAACAAAATTTAAAACTCAATAAAATCGCAACTTTCATTTCGCTAGATAAAATTCATAATGAACAATATGAGCCAAAGTAGAAATCTAATAAAGCCAACACACGAAAGACTTTCACAGAACATTTCTCATCTGTCCTCAACACTCCCTGCCATTTTCTCCTAAACACTTATTAAATCGAACGTAATGGGCCATACGTGTAATGGAAACGGAATAGAGGCGGAAACGAAAGCCTAAGCACACACACAAACGTCTCCATATTCCATAATATTCCACACAAAAACAGAATATTGGTCTATTCCATTTTACATCCTATCAGGAATCGAGCTTCCTTAAAGTGTATCTGAAATTTTCGCTTGATTATGGGGCATTCTCGTATGGAGGTGTTTCTCAGCGATGTAGCATTCGAGTTTATATCCCAGAGGACTTTTCTCAAGTCCCCCTCCCTACGACCGAGAGGATGAGTCAGTCAAAAGGAAAACTTTCAAGTACTCCACCACATCTCTCCATGATGATGTGGCTTCCTTTTCACATATCCTTGACAGCTAGAGCATTTTCCGCAATAGTGTCATGTACACTGCTATATGTAGTACGGAATCGGTTGAGCCGAAAATAGTTTAAGGGCGAAGGGAATATAAAATCGGTGACGTGGGCTTAACCACGATTCCTCGCTTCCATTTCACATTAGACCCCGAAATACCACATACCGGGGTTGCTTGTCAATGCTGGCCTGAATATGTACAGGTGGAGGACGAGGAAAAACAATTCAAAAGACATGGCAAAATTGTGGATTTTGTGATGCTTCAATGTTATTACACCATTAGTTAAAGTGACTATGGCGCTACCTGGTTAAGGTACTGCGACAAAGTATACATTTGCTTTTGTCTCAGTTTCAGATAACAATGGAATTTAGGACAGACGCAAAGTGGTATTTCCAAGCAGTTGTTAGTCAAATATGTGGGCATGTTTTCTTAGTTATGGTCAAGGAAAAGTTGGGAGCTTTTATTAGGCCAATTAGATGCGGCTTAGATAAAATGCTTCTTACTTACTGTTTTATTTATGGAACAAGGTATATGAGTATTGGAGTTTCGAAGTGTACTTACAGTTATGCAGATTTGTGAAAGATTTTTGAACATGAATATGTTTTTTTGGTCTATGATCTGCAGAAAAGTTAATTATTTTCGCGTTTCCACTCTTGCGCTATATCTCTCTGTGATATTTTGCAAGGTTGAATAAAAAAATTTCGTTAAGTGTCCCCACTATAGGATACTACGACCATCATGCACGTGCATTGTGCACGGAAGACAAATGAAGAGAATTCAATGAAATGTAGATTGTAGATAGGGTCACAACTAAAACGACGCTGCGCCGGGGAGTTCGCTTCACGCAAGTTGGGTATTTAATACAACGTACACTGCCGGAGCTGAAACGATGCCGCAAAGAAGGAAGCTCTGATCTACTTTCTGTATGCATGCCGGCTTTGGAAAGGGGGGAAACTTTCTTCACTAACATACTCATTATCTCTTGGAAGGGTACCAGGGAGGTAATACGCTTTTTTTTACGCGGGATGAGTGTGAGAATGGACCTCAACGAACCTCACAGAAGAACTTCGACAACACAGGTTTTCTTCCTACGCCTAGATGTGAAAAAAAAAAAAACAGGGAACAAAAGCGCTACTTGTGTCTTTAAACCCTTCACGAAGTAGGATATATTAACTTTGTCACGAAGTTTGCAACGTACAGAAGGAAGCATCTCTGACAATATAAAGTACGATCATATACTTGGTCGATATGACGAGATGAGTCAATTAAGCTTTGTCCGTCTGTTTGTATGCAAACTATTGTACTTTCTCAGTTTTAAAGCAATTGAGCTGAAATTTTGTACGAAGCCTTCTTTCTGTTGCACGCTGTATATATGTCGGCACCAACGGAATCGAGCCACTACGTCATATAGTCGCCATATGGACGACCGGTCCAAAAGTCTGCTATTGTGAGAAAAACTTGTTTGTTTCTAAATATTTCTTTACCAAATTTCATATTATCCAATCTATCTATCGTATCGTATCTACCGCCCAACCACATTTCCAAATTTGACTGATATCGGCCTGGTATTTCATGTACATCCTATAGGAACATAGGTATCTTGTTTTTGTCGCGCTCGGTGGCCGTGATCGCTCGGTCACCGCTCTATGATACTATTCTAGAGCTCGGAGATCAAATCTCGGCGCGATCAAAAACTGCCTGTGAGTACTAATAGAACTCTCACAGTGCTCCGAGCTTGTCAGTATAAAGACGGCACGGATAGGAGGTGCATGCTAGCAACTGCACTTCCGAAAAGAAGATATGCTATTGAAACGTCAACAAGGCATAGAAATGCTAGATATGTTGACGCGCCCATGCCCCTGGAGGGGTCAAGGCAACTAGAGACATCTCCCTGAATTTTACAGCGTTCTTCAGGCGGGGATTGCGGCTATTTGGGAGGTTCTCATATGGCTCGAGCGTAATGTCATAGCTGCTAGAGACATTATCATTTTCACGGATAGTCAACCGGCGATTAAATCCCTTGAGTTTGTGATTATAAACTCAAAGATTGTTGCCGCATGCTGCACCTGTCCCCTCCGGTAAAATTTGTAAGGACAACTCAAGAATAACAACAAGTTTATACTATTTGTCAATACATATAAATCTACTGGCAGAGGGGAAAGTTCTATGGAATGATCGTTCTTGTAGAATATCAATCCTCTTTGCCTTGAGCCATATTATTCTGATCGTCAAATCGGTACTCGTGTATTACAACGAACAATTTTGTTTGTTAACGGAAAAAACAAAACCATTTCAAGAAAAATTCTTCGATATTGTCGCAAAACATGATTATTGCCTTTCTGCTAGGCAAAGTAAATCGCTTTACATAAAATCGGAACACGAAACATCTGCGTCTGACTAGTGAAGTGAGAAATCATTTCAAAAGAAATATTAAATTTACTTTTTCTTAATCTTGACTGAATGGAACAAATCTAGCAATTTTTCCTTTTTTATCGCATATCCTACCAATCAAATTCAATGTCTATGCATACGAGTACTATTATCCAGTATGTAGCACTGTGTAGATTGTTGAATACTCAAGCCTCAAGGCTGTTCGTAGTGGAACGTACGAAATATTTTGTAAACGCCCTTTTCTCTCCCCTTTCACCCGGAAATTTGATTAAGATGCTATGAATTGGAAATGGGAATAAAACGGAAAATAGAAAACGAGGCACAAAAAGGATACCTTCCCCGAATGTATAGTACACGAGTCCACAGGCAAAAAGGCACAGTTTTTAGCATATAGTCACATGGGTATAATACAATTTGGTCTCCATATTCCCCAATCGCACTTACCACCGATCCCATATGACGAGATGAAACCGGAGAAAAAATAAAGCGGATGCCGGGAAAGGATGGATGGACGATTGTGAATTTCAATAGTTGAAAATGTGACGGGAAAATACAAATAGAATTTTTCCCGTGGTGCGTAGGACAGAAAAAAAAAGTTTGCTCCACATGAAAAAAATTAATTGAATAGTTTTTTTTGTCCAGGACTGCTGCGACTGAAAGATTATGGAGATTATGGAGTATGATGACTTTTTATTAAATTTATCCTCTTTTTCATATTATTGCACATCTCGCGGTAGACAATTGTATGCTTTTCAATGTGGAGCAATAAAATTTTATATTTATGCATATATATGATGGAGAGTTAAAGGCTTTTAATGGAATTTTCAGTTATGCATTCTTTTTTTTTCAGATGTTTTTCCATAAATGAAAAAAAAATAAAATAAATCATGTTTGAATCGGCGAGCTTCAGCGAATCATCCAGACTTGCATGTATGAATACATACAACTCCATTAATTGTATGATCGATTATTTTCGAACCGTTGGAATCATTATTGAATTTTGGAATTGTATTTTAAGAGCTTGATAAATAAAAAACACTTTTTTTAAGTACGTATTAATGCAGAAAAAATTGAAAGGGTTGGATCTTTCGGATTGATAAATATGGTGCCCATACGACGTGAAAAACTCTTTCGAAAAATGAAACTTTTGAATAGTACTCGTAAGCATAGAAATTGCATTTTGATATGGGAACATTTGAAGCATTCGTACCATTCGATTGCCTGTTTTGTATACCTTTATCGTTGAATATGTTCCATAACACAGCTATAGTTGGCTATAGTCAACTATCAGTGACTATTGCTGTTCCATAACTCGAATAGGCAACTATTGTAGTCGACTCGGGGCACCGAAATAGTGCATGGAGAAAGTGTGTATGCATGCTTTCGCTTAAGTCGAAAATGTGCATATTGGCAGTTGTGTGGATTGCCACTATTGCACGCAAGAGACTGTGGAACTCAGAGCGAGCGAAGCGAGTGTTCATGTTTGTGAGATACTGAGGGTTTTGATCCCTTAAGCGCGGAGCGAGCGGAACCCACGCAAGAGGCTTTTGCACCCAGAGCGAGCGAAGCGAGCGTACGTGTTTCTGTAACAGCCTTCAGTATTGCACAAACATAAAAGTTCACCTAGCTGGCTCTGGCCGCAACGGCGGCAACCCGACCCAAAATCAGCAAGCATGCACACATTCGGCTTCAAACCGAAAATATATAATACATGCACGCACAATTTCTCCATGCTTTATTTCATGGTCCCGTCGACTCTCGTCGTTCCATAAGGCACAATAATCAGCTATTTTAGCCTACGATGAAAGAATAGATCGTTGATTTTAGCTCGTGCTTATGAGCTTAGCTATCGATAGCTGTGCGTAATGCACAAAGTCAAAGTGACAGTAAACAGTCGATGTTGTGCATAATTATTTTGATTAAGAACTGTTTTATGGAGTTAAGTGCACATCAATTTAGGAAAAATTGGTGCGAAAGAGTGTGCGTGGAAAATCTTTGCGTGGAAAGGGAAATACAATACCTACGCAAATTTGAGTGTAATGAAAAAAGATGGCGGTGTTTGTGCTATTTTACGATTATTGTCGATCCAATACACTCAGAGGTATAGCTGCCTATGACAGTAGTCAGAGTTGATTACAGCTTTTTGCTCCTTATATATCACGTAGAGGGAATCTTCAGTTTGCCACGACGGAAATACGTCATACCTTAAAGAATGCATCCTTCTGCCCCCTTTCCCCTTATTCGGCCAACTCCGCAAAATATTTGTTGACCAAAACATGTTTTCTGACTCTCCGACCCCTAAAGATTACGTCATAAAAAACTAAGTAGTCGTAGTCGCTTCACTTTTCTGATAGTCTATTGGGTTTACCAAGTGTGAAGCATTTTCTTTTAAATGTTTGCCACATGATGATTCTAGTTCTTAAATCGTAAAATCTTTTGAATGATAACCCGATTCGTTCGGTCATATTTGTTGGTCGGGATTTATCTGTGTACTTTATCTCTCTCTCTATTGCTCTAACCCCTTGTGGGGCATAGCGCGTCAACTGTTCCATGTGGCCCAGTTGACGTTTCTTGGCATAAACTGGTTTCGGAGAATGCAGTTGCCAGCATGCACCTCCTGCACATCCATGGCCACGAACTTCGTCGTGGACGGGACTCGAACCCGTACTTTATACACTCCAAAAATTCTAATACACGAGACGCGTTTACGCAATCACGTAATTTGTAGCCGTTGAGCGTAAACACGACCAGTGTTTACACGAGGGTCGAGTTGACACTTTTGAATCGAGCCGGGCGGCTTTCGACGCCGTGTTTACACGAGTCGCATTTACGAATCGACAGCAAATGTACTCTCAGAAATATTACGTGTTCGGTATCGTTCAGTTGTTAGTCATTAATTTCTTTTATAAAATTGAAATTGTAAATCTGTGGGACTTGTCTCCATTTAACAAAAAAAAAACGTAGATTATTGTTATGTGCAATCAGCACACTTTGGCTAGTTGAAGAAGAGGAGGTAAAGAAAAGAAAAAGGAGAATTTGCAAGAGAGAGAAATATATCTCCAACGCGACAGGGAAAACATCATCGAAAAGTTCTAAATACAACCTTACTAGTGCAAATGTAAAATTGCTGCGAAGTTCGTACAATATATTTGCTGTTGGACTCTTCGACTCATCAACGGAAAGTGAATTTAATACGGGATCAAATGAGTGGTTTTATGTAAAAAATCAGCTCTATTGGCAAATCTACAAAGCCTCCTAAGGTGCAATATATTTTCGTTATGGCAAAAATAATATACACTGAGGCCAGTTGGGCACGGAACGCACGATACACGAGTTTTCCCTCAAAAAGCGCTAGTGACGAAATAGCTTTTTATGTGCGACGAATGAATTAAAATTGCACATCTGTATAGAGAACTTGCTGGCACTGGTTCTTTTTGCAGAATCTTGTACGAGTATACCGTACGTGCCATCAAAAACCAGTCTAAACCTTCAGCAAAAATAACTTGACATCCATCCATCCAACAGCCATGAGACCCATCTTGGCTGCTTGCAACCACCTACCACAATGTAAAAGCCGGCCTGTATAATCAAGATGACAGCAATTTTACACGATCGTACGATTCCAAATTGTTTGAAAGCGTTCACGCGTCGGATTCGTAAACCCGATTGGTATTTACACGCGAAGCGTATTAACGCTTCGGTACGCTTCGTCAGCTAACATGGTACGCGTTGTCGTAAACCCGTTTGCTGTTTACATGGGATGGTTATCGCGCCCGACGGGTTTACGCGTAACGTGTATTATTAAAGAACGTCACGTGTATTACTATACAACGAACGAATCGCTGAATGACCGCTAAGCTAATTGGGCCCTCGGACGGTGCAATATGTTGTATACTAATTTGGAGATAAAGTTTTGAGCAAAATATTGAACGCATCACACTAGGCAAATTATTGTTCAATATTTTGTTAAAAGTTTTGAACATAATATTGAACAAAAATTCAGTAGAGTCGATGTGCATGGTTGTGGTTGATGATTAGTATCGAACATGTATTTTCAGCGTGTGGTGCCATATTCGGTGATTGTGGTGTATACCTTGTCGCCTGTCGGTGGTCCAGAGTTCGCAACCCTATGAAATACATTGTAGTCTCCGATGGTCACCTACAATAATTTTTAAAATGTCGATGTTTCCCATGTGTTGGCACGCTTAAATTTTGTTTTTACAATTTCACATCGATTTATTTAAATTCGCATTTTGGGCGAACTTTATTATGAAACCGCAGAAACCACTTGGCGCCACGGAAAAGGTAATCGAATACCCTGTGTTGTAAAAAATACTTTACTAGATTATCTAACGTGTAGAAACACCGCATTCTGCCATCACAAAGCAGGCGGTCCTTTTCGCCTCACCAAAGGGTTGAAATGCTTTCACCAGTACTCCTCTGCATTCCTCCTTTCACCTCGAATCACGCGACAGCCATATACGAATATACCACAATTTCTTTGAACACATTTTTCAATTGAACAAATGCATCCATATATTTTTTTCTGGTGTCCGATGTCGACGACTTTTCTCCTTCCAAGCAGTTCGCATGGTTCGAGACGCACAGACGAGTACATCGATTCGCTTACGTGTCGCACTATGGACGGCCAATGTGCGGATCTTCATACATTTGCCTGGGAAGTGAAGTTCGAATTGCAGATGAGCCGATTACGAGACGAATATGAGACGACCCGTGTGCGGAGGACCTTAATTGGCATACCTTCATGTAGTATAGAAATGTATGTAGCCAGCCGAAGCCATCGTACAATATGAGGCCATACAGGCAGATATTCAAAATTATATTATGTATGTATGTTCAGTATTCATGAAACAAGTTATTCAAGTTCAGTAGATTCAAGGACTTATTTCACGAAGGAACAAGGTCAGAATACATAATTTTTTTTGTCTTCACCAAAATTTCCATTATTCCCGAAAAAAAATGCTTTATCACTATCAGTAATTATTGATCCACAAAATCAAATAGTCGTTAATTTTTAAACCTTTTTCTCCCGCCATTTTCAATGACACATCAAATCGACATTTTACTCGGTTAGTTAACTTAATTATAGACCATTCCCCTCATACCCCTTAAAAAATTTCCACTGTCTATCAGCGATGTTCACATATTTTACCTTGAAACTTTCAAAGAGCGACATTCAATTACGTGGTTTGGTGACCTGGAAACGTGAAACCAAACCACCTTGGAAAACTTTTTCTATTTTTATTCCATCTTTACGTAAAGAAATTTTCCATTGTTCCCTGCCAAATGGGAAAATGAGCACCAGAAAATTGAAAAATCTTTTGATGTTGGAATATAATTAAGAATAAGAACAATTAAGGGACTATTGCTTGGCTTTCAATGTGAACTTTAGAAATTTATAAGCTAATTAAACATTTCCATCATGACTTTTTTCAAGCTGTACTCGTTTATCCGTCCGAAATCCGCAAATTATGTATGATGACCAATTCGATTGCTTATCCAGGCTTAAGTAGTTTGACAAAATTTAATTAAATTCGAATTTTTTTCTTGAAAAATAATTTGTCGATCACATCGGAGCCCGTTGTTGATTCTGAATTTGTTCCAAAGAGAAATACCAGAGCACCCGACATCGGGTTGTAGTTTTCTCTCCGATCTTGAGCCTTGATTTTGTCTCGCATTATATTAGTTGAGGGCGTGATGCAAATAGCTACCGGATATATAGATAGCACGGTTAAAGCATGAACGTGCTGGCTATTCATAAAACGAAATATCCCGAAATAAGGGTCTTCGACGAAGACTCGTATGCGTCACGGAAAGAAAAGCGAAAAACTACCAAGAAACGCTCTTTACGTGACACAACGATTTCGCGTTTTTCAACTTTCTGTAGTTCGGGCCCGGGTGGTCTCAGGGGTTAAAATTTGGTAAGATTTTTTTGTCGGTCTCCTGGTTAGGGTTTTTAAAAATCAACACGATTCAATGAAAAACACCCGAAATATAGCTGTTTGAATATCGCGAGTTTTTTTTCGACAGGGCTACAGTTTCATAGAAAGGACTCCGAGACCTGATTTTCGCGCACGCCTTAGTTTTGTTGCATAGGCTATAATTTGTTCCAACATTTGTTGCAGATCAAAAAAAAATTTAATAATTGAATATTCAAGGTAATTAAAATATCAACAGACTTAATTCCAATGACTTTTCTCGTAGAATAAGTACTATTCACAATATTCGGCAAGATGCATTACCAAGGCAGATTTTTTACATTTTTTGCTAAAAAGAAATAAAATCCTCAAGGCTCTATTTATCAGAAAGTGATGCTCGCACGAAGCTGACTTTTATATCAAAATTTAGAAAATTTAGTTTTTTTTGTAGAACGCTTAGTTACGGAGATACTGCGCATTAAAACATTTTCCGGCACGATTATTTTCCCAAAATCGTTTTTTTACGATATTGGTTTTTAGTCATTTGCTTTGCAAACTGGTGGGAATATGGGATTCGTGCTTATATATTGTAAAACCAAAGATAATAAAATTTACTATAAATTCATTACTGATGACTTTCTTCGTCGGATAAATACTTTACCCAATATTTGATAATATCAATAAGTAAAAAGGAGAAATTTCATTTTTTGGAAACAAAAATCAATATTTGAATAGCTGTGTTTTTGAAAAAAAAATGAACGCTGGAAAAAAATTATTAAATATAGGTATTTCAGCAAATTTAATATATGTACTTTCAAACGGATCCGATTCACTTGGCTTGAACAAACGGGCATCTTACTTATCTCAGATTATAGATATTTCAATTATCATGAAATTTGATCCCAATGATTTTCCTCGGGGATCACTACTTTTCTCGATATTGGCAAAAACATCACTAAAACGAACATTCTTCACAAATTAAGAATAAACTTTTTCATTTTTGAATAGCTTTTATTTTCAGGAACTTCTGAACATACAAAGCTCATTTTGGTGTCAAACTTTAGCATATTATAAAAAATATAAAAGTAACTTTTTTTTGTAGGATGTATAGTTTGGGAGATATTAAGCAAAAACCGAAAAAATTGCAAAAAAAAGAGACGAAAAAAAAAACAAAAACATAAAATTTCGTCTTTTTGGTCTAACGGGGTTACTTGGTCAAAATTGTTGTTGGTAAACCCCAAAATTGTCTTTAGGAACCGACATACCATTGGAATCAATATTTTTTTACGAAAGAATAAAAATAGTTACAAGTATATTAAAATAACCGCCCAAAGGAAAGCCAAAAACATTATTTTTGCCAATAAAAAAATTTTACAACCGAATTTTTGCTGGAAAACCCCGAATTCGTGTTCAGCACCCCCAAAAACATAAAGGTACACAAACGTCAAAAGGTCTGCAAAACTTTCCATCTCAGCCGTTTAAATGAACCAGCAATCTTAGGCTATTCGCTGAAATGATCCTAAATGAATTGTAAAAGGTCAGTATCTTTTCGCGTTTTGATAAACTGTAGCTACGTAGTATGGGTAGTACGTCAGTCTTTGATAACCAAAAGTGTGTGTAAGGTTTCTTAACTCTCTTGAATGTAAGCAAAGCATTTCTCTGTACATGCATCTATTCTCGGCCTAACTAAAATTTTCCATCTATTAAAAAAAGGCGTTTCCCCAGCACTCAGTTACGATTTTGACGGCGACTGGGCCCCTTTTTTCCCGCCGAATACAATATTTTTGGAGATAGTTATGCCACTGCAACCAGCAGACCCCTCCTGTTATCTGCTCGACTACCTTCCAGCACCTATGTACGCATCCCTAGAGGAATCTGGACAGTCCCCAATGACCGTACCGTCAACTACATAGACCATACGTCATCAGTTAAGGAAAATGGGCATACAACATTTCTACCTAATTCCGAAAATAGCACATTCGAAAAAAACGAGGAAGCCATTGATACACAAAAGAACAATGAAGCGCCAGGAATCGACGATCCACATACAGAACTTTTCAAAAATGGCGGATGCAAGCAAAAAAGGAAATTCCCAATTGTTCCCTTGTTACAGCCGGAAGAGTCTTATTCGATTTTATCAACGATTTCATCATCCTTAGACCGAGTCCTTTTGAATCGATTGTGCTCCGTATATTTAGGTATTTTTGGATATGTGTGCTTACACCCTATACGCAGCGTTATGAACGCAATACATATTGATGTCGTTTGAAACCGAAATATTGGAAATTGCAAAACCGGAAATCAATCTATTCTTTATACTTTTGTCGGTCTCTGGAAATCAAGAAATCTAAGAAATCCGGGTAATTTTTGCACTGTGCTCAGCGACTTCTTCAAAATGAGCGCACAGTGTTCCAAGAAAATAAATCCCGGAATGGCGACGGATAAAGTGAGTTGAACGTATCAAATGCAGAAATATTTATTTTCCCCGGTGTGGGCTCAATACCGTGGTACAGCACCAGATATAGTCCTGACTTAAAATAGAAAAAAGGACCGATTGAAAAATAAATATCTACTCGCATATAGCATTTAATGTTTATCATGACGACAAGGCATGTTACAAAAGACTTGACTTTTTTTTTTGTGTGAGTGGAAAAATGAGATTTTGGCATCATCGCAAAGGTCGATGGTAAAATATTCACCGGTACTCGTGGGTTGAATGAAAATAATATTATACTTTCATGGAAAGTTCTCTTGGTACATATTAGTAAAAATCATATCAGCAGGAAATGGCTCCATGAAAAATCGTTCCAAAACTAAATTTACTCGCATTCTTTCGACCATCTCTCTTTAACACCCACTGCTTTTACAATGAACAACTTTGCCCTACCAAATATTACATCTCTTAAAAAGCCTAGTATGTATCTGGGCGAGTGCTTCCTTTTTATTCTAAGCCAGAGACTTCTCCTGATAGAGAACACAAATTTAAAAAAAAAAAACTTGGTTTAAATTCAAATTGTTTTTCTATCCTTCGTAATTCTTAAACTCCATATTATGGCGATTCCTCCATCAAAAGCAAACCTTATAAATTTCGGCAATCTTACTTTGATAACCGACTAACAAAAGTCTAATTTCAAAGTTTGTGACATCTTCAATATTTTCGAGATATTTCATTCAGCGCCGACCGACTCCAACAAGTTTGGTGTTGTCCCCCTCAGAGTTATCTTTTTATGTCCCTGTCAAACTCAAACCATTATACTGTATTGCACCTTTCCTTTCTTATCGATCCATTCTTTTCTATTTTGATTTTTTTCTAGAAGAAAAGAAAAAGTTTTACTACGCCGACTTAAACTAATTATCCTTTAAATTCGCAGTTGAATACATTTCCATTAATTTCTTCTTTCAGCAAAACAATAGCCTTTCTGTGCAGTCTTTGATGAAATCATGACTTTTCTTTCAGATTTTTTCATTCGTCACAAAGGGATCTCAATAAAAAAACCCAAACGTGAACCTTTTACTTTGTTAGAGAGTAATGAAATGGAGTAGGAAAAACAGCGATTTGCTTCCAATTTTCTTTTATTGTTCTTGTTGTAGCATAAATTTCAGACATTCTACCCTCAGGAAACGTGATTGCCTGAAAGGGAAAACTTTCCGCCGATTGAAAGGAATTCCAGAGGGGTTTGGCCAGTACTGTTAGCTTCCCGTCCCTAGTTTGGAAATGGCCAATATTCAGACCATTTTTGCCTGGAAATTACTGCCGTATTATGGAAATTGTTTCAGGTGTTTCTCCTGCTGGCCATACCTTTCTGCATCCTATATAGTACTATTCATGTCCGTCACATTCGGTCGGGGGAAACGTCAAGTCTGCAAATTCTTCGTCAAAGAGGAATTTCAATAAAACTCTCCGAAAACCAGGATACAGCACACCAACAGAATTTGTTGGTCAGAATTCAAATTGACGGAATTTCCGCCACCGTATCTGTGGAAAGTATTACAACCAATCCTTTTTTCCCTATCATATACAAATCGTAAAATTTTAAATTATTTGGGAGGATAAGTTGGGAGTTCTTTGCGCGCTAGAGCGCTCAATGAAAATTCAAAGAATCTACAGTAAGGCTACTCGTACTAGCTAGCAGCTGAAATTTCCACATCTGCATGCATGCCTGATTATTCTAGGAATTGCGAAGTGGCTCGATAAAAACCAGCAGAATAGGAAATGGGAAATGAACGCATGAGATGCGATAGTAATGAGTCCTGTCCCACTTCCACTGTTGATATGCTGTGGAATTTTACATTTTAGGTCCTGCACGATGTTTTTCAGATGAATATCTCATTAAAATGGCAGTGCAACGTATACACTTCGTAATAGCTTGGTAGTGGATTGTTTTAATTATGTTTGTGGAATTTTTGGCCGTTAAATACGTTTTGGGAGCATACTAGGTAATTAAAATGGACTGATTTTTAAGTAATTACTGACAATGCAATTAAAGAGTTATATGTCCAGTGTACATATATGAATTATTTTGGACTGTAACTTTCACAGATGTACTCGTCACAGTATTGATTCTCCCTCTGCTGTAGAAACTTCCTGGCCTCGACACTGCATGCATAATAATTTTTATGTCACCTTTGGGAACCTTGTCGAAGGTGTCGCCGAGTCGGTGATAGAAGGCGTTCTTAGCCAATTGATCCATTGGTTCAGTCGGGGCGTATCACTGAATTGTTGTGATGTAATTATATTGGCTTTCCAACGGTATATTTCTTTGATACATTCGGATTTGAAAATTTTCTAATAATAAGCATTAAAGGAAAAAAACATGGTCTGGAGATGAATCAACTTTACTTCAACCTTGATTGAACAGGTTGTCCACTCCATCAATGAAAAATAGGAAAAAAAAATAGTTTTGAAATGTGACACAAACCATACGTTGATTGAGAGCCCGGAAATGTGGAATAAGAAAAAAATCGTGAAGTTTTGAAATTTTGCAAAATTTATAAAATGCAGTTGCAGTTGGTCCGAAAGTGTAGGGGAGAGAGGTCAAAGGTTATTTTTCCAGATTTTCTTGAATATTTCAAAACTATGAGTTCTACAAAACGATATACCATACCAAGTCTGTCGCGCTCAGTGGCCGTGATCGTTCGGTCACCGCTCTACGATACTAATCTAGAGCTCGGAGATCAAATCTCGGCGCTATCAAAAACTGCCTGTGAGTACTAATAGAACTCTCAGAGTGCTCCGGGCTTGTCAGTATAAAGACGGCGCGGATAGGAGGTGCACGCTAGTAGCTGCACTTCCGAAAAAAGTAGATATGCTATTGAAACGTCAACAAGGCATAAAAATGCTAGAGATGTTGACGAGCCCATGACCCTGGAGGGGTCAAGGCAAACGGAGATTGGAGAAGGAAAACTAAAAAAAATACACCTTTGACCCACTCTGTTTGTGTCAATTTTTCAAAAATAAACGGTACTATCTACCATTAAAGTATTTACCATCTGAAGCGGAACACTCTGTGTAGCACCTAACCGACGTCATTTGCCCCTGGATAGAAACCATTGTTAAGGTTTGTTTAAACTTAGCCTATATTCCTCAAAAAAATGTTTAGTGGGAACATGGTCTTTATTTCCAAAATATTTTGTCCTCGATTTTGCTGAAAATGTTAGGAAGGTTTATAGATAGGATGATGGAGCGTGAAAATTGTGCTTAGCGTAGCTAGCATGAAGGTAGTTTCAAGCATAATCACAATTGACACCAAAAATAAGCACCCTCATCAAGGCACACCGGAAGTAGCGTTCTTTGTCGTGAGATTTTGATTGTGAGCTGTTTTTCTACTCCAAATTTTATATCCAACGACCTTTTCTGCGACTGCCTTAATATTATTCCTCAGTTCTTTCCCCACCACTACTACCGTATACCGTTGTTCCCGATGTTGTGTACCATAGACTTGAGTTTTTCTTCAAGGGTGGTTGTATATCCCGGCATCGTAACATCGCTCAACCGTTTGTTCACCACAAACATTTTCGGAGGGCCGGCTCTCGATCGAGGAAATTCTATACCGGTCTAGCTGTCTTTTATCTAAGTGATGGTCAGAATCGCAGTTGACTCCTCGATATGATTGGGCATCCATCGCACTGGCGGCTGATATAGTGAGCAGCAGTATCTGAGTGCATGTTTATAAAAAAAAAACCCACAACGCTATTAATAAGACTTAGTTTGTCAATTAGTTTTATCCTACTATTGCAATAAAATAAATAGTCCAGGCTAGGAACGAAAAATAGGAAAAACAAATCGTGTAGTTTTGAAATTTAGCACGATTGTATAACACAGTCCCCTAAATATTTGCTCAAAAGTCCCCGATAATAGAGGGTCCGGAAGTGTAGGTGAGAGGGGGTCAAAAGGCCTTTTTTCCACTTTTCCTTGATTATTTATTTAGTTTTAACCCATTACCTTAGTAGTTTTTTTTTATCTTTACTTTAAATTGCAAAATTCTAGGTTATTTAAAAAAAATCTAAAAATTCAAATATCTCAGTGACCATTGAAAATCGGTCTAACATTTATGGCCTCATTTTGTTGCATTTTGACCCTATTATAACGTGTTACAAGGAATAGGTCGACTTAACCAATAACCCTGTATGTTTCCAAACATGTCAACAAAGCCCCACCGAATCAAAGTAGGCAGGTCAAAGCCCTAGTTTTCATCCGATTGAACTTATTTTTACAGAGAAGTATAGTAATGTCCTAAGCAGTCATCCACCCGAATTTGGCCTGCCTGCTTAAATTCGTTGGGACGCAATTGGCATGTTTGCAACCATAATATTTGTTGCGAAGGTAGGCGTACCTTTGGTTAGATCTGATATATCCGTATAAAAAATTAAAAATTTCCCCACTGTTCCCCTTTCTAAAAATTTAAAGAAAATGCCAAAAATGGAATGTACTCAACATTACTTTTCTCACGACACCCCACATGCCTAGACCAGTCGAATAAAAAAAATTCGACCTTAATTTCGCCTCTATGTGGACCCCCGCCTAAAGTTGGTCAATTACGACACATCGCCCCCTACCAATCTTTACTCTTTCAAGCATTTTTAGGTAAATAACTACAATATTCGCACTACGGAAAACAACAACATGCAAGTAGTACTCGCACCTATGCACGAGGACGGTAGGTGTATTTTTTGTATGGATAGTGTCAAAATGCCTAACTTTAAATATGTATGTATTGTATTTAATAATAGAATATTATGTGATTGTATTCAAACTTAAAAATATTGTTGCATATGGTGTTAGTTATCATTGGCCATCAATGCCTTTGACTTGCAATGTGTTTAAAGGGTGCAGGGGTATGCTAACTGCAACTATAGAAATGTACTATTATTAGCCTTTTTTGACAAGATTTCAGAATTTTATTATTTTTAGTTTTCTATGCTAGTAAAATGCCGCTTCCCTGTAAATTTTCATATTTCTAAGTATAACGGTCTAGAAATGCAAGGGTTGGAATGTACTCGACGGTGCCTTTCTTACGATACCCCAATTGCTTATACCAAACGAAATACTTTTTCCAGAGAATTATAATACTTCTAGTACATGTCTCCACCAAATTTCATGCATGTAAAATAGCTCCAGCGCAGCGGTTCGTGAGATATTTCATGGACAGACAGACAGACGGACGCATGACCGATTTCATAAAGGTTTTGTTTTATTGTACTATACTGCAAAACAATAAAAAAAACCTTTGACCCCCTCTTCTCTTCACTTCCGGACCCTCTATCATCTGGGACTTTTGAGCACATATTCAGAGGACTATCTCAAATTATTCCGCCAAATTTAGTAGCTATACGATTTTTTTCCCTAATGAAGCTTTTTCGGACTTCCTAGCCTGGATTAAAAAGTTGGGGTAGGGTAAATGTGTAGTCTCTCTATGTTCTGGAATGTCATTCAAATGCTGCATTTTCAATTTATATTCTCGACACGCTCTATAAACTCCGGTGAACTGAATTCACTGTAGCCGCCAGCAAGCTGAAAACAAAAACCTTTTGTAATTTATTATATTCTGCGAAAATTCTATTGAATTGCATCATTTATTCTGCTGCAACACTCTCGCACCAAACCTACTGCAAGCTACTATAACTACAATACATAGTCCCTTTACTTTCTGCGCAATGAACAATTTCCATTGTTCATAATATCCGCGCAAGGTACGTCATTGCTCAGTACTATATTGCATGCATGTATCCCAAGATTCCCCCAGGAATTAATTGCCAGTAATTTTAAAGATTAATGAACATCATAAATTTATTATGGCGAAGTTCTGTTAAGGGTTGAATGGAATTCTGATCGAAATACAAGGCGAACGTGATTTACCATTAATTATCTATCCATTGGGAATTTCAGCGAAGAACAGTGATTTGAATTTGTGTAAAAGGATTCAAGACTTGATAGTTGACGATGAAGTTAATTCTGTTGATGACGTTTTTGGTGAAGTGGCGAAGAATGAATGGTGGTTGATGTATTGTTATCGAATATAAAAGCAAATTCAAGTTTATAATGATTTTATGCCATGTCACTCAGAAATATGTATTGTGAAAAGTGTCACTTGGGGATTTTGGGCATGAATAAAAATAAAATGGAAAAGGTTATTCTTCTAGCCTTGGCAGAAAATGTTCGGTAAACCCTTTTTGTGACACTTCGTTTCCTTCTAGATTTTCCTTTGGCAATCCATCGTAACTAGACATTAAGTATTCTGACTACAAAAGGAGGATTTCTCCTCGATTAATGTGTTTTCATCTTAAGAACGTCAAACTATAGAGTATACATAGAATGAAGAGTTTAGTGCTACTGAGTCGTAGAAAATGTTTTACCAACGATAAATTTGGTTTAGCACTTGAATCACAGCGCTCTAAGCTTGTCAGAAAAAGACGGCTCGAATAGGAGGTGTATGCTAGCCACTGCGCCATCCGAAATCTATGCGCTACTGAAACGTCAAGAAGGCGTACTAATGCAAAAGATGTTGACGCGCCCATGTCCTTGGAGGGGCCAGGCGGTTAATAGCAACAAAAACATTCCTCTATTAAGCGTAATCTAGGCTAACGATAAACATTATGCAAACAAAAAATACATGTTTTAAATGTATCCTGTATTGGTCTCGACCGCAATTTGAACTCTGCAAGACCATTATTCGTAGTCGACATGATAGGCCGGTGTCACACTGTTCGGTTTCGCCGTGCTAGACATGATGAAGTTGTTGCCTGCCGCTGTGACAGAACAGGAATTGCATTAATTTTAGAAATTGTTAAATACACCTATATAAATTCAGGGTGTCCTATCTTAGATGAAAAATATTTTAATAATAGACCGGCTATCTACATTCAACCGTTATAGAGTTTTAGCATTTTTTTGTAAATTACGTCAAAAAAATTGCCACTATCAGAATCATTTAATCCGAGATTTGATCTCACTTTTTAAAACTCCTGTACATAAAATTTCATATAAGATGAGTTTGTCCAGGTAGGAAAATTAAAAATTACTTCAAAAATAAAACTGTCGGAACTTAAAAGAAGTTTCTAAATCGAATTTCAAATTTAAATTATAATTTTATAACGGTACTTTGAACTGACAAATCTGCAACATTCTTAAAAGCTTTCAGCCAAAACTTCATCCGTTAGTCTCTTGAGGCGACATCCACTTCGTTTTCGCTACACCAACTTACAGTAAATAATGATAGTCTCGAACGTCTTTATTTGGGAAAAAATTAGTCGTTTTAAGAATTATTTTTTTTAGAGAATCTTGTTGGTGTGGAAGTTGGTTCATTTGACTTGGAAATTTACTTATTTCACTCGGAAATTTTTTTCATTTGAAAATAAAGTTATTATACTCGGAAAATTACTTATTTGATTTGGACATTTATATATTTGATTTGGACATTTATATATTGATTTGGAAATTTGTTGATTTGATTTGGAAATTTATTTCTTTTGTTCACAAATTTATTTATTTGATTTGGAAATTTACCTATTTTATAAGGAAATTTATTTATTTGATTCGATTATATGATGAATGCAGAACGAGTCGACGGAGCGAGACTGCGAGGACGACCGAGATCTCGTTGGGAGAGCTCAGTAGGTGTGGACGCCGCGCAGCTGCTGGGCTCCCAAAATTGGAGGACGCGGTCACGTGACCGAGATAATTGGAGGACAATGATCCAGGCGGTCAAGGCCCGACGTCGGGCTGTCGCGCCACGATGATGATGATGATGATTATATGATCCGGAAAGGTATCTATTTGATCCGAAAAGTCTATTTGATCTGGAAAGTTATCAATTTGATCCAGAAAATTGCATATTTGATCCGGAAAGTCGTGTCGGTGAGTCGGTGATTTTAACTATAATTATTCATCCACTCTTTTTTTTTTAAATGCAAGCTTGCAATTACGTCTTAATATAAATTGTTAAGCATCTCCAGGAGAAGGACAGTTCAATGCAAATTTCACGCCAGGCCTCCTTTGTGGCATTTCTGTCCTTGTATATGTATTTCTAGAAATTTGTCCCACAACACAGGTCTGCTTTGAGCAAGGGTTGTCAAAAATTCCATATCAATATGATAACCCATTATTATTTTACGACACGCTCGGTGGCCATATACTCCCGGTCAGCGCTTTACGACGCTACACCCAAAGAAACGGAGGTTCGAACTGGGACCCAGTGCGTAGAAGGCGAACGTGCTAACCGGCGCAACGGACTACAATATATATATATAATTATATATTACATAATTAGACATACACACATAAATATCTACAGTGGATAATATAAGAGAACGAGGTAAAGTCCAAGAATTAAATCGCGAGAATTAATTAATTAATTAATTCATCGAGATACACTTTCCGTTCAACGATCAAATAAACCCACCTAAAAATAAGAACATTTTCGCCCACAAAACATTTAATAGCTTATTTATAGCAAACAACCAACCCGCTTACCCCAATAAGAAATTCTTGAAACAAATTATCCTTGCTCCAGTAGAATGAGGACGATAGTGTTTACTTTATACAGTTTTGGAGCACAAAAAGGATATGTAGGTGACCTGACAATTTCAGTAGTAGTGTTTGCCAACACGATGCATAATTGCAGTCTTCCAAAATATATGCAATGATTTACTACTTAGGACATCCATGCCAACTCTCGCACATTTAAAAATTTCATAGTTACATGTCCTCTTGATATTTATAAGCGGCCCCCCTTCTTCCTTTCATAAAGGATCTTTGTACTTAACACACAAATAAAAGGATGCCAGACTACTACTCGTATTCAATCCATTTTCTTGGAACGTCAGGCCAACTGTGCAGCACAAAAGGAGTGTCGAATAAGTACACGTAAATGTGCAGGCTGGCAGCCAGCTGTTTACGATCTATTTTTGAGCCCTCCCCTAAATATTATACTATAACACTTAGTATTGTCTTGCGATAAAGGGAAAAGTACGACATTCAATGCCAACCGTCGGAATTCCAGCATATTCCAGCCAACCAATCTTCATTTAAGTGTTGTATCGCTTCCATGTGTGAAAAATGATTAATGACATACATTTATGGCACCCGAATATGTGAGATTCCTGCATTTCCCGGCTGCCACTTGGCGTTCCATTCTTACACTCTACGGAGGTGTATATAATTGAATCAATTTGTTGTACTATAGGACTGGCAAAAAAGCTAAACAGGGTAACTTCTTCTGAAAGCAATGATGGCGATTTAAACTTCAGCCATTTATCTTTTAAACCGTGAAGCAATAAGTTGATGTCGCAAGTTGATTTAGAAGAAGTTTCGGATGTTTCCCTCTATTGGCAAGGATGATTCGCCAGAACACACAGAAAGCTGTTTGTTTTTTTCTGTAGGGATCAATCAACATTGATTTGAAAGGATATGTGTCGTCTCCGTATTTGTTTCGAATTTTTTTTAACCGATTTTTTTTTAAGATTTTAGTAAAAATGATGTTATGTTGTTTTTTAATATTTTGGAATGGGTTTAATGAGGCGAATTCTGTTAAAATCTTAGGAAAGTAGGAGAAAAAATAACCTCTAAAAAGTTGGTAAGTTACGGTTAAAAGATATTTTTTTATAAACATGAAAAAC
The DNA here is from genome assembly GCA_964017055.1 of Chloromyia formosa. Taxonomy (NCBI): domain Eukaryota; kingdom Metazoa; phylum Arthropoda; class Insecta; order Diptera; family Stratiomyidae; genus Chloromyia; species Chloromyia formosa. The sequence continues at coordinate 139,412,565 of OZ024814.1, forward strand.
TAACTGAAAGTTAACCGTCAATTTCGTAAGCCTAGATGATGCGGACGTCTTAAGTACGGTTAAATTGGATTTTACTGTATGTAAAAATCTTATGCAGTCGCTAACCATCTTCACTTCCATCTCCATCTTCCATCTCCCAAACATGGTCGTGTTAAATGTTGTTACCCAAATGACGCCACCTCCTTTGGTTCAGTTTAAAGGGGTTTTACTGTATTCGGCATCATTGTCAGTTCACAAACCATCTTGTTTTCCTCCCGGCCCCCAGAAAGTACTTCTGAAAAATGTCGTTATCTGGAATAACGTCGCCCTCTTGGTTCGGTTAATCGGGATTTTGCTTCTCTGTGGTATTATTGTAAAATACTTGTGAAAAATTTCGTTTCTAAAACGTTCCCGCCCTCTTTGGTTCGGTTAATGGGGGTTTTACTGTATGTGATATCATTTTGGAGTCGCGAACCACACTATTTTCCACCTCGGCCTCCCGAAAGTACCTATGAAAAATTTCGTTATCCAAAATGACGCCGTACTCCTGGGTTCGGCTAAACGGGGTTTACTGTTGGTGGTGGTGAACTCAAACTACTCTCTAAACTGTTACAGCGATATGTCAAACCTAACCCATAAGTTTGAACGCAATAGGTGAAACAGTCTCGGAGTCTATAAGCACCATCCATTTGTTTGGGGTCAAAAATTGTCTTCCATAGTCCTCCTCGCGGGCGCCCACTAGAACGGCAGTGGTGGTTGACCATTGCTAACCAAATCAAGCCGCCAGTAATGGCAGTGCGATGATTTGGTTGAGGTAAACATTCGTACTGTGGTGTGGGGCGTCAGAATTATACCACGGCCTTCCCTGTGATGGCCTGTCTTTGAAACAAACAAGCAAAGTACAGGATGCGTATGCCAGCAACTTGCACTATCCGAAATTTTCTAAATGCTAACGATACGTCTAATATGTCTCGGATAAGGATCGACTCAGTGGTTACGACTTTGGGCTATCGTACAATGGCGAAGATTGGATTCAGGAATGTGCGTACTGTCTTGGCGCTGATAACTATGGGCTCAGACATGTGATGGAGAGACACGGTCTTGGGAATCGTTACGACAACGGTGAAAGATTTGTAGACTTCTGCAACTTGCATGAAAGTAAATTCAAAATAAGCGTGGAGTCTTCTTTGAACGATTCGATCATAAAAAAATAATTCAATAATTAAGTTTTTGAAATATGCGAAAAAAATTCATAAAAACAATATTATTGATTTAATTTTTAAAAATCTTGATATATTAAAGAATTAGGTTCTTATTTGGATATACTAGCTTTTGTGGTTTCTGAGTTCCTGGGAGTTTAGTAATATAATTTACATCAAAAAATATAAATGCCAACAGCAGCTAAAGGGTTAAGAAAATGTTACCTAGTATTTTTTTTCTCAGAATAACATTCGGAATCGTTTGGCACAACGTTTATGCGGTCCTTACGGAACAACCTGTATAACAGGTACCTTCAAGGCAAATATCGTACCACACACTACTATCTTTGTTTCATTCGCTTCAAAAGTTCGATTACGGCATGACGAAATTTACTAATTTTGCATATTTTTTAGAGCTGAAGAGGTTCATTTTAGAATCGAAAAAACCGGGGCCGTTACGAGCCCTTTTAAGGCACGGCCCCAAGTTTCAGACTTGCCCAACGTGGCCTCTCGGCGGGCCTATAAACACTAGAAACCAAGTTCACATAGAGGGTGTCTTGTCAACACCTTTTCTTTCAAAAATTCAAACGGCATATTTTATTAAAAAACGTTTCAATAGAAATCTCAACTTAACCGAGCTTACGGCACGGCCTGCTCCTGACTAGGTTCAGACAAAGGTGACCACAAAGGTAACTCACACAAGGCCTTTATGAAAAATACTCTTTTATCATAAACACCAGCCTTGCTTTGATAAAATTCCCATTAACATCCCAAAAAGTCAGGCATGTTATGCTAACTAGAGTTCTTTAAAAAATTTGGTAATACGGCACCATTGTCCGGGAAATATAATTCCAACAGAACCTTCTATCGGGATTATCCCGGTCATGTAATTATAATTTTACATAACGCGTATTTTTTCAAACTATGCAAAGACGAAGGCAGCAAAAGGACAGGCACGACGAAAGCTAAAAAGAAGGGACGAAAAAAATGCTAGCACAGAGCCGGCAGCCTGACAGATTTTAATTAAAAAAATATGTTATACATATAGAAATAAATTAACACAATGTTTTAGTATGATGCGAACGTCCTTATTATTCTCGAGGAATGTGCGTTGCCAACAAGCTTTTTACGTAATAATATGATACGGTTTTGTGACCGCCTCCGGCATTCTGAATAACACATACCCGGTCCTGAAAAGCTCGTTACCGGTACAGCGACAACAAAAGCAGCTGGAAATGGAAATAAGGCCGAAGGAAAAAATGTAATGCTCCCAATCTTTTGTTCTCCCGCCCGCTTTTCCAGCCACATTTTCTCGACTTTTCTTTTTGTTCCCTGGCCGGACGGTCTTATTTTTATATGTTTGGAAAATATGAGCATATACTGTACGTCGCATGGCTCGCTCGGAAAGGATACGTTGCCCTAAAACTAGTGGCCGCAAAGCCTGAACAACTAGATATTACAACTTGAACACGCTTTCGGACTACATTCGATTCAAAATGAGCTGCACATCCATTGAGCTTCTATTTACCCAGAAGAAAAAAAAACGAACAAGCATCAAAAGGAAGTGGAAGATGTAATTTACTGTTCGGGCATTATGTCCTTGTGTAGGATATTTTGCAACTAGCTGATGTTTTGTTGTCAGTTATATCGGCTCTCTCTTGTTGAGGAGAGCACATCCTTACTTCTCGCTACTTCTGATGGCATTATCATCAACACCATCAACGTGGTTCTCATCATCATCATCTCGCCATCATGGACGTCCACATATTGTACAAGGCGATCCTTTTTTTATTCAGACTAGTTCAGTGCCTTGAATTTAATGCTGAGACGTCCTTGGAGACGCATTCATTTTTTTGTGCTTTCAGCCGTAGAGTAATTTGGGTGTGGTACTACTTTTTTGTTATTGTATTGTATGTAGGTCAGATCACTCGACTCATACTCCCTTGAAAAAAGATGAGAAAAAAATAAACTAAAAACTGCGGAAATTTTTAAGTTTAAAGTGGCCGGGACTCGACGATACGGGGAATTAGGACATCCAAGTTGATACCGACTTTCGTCCGGCTGGAAGTTTTCGAATTGTTCGGTGGACCTAATCGGTCCGTTGAGCGTATATCCCTTTTCACTGGAATAAAAGAAGTATCAGGTTTTTGAAGGCTTTGAAGCCGCCGCGCCGCGCTGTATGGAATAACACTATAAACGAAATTATTCAATCATTTTGATGAAATGATGATGGAGCTAAGTGTGGTGTACGAAGAAGGTAGATGAGAAGTAATTTGGGTAAGGAAAAGTATATATCCAAGGTTGGTGAACTTTATTTGCGAGGATTATTTTTTAATTTAAATTTCAAGGGCACGAAATAGCGGATTCCATCATGGAAACGTCGGAATCTCCCTTTTCTGAAGGGCTTTGTAATTTGAGTGGTGGAATAATCGTATTACGTTTTTCCATAGCAAGGAGTTTTAATGAGATTTAAAGACAATTTAATTGATTGATTATTTCTGGAAACCTTTAATTGGATCCAAATCATTTTCAGGACTCATGATCATGCGTTGTGTAATATAAAGAATACATACGTGTACATACCTACAAGTGTGTGTATACGAGTACTTGTTTGGAGTTTTGTAATAGGGGCGCTCGAACTTTGAAAGTGTATTATGTATAGTATTGTATTGTTGATCGATCTCGTATGGAATATCGCCTTCAAAGACGAAACCCATTTTTGGATAAATGGCTATGTCAAATTGTCGCATTTGGGGAGATAACAATCCACAGGAGATCCGATCCATTAGCTGCAAATGCATTGATTTTGCGGCCATTCGCATAAATCTACTTGATTTATGTATGTATGTATGGTAAGGCTGTTTACGCACTATTGCTAGGTGGTGAGGATACAGACTACAACATAGAAAGACTATTACATTAAATTTCATTGTGTAATGAGAGGCCTATATCAAAGAGGATTGATAATTCTACAAGAGTTATCACTCCATAAAACTTTCCCCTCTGCCAGGAGATTTGTATGTATTGACAAATTGTATAGACTTCACAAGAAAGCTGACTCCGCCTCCGGCGGTAGATTTGTATGTATTGATTCTCTTGTGTATCTATACTGTGTAGTTTATACTATGTTTATACAATTTGTCAATACATACAAATCTCCCGGCAGAGGCGAAACTTCTTCTATGGAGTGATAACTCTTGTGGAATCTATACTATTTGCCTATATCGCCCCATAGAGAGTTCTTGGACTAAAAAGGAGGGGATAAATAGAACTTAGCTGGGTCTGCACAACTCCTCAATGCCTCATGATCTTCTTGTTTTGGTACTGATCAGTAAACGTTTAGCAATCAAAAGCAGATAAGTGACCATAATGGGGCGCTTGCAGTCAAGCATTTACCTAATAGAAAATACAGTTGATCGTTTCAGACTGTCCCTAAATTAAATTTTCACTGCGTATTTATACATTATTCTTATGTACTCTCTCTCTAGTTCCTGTTAACCCCTTGTGGGGCATAGGGCATTAACCACGCCTACTTTCCACCTCGTCCTGTTTATCGCCATCGCTTTCAGCCAGTGCTGTGCGAAGAAAATTTGGCGCCCGGGGCGACGATTTAATATGGCGCCCCATATTTAAATAGAAGAATATATGCAAACGCATAATAATTTTTTTTTGTACTACAAATTATTTATTAATGTGTTGAAATAACTCAAATAAGCACCTTATCTCAACAAGTACCTTACCCTTGTTTTAAAAATGCAAAAATCAGAGGAATAGGTTGTTGGTTGTGCCACTATGAAATGCAGATTTTTGTTTTATTTTTTAAAATTTGGCATTTTTATCACGTTTTCTCCAATTTGCATATACCTATATTTACATAATGTTTTATTTCAAAAAATCTGATCTAAATTTTTTAAACGATTTTCATTCATAAGCCCGCAACCGCCAGAATTTAGGATGGAAAAATCGAGGCACGATTTGGCCATAGAAATAAAATAGATATTTAGTTGGGACGCTAAGCGATATAAATCGACGCCACCTTGCAAAATATGATAGAGAAATGCCGTTTGGTACGAATGTTGGTGGGGCCCAAACTTTCAATTTAAGAGATGGACCCCGCAGCAGAGCAGCTGTGCGGGCGAAAAACCGCGAAATTTGAGCCCTTTTTTTAATATTCTCCTCGTAACTTCTAAACGGAGCGTCGTATCGAAAAACTTAATAGGTTGTAAATTAAAGAGCGTCAAATTTTACATCCAATGCATTGCTCAAAGTTGAAATTTGGTTTAGTAGTATAATCAAAATCGATGGTCGAAAAACGTCACTTTTTGAGGCTTTGGAGAAAAATCACACTATATCGCTTTTCAAGCTCACATATCTCTGTAACGGATACTCCAAATGGAAAACCGTACAAGTAAAAGTTGAAGATATGTTGATTTCCGGTTTAACGTGATCAATACTTTTCAAATCGGTTCATTTTTAGTGTAGTTGTTAGTGAAAATGCTGGAATGCTTTCTTCGCGATTCCAGCTTTAATAGCTCTATTTCGGTAAGTATAGTAGCTGAAGTTTTGTTTTAGTCTCAATTTACAGATAATTAAATCTTGTTTAAAAAGTCTTTGCTTGATAGCTTGGCTTGATAGCTTAGGTCATAGTTACGCTTTTTAGGGTTTTGTAGAAAAAATAAAACCCTTATGAAATCAGTCAGATGTCAGCCTGTTCAAAGAATATCTCGAAAAGAGTTGAAGCTACACATGTATGGAATTTGGTAGAAATATGAAGGATTACTACAATACAATTTGTGTTATAAGGCTTTTCATTAGTGGCCAAATTGCAAGGAGAGACAGTTATTCGCCGCTTAAAGCACATATATGAAAATTTTCAGGATGACAGCATATAATTAGGATAGCGACCTTAAATATCCAGGATGTTGATATCCTTAGGAAAAAGTTTAATAATATTATATTTCGATAATTTGATTTGCTACTCTCTGCATATCCCGTAAGTGACCTTAAGAGAGAAGTAATAATGCCAATCCGTTAGCAACGGGTGCAGGTATCTTGTTATAGATACAATTTGCATGCACAATACATAGTCATAATTAATCAACTAGTCAAGAATAAAAAACAATAAAAATTATTTTTGTCCGCTATTGCCACATTGTGCACCGTCGAGTCAGTAAGCGGGTAGATTTGAAACTGATTTGTTTTGTGTTTCGTGACAATGTGTTACAGTTACCAGAAGTGATAGCGCGTATGATAGATGCTGATTGTTATTTGGTGAGTTTGAGGTACACCTGAAAAGGGCATCCCTTCAAACCATGAAATTCTGGCAGGCTGTGGAAACTCAGCAACATATTCCATCTCCTGAAGATTGGGGGTGGAAACTAGAAGTAGAACGTTGGCTCCCATTATGGATAACAGCGCCGGGTGCTGCAAGGGCATGTGCCACTCTTCATAATCTGGAAAAAATGTGAATATCTTTCGAATTAATGGTCGTATGGAAGTGCGGTTAGTTTCATTCTACTCAAAATGATCAAGCTAAGTTAAAAGTGGCATAAAAGCTTTATATTTTTAACTTATTTAATACGTAAGCTTATTTACTTAATCACAAAATCTGGAAAAATGTGAATATCTTTTGATGTAATGATCGTATGGAATTGCGGTTGGTTTCATTCGACTCAGAATCACTAAATACATTAGGAATCAATCTAAAATGGGCAGAAAAGCTTTTTATTTTTAACTTATTTAATAAAGCAGCTTATCAAACTAATATCTTTTTTTATTTAAATGAGAATATCTTTTGAACTAATGATCGTATGGAATAGCGGTTGATTTCATTCGACTGAGAATGATCAAATACATTAGGAATCAACCTAAAAATGGAATGAAAGCCTTTTATTTTCCACTTTTTTAATAAAATAAATATTCAACGAAAAAAATAAAATCTGGAAAAATGTGAATAAGTTTTGAACTCACTGTTGTATGGAATTAACTTTAGTTTTATTCGACTCAAAATGATCAGATACAGTAGGAAACAGCCTAAAATTGGCATCAAAGCTTTTTATTTTCAACTTATTTAATAAAAAAGCTTCCTTAACAAATCCAAAAATGTGGAAAAATGTGAATATCTTTTGAACTAATGGTCGTATGGAACCACGGCTAATTTTATTCTACTCAGATTAACTAAATACATTAAGAACCAACCTAAAACTGGCATAAAAACCTTTTATTTTCAACTTACTTAACGAAAAAGCTCATTTAACTAATAAAACAATCTGGAAAAATGTAAATATCTTTTGAACTAATGGTCGCAAGGAATTGCGGTTCATTTCATTCAACTCAAAATGACCAAATACATTAGGGACTATCCTAAAACTGGCACAAAAGCTTTTTGTTTTCAACGTATTTAATAAAAAGACTTATTTAATTAATAATAAAATCTGGAAAAAAGTGAAAATCTTTTGAACTAATAGTCGTATGGAATAGCGGTTGATTTCATTTGACTCAGAATGACCAAATACGTTAGAAACCAACCTAAAATGTCATATAAGTTGCTTGAACTTTGAAATTATGGAAGAAATTTAATCATTTAATTAACTAATTATTTAATTAATTAAATTAGTCTGACAAAAAACTTAGCAAAACTTTTATAAACAAGGTTAAAGTATCTACGAATTAAGGCTAAACCAAAACTTTTAGCTGTTATATTTATTGAGATACAGCTATTAAGGCTCAAATCGCTAAAAAACCATTTTTGCATTTTCGCTCACAACTACACTAAAAATGAACCGATTTGATAAGCATTGGGCACGTTAAACCGGAAATCAAAATATCTTCAACTTTTACTTGTACGGTTTTTCATTTGGAGTATCCGTTACAGAGATATGTGAGCTTGAAAAGCGATATGTGTGATTTTTCTCCAAAGCCTCAAAAAGTGACATTTTTCGACTATCGATTTTGATTATACTACTAAATCGAATTTCAACTTTGAGCAGTGCATTGGATGTAGAATTTGACGCTCTTTAATTTACAACCTATTAAGTTTTTTGATCCGAGGCACCGTTTACAAATTATTAGGACAATATTAAAAAAAGGGCTCGAATTTCGCGGTTTTTCGCCCGAACAGCCGCTCTGCCGCGGGGTCCAAGGTGGCTTCATCTCTTAAAATGAATGTATAGGAACCACGAACAATCATACCAAATGGCATTTCTCTATCATATTTTGCAAGGTGAAATCGCTTAGCGTCCCAACTAATTCGAATTTTGAAATAAATCTTGTACATTATGTATACGAACATCCCAGAAAAAAAAAGTAATAAAAGCGGAAGATTTTAAGCAAAAAAAAAATGCATTTTATAGAAGTATAACCAACAAACTATTGCTCTGATTTTTATGCAAAATAATTTTAAAATGAGGGTAAGATAGTAGTTGAGATTATGAGTTTATTCGAGAGTTCTAGTTTGCGTAGTCTTGCATGTTTAGTAATGTAAAATCGGCGTCGTCATGGCACTGCACACAAAAAAGTCTGTTTTCCTGCATTCAAAGTTCTAAACTGATAGAATATAAAAAAATTGGATGAAATGATGTTAACATCATTTGATCATGATAAAATAGAGAAGTACACTACGTATGCAAAAATTCCAGAAAATGGTGGTGACGAAAAAAAATATTTTCTGGACAAAGCAAACATTTTGATTTTACAAATTTATGCGGCGTCCTGGCTAGTGCTGAGAATTCGCAAAGGAAATGTGTTAGGTTCTTATTTTCCGTCCTATCCTTACAGCTGCGGCAGTGCTCATTGTAGGGTAGTCAGGCCGCGTGCCCCCGCCACTCATCAGTGTCCTATCGTGAGGCAATGGTCTTTTGTGCATTGTAGGGTGGCCAAGTGTTCCTAGATGTGGCACACGTCGTCACCACGCTGCGTAATCTGGGAGGCCGTTTTATATACCAAATACAATAATCGTAGTTCCGATTAAATAAAAACGAAAATCAAAAAAGTCCCAGTACAACTTCATCAATCAAAAATTTAGTACAAATTCCATTTTAATCATACTTAGCTACCATCCCAAAAAAAGAGAAAGAGGAAATGTTTTAACTATTTCCGTAAAAATGTACATAAAAAGATTATATGTCCATAAAACAGGGAACATCAATCAAAAGCTTTCCACTTTCGCAAACATACAGACGATGCGTAGCCTCGAGTATGTCTGTTTACCGAACGCAAAAAAAAAGTAGTAAATCCAATTTTGTATCATCTATACTCCAGGTTTCATCATCGCACGAATCCATATAGAGATAATGTTTGAAGTAGAGACAAGGATATCGACTAGATGTTCCTGGTGCTCTCTGGATATGTTGTATGTTTTCTCTGATGGTCCTGCCATAATGTTGTCCAGTCATAGCTGAAATGGCCATCAATCAATCCCAATTGCCCGGGCAACTACAACGTTATGGCACACGCTTTACGACAATTCTATCCGAAAAACCATTAAGGGACATCATTAACGTTTATTTGATTCCCAGTGTGTTACTAGGACAGACGAGTATTAACTAAAAAAGCGGACTGGGGAAAATTGGATGTATTTTTCATAGAGGATAAGAAGGAGTCGTATTATAATAATAACACGTCCTTTTATAAGAAGGCCGTAGTCTATAAACCGATTAGGATGTGACATGATATTAGATGTATTTAACGTGGCCATTGATTAACGTTTATATAGTTATCGTTGAAAAGAATGTTAGTGAAAATGTTGGTTTCAAGAAGACGGAAAAGAAAATGACACAGTTGAAACTATGCATACGTAATGGCTGTTGCAAAAAAAAAAAAACAAAAATTATTATTCCTGCCTCAGATCCTTCAGGAAAATGATTTTACATTCTATCTAAAAATACTGGATTCCACAACTTTTTTGTTTGATATAAAAATGTAATATACCTTTTATATAATAAAAAAGAGAGAAGGCAATTGAAAACTCGTTATTGAATAAGTGAATAATAAATGTAAAAAAATGACCTTGTTATCATGCTATGATACCGCATCAACGAGTATCCCTTGAGCTCAGTATTGGAGCAGAGAAAAAAAATCAGTAGTGTCTTTACCATGCAAATCTGTTTCCCTAATAGGACACTCGTCTCAGATGCTTTTCTTAGCATTTATGTACATAAGCTCTTAAGTTAACCTCGGGTCCTTAAATTGTCGACTCTCTCTTGCTGGCATTCTGATAAATCAAAATACCCTTTAATAAAACCTAGCACTTAGTTTAACCCTGCTTTTGATTTGCCCACTTCATCAATATTCGGGGCCATTATATTAAATAGGCATAAAAATTGATTTCTTTGTTACTGCTGATGTGACTGGATTTAAGATAAAATTATAAGAACACTTGGGCCATTGATTTCAAATTCAAGTAGCTAACATTATCTATTTTCCGAAAACCGTTTACCTTAAATTGATAACTAGAAGGCATATTCCGAACCCTGCCTTCTATTTGCTAGTGAAGACAAATATCTCTTATAACCCTTAACGTTGCTCGTTAAATCTTACCATGATCATCAATGACATCAAACTCTTGTCCAATTTCTCTAGGGACAAATTCGAAACTTGTTTAAATCCAAAAGATATCAAGAATCGATTACATCTCATGTGACTATAAGTCCTTTTACTGCGCATAACCTTTACCACAAAATACTTACTACATGTAATGTCCATTTGAGAAGGTCGCACTGAGTGAATAAAGTGCACTATCGGGAACGATTACTTCGCTCTCGTTTTCCATTAATATTATAATCCTTTCGTACGGATAGTCTCGCTGGACCGATAAGTCCAAGATGCTCGATGAAATACCCAAGACACATATCCAACTGAAAATCTATTAAATTATTCGAAATCAGCAGATTAGTCTTAGGAATTGGAGCATAGAAAGATACATATGTACATAGCGTTTCACCTATGTGGATATCAAACATCTTTAATCGCATATCTTGTAAGTGGTGGACCTCTTCAACAAATGTTTGCATAAGTAGCCCCGAATGACAGTAAATTGGAATGTAGGTAGAGCTTTGTCTAGTCACCGGATATTCTACCTCCGAGATAATATACTCGTCTATACATACAGTGCGAGTACGCACGACGGAATACGAAGAAGCTTGTATCGGGAGGATAATTAAGGATAATTTAATTAAACTGTAACTGAATATAGCAGCAGATTCTAATGAAATGGGTTGAAGATAACGAACCTGATACATTATTCCTTTATACAATCGTTCGATTGTGGGCCTGGGAATAAATGGAATTGGCAGAGACGCTGATTCGTATCCGAACATCGCGCATAGGAGGAAATTAAAAATAAATATAATATGGCTCACACATGGTTCCGTTTAGATTAGCTTGTAACTAAAAAATAGAAACTAACCTTAAGGCTTAAGGCTATAGAGTTCGCGTGTTTTCTGTCAACGGGTTTCGTCTTTGCTGTGTTCGGCAAAGTCAGTTTGACAAATACTCGTTTGTTATAGTGTCAACAGATTGTCTCTATTGTTGTGCGTTAAAGTACACGACCGGGCAGTAGTAAGACATACATATATCGGGACACATTTCTAGCCAAATTAATTGTTCTAATACAATAGTCAGCAAAATTTGTTGACACGATAAAAGCCGATAATATTTCAAGTTGACTGAGTAGTCTCTTTACTGAATGAAGCAAATATATTTATTGATCAAAGAACAAAGACGCAACCCGTTGACAGAAAACTCAACTGGATGATAATCGTTGTGGACATCTCTAGTCCAGTCACACACTTTCGAATACGAACTCGAACAAGAACGTGGTACAAGTGCCCTCCGAATGGCTCAAGACACTCAGATTTCACACAAATCTGGAGAAAATTTTCCACTTGTGCCATGTTCATGTTCGATAGTGTGTGGCTAACCTTAGGTTGCTAATTCGATCATTAAGGTCTGGCAGTACCCCAAAAACAAGGGGTAAAGGCCGGTCTAGGACGGTAGCTCTGAGCTGAGATTTTTCCGTCAGTTGTGCCTGTTTTTTTTAGGGTTTTGTAGTAAAAACAAAACCATTATGAAATCGGTCAAATGTCTGTCTGTCTGCCCGTCTGTCTATGAAATATCTCACGAACGGCTGAAGCTACATACATGAAATTTACACAAATATTGCATACAATCTGAGGAAAATTTACAAAGATTTTTTAGAGTGCAACTCAAATTCCTCAAAACAAAAAATTGGTACCAAAACTCAGATTCGTGATCAGCATCAAAAAAAAAAAAAATCAAAACTGCACCACAATTTGCTTTAGGAAAACTTTTTGATGAGTAGCAATTATGTACGTTTGTGCGATACAACTAAATTTCGTAATTTAAGCAGAATTTTCAAATCGGTCTCACTTTGGACCAGTTCAAGATACAATATTGAATCGTATACTCATTTTACGGAAAATTTTATTACATACAACTTTCTCGTCGTCAACTTTTTTTTCCAATGAATGGCAAAACAGATAAAAGGAAAAAAAAAGACTTGAAAAAATGTGAAGTAAAATGCATACATATATCTCTTAAACTATAAAAGATACAAGATATCCTTATAGGATGTATTTAGTGTTCTTTAATTTTGCTTCATTAAATTTTGTCTTTGCCAGACCGAATGGTTTTCAAGATATACGCGAAAAAACAAGAAATGATACCTTATTCGTCGGTCCCTTTTCAACACCTAGTAAGTGCCGGCAGTTTTAGTATGTTAACTCCTAACTAGTCCTCCCTTATGGGTTTTCATTTAGTGAACCATTTTGCTGACCCCCTTTAATCGCACAAAGTCCTACTACTACTACCTACTACCGGCATCGCATCGCAGTAGTCAGAACGCCATGTAATCCCTTCAACATTTAACTATTTTCAGAAAATTACTCTTTCGTATCGCACATGTTAGAACAATATCTGTCGATTTGACGTCATTGAAACTTAATGCAAACTGCAGCAATTAAGATACGAGTATGCAAGGGCATGAACCGGACAAGGAGATCTCACAAATTTCGTTCAAACTTTCAATTCAATACAATGTACGAGTATTACCCTTTTGCCTTTTGGGGGGAGACAAAGTTTTAAGTTGCACCATAAATCTCGGGAATCATCAAAATCCCTTAAGTAAAGCGACCAATTATCCAAGTTGAGATGCTCGCTTGCATGCATGAGTGTGTATGCCAAAAGTACAATCTTTCCCTTATAGCGGTTTTCTTCAAAGTAAGCGCATACTTGTAAGAACTTGAATTCTCGAACTTTGTACCAGATTATCAAAGTGTCCTTAATCGGAGCTCTGACTTAAATGCAATATGACGATTGGATTGGAGTGGAGTTTGGAATGTGCAAATAACACACTTTGTGTCATCGTGACAATTTTAACGGGTCAGTAAACTTTTGGGTTGAAATTAATGCGTTTTGAAAACCTAGCCCATCTTTGAGCATGTCTTTTAATTTGGCAGCTAATGGCAAACTTGTGCCATTTTGGCATCCATGGATACATCTCTATATGGGTCGTCGTCGTTCGTATTAATTAACTTTGCCACTCACAGGACAACTTCTTGTTGTCGGTTAATTAAATTTGAAGTCCATAGAACACGAAGACCAATTTCAGTGAAATGCAGAATCCCCTGAATGTCAAGACATTTTTTAAAAGACACACATTTCTCCGGATACCAATGAATCATAAAATAACTAAAAGTTTCAAGTTGCGTCATCCAAATAATTAAACAGAAAATAAACTTTTAAACGAAGAGCCTTGGTTATATTTGTTCGTGGGAAGTTCTAGTGCCAATCAAATCCTCTCCACGTGCAGTGTGAAGCAAGGGAAGGAAGACACGCTTTATTGATTCTCACTCTCGTGTCGTTCACTTCCCATCATTTAACTCATGGACAGAAATTCCGGAAAGCCAAATTAATCCAATGAATTTTGAAATTTTATGTAGAATGGGCATTCTGATATTCGATCAGAGAAATATAATCCCTTAATTATCAATATTTCACTGATGAAGAATCTTGAAGTTGGAGATATTTTGGGAAGATAAAAAACCACCTGACCACTACATAGAATTAGTCTTTTTTCCGTCGGGAATAGTGTAACTATCCCCAAATATATTGTGTTCGAAGGAAAAAGGGCCCCCTAAGAAAATATGATTTTTAAGCAAAACTATAGAACTACTACTATATTTTGACCTTACAGTCGAACCTCTATAAGCTGACTACTCAAGGGTGGACAAGTTTTATTGAACATTATAGTCAACTTAAAGAGGTTTGTTGGGAGTTGAAATTTGAAGGAAAAGGTGAAAACCCGTCAACACCCGACAAACACGCGCAGTTCAAATACTGCCGACGACACGAACACGAAGACACAGTGGAAATACAGCGCTAATAATTCAAACCCTCGATCCGTAGTATACCTGTATTTTTTTTCTTCGTTAGTATGTTCATGTATCGCATCCTCCCCTACTGACTGTCAATGTCTAGTTCTACGTCTTATTGAATCATCAACAAATACTGCTGTTTTGGAGCAATTGTAGGAATTGTTCAGATACTAGACACTTTCACCTTTAAAAACCAATTTGATCATGCCATGAGCTAGCTGTTGCAAAACCGAAAAGGTGTTTGGAGTAAGAAATTTCAGTCAGATTTTTGAAAGTCCTTCAAAATAATAATGTTGGACCAACATCACTACTGAAGGACTCTTGAAATTTTTTTTTTGGTAAATTTATAGGTCAATATTACATAGGTTTTCTACGAAAATTATGTTAAAGTCAAAATTTCGATACAAAAACGATCGATTGGATGGTGGTTAAAATACATAGGTGGACATCTTTAGAGGATCGATTATAATTATCATCACCATCCTTGTAGATAGTTCTCTTCGAAATGACTGCGTCTTCCAATTTTGAAAGCCCAATGGTTGCACTGCGTCTGCAAGAACTGAGCTTTCCCGGCGAGCTCTGGGTCTTCCTCTCAACCTTGTTTCGTTGATAATACAGTCGAACTTCTAAGGGACCAGAAAATAACTTCGATATAAGGAAAATTCGTTACTAATATCTAATATTCTATATTAGATTTTTTTTTTAGTTGGTTATAGTTCATTAAAAATCAGATATGTGGCTTGGTGTAAGTCAAGGCTTTCCGTTTTTCATACTCAAACAAATTTTCCAATTTAAATGCATTAAGAGGTAACACCACGTTACTCGTAATCTCAACAAAATTCAGTATTACGCCAATCGAGCACTAATGTCGAAATTATGACACTTCACTGTTGGTTTTCAGTCTACAGTGCTTGCTGGAAAAAAAAGTTGCTCAAACTATTTATTTCACTCCCTTTTCTCGCAAAAATTCTTCGAAGTAGTTAGAGTTACGGTGTTTTATTGGCGCAGGTTATAACAAATTATGCTTATCCTATTCAGCAATAGTGAAAAGTTTTGAAAAAAGTTCACTTAGTTGGTGATAATAACGTAATAAGCAAGGAAGTACAGTTTAGGTGAAAAAATAAGAAAAAGTTAATGCATAAAACAAAAGCAATTCTTTGGATTTGGCGGGAGACAATCGAACTAAGTGAAAGACTGGATGTTCCTCAGTGTAATGTGCAATAGCACTCGAAGAAGTTTCGGGAAATGGGCCCCACCGAGTGTAAGAAAGGCGTTAAACGATCAGGAAAAAACCAGCCCCTTTGTAGATAGCTCTTACCGAGTTTAAGTAACATGTTGCAAATCTCATCAAGTTTGTTGAGAAAAGGCATGTAAAAACTGGCTTACGTGTGTTGGAACCAGTCCATAAGCCAGACTTTCAGGCTAAAATGTTTGAAATGGGCTCAGAAGCATGTGATACGAACTCAGAAGATTTGGAACAATGCCATCTTTTAT
The DNA here is from genome assembly GCA_964017055.1 of Chloromyia formosa. Taxonomy (NCBI): domain Eukaryota; kingdom Metazoa; phylum Arthropoda; class Insecta; order Diptera; family Stratiomyidae; genus Chloromyia; species Chloromyia formosa. The sequence goes on from OZ024814.1 coordinate 139,428,631, forward strand.
TTTTGTGTCCATATTTAAGCAACATGTTGGGCACTAGTGAATCTGCGTGCGGCGAAAACCTCGAGAAACACTCAGCGGTGAATGCCTTCGAAGATTCCCTCCGAAATCTGAAGAGTTTATGGAGTGGGGATTTTTTTTCCGGTCACGAAAGTGGTGAAATATGCTTTTCCAGCCCGAAAGTAGCAGCAGTAGTTTACTTGCAAATACTGGAAAATGAACTGGAGCGCTTAGGCATTCACAGCCATTGGCTTTTCTCAAATTTTCGGCCGGGCAAAAAATCTTCCGCCGCCAAAATGTTAAATTTGAACTATCCCAGAATTATTGCAGTGCTCTCTATCTTACAAATCTACGTGACATGCTCCTGAGCCCATTTCAAGCGTTTTAACCTAATATTTTAACGGAAAGTCTGGCTTACCGGCTGGCTTCCACCTACGTAAGCCAGCTTCCGCAAGCCTTTTTCTCATCAAACATGTTGAGATTTACATACCCGTTGCAAAAACTAGATCGTTTCGCCCAGCTTTGTACCGGTAAGAATGAGATCAACTCAGATCGTTTTTTGCTTGATTGTCCAAAGCCTGTCTTCCGCTCGGTGGCGCCCGGAACTTCTTCGAGAACCATTTCGCAGCACACTGCGCAACATTTCACTTATTTTACAAATATGTATGTCGATTTTAAACATTTTTATACTCTAGATGAAATCTGAGAGTATTATATTTTAAGTTTGCCACAAAGTTTGTAACGCTAAGAAATAAGGCTCGCAGAAAAAAATGAATGATACAGAAGTTCATATTATCACTCGAATATCTCAAAACCGGATGTCCGTCTGTCCGTCCGTCCGTCCGTGACCTCTCTAGCTCGAGAACGCGTTGAGCTATGAAGTTAAAATTTTGCACACGTTATTTTTGACAAAAAATGAAGGCTAAGTTCGTGAACGGGCTAAATCGCTCCACCCCTTCTACCCCCTCCCATACAAAATGACACATTTTTGAAAATTTTCAATAATCAGATTTTCTCAGAAACTATAAAACATATTGCTTTGAAATTTGTAATATATCACTTTTATGATAATTGTAACCTATCTTATAAAACTTATTGTAATCCTCACCCTCCTTCTACCCCCTCCCATACAAACTGCACTATTTCATGAAATACGTTAAGCCAATTTACTCAGTACGTATACAATTTATCGAGCTGAAATTTTGTACTTAACACTTAATTAACAATATCAGTTAGATTCAAAAAAATTAATCGATTACCCTTACTCCGTCTACCCCCTCCCATACAAAATGACACATTTTTGATAATTTACAATAATCAGATTTTCTCAGAAACTATAAAACATATTGCTTTGAAATTTTGAATATATCACTTTTATGATAATTGTAACCTACATTATAAAATTTATTGTAATCCTCACCCTCCTTCTACCCCCTCCCATACAAACTGCACTATTTCATGAAATACGTTAAGCCAATTTACTCATTACCTATACAATTTATCGGGCTGAAATTTTGTACTTAACACTTAATTAACAATATCAGTTAGATTCAAAAAAATTAATCGATTACCCTTACTCCGTCTACCCCCTCCCATACAAAATGACACATTTTTGATAATTTACAATAATCAGATTTTCTCAGAAACTATAAAACATCTTGCTTTGAAATTTTGAATATATCACTTTTATGATAATTGTAACCTACATTATAAAATTTATTGTAATCCTCACCCTCCTTCTACCCCCTCCCATACAAACTGCACTATTTCATGAAATACGTTAAGCCTATTTACTCAGTACGTATACGATGCATCCGAGATTGCAACCAAAATTATTTATTGGCTTTAACCAGGTTCAAATTCATCTAGAGTATTGCATGATTGGGGTTTACCCCAATCGTAGTTCTTTTATGTTTATACTCTAGATGAAATCTGAGAGTATTATAAGTTTGCCACAAAGTTTGTAACGCTAAGAAATAAGGCTCGCAGAAAAAAATGAATGATACAGAAGTTCATATTATCACTCGAATATCTCAAAACCGGATGTCCGTCTGTCCGTCTGTCCGTCTGTCCGTCCGTCCGTCCGTGACCCCTCTAGCTCGAGAACTCGTTGAGCTATGAAGTTCAAATTTTGCACACGTTATTTTTGACAAAAAATGAAGGCTAAGTTCGTGAACGGGCTAAATCGCTCCACCCCTTCTACCCCCTCCCATACAAAATGACACATTTTTGAAAATTTACAATAATCAGATTTTCTCAGAAACTATAAAACATCTTGCTTTGAAATTTTTAATATATCACTTTTATGATAATTGTAACCTACATTATAAAATTTATTGTAATCCTCACCCTCCTTCTACCCCCTCCCATACAAACTGCACTATTTCATGAAATACGTTAAGCCAATTTACTCAGTACGTATACAATTTATCGGGCTGAAATTTTGTACTTAACACTTAATTAACAATATCAGTTAGATTCAAAAAAATTAATCGATTACCCTTACTCCGTCTACCCCCTCCCATACAAAATGACACATTTTTGATAATTTACAATAATCAGATTTTCTCAGAAACTATAAAACTTCTTGCTTTGAAATTTTGAATATATTACTTTTATGATAATTGTAACCTACATTATAAAATTTATTGTAATCCTCACCCTCCTTCTACCCCCTCCCATACAAACTGCACTATTTCATGAAATACGTTAAGCCAATTCAGCCGGTGCATTATTTCTTAGCGTTGCAAACTTTGTGAGAAACCTATAATGCTGTCAGATTTCATCTCTTGTGTTTATACTCTAGATGAAATCTGAGAGGTGATGGGATCAACAAAGTCTTAACGATGCATCCGAGATTGCAACCAAAATTATTTTTTGGCTTTAACCAGGTTCAAATTCATCTAGAGTATTGCATGATTGGGGTTTACCCCAATCGTAGTTCTTTTATGTTTTTTATTGCTTTTGTTTTCCGCACTCACCCAAACTGCACTTTTCTACTTATTACGCTATTATCACCAAATGGGTGACTTTCTTTGAAAACTTTTCACTATTTATAGACAGGATACAGGAAGAATTTTCACGAAAAACGGAATAAAATCGTTTGAGCAACTTTTTTTCCAGACCTGTGTAGGTATGTATTTTGTATGTGTATGAATATGTATGCATGTATACTCTCTCAATTGCCCTAACTCCTTGTGGAGCATAGCGCGTTAACTGTTCCATGTGGCCCAGTTGACGTTTCATCGGAATAAATCGATTTCGGAGAATGCAGTTGCCAGCATGCACATCCGTTACCACGAACGTCGTCGTAGACGGGATTCAAACCCGAAACGCCGGTAGCCAAACATAAGACTGATGCCTTAACACACTGCGCTACCGATCGCCCCGGTAGATGACTTACATTTACATAAATAAATAAAAATCTTTCAAACTTTTGCATTTACAAATGTTGTAACCAAAGTTCGAATATCAACCTTTTGGGCTACGTCTTTTCCGACTCAAGTTATAACTATTGAGCTCAATACTTTCTGATGACTTATTATGATAGATCATTTTTAATTGTTTTCAATTTTAAGAATGATCTCTCCGCTTTTGCAACGGTAACTGGAATTGTTAGAAATAAACAGCATATTGTGCCGATTTCAGAATGACACAAAAAGAACAATGTTCATCGGAACTTTAGGGCCTTCCCATACAAAAACATTTTCATTTTGATCCATTTGCTTTCAAGTGGTTTATGATTTGCTTTGAAAAATATTTTGTCTAATTTTTTAAATGCATATCTATGAGTAAATGTGCTTTTGACATGTTTTGAGTTGTATTTAGGAACATTATACTTTATCCATCCTTAATGTCCGTTTGATCCTTTATATTCTATGTATATAGGTATGTTTCTTACGACCAGAATCGCATAGTTGTAAAAATTACCAGTATTTTATAAGTTTTAATTTCTGTTTCAATACATGCTCAAGAAGTTGTTGTTTTCCTGACTAAAGGACCCATAATGCCTTCAAAAGTATTCTAATGATTTCGCCTCATTACCCTCAGTCATTTAATCTTCCCCAAATCAATCCATTGCTAAGATTGCCGTTTTTTTCTCACCAAAGGAATCGAAATATAATCAGTCCTGACGAAAGAAGTCAAAATGCCTTCAAAAGTGCATTGTTCCCATCATCCCAAATCAGAAGATACCCATATTTACCAGGTTTGGTTCTTATCACCATGTGGTACTTATAACAACGCTGGGAAGCTAAGCTACTTACTCAATTTTGTTGAAATGTTGGATCACGGTATCGCCTGGAGGAGCGATCTTTGAAAAGACTTAGGCGAGTAACTCTATATTGAACACAATATCATATACCGTCAGTACAGTCATTAACCAAATCTGTGCTCACCACTGTGCAACCGTGCACAATATTTCTCACACCGGTACTGCGTTCTTTTAACTGCGGAGCCATAATACCAGAGTTTTGTTTTAATAAATGCATTGACTCTGAAATAATCTTCATTTTCATAATTTTTAATGTAATAAATAATAACTAGAAAAAGGAAACAAAAATTGTGCGGGTATTGATATCAAATTGAGAAGCTGAATTGCATGGTATGGAATATACTCTTGCTTTTCGTCGATATGTCGTACAACAAAAATGGTATGGTGATATCATCATTTTATGGACTGGAAAAGGAAGATATTGAGTCCTATCTGATAGAACATAGGCTATAATAATTAATTAATGCTGATGTCAGGAAATTAAGTAGGGGTGATTCAGTTCGATTGATTTGGAGTATAGCGTATTCGATGTTGGAAACACTCGACCGTTCACGTCCCTGAGGCGGAAATGATGTTATATAGCTGGGGATGCTAAAAACGAATTAAATTTATTTGACCAACAAAAGGACACCGAAATCGCTTGTTGAAATCTGACATTAATAATAAAATGAAGAAAACGGGCGTTTCGTCTACTCTTGAGCTTGATACTAAAGATACGCTTTAACAAAAACTCTTGTCTTGCTGTGATTTGAACGACTGCAAACAGCTATTTGTACTGCTCGTCCATTTCGTAATCCGCCATATCTTCCTGGAGTGTGCGAGTTATTTACAGAAGATATGTGATGTTCCATTATTCTCGTCCTTATCGCCGAAGCTTTAATAGAAGTCAATATAGAGAAGTGGAAGCAATGCTGCCAATTATGCAGTGCCACACGATAACTACCGCAGGGATTTTAATTTACGATGATTCCAAAATTACTGATGCCAATTGCCCTCTGTCTAGAAAGATACTCTGCTATACAGTCAGGGCCATCGAAAAGGGCCGTTCGCCCCCAGCCCTGTGTATGCAGAAGCCCTGCGTTTCAAGTACAGAACCTTGTTCATTCCGTAGGGATTGAAAAAAAAAATTCTTTGCTGATGAATATGTTCCAGCTCAAGATCCCATATGGAATGTAAATACAATGATATCAACAATCAAGATTAATCTTTGTTACACGAACGAAGTTTAAGATGAAAATTATCTTACATCTTGGATGAGAGTTTGAACTTTAAAAAATACGATATGGTATCCTATTGCGCAACGATTAGCACATTCGCTTTCCACGGGCTGGGCCCCGGTTCGATTTATACTGAATTCAATAAAAAAGGGGATTTACGTGTCGGGCTATAAGCCCACTCAGCTACTGAACGAGTACCCATTTAAGAGGTAAATAACTTGGTTGAGCGTGTTGTTGATCAGACGCCTCTGCACAAAACACACCGTCACGATCTAGAAAATGAGATGAAGCTATCAAACTTGTCAGGAAAAGGAGGAGTCTTCATCGTCATTGTCGCTTCTGCTGGTGAATGCGTCGACCTCTGGTCCTAACTCGCACCAAGGTTTCATATTTTCCGTATTAAACTTCGGCGTAGTGCTTCCCTGGTCGTTGGGAATTGATATCCTCGACCAAGTACCTATATAGGTAGTTTCGTAAGACTCGCGAAATCACATAAGGGCCTTTAAACTTCATTCCAGTTTCCGAGGTTAGCACGTTGCTTCTGGTGCGTTACGTATAACCACTAAGTTTCCTTCCTCGTAGGCCGTTGGGCGCTTATGTTTCCTATCGAACCGTTGCTTTCCTTCTCAATGTTGGCAATCGCTATTTTCCATTTTTCGGCGATGTCCTGCTGCAGTGTCTCAGTCTCATCTGCTGTCCTTTGAATAATTCGATTCCTGACAACGTCTGTCAGCTTAAAGTCGAAAATAAACTTCTTTGGAGAAAAACCACAAGTTGCGCTGTGTTGATTGTTTATGGTAATTTGCATATTCGTATCCTAATCTCGCGAGTCGCCTTCGTCTGTTCGAACGAATTGCAAAATTGTTTGATTTATTCGCTCAATCTGACCGTTTGCTCGTGGCGTACACGAGCCGATGATTCGCACCAGTACGCCAAAGAAAGCTGATAATTCGTTGAACATCATGATCACAGGTTTGGCCTTCGTGTTACTAACCGCTTTAAGGACCGTATACTTGCTGAATGAGTCGCAAATCGCAATGATGTACATGTTTCCATTCCGACTTTCAAGCAATGGACTGAGGTGATCGATGTCGCGGAGGTTTTGGGTAATTTATTGAGACGTGCCCTACTCCGGAGCAATTATAGCATACTCTGGTCTCGTTGCGTTTTATCAGCTGATACGACCGTGAAAATAATCTATTAATCTGTTCTCTTAAAGTGAATGGACGTGAAATCGAGGCAATTGTGGACTCAGTCAGTGCGAAGTTGCTAATTCGTCAATCGGTGACGAGGCAAGACTGATCCCACGGCCATGGTCCAGATTAGACTATTTTTATTTTATCCTGTTGTGACAAACCAGCAGAACATCTTTAAGATGCTGACTTCGTGGATGTAAAATGGACAAGATATGTTCACCCAGCCAACGTTTTGCGAGACCTGCTGCGGAATTACCCACATAAGCTGCTGTCTCGAGAGTGGTCTACTCACCAGACATGCTGCAAGACCAGCCACGAGACCTGCTGCGACACCAGCCATGAAACCTGCTGGGAGATTATAGCTATTTGTTCTCCTGGTCGCAGGTACACAATATGTCTCTTGACTGGTCTTACGGCTGGTCTTGTGGCTAGCCATGTAGTAGAAAACTTAAGATGCTCGAGAAAGCGAAATGCGTCAGGAATAATAAAAATCGTGTTGAAGACAAAAATAATTGCGTTTTATATAAAAATTAAGAAAACCGTTGAACAAGCTTATCGCAAAAAACAATGCTACTTTAGAAATGGAAGGGAACAGCCTCAACGAATGCATCCATCTCATTAATTCATGCTCTAATTAAAAGTTATGAAAAAGAAATACGTCCTGATTCAACTTCACTTCACAGCTCAAGCATCCTCTCGGCCGACTGTTGTTGAATAGTAATGAAGCCTTGGAAAGAATCCATTTAGATTAAATTATATCAAGCATCACGTCGTTATCATGCAAATATCCATGGCAAGGAAAAAAGTCAGTTCATTCTATAACAACCTTACTCTAGAAAAGTCATATAAGAAATATGATCCGTTACGCAGGCATCTACGAGTAGATTGTACTTTGCCTCCCACACGGTGTCTTCCTGAATCCCATTACTTTTACTTATAGGTATCTTGCAACAATCTTTCACATTCTCTGTTATTTTTCTTTTAGCTGTGTCCTTTCTTTCTCATCGTGTACCACATACCCGACATATTTTTATCATGTTAGTGAATGAAAATGGCACGGCTGTGTTTGTCTACGCTTCCATTTCTTGTTGCTAGGACCTGCATATTTCATTGAACCTAATTTTTCACAAAGTGCTTATCTGTTGTAAGCAACCTTAAAACAATATCGTCAAGTACACTTTCACCGTTTCATACAAAACATGAGATTTTTCTCTCTTTCTTTTTCATCCGCCTCCATTGGTGCATTTTTATTCCCGAGTTTACTGGGTTTTTTTCTGCCTCTGTTGCTTACTTGCTTGATTTCAGACTTTTTAAGAGGAAGGACAAGAGGACGACGACTACATGGCTTGGCTGTTCTGTTGTGTTTAACCTGCTGCTCCGTACAGGTGAAAGCTTATTCGTGAAAAAAACCGATGCAAAGGAAGGAGTGATGCAAAAAAAAAAAGCCACAAAAAAGTAATCAAGTTGGTGCACAAAAAAGGGTCACTCAATATCCCCCGGCGGAGCTTCCGTTAATAATCACGTAAACTCATAAATCATTAATCTCTATGAAAGTTTCATAGCGGCAATATGTACCTATGTATAATACAAAAACACATATATCTTCCCATTTAAACCCAAGTCGGTGTTTTACCGCCCCGGAAGCAGAGAACGCGCAGAAGGACGTTTACCTCTTTTCAGAGCTTTCCACTCTCGACGTTATCTAATAACGAGCCGAAAACATACAAGGAAATAAACGGGTTGTTCGGTATAGTGTAAGATGGGGTTGAAGGATACCATTTTATGTGCCATAAAAAGTCGCTTGACTTTTGATTAATAAAAAAATAATAATATGCCCCACTAGGGGTTATGGTAAATTAGTGCAGTAGTCACTCGAACTCAGCGGGCCGGGGGAAAGAAAAATTCACTTCGTGTTAAATAAATACTTGTTATCCAAATTCGCTTGACGAGAACTGGGTTCGTGTTATCCGAATTTGAAAGATTTAACACATATGTATTCCATTTTGTTTCGAATGATTTAATGTGTATTGGGTATAAAAGCACGAATTTTATTTCTTTGTTGGAGAACGCTTCTATAGATGTACATACATATATATGTATATACGAAGGGCTCGGTCGCCGTGTTCGTCCGGTCACCGCTCTATGATCTAGAATTTCTAGAGAACGGAGGTTCGATCCGCGGCCCGAACAAAAACTTTCAGTGGGTACTAATATAACTTCCACTTCGCCCCGGGCTTGTCAGTATAAGCCCCGTCGCGTCATTTAAGCTCCTCCCTCTCTGATACCTATCTGCATTTCAATTCACATGACATGATCGGACGCAGCGTCACTCTTTATTATTGGGTGTACAACTTTGCTTCCGCCGTTTTTTCCTGGAATTAAAAGCTTAATTGTCAAAAAGTACTTACAGATGTACATATTATTCAAAGTACTGTTCATCGCTACCGACAACTTTCGCCCATCTCTCCGGACAATTTTCGGATTCCATCTCGGAAAAAGGAGGCGTCTTTCGACGCGATCCATAATTGGATCCATTTTCCGACTTCCTCGTACGAGCAAAAATTCTCATCAGCCAGGCCGTGCGCCATGGAACGAAACAGATGGTAGTCGGAAGGAGCGATGTCTGGAGAGTACGGCGGGTGGCAAGATTTCCCATTTCAGGGTTTCCAAGTATGTCTTGACCACTTTTGCGACGTTTGGCCGAGCATTGTCATGCTGGAGGATGACTTTGTCGTGTCTCTCTTGGTACTGTGGTCGTTTTTCCTTTAATGCTCAACTTTAAACGCATCAATTGCGTTCGGTACCGATCTCCTGTGATAGTTTCATTCGGTTTCAGTAGTTCGTAGTATATCACACCGAGCTGGTCCCACCAAATGCAAAGCATAACCTTGGCGCCGTGAATATTCGGTTTTGCCGTCGACGTTGAGGCATGTCCGGGCATTCTCAATGACTTTCTGCGCTTGGGATTATCGTAAAGGACCCATTTTTGGACGCCGGTTACGATGCGATGTAGAAATCCCTTCCGATTCTGCCTTTGAAGCAGTTGTTCGCATGCAAATAATCGCCGTTCAATATCTCTCGGTTTTAACTCGTACAGAACCCAATTTCCTTGTTTCTGAATCATGCCCATGGCCTTGAAGCGTTTCGAGATTGCTAGCTGAGTCACTTCCAATGATTCAGCTAATTATTGTTGCGTTTGGCACGAATCTTCATCGAGCAGAGCTTCCAATTCGTCGTCTTTGAAAAATGTTTTCACGACATGTTCTGTCACTCAGAGCAACCTCACCGTAAGTACCTGAGAGCATTCGATGAGACTCAGCTGCAGTTTTTTTTTCAAATGGAAGCAGAAGATCAAAACTTCCCGCAAATGACGAGAACTTGGCTCGAAAACAGACATTTTGAATCGCGAATCTTATTAAAAATGCGAACAACTTTTACTAATGCGGGGATGTCGATACGTTCACAGACGTCTAAACTCACTTTGCGACACTTTTGAATTACGTATTTTGACCAGCCCTCAGCGATGTAGCCGTCTGTCGGAAAACGGCGAAAGCAAAGCTGTACATATAAGCTGGGCCACATAACAGCGAACACGAACTTAAAATTTAGTATCTTGAACCATTCGGAGGAAATTTCAAAGCATCGCTTGAGTAAGAAATTTCACACAAGTCACAGTTATCGAGCAAAAAAAAATGGCCGCAAAGGACATAGGAAAGAGATTTCAAAACCTCGGTGATAAGAAAATTAAATTCTTGTATAAGTTATTTACTTAATTACTTACTTGACACTGATTTTATTTCTGTTGGTTTGATGCCCAAACTCCATTCAGAAATTACCTAAGCACATTTTTTGTAGAAAATTTACTTTTCAGAAAAATCCGCTCCTCTCGGATGTACGGCTCAGCTATGAACTGAAAAAATGTTCTAGATTGATAGTTGATATACTCAAATCGGCAGATCGTGAAAAGAGGGTTTGGAGTATACATATACCAGGCTTTAGAGTATATAATATACGAGTATCTATGTGAGTTTTTTTAGAAATTGATAAATTTTCAAATTTACACTACGTGAAACATTTCCTAATGGTATTTTTGGATTTTTTTTTTCGGTTGAGAGGAATGTTTCAAAAAGCATAAAAGAAGGCAAGATATTTAGTTTTGTTTGGAGATAGGCATGTAAAGGCAGGTTGACACGCTCGATGCCGTGTTCGTTAGGTCACTGCTTTACGATCTAGAGAATGGAGGTTCAATACTCGGCGCGAACAAAACTGCCTGTGGGTACTAATAGAGCCCCCACCGCGCTTCGAGCTTGTTAGTATGAAGACGGCGCGGATAGAAGGTGCGTGCTAGCAACTCCACGTCCGAAAAGTAAATACTATATGCTATCGAAACGACACCAAGACATAGAAATGCAAGAGATGTTGACGCGCCCATGCACTTGAAGGGGTCCAGGCAATTAACATGTAGGGTGTCATGCCCAAGGAACAACAAAATATTCTGGTGGATGTAATGTTTAAATGAAATGGTGATATTTTTTCAAAACAATCCGCTAATGACTAACTAGCTGACAAGACAACTATAAATTCAACAAAAGGCCAAAGACGTTTCCTGGACAACTGTTTCACATTCACTCCAGTGGCGTGGCGTCCATGGAAGCAAGGGAAGCATTGCTTCCCTTATATTTGGCGATTGGTGGAAAATTTTCTAAATAATTTTTTCTGAATCGCGCAAAAAAGTCGCGAAAAAAACTCTTCGGCACAGTCTATGTAAATAAAAGTTCCAAAGAAACTAATCGCGAATATCTTACACAGCCGAATTGGTAACACCGCGAAAACCACCACACCACACCAAGAAGAAGACACATGGAAGCATATCAAAATTTGCATCTATGAGCGTTTATTTTTTTCCCCAGTAAACCTACTGTGTCGCGATAAAATTTTACAAAGTATCTACACTGCATGCAGATACATCGAAACATGGATATGTCTTATGCCTACCGAAAGCGTGGGATGTGTTTTGTCGAATGATTTCATCCAGTATAACTATACTGGGATCTTTATAAAACTAACGTCGATATCTTCAACACAGGTCACACGCAGTCGGTAGCCAAAGACATATCCATGTTTCGATATATCTGCATTCAGTGTAGATACAATACTTTGTATCATTTCCCACCAAAAGCCAATAACCTGTCTTCCAAGAACCGATTCCCGATAAAACCGCCCCAAATCAAACTTAACACCCCCTTTAAGAGACAGAGAGACATACCCCATTGAAAGCTAACGTCCCCATATGAACCGGATACACCCGTTCTAATGAGATTGAACACCCAACCACATGAGACAGATAGACACGCCCTATTGAAAGTCAACATTTATGCTGCTTATACATCGTACCGTATGTGGAGCTTTTGTTCTATGTTTATAGCACGTAGTATAAATCCGCCATTTTGTTCTGGTGGTGGCCCACATTGTGAACCAGTCAGACCTCAAATCGCCGTCATTGCAAATGCACAACCACAGTCGCTGGATCACCCGATTTGGCTCGAATTAACTTCATCCGCTCTCGCTCATCTTCGGGGGGCGGGAACTATGTACACTCTCTCAAATTGCGTCTGCGCATGTCCAAGTGTTAGTCGAACTGACTACTTGCTACTTTTCCTGGGATCCTAGTGATTCAAATACGAGTACACACAAGATCCCCGCAAGCGCGCCGCCCGCGCGGATCCACAAGCAACAGCCATGCACAATGACCACTTCACTCAAACGACATGCACAACCAGAATAGAAAAATTTTCAATGGGCTTGTTTCCTCTTCTGACCCCCGAGTAGAAAAACAGACATTTCGTGTGACGGACAGATTTTTAGGATGACCCCCACCTATAAGACATATCCATGTCAAAAAAATTCACGTACACGGTAGGTTGGAAGCACTCAGGAATTTGCTTCCAAGTTCCCCTCACATGTAGTAGAGGAAATTCTTGCCTGCAGCGGAGCTGCTGGCGCATGGACGCTGGGGAACTTTTCTTCCCATTTCCTCTTTGTTCGTATTTTCTTGTGGACTGAAAATATTTGCTGTGTTGCAATGCGTATGTGATGTGCTATATGAGTTTTACAAGGGTTACCAGAGTAGGATTGAATTGTGGAAAAAGTTTCGATTTGAAATATAATGGCTTCATGGTTAAAAATTATTATTGGTAAATTCGAGAAGAAGTGATTTCGCATAGAATTATTAGTGTATACGAGTATTAGTAAGAGACGAACTCAATTATAGGGATATTTATGCATATTTCAATAACTTATATCTAATCGAAAACCATTTAACGGAAAATTCCAAGAAAAAATAAGTGGGAGATGGTAATACTGCCTCAAGTCATTGACGTCACAAGGAATTGAATGAGCCGTTAAATTTAAAACTCATTTGCTCTAGTGTAGTGCTTTAGTGTAGTGCGATTTGTGTGCTTTTTGTTGGTGAAAAGGTGAAGGGGTTTTTAATCGGTCTAGGTGCTTATAATTGCTTATAGTGTTTTGATTTGTTTTTAAAGTAGCATGGATCAATATTGTGTTGTTGATGATCTTTCAATCTATAACTTATATCTAATCGAAAACCATTTAACGGAAAATTCCAAGAAAAAATAAGTGGGAGATGGTAATACTGCCTCAAGTCATTGACGTCACAAGGAATTGAATGAGCCGTTAAATTTAAAACTCATTTGCTCTAGTGTAGTGCTTTAGTGTAGTGCGATTTGTGTGCTTTTTGTTGGTGAAAAGGTGAAGGGGTTTTTAATCGGTCTAGGTGCTTATAATTGCTTATAGTGTTTTGATTTGTTTTTAAAGTAGCATGGATCAATATTGTGTTGTTGATGATCTTTTTCGATTGTCTTTTGGATCTCGATCTTTCGCAGAAAAAAAAGACATTATCGAAAAGGGTCGACCGAAACCGATTTTGGAAATTGTTTCTAAAACAAAAAGATGTACTAGGCATTTTACTGCTAAGATTTATGAAGATACGGAATGGATTACCGGTTGTAAGACCAAGCAAAAATTATTTTGTTGGCCATGCTTGTTATTTTCAAATGATTCAAATGTTTGGCGAACTACCGGGTTTTGTGACTTAAATAATTTACATAAAGCTGTGGACAGGCATGGTACGAAAAGCGTTGATCATTTAAAGTCAGTACTTCTTCTTTCCAAGTTCGGTTCCGGTCCTAGAATTGAAGAATTATTAAGTAGCCAACATAGATCTTCAATAATATTGCACAATGAGAAAGTTTCGAAAAATCGAGATATACTAAAAATGCTAATTGACGTTGTGTGCCATTTAGGATGTCAAGAACAGGCATTTCGTGGTCACAATGAAAATGTGAATTCTTGCAATAGGGGAAATTACGTTGAACTTTTAAATCTTTTAGCTAAATATAATCCGGACTTGCGAGCTCACTTGGAGCAAGCGACTGTTTTTTCCGGAATATCAAATTATATTCAAAACGATCTCATTAGTAGCATTTCTAAAATTTTATTAAAACAGATTTATAATGAAATTCAGCAAACTAAATTTATAGCAATAATATTAGATGAAACAACCGATGTTTCATGTCGTTCTCAACTCTCAACAACCTTTCGTTACATTACTCCTTCCGGTGAGGTTAAAGAAACTTTCATAACTTTTACAGATATTTCTGATGATCAGACAGCGTCGCGTTTATTTGACCATGTTTTAGATGTTGTTCAAAAATTCAATTGCGGTAACAAACTTATTTGTCAAAGCTATGACGGGGCTTCGGTAATGTCTGGTAAAATAACTGGATTACAAACACGTGTAAAGGATGTGTATAAAAACGCAATATATATTCATTGCTTCGCTCATCGGTTAAATTTAGTTTTATCTAAATCATGCGATAAAATACGCGAATGTCGAATTTTTTTTCAATCTATTACTTGTTTTTCAACATTTTTTAATCATTCAACAAAGAGAACAGTTGCACTAGATTTATTCCTCAAAAAAAGGCTTCCAAAATTAGCTCCAACACGTTGGACTTTTAATGGTCGATTAGTTTTAACCATTTTTGATAATTTAGATCAATTAAAAGAACTCTTTGAATATATCATTGAAAATGAGAGTGGAAAGTGGGATGGCGAGACCGTTAATAGCGCAAGGGGACTTCTTGTTTTACTTACAGATTTTCAGTTTGTTTTCCTGCTCAATGTTTTTTCTAAAATTTTTCCACAAACCGACGTACTTTTCGATATATTTCAAAGTAAACAAACTGATATAATGTACTGCATTCAAAAAATTACAGATTTTGAAAATCAACTTCAATCGTTAAGAAATAGTTTCACGGAAATTTGGACCCAAACCACATCTATTTGCGAAACTCCACAACGCCGGAAAAAAGCCAGGTGCCTTGTTGACAGTAATGAAAATGTTGAACTATTCTTTACACGTATTTATGTCGAAATTATAGATAATATTACCGCAGAAATAAATTCAAGATTTTCATCCTTAGCAAGTTTCACATTTTTAAACCTATTAGATTCTTCTAAATTTAACCAATATTTGAAAACATTTCCGGACAATCTTTTACTAAATTTAACTAAAACTTATGCTGATATATTTGACCATATTTCATTAAAGACTGAACTCATTGTGCTTTATTCTGATTCTGATTTGCAGGGAAAATCTTTTCAAGGTATTTTTAACTATTTCATTAATAACAAATTAAAAGATAGCTTCACACAATTTTATAAATTAATATGTTTAGTTTTAACATTACCAGTAACCAGTGCGTCCGCAGAGCGCAGTTTTTCTTGCTTAAAAAGGATTAAAACGTATCTTAGAAATTGTACAGGCGAACAACGGCTTAGCGACTTGGCAATAATGTCAATTGAAAAGGTTTTCCTTAAATCATGTTTGTGTGAGCAAAGTTTTTATACAGATATTATAGATGAATTCGCAAAAAAAGAAAGACGAATAGAATTAAATTACAAATAATAGTATGTACGGATCTTATTATTTATTTTGACTTGTAATATATTTATTGCCCAATTATTATTATTTTATTTTACTCACTAACTGTGATTTTTTAAATAGTAAATAGTTGAATTATTTTTAATTTTTATTGTATTGTTATTGTTTTTATTATTCAAATTTTGATTCGCTGAACATGATTACTTTCTTTATGAGTGTATGGATATTTATTTTGCAATTTTTTTGCTATTGTTGTTATTGTTATAGTAGTTCTAATAATTCGAATATGCTTTATTTATATACTTATAGTTACAGCTTTGCTTTTTTGATAAGTCTACCAACATATAATTTTTACAATTATTTATTTAAAAGTAAATTATTATATATTGGTAGCATGGGAATTAAAATGCTGATAAAATACAGTATACCTACTCTCACGTCCCCGTTCGTGATTCCTGGGTGCTTTTATATTAGAAATGTTAAAAGTAGCTAACGAGAGGGGTTCAATTAATACGCAGTAAATTTGTGGAAAGCATAATAATAGTAAATTTTTAATACCAATTGCTTCCCCTAGTTGAATTATCACGCCACGCCACTGATTCACTCGTCGTTTTTTCGTTTGAATACTACGTTGATTCTACAAATTCCTATTAAGAAGAAATCTGCCTATAATTAACATAAAATAATTGGCATTTCCTGAAGATTTTCCTGATCTCCACACTACCGTACCATCTCAAATTCTGTGGATGTCGTTGGATATTCCCGTGAACGACTGACGAAACAGGAAGTTGTACTTACCCGACAGATTAACAAATTCAACGCAACAAGGACATGGGTACGACGATACGAACAACCAAGCCGAGCTGCCACTGTCATAGAATCCAATTTCTCTGTGTGAATTTCTACCCGCCCCCCCCCTTTCCTTTCACATCCATTTGATCCAGACAGAAGAAGCAAACAAATATACAAGTCAGTCCCTAGCTTTAATTTCGTATTTTATCATCATTTTCAGTACACAAGTCAGGAATGCCTGTCGGCATTGTTCACATTCGCCCAAAGAATTCCGAGGATTACCGTAGGACCTGTGCACTCTTCCCAGTTTCCCAATCCAGTTCTGTGTCTAATGAAGTTCTGGGTGAAGGCCAAGAAAGCAGAGGGTGAACGATGGTGAAATTGGTGTGGAGAGTTTCCATTGGCATGACCTAGGATCAAGGTATCGTGTGCCTATACCTTCTTGTCAAATATTAGATAACTTTCCTTTGACAATGTGTCGAATTATTCATGGCCTAGGAGACAATGGAGCCGTGAGCATGACTGCGTATACAAAGGAATATTTACCAAAACAAGGGGAGCTGAGTACTCACTGTTTTTTTTCTCGTCCTTGAGTACGACTCTTTTCATTCGGCAGCGTTTAAACATGCCAGGAGGAGACTATCCACCACATGTTTTGTTAGCTTCAAAGAAAAATTTCCCGTAATTGGCTTTGTTACACTTGGACTAAAATTAATTAGAAATAAGCAAGAAAACGGATTAAAATAAACATTTTCCAAACAAGATACACAGATTTATGTGAAACATGGCTGACGATGTTCTGGAATGTTGTTGTTAGGCTTACTTAATAAGAATTCAGCATTAAATGCATACCATTTTCAGAACTGACACTGAGACAAAAAATTAAAAACCCTGAGGATTGTTCGTTTTTGAAATGCTAATTTGAATCTTGAATACGTTTCGACAATTTCATTTGTGAAGAGCTCCTCCAACGGTAAATTAAATATAGAGCAAAAATGGAACTTTGCGTTTTGTTGTAGACTATATGACAAAGTACGTGTACGTCTCGGTTTGATTATGTTTGTCAGGATGAAATATACATAGATAAAAGATTCTAAAGGGAATTTTGAAATACTTCCTTTCCGACAATGTAACAAATGGATCTATCATTATACAATATATTGTTAGCGAAGCATGTGGGATGGTAACATATGATGCGAGTACAGCTTTTAAAAAAAATCTTTGATATAATCTTTTTCGTAAATCCTTCTTCCTAGCAGCAAGAGAGGAGTTGCAGGTTCGATAAAAAATGAAATGCTTCACCCACACTATCAAACCGAAATAGCCACAACTTGTATTCATTTTGTATGAAAGGCAGCATTCCTAGTAATAAAACCACTTTCCATTCAAAGTACAAATTTGAAGGAAAACCTCACAATCATATCAGGTTCAGTGTCTCAGCATTTCCCTTAACTATATTTATCAGCCTCCACCATGGCACGAATGCATGGAATACTCGACTCCTTTTCTGATTACTTTCAATGGAATTTGGCAGCTCATCACAAATATTCTGACCCATAAAAATTGAGAAAAACCCTGAAAACTCAATTTCCAGGTAATTTGAAATTTTCCTTGTCGAGTAGTTTTACGAAACATTCATTTAAAATTTATAATCGTCTTATCACACTCTCGGATATAATTTTTTTTATCGTTCTGCATTTCATTCACTGGGACCTGTGTGCGAAAGTTGTTCCTCTGCCCTGGTCGTTCTCTTCTCCTGGCGTCGACTTATTTAATTCGTCCTCGACTCGAAAATAACATTCTCTTCCGCGAAAAATTTCCTTTCATTTTACTTTAATGCCGCAGTAAATCACGTGACTATGGAAGACTAAGGACGAAGCGGAAAACAGAGAAAAGCGGCTGTGGTATCATTGAGCTGTATATCGCAGTTTGGGAAGAAAAAAATACAAAAACCTCATCCTAGAAAAACCACCTCTAGTCGTTCAACCCGACATGTTTAATCCTCCGCAAAAGCAATTTTTAAATGGATAGTTCCTGGAATTGGATACGCCCCCGTTTTTTCAGCAGTCTTCCTCAAAGACTGAGGAGGAGGAGGAATTCGTTGCAATTCTCGGTCGGTGTTCTTTTGCAGTGAATGAGATTTTCTTCTAGTTTTCTTGCCTTCTCACCGGGGCGGCGCGCGATGCGGGATTGCTTCGTCACTTTCAGTACTTGTACTCCAGGATAGGACGCGTTTAGAGAGTTTAGCGACGTGGAAATTATGATTTCTATGTAAAATTGTTTGAATGTCCTTTCCATTTTTCTGTAAATAGGATGGCAAGTTCACAACTGCTCGACATGAAATTGAGATGAAAATTGCACAAGGAGGTAAGAAATTGGTCGAGTCTATGATGGAGTACGGAAGGATTTCTGTTAAGATGGAGAAATTATTGCGATTTAAATATGTTGCCTTGTTGACGTTTTTTTTAAGCATATATATTTTAGTACCCTCTCTCGAACAAATCTTAGCCAGGATAAACTAAAGGTAGTGTACACTATGTGGCTCGTTATTTTAGCCCAGGCCGAATCTTAGCTCCAAGCGATTAGTTAGCATTATTCATATTTTCAATATTGTGAGTAGGTATCATGTCTGGATATTGCTGGGTCTCCCAGGATATTTTGAATTGTCCACAATCGCTTTCTCAGAGGGTTTAGAGACGTAGAGGAGAAAGCTTCCTTTCGTCTTCCTTGTCTTCTGTCTCGCACTAGCAAGAAGGAGGAACCTATCACTTCACTGGCTTGGAAGATTTAGAAAATACAAATTTGAAGCAACTCAACATTTCATTGAAAGCTACGGCTAGTTTAATCTCAAATTGTGATTGAATATGGTGCATAACGCACTTATTTGTGATCTTAATTTGTTTTCTAATTAACAACGTTAACCTAACGTACCTAACCTAACGCAATACCTACTGTGCTCTACACAGTCGTCTCGAACTAGGGTTGAAATGAATCCAGAGATTATAACATCCGCTGTACTATATATCAGATCCTGAATTTCCATACTAATGGTTATTTGACTTGATGATGGCTCCTATACTAATTAAATTATAGGTCTGTTATTAGGGTATTGCCAATCAATTCCCCGAAAACGGAACCGAACAATGAGCGTCTATTTTTGAAGAGTAGGTATAACGTAAAGTGCTTCTTTGGATGATAAAAGAAGGAAATGGAAATGATATGGGTCGACAGATGCCAATCGAAAGAGGCAATCTAGACAGCAAATGACGAGCATAGTGACAAGGATACAATACTGCAGTGACGTGCACTCGTAGTAAGCAATTCCAAACTGCTTGACTTACCGAAATAAGCAATTCAATAATAAACTTTGCTTACACCAATACACATATCATCATTTCAGTCAATGTTTTTCTTTAAGCTGAAGAATACATATTATCATTCAAATATTCCTTTACACATTCAAATTCTGATCCGCGCCTTCTTTTCGTTAAAAAACATTCGTTCAATTACTTTAGATAATATTCAAACCTCCCACATTTTGCACACCATAGACACCAAACTTAGAATAGGAAAATGTGCCTAGATCTTTAGATGCATGTACCATGTGTGCATCCAAATACTAGAGACATGTTGATTCCAGAAAATGGGAATCTTGGATTTCGGTAGTACATTGGGCAACGATTTTTTTTTTGTTTTGTTCGCAAATTTATATGAGACAAGTCAAGCACTGGCGCGATTGCTTTTGTGTGTGGGATAAAGCCCAATGATGCTTGTTAATGAAATGTTGCCAATGCAGGGAATGTTTATGGGAATTTGATTTTTCCAGTAGAGCTTTTGTTTTTGTTATGTAATGGATTTTCCGTTGCAATTTAAAAGAGGAAATCAGTGCAATCGGGTGATTTTGATTAAATTGTGATTTGAAGTTTTTTTGACCGTTTGTAGTGATTTAATTGATTTGATTTGTGATAAAAGTGGTAAGTTTTCTTTTCGCATTATGTCGGAGTATTGCTGCGCGACGGATTTCGTACTAAAAGCGGGATTTTCAACTCTTTCCCTTGCCAAGAAAAGAGAAATTATAGAATCGGATAGACCGAAGCCAGATCTTAGTTTAGAGTTTAAATTAAAAAATATTACGCGAAAATTCCATATCGAAACGTATGAAAAGTACATTTGGTTAACGGGAAGCTGTAAATTAAATAAGTTATTTTGCTGGCCGTGTCTTTTGTTCACGAATGAAAAATCTGTTTGGAATAAAGCTGGATTTAGTGATTTGAATAATTTTACGGGCTCAGCAGCAAAGCTTTCAAGTTCCGAAAAACATCTTCAGTCGTTAATTAAATTAGATAATTTTGGTTCTCAGCGTATAGAGTTTATGCTTAGTAACCAGGTGGCAATATCTGTTAGTTTGCATAATGAAAAAGTTGAGCGTAATCGTAATATTTTGAAACGTTTAATCGATACTGTAATTTTTTGGCAAAACAGGAGCTTCCTTTTCGCGGAAATAATGAAGACTCTTCTTCAAATAATCGTGGTAATTTTATCGAAACCGTAAATTTCTTGAGTTTGTACGATCCGATAATTGAGTCCCACATAGATTCTATAAAAGCAAATGCAGCGTTTTCGGGTTTGTCTAATAGAATCCAAAACGATCTTGTTTCCGCTATAGCTAATGTGGTTCGAAATAAAATCAATTTGGAAATAAAGGAGGCTCCATTTGTAGCTGTAATGGTCGACGAAACGCCAGATGTTAGCGGTCGGGAACAATTAACGATGATTTTTAGATATACAATATCAAATGAGATTGAAGAAAGATTTATCGGATTTTTGGATGTAAGCGCTAATCGTACAGCTACAGCAATAAGCTCTCACATTTTAAAACAATTGCAAAATTTTAATATCGATAAGAAATTAATTGCACAATGTTACGATGGCGCAGCAGTAATGAGTTCTCAAATTCGTGGAGTTCAGACTTTAATTCGGGAAAAACATAAATCGGCAATTTTCGTTCCATGTTACGCTCATTCACTAAATCTAGTATTGTCTAAAGCAGTTGAGTTTATTCCGGAAATTAAATTATTTTTCGAACACATCAATAAAATCGCATCATTTTTTAATACATCCACTAAAAGGTCGGACCTTTTTGCAAATATAGTAAATCGTCGTTTACCATCGGTTTCCAAAACGCGTTGGCATTATCATTCGCGTATTATTAACGTTATATTTGAACATAAGCATGAAATTTGTACAGTTTTTGAGACAATTTCGAATGGTTCTCAACACTGGGATGGCGATTCCTTGACTTTTTCCGATATATACTTACAAAAATTCGCAGAGTCAGATTTTCAATTATATCTGTTAATTTTTTCTGAAATTTTTTCGAAAACTGATATATTATTTAATATTATTCAGAGCAAAGTGGTAAACATTTCATATGCAAGCCAAAAAATTATTGAATTTGAAAATTGGCTTGAAAATGACTTTTCTAAAAAGTTTGATAATTTCTATTCGACAGTTACAGCAGAATATCAGCCACCACGTAAGAAATGTAGAAATGCGATAGATCCTTTACAAAATTTACGGCGGATATTTCGGGAGATTATAGATGTTATTCTCGGGCAAATTCGAGATCGATTCCATTCGTTTAAAGATCTTTCATTTTTAGAGTTGCTTGAACCGAATTATTTTTCTAAATTCAAGTCAAATTTTCCCGATAAAAATTTTGACTCACTTATTGAATATCACGGTCAATTTTTCGACAGAATAAAGTTGAAAAATGAGCTAAAAGTTATTTATTCTTCAGATGAGTTTAAAAACGCGAATCCTAGTAAAATTCTCGATTATTTTCAAAAACGGCCTTATGTCGCAAACGGTTTTAAGCAAGTTCATATTTTAGCAAAATTATTAACGTCAATTCCAGTCACAGTGGCAACTGCGGAAAGGTCATTTTCAACACTAAAGCGCGTTCACACATTTTTGAGAAATCGCCAATCCCAGGAACGACTTTCGGATCTTGCTTTAATTGCGGTTGAAAAGGATCTTCTTATACAAATGCGAAAAGAAAACGATTTTTTTGATAATGTGATTAAAGAGTTTTTACTTAAAGAACGGCGCATAGATTTGGAATACAAATAAATGGCAATGGCGAAAGAATATTTATTTATTTCAAATACCCCTGAATTTTTTTTAGTCTTAATTAACATAATATTTATTTATCATTTTTTTTATTAGTAATATTTTATTTATTTTTTTTTTTTTTTTGTATTCCGAATATATGTGCCAATATTTTATTTATATCTTTCCTGATTTCTTCTTTAAGGCTTAAAGCCGCTTGGTATAAATGTTTTTGTGACTGTCCATATTCTATTATACAGTCCATTTTTGTTTATGCTAAATTGGCTTTAGGGCGCCCAACTGCTTGACTATGAAAAATTTCCACTGCACGTCACTGCAATACTGTACTTTGATCTCAAGGAAACTTATTTGATTTTTTAAGTTTAACGTATTTCAGAATGAATTGCGCAGGTTCCAGATCAATGTCCAATAACAACCAGCTTGTTTACATTACCATCCTCATTCTCAAACTTATTCACCTTCAGGATAGTAACAACAACCTCTGACTAGCAGTATAGTCATATTATACAGCTAAACTTCGTTTCAAACGCTTGTTAATGCATTGCAAAGAACAAAGAACGATGGGCCGACGGAATCCATTAAGACATAACGTATTGATGACAAGGTTGACAGGGTTAGACGATTTATCGCCCACATGGGGCTCATGCAGTGGGGAAATTTCATCCCTTCGCTTGTTTTCGGGAAATGGCTCAAGTTACTTGCACTGTTCCCGTGCCGCAACACCGAATCTCCGCATAATACCATACAACTCAGAAATCGATCAATGTCCAACGAATCCTTACGGGAACACGAATGGACTTAAGTGAAACATTACAACGAAGGATTATGGAATTTATACGAATGCTCCACTGACAGTGTTCAAGTGAAATATCCAAGATCCCTCCATTTAATCCTGGACAATTATAAATTGCTTTTGAGTTTGGTCAACAGAAGGTGCATGTGCTCGAGTGCTTTTACTCGGAGTGAAGTGCAGGATATGGTTAATCCTCGCTTCAGTTTATTTCTTTCAAAGGTGAAATGTTCATTGTAAACAAGTTTAGTTTCGAGAGTACGTCCTGTTTGCTTTAGCCAGGATTAGTACAAAGTGCCTTTTCAATAAAAGTTGCGCTATACTTGTGCGAGGTGGGCATTGCTTGCTTGGTTGTTTGAATTGGAATTGCATAAGGTAATATTGTACAATATATGGCTATAGCATAGTCTAGGTGGATTGAATGGAAGAGAGAGCTGGAACTGGATGTGAAGCATAAACTGGTGCCCATTTCGGAAGAGCATTTTTAGATATTTTCTATACATATTTCTTATAGTTATTAGCTATTTTTTTTACAGGGCAGAGTAGAGCAGTATAAACGGCCAAAAAAAAAAAGGAAATCAAAGCTAGCCTTTCTGAACTCGAGGTCTATGTGTAAACAAGCAGCCGCATTTTGAAACGGCATCAAATTTAAAATACAGTGTGAAAATGTATTACTATTTTGACTTAACTCCCATAGGCCGTTCATTATTGAGATGCGGCATCGTTTTCTATTTCCAGTCGTATTACGTCTCTCACCCCAGGGACCTTCTGATCCATTGTTTAGGAGAGTACGCATATCCCAGAAACCAATCTTTGCCACTAAACGATAGCCAAAAGTCTATTTGTCATTTGTGTGCATAAAATATTTGAGGGAAATCAAATGTATGCCGTACCCATTTGTCGGGCTTTGACCGCCTGGATCGGTGTCCTCGAATTATCTCGGTCACGTGGCCACGTTCCAATCCTGGAAGCCCAGCAGATGTCCGGCGTCAGCATACACTAAGCTCTCCCAACGAGTTCTCGATATTCCGCGCAGTCTCGCTCCATCGACTCGTCGTTCCATTCATTACTTGTTTAGGCATGCGTACATACCCATTGAAGTCGTTGTAGTTTGACGGAGTTCGAAACTTCCAGCTCATCGTACAGTTCATACAACTCATGGTTGTACCGGATGCGCCATCCATCTCGGTCGTTAGCTGCTCCGAAAATTCACCGACGAACTTTCCGTTCGAAAGTGTTTAGCATGTTTTTGGAGGCTTGGGTTAGGGTTTAGGTTTCGCAGCCACAGCATAGAACTGGTCGTATGATGTTTTTGTACACGCGGAGCTTCGTGCTTCTGTGCACATGCGATGTCATTATGGGGAGGACCGAGAAGAAAGTCTTATTTGCTAGCTGTATCCGTCGCTTGATTCCGTCAGTTTCGTTGACGTCCTTTGACAGGTTGCTACCCAGGTGCGTGAACTGGTCTATGAATTGGATGCTGACGTTGACGTTCAATTGTGTTGGTTCTTGATAGCACCACTATTTTTGTTTTGTCCTCGTTGATGCGTAGTCCAACTTCTTTTGCAGCAGTGTCAAAAGTATGCAGAAATTCTTCTGTGTCGGTTAGTTTCCGGGACATGATGTTGATGTCGTCGTATCCATTACCCGAATGGCGTATTCAAGTGCTAGGTTGAAAAGCGTCGGCGCCAGTCCATCGCCCTGCTTCAAACCAGTACGTGTTTCAAAAGTATCAGTCAACCTCTTCTGGATACTGACCTGTGAGACGGAGTTGGTCATCGTCATTTTTGTTAGTCGCATTATGTTGTACAGTACTCCACGATCGATACTGTCGTATGATTGCTTAAATTTGACAAATATTTGGTACACGTTAGGTAACGTTGTGGTGGTTGCTGGGTTGGTTCAAGTGCCTGTCTTTCCGCTACTGCGGTAAGACACAATTAACACTTTATGCGCCGATTTGATACTACACGCCTCGCAAGAGGGGGGCAAAACATTGGTTATAAAAGTTTATTCATGGTTGTTGTCGGAAAATGTTTTTAGAACCATCTCATCGAATTAAGGCAACGTAGTACTCGTATCTTCGAGGAGATGGCGGATATGCTAATGAAGAGTGATTCGCGCAGTTCTTGGTGCCTCGCTTGAGCTAATATAGAGCTGGACATGCACACAGGAAGTAGATCAGGGTCTCCTTTTCCGCTTTACCCTTGCAGCTCCGGCATTGTGCACTGTATGGAGTACCAAGTCCGGCCGCGTGCTCTCTCACCGGCCAGTGCTCTGTTATAATGTATGCGCCCGGGCTACGTCCGGTCGGGCTCTCCTCAGGAGAGCGTCTGTGCTTCGTAAGTCGTATGATGATGGCCATGTCGTTCTAGACGTCGACAGCCCGTTTCAGGTAGAGTCTATGAATGTCTCTATTCGCAACATTGCGCGATGCGTAGATCAATATCGCATAGGACTCGTAAAGATCGAAGCCTTGTCCCGCAAGTTCACCCGCTTTCTCGTTCCCCTTTATATTACGGTGCCCAGGAACCCATAGAAGAGAAATGTTGTAAAGCTCGGCCAGTCCGGCCAGCTCCATGCGGCAGTGTCTTACTAATTTCGATGAGATTGATTGGTTTGCCACCTCCTGCCGGTACCCATGGCCGCCTCATATACCAACAAGCAACCTTAAGCTCCATTCCAACCAACACATTTTTTTGCAGTTATCATAGCATGAAAATCGAATTTCCATATAAACATTTTTACTCATTATCCTGCTACGGCAGGAGACATAAGTATCTAGTATGTAATTGATGTTTTACAACTTTCCTCCAGCTTCCTATTATTTTTATCATTCACACAAAAAGGAATACAGTTATCTCAGAAGATTCTACCGGAATCTTCAAAGAGCTTATCTTCAACCCTCTTAGTTACCCGTACATAACATATATCATTCTCAATATACTCCAGCAAGATACGGAACTTGTTAAAATTCCCGTAATACAATCAACACTCCATTACCAACTTTCCACATTACTTTTATCTCTCGTGCATAGCA
Source organism: Chloromyia formosa (assembly GCA_964017055.1). Lineage (NCBI taxonomy): Eukaryota > Metazoa > Arthropoda > Insecta > Diptera > Stratiomyidae > Chloromyia > Chloromyia formosa. Next base: position 139,455,033 of record OZ024814.1, read on the forward strand.
AAGCCACGTGAAGGGAATCCACATGGAAAAAAAATCCCGAGTTGATCAATTTGAAGCTGAGCCCAATGAAAAGGACTAGCCACCCGGAAGCACGTGAATCCTTTCTTCTATACATATATATTGCCTCGTGATCTCATCATTTGCTGCCAAAGAGTTAATCAGTCATAAAAACGTGGCGCTCCTATATGTTCGTAATTTCGTTCAGAAGTTGTTCAGTTTCAACCGAACGAAACTTTCGTCCTTGTATCTATGTGTATCCGTTGAATAACAATTTCCTCCTTTTCATGTACGTCAAGCGATGTGTACTTAACTGATATCAACTTTATTATCATGGTAGAGAGTTGCGCCGCGGTGCGACGGACGCGACGTGTGTAGAAATCACCTACTCAAGGGATTTCATAATTTTGAACCGTGGTGGCATCGTTTGTCTTAAGTGTATCTCAACGTGCTTTCGCCTGCCCTTCATGAAGATTTAAGTAAAGGTGTTCGTCTATTTAAATTTCAGAAAGCATTCGCGAAACTATAGAATGCCATCCTACATGGTTGTTTTGTGGATGATCATGATGGAAGCGCTGGAGGATACGCCAGCTCGATAAGACATCCGAAACTGGTTTCCCTATTAATCAACGTTGGATACAGATAAATCCCTTAGGAAATAATCTCAAACTGCAATCACCGGGATATGGTGATCGGCTCTGTAGATAGTGAACTCATCACCACTCGCACTGATAATAATGTATGTCGCGGAAATTACATCTCACACCTCGCCGAAATTTATAATAAATGTTTCATCTTTCCGAGCTGAATCTTTTGAATGTTATACCTTCCAGCACACAGTACTTTTGCGAACTACCATCGTGCACATTTTAATTGCTATCCTTTTGGCGAACTCACAAAGATGTGACATTCATATTTTGATAGAATGTCGACATGGGATCAACGAGCGTCAGTACCACGTCCACACGCTTGACATTTAATTAGCCTAGGCTGGGTATCTTGTGATGACACGGTATAGATATGCGACATAACACCAAAGTATCTATACATATCTTTCACTTGGAAATTTCGGTGATGAGACTTCGGCGGATGTGATGAAAATTTTATCCCAGAAGAATTCAAGTTCTGCAAAACATCGGATGGAATGAGGATGGATCTAAAATATGGTAGAAAAACGTCGCAATACAACGACGAGCAGTCTTTCAGACGTGACATTATCCTCATCAACTCCAGGCAAATGAATGGCCCACAAGGACCTTCACGCGCTACCATAACAAAGAAATATTGATAGATCCCAGCTCGAAAGTTTCATTGGAATGGGAGGGAATCGTCTTGACGTCGCCAAAATCGTGACGAAAATTGTTCGATTGATGGCATATCAATTCGACATCTGGAATTCATGAATACATAATGTCAGAGGTCAGTCAAGGCATGGTACTTTCAGGCGTTTTCGCCACATTTAGTTGACAGCCGCTGACTTTTCATCCTAGAAGACGACTAACGGTCGAACATTCTATAAAAATTCGATTCAAATGTTCTTTTATTCATGGATATATTTTTGTACTAGAATTTGTCTGGTTAGAGAGACGATTCTCGTAAGAACTTTCTCTCAAAACGATGTTAACCCTAGAGTACTAACGTCATGTTTTCAACGTTAATACTAACGTTCGCCTGTGAGGCAACTTGCGTAACAAAGCAACTTTTGTTCTTTTTTAAACAATATTTTTATAAAAAAATGACCGAAACTTATTAGTCAACCAATGAAATGCATATTACGACTTCTGTTAACTCATACGGGAGCTTATGAGGGGCCCAACTAAGTTGGCGCAAGTTAGTTCTCAAGGGTTAAAATATCCAATCGAAGCAAAATTTAACTGGAACTGCTACAAAGAAGGACAATATTTGTCTGATGTTGGATATTTTTTAAGGACCATTCACCGCAGCTGGCAAATTTAAAAGTATTCATAATAAAGAGAAAAACCTAATTTTTGGAAATTTTGTGCTCCAATTGAGGAAGTTCTTTGTATTTTGCTAATATAAAAGATAATTTATGAAATTAAGCTTTCATTTACTAAATTGGTCAAAAGTATTATATTAGTATATTGTTTAAAATACTTACCAGTGTAGCAGGTACAAATGTCGGTACAGTCTCGAAATAGCCCAATGTGCTCGTATAAGAACGGAGCAAAAAGTAAACGGCTAGAAACATTGTTCCCAGCAAACATGATGTAACGCCAGCTATTAAGCACCAAACAACATATTTCCGAACACCAGTTGGATGAGGAACTGAAACAGAAACAAAACAAAAAAAATATTTAGTTTCATCGTCGGCATAGTAACTTCCGCGAAGAAGGCACTCTGATTTCAACATTATTAATATCGATATGTTTTTTATCTGCACGCGGCAAGTAAACTTCATTCATCGCTTGCTTGATGACAAAGCAAGTACTTGCAAGTTAAGGGATTGTAATGACCCATATTCTGATGTGGTTGTGCTGCTTCCAATGGCAGATTGATGGCAGCACCTGATGAGTAATGATCTGGAGGCAACCGGTAGCGTAGTGTGTTGAGGCATCAGTCTCATGTTTGACCATCGACGTTTCGGGTTCGAATCCCGTCCACGACGACGTTCGTGGCCATGGATGTGCAGGAGGTGCGTGCTGGCAACTGCATTCTCCGAAACCAGTTTATGCCAACGAAACGTCAACGGGGCCACATGGAACAGTTGACGCGCTATGCCCCACAAGGGGTTAGGGCAATTGAGTAAGTGTCCATTACACCTGGACTCTGATTCCCTATTTTTACCTCCCCTGTTTGTGTTGTCTTCCCCAGTTCTACGAATTTTTGTTAATACGTAAAGGACAGGGGCAACGAGCGGCGAAAACCCCGCTCTCGAATTGAACTACAGTAAGCATAGACTGCTGCTTAGCTTTTTCTTCGCCGGGTGGCACTGCCCGACCTTCACGGTCACCATGCAACCTTAGGCTCCGTCCCCACAGGCATTTTCGGGAGCCCACTAAACCGCCCGTTACAGGATGCACGCATAACTGCCATAGATATGAGTTTGGCACGATGCATCATGTAACGCGTTCGCCCCAGAAGCGATTTTCGTGTACGAAACTGAAAAATCACCCCAAGAATGTCGTATAAGTTAAGGAAGATTTTTCACTGTAAATTTGGGGAATAAAGTTCGAAAAATGAAATTTGGAATAATTGTTCCAAAACAAGCCTTGAAAAGAGTTTGAGCGATAGTTCATTAGAAAGACGGGAAATCGCTTCAAATTTTGGGGGATTTTTTCATTTCCACTAGAAAATTAACTAATCAACATGCCAAGAAAACGAAAAAATTATTCGGGATAACGAAGATTCGACTAATCATAACATAAAACAAAGGAAAAACCCTCTTATAGTCAAATAGTCAATGGCAATATATTGGTTTATTATATTTTCAGTTTTATTTCTGTCAATTCGATTAATCGAAGTCACAAAATGATTTGGGACCGGTACATTGTTTCGAAATATCGAAAAATTCGTCTAATGGACAATCTAGTAAGGATGTAAATAGTATGTAAAATTATCTGGACTGTAAAAAACTTCCTCCTAATGTTGTATCCACTAGCAGCTCTCTTAAAACATGAGACTCCGTCCCTCGCCCTATCTTATTCCAACTCGCGTTTCAAATGCTTCGGTCAAGTTGTTCCTAACTTGGTTGTCGAAAACCACAACATCCTTTAAAAATTTGGTCTAATATACGAGTAATTTTTCTCAAGTTTTTACATGCATCTTATAGTAAATTTCTTTCAAAAATTAAATCTGTATTTCATTGTGGTCAAATTATGTTAACATCATATCAGTAACAAGCCTTTTAATGCAAAAAACCAAATTTAAAAAAAAAGACACATGGTGCAGTGAAGCCAGAGGAACTGATTTTTGATGTGGGCTAATTCGGGATCATTTATGAGTTTATGTACTATACGAGTATAATTATGACATGGGTGGGATACTTAACTGCAGTAAAAATTTTGTCGTAACTTTTGAACCGTTTGATGTATTTTCTTAAATCAGATAGAAGTCGAGTCCTCCTTAACATCCACTAACTGGGTAGGTTTCGCCGAGTTAGCTTCTTCGGTTATATAATTATTATAAAATTATGCCGTTATATATATAGCTGTAACTTTTTAACCGCTTGATGAATTTTTGCTGAAATTCAATAACTGGCTAGTCCATATCGTCATCTACTTAGTGGGCAAGTTTGGTTTAGCTAGCCTCTTCCGTTATGAAGTTATTAGGCTCAGATACTTTTGCCGTTATATAGCTGTAACTTTTTAACCGCTTTATCGATAGTGCTGGATTTCAATAGCAGCCGGCTCCCCACTGACGTCTATCAACTGGAAAAGTTTCACATCGCATATGACTTTGGTTCGACTGTTTTCGTGTCCACAACATTTTGCGGATATATATAGAAAGGACACGAACAAAAATCTAATGATGCCAATCGATTCCTGGGGTCATGAAACGTAAAGAAAACCAACTCCGGGGTCGAAACTCGTTATTGAAGGAGGGTTTTTTCTTCAGAAATCAGTTAGAGTGCTTAGAATTTAATGAATCGCATGATGAAGTCCGTTTCCGTTTGTTTTGGGACACACTGTATACTCGTTCACGAAATGCTATATACTTTTATTTGCCTTAAGCTCATGTAAGGCGCCAACTACTTCTCACAGGCATAGTTTACGTTTTGTTAGCTTATAACAGGTGGCATATACATCATATCCATATAAATCCGCTTCTACGATAAGCCGGAAAAGGCTATGGCTTATTCTTACGCCTCTCGCCACAGGGCTTATTATAAAAATTAGAATGATAATTACGATTTGAGTATTTCATACATTTTTTAAATATAAAACACTGTTCCAAAATCCTCCATAAATATCAAGAGATACCCGGAAGTTAATATTTCACATAAATTACCCAATTAAATTCCGTTCATTTCCTGAATACCTTCTAAGATTAATTGAGCAGTTTCGCCCCTTTTCGGCAAAAATTTTGGTAACCATTTTGTCGTTGACTTATTTTTTTCTTGTATGTGGAGCTATCTAAGCTTCCCTAATGTAATTTATTTATAACAGCACGAAATATAGTCCATTATACCAATTAGTTTACGATTCACGTACACCCCATAAATTCGAGACAAATGCCGGTTCATCAATAAATCATCGCATACATCAGGTGTTCGGGTCCATTTAATATTACAATGATTAAAACGATACTTTTGTAGTATCATTCTAATAGCTGGGGTTTTTTGAACGCTGTTTAGTACAATCTTACTAAATACGTATAGATGCTAGATTTCCATTCTTCGTGATCATATTTCGAATTGTGTGAAATTATCTTAAATCAAAGGATCAGGACCCACCGATATTAGTTCAAGTGACGACTTAAGGTAATGCTGTTGTTGTTGTTGATGCTTCTCAACGCAATTTTTCAATATTCGGTGCTTGGCTCAGCCTAAACGAAGTCTAAACGAAGCATAAGATTCCATTATATGTGCAATGCACATATATTTACTCAAAAACGTCTGTGCAAAATATTAAATTATAGTTTATCCTATAGATAAACACTAAATGGCACCCATCCTCCAGTTTAAAATGTATCGGACGATAATTCTAAGCAACTGAGAAGGGGTGCTAAGACTTTAACAGCTAGAACTGTTTACATTTGCACATTCGAATGAAACAATTAAACTGGTCACTAAGAATAGAGTTCCGAAAATTCATTCGATGAAAAGGATTTGAAATCAACTCATCCGCAAATTAATGCTGAGAGATGGTATAGGCGTAGAATAGAGCAGGCGGCGGAGTTCTGTCAAGAAAATCAACTGATTCTCTACTGCATTTGCTGATTTTTCTACTGCATTATGATATTTTGTCGCGCTTGGTGGCCGTGGTAGTTCGGTCATTGCTCTATGATACTAATCTAGAGCTCGCAGTTCAAATCGCGACGCGACCAAAAACTTCCTCTGGGTACTAATAGAACTCTCACAGTGCTCCAAGCTTGTCAGTATAAAGACGGCGGGGGCGGGTGGTGCACGCTGGCAACTGCACTTCCGAAAAGTAGATATGCTATCGAAACGTCAACAAGGCATAGAAATGGAGGGGTCAAGGTAATTAACATACACTAATGTTTAGTTGAGTGTCCCGGATAGCTAACTAGCATTTTAACCAGATCTTGAGAAAACGGGCCATACTCGTGTATGCTCACCTTTATATGCTCAGTTTATTTCACTGTATGTGGAATTGAGCAAATTTTTATTAGTGCAAAGCTTGCACGTACTTAATTGCTCATACGATATGCTCAACTTGCACATACAGTCTGTTTATATGTTCCACTATGTGCTCACAACAAAAAGTACGCGTGTATCGAAAAAAAGTACATGCAGAGCAAATTATCAGTATGTCGCCGCCAGAGGAAATAAAATTTTTGGCGGGTGTCATATAAAAATATATTGGACGGATATACAGGGTGTCTCACTTTAATATCGCCGTAGGACTAGGGCATATTCCACAGTCTGTTTGTGGAAAAATGCCGCCCAAATGCACGCTCTATCTACTGCGGTTGCAGAGCTATTACATTTTTCCCAATTCTTATCAAAAAGTCTGACTTTCTAGAGAAAACTCCCATTTACCGGCCTATGTCTAATTGAATCCATAAAAACAATACTGATTCAGAAACGACACAAAATACCTCAACGGTTTCGAAATTCCACCGCCCGTGATACAAACGTTCAAATTTTAGAAAAAATTCGTTATCAACTTTTGATAGAAAATTTGAACTCACATTTTATAGCGGGGCTTTGTACTATGAGCTCTACAAAATCTCCAAAATATGGCCCAACTTCTTACATCGAATGACATAAAACGTTCATACATATGTACGTGCAAACGCATATCATTATTTTTTATTTGCAAGGATTGGTGCAGTAACACACGAGTATTACATTATCCAACTACTGCCCAGATCTCTCAGGCAATCAATTTAATTATTGGCATATTTTAAGCGCGATAAAACCTGATAAAAAATGTAATTACATTTAATGAATTTATCTCCACGTGTCAGTTACTACGTACTTCTCCTTTTGTCCCTACACCAAATAATATATGACATGAATATCGAACCATTGGTAGAACGCTATTCAAAAGATGGCCAATTACGATTCAATCAATTGGTTGGATTAAATACACTTTTTTGGTAACTGAAATTGAAATGTAATTCATGTCCACTGGCCTGTCAACTAGCATCATCTGTTACATACTTTTAATATTACGTGTCCTGCACAAGGACTCTCTCACGCAAAAGTACATATAGTATTACGACGAATATTCCAACTATTCGCAATTGATTGAAATGCAATATGTACATAGGTATGATTATATTTGTGTTGTTCGCCGTATGTTTAATTGTATGATTGATGATTCCAGCTGACTAATTAATGTGGTTGCGGTTACGCTGAGCTCTGTAGATGATGATTACGCAGAGTGCAAATTAAGCTGTTAATTATTAGTCGGATAATTAGCAGAATGCGAGCAAATTTTATTAAACATGTTTATATTCACATGATTGAGGTACTGACTGCAGTCAGTCAAGCGTGTACTCTCATCAAGAAATTAAAAAAAAATAACAAAAAAACGCAGTTTCAACTTCATTAAGCTCTGGAGCTTTAGTAAAAAATGGACTATTAGGTTTGTGCGCGGCTCAGCCTGCTACACAACAGCTTTATTCGTACCAAAGCGAAGCAACAAATCTACAACACAATCTCCCGCCCTGTGTTACGCCACGGGTGCGAAACTTGGACCATCACTCAGGCATCGGAAGAAATGATGAGTGCCTTTGAAAGGAGCGTGCTCGGACGAATCAATTGCAAAAGACGCGAGGGAGACCAATGACCAAGACTGTACAACTATGAGTAGCACGAAATATTTAACGAATCGGAGCCCTCTAGATTCACCAAGATACGAAAACAACAGTGGACGGGGCACATCAGCGAATGAATAACCATCGAATCCCCAAGAAAGCATTCGTCAAGAAGAGCTACGGTGCAAAAAATCCCGGAAAAATATAAGGCGGCCGTCCGAAAAGACAGTATGAAGCTGTTTGCAGTGGCAAACTGGAAGCAGCGGTGTGTGGACCGACATGTATGGAGGCAAAAACTTTGAGAAGTCATATCCCTCAGCAGAATATATACTCAATTGCCCAACCCATTGTGGGGCATAGCACGTCAACTGTTCCATGTGGCCCAGTTGACGTTTCGTCAACATAAATTAGTTTCGGAGAATGCAGTTGCCAGCATGCACCTCCTGCTCATCCATTTAGTCGCCTACCTGTGACAAGTCGGGAGATGTTGTGGCTTATTATTACGCCCCGGACTACAGGAGGAAGACAACACAAACATCCATGGCCACGAACGTCGTCGTGGACTGGATTCGAACCCGAAACGCCGGAAGTCAGACATGAGACTGATGCCTCTACGCACTGAGCTAACTTTCGCCCAAGCAGATAATATGGCTACTAAGTCATTTATAGCAAATGAGACCGTACGTCCCGTTTTGAAGTGGACTGTCCTGTTAACTACTTCCTTGTCCCGGGAGCGTGTTTAGAAAACCGTGTTCAGTATACTCCTAAGCCAGTGACGAGATGGAATAGGGTTTTTTGGAGCCTAAATGACCAAAAATCCGTATCTATCTCTTCTTCTTGAAGCGGACGAGATCGAGTAGGGCTTTTAGTGCATTTGTCATCTAAAATGGCAATAAATCCTTGTTCAGTATGTCCCCAGTCAGTAATCAGATCGATATGGTTTTCTAGTCACCAAATAGTGAAAAACCCGTATTAATCTCGTCCCTTTGAGGGGACGAGACTGAAACATTTTTGGAGGCGTTTGTCGTCCCCGTTAAAAGCATCGGGACATGAAATTATCACATTTCAAGGAATTTTTTTTTTTCAATATTCAAAAGGCGCGTCAGATATGACGGATAAATAAATGTCCTTCGCATCGGTAAAACACGATTTTATTATGGAAAATCCAAAATTTTCCAGTTTAAATTGATTTTTGATATCAAGTTTATTGGTAGACATGTCGTAGATATTTTCCCGGATATGTTCCATATTTTAAATCCCGCGAACCCTACCAAAAATCATGAAAAACTAAATGACGCCAGGGATCCATTGCACATTTGGCAGTTAACCGGGTAGTTAACCCGGAACGTTCTTTTGTACGGCGCTTACCCCTCAAAAGAACGCGCCTAAAGTTGAAAAAAGTTTCGCGACACTAAATCAGGTAGCTACGTAAAATGCGACACATCATTCCGAACAACAGAAGGCACAATGTTTTCTTTTTCATCATCATCGTGGCGCCACAACCCGACGTCGAGTCTTGGCCGTTCAAGGTACCGCGTCCTACCCATCTACCTTACCTAGTCTTCCCAAATGGCTCTCGGTTTTTCTGGAAGCCTCGAGCTGCTGATGAGCCTTTTCATTAGTTTTTAAGACATGCTGTTACCGTCCATTCGTTGTAAATGGTCGGCCCATTGAAGACTTTGAAGTTTGATGATTCTCGAAACTTCCAGCTAATCGTACAGTTCGTACAGCTCATGGTTCTAATGCGTTTAGCATGTTTTCGGAGGCTTGAGTTAATGTCCAGGTTACGCAGCCATAGCATAGCACAGGTCGTATGATGGTTTTGTATATGCCGAGCTTCGTATTTCTGTGCACATGCTCCGATTTCAATATTGGGAGGACCGAGAAAAACATCTTATTTACCTATATTTTATTGATTTTCAGTTTCGCTGGCATCCTTTGGTGTTTTGTTACTTTAAAGAAAACTTCTTTCCAAATCTGCCACAATCAAGGCAGCTATGAGCTTAAGTTTTTAAATATCATGTTGTCTACTCTGATTGGCTTTCAAACTTGATAGATGCTTTCATAATTTGATTGTTTCTGTTCATGTTACAAGGAATTAGGACTACGCCCGCCTATATTACGAATGAACTGTCCGAATTGATTAATGGATCATCGTCGGAAATTGGGTCCAATTGTCAAATTAAAGACAAGCATACCAATAGGCATGTTTTATGTTGGTACAATTGTACAATCTATCGTGCAGGTTAGTCACTCCACTAACCCGTACAGGTTTAAGTTGTTATTGGAATGCATGAAGATACCCTAACCTACACCGGATAGATGTTAAAAAAACGCACCAAATGTCAATGGACGGGAATGGCTAGGGAGAATTGTTACTCCCATCACCACACAGGGAAGACAACATAAACATCTATGGACATGGCGAACCGATATGATAAGACCTCAAACGGTCGCATAGCTGGTATCCCACAATCTATAATGATCTCCTTCAAATTGATCAATTTGTAAACATCAACCCCCATTACAAAAAAAAATAAAAGGAGAGGAGGAGAGAACATACCCGCAGATGGTGAACGATGAGGCTCCGCCGGTGGTCCCCATGTGTACGGCGGGACACTATACTGCACAAACTGCATTACAGGATATCCATGCATTTTAAACTACACACAATAACAATGACACCAATTACCATTAGCTAATATCGAATAAACTCCACTATCACTATAAACACCCGAACCTATAAATTGCTTGCGAGAAATCCTGACGCAAGTACGTTTCCATTTCTCAGGCAAACAAACATAGCATGGATTCATGTATCACTTTTTCGCCTTTTTCCCATACATAGCTGACACGTCTCCAACACACTAAGGCGACCCCATATCCTTACGCCATACAGTCGATACACATGGACTTGGAACACAAATCCTCTTCGGATGTCGTCTTATCTTAACCAATGTTTTATCCGTTGTTTTGTGTATGCTCCAACTATTTTCATTGCTCCACACACGACCGCCAAATCAGGATATCACATCACGCTCAGTCCAAAAGTGGAAAATACCAAAGTTGCTATAGGATGGAGTCAGGGATAGCGCGCTAAGACGAAAACAAAGTGTCGTATGCGAAGCAAGGTTGTGTCTACCCACATCTACTCGTTTCTTCCCTATACTAGGATCCTTTGAGAAGATATGTTCCGGCTGCCTTCTGCTTCAACGGTTGCTTGCTGCGTTGCTCCCCTTCTTTGTATTAATCCTTCGCCAAGTCCAAGTCGAAAATCTTAGACATGTTTATTATTTTCATTTCCGAGAAAACGACACAAGCGATGGTTCAAGGAGCATCGCGTATCGTCTTCGTCTCATGGCATAATAAAAACGCGAGAAATTCATCCTTTAAATATTCCTTGAGCTCGTGGAAGAAACTTCAAAGTTGCCAATCGTTTGCAAGTAGTGCCGCCAAGTCGACAGTACAGATGACGCCGAGGGTTGGAAATGGCTTGAGGTTTTGTTTGTACATCATTTGCCTAAGTGCGACTTGGCACGACGATAAGCGGGACGTCAAGGATATGGTTCACTTGTTTCATATAGTCGGCAACCGATTTTAACGTTGATCACTGCGTTTCACTACACCAGAGGAATATGAAAATGACGGCGACAGTCTCACGGCAATTTCATGATGCGACACTAAAGGACATCCGAAATGAAATTCCACCCACGTCAGGATGCTTGATGGTGGCGGTATTTTTTCTTTTCCTTCAGTCGCGATTATCCATAAGTGTACTTCAGGGCGCGATTGAATTTCAAATAAGTGGGCACGAAAGTTGCTTTGATGTCGTTTCTTCCGCTACCGCAAGATTTTGCGGAGCTATCAATGATTAATATCCTGACATTGACCGCCCTGCCATGGAAACAACCAATTCCATTTCACGTATTATGCTTTTTTGTTTATCGCCCACTCTCGAATACGGGTGCTTCCGTTCGGGTTACATTGATCCCACTTTTCTAATGGGATTAAACCATTGGGTTCTGAGTTCGTAAAGCTGATTTTATGATTTCTTTCACCCGCGAGACGCGCTGTTTTTTATTACACTTCACCGATAAAGCGTCTACTAAAAGTCACTCAGGGATAACCTCTCCCAATGTTTGTCAGTCACTAGAACTCGCGCTGCGATTCAATACGATACGAGTCCTTACTCCTGCAATGGGCAGACAGACGAGAGTTCGCACGTCGAACTGAACAGTGTGTCGCTATTTGGCATTTGTCTGGTATCGTCCTGTTAGGGAAAAGCTTTTGTACGCTCCCGAAACAAGCGATGTTTTGAGGGGAAAACGCATGCCTGAGAATTGTTTCGGACGAAATGACAGTTTGTTTGCGGTCAGTTGGAATGGACTGAATCTAGGACAAAAAGTTAGTCAAATAGGTTTGTGATACCGTTAGTGTCACCATACACTGTCGAACTCGAACTCGAACCTGGTACGAATGTCCTCTGACACACATATACTTCACATAGATGTGAAGAAATAGCCTGATCAAGTCTTTTCCGACGTGTGGCTACAGTCGCGTCACTGCAAAGTGTAATACTATTCCAGATGGAATATGGTGAACATAAAAATGGTTAGAATATTTTCTGAGGACTTTCAATTGTCCTTTATTTTGACTCTGGAGGTTTTTTTGCTAGGACTGATAGAAATAGTACAATGGTTTTAATTCACACGATTTCGGTTGTCAGTTGACATCGCTGAGATAGCCCTGCCGCGATGTATGGCACGCATTGTCGACCGACTTATTAGACCAACATGGCGTTGAGTTCCAAATCTTTCAATAAATGGGACAGTGGAAAGGAGCTTACCACAGCCCCCAATGCGCTCACAAAAATTGTAATGAACCATATTCTAGTCTGGTTGTGCTGCTTCCACCGGCAGATCTATGGCAGCACCTGATGAGTAAAGATCTGTCGGGGGTACGAAACCAGAAGCCGAGGGTCCCATTACATCTGGACCCCAATGCGAGCGCGAGAGCAATCGAGCCATCCGCTAACCATTCCATCCTTATCGCTTCGTTTTTTTTTATTCCCCGATTTCACCTCCCTTGCTTGTGTTGTCTTCCATAGGGCTATGATTATTTTTGTTTATACGTAAAGAGCAGGGGCAACGAACGGCGAAAACGCTGAAAACATCTTCCGAACTGAGCTACAGCAAGCATAGGCCGCTGCTTAGCTTGTTGAGGGGCGTTTTTCTTCAACAGATGGGACGACCCGACCTTCACGGTCATTATGCTACCTTAGGCTCCGTCTCCATGGGCATCTTCGGATGCCCACCAAACCGTCCATTAAAAAATCCTATGCATTTTGTTGTTGCGCAATAACAAAATATATAGGAAAACCGCCAATCACAGCTGTAAAAAGCCGCACAAGGAAAGCGGCGATAAGGACTCCCACAGCGTTCCAAGCTTGTCAGTAAAAGGAGGCTATACGATTAGGAGGTGTATCATTTCAAAAACTGTAGAAGCACAAGGGGGCAAAATACAATAATACTATGTATTCTACAAAGTCATTGAACCGATTTTAAAAAGGATTTATTTTTAATGAGTGGCAAAACCCTAGAAATGAACCAGCCGACAAGTATTCAAATAACAGTTACACGGAATCCTTCTAGTACATTTTGTTGGATAATCACACTGAAAGGAAACATTGCCCCACCGACAAAACTCCTGCTTTCATCGAAAGCTCTCTTTAAAATAGCGCAAGCGCTTTAGACTTGTCTAAACATACAACAATCAATAAATCGTTGCACGAGACTTGCGAGTCGTTCGGAATGTTTTTGTGTATATGAAACACATCGGGTCTAGAGCTACGTATCTACATATAAGTATGTACATACACTTGAGACTTCTAACGAACCAATCTTACTTCCTAGTCGTACCTACATTCATAGTCCTGACTCGCCTCCAACATTGCTTTTATTCATTCCATATATTCCAGGATACACGAAAATGCCACAAGTTATGCCCAGGAGCGATTTAATCCACTTACCAGGATTCGCTGAAATGATTTCGGTCCAGATGCAGCCGGAATGGCGTTAATGTTGGTGGTGCATCCCTTTTCATTAAACTGCATAGCCTGGACGGTCTGGTCGGCGGCAAACAAAATACAAGTGCATCCCTAATAGAATTGACCTAGGCGAAGTTTTGATTTGTACGCAATCAGTGCAGTCCAAATAGTTATACGATTTGAAGCGATGAAGCACGTGTATGCTAAGCACGCACGGATGGGCCGATTTACCAAAGCATTAAAACTGTTTTAGTAGAGGATTTATCCCGAAATGGTGTCGTCTGTCCGACATTGTAGGTATTTTGGGGAAAAACGATTCATTGAAGTCCCCTTGTCTGTGTTTTTCACGTACTTTAATATGACCAGGACTCACAATTGTCGACTCAACCACGTACAGTCCTATACAGAGTCCTGAAGCGGCACGTTCCCGACTAGCCTTTTTGCCAAGTGAATGAACGACAAAGGGTTAGGTGAACGGACGACAGAGTTCCATCCGTTCACCCTTTCGCTACAACGAAAATTCACAAATTTTAGTCCTTGTGTTGTTCGTATTTTGACGATGTAATTAAGTTGAATTGTTATGTCGTCTGAATGTGGATTTTGGGCAAAGAGATAAGTTAATTATAGCAATTGAATTACATGCAAACGCACACACATATACAGAAACGAGCCGAGAGTCAGGAAACGATTGTAACGTCACTCTTTCGTTTACTCACGGGCGTGATTTTTAATGTAAATGGCTTAAGGATTAAGTGAGGATTTCGCGGAGCGTACAAGAGGCAGAACATGAATAAATCCCTTGCCAAAAGTTGTAGATTATTGTAAACAGGAGACGGTCTCAGAATATTGGATACACACTCGTATACATACAAATTCAGCTTGCATCTATTTCGTATGCAAATTTTTTGTAAGAGCTTGAAGCAAAAGAAGTGGCGGCTAGAAGTTTTGTGGAACAGGGAGTTTAAGTTTATTGGTAAAGTGGCAGTTGGAAGGGGGCGACAGTTTTTAAGGGAAGTACTTGTTTGGATTTGGAAAGAATCAGAGATGTTTGTGTATTTTGGCGACTCCTTTACGGAGTTACATTTTACAGCACATAAAGATTTTTTTTATTATTGTCGTATATGGTACAAAAAATGGTAACATGTAGTCTGATAAAGGTCTCCGACCCGGTTTAAAATGAAGGCTCCTAGCACATTTTGAGTAAGGTTAAAGAGACTACCATGAGTGACACAGCACACTTCGGTGCACTATAAGGGGCCGTTATGGCACCCATCAGCAACTCCCTATCCCCATTTAGTATGTAGTATTTACTGGCCTTGACAATAAAATGATAGAGTTCACGTCTTTTAGGTCTTTCAAGTATGAGAAGTAAGAGTTCCTCAAAAAGGACTTCTTCCGTTCGGCCAAAGCAGAACAGGGGCATCGACATCTTCACATCTTCTGCAATGCCTCTTAGCATGCTCACCAATGGAACAGTCCTCAGTAACAACACTCATAACCTATCCAATATGCTTCCTAACACGTCGTCAAACCAGGGTCAAAGGAGAGCCCGAATGGCAGACTGACTGTCAGTGTAAAATGGTGAAATGGCATGGTAACGCAGCGAAGTAGGAGAGATTCTGAGATCGCCGACATCTCCGCCAGTACTATACTGCAAAAATCGTGCAAACGAAACGATAAGTTAGAGGAGGTTAAGTTAGAGGAGGTTAAAAATACATTTCTCTTCGTTTTCGTTGTTGTTGTAGTAGCAAATAAAATATATGTTTGTGTGAGTTATGTATCAACAGTGGCTTCCTCTTTCACAGTGTCGAAGCCAAGAAAGATAGCGGCCTCAATAGGAGCCTCCCACAAAACTCTAGCTGTTAGCGAGGTGGGAGCAGCGGAGCATTGAAATGTGAATGTGATCGACATCATGAGGTGTGACATTACGAGCTGGACATACGTTTGGAATGCTGCTATCGATACGAGACAAGTACGAGTTAAGACGGAGCACCACCCAGATCGAAGTTGTACAAGCGTGGTCCTGGTCGATCTATGTAGACTGCTCTCAGTAGGAGAAATGGTAGGTGGCCGGTCTTGAAGTACAATGTGGCAGTTTAGTTCCGCAAACGAGTTTTGAACTTCTTCGCGGTGTAAGGTGGTTAAAGCTATTCTATAGGCGGATTCATCGAATGGCGTCCTTCTAAATTTCTGGACATATTTCTCAAGAGCCCTCACAGACTGCATGTGTCGTGTGATGTTAGGCGGAGGCGGTGTTTTATCCATGAGTTGATGGTTTGGGTCGTCACTTCAGTAGCAGCCTACCAAGTATTGTTTCCCGAGGAGGTTGTTGTGGCTTTTGCAATGGAAAGTTTGGTGGGCATCCAAAGATACCCGTGGGGATGGAGCGAAAGGTAGCATAATGACCGTGAAGGTTGAGCCGTGCCATCTGACGAAGAAAAAGGCCCCTCAGCGAGCTAAGCAGCGGCCTATGCCTGCTGTAGCTCAGTTCGGTAGACGTGGGCGGGGTTTTTGCTGCTCGTTGCCCCTGTCGTATACGTATTAATAAGAACCCATAGGCCTGGGGAAGATAACAAAAACAAGGAAGGTAAAAATGGGGAATAAAAAAATGAGGCGATAAGGATGGAATGGTTGGCGGACGGGTTGGGTTGGGTTCCAGGTGTAATGCGACCCTTGACCTCTGGTTTCTTACCATCGACAGATCATAACTCATCAGGTGATGATGCCATCGACCTGCCGGTGGAAGCAGCACAACCAGACCAGCATATGGTTCATTACAATTCGCATAGGCAGCATGTTGGTCTCTTGGTGAAGGTAATCCTGAGATGACACAAAGTGACAGCGTGTCATTGTGCGTAGAACAGCGTTTTGGCAGGATTATATCTGCTTCCAGTGTGTTATGAGACCAGGTAGGTGCTGCATAATTGGCCACCGATCTTCCAATAGCTTTAGCTTTGTACGTTACCAGTAGGGTCTCTTTATCCATTCCCTATGAGCTGCCAGCAAGTGCTTTGAGAACCTTAGATATGGCGAGCTCTCATTTTATCGCATATTGTGCAAGCATGGGCAGATGATAGTGTCATACTATCCAAGGTAAGACCAAGAATTTCCGGATGATTGACGGTGGGAACGGGTTGGTCTCGTACTGATATGTTCAGCTGTCCTTGATCCCAAAACGTGAACAATGTGGCATGTGATGTCGGCGTTGATATCAACAAGTTTTTGTGGGTGGAAAAGGCGTTGAGTACGTCGAGGTAGCTGTTGATCATTGCACACATCAGTCGAATGTCGTTACCAGATTGAACAATCATCCGCATTGGTAATGAGTTGGAGTCGTTCTGGTAGTGTGGGGAGTCCTGATAGGTGGATGTTGAACAGGGTAGGTACGAAGACTCCTTGCGGGACACCCTGTTCAATCTTCCTTAGCTTTGATTTTTTGTCCAGGAACTCCGATTGACGACCAGCCAAATAGTTAGCGATCCATTTTTTAGCATGCGCACGAACAAAAAGTAAAGCAGATGTCTGAATGAAAAGCCGAGTGACTGACGGTGTTTAAGGCTTTTGACAGACCAAGAGTCATTAGAATCGTTCTCTGAAACGGACGAGGCTGATTAAGGCCATTATTGTTAGGGACAACTGCGAACCCAAGTTTGTAGTCGTAGGTGTAGCTCGGATTGTAGAATTGGGCAGGTTTGATGGGTGTTTGCCATTATTTCTACACCGGGCAGCTGTGAACCAGGAATTCTACTTCCTGCGATGAGTCAATCCCGAGTAGCTGTGCCGGTGGCACAATTCGTTGTAGCAATTGCATCTAATAAAGGTGACGTTTGGGTGTAAGGTCTTGTAACACACGCAGCAGATCCATACTTTCTTTGGACCAGGGTTGTTCTCAATGCTGGCAAAACGAGGAATATTGAAAGCAGTTGCGCCGATAAATTTTGCTCCCAATAAACATAAAAAAACGATGCTGGCATATATGTATACACACACATATGATTTCCTTCTGCCGTTAAAGGAGGTATGGCAGCTCTTAGCCGTTGGTAGAGTACCAACACAGATCGCTCCGGTATGTAGAACCGGCTGCCGCAGGTACGCAGCTTCTGTAGAAGTTGTTGTAGGGGAGGCGAAGTCTCCTTGCTTTCTCCCCTATTATGCAATGCCCAGTGATGAATCCCACCACAGCTCTAATGTGTTGCTTATTCAAAGACAGTAGTTTGACGGAGGATCCAATCTGTTGAATGCTAGCTAGTTTAATGGCATGTGTTACTATTTATCCATCCAGCGTTAGTCCTGCTAATCACTATCAACCGTAGAGCTAGTTTACAAGAAGCGAAAGTTATATAGATGGTCCGATGAGTTTGTAACGATAAGTTAGTCCTTAATGAATAAGTTCACACATCCAGAAGCAGGGTCGAAATGCCCCTAACTATGTGGAGGAAATGAAACGTCTGCTACGGTAGACCTGTGAAGGTATACCTCATGGAATACCTGAACGTATATGGCTGCTTAAGCAAAGGATAGGTGCACCGGAATAAGAAAGAGCCACTGTTTACATGAATATGATTCGGCAGTATGGAAGGTGGTTGGAGGCCCACTAGGAACAATTTAACAAAGTGAATAGTCGGTCCTCTGTGGAACATGATGTACATATAACGAAATCTTGGATCATTCCTTGCCTGAAATGGTAGCCATAGTCAGGTTTGAGTATGATATGCTGTTGGTACCAGGTGGTTGAGCTCCAAATCTACTAGCAACACCCGAAGCATCAACTTGGTATATCAGTGAAATGCGACTAAGATGTACTGCAAATGTTGAATAACATCGGATGATGTGCCATATGTCATCGCTTAAATGATATCGACATACGACTAAACGAATCGAACCTACAGTAGTGGAACCATCTGGGATATGTTAGGAACGAATGAAGGAACTAGATTCTGAGAATTACGCCGACAGGATGTTAGATGTATACATTCATTCAGACATTCAAAGTATAGATGATCCGAAAGTACCGTGAAGTGGAAATTTAACATGTGACTCAGTTTCTTACGGGGCATGGTGGATACAGAAATATTACCATAGGTTGAAACTGTTCGAGATTTTAGAGAACCCGAAATACACGAGTATTCTGTTTCTCGATTTCCTATAAATTAACTAAAAAACTGTCCTGGCGCTATCTATATGGTACGTTTAAAGAACGAATGGCTGAAAAGGGTCATGCAGTTTATGAAAGCCCCTTTTCGCTCGGTGCTCCATCCAAGATTCCTCTTGCCAAGAAAACTCCACATTTTCCAAGGATTATCTGTTTCGTTGTGGTTTAAATCGAAACAGGCGCCACATTGTCACTAATTCCGCTTGTTACCATCTAATACTCTATTGGCTTGCAATACACACACTCCCTAATTGATCCGTGAAATTACAGTGAAAGCAATAAACCACACCAAAACCATTTGCCTAACGCACCATTTAATGGCTTGTCGTTCTAAGCGCAAAATAAAGTTCATCCGCATGCATCATATGGTCTCACCCGGCCAACATAAAACCGACTGTGGAGGATTAAAATCGATAGTGTGTCTCTGAAGCGTTATGTCGAGGGAGCAATGTAGGAACATATCCTTTTTAGAGGATTCAGTTCATAGAGCGCTATTCGCATCATAGGGTTGAATGCTAGTACGACCTGAAACGCAGCTAGAGCTCGTTCAAAGTGACTGAATGGCATCCTTATTTCCCAGCAGACGTTATTGCTGCTGTGTCTGGGTTCGAAGAAAAAGGAGGCGTCGTATTGGAACGGCCATTAAATGGAGAATAATGGCTTCATAAAATTCACATTTTATCGTTTCAATGTAAGACATTTGAAGTTATTGTGTCAGTATGCGGAGCGCTAATGAAGTTAGCGCACTAAGGAGGTAACTGCCACGTCACGTTCGGATTCTTAAGCATCTAAATATCGGTTAAGGGAAACGTGTGATACAAATTGCAATTCTGTCGTAAAGTTAGAAAGTAGTTAAGTGACACAAACTGATGTCTGCGTTTATTAGGTAATTTGGGTTCGGAAGTATCTCGACTGATGAAAATATCGACACAAAAAGATTTCAATAATCTTGACTAATTTCGACAAATTTAAAATGAATTCAATCGTGAGGTGTAATAATCCATCTCAAAAGCGACAGTGTCAATTGACTCTATTTCCCTTTTAAAAAATATGCAAATAAGGTCAATTGACATTATGTCGCTCCCGCTTTAGTAGTGTGGTCCAATTGAGGTAAATTTCCGCTTTAGTAATATTGTATTAACTAATTTGAAATTTTTACTGGAGAACGAGCGGTCTAGATCTACTTACTAAGGGTTAGGATTTTTTGATTCATTACCGATATTTAAAAAATCGAGATTTTCATAAGTCGAGATTTTCAATTGTCGAGTGAACTTGCAGTCGATATTACGAAATCGAGATTTTGTCGGAAATTTTAAAAGTCGACGTTTCGTATCCGACCCGTTATTTTAAGTTACTTGTATTTTCCACCTTAGGTTTTAAGCTATTTTTCCTAAATGTTTACTTTCCACTTGATTTAATACTCCATCTATTCATTGTAAAATATTTTCTCTGCCATAGATGTACAGACTCTGTCTAAACCCCTAAATTAAGATCCTCCTGAATAAAGCTATTATCTAGTCTAATCTAAGAAAGAAACCAAACCTAGCGAACATCGGCAATTTCTGGATCGGGGTGATGAAACAAATCAGCTGGACATAATGGATATCATCATCATCATCGTGGCGCGACAGCCCGACGTCGGGCCTTGGCCGCCTGGATCATTGTCCTCCAATTATCTCGGTCACGTGACCGCGTCCTCCAATTTTGGGAGCCCAGCAGCTGCGCGGCGTCCACACCTACTGAGCTCTCCCAACGAGATCTCGGTCGTCCTCGCAATCTCGCTCCGTCGACTCGTTCTGCATTCATTACTCTCTTAGGCATGCGATCATCGTCCATTCTTTGTACATGCCCTGCCCATTGAAGTCGTTGTAGTTTGACGATTTTCGAGACTTGCAGCTCATCGTACATTTCATACAACTCATGGTTGTACCGGATGCGCCATCCATCTCGATCGCAAACAGCCCCGAAAATTCGCCGTAGAACCTTACGTTCGAAAGTGTCTAGCATGTTTTCGGAGGCTTGAGCTAGGGTCCATGCTTCGCAGCCATAGCATAGCACTGGTCGTACAATGGTTTTGTACACGCGGAGCTTCGTGTTTCTGTGCACATGTTTCGATTTCATTATGGGGAGAACCGAGAAAAAAGTCTTATTAGCTAACTGTATCCGTCGCTTGATTTCGTCAGTTTCGTTGGCGTCCCTTGACAGGTTGCAACCCAGGTAAATGAAGTTGTTCACGAACTCGATGTTGAGGTCCCCCACATTGATGCTTGGTTGTGCAGGTGTCCTTGTCACCGATTGCATCATTATTTTAGTTTTACCCTCGTTAATACGTAATCCAACTTCCTTTGCAGCGGTATCGAGCGTATGCAGAAGTTCTTCTGCGTCAGCCAATCTTCGGGACATGATGTTGATGTCGTCGGCGTACGCTGCTAATTGTGTCGACTTGATGAGTAGCGTCTTGCTGTTGTCCAAATTCATGGCCCGAATAACGTATTCCAGTGCTAGGTTGAAGAGCGTCGGAGCCAGTCCATCGCCCTGTTTCAAACCAGTGCGTGTTTCAAATAGATCAGTAAGTCTATTCTGGATCCTGACTTGTGAGACGGAGTTGGTCATCGTCATCTTTGTCAGTCGCACTAATGTTGCTGGTATACCAAATTGCAGCATGATGTTGTACAGTACTCCACGATCGATACTGTCGTATGCCTGCTTGAAGTCGACAAAGATTTGGTATACGTTTACGTTGTATTCCCAGCACCTCTGGAGTATCAGTTTGACTGAGAAGAGCTGATCGGTTGTGGAGCGACCAGGTCTGAAACCGCTTTGATATTCGCCAATGACTCGTTCTGCGTACGGTTTTATTCTATTTTCCAGAATTTTCGTCAAAATTTTATAGGACGTACAAACTAGTGAGATGCCCCTGTAATTCTCACACCGCAGTTTATCTCCCTTTTTATGAATTGGACAGATGATGCTTCTGCGCCAATCGTCTGGGATCTCCTCGTTCTCCCATACTCGTAGGAGTAATTGATGTATGGCATCAACTAGACTCGTTCCACCGAATCTTAGCAGTTCAGCTGGAATCTCGTCAGCGCCCGGCGCTTTATTTCGTTTTAGCGACCGCAACGCGAGATCAACTTCCTCTACTGTCGGGGGTTGAATGGGTGGGCCTAAATCAACAATATCGTCGAGAGCTTCCTGTGTGGGGATGTTAGATGGTCGGTTTAGAAGCTCTTCAAAATAAGAGGCCCATCGTTTGTTAATACCATCGGTGTCGCTGATGATGTTTCCATCCTTGTCCTTACAAAGGCTAGTCCTGGGTTGGTAGCCGTTCTTAATTGTATTTACTAGTTTGTACGCTTGTCTGGTGTTCCTATTAGCTAAGTTTTCGTTTATGTTCAGCAACTGCTCGTCAAGGTATTTACGTTTCTTACGTCTAATTATTCTATTCGATATTCGCCGTAGCTCGTCATATTTTTCTCTTCTGGCTCTGGTTCCTCGTTGAATCCATTGTCTGTAGGCCTCGTTTTTCGCGTCAAGTGAATTTTTGCATTCTTCGTCGAACCAGTCATTTCGCGCTCGCCGGGCTTTATATCCCACGACCTTCTCTGCGACATCCTTGATGGTACCCTTGAGTTCTTCCCAGAGCCCATGGACGCCTGTGTTGCTGATGTTGTGTAGCATAGGTGATAGTTTTTCCTCAAGGGCGGTAGTATACGCCACCGCTGTAGCATCACTCAAGAGCTTATCAACCGCAAAGATTTTGGGAGGGCTGATTCTTGACTGGTGCACTGAGGAAATTCTACATCTGTAGGTCGTCTTCACCAAGTGATGATCTGAATCGCAGTTTGCTCCTCGATAGGAGCGGACATCCATCACACTAGACGCCCATCTCCTGCAAATGAGGACGTGGTCAATTTGGTTGACGGTATGTGCGTCTGGAGACTTCCAGGTCTGCTTGTGAATGCGTCGATGCGGGAAACACGTAGAGCTTACGACTAGATTCCTGCTGCAGGCGAAGTCTATAAGTCGCTGGCCGTTATCGTTACATTCTTCATGGAGGCTGTGGCCTCCAGTGGTCCCCCGATGCCAGCTTTCATTCCCGACTTTCGCGTTAAAGTCTCCCAGCAGCAATTTGACGTCGTTTGTTGGAAGTGAGTCGAAGAGAGTTTCAAGGCGGGCGTAGAACTCGTCTTTTACTGCGTCTTCTTTAACTTCAGTGGGGGCATGCACATTGATGAGCCAGAGATTGAAGAATCGAGTCTTGATGCGAATCGCACACAGCCGTTCATTTATGGGTTTGAAGTCAGTAATATGCGGTTTGAGGTGATTGTTCACTATAAATGCTACTCCAAACTCCTTGCGGCCCGATGGTTTGCCACTTGTAAAAATTGTGTGCGATTTCTTGTCATTAATCTCGCTGCCAAGCCAATTTGTTTCCTGGACTGCAGTAATGCTCAGTTTGTACTTTTCGACCTGTTGAAGGAGGGCCTTCTCGGCCCCCGGTTTGTTCAGGGAGCGTACATTCCAGGATCCGAAAGAATAATCCTTTATTCGTTTGCGTGGTCGTCGTTGTTGATCCGTCCAATCCGAGGCTTTTGTTCCAGGTTTCTTGACATGGAGTGGTTTTTACAAGGACGAGTTGTCAGCACGTCGCTTAACCCCATTCAGGGGATGGCCTCGGAGATAGCTGCTTCAGATGGTTTCATAAACGTGCTGGAGTTCACACAACTATGTAGCAGGTCCAACTACGCAAGTCAATCCATCCTACTAGACCTGAGACGCTTAGGTGTTCGTCAGCCATTCAGGCTACAGCTATCTGCCTTTTCCAAACTGTCTTATCGCTAAGACATTGGCCGTCAGCGATTTGATACACTGCCGTTACCAGGGGGCGCCCACGCGGAGGACTATGGAAAAGGTCTTTGCCCCCCAACATAATGGATATATAGGATATAAAGGACTTAACGGGCACAAAGGGCGAAAAGAACATATGATTCCCGAAGGCAACTCAAAGTCATGTCAAAGTACCATATACTCAAGGATATGCACTAAAAGAATTAGTTTTCTGAGGACATTTTTCAAAGCAAATGATAAACAGGAGAAACGAGCAGCAAAAACCCTGTCAATTACAGTAGACAATAGAGTTTAGACCGAGACCTTTTGCCATAAATCAGGGAGAAATATTTTTACCCGCTAATTATTATTTGGGCTTGCAGCATTTGGCCATTTCAATTTATAATCCCGAGGCACGCGGCAATCCCACTGATGTGGGTTTCACTTGGGGACTATTCCTATTACATACTGAAAATGTTTCAAATTAAAAGATTCCATGCAAAAAAAAAAACTCTTATTGTCTATACACAACAAAACTACAACTATCCCCCAGCAAATTAATGAAACCCATGTCACCATCAAACAATCTAACTAACAACCCTAGCACGAAATTAGATCCACACAACCAACCAACAAATTTTCACATATTTCGTTCGTTCCACCATCGTAATCCTGGCAACTACCAAAACACTTTTAAATAAATTTTCGCACCACCAAAAATCGGATTTGTGGAGAATTACCTCGTAAAATTGTGTGTACGTACAACGTTCACATTTACAGCGCTCAATTCTTAATCGGAGGCACTTTCCATTGCCAGAGAACGCAAATAGCCTCAAACGATATAGCAAGTGTTAGAATTTAATGCTTCAGCTGCCACTTTTTCTCTTCTCGGATAACAGAAGAATGGTGCCTCTAGTCCTGATGTCGGGATAAGAAGAAGTGCCCAACGGAAGCATGCTGGAGAAGGAATTTCGAAACTTAAAATAGATCAAACACATTTTTTTTTTATTTTTCGCTGGAAATATACGCCTAGACACGGAGAAAAGTGCAGCATGGATTTTGGCAAATGGCCAAGGAACATTTAACTTGATACATAGTCCTAGTGCTGGAACGGGGAATTGAACAATGAAAACTTTAAGAATCCCAAGTCACACAGGTTTTTATTTCTCGGAAGATGTAAGGTACTGGGAAGGTACATATACGTTCGTGCTAGCTTCCGTATATGGGAGAACAAACTTTAACCGGAACACCTGATCTGAACTATGTAGTTTCCAGAGAAAGAAAAACACAAGAGTTGTTTTTTTTTCTAGTTTTCTTACTCGTGGTTACTTTGCGAAGATAAAGTATTTTACGTGCTTCCTCTAGGGAGTCCTGTTAGAGTCCTCTATTAGTACTCTGGAACGAGTAAAGAAGGCCACTGTTGCGCTGTACTCGTGCAGGAGAGCCATAGGTAAGAACTGGGGCCTTCAGCCCAAAGCGGTACACTGGATATACACAGCTGTCGTACGTCCCATATTGTTGTACGGTATTTGTGTATGGTGGACAGCACTTAGAACGGCGGCCTACTGTGGTCTGTTAGAGAAGGTGCAAAGGCTGGCCACGATGGCCATCACGGGGGCTTTTAAGACCACCCCGTCAGCCGGACTCGATACGATACTCGGCTTGCTTCCGCTGGATATTCAGGGAGAACAACTGGCGGCTAACACGGCTCTGCGCCTTCGCGAGGCGGGACAGTGGCGGGCGCTAAATAAGGGGCACTCCACTATACTGAGCGACCCGAATCTCCCTACAGAGACGGACTATACACCCCCTGGTTACCGTTTCGGCAGAAACTTTACTAGCGTGATTCCGACGAGGAGCCAGTGGATGGAAGATATGCCTTCGACCTCGGATCTTGTGGCGATCTATACGGATGGCTCCAAGACCGACGAAGGGGTCGGGGTTGGTATATTTTCCGAAGACCTGGGAATCACTCTGTCAGCTCGTCTCCCTGATTTCTGCAGTATCCTACAGGCGGAAATCTCGGCGATCTTGTTGGCCTTGTCCCGTCTAAGCAGTTCTGTCATCACTGCAAGGGACATTGTTATAGTCAGGCAGCTATTCGCTCACTCGAGTCCGTCTCGATAACTTCTAAAACTATTAAGAACTGCCGCGCAGCTCTGGAAGAGGTGGGTGGCTTCTTTAACATCACCCTGTGTTGGATACCGAGCCATAGTGGATTCGTGGGAAACTGCGTGGCGGATGATCTGGCTCGGGAGGGCAGAACTGGGGGGTTTGACGTAAGATTGGAGGATATAGCAATGCCTTTTGCTATGTGTAAATCGGCGATTAAGGCCACTGCTGTCAACAGGGCCAATACAAGATGGCTCAACGGGGCAACATGCAATACGACAAGGTCGATTTGGCCGATATTAGATTCCGGCCGCTCTGCCGGCCTGGTTTCGATGAATAGGAGGCACATTGGCAGAGTTGTTGGAGTTATTACCGGACACTGCGCAATCGGGGAGCATGCCAGGAGGCTCAATATTCCCCATCATGATTTCTGCAGGAGTTGTGGAGATGAGGAGGAGGAGGAGACCATCCTCCACTTTCTCTGTCATTGTCCGGCCTTGGCTGGTAGAAGGGGCTACTTTCTGGGCTCGCGGATCTTCCATGATTTGGATGACCTTAAGAATATATGCGCCTTCCGGTTAAATCGCTATATCAGTAGCACGGGCTGGTTTGATACGCAGCCCTCTTAAGGAGACGGTTTTTCTTTTCCGGGTGGTGTCATAACGGGCCTTCGGAGGCCTAAGTGTGCTGTGTGTAGCACGGCAGCCCCTTAACCTAACCTAACCTAGTACCCACAGGCAGTTTTTGATCGAGCTGAGATTTGAACTGCGAGCTCTAGATTAGTATCGTAGACCGGTGACCGAACGACCACGGCCACCGAGCAACTTTAATTTGACTGGACTATAATCTGAGCTTACGGGAAGGGTTCAAAAATTTTAAATACCATTCGCAAGGGCCGGGCGGCGCTTACAATCCAGTTAATCCCTAAAATGTTTAATGTTGTCTATGTTTATGCGGTGGTAAGTATACCAAAGTCCTAAGAAAATATGAAGTTAACTTCAAGCAATATCTAAAACCTTTTTGAATTTCCTAAGATTCAATATTACAAGCTAGCTATCGGCTAGCTTGCTGAAGGTGTGATACCCTTCACGCGAAGTATTTGTTTGATAAATGTATAATTGTTGACTACTTTAATTTTAATTTTTCTTTATTTTGTTTTGTTAATTTATTCTATTTTTAAGTTTAGACAAAAAAAAATGTTTTTTCCAAGTCTTTACAATTGTATTTGTCTCCTTTTTTAATTTATGGTTGTTATTCATATAAAACCAAAAACTGAGGCGAATGTAATTTTGACAAGTAAACCTGAATATTTAGTCGTCTTGTTGAAATGCATCGATAGTTTTTCGATTCGAAATAAAATCTGCGAAATCAAATTTAATGGTGTTTAAATCTAATTAATGTAGAAAATAGTAGATAGTGAAAATTTCGAGTACTTTATTTCTATTTAACTTACCAAATGTGTTTTAAAGTATCTCCACAAGGAAAGTGTAACGGCTTTAAATCATGCGATCTCGGTGACCAGTTGACGTCACCGAAACGCGAGATAGCCCTGCTGTCGACTTTGTCGTCGTGAAGATCTATTGCTGAGCATGAGCTGTTTGCCGCAAAGCACCTTCTTGTTGGAACCACACGTCGTTGACATCCACATCTTCCAATTTAGGTTACAACAAATTGGTTATCGTGGACTAGTACCTCTCGGCGATGATAGTTTGGCGGCGCCAGCTTCATTTTGAAAGAAGTACGGGCCAATAATCCCGCCGGAACAAAATCCAGACCAAAGTTTCCACGATGATTTGCCCAATTGGAAAGCCCAATTCAATGTCTTGTGCAGAGCTTCTATGGAGCAGGCTTCTATGGCATGGATAACGACTTTGACGGTCCAAAAACTTCAGCATAAACTCCTTGCCCCCTTCTTGACCCATCAGTAAACCACATGGTCCACCTGAATTTACAACAAAGATTGTCAAAATCTATTCCGAACGGCTAGGGATGGAGACCGAAAATTTCGAGAAGCAAAAAAATGCTCGGTGCGTTGCCGAACTAAGCTTCAGACGTATACTGAGTTGGTGTGCAGAACCAAGTGTCATTAAAATTACAATTTCACTGAAAAATATAATTCGCACTTGCACATTGCAAGAACATTGAATACATATAATAAAATTGCCAGCGAACAAATATCTCCATCCCCTCTAGTGAGCTAATAAGGTGCTTCACACCATCTAGACCTCAAGTGTCGAATTTTCAAGTAAAAATTACACCTTCACGGCTTAGACTAATTAACTGTCAGTGTTCTGAGCAACACGTTGTTAACTACAATACTAGTCACTCGTACTCGGACAATGTCCTTCCCTATAGTTACTACTAAGATACTAGCTGCCAGTCAACTTACAAATACAAGCTAGTATACTCACCAAAATGACATGTGAGTGTCATATATGTACTCGTATATATAATATCATTCAGAAGCCTGGTTATATTTGAAATTGATATAAATAAACCCCTAAAATTATATAAGATCTGACTCAGAACTCAAAAATAACATTCCACTACCACCCCTAACAACTCCACTTAAAAAAAACATTTAAACTTGCTATTTTTGTCCGGAGTGTAACATTTTCTGGTGATAAAACACCATTACAAGCATTTATTACACCTTCGCAACGTGTCGATGTGAGCAATTCCGGTATCCGGTTTCAGTCTTTTCCAAGTACAAAATTGTACTGACAACATTGTAACGAATGCAACGTATAGTAACGTGTGCCTAGAATGCCAATATGAGGGTGGAAATTAAAGGGTTTCCCAGTTGTTTGATTAATCGACCGGTGAATTTAAAATTTCCACAAGGTGATTGGATAGCTTCGCCGCTCATTCGTGTAGAACGTGATTCACATGCTGTCTGAGTCTCCGGATCATTGGCAAAATATACGTAAGTAACTATCTCGTCCTTGGCGAGTATTTTCGTTGTGGTAAGCACTAGTCGGTGATAGAAGCCAATCGCCAAGATAGTAAATAATGAGAATTGGTTGCGATAAGGACTCAAATCATGATTGTGGTGTAAATCGATGGTAAAGTGTAATAAATTTGATGAGTAACACATGCGATTTGTTTGTATGGTTGCCTTTAGTGTGTATATTACGAATGCATTTTTATTAGAAACCATTTTTTGACTGAATGTTGGGCCTTCTCTAGTTTTTAGCCTTATAAATTTGTTGGGCCTGACGATGTCATTGTGGCGGATATATGTACAGCACCTATCCGACTTTATTTATCTCTGGATCGAAGCCATTTTGAAGGCTTTTTCATTCTTAGTCTATATTCCTCAAAAATGATCAGGGCGACCAGTAGCGCAGCGTGTTGAGGCATTAGTCTCATGTTTGACTACCGGCGTTTCGGGTTCGGATCCCGTCCACGATGAAGTTCGTGGCCACGGATGTGCAGGAGGTGCATTCTGACAACTGCATTCTCCGAAACGGAACAGTTGCCGCGCTATGCCCCACAAGTGGTTAGGTCAATTGACAGAGAGGGGGGGGGGGGGGGGTGTCGGAGCTGGCGTTCACTCAGATAGTCTAAAGTAACTCCGACGACTATTCTATCCTAGCTACAGGAAACAACATCTCCCAAATGTGCGAAAGGCTAAACAGATATCTCAATGATGTAAACAACTTTTTCAACAGGAAGAATTTAAGGTTGTCAGCTCTGAAGTTCACCAGTACCTCATTCGCCGCTTAAATAAAAGAAGTGAATATGCAGCTAGACATAACAGTAGATGGTGAACTAGTCCCCACTCCAAAATCCTCGGAGTTTCAAGTGATGGCATGGCCACCTCTTCAGCTCATGCTTCAAAAGTCGGTAATAAAGTGAGAGGCAGGAACCAAGTCCTTAAGACCTTAGGAGATAGTTTCAGAGACCTTACCCCAGGTCGTTGTGATCATTGAAGTTTTACACTTATGGCCAAAACCCCGGCGCCACGACACATCAGGCGAAATCTGAGGGACCTTGAGAGGGAAGTTCAAAGGTTTAGGAGAGTTCCGACATTGCTACGCTGCACAGTGAGGAAGTTCCATACTTATGGCCCAACCACCAGACATCTCTCCAGATGAACGTAAATTACTAGAGCAACGAGGGCCAGGCTCGCTTAACGACATTCAGGCTGGTGTTAGCACCTAAACACGGACTTGTTCCGTTTCGAGCACAGCCTCCAAAGCACTTGTCCGGCTTGCAACAGTATCCCTGACTAGAGATGGTATGCCCTTTTCATACCTGCGATTTTTTCACCGCTCTTTTAAAAAAGCAGTAGCATATTGTGATTGAAAACTGAAAAGAGCTGCGATTGGAAGAGCAGAAATAATGAGTACTGCATACTACGTATTATTTACGGTCTATCGCCAATACAATTCTCGCCACTTCGTTTTAGCCCGCTAGGATCGCAACGCAAGGTTTTTGTTTTTATTCGTATCTCTTTTCTACGAAAACAAATTGAAAAAAAAAAATTCGGGCGAAATACCACGAGCAAAAAAACCACGGGCAAAAAAAAACACGGGAAAAAAACCACACATTAAACCAATGTGAAAACACTAACAACGCTATACGCCACGAACAACAACAACAAAAACAATGCTGTACAGAAATGAATTGAATGCGAGCATTCTTGCATCATCTACGTTTCTTCATAGTGTCGGCGCCAGAGCCCGACAATCATTTCGCGCGCACTACCAGCTCTAAACTCGCCGATCTGCTAACACACAGCTCGCAATGTGCTCCTGCTCAGTTTCGTTCATCGATCAGCAATCTTCCGACGATCAGTATCAGAATTTCTGATCCGATCTCTTCCAAAGAGCAATACCAGAATTTCTCATCAGCTATCTTCGAGCAGTACTGCTCGTCGGAAGAGCTGATCGGAACTTAGCGCTTTGCGTTGCGAGCTGTTAGCAATCACTATTTTCCATTCCTTTTCAATAAAATCACTGCTATTAGAAGAGCTGCTCTTTTTCACAGATATTGAAAAAGAGCAATCGCAGTTATCACTGCGATTGAAAAAGAGCAGGTTTTTGCCATCTCTATCCCTGACGATGTTGAGCATATTTTTAATTGTCCAGCAGCTCCAACACAACTTACACCCAGAGCGCTATGAAACAACCCAATCGAAACTGTTGCGTTTCTACATTTCGCTCTTGAGAAAGTCGATACGAACACATAAGTTTTATAAAACACACACTCATACTCGAATCCAACATTGCTACGACAACAACAACAACAATCTAAAGCTAAATTTATTGGTTCGACTGTCCGGCTATTGTAGCGTTCGTCAGGCGAAATTGGAAAGAATTTTAGAAACTCTGGTCTGGCTGAGACGCAATGTTGTATCCGTGAGAAACATTGTTATTCTGATGGGGGAACATTCCTGTTTCGTGAATATTCCGAGAATTCTCTCTATTGCATTTAGAGAGAATTTTTAAAATTCCTTAATTGCGTGTTTTCCACTTTAGGTAGTCCATTTCCGCTTTAGGTGGTAAGAACGTAAAGCCCGAGCTCCCTGGAATCCGAATTTCCTACCTCAAGGATTGAGTTGGAGTGTTGCACATTGCTCATGAAGATAGGTAGATTCTTCGACATTATTTTGTCTGAAATCCAGGCCACAATAAATTCGTTGGAAATTCTAGAGCTGACAAACTGGTCCGTTGGGGTACAACAGGGGAAGCTGAACGTACTCGCTGCACAGTTTATATGCCTTTCGATTCATACAAAACATGCTATCATTCAATTTGCGGTCAGCAGGACCAACTCAAGATGGCTGAGCGGCAGCACACGTCATACTTGTATAACTAATCTGATGTGGCCTAGGCTGGACATGGGTCATTCTGATAAGTTATTGTCGTTAAAAATCCAACATATCGGGGCGATCGTTGATGATCACTGGACATTGTCATTGTCATTGATCGGACGCACGACAGGAGGCTTTGGCTGCCGTATTACAACAACTGTAGAAGTTGTGAAAACTGAAAAGAGCTGCGATTGGAAGAGCAGAAATAATGAGTACTGCATACTACGTATTATTTACGGTCTATCGCCAATACAATTCTCGCCACTTCGTTTTAGCTCGCTAGGATCGCAACGCAAGGTTTTTGTTTTTATTCGTATCTCTTTTCTACGAAAACAAATTGAAAAAAAAAAATTCGGGCGAAATACCACGAGCAAAAAAACCACGGGCAAAAAAAAACACGGGAAAAAAACCACACATTAAACCAATGTGAAAACACTAACAACGCTATACGCCACGAACAACAACAACAAAAACAATGCTGTACAGAAATGAATTGAATGCGAGCATTCTTGCATCATCTACGTTTCTTCATAGTGTCGGCGCCAGAGCCCGACAATCATTTCGCGCGCACTACCAGCTCTAAACTCGCCGATCTGCTAACACACAGCTCGCAATGTGCTCCTGCTCAGTTTCGTTCATCGATCAGCAATCTTCCGACGATCAGTATCAGAATTTCTGATCCGATCTC
This sequence comes from Chloromyia formosa, assembly GCA_964017055.1. NCBI lineage: Eukaryota > Metazoa > Arthropoda > Insecta > Diptera > Stratiomyidae > Chloromyia > Chloromyia formosa. Next base: position 139,487,587 of record OZ024814.1, read on the forward strand.
TTCCAAAGAGCAATACCAGAATTTCTCATCAGCTATCTTCGAGCAGTACTGCTCGTCGGAAGAGCTGATCGGAACTTAGCGCTTTGCGTTGCGAGCTGTTAGCAATCACTATTTTCCATTCCTTTTCAATAAAATCACTGCTATTAGAAGAGCTGCTCTTTTTCACAGATATTGAAAAAGAGCAATCGCAGTTATCACTGCGATTGAAAAAGAGCAGGTTTTTGCCATCTCTATCCCTGACGATGTTGAGCATATTTTTAATTGTCCAGCAGCTCCAACACAACTTACACCCAGAGCGCTATGAAACAACCCAATCGAAACTGTTGCGTTTCTACATTTCGCTCTTGAGAAAGTCGATACGAACACATAAGTTTTATAAAACACACACTCATACTCGAATCCAACATTGCTACGACAACAACAACAACAATCTAAAGCTAAATTTATTGGTTCGACTGTCCGGCTATTGTAGCGTTCGTCAGGCGAAATTGGAAAGAATTTTAGAAACTCTGGTCTGGCTGAGACGCAATGTTGTATCCGTGAGAAACATTGTTATTCTGATGGGGGAACATTCCTGTTTCGTGAATATTCCGAGAATTCTCTCTATTGCATTTAGAGAGAATTTTTAAAATTCCTTAATTGCGTGTTTTCCACTTTAGGTAGTCCATTTCCGCTTTAGGTGGTAAGAACGTAAAGCCCGAGCTCCCTGGAATCCGAATTTCCTACCTCAAGGATTGAGTTGGAGTGTTGCACATTGCTCATGAAGATAGGTAGATTCTTCGACATTATTTTGTCTGAAATCCAGGCCACAATAAATTCGTTGGAAATTCTAGAGCTGACAAACTGGTCCGTTGGGGTACAACAGGGGAAGCTGAACGTACTCGCTGCACAGTTTATATGCCTTTCGATTCATACAAAACATGCTATCATTCAATTTGCGGTCAGCAGGACCAACTCAAGATGGCTGAGCGGCAGCACACGTCATACTTGTATAACTAATCTGATGTGGCCTAGGCTGGACATGGGTCATTCTGATAAGTTATTGTCGTTAAAAATCCAACATATCGGGGCGATCGTTGATGATCACTGGACATTGTCATTGTCATTGATCGGACGCACGACAGGAGGCTTTGGCTGCCGTATTACAACAACTGTAGAAGTTGTGGTGATAAGGAAGAAGAGGATAGTACATTCAATTTTCTCTGGGGATGCTCGAGCTTAGCTAGTTTGAGCCGATTAACTCCTGGTTCCGACTTTACTAACGAGCTCGGGGAAAACGTTGACGCCACAACGATTTATTGTGCGTTCAGGCTGGTTCCAGGTATAGGATGGCCGGGATCATTCCGTGTGGTAGCACAACGGACCCAGATGTGGTCTCTATATGATAACCTAACATAACCTAACCTATATTGACGAGGGTGATCTAAGTTTTCTAAAGGTTTCACTGGTATATTGGTTTGTTGCTCTGCGACAAGAGCTGACTAAATCTATCCGCAAATTGGGTGCCCCACCTCGAATTGCATACTTTCTCTCCGATATTGTGCAAACGACATTACTTATTTTTTAATTTAAACCAAAACAATAACTTCGCAAGTAACCTTTAACGATCCCCATTAAATTTTTATTAAACAAGTTGTCCTTTAATGAATATCAACAATTACCTAACTTACAACATCCAATACATTCACCGTCTGTCCGTAATTCCTTTTGGCCCCAAACGCGATGAAAATAAAAAATGTTCAAACATGCCGGGATAAACGGAGAGAGAGCCCTCAATTATGATGAAAGTTTTCGTCGGTACACAATATATTAGATGGAGTAGAAAAAAAAAGGAAAGTATCTTATTATACTTTCCTAAGAATTCAGAATGTTTCTGCTTTTTAAGCACTTCGTACCACAGCCCTCATTCCGAACCTACCCTTCTTGCTTCCATCTAAGTTAAAAATAGTCGGGCAGTCAAGCTCAAAAATTGGAAGGAAAACTCAACATAAATCCGATAAGCCACCACCATACCTGCGATAATTTCACTTCCACGAATATCGTTGAAATTCAAGGGATGAATGGGAAGCACGTGGAATAATCGAGAGTATCCGAATTTCTTCTTTTTTTCATTACGGGGGATTGAAACGGTCGCGGGTGTACTAAAGATAAGCTAGGGTGAGTTCGCGAAGCTGTTCAACGATGATGACTGGATGATGATAACGACGAGGATGACGGTACGGAGATGGTGTGGTGTAGGCACCTGATGAAAGTTATGCCTTCCATTTTGGCGTCTTAATCAAAAGGCAATTTATTTGGTAATCGTCTAGTAGTCCTACGCTTCAGTGCTTAACCTTTTCTATGATTATTGTCTAGGAAAAAAAGGTTGGTTATTTGATCCGGATCCCACGCTTTCCAAGAAAACGGAATAGAGTTGACAATCCCTTGGACTAGCAACGTCTACGTTCTTTCGATACGACATTGGGTCAAATCTTCGTCACGATGGTGTTTTAATTTAATAAGGTGGGAAGTAGTGCCTTAAAAATATATAGGCGTCAAGCTTTTTGTGGATGAGGCGGTATTTTCTATGAAGTTCGGTACGTGAGCGTAGCTAGAGGTGGGCGTAACCGCCCCCTCCCCCACCTCATGAAGGTTGAAACATATTCTTACATAACTATTAATGATGCTAATAAAATTTTAAGGAGAGCACCCTGTACGTGGTGCGCTATCAAAAAATACTTCAGCTTCAGGAAAAAACTTTGTTACAATCGACAATGACTGCTTTTGCCCCTTTCTGAAATAAATCTTGGCTACAGCCATAGTTTGGTTAGTTCGTTAATGGAAAATAAAGTGCAAAATGTTAATCTGCATGAAGTCGGGAAGCTTGAATAGGTTAAGCAACCAAAACGAGCCTAAATAAATAATTGGATTTTCCATTGGATTCCATTCTATAATTTATTTCGACCTTTTAGGCAGATAAATATCGAAGACTGGTGGCGCTTTGTTAATCTAGTAACAGATTTCTCGAAAATTTATTTATTAACATAGTATCGTCTCTTGAAGCGATAATTTCATACTCGATCCGGGATTTTAGAGATTTTATTTGTAATTGGGTTTCGTAGTGATTCGGGTGCATACAATGTAATTAAAGAAAAACATCCTGATTACGGGGTGCAATGAGGTCAATGGTTAGTATGTATAGTATATACACATGTCCAGCCTTTACTCCATTAATTTGTATGAAATCAAGTCAATCGAAGTTCAGTCTTCTGGCAGTCGGCAATAGAAACGATAATGGAATTAATTCTTCAGAATTAAGTATAATTAATTCAGAAATCCGACAATGAACTTCGGACTTTTCTTCACATGAGACGTTACTACACATCTCATGTGTTACAGTGTGAAAACTTCGTAGTATATGCGTACCCAAAACTATATGATAAAGATTAAATACCCAAACTAAAGACAACCAAAATTCGTTTAACGTATGCCACTAGCCAGAAAGCCAACAGCCACAATTCTATAAGTTTAGCCAAGTATCTACTTTATGCGCCATCACTACGAGTACTATATATTCGTTCCAGATTCGAATCCATACCGGATATGGCTGATGCTTGTGAAAGCAAGAACAATGCCAAACCTTTATGGTTTGGATGTAGGATCCTGAACGGAATTATAGTAGATATCATAAATAACTCACCCCATTGGCAATTCACGTCTGGCCTAAGGAGAATCCTCGAATCCCACTTGGTCGTTCGTTCTTCGTAAGGTCCTCTGCCTTAGTACATATATACGTAGGCATTATATAGGCTAGTGGCTTGGCTCAGCCCAATATACTCTGGTTTGTGACCAGCACAACTATTATTCCGATTGAACCGAGCTGATGGCGATTGCTATGTTGGGTCACCAAAAAGTACGGCCAAAGCATGATCCATTGACCATATGTACGTTTGTAGCTTGGCTTCGATTGTGATTATGCAGTCATTTATCGCCTAGCCTCTGGCCTGCCCAGTGGGGCGAGTTATAATGGCTGTATCCACGATTGTACGAGTTTGGGCTGTTGACAGCTTCATGCTGTTCTTGTCGCGAACAAAAGAGGAAACTTCTTGACAGATACACTGTATGTTGGAGATAGGATCACGTACAGTTCTACACTTATGTAGTTCCATGACATATTATGCATAATATCAGGCCTAGACAAACAGAATCCATGCAAACATGCCATGGACCTAAATAAATTGTTCTCGTCTTGTTGAGGAGAACAACATCTATACAATAAAAAAATCCAAAGTTTGGACACACATATTCGTATCATTATCCTCAATATCGGGTCGTTTATTGTCCAACATTTTTTTTCAATAGGCGATATTCGTTTCATAGTCATATACAACACACAGCAACAACAAAGGCAGGTCTCCGGTCTCAGTATGTTTAACATGGTCTATAACATCCAAAGGAGGAGGATGATGATGTCCATTCGTTGTAGTTGGGCATTGGATAATTTCAAAAGGTAAAGAATTCGAATAGTCCTTGGATCTGGGTGGCAATGGTTATCCAATTAATTTAAAGTTGTGTGTTATATTGATATACATAGTACAGGCAGGGCACATGTACATACAATCACAGGGAGGAAGAAAGGACCCACATCGCTTAGAGGTTTATGGAGCGGCTTGAGAGCTTTCTATTAAATTTAGATATACATATACCAGTATACCCACAAGACTGTTTTTAATACATGGAGGATTTACAATTAATAATTACAAGTCACTTGTGTGGGCTCCGCGCTCAAAAAGATGTACATAACTCTCAGTATACCATTCTAGAACGTCCGCTCGCGCGCTGTGGGCAGCAGCAGTAAGCCGCTTGAAGTGAAATGACAACTAACGATAAGTTTAAACATTTTGGCATAGGCACAAACCAATTGGTCGTCGCCCGGTGTGAAAGTATTACTTGTTATTGTACTTCTTCTAAATTCTTTATGTAGAGTTCAACAACGCGAGAAATTTCATGTGTTGGGGTTTTAATATTTATATCCAACACACCTTTCACCGGCCCTGTGTATGCATCAAGAATGGCTTCACACAGAATAAACTAGGTTTTTAGTACCTAAAGCGGAAAGGGACTCTGAACTCGTACCCAATTATTTCCGCTTTAGGAACTACAAATCCACCATGTGTGGGTTCTAGGTTCTTACCATCAACTTAAGGAATTTAAGCTTCAGGAACTATACATCCAACGTGTGTGGGTTCCACGTTCTTTCCACCTATGGCAGAAGCGGCTGTATAGTGGAAAATGATATAAAACTGGTTTTGTGCAGCAGCTTTTCAGGAATTTATTGATTTTGAACTAATGGGTTTTGAACTGGTGGATTTTGAGCTGGTGGATTTTTAATCGGTGGATTTTGAATCGATGGATTTTGAATTAGTGAATTTTGAATTGGTGGACTTTAAACTGGTATATTTTGAATCGGTGGATTTTGAACAGGTGGATTTTGAATCGTTGGATTTTCATTTGTGGATTTTGAACAGGTGGATTTTGAATATGCGGATTTTATATATTACCTAACCACTTTTAAACGGCCTCAATTTTAGGCGGAACAGCACTGGCCAAGAAATGTGAGGTCTTTGCATATTTTGACGCCGCGGAAAAATTCGTCGCACAAATGGCGAACTTCGCGTTAGTCTGGATATACTCATAAGAGGCCGTTGTAAGATTTTAAAAACCGCGAAAATTTCCGGTGTGAGGATCACATAAACTGCACCAGCGGAACTACTGTGACCAGGGCTGCCAGATCCGTTGCCCTGTAAATCCGTATATTGAGAATAAGAGCGGAGAGGATACGTTCAAATTCCGTGTAATTCCGTATGAACTGGAAACACCAAAATTCCCTATAAATGAGTGTGTTAAGATGGAAGTGACAATTTTTATGCTAGGCTGTTAGAAACATTCGGATACTGTTTCCGGTTTTGGAATGACACCGTTTTCGCTGTTTTTGTTTGTATTTTTTGCATTTAGTGCCTTGGGAAAAATTTATTTGAACATAACCAAAGTAGCATGTGACATCCTATCCCAACTAATAAATTATTTTAATATAAATAAATTCCAAATTAAACTCACCGGCTATACCGAACGCAACCAATGGTGAATTAGCTGTTCCCGGTTTTGGAATTAGGCGCTTTTTTTGCGGTTTTGGATGTACTCAGTTCCTGGACGATAATTTACGATGAATGGCATGGCATGACAATATTAAAAATTTGTTATCCGTGTTAGCTTTCATATGGTTATGGGATTTTCCATAAACCGTGCGTAGTTTAACCGCAGTGTTTTATGCATAGATTGCCATAATATTTTACACTATTCATTGTAAATTTTCGTGCGGCAACTGACAATAACAATACAATACATCCAAAAATTGCGGAAAAAGCCTCTAATTCTAAAAGCGGATTCGCAATGGATTGGCAAAGCTTTGTGAATCCGCTAGTAAAAGAGAGACGTATTCGGCTCACACATTGACACAATCGACGTGAAAAATCTACAAACGAATCCAGAGAGCTGAATGAGAACCAACAAATTTTCGTTACCTCTGTCTCTTAGTAATTGCACCAGAGCGAAAAAAGACAGAGTGGCCGGTAGACGTGTTTGTTCAGAAATCATGGGCTGGAGAAACGAACCAGAAATTTTCCAGTCTATTTCCGCTTTTTTTTTTCAGTTTGACTACTTTCTGGCAAAACAACAACATTTCCAGACGCACTAAATGCCGGATCTTTGAAACCAACGTAAAACCGGTGCTTTTATATTGCTGTTCAACTTGGAAGGTGACCGATGAGATTACAACTAAATTGCAAACTTTTGTAAACCAGTGTCTACGGCGCATCTCACACATACGGTGGCCGGAGGTCATTTCTAACGACGACCTCCTTACTATAACTGGTCAGGACAGGATAGACACTTCCATTAAAAGACGAAAGTGGCAATGGATTGATCACACTCTTCGAAAAGGGCCGAACAACATTGCTCAACAGGCCCTCGATTGGAACCTGCCGTGTTGGACGATCTAATAACATCTGGAGAAGATCAGTTAAGAGAGGGGGTGCCTCAATAGGCAAATCGTGGAGTGAGCTGAAAACGATGGCGATGAACAGGACGAGGTGGAAAGTAGGCGTGGTTAATGCCCTACAAGGGGTTAACAGGAACCAGAGAGAGAGAGATTTCCGCTCTAAAGATCCTGTCGGATACAGGGACTCTTTCTCCTCCACTTGTTAATTGCCTTGGTTCCTCCAGGGGCATGAGCGCGTCAACATCTCTAGCACTTCTATGCCTTGTTGACGTTTCGATAGCATTTCTACTTTTCGGAAGCGCAGTTGTTAGCATGCACCTCCTATCCGCGCCGTCTTTATACTGACAAGCTCGGAGCACTGAGCTGCTACGTAGCCCCTCCTGCCCCTCCGAAACTTAACTATAGCAACCTTGTAACATATTCCGAGCCAAGTAAGCCGCTCCGGGCGTACATTTTTTAGGCTTGGCTTAGAACATGTTACAAGCATTACTATGGCGACTCAGTATAAATAAACGATACCATTTCATTTCATTTTAAACTATTTTAAAATTGGGAATCTTTCAATTCATTTCATGCAAGACGGAAGAGGAGAGCAGGAAAGCATAGAAAATTCCGTATATTTTCTGACAGGGTGAAAAATCCGTATATCTGGCAGCCCTGACTGTAACTTTGCAGTTTGGTGGGTGGAATTTACTATAAGTTATGGGTTCGTCAAATTTCTCACGTCCAAGATTCAAGATAGCTAAAGCCTTGAGATAGATACGAGCAGACAGCCCTTTTTCGATTCTGAGCATAAGCTAAAAATAAAGACAAGACTCTCAGAGGAACAGTCATAGGCATCGAATATGGCAAGAAACCCAAGACTTGTCAAATATCTCTCTGAAATTAGGGAAAATGAATTTACTACAAGTTGCTTTCGCTAAATCAACGAATCTGTAAGGAGGGAAACTAATTCGCAGCCATATATAACACTTGGGCAATTGTCTAAACAGCAGTTCGTTCACAAGTGAGATTTCCATTAAAATACATACAACACCATAATCCGAACAGACCGATTTGGGCGAATTTGGGCGATTTCGGGCACGGGCATCATATGACCATTTCCTGACATCGTTGCCGCAAATATTCCCTTTTTATGAGGCAAAAACGACGACTGAACAACATTAATGCTCAGTAGGAAAAAAAAGCTTTCATCCAATCCGATTACGATCAATATCACTTAATTCAATAACATCATTTTCAACATAGGCTTCTGTTTCGATTCTCCTTTTCGGTTACTGAACGGTCTCAAACTCGCTTGAAAATCCCCGGCAGTAGTGAGTGATGGCGGTTGAATTCGAAGATCTGGGCGGCGGTGGTGGTGGTGGTGGGTTGATTCTGTTCATTCGATGAAAATTAAGTTTTCCTGTTTCCGTGCCAAAGGCAATTTTGATGCCAGGCTCCCAATTGTGTAGGACAACGTTGATTGCGACACCGTCACGAGCCTAAGATACAATTCGTTACACCCACAAACGAATCAGTGTAAATTTTTTATTGAAATTGCCAGACAATGCTATTAGGCGGCCGGAAAAGGTTTGGCTCCTGTAAACAGGAGTGCACCCTAAACAAAATTGTACAAGCCTCGGGCGTAAAGTTGATATGGGCTGACAAACATCATGCCTGGTAACTGTAGACAGTTAAGCCACAACGCACAAGGGCACAGAGACGACATACAGCCATAGTATGGAAGTACAGAGTTTCCTGTCTTTTAGAATATTAAGTTATGGGGGTGAGTGGTTGTAGTACGACGAAGATTAATCAGATTTGGCAGTCAGGATGAAAAAAATTTAAATTAAAGTGTCAATTTTGCCATGTTTCCCTCTTGAACAGTTTCAACGGTTGGGTTTACAATTGCATAAAAGAAAAAAAATTTACATCAGTCTCCTTACAACATCCTACTATATTTACTTAGTTATTCACACAAGGAAATCATAGTGTCCAATTTATGTTCGCATATACGAGTACGTATGCCATTCGGTGCATGTCCAGTTTGTCCTGACATTAATGGAGTGCATTGTCACCTGGACGACAATTCAATTTCTGGTCTGACAATGCACGAATGCACTACGTACATCTCTTACAATCCTTAAATAAGCCTGGACGCTGGCTGGTGACACAATCTAATATCCTGCCAGGAGTCATTATAGTTGTTGTTGCTTTAGTCGGGTGATCAAAACGAAACCTTTCAAATGGGTTGGCATCCCATCAGAAACTTGTATAAAGGTAGTACGATAAATGACAAGGACATCACCGGCAAATGAATGCAAGTACTTAACTAGTTTCTGTACTCGTGAGAATCATTACAGCTGTTGCAGCATGCTGTCTGTGATGTGCATTATGATCATAGCTAGTTAAGCTCAAACTAGTTTAATTACAAACTTCAATACGTACGTAATTTTCATCGACCAGTGTTGTGTGTGGGGAGATTGAATCAGGAGCAAATTCATAGGATACCTTTTAGCTTACAAAAGAATCAGAAAGTGAGTTTTCTATGAGATCCAGTTGTTAAAATCCGTTACTAATGTAAGACCATCATGCTCATTTGTGAATAGAATTTGTATTAGAGCATATTTAGCCCCCATTTTTTGTTTATCTTAAACAAATTTGCACTCGGCATACAACATATTCTCCATATGGCCCAATTCGTAAATGTCTTCGAACACATCTTCCATTTCACCATAAGCTTAAGAGATTCTGCTGTATTATGCTGTATTATGCTGTATGTGTACTCGTACATATTCGTATGCTTCCACCTATATTATTATGATTCCGTCAAATATCCTTTTGATGAAAGTCAAGCAAACAGTATCGTATTTTCCTTGTTCTGCATTGAATCAATATCTGAATGACTACCCATACGCAACACGACACCCAGCTATCGGAAAAATGAAAATATTCAGGAAAGGAGTCGTTTCCCTTTCGAAATACCTACGCAATGGTCTTATGTTGATTTCGTCTAGAATTTGAATTACGAACGAGGCAACGAAGTGAGCATTTCGTTGAAACGGTCGGCCTAGTTTTAGAGGGCCTGAATGAAAAATCGTAAAACCGAATTGTTCAGGAGCAGAAAGCTGTGGGCGGGAGACAGCAAGCGAGTGGGTGAAGGGTACGATATGTGAACATATTAAATTTTGATTTCTTTCACCAATCGGTCACAGCTACGGAGCAACCGATTTAAGAATAGCGAAATTGGAAACAGATGGGCACGTTGTGTATTGAGTTACTCCATGCAAATCAAATTTCCATATGAATTGGAAAGTCTTTCGGAGCAGCTCCTTTTTTTATATTTAAATTGAACGTATGTAGGTGTTTTCAGTGGTCGCGGTCCTGAAAGTCGGATCTGGAACATACATTTTCGATTTCTCCTCCATTTGCTTTCCCCTCCGGTAAAATCTATGTCGTCAAATTTTGAATCAGAATCCTTTCAGGTCCGGAGGGAAATATTTTCAACTCCAAAACGGTGGGTTCCGCTGCACCCGGCCAGCTGCTAAGTGCTATGTGGTGATGACATATACGAAAGTAAGTTGAAAAGTTCTGGTTCTGACAATGACAGACTGCGATTTTCAGTTATAAAATTTTATTTTTCTACACAATCGCCCTTGACTTCAACACACTTGGTTTAACGTTTCTGCAACATCAGTATTCCTTCCCGGAAGTGAAAGTCTGGAAGGCTGTGAAAATATTCATCTAAGGCCTTCTCAACTTCTTCATTGGATCAGCGCTTCTCAGAAACAAATTTCCTCAAGTTTGGGAACAGATGGAAGTCTGAGAATGTTTTTCCATTACCGATGCACACTTGTGTACAGGTGCGTTGTGCTGGTGAAAGATTATTTTTTCTTGTTCAAGTCAGGCCTCTTCTCGCGAATTTTGGCTGGCTGGAGTAATATTCGCCTGTTATTGTTCCGCCTTTTTCAAGGTAACCAATTTACAGGATCCCTTTCGCATCCCAAGACACGCTGGCCATGACCTTTCCGGCAGATGCGATCGACTTCACTTTCTTTGGCGCTGAACCACCGGCTTTTACCCACTGCTTCGACTGCTGTTTCGTTTCTGGGGTGTAGTGATGGACCCAAGTCTCATTAATGATGACAAATCACCGCACAAAATCGGTCGGATCCCGATTGAATCCGTGCAAAGACTGCTGCGAAAATCGTTTGCGCATTTGCTTTTGATCGGTATTCAGCAAATGCAGCACTCATCTTGCGCAGAGCTTTCGCATCTCTAATTCTTTGTGCAAGGTGTTTCGCATCCTTCTATTCCGATATGCCCACAGCCTCAGCAATATCACTCACTTTCATTCGCCTACTGTCCAACACGATATTATGTACTTTTTCGTTGGTTTCCGGCGTGGTTGCGGTCTTTGGCCGTCCTTCATGTGGGTCGTCTTCAAGGGACGTGCAACCATGTTTAAATTCAGCTGCCCATTTTTCAACGGTTGAAATCGATGGAGCAAAGTCCCCGTAAACTTTTGTTAACTTCGGATGAATTTCCTTAGGTGTTAATTCATCCAAAACGAAGAATTTTATGACCGCATGATATTCAAGTTTCTCCATTTTAACAAAAAACACGTAAGACGTCTACTGCAAAAATTCGTGTAAACAAACTACTTGAGAGAACAAGTTGAAACTTGTCAGACGAACTAATGACAAATGCACCCAGGCAGGAAACATCAATTTGTGCTGATTGTAACGGTATTTCTGTGTCAGGCCGAGAACACATGCCAACGAAACGTCAGCAAAGCCAAATGGAATGGTTGACGCACTATGCCCCACTAGGGATGAGGACAAATGAGAAATGCCTGAATGAATGTCACTGCTTCCCTGATAGACCAAAGCAACACTTGATGAGTAGATCCATAGTGTGGACGAAACCAGGACCCAGAGTTTGATGGCGTGTATGCCAAATAAGACGCTGGCTCATCCATAGCGAGCAGCATGGATTTTCATTGAAGAGGTGGTTCGATATTAAAAAAATATAGTGCCGGCAATATATCCGAAAATATCCCACTGAAAGCTATGCCACTTGAACTGCAGCCAGCGTTGTGGAAAGTTAACCATGAATCTTATAAACGAGGTAGAAAAGAAGCGGCTTGCCGGGAAATTGAAAAAAAAAATGAGTAAAACTGAATAGAAATACTTTGTAAAGATTGATAAAGATTCGAAGAATCATAAATTGCCTCGCAATTCTCAGGGACAATTTGGCTGACGGATGGTTGAGATAATCGAAACAAATACGAGAGAGATTTAAAACGGTCGCAAGTTGTCGGATATTTGAAAGCTTGGGTTCAGAAAATACCGAGCAACTTCTGCTCAAGTGATCATGATCAAATGATCAACGATCTCCTTGACTTTCATATAAAGAATGTTTGACAGCCAGAGTGGCATTCACCAGGCGACTAGTTACGGAATTGCTCGGGAGCGGTTCGTGTAGTTTTGAAATTTGGCAAAATGGTTAGAAACAGTTCAATCAGATGAAAACCAAAGTTAATTTCTATACAAGGTGCAGCCTCGAAGGTGCCTCGAAGGTGCCAGGACATTCTCAATGCTGAAGATGACTACACTGTTTACTAATTGATTGCGCCGGAGCTTTTTGCTTGTAATGAAATAAATATTTTGATAACTTTCGAAATACTCTCGCTTCCTTTCTTATGGAAAAGACTGTATGCCCAACAAAACGGAATACGATCTCTGTTTGAAAGACATTGAGACCTCTTCTCACCACTCTCTGCATGAAAGCTCAGTCTGAAATAAATTCATGGAGGGGACTGTTGTACTGCTGTGATCAAGAAGACTCATCCGAAAGAATTACTTAGCTTTAACTTGGATAAAAAAGGCACCTGTTACATATTACAAATGCGAACGTACGGACAAAAGCAAGTGGGCACCCAACGTGGGGCGATTTAGTACATTTTAGGACTTAATCCCATTACAAGCTCGTATTTGTAACGCTGAATGCAGACATCGATGTGACGAAGATGTCTTTAAAGACATCGAAAAAAATACTACTAGAACACAATTTGTATTTTAATGAAATTAAATAAGTAAGAATGAACTATGTATATCATAAATTATGATAAATATGTGTTGAACGGGGAAACCATTCCAGTCAACCTTTTGGGCGAAAATCTTATTAAAGATATCGTAAAAATATCACCAATTATATCGCATATAGGTGAACTAAACATATAATTAAAAGCTTGCCGAAGGTATGATACCCTTCACGCGAATGAGGGACTAGTTTCCATAGAGCCGGACAGACAGACGGACAAAGCTTAATCGGCTCGTCTCATCATACTGACCAAGAATATATACGAGTATATGTAGTTCATATGGTGGGAAATGCTTGCTTCTCTGCGTTGCAAACTTCCTGACAAAGTTAATATACCCTATCACATCCGTGTCTTGAGAATGTCTTTGTAAAGACAATAATTAGATATCATCTTTGTGATAGAAATATAATGTAATATAATGTATATGAAGGTGCAATTAGCCGAAAAAGTAGTTTTAATTTGTGGCGAAGCTAAATGTGAAAAACTTGATTAAATACATATGTTCAACTATTTTCTATACTGCCATGTAATCAACGTCCTAAACATACAGCATTTTCAGATCCTAATATAACTGCAAAAATAATTTCCTTAGTTAAAAGATTTATATATTCCATTAAAGACCTTTTCCATAGTCCTCCGCGTGGGCGCCCCCTGGTAACGGCAGTGTATCAAATCGCTGACGGCCAATGTCTTAGCGATAAGACAGTTTGGAAAAGGCAGATAGCTGTAGCCTGAATGGCTGACGAACACCTAAGCGTCTCAGGTCTAGTAGGATGGATTGACTTGCGTAGTTGGACCTGCTACATAGTTGTGTGAACTCCAGCACGTTTATTAAACCATCTGAAGCAGCTATCTCCGAGGCCATCCCCTGAATGGGGTTAAGCGACGTGCTGACAACTCGTCCTTGTAAAAACCACTCCATGTCAAGAAACCTGGAACAAAAGCCTCGGATTGGACGGATCAACAACGACGACCACGCAAACGAATAAAGGATTATTCTTTCGGATCCTGGAATGTACGCTCCCTGAACAAACCGGGGCCGAGAAGGCCCTCCTTCAACAGGTCGAAAAGTACAAACTGAGCATTACTGCAGTCCAGGAAACAAATTGGCTTGGCAGCGAGATTAATGACAAGAAATCGCACACAATTTTTACAAGTGGCAAACCATCGGGCCGCAAGGAGTTTGGAGTAGCATTTATAGTGAACAATCACCTCAAACCCCATATTACTGACTTCAAACCCATAAATGAACGGCTGTGTGCGATTCGCATCAAGACTCGATTCTTCAATCTCTGGCTCATCAATGTGCATGCCCCCACTGAAGTTAAAGAAGACGCAGTAAAAGACGAGTTCTACGCCCGCCTTGAAACTCTCTTCGACTCACTTCCAACAAACGACGTCAAATTGCTGCTGGGAGACTTTAACGCGAAAGTCGGGAATGAAAGTTGGCATCGGGGGACCTCTGGAGGCCACAGCCTCCATGAAGAATGTAACGATAACGGCCAGCGACTTATCGACTTCGCCTGCAGCAGGAATCTAGTCGTAAGCTCTACGTGTTTCCCGCATCGACGCATTCACAAGCAGACCTGGAAGTCTCCAGACGCACATACCGTCAACCAAATTGACCACGTCCTCATTTGCAGGAGATGGGCGTCTAGTGTCATGGATGTCCGCTCCTATCGAGGAGCAAACTGCGACTCAGATCATCACTTGGTGAAGACGACCTACAGATGTAGAATTTACTCAGTGCACCAGTCAAGAATCAGCCCTCCCAAAATCTTTGCGGTTGATAAGCTCTTGAGTGATGCTACAGCGGTGGCGTATACTACCGCCCTTGAGGAAAAACTATCACCTATGCTACACAACATCAGCAACACAGGCGTCCATGGGTTCTGGGAAGAACTCAAGGGTACCATCAAGGATGTCGCAGAGAAGGTCGTGGGATATAAAGCCCGGCGAGCGCGAAATGACTGGTTCGACGAAGAATGCAAAAATTCACTTGACGCGAAAAACGAGGCCTACAGACAATGGATTCAACGAGGAACCAGAGCCAGAAGAGAAAAATATGACGAGCTACGGCGAATATCGAATAGAATAATTAGACGTAAGAAACGTAAATACCTTGACGAGCAGTTGCTGAACACAAACGAAAACTTAGCTAATAGGAACACCAGACAAGCGTACAAACTAGTAAATACAATTAAGAACGGCTACCAACCCAGGACTAGCCTTTGTAAGGACAAGGATGGAAACATCATCAGCGACACCGATGGTATTAACAAACGATGGGCCTCTTATTTTGAAGAGCTTCTAAACCGACCATCTAACATCCCCACACAGGAAGCTCTCGACGATATTGTTGATCTAGGCCCACCCATTCAACCCCCGACAGTAGAGGAAGTTGATCTCGCGTTGCGGTCACTAAAACGAAATAAAGCGCCGGGCGCTGACGAGATTCCAGCTGAACTGCTAAGATTCGGTGGAACGAGTCTAGTTGATGCCATACATCAATTACTCCTGCGAGTATGGGAGAACGAGGAGATCCCAGACGATTGGCGCAGAAGCATCATCTGTCCAATTCATAAAAAGGGAGATAAACTGCGGTGTGAGAATTACAGGGGCATCTCACTAGTTTGTACGTCCTATAAAATTTTGACGAAAATTCTGGAAAATAGAATAAAACCGTACGCAGAACGAGTCATTGGCGAATATCAAAGCGGTTTCAGACCTGGTCTCTCCACAACCGATCAGCTCTTCTCAGTCAAACTGATACTCCAGAGGTGCTGGGAATACAACGTAAACGTATACCAAATCTTTGTCGACTTCAAGCAGGCATACGACAGTATCGATCGTGGAGTACTGTACAACATCATGCTGCAATTTGGTATACCAGCAAAATTAGTGCGACTGACAAAGATGACGATGACCAACTCCGTCTCACAAGTCAGGATCCAGAATAGACTTACTGATCTATTTGAAACACGCACTGGTTTGAAACAGGGCGATGGACTGGCACCGACGCTCTTCAACCTAGCACTGGAATACGTTATTCGGGCCATGAATTTGGACAACAGCAAGACGCTACTCATCAAGTCGACACAATTAGCAGCGTACGCCGACGACATCAACATCATGTCCCGAAGATTGGCTGACGCAGAAGAACTTCTGCATACGCTTGATACCGCTGCAAAGGAAGTTGGATTACGTATTAACGAGGGTAAAACTAAAATAATGATGCAATCGGTGACAAGGACACCTGCACAACCAAGCATCAATGTGGGGGACCTCAACATCGAGTTCGTCAACAACTTCATTTACCTGGGTTGCAACCTGTCAAGGGACGCCAACGAAACTGACGAAATCAAGCGACGGATACAGTTAGCTAATAAGACTTTTTTCTCGGTTCTCCCCATAATGAAATCGAAACATGTGCACAGGAACACGAAGCTCCGCGTGTACAAAACCATTATACGACCAGTGCTATGCTATGGCTGCGAAGCATGGACCCTAGCTCAAGCCTCCGAAAACATGCTAGACACTTTCGAACGTAAGGTTCTACGGCGAATTTTCGGGGCTGTTTGCGATCGAGATGGATGGCGCATCCGGTACAACCATGAGTTGTATGAAATGTACGATGAGCTGCAAGTCTCGAAAATCGTCAAACTACAACGACTTCAATGGGCAGGGCATGTACAAAGAATGGACGATGATCGCATGCCTAAGAGAGTAATGAATGCAGAACGAGTCGACGGAGCGAGACTGCGAGGACGACCGAGATCTCGTTGGGAGAGCTCAGTAGGTGTGGACGCCGCGCAGCTGCTGGGCTCCCAAAATTGGAGGACGCGGTCACGTGACCGAGATAATTGGAGGACAATGATCCAGGCGGCCAAGGCCCGACGTCGGGCTGTCGCGCCACGATGATGATGATGATTAAATAAATAACTGGCGCAACAGTCCAATTTGAACCATGGCCTCGAGATGAGTTAGCATCATCTCATTTTCTAGATAGTGACGGTCTTGTGCAGAGGTGTGTGATCAGCAACACGCTCAACCGAGTTATTTACCCCATAAATGGGTACTCATTTAACAGCTGAGTGGGCTCATAGTCCGACACGTAAATCCCCTTTTTTATCGAAAACTACCGCATTCAGTAGGGATCGAACCGGGGCCCAGTGCGTAGAAGGCGAACGTGCTAACCGTTGCGCCATCCGGACTACTATATTCTATTGTGCTGTTTATATATTCTATTGCGCCTACAATCGTTTGACTCACAGGACATTGATTCAGACCCCTGAATTCAATCAGAAATAATTCACCAATTGAGACTTAGACAAAGGCTACGGGCATACACGAAATGGTCAGTTCATATTGTTTGAATTGCATTCGCTTTAGGTGAAATTAAGAGTATTAAATCATAACGACAGCCTAACGTACACTCACAACTTGGTCCGATTCTATTTTTAATCCATGAACGGTTGGTCCGCAAAATCCCATAAATAAAGAGAAGCATCGTTAGGTACGCCGATGGAAAACGGACCGTCACATTTCATATGGAACAGTAGTGAACAAAATCCGACGACGGCACTCTATGGCTACAAAAAGTAGCATAGTTGTCGCCAGAATCTGTTCGGTGCACACATCATAAATCCAAAGTTGAAAAAAAAAAACAATTATTAGGCACGTTTTTTAACAGCTGCGGAGAGCAGAGCAGGTTAAACTCACACAATTACACTAACAATTTGATCTCAGCTGCTCTGGATAGAAGGTTAGTGCAAGAATTCTACTCGGTTAGGTAGTCTGCGTTTTGAAATGTAGGCGGCGCTG